>OU452175.1:8762500-10012500 GCA_911728515.1 Peribatodes rhomboidaria | reverse complement strand
AATAGAACAAGTTTATGGTAAGTGGGTAGGTATAAAATACATAGTAGAGACATAATACGTTGTGAAAAAGGTGGGTGGTAGTGGGTTCGGTAATAGTTGTTATTTAACTGAAGCTGTAATTTTAGATCAATTCAAAGTCGTTAGTAGTGATGAAGATGCATAAATTGTAGTGAAGGATTGCTCAAGAAGTTTTGAACATTGAGGGGGGAATTGTTAAAAAATATTTGTACTCTACATGTCTATTTCTCTATTTGTCTATTGTTATATGTATCATTAAATAAATAAATAAATAAATAAATATTGGTGTTTCTTATTTACTACACATCTATATAATCGTTTCTTAAACGGACCTATTTTTAGTTAAATGTAATAAAGTGCTTATCGAGAAAGGTCATTTTTAAATTATTTACATTTTATTACGCACGTATGTTCACACAATTAAGAATTTGGTGCGTGCCGTCGGCTGGTTTCGAACCCGCTCCCTCTGGCTTAAGAGGCAGGCCTTCTCCCAACTAGGGTGCCATCGCATTTTTTTTGTGTGTCATCTGCTACATGAATAGAGCCCGGTGTATGGCGTCAAGCTCGCCCCCTGTCACATTTGGGACTGAATATTGTCCGGCGAAGTGTGGGTGTTGTATTACACCTCTGCCAGCCCCCTCGGGGGAAAGGCGTGACGATTTATATATTTTTTGTAATTTGCTAAAATTAATTGATTAAAATGACTTCCTGTCTACTCCCACGATCCAAAAAAACAAGGCATTAGCATTTAGCAAACTCATAATGACGTCATCGTCATCCATCTCTTTCGAAATTGTGGTAAATAACATATTTCGGTCTTGCTTAAGCATTGATTGACGTCACTGGGTGTTTCTGAATGCTATACCTGCCAGAGTATTTTATTAGACCATGCCTACTCCTAGCACCTAAAAGAGACAAAAACTGATCACAACGCCGACGTCTGAGTACCTACGTCTACCTACTTGTTTTTGTTCATCAACAGTAAAAAAAAATTACGAATTCCTCCGAGCAAAAAATTCTATATCTCCTTCGACAATACAATATAATTTTCTCATACTTAACTGCGGGGTACAGGTGAGCTAAGCCTGAATGATGTTTGTCATGCTTTGTTGATTTGAGCTGGTCGGACACACGTGCGGCTGATTGAGACAGCATACTAGCGTACTTTGCTTTCTTTTATGCTTACTTAGACTGAATTGTTGTAGAGCATATAAAAATGTTAGTTGTAAAAACTGTTTTTTCTCTCTTTTTGAGCGAGCTAGCGCAGTCTTTTTTTTTTGTGTAGAATAGTCGGCGTTTGGCCACCAACTAGCCTGATGTTAAGCGACGTTGTGGTCCAAGATGGAGCACGACGACCTATAAGATACTTATTCACTCTAGCGTTGAAGTTTTGTAGAGTGAACAAGTACAAAGACGGCAGTTGAGTGAGACGCTACAAGTGCTGCGCCCCGCGGCTTCACCCGCGGTCCCACAGAAACCGTTAATTTTGTAGGAGTAAATAGTACTCCATGTCCTATTCTGTACCCCTGACAACGTGTATGCAAAATTTCAAAATGATCGGTTGAGTAGTTGAGACGTGAAAGCGTTACAAACAAACAAATATATAAACAAACGAACTCTCTTTCGCGTTTATAATATTAGTTGGGATTTTCGAAGCTGCTCACAAAATTACAAGACAATCAGTCGAGAAAAGCGACCTGTAGAGGAAGACAGCCGTGTGAAAGGTATAAGGTATATACCTACTTATACTCGTACCTCCTTTCCTTGACAGCCGTGCGAAGCCAAATTCCCCGAAATAAGGGAAAAAGAAAAAAAAAAGAACCAGCCTGCAGAGGAGTACAGAGAGTACAGGAGTACTGAATTCGGACAGACGTTGGACATACGAAAGATTTTTTCCGAAGGTGAAGCAAGCATAGACGGTTGTGTCGCTTTGGTCGATTCAGTTTTTGAAGTTTTTCTAAATGGCGCTGGTATGTTTTTTCCACGTTTTCGTCGCGAGGTTTTCAACTCACAAAATCACTGCACAGAGTTTTTAATTTGTTATATTTCACAACGAATTCCACGAACTTTAATGCTGGAAATAGGCTGATTTCTGATTTCTGTCTATTTATCAATATATAATTCTACTGCTATCCATTTTGAACTCTAATGCAATTATTTTTAACTAGCTGCGTTCCGCGGTTTCACCCGAGGTTAAAAAGTATCGTATGTGCTATTCTGGACTATAGTCTATCTCTGTGCGAAATTTCATCCAGATCTGTTAAGCCGTTCTGGCGTGAAAGAGTAACAAACATCCATCCATCCATCCATCCATTCTTACAAACTTTCGCGTTTATAATATTAGTAGGATAGCACCTTTTTCATTGAATTACAAAGATTAATACCTCCGTCCTTCTCAACCTGCGTTTAATTGTTATTAGCATTGTGCCATATAACTTTGTCAGCGCACTTGTCTTCTTTTCTTGATCGACTTGAAGGAAATTATAAATTGATGACTTTTCTGCACGTATGTATCTCGTAGAAAAACTGTACAAAAGAATCACGTAACGCTTATTCGATACGAAGTCGATAGCAATTGGTAAGATTGTCACGGATTTCAGCTAATGGCCACATTTTTATTTTGGAATAATTTTTATTGGGTACTTACTTATCAACCTATTTTCTTTCTCCTTCTTCTTACTCTGAAGGAGGAAAAAGGAGAGTTACATAAATGGTTTTCATAATTTACTATAAAGTAACTATTGATTCAAGGGCAAATTATTTATTTGCTGATATGTAGGTATATAAAGAATGCTTGAGAAGGTATATAAAGAATGCTTGATGAACACGAGATTCGGTTTCAAAATGTGACCTGTAGACGAAACGAAAACGAAGAACGAAAGCAATTTTGCCCAAGCTGAAGCAGAGACGCTTCGCTCGCTCGCTCGGTCAAATATCTGTCTGATTAGAGCACGTGAGAATAAGGAAGGATGGAGTTAGTTTACATAATACTCTGTAATTTCTTTTATTACATTCATCAAGTTGTGTTTAGTCTGCGATCAATCTCTGTATCGCGTAATCTTCACTTCCTCGCGACCTTATCTTGATATTATCTGTTTATCTCGAGTTGAGACCAAAATAACTTGTGAGTTTTGTGCAAATGTGACTAAAGGAAAGAAAAGCATTAGTGCGATATTAGTTGCCTCCAGGAAAGATTAGTAAAAGGTAGTGAACATTTACGCCATTTTGTGTTTTTGCTATTAGGTCTTTAAACATTCCATATCTATAGATTTCAATATTTAGAACTTTTTTTAGAGAATCCTAAAGTAGGTAAAAGGCTTCACATCACATCACACTAATATTATAAATGCGAAAGTTTGGAGTGAAATCTGGATGGAAATATAGATCTTTATTACTTAATCTCGCCAGAACGGCAGCACGGATCTGAAAATTGAGACAGGGATAGATTATTGTCTGAAATAGCACATGGGATATTTTTTTTACCGCGGGGCGCAGCTAGTAAATTTTATAACAAAACATGTCATAACGTAATAATTGATTGAATCAGGCGTTACTTTGCGGAAGTTCATCTTCAAAACTATTTCTTGAACCAATCTCTTATTTATTTTCCGCTCTAACGTCGCATTAAGTACGTCAAGGAATGTGAATTTTTTATTCTATCTTGGCATTAATTTAATGACATTTACTAGAAAACTTTATACAGTTTGATTTTTTGAAGCTAATTTGAACTTTTATACAATTTCATATTTAAAGATAATTAAATAAAGAATTTAATGAAATCTACCAGAAAACTTTATACAATTTAAATTGAAGCTAATTTAATAAAGAATTTAACAGAACTAATGTAAAAATTATACAATAAAAAACCTTAATTCTTCGTCGCAGTACTTCGACGAAGTACTCTAAGAATAAGGTTCAAGAAACAGTTACATGTCATAATTGTGTAAGGGACCAGTGAAATTATAGATTAAGCAACAGGGCGTAGCTAGGAACAGTGACATTATTTAACATTTTATATCTCACTTACATTTTTGATTCGTCTCTTAAACTGGAATTGCAAACGATAGAAGCTCGACTTGATGCGTCTTGCGATTACATCATCAGACTCAGGCCTTCGTGTTCCGTTGATTTTAATTGCATACCTTAGTTTGTTGCTTTGGCATTCCTCGCTCCTCAGTTATGCGTATTTAATGTCATTGTTATGTCATCCTCTTTACTAGGCGCGGTATTTGACACTCGAGCTAAAGCGAAAATCTACTGAAGGTAGGCTAGGCTAAAATGTTTCAGGTTTCATCATGTTCTTGCCGTGTTTTTGTTTATCTGTAACAGTCTTGAAAAAAGTATCTTCAACCTTGCTTCATATAGCTCCGATGGACTACAGCAGGGCTATTCACAACCATTCGGAAACGTTTCCGTTCGGATTTCATAAATTTTAAATCTAAATTTTTCGAATCTCAGTTTATATTCATAAGTTTTTAAACGTGGTTAATTCTTACGATCGGATTTAAACTTGATTCCCTATTTCAAAATGTATAAAAGTAGACTGAGATTCGAACAATTTGAGTTTGAAATTTCTGGGATCCGATCGGAATCGTTTCCGAATTATTGTGAATAGCACCGCTAGAGGGGATATTCTTGATCCGTGAGATGAGATCTGGTCACTTTCTCTCCTAAGACTTTTCAAAGAAGAAAGACAAAGGCCAGAAAGTATCTCGAATTCTTGGAATTCGAGATTAAGGATTAGAGAGAGATTAAGGGCCCCAGCCTATTTGTAAAGAAGCTTATTCATCAGCTAAGTTAGGCCTAGATAGGCTGCATATGAGTACCTAGGACGTGCACCTGATTGTAACAAATGCAGCGACATCTAGAATGTTGCCTACATGTTCACACTAGGCACTCTGCACTTTACTGCTTTTTTTTATGATTTACTAAACAAAACCATCTTCTCAGCTCAGGCAAATGTTTGAATAAATACGATGTGGGTCAGTGAAGTGTGTATTTAACTAGGTACATGTAACGTTACGCGCTTAGAAATTAATTTAGCGTGTAACCAACGACGTTAACCTTTAGCTTTACCTATTGTTGAACGTCTCTGCATACTTATTACCGAACTTTCAAGTAAGTATGTAGTTGTTACGTGATTGGCAAAGGACAACGCTAATGGCATCATTAAAGCCAAGATCGTGTTCGTAATACTGGAATCATTCAACAAAAGTTCAGGACCTCGGAACCGCAGTAATAGATTTCTAGTGGATAGGACACGTTTTAGGGGAGTCTGACAGGCGGTGTAAGGCACTGACAGAGTGCTGGTCGAGGCAAGGTAAGCGGAGCGTTCGTAATCTAGAGGCAGTATAGTCAACAGTTTTGTTGAAAATCGTAGGTCTAAAGGACCTGATTGCCACTGCAAGCGAGGCTTATAGCAAGCGGTATTATAAAGGCTTCGAATGATAATAATGATGACATTAATGCAAACATCAGTTACATACGATATATTGCCAATCGGTTTCATGGTTTAAAGAACTCTAAACAAATATGTACTTCATTCAATGTTTGGGCGCGAAACTGCACGCTAAGGCTTATAGCAAGCAGTATTATAAAGACTTCCAATGATAATAATGATGACATTAATGCAAACATCACTTACACGATCTATTGCCAATTGGTTTCATGGTTTAAAGATCTCAAAACAAATACTTCATTCAACTACATATCATCCCAACATAACAATTGTGTAACATTGTCTTGTTGGCATCAATTTTATTATGTTTTGTGTTAAGTACTAATACAGGTTTGATTTGTATTGTTTGTATTTATTAGAATTTTATTAAAGATGCCAACCTAATGTTAGCATCAAATAACTAAAACAACATTTTATTTTAAAAAATCGTTTCTCATTAAAATATAAGTACTTACTCATAACAAAATTGTGCTTTACTTCAGAGCTTCATAAATTGAAAATTGATTTCAACAAAACAGTTAAAAATATTTTCGATTTTACTGTGTTATCGAGCTAACGCTATCAAAATCATCATCTTTCATTGAAACGATTGCTTGTTTTCACTATCTATTATCATTATCATAATCAGACCGATAAAAAACAAACAAATGGCATGCTTTGGTTGAAGAATCTCACGCCTCGTTCATCTTTACTTTTTTGTTACATTTTGTGAGATAGGTGTAGTTGAAATTTTTTAATCTGATATTATACAGATGCGAAAGGAACATTCTATAATTACTTTTGATACTATCATATTCACATTACAATTCAAGGTAACAAATCTACAAACTTAACTGTAGTGCTAGGTCAAGGTGGATAGGTAGATAGAGATCTTTTAGACTTATCTATTAAATTTTGTATTATTCTAGAAAGTACTTTTGTAACAGATTTCCAAAAAGAGGAGATTCTCAATAATTCGACTGTGTTTTTTTTATTATTTTTCTTTTTTTTATGTAGCGTCAACTGGTACAATTGCGTCTGGGCAATTGCGTCTTCCGAGAATTACTGGCAAACCGTTCACAAATTAGGTACCACCTACATCTTTTTCCTATATTTAGTCACAATCCTAGATGGCGTTAGTTGCCTAATTTGTGAAGGGTTTGTCAGTGATTCTCGAAAGACGCAATTGCCCTACAGACGCAATTGTACCAGTTGACCCTATGTTACGCGATTACTATGCCAATTTTTTGTTGAATTGCAAAGTTGAATTTTTTGACATTGATGTTGTCAATTAAGTTCTAAGAAAAATTAAGTTCATACTTAACAGCGTACCTATTTGACTACTATTATTACCGTTATTATCGTTACAGCATATTATTAGTGCTCATTTATCTCTAGTAAAATATTACTTTCTGTATATAAAGTAAAAATATGTAGTAAAAATAGTATACAATTATCTTACGATACTATATTTATATAGTATACACACAAAACACACATTATATACACAGAATATATGTAGTTGTCCTTTATATTTTATAGCTGAGTAAACTAATCCCACTGAGAAGAAAATTAATTGCTCTATCAGAAGTCTTGTGTGTAAAAAAAAAGTTTTACACACAAGACGTGAACATCCATAACATAAACAAACCTTATAGAAACATAACCTTCCTCCTGCGCAGTCGGTAACACAGGAACATGAAATTCAAAATACAAGCTTACAATAGATTACTGCTAATTAAGCGCAAGGTCAGAATAAAGGTTATGACACTAGATTTTTTTTAACATAAGTAAATACACATTTTAAGTAAATGTCCATGGTAACGTAGTGTTGCAAGTACCTAAATGCATGGAGATGCAAAATCCTTGAAACTAACTATGCGGTTGGTAAAAGTAATATTAGAATCACGTGAGCTATTTGCACGAGTGTTCCATCACATGACTTTCAGCCTTAAAGATTTTGTCTTGTCATAATAAGCTGTAATGATATATCCAACTAATATTATAAACGCAAAAGTTTGAAGAATGGATGGATGGATGGATGTTTGTTACTCTTTCACGCCAGAACTGCTGAACAGATCTGGATGAAATTTGACACAGAGATCGATTTTAGTCTAGAATAGCCCGTAGGATATTTTTAACCGCGGGTGAAACCGCGGGGCGCAGCTACTATGTAAATAAAGGTAAGTCAGTACAACTTAAACTTAGAGCAAATCAATTACAGATTTTAAGTGTAACTTGCACTCACTTGCACTTAAGAATTAACGTCATAGAAAAGTGTCGAATCTATCGGTTATTTTTCCTATGCTATCGGCATCTATCGGTTTCAGTCGGTCGATAAAGTTTTAGGTACCTTACCTAAGTTCGTTTTTCATATTACCTTGCTGTTAGTGAAATAATTTTGATAATATCTTTATTATTAAATAGCTGTGCTGGCGGTTTCACACCTAGTCCGTTACCGTTGTTTTTTTAGATGAAAGGTCTGTCCTTTTCGGTGCCCCTGACGACGTGTGTGCAAAAAATTTCATGATGATCGGAAGGATAACAAACAAATGAACAAACTCACTTTCGCGCTTATAATTATTAGTTAGATTTAAGATTTTGTTAGGTACAAAATAAGTTTTAAAATGTTAAGATATACATATGTGTATTATTATGTAAGTAAACAAATTCGAAATAAACTAAAAAAAACCCGGCCAAGTGCGAGTCGGACTCGTACACGAAGGGTTCCGTACCATTATCTATAAAAAAGGAGAAAAATACGTGGGTTGCATTTGAGCTCTTTAAATATTTATTTTAATTCTGTTTTTTAGTATTTGTTCTTATAATGGCAACAGAAATACATCATCTGTGAAAATTTCAAATGTCTAACTGCCATGGTCCGTCTATACCCTAGTGATAGACGGACGGACAGCGGAGTCTTAGTAATAGGCTCCCGTTTTACCTTTTGGGTACGGAACCCTGCAAAAAACATCAATCTACACACAATGAAAAACTAATGTATAATTTGTAAGGTTGACCAACCCTCTAAACTCAAAGGACAAACAGGGGCGTATGCAAAATACTTCTCAATGTTGCTTCTTTCAATGTTAATTTTTGAAAGGTATAGAGCGATGCTTCTAAAGGCAATCGAGAGGTACCTACCTACAATATAAGATAACTACAAACAGATACTTGTTTCTAAAGTAGTTCCGGATTGAAAGTCGAATATCCCACTTCCACGTTCTTTCGACCAAGGTAAATTAAATTATAATTTGTAGTCATTTAGTGGGTGATTTTGTTGTTTTGTCTGCAAATAACATTTCAAAAGGAAATTGAGTTCATCACACTTATATTGTAAATGGGAAAGTTTGGATGGATGTTACACAATCACCCTAGAACGGGTGAACGGATCTGGGTAAAATTTGGCATACGATAGATTATAGTGAAAAATAGCACACAAAGTTACTTCTTAACCGTGGATGAAACCGCGGGGTTCAGCTGTAGTGTCAAATAATTAAAAAAAAGCGTTTGGTTGTCAGCACTCAGCTCCAAAGTTTCGCTCGGGCTCCCGCGTTTCTTCTTATTTAAAGCAGAGTAAAGTTGTCATTGTCATTTAATTCAATAATCCCTTATTTAAATAATTTAAATATTTTTGTTTTACCAGAATAAAACAAGAAATTACTAAAAGTCATGAAAATATTGTTGTTACGTTATGATGCTGTAGGAGGTAGCTATTTGTTGCATATAATATTGCATTTAAATAAAGTCCGGTACCAAAATATTCTTGCGAGCTATGTGCAATTATAAACATAAATATGCATTGTACTAATTAAGAATTGATTACACTCGATTCATGGATTATGGGATTTGCGAGGCCCCAGCAGTCTATATTTTCTTCCTTTCATTACGAAGCCATAACTACTTCCATCTTATTAGCGATTTGATATTATATTTGAATAATTTAGATGGAACTTCCAATTCCCTCTTGTAAGCGAATTGCAGACGAACAGACAGAAAATAATTAGTTCTTTCTGTCTCAAGCCTGTGTCAAGAGAACGGATGAAATTGTTCATTCCGTATTGTCAGTCTACGGGAAGTACTGCGAAGAGAGCTAGAAGGAAAATAAAATTAAATAGTGTTAAATTTTTCCAAGTATTTCGCAAAGACAGTCGAATGCTTTTATTAGACATTCTATAGGTAAAAGTATAAATTGATTTTTAGAAAAGTATAAATTCATTAATTGAAAATGAATGCGGAACTCAGCTGAAAATTCAAATTTTATTACAAACGTAGATCCACAGGAAATAGTTTTTAATTTTCACCAGTTGGTATACATAAATAAGTAGAACTTGTTTGAAATTCATTCACAGTTGGATATTATGCAATTTTGTCTTTTTAATGTACATATTTCGTTTTTTTTACAGATACAGCTAAGACTTTATAAAATAGCAAAGTAAAGAAATTTGACCATGGCTCTTTGCCTAGAAATTAACTTCTAATAAGTTAGTTCGCGAGTCATGGGAGGCGAGCATTATAATTGCACAATAAACTAGGCCCATGCGTGCCAGAACAGGAATCTAGTGTGTGAATTATGCACATGGCTAGAAAAAGATAATGTATGGACTATGGTTGTTTTTACTTACAATGTTTCTGACACCTGCTTTTTGAGGCTTGGGAATGCAATATTGTTCTAGAGAATACAGCAATTAATGCAAATGCGTGTAATCAATTAGGTGCAGCGTAGTAAGTGTGCATGAATGATTCAGCTATTTGGTTTGGTAATACTTCTTTTAGGAGATCTTAGAAATCGAATAATGCACAAATTATTAATGAACAGATAACGTTAGACATAGCCGATCAGAAACCATTTTGAGAGGGCCAGAATAGTCATTGTACTGGCTCATTCAATTTTTTTTCTGTTTCCATACAGTACAATCTTATTGCACAAAAAACTACATACAATTCTTTATTATTCAGCAGTACAAGGGCGACCTTATCGCCTAAAGCGATTTCTTCCAGATAACCTTTGGATGGACAGGATCTTAAAGAAATACGAAAAGGATATGTGGTGTACATAAAACTAAATCTGATCTTTATCATACCTATAACAGTAACAAAAACCGATAAAAATTATAAATGATACTAACTTATTGCCAGAATTGTATCTGGTGTGATAATAATTAGGTCGACAAGAAAAATAAAAACTCATGCCTTAAACCAACAAGTCCAAAAGCGATAAAATAATTCCGAAACGCGGGGTCGTTGATTGCGGCTCCCTATCAGCCCAAACAAGGAAGATTGGACGGCAATTCCTTACGATCTGACATGTTTTTCAAACATTGCAAACAGGTTTGTGACCACTGGCCAGTGGGTTCAAGACGCTAGCTTTCTACAGTAAAGGATTCCTTTGCAAACACGTCATTGTAGGGTTTTTGTAGTGGCATATTTTCTCGAAGTGACTGAGTAGCGTAAGTTTAACTGTTCACGGTAAAAACGGTACGAATAAGTCTTTAGGAGTGAATAATTTAGAGTTAGAAAATGAATACGTTGCACCTGCATAGTAGGTGTTATATGGCTCTGTGAGCGGCTGACGTTTGTCTTCCTCTACAGTTTGTATTCCTGAACCTATTTTCGTGAAATTTTGTGAGCAAGTTCGAAAATTATAGTTTTTTTGCCGCGTCAGTTTTTGGAAAAAAACATATCATTTACACAAAAATTCTATGTAATTTTCGAACCTGCTTACAAAATTTCAAGAGAATCGGTTAAGAAATGCGACCTGTAAAAGATCCGGACAGAGATCTGGGAGGCTATTCCTGCGCGTGAGATGAGATGAGATTTTATCTTGGTCACTGTTACACCTATGACGTTTTAAACGAAAGCAACAAGGACGAAAAAAGGTGAGATGAAAATCTAAAATCTCCGAATAGGGCCACTGGACGGAGATCTGGAGGGCTATTCCTGCGCGTGAGATGAGATGAGATTTTATCTTGGTCGCTCTTACACCTATGACGTTTCAAACGAGAGCAACAAGGACGAAAGGTGAGATGAAAATCTAAAATCTCCGAATAGGGCCACTGGACGGAGATCTGAACAGAAATCGGACATATGAAAGCATTTTAGTCGAAGCTGCAGCATAGACGCTTTGCTCACTATCGCTCGCTCGGTAGACAAATTCTCAGCGAATATTTTTATTGAAGCTTTTAATAGACATGTAGCTCTACTGGGAAAATTTCAAAAGTTCTACTGCTCCCTAAGTTCCATTACATCTGCGCAATTCAATTTGAATTTCTAAAGTCATAAGACTCAAATTGTTTATGGTTGTCTTGTGTTTTTGTGGATGACGAAACTTACCATGTTCTTATGCTACTAATATTATAAACGCGAAAGTTTGTAAGAATGGATGGATGGATGTTTGTTACTCTTTAACGCCAGTACGGCTGAACAGATCTGGATGAAATTTAGCACAGATATAGATTATCCTACTAATATTATAAACGCGAAAGTTTGTAAGAATGGATGGATGGATGTTTGTTACTATTTAACGCCAGAACGGCTGAACAGATCTGGATGAAATTTAGCACAGATATAGATTATTATCTATAATAGCACATAGGATACTTTTCAACCGCGGGTGAAACCGCGGGCTGCAGCTAGTCGTACATAAATCTGCATTAGTCAATAGAGACAGTATTCCGGGCGGAAACAAAGCTCTACATACAAGGTGTTTCGAAAACTAATCTAAAATCTAGGCAAGCTCCGTTGACATCTGTTCTTACGTCAAGACTTTCACTGTTACGCTAAATTCTGCGAATTTTATAATTGCCATCTGCAGATACGATGCTGTCCCCGTCTCGACGAGTTGAAATGTCGGTCATGTGCTAACAGCCGACAAGCATCGAGTCTTGCAGGCAAAGTGCTTATACAGGATGTTGGTTTTTTAACTGCGCGACTCGGTTTCACTGACATTTTTTTCTTACTTAACTTGCCCGCTTAACAACATTTCTGACAGATACAGTTGGTGTAAAGTATATGTGTGTGGCAGAAATAGTAAGCCATTTCACTTTTTGTTTTTAAATAAAGTAAAATTCTGAAAAAAGTATAAAAGTGTGTGTAGTGTGTGGGGTATCGTTAAAAACCAGAAACGAGGACCTGTATTGTTAACTAGCTTCGCCCCGCGGTTTGACCCGCGGTTAAAAAGTAGAATAGGTCGGCGTTTGACCACCAACTCGCCTGATGTTAAGCGACGGTGTGGTCTAAGATGGAGCACGACGACCTATAAGGTACTTATTCACTCTAGCCTTGAAGTTTTGTAGAGTGAAGAAGTACAAAGACGGTAGTTGAGTAAGGCGCTACAAGTGCGCTACTGCTCAAACCCGTCTTCGGAACGGTTACACCGGACTACATCCCGAAACACGACTAGGTCATTTCACGGCATGGCTTGGTCCGGTGGGTGGTAACTAGCCACGGCCGAAGCCTCCCACCAGAGTTTGCTACCCGGTTAGCACTACCCGGGGACCACGTGTAGGGAATCGGATGTAGGGTTTAATTAATAATTTATAACCATTTGCCTAACCATATCCCACGTATATGATATCGACTCAGTAGGTATGTAAGCTTCCTCCGTTTATCGTAATAATTATTTAATCAACAATAAAAACTTATAGGTTAGTACTTATTTTATTTTTATTCACAAGTAAAAATCTGATTCACCAAAATACCTAAATGTGGTAGCAATGAATGAGTGGCTATATCACAATCTCACCGACCTTTTGTGTTACAAAATCTGGGAGTATCCGATTGCTAAATCGGACGAAAAAGCTAGGTCTCTTAAAATTATATATTCAAACGACTGTACTGACCACGCTACGACTGTTGTATAATTTACGAGTTTATGTGACTAGCGAGGACAAGTTTTGTGTAAGTAGAGACAGTATAGCCAATTCTAAAGATTTTAGATGACAGTGACAGATTTAAAGTTACTAATACGTTTTCTCCTCGTTTAACGAAGTGCAAAAAAACAGCGATTATAGTCGCCAATATTTGCAATAAGTGTAGATGTGTAAACCTTGTAATTGTATATGTTACTGTACTTAATTTTTATTTATACTTAGGTAAATAAAAAAAATCCTTGGCAATAAACTACACTCATAACATGATTTTATGGAAATCGTTTTTAAAATTGTGACCATAAGCGCGATTTCTCAAAAACATTATTTTTGAGTTAATGCAGTTTATTATTTAGGTAGCGAAATGTAGTTAATCAAAGCGGCTTTGCGCGAAAGCATTATAAATATTTTATTGACCTCGTCCTTCCTCACACTTTCCTTCTTCGATCTTTCTTAACATTCTTAGAAAACGATTTCAATTTTTTGTCTCAAGGTAGGGTCAACTGTGGCAAATGCGTCTGTGGGGTAATTGCGTCTTTCGAGAATTACTATCAAGCCCTTCACAAATTAATAATTGTGAAGGACCAAGCCATGCCGTGTAATGACCTAGTCGTGTTTCGGGATGTAGTCGGGTGTAACCGTTCCGAAGACGGGTCTGAGCAGTAGCGCACTTGTAGCGCCTCACTCAACTGCCGTCTTTGTACTTCTTCACTCTAAACTTCAAGGCTAGAGTGAATAAGTACCTTATAGGTCGTCGTGCTCCATCTTAAACCACAACGTCACTTAACATCAGGCGAGTTGGTGGTCAAACGCCGACCTATTCTACATTAAAAAAAAAAAAATTGCCTTCACAAAATGTAATATCTAGTACAGAATATTGGCGCCTAATTTGTGGAGGATTTGTCAGTAATTATCGAAAGACGCAATTGCCCTACAGAAGCATTTGCCCCAGTTGACCAGTAAGTGAATAAGTTTCGTCGTTAAATACTTATTTATACCTTACGCTTTTTCTGTCAAAACAGGTTAATTTTAATCCTACTCCAAGTAAAGGAATTTAAAACTCCAGTAGGATACAATAATTACATGAAATTTTAATGAATATTAAAAACATTAAGCGTCGAACATGATCCACGGTAGACATGAATGCAATTATTATAACCATAGGCTGTTACCGGTTGTCGCAAATATCAATCGTCGTCGATGAAGGCATGGCTATCTAAATACAAAAATTAATTTTACTAAAATCAAAATGAGGTAATAGCAAGTACAGAACATCAGGTAGGTTTTAAACAAGACCTTAAAATTAACAAGAAAAAAAAAGTACAAGATTTGTAAAATGAAAAGTATTTAGAAGTACTTTTTTACCTCTATTTTGACTTTAGGTAAAGCCAATAAATATTAGGTCCTTACGTATGAAATTGGCGTTTTGTACGGGAGGAATAAAAAGTCGTTTTTTTTTTTGTAAAATATATTTAATTAATCAAAGTATGCACCGTTGTTATCTATGCACTTTTGCCATCTTATGGGTAGTTCATTGATCCCTTTACTATAAAAACCATGGGGGCGAGAATCAATAAACTCTTTGAAGGCGGTTTGAACTGCTGCATCGGAGTGGAATTTTTTTCCTTGTAAGAAGTTGTCCAAATTCCGGAAGAAATGGTAATCTGTTGGAGCAAGGTCCGGGGAGTACGGTGTATGTCGCAGACATTCCAATTGTAGCTCAGCTAACTTAGTGGTTGTTTGTTGTGCAGTGTGTGGTCTTGCGTTGTCGTGAAGCAGCAGTGGCCTAGAGCGATTGACCAATCTCGGTTGTTTAACAGCTAGTTCTTCCTTCATGGTTTGCAGTTGCTGACAATAGATATCTGCCGTAATCGTTTGGCCAGATTTAAGAAAGCTGTAGTGAACGACACCGGCGCTAGTCCACCAAACACTTACAAGTAACTTTTTCTGAGTCAATTTTCGTTTAGGGCAGGATTTGGCTGGGTCTCCAGGGTTCAGCCATTGCGATGAGTGCTTTCGATTATCGTACAATATCCACTTTTCATCACAAGTAATGATTCGATTTAAAATCCCTTCATTATTGTGTCGGTTGAGCAAAGTAACACAGCAGGCGACCCGTGTTTGCAAGTTCGATTCACTCAATTCATGAGGTACCCATCGTTCGAGTTTTTTTACTTTCCCGATTTGCTTCAAGTGGATTAATACAGTTTTGTCACTTACTCCGAAGCCTGCTGCTATCTCTGAAGTGCTTTGTGATGGATCCGCTTCCACAATAAACTTTAATTCTTCGTTTTTCACTTTGATCTCCGGCCGTCCACGGGGTTGGTTCTTAAGGTCGAAATTTCCAGAACGAAAACGTTGAAACCAAAAACGTACCGTGCTGTCTTTAGCGACACCAGCGCCGTACACATCATTAATTCTTCGAGCTGTTTCTGCAGCACTGGTGCCACGGTAGAACTCGTACTCGTAAATATACCGATATTTCATGTTTTCCATTGCGCGGTAATAAGCGACGCCAAAGAAAAAATAATGAGGAAAATAACAAATGAATGACTGTATTCCAAAGAAAAAAAAACCAGCTAAATGAATTTATTAATTTGAATTTCGAATTCTTAACCAAAGAGGAGATATTTCAGATCAAATTGATCAGTACGACAAAACGCCAATTTCATACGTAAGGACCTAATATTAAGTCAAATGGATAGGATTCAGTTTAAAAAAAAACCAGCGTCGGTTCTAGTTTGCGCCAGGCATTAAGTGGAAGGGCGTTCCAAGTTAACCTAAAATAACCGTACTTTCGTTCCTCATTCGTACCTCAATACAATACAATACAATACAAAAACTCTTTATTGACACCAAATACAAAATAAATCTAAACTAAACATTCAAAAATATAGGCGCAATGGGCGGTCTTATCGCTTAAGAGCGATCTCTTCCAGACAACCTTTGGATGGAATAAAAACATTAGGATTAAGCATGGACGGTGGTGGTGGAAATAAATAAATAATAATAATTAAGCAATGTACTTACAAATTTGAGAATTATAATAAACATACATACTAATACAAACAATACCTATATACAATAACCTACAATAACAATACAAATAATACCTCGTTCGTTTAAACTGAATGATGATATTTTGGCAGTTCTGGATATCTCAGTAAATGAGAGCAATCCTTTGAATACATCCTCAAAAAAGGATCTAAAAAATCTCACAAGTAACAATATTTACGAGTATGAAATAATTCTTGTCAGAGACCCGTTGAGTTTGTTTTATGGTACACACAAAGATCATCATACATCATTATCGTAAGAAGGTGCGATACTTATTCCAGTCTATCTTGTTTAAAAACATCCTGTATTTGGTATGTAACTACGGCGACTCTGTGACTTAACTATCCAATTACACATACATACTTACTATGAATCAGAACATGTAAAGTCGTAAACTTTATAGAAGGTATCACAACGAAAACCTGGTAAACCATGACAAGTCTTCTACACTAAACATGTTGTATTGTACAATGTACGTGACTTCAAAGAAAAGATCATGGCCAAGATAATAATCACGTGTAAAATGTGGTTGATTTGTGGCCTGATAAAAATGACGCGACAGCTCATATTAAATGTATTTGCAGTTCAAGTGCAAACAATTAATTAATAATGCCAAGGTTAAACGTTAAGATACAGATTCGTGAGCTGTAACTAACATACTGACATTGAGGTCCATCATTGTTTTCAACACCAGATATAGGGCCGAGTAGCTAGCGCTCGGTGAGTTTTTGAAGGCCTTTTAGAAATGTATTGAAGTAAGTATCAATTATATGTAATTGATACTTACTTCAATACATTTCTGTAATTTCATTTCTGTAAACTTACTTCAATACATTTCTTCAATAAGATTGATACTTATCTAAATACATTACATAGGCCCCAGGATCTATAGAATTTTTCATGCAAAATAAACAGTTATTATAACATCAGTTACTATTTTATCATGGGCTATATTTATTACTAAAAGTCACTCAATATTTACAACATCAACTCTACCATTACCGTAAACAATTGCAAATTTCATGGAAATCTAAAACGACGTGCACGTAGTGCCATTCTGCTAAGTAGGTAGATACCATAGTTACAGTTTCACCACAAATTGGGTAAAATTTGTCCACAGTTGGAACTTTATCTAAATAAACATCCTCATGACCTCTACCATTAAATAGAACAAGATCAACGTATAGACAGTTACCGTTATGGATCTTTGCTTTTATGGCCGTACAGAATAAGCATAGTATTTGCTCCAGATACACACATTGTTGGCCCTCTGGCCTTACTTAGCCTGCTAACTATTGACTCTGGCATTATAACCAATGTAATAATTGCTCGTACCGTTTTGTGACAGTAATGTACAGTAGGTGAGATTTCTAGCTTTAAGAACGCAATTTAGAAGTATTTATGCAAATTTAATGTCTCAATAACGATTTGCGTAGTAAAAATTTATTTTCAAGCCAAATATAGTATGTGATAAATGATTTTAATACAAATAAAACATATTTCTGCTTAATTTAAAAAAATACAGCTTGACTAGCTCTACACACTCGTAGCTTTGTTGGATTCTTGTCCTTGCTCACGTTATATTATTACATCACATGAAATACTTACTTAACAATTCGCTTTTATGTATGAAGTTTGAGCCGTGGGGGCGGAGTAAGATAAACCGTGCCTTCTGATCCGGAGGATGTGAGTTCTATCCTGACCGTGCACCAAACCTTTTCTCTCGTAGAAAGTTTTATGTGCATTGAAACATGACACGTGCTCGTAAGGTGAAGAAAAGACGTCGTGAGTACATGTTCTAGAATTAATAATTCGAAACTCCTGTGAAATCTACCAACAGAACTGAGCTAGCGTGGCGGATTATGGTTCAGTCACCCTCGTTGTAGGGTAGGTCGGTGTCCCTGCAGTGGGACGTAAAAGATTGTAATGATGAAAGTTGATGATTAAGTTCATTTTCAGCTAATCATAATATAAGACATTAACCTATATATCATATAGATAATCATAAGATATTTTCAACTAATCCACATCGAAATATAACTTATG
Source organism: Peribatodes rhomboidaria (assembly GCA_911728515.1). Classification (NCBI taxonomy): domain Eukaryota; kingdom Metazoa; phylum Arthropoda; class Insecta; order Lepidoptera; family Geometridae; genus Peribatodes; species Peribatodes rhomboidaria. The sequence goes on along the minus strand of OU452175.1, from coordinate 9,994,074 downwards.
TTTATTTTTAAGTTTGAGGTTCAAAGTAAATTGACGAAGCAACACGCGCGTTAGTGTGCGTTTAGCATTATAATCTTTCGACGGATCTTATGCACTGTGTTATACTGTAACTGTTTGACATCACAAATATAAAATAGTTTGGTCTGCAACGGTACCACGACAGGTTATTCGCAAACGTTCATTATATCCTCATTAGCTCTGACTATTAACTCTACTCATTTGTTTATTTTATTGAGATAAGACTTTAATTGAAATAACCGTAGTTAATTATAGATTAGCATTAATTGGGTCTAGTTAAAAATATAGGTGTAGTAGATAAATGTTTATTATTTTAGTTTGGTACGTGTAGTTTGGTGATTTCTGTTGATTTCGTAGTATTGATGTAATATAATGTTTTAAGTTTTTTTATTACTAATCAGCATCAGTCCATGTTATATATTATACACTGCTGGATATACACCGTGTATCTCTAAGCGATAGACATATTCTAGGATATCATTGTAGTCATCCTTAGAATTATGAACATACCAGCTGCGCCCCGCGGTTTTACTCGCGGTCCCACAGGAACCGTTATTTTTTTCGGGATAAAAGTACCCTATGTCCTTTTTTGTACCCCAGACGTGTTTGCAAAATTTCAAGACTGTTGAGTAGTTGAGGCGTGAAAGCGTTATAAACAAATAAACAAACTCATTTTCGCATTTATAATATTAGTTAGGATGAACATTTTCTACAATGAGGCAAAATCTGAATACGAAAAAAACTTTTTTCTCAAAATAAAAATTATTTTCATACTTATCATGAACCGATATGTTTTGTAACCGATCAATGAACTTTTTGTATTGAGCAGCTGATTTAAAAAAAAACAATGATAAATGTTCGTCGTTTAAATTTACATCCTATATTATATCCTATTCCACTCCTAAGACATGTTTCTACTCGGCATTTTTTAAGTATAATACTCGTCATAGTATAATTTTTCATTTTGCCACGCTCAGTGCAATGATAGTCATAGTATTTAACAACTTTTGCTTAGGTACTTGTAAATCTTCATCAAATTAAATCCAAGCACATGTCTGACCTACCCCATTGCTCGATGTACGAGTAAACTAAACACGCGCTTATTTCCAATGCTAATGTTAAATGATGGCATTTAGTACCTACTACTTGTTCTCGATCATAGTTCGATTATAATTAGCTGATTAAGAGTCCGGCGACCTAACTAATTTCGACCTAGGCGACCTAGGCTAACTTCGCATTGGCTTAAGGTATTCTATCGCCATTTCGTCTAGAAGAAGAAGACGACTGAAGAGAGCGAGTAATGATACTGACAAGCCTCTAAACTTACCTACAGAGTGACAAAGTGCAATTTTTTTTTTATGACTTTTGCACTACTGTAATCATTCTTAGGTAACTAAGAATTTCCCTCGTATTCATTTAACAGCTAATGATGTAGACAACCTCCCTATGTAATGGAATTTTTGATTTGCTTTGTCTACCTATTGAATAAATCAGTCAAAAGTGACCCCTTAAAAATGCGGATATTTTTCATAGCTCTATTTTAGCTTGAGAACGTTTTTAAAAAAAACAAGAACATAGGGGCAAAGATATTGTTAATTTAATTGTACATGCTAAATTTCATCATAATCTGACAAACGGTTTTCAAGAAATTTGAGTAGCGCTTTTGTATGGAAATTTCAGAGTGTCGCGGCTCTCTTAAGAAGCTGAAAAACAAAATCGGAACTTTTAAATGGTGAAGTTTATTTTTCTGTTAGGATATAGAAGCTTTAGTTTTCTCTTCCTACGTCAACAATGGATAGTAAAGTGTTTCTTTCCTTATAGTTAACATTAGTAAATTCGGAACATTTTCACACATGATCACCTGACCCCAAACTAAGCAAAGCTTGAACTATGGCTGCCAGAGCTTGAAATATTCACATACATATCTTATATCTTTAAATGAGCAATTCTTGTATATAGATATATATAATTGGAATCTCGGAATCGGCTCCATCGATTTTCATACAATTTAGTATATAGGGGGTTTCGGGGGCGATAAATCGATCTAGCTAGGAATCATTTTTAGAAAATGTCATTTTATTCGTGTTTTATCGATAATCAACTTAAACATAAACTTGGAAGAAAAATAACAAAAAGGAGGCGTTTGAGTAGTCTCAACTGAAAAATTATGACTCTTCCTGACATCTATTGACGAATAATAATACTATTTTTTGTGAGCAACTAATTGCTTTAACGACACAACAGCAGATGGCGTTGTTAAGTAACACGAAGTCAATGAGTGTTTGCTTTGAGGTTAGACTAAAATCAATTGTTTATTTTCCAAAAAACACAATAAAAAAAAAAAATACCGAGCAAAGCTCGGTCATCCAGGTACTGTATATTTAAATACATACTTCAATATAAATAAACACCCAGCCATAGAACAAACACAAATGTTCATCACATGAATGTTCCCAAAAGGTAGGTCAAACAATCATATCGTCACGCCTTTCCCCCGAGGGGGCTGGCAGATGTGTACAACACCCATACTTCGCTGAACAATATTCAGTCCCAAATGTGACAGGGGGCGAGTCTGTTGCCATACACCAGGCTCCAATCATGTAGCAGATGACATACAATACGCACAAAGGTTCACAATGAACAGAAAAAAGTATTATTGTAATAATTTTATGTTTTTAATAAAGTGTTGTTGTATTGTATTGTCAATTGTTGGTGTGTGTGTACAGTCAGTACCAGTACCGGTACCGTGAAGTTTCGTCTTCTGTTTCAAGTAACAATCGAGTTTCCTTAGTATAGCTCTTAACTTGTGTATTGGTGTCAACGCAGTACGAAGTTATGTCTGAGACTGTAGCAACATCACACGAATGGTAATTGTAATAACGGTTACTTCATGCGATACTGGTATAATTAACTATTTGTTTATAATAAACTAAGGGAGATCATTGATCTGATTTAAAAAAATGCTCTAGTTATTGGTATTATTTTTCTAAGGTCGTCTATCTTCGTCGGTCTCTATCGTCTCTTTTAGTGGGCATAGGTCAGCACCTTAAGCATAGTACCTTTAGTAAAGCAGGAAGATGAGCCGAACATACTCGTATACTAAGGTCGAAACGGTTGTCAAAATAGATAAACAATGATAATTAAAATGAAAAACAAAAACCTGGCTGCAAAACGTTGTACTTACCCTATGTCACTATTAAGACGATTCAAATGACCTCTCAAATGAAGCTGTTTAGCTGTAGCTGTAGTTACACACATACATACTTGCATACTCAAAAAACATAACCCTCTTTCTTGTGCAGTCGGGTAAAAACAGGAGCATCATATATTCGAAAAACATAACCCTCTTTCTTGTGCAGTCGGGTAAAAACAGAAGCACTAAAGTATCTCCAGATTTCTACAAGCAGATAATGGTTCAAAATGGACAAAAATAGATTAGCACAGGACTGACGCATGCCACGATGAAATAAACAGGAAGGTCTATAGTTGATCCAGTGGAAAATTTGTGCAAACAAATGACTGTGGCAGTTGGTATAACGAAACTCATCAGAGTTAGTATTCGGCAGCAGCACTTGTTGCCTTGGCTCCGGCATACGTTAAACAATTTACCACAGATCTAAGGACGATGAAAGTGGTAACTTTTGCGTGAAATAAATGGAGCCACATTAGTTAATGTAATGCGACAAGGCAATGCATTACCTTATTTACTCCTTTCTATAGCCACATTCTTCTTTAGCTATTAATACCTTCCTATTAGCACAGGAATAAGAAGTTAATATTAATAGTCGGTGTAGGACAGTAAAACTCTATGCACTATTTGTTTACCATTTTGTCTGGAAGAGATTGGTATGTAGAAAATTATTTCATAGCCTAAATTATGTATTACATTTAGCATATATAATATATATGTAGGTCATGGAACTAATAATTATTCCATCCGTTTAACAATCGTGTCGTTTTGATTATTCAATTGGATTTAATAAAGAGTTTTCTATCTACCTACATTCTATCTATTTCAAATCAAAACATATCGTTACGTCTTTCCCCCGAAAGGCTTGGCATAGGTGTAATACAACAACCACACCTCGCTGGACGACATTCATTCCCAGATGTGACAGGGGGCAAGGCTGTCGCCAAACACCGGGCTCCAGTCAGATAGCAGATGACATACATCTATCTAAATGTAACATAACATAACATATCGTCACGCCTGTCCCCCCAGGGGGCTGGCAGAAGTGTACAACACCTACACTTCGCTGGACGATATTCAGTCCCAAATGACAGGGGGCGAGCCGGTCGCCATACACCGGGCTCCGGTCATGTAGCAGATGACATACATCCATCTAAATGTTTGTATCTAAATGTATATGTGTATGTCTGTATCTATTATGTATGTTTGTAGGTATATGAATGTATCTATTTCATACCTTACATATATATTGACTGCCTCGGTGGCTCAGTTGGTAGTGAACCTGCTTTCTGAGCTTGGGGGTGTGGGTTCGATTCCCACCTAGGGCAAACATTTATGTGATGAACATTTGTGTTTGTTCTATGTCTGGGTGTTAATATCTATTTAAGTATGTATTTAAAAAAAATCTAAGTATGGATATCAGTTTCTGGCAGCCATAGTACAAGCTTTGCTTAGTTTGGTGTCAGGCGACCGTGTGTGGAAGTGTCCCGAATTTATTTATTTAATATTATTTAAACTGGCACTTCTAGCTGGCTCTACATCTGCGCGTACCTTCCACTTGCAAAGAGGAAAATGACACACAAACGAGCACTTCCTATCTGTTATCCTAGGTCAATTTAGTTGAATATCGCGTGCGCAGCGAACGAAGCGACGGAGTTTTGCGGCAGTTTATATTGTGTGTATGAAAATCTTTCGCGATAACGTTTTGTTCTCTTTCTCGTTCGCGTAGAAAAAATTGCGTATTAGGTCTTGCATTTCTAATATCCTACTTAATATTATAAACGCGAAAGTTTGTAAAAATGGATGGATGGATGGATGTTTGTTATCTACTCTTTCACGCCAGAACGGCTAGATGACACAGAGATAGATTATAGTCTAGAATAGCACATAGGATAGTTTTTAACTGCGGGTGAAACCACGGGGCGCAGCTAGTACTATGCTACTACGCAGCTAGTATATTATAAAAAATCGAAAGTAACTCTGTCTGTCTGTTTCTATATTTTCACGGCTAAACGGCTGAAAAGATTTGGATGAAATTTGGCACAGATATAGATTATAGTCTAGAATAGCACATAGGATAGTTTTTAACTGCGGGTGAAACCGCGGGGCGCAGCTAGTAAGAATTAATAATACTACTGCTTTAACTATATTATCTTAAACTTTCTTTTACAAACAACTTGCTTTTAACTAGTCAACATTTGTCATCGTCAAAGTTTCAACCGTTCGCTTCTTAAATCTCTCTTTATTATGAAATAATGGTCAAGCACGTCCGAAGAGAATAGGTCGAATAATTTCGCAGACTGAGACAAAAGCAACTAGTAATGTAATCAATGAAGAGGAACTATTAAAATAACTAGTACTTTCAAACTTATATAAAAGATTTTAACTAAATTCTAGTCGAGCGAGCGTTAGCAAGCGAAGCGTCTCTGCTTTAGCTTTGACAAAAATGCTTTCGTAGCTCCGAATTCTGTCCGGATCTTTGTCTTCCTCTACAGCGGTGCTATTCACAATCATTCCGAAACCTTTCCGATCGGATCCCACAAATTACACACTCAAATTGTTTTCAAATCTCTGTCTACTTTTATACATTTTGGAATAGGGAAACTAGGGAAAATAGGGAAACTTGCTAAATTTCATCATAATCTGACTAATGGTTTTCAAGAAATTTGAGTAGCGCGTTTGTATAGAAATTTCAGAGCGTCGCGGCCCTCTTAATGACATTTATTTTTTTGTTCACACATCTTTATATTTTATAGACAAAAATTTTTATAATGTTACCAAACTCGAATTCATGCCCAAAATAAGCGGATGTAAAAAACAAAAGGTCTGCAGAATTGTAAAGTTTTTACAAACGATAATATTTGTCTATTTATGTCTCAAGGCCGCTCCTTAAAAACTGATTAGGCAGTAACCGAGTAACTTACTAACCGACAAACCTATCGCCATATTTATTACTACGCGGTCAAGTTATGTAACTTGGACATTATTCTTTTCAAGCTATAATTTATGTTGCAGTGATCTGAGCTACGGAGAAAATTGGCAATATTGCAACAGTTTTATCGGCATTTCTCAATCCTACTATCCTACTAATATTATAAACGCGAAAGTTTGTAAGAATGGATGGATGGATGGATGTTTGTTACTCTTTCACGCCAGAACGGCTGAGCAGATCTGGGTGAAATTTGGCACAGAGATAGATTACAGTCTAGTATAGCACACAGGATATTTTTTACCCGCGGGTGAAACCGCGGGGCGCAGCTAGATTTATAAAACACTAGCTGTTACCCGCGATTTTATTCGTGTTTATTCAGGAAGTAGTATCATAAAACCTTCTTCAAGAAATAATGTAACTAATTATTAAATTTTATCAAGATCCGTTTAGCAGTGAAAAACCTACAAACAGACAGACAGAATTACTTTCAATTTTTTATAAAATAAAGTACTGGCTGCGCCCCGCGGTTTCATCTGCGGTTAAATACTCCTATCCTATGTGCTATTCTAGACTATAATCTATCTCTGTGCCAAATTTTATCCAGATCTATTCAGCCGTTCTGGCGTGAAAGAGTAACAAATATCCATCCATCTATCCCTCCATTCTTACAAACTTTCGTGTTTATAATATTAGTAGGATAGGATGGATTTTGTTTTTGCATAAACAAGTTACACTTTCTAAATTATAGACAATACTTAAATTTTATAGGTAAAATCTTGTTTGAAATTCCTTGTAGGACGTCCTTACCTATTCATGAATCCTTGAACGATTTCGAAGATATATTGATATTTTTTTTACTTAAAAAAATGCTTTTTGAAAGTATACATGTTTGGCAACTAAGACTGTTTAAAATAAACTGAACTATCTATGTAAATTTTCTTAATATATATAAATTACGTGTCCCGTTGTTTGTCCGCTATAGACTCCTAAACTAATTAACCAATTTCAATCAAATTTGCACACCGTGTGCAGTTCGATCTAACTTAACAGATAGGATGGCTCACACATATATTTATACTCGTATATATACGAGTATATCACGACATAGTATAAAACAAAGTCGCTTTCTCTGTCCCTATGTCCCTTTGTATGCTTAAATCTTTAAAACTACTCAACGGATTTTGATGCGGTTTTTTAATAGATAGAGTGATTCAAGAGGAAGGTTTATATGTTAATAACATCCGTGAAAGAGTGGAGAAATACTGTTATTTTTGAGGTTTCTAATGTGATGTCATTTTTTCAGTGAGTGACATAGGCTACATACTCGTTTACATGTTATTCGTTTACATGTTATACCCGTGCGAAGCCAGAGCGGGCCGCTATGTTTTTATATGCAACGTTCACAGTTTTCTGTAGTGTATTTAGTATCAGCATTGCACCCGTGCGAAGCCGGGGCGGGTCGTTAGTAGGTTAGTTAATATTTACAGTTTATCCATTCAAACTTGTATACAATATATACAATTGATCCATTATATTCCATTATATTTTTATTTAAATTTTCACAGTTCCTTTTTTCTCCTGCACTCGTTTGCATCACGACACTATAATTTTTTGTAAGATACAGAACGCAAGAAGACATTTTGAGGTCAGTCTCTACATCCTTGATTGATATCTAACGACAGGACTGGTCTAGTCGTGTCTGGTCTAACTTGTGCCACACTTCCGGTAACATTTACTTAAGTAATTAAGTATTGGCTCGTTAGCACCGGAACAAATTTGCCGTATGTTTTATTGCGAACAGCCTGTTAATATGATTGATATCCTTAGGCGTTCCTCTCTGGTTTAAACAGTATAAACGGTTTGTTATGTAGTTGATTGTAAACTGTGTCATTTGCCTTTCAAGTTTGTAAGTAAGTTGGTACCTGTTCAAATAACTAGAACAGCTATTTAAGGCCTATATCCAGTCAGCAGATCTGTTTTTTGTATGGTTTTTCATAATTTTTTAGAGAAAAAGTAGTAATCTGACTAAATATAAGCCCCCAAAATATAGTTAATAAATATATATGATAAAGCGATGACAGCCTAGTTGAAGAAGGCCCGCCTCTCCAGCCAGAGGGAGCGGGTTCATACCCAGCTGACGACACGCACCAATTTGTTCATTGTGTGAACATTTGTGCGTATTGTATGTCATTTGCTAGGTACATGACTGGAGCCCGGTGTATGGCGACAGGCTCGCCCCCTGTCACATTTGGGACTGAATATCGTCCGGCGAAGTGTGGGTGTTGTATTACACCTCTGCCAGCCCCCTCGGGGGAAAGGCGTGACGATATGTTTATGTTTTATAAGCCTACATCAGGCAATAAAATCTGTATAGCCACATAATAAATAGTACTACGTATAGCTTCGAAATAGTTATTTACTTACGGTGTTTTGTCTTTTTAGATCAAGTTTAAATCATGATCTAAAAAACAAGTTTAGCATTCCGGGAGCCAACACGTAATGATGTCACTTGTCATAGTCATCGTCTCTTTCGGACTATTTGTAAATGGTATATGTCGGTCTTGCTTCAGCATCGATTGACGTCACTACGTGTTGCCCAAGTGCCAATTTTTGGTTAAGAATGCTGTACATTATTTTACCATGGTTTAAATAATATAAAAAGCAAAGCTTAAAAAACCGACTTCCCGTCATCCATGCAAACTAGACTTTTGTTGATATTTTAAAAACTGCTAAACTTATTTATTGTGGTATTTACATACTATATACATTTTATCTAATGTATACAGGACCACTTTTAAAGTATGATCTACCAAACAAAAAAAGAATCATTAAAATCGAATCACAATTGGCGGAATAACCGCGTAAGCGTAACATACATACATACAATACAATAAAGAAACACAGTCGATTTGAGAACCTCCTCCTTTTTTTAGTCGGTTAAACATTCAAATTGATCTAAAACTTCGTTCAGTAACTGCAAAAATAACGCTGCAAAATGTAAACGCAAATACTAGGCAAGTAGATGCACCCGAAGTAACACCCAAACGTGATTTTCAAATTAAAATGTTTCCACAAATAACGCACTATCACGACTCCATCACGAGATTATTTAATTATTATTTACGTAATCGCATATAACTTCAATACGTAATTATGACGTATACTTACTACTAAATTATGCGAGCATATAATACGTTTCTTGAATAATTATGATTATAACAATATTTCTATTCAGGTAGCATCACGCTAATTTAAATAAATGCGAAAGTTTACGAGTATATAAATGTATTTTATCTACTACATTCTGTGGCAGCTGAAAATACTTATGGCTACTTGTACTAAATATTAGAATTGCTACTTAAGCAATTCTTACTTACTTAAGTAATTCAAGGACTTACCTTGCTAAAGTAGTTTAATAATATGAACTGTATGTGCCTGCTAAACTAATTTTTCGCTAGTAGAGTAGTTTAAAACTAGTTAATCATGGAATTAGGCTATTCTTATATTTAGTACAACTGGCCATTACATTTGTAGGGAGGTGGTAGTAGCTTAAATTCCTTGGATTTTTATTAACTTTTCATCTTACAACCTTAAGCGTTGTTTTATTTTTTTCTAGCTCTCTACAGGTGATTAAAAAGTAGCCTATGTGTTAATCCAGGGTATAAGCTACCCTGTAAAGGCATTCCCCCACGAAAAAAAAAAAAAAAAAAAAAAAAGGGTATAAGCTACCTCCATACCAAATATCATCAAAATTGGCCATACGTTTGAGCGTGACGAAGAAACAAACAAACACATACAAACATTCGCCTTTATTTAAAATGATGGTTTTGGGTGTAGTAATATTTTAAGGGTAGGTATTGTTTTGCCCGTCAAAGTGAAAATTTTTTGGAACATAAGGTTTCAAAATTCGAAAGACATATGACCGCGTCTCCATGCAAAATAACTAGTCACGTGAACAACTTTATTATGAAGATTTGATTTTTTTTTCTCGATTTTGGAAACTTGTGTTCTAAAAGTTGTTCACTTTGACGGGTAGAACAACACCCTTAAGTTTCACTACACTCGAAACCAGTACGTTGTAATATAAGTAGGCCAAATAAATTGATTGATTTGATTTGAAAACTAATAGGTTTTTTTTACCCGACAGCGCAAGAAGAAGGGTTGTGTTTTTCGAGTGTATGTATGCATGTATGTGAGTGTGTATGTATGGGGCTTCTTCGTCACGCCCTACAGCCTAAACAGCTTCATGGATTTCGACATATAAGGTGTCATTGAAATCGTCTTGATAATGGAAGTGACATAGGGTACAACATTTTAATTTATAATTATCCGGAGTGTCAAACTACATTTTGCAGTTGGATTTTTTTGTTTACGTTTTATTAATGATACTTGTTTAAGTTAGGAGATATAAGACCGCGGGGCATAGCAAGTTATAGTATAATATTATGTTCTGTATATAATTTTCACCGGAAGTAGTAGGCATCGCGAGCTAGTTGTATATGCGCAAGGCAACCGGTATGACCGTGAAAACCGAGATTGGTTTATTGACAGCTGCAGGTACAATTATTTTGTTAGTACCTACCTACTACAGGTTTATAGGATCGTGCTTACATGATTATCTTGAATCTACGCATTAAATCCTTACTAATATTATAAATGTGAAAGCGTAGATGTTTGTTACGCTTTCACGCAAAAACTACTTGACGAATCATCATGAAACTTTGTACACATATTCTGGCAGGTACTAGAAGTAGCATAGGGTACTTTTAATCCCGAAAAAATGAACAGTTCCTGTGGGACCGCGGGTGAAACCGCGGGGTGCAGCTAGTAAAATATATATGCGTCGACTTGTAAACCTCCTCCGTTTCGTCGGTCAAAAAGATTTCTTAATGATAACGATCGGATACTAGGTCGGATCAAAATGTGAATACTTAGAAAATTCTGAACAGAAATACGTTTGCTAAAATCTGGATAAAAAGGGGGTAAAATCGCAAACTTCATTAAAAAAACCTACGACATTTATATAGATACACCATAACCTCCATTTATTAATAGTTGGTTAAAAAAACATGCAGACTTGACTTTTTCTGTAATCAATTTAGGTAATCATATTCAAAATCATTAATCTTGATCATTTATCGCTTTGACTTATTACTTACGCGTAGTATTTTGATTCATTTAATTATTAATCATGACAATTAACTTTTTATGAAGAAGAGTAAAGTTGAAGGTCATCTAATTCCACCACGAGGAAATTTATTTAATAAAACCAAAGAATAAATTATAGTTTTAACATATTTTTTTCTGGCCTGCAAAAGTAACAACTCTTGCATCTTTTTTACAATTAAACTCTCTATCTATTTATTATATTTTTCGAATACCTACTTTTTAATTTTAAAGATTATTACAGAAAAACCCTAAGACATATAATTTACAGGAAGTATTCTAGTAAGTTCTCCCTAGGGTGAGTTAAGAATAATAAAATGATAAATTGATGTAGGATGAGTTGAGAATAGAAATAGGTTATGTTAAGAATATTTTTTAGAGAGGATGAGTTTATGAGGGATGAGTAAGGAACAAAACAACCAAATTTAAAAAAATACGAGACTGATACCTAACGTACGTAGTTGCGTACTGTTCCAACCCCACCTAAGTAGAACACGGGTAGGAAGAAGAAAATTACTTTCAAAAACTTATAAAATGAACAGCATTGCAACGAAAAAACCTTTAACCTTTTAATCCAAACTGTTGGCTTCGTAAGGCCAATGGCATTATCTAAGCAAGCAAATTTGAAGGCGGAGATTCAGTAAACAATAACTCCACAGAAGGAGTCGTGCATCACACTACACTGCAAATCAAAATGATAATTTGATAAACAAATATTTTTGCTAAAAGGTACGAATATGTCCTGAACCTGATCGTTTCATTTGATGTTATGTATTAAAAGAACATTACGAATCAATGTTTGTACTAAAATTAATATGGTGGAATCTTAGAATAACTATCTTTAGAAGATAGGTTTCCAACTAACCTTCTCACAACGCAAGTCACAAATTCGGCCACAAATAATAAAAGTCGGATAACTGATTGATAGGTAAAATCTGTCCATAAATTGATTTATAAGAGTGCCTATACCTATGTAGCGTCGTACGGTGCTATTTCCGGCACCAATATAACGACTTACATTTTGCGAGTGTAGGTACTATAGATTGAAAAGAACTGAGGCTTACGTGATGGTGAGTAGTATCAATTAGTAATACAGTTGTCATAATAAAAAACTGTTTTTGGAGAGACTCTAGATCTTTATTGTAGCTACTATTTAATTCAGTATAATATTTATTTGTAGCATAAATTAAAGTTAACCGGGTAATGCTGTCACTGGCTCATATAGGCCACCTACCACTAACACATAGCTTATTTCGTGTTTAAAATGCCAACATTGGAAAGATTTAAACAATTTACTAATAATTATTAAAATAATAATTTTACATTATAATATAAATAAAAAAACTTTGTAAGTACCTGCTTAGTTGATGACCAGTTAACATCATTCTATGCAGCAATAAGGTTTTATTTACTTTACTTTCTTCTAACAGAATATAGGATATCCAGTAGAACTACAGGAATCTTAACGTAAATGTGTTATTGAGACGACTACGTTCTATGCAGTTATATTATGTTATAATTACATAATGTACTCGTTCATTCTTTAGACTATCTTTAGGTTTACTAATTGTAGTACCGGGCGGTAGTCGTTCGCTGATCACACACGGTACTACAAGTAGTAAACCTAAAGTTAGTCTAGAGTATGAACTTCGTATAATTTTGATGGAACTTCACTTAAGGTAAGTTCGCTTAATCACAAAATGTAATTTATCGAACGGCAAAACATAATTTTATTATTCGCAATTCAATTACATACATGGTATTTAAATAAGATGTGTAAACTGTATAATGACAATTAGGTAGGTAACACAGAAGTTGAAGACCATTCCCAGCAGGTTTGCGTCGAGAGGAACCACCTTGTAAATTGTCAGCTTGAGCGGACGAGCTTCCACGTAGGGAATCAATTTTTCTACGGCCCGGCGTTTTACAGCATCTGAAAGCATGTTAATTTTATTGCGGATAATATTTAGCGGAAAATAATGATTCTGAGAAAAAATAAGAAACGGCATTTCTGAGGATAGTTTGTCAAGACACCGTTTGGGATGCTACAACAGCAAGTTTGTTAGTTAAAATATCGTTCGAGAATCTGATTGAATTCTGTGTGAATAATTCCCGTAAGCCCGTTCTTGTGACAAAAACAAAAATAATGCATTACCTCTCAAGTGATTTTATCTTTAAATATACTGAAATGCACGAACGACAAGAGACAGGATGCGACCTTTAATTTATGCATTTTTGATATTAAAATGTATGTATATTTACCACTTTCTAATAAAGCTTTATCGTAAAGCAAAATTTTTATATTTTCAACTTGATTTGATATGTGGCCAGCTGATAGTGCCGGTGTTAACACTATGGTCAAATCTAAGATGACTAGAAATTGTTGTTCAGCTATAATAGCCCATGTCTGCAAAAAAAAAAAACAAATGAAAAATTATAGGTTGGACTCATAACGTAGCTTATAATCAATTTCGTTCAACTCTCACTGCGTAGCGTACCGGTGGTTCTGCAAATCCTGCAATCGCGACACGGTGCCGTTGCAACCTTCCGTATAGCGTATGGCTAGCGGACTAGTTACATTTCTGTTACGAACGTGTATGAGTTCTAAGAAAATAGCACCAGTAGCAATTTTTTTTGTTTCAGACTTTATTTACAGCAAAAAATATCCTAAATATGCATGGAACTGTAAAAAAAGTTTTTACGTTGACATGTTGCAAGAAAGAAAATTACACTAGGTAATTAGTTTTTAAGACCTATTAAAATAGAGACACAAATGACCCATAAGCAGAATGCACCAATCTGCGTACACATAATGGTCATTTTCCTATTGTTCTGAAACGTCTATTTAGCCTTTCATAGAAATTTAATAGTTTTAGCCTTATTTATTCATGGATATGCAGAAGTCCTTATGAAAAAAGCTTAGAAAAACTTTTTTTTTTTTTTAGAGGTGGATCGAAAAAGGCCCAGTTCGTATTGGGTCGAATGCAGGAACGATAGAGAGACTTTTTTTTTTGCTCGCACAGTGAGAGTTGTAACAAAGATTGTACTAACCTCGCCATGTACCACTCTGGAAACACTGTTGTATATACAAACAATTATACTAGGAACGTGACATAATACCATTGACAGGTACTGCAATACAAGATTAAGATGAACGACAACTAGTTTCAACCAAAAATAAAATTAATCAAACCGTTAGTGTATACTTGACAAAATGAGTTGCAATGATTTTTTTTACTGAAATATTTCCATCTCCCTTTAAAATTACTTACAGTGGTGCTTGTTAGCGCAAAAGCTAAAGGGTTATGATCCGAGTGGCAGAAAGCATAAAACTTATAACTACTTGTAATTTAAGGGCCCGGCGATCACTAACTTCGCATTGGTTTTTTATTGCCATTTTGTCTAAAAGAAATAACAAGTGAAGAGAGCAAGTAAAGATACTGAGGAGCCTTTAAAGTTATCCACAGAGTGACAAAGTGCTATTCCAATATTTTTTTTATGTCGTTTGTACTTCTCTAATCATTCATAGATGACTAAAAACTTCCTTGTATTATAGATTAATTTAAAAGCCAAATGCAAAATGTAGACAACGTCCCTATGTAAATAAATTTTTGGTTTGCTTTGTCTTTCTATGAATAAATCAGTCAAAAGTAAGCCCTTACAAATGTGGATATTTTTCATAGCTCTAATTTATCTTGAGGAAGTTTTTTTTTTTTAAAAAAACAAGAACATAGGGACGGAGATATAGTTCATATAATTGAACATACCAAATTTCATCATTATCTGACAAATGGTTTCCGAGAACTTTACCAAGCGCGTTTCGAAAATAAGAGCGTCGCGGAACTTTTAAATTCCGGAGTATTAGAAATTTTTTTTTTTCTCTGTGCACTCTTATTATTTACACAGTCATCAAATAAACTTACCACGTGCTGATAAGTGCTTTTAAACTTTTCTACGACGTCTGCGAGTAACTTATACAAGCGATGGTAAACACTAAAGTCGTCGTATGAATCTTTTCTCATAGAAGCTTCAAATAACACAAAGCGATGGTAAACCGAATAGAACACTAACGTAAAGTACACCATTATCGTATCTTTACTAACGACATTTATAAAGTATACCGTATTTGCAGTTTCTTCTATAACAAATTGCAAGTATGTATGTGAGAGTGGACGTTTGTAGTAAAATATATGCAGGCTTAGTCGCGTTATAAAACACAGAAGAAGACTGAAAATTAACCTCTTTTGAGTATAACTTGAAGCACTGTCACTTTTCATAAGCTTATCAATATTTTTTATTTCATATTCAATCTTACGGAGGCTGGCATTGGAACGAACGAACATAAAAGCAGTTACAAGAAACGTACTTTCACCCAAATTTAATAGACCAAAATACCAACCAGCTAATCTTACATCTTTGAAACCTAGAACTAA
Source organism: Peribatodes rhomboidaria (assembly GCA_911728515.1). Lineage (NCBI taxonomy): Eukaryota > Metazoa > Arthropoda > Insecta > Lepidoptera > Geometridae > Peribatodes > Peribatodes rhomboidaria. Next base: position 9,978,335 of record OU452175.1, on the reverse strand, counting down.
CGACATCAATAAATTTATAGTCACACACCGAATTACAAAGAAAATGTTAAGAATTATTTTATTTTTATTAGATTTCTGGCTGTAATACCCGAAATCATAGCCAAGTAGAAATTGTAAGATTTTTAATATTTTACTCATAATAATTAATTAACGTTTTGGTTTGCTCTTAAAAATAGACGAATTAACAAACATTCGTTGGTAACGACAGAAACGGTAGTGAGACAATAAATGAAGATATTTGAGGATATGAGTAACTATACGACTAAAACTTTACAATTCCATTAATTTAATCAAATATAGTATTCCATTAAGTAATTAGTGCGCGTAATGAAGCACTTCCTTAGTGATGACTTTCTTTTCATGATAACATTAATAAATAGAAGAAGTTAATACAATTAAATACCTATGTATACTGTTAGGGGCTGTAGACGCCAAGGGACTATTTTGAACTTTCGATAAACTGGGTAAAGTTGACTTTTTTGAACCGCTTGTCGTACTTCCTTCCGTCTCAGTTCTTCAGGTATACAATCCGCCTTACAGCGTGTTTACAAAGCAACCATACATGAGTTTTGAAACTTACAAAAACTTTTTCGTTTAAACGTAGAAAAAAGTTTTCGGGAACTAACAAAACTCGTGGCAAACCCCCAGAACTGTATTTATAAAATCGTTTAATTTCAAGGGAGCCGTTATTACTGGAGCTCATGTCAACATAGGATTTACGAGACCGTTTTAAACGGCTAAGTTAAACACGATGTAGTAACAAAACGCATCGGGTTGTGTGTTTACTGGACTCAGAATAATGGTTCAGAATAATATCGTGAACTCGCTCGCACGACTCCGTACGCTATCGTCAAAAAAAAAGGATGCGATTAAGCAAACCTATAAAATTGATTGCTGTAAAGTGTGCGAACTCGTTCATACAATTCCATACGGCATCACCAAAAAATAAACTTCACTTTGGTTTTCATCAACGCCAATTTTCATCAAACATAGCCCGACTAATTCACCTTTCCACAAAAAAATAAGTAAAATATAAATTGTTTTATCCGTTCGGGGGCTATGATGCCACAGACAGACACACACACACACATACACACTCACTCACACACACACATAAAGAGAGAGAAAGAGAGAGACACTTAAAACTTATAACACCGCCGTTTTTGTGTCGGGGGTTAAAAAGGAACCTGTCTGTAAAACGGATCCCTGTGTAAACGCACCGCTGTAGTCTAATCAAACAAGTTTTCGAATACTTCTAAGGTTATCAAATTAAAGTTAAAATTTTCTCTGGTGGGAGGCTTCGGCCGTGGCTAGTTACCACCCATTGTACCAAGCCATGCCGTGTAATGACCTAGTTGTATTTCGGGATGAAGTCCGGTGTAACCGTTCCGAAGACGGGTCTGAGCAGTAGCGCACTTGTAGCGCCTCACTCAACTGCCGTCTTTGTACTCCTTCACTCTACAAAACTTCAAGGCTAGAGTGAATAAGTACCTTATAGGTCGTCGTGCTCCATCTTAGACCACAACGTCGCTTAACATCAGGCGAGTTGGTGGTCAAACGCCGACCTATTCTACATCCTATCCTACTATAATATTATAAACGCGAAGGTTTGCAAGAATGGATGGATGGATGGATGGATGTTTCTTACTCTTTCACGCCAGAACGGCTGAACAGATCTGGATGAAATTTGGCACAGAGATGGATTATAGTCTGGAATAGCACATAGGATTTTTTAACCGCGGGTGAAACCGCGAGCCGCAGCTAGTAAAAAATAAATAAATAAAAAGTCTAAAAATCTATCTATCAAGTTAAAATATGTCTACCACGACACCTTATATTAATGCTATTGTGTATTAAAATAGATATTTTGTTATATAACGCTACCTATACGAGTATCTGCGTCACATCAATTTATGACCAGGAAAAATCGTGATTTTATAGTTAGGTTCTAGTTTATTTGTGACGTGTTATTTATACGACTTATCAAAAATAGACACGAACATCTAAGTTCTCTTAAACATGTTAATCTAATTTGTTAAATTTTTGCAACGTTTTACTGTTGCTAATTGCGAGTGACAATACATTACTTACCTCGTTGTTCATATTAACATTATAAGATATGGATAAACTAAAATAAATCACACAACCTATGTAAATTATCCAGGGCTTGTTTAGGTTAGGTTCGCTACCCCAGGCGCAACAAGTAAAATTAGAGGTCTAAAATCGTTAAAATAGATACAAGTAACGACATCTGCCGGTGGTAGACATATGTGAGATCTAACTTCATTGCATAGGAAGCCGAAAATAATAAAATATAACCAGTTTATAGAACGCCATCTATAAATTGACCGGTAAAAATAGTAAAAGTTGAAGAACTCTTCAACAAACATAAAAGAAACGGATAGAAGTCTTGAAACACCCTTACGTCAATTAGGTTTTTCAGAGTGGGGTAATGAGTTACCCAATGTGGCCGTTATGTGGCCTGTCTGAAGTATCGCCGCCGGGTTAATAATATTCTTAGTATCTAATTGAAATAAATCTTAATAGTCCTAAAGGCTTCCCGAAATTTTAACCTCTAAAAATTAAACTACATTTCGATATTATTTTGTCTTGACAATTGTATACATTGGTAAAAATAAGAGCTGAACACAATTTTTGATTATTATAAGAAACCGGTCTTATCAAATTGGGTTAACTTATCTTATATCTTTAAATGAGCAATCCTTGTATATATATATATATATATAATTGGAATCTCGGAATCGGCTCCAACGATTTTCATACAATTTAGTATATGGGGGGTTTCGGGGGCGATAAATCGATCTAGCTAGGAATCATTTTTAGAAAATGTCATTTTATTCGTGTTTTATCGATAATCAACTTACACATAAACTTGGAAGAAAAATAACAAAAAGGAGGCGTTTGAGTAGTCTCAACTGAAAAATATGACTCTTCCTGACATCTATTGGCGAATAATAATACTATTTTTTGTGCACAATAAAAAAAAAAAAATACCGAGCAAAGCTCGGTCATCCAGGTACTTGTTCATTAAATAGCTAAGTTATTTTGCTTATTTTTACTAAATTACCACATCTTTTTGGGTTACGGAATATTGACTTTATTATATTTCTTTGAATATTACATTCCTATGTCTATAATCACAAAGTAATGTTTAATCTAATCTTTATTGATATAAAAATTTTATGGATGAATCTTCTAAGAACAAGAATAATTTATGATGCATGTATGATCAAGACCAATCATTAATTCAATTCTTTTATTACCTTAATTAATATTTATTTTTTATTTTCATTAACATTGTCTGTCGTATTGTTAGGAAAGGAAAATATTTACTATCTCACTGGTAAATGAACATCATCTTCATATAAATTTAGGCTGATTCTTTAAAACGACGGCAATGCAAGGTGCGGTTGGGTGTAGTAATACTGAAGGGTGCTATTCTATCTAGAATAGAATAGGAAGAAAAAAAAATTGAGTCTCTATAGAGCACAAAATTGATCACGTGACTCGTTATTTTGTATGGAGACTCGATTTTTTTTTCCAGAATTTGCTAACTAATGTTCTAACAGTGGTTCACTTTGCTACGTATTATAAGTATTATACCTATTAGTACACCCAAAACCAGCACTTTGTAAATTATTCTAGGATATCATTTTAGACTATATATTTTTATTATGGGACCAACAATGAAATTGCGAGAAAAAGATACAGCTGTTCCACAAAAATTCAACAGCTAAAACATTCAACCTCGACGAAATGTATGGAACAGCTGATTATATTTTCTAGTGATGAATACAAACAATAATTTCGTGAATTATATTCGTGGTTTAAAGAAACGTCCTTTAAATTAAAACGAATACAGTGAATATATTAAACACTAGCTGCGCCCCGCGGTTTCACCCGCGGTTATAAAGTATCCTATGTGCTATTCTAGACTAATCTATCTCTGTGACGAATTTCATCCAGATCTTGTCAGCCGTTCTGGCGTGAAAGAGTAACAAACATCCATCCATCCATCCATGCATACAAACTTTCGCGTTTATAATATTAGTAGGATTGATTATGCAAATAAAAGTCAATATTTGTAATGTGCAATAACATTCATGCCGTAGGTCGAGTGTGTTCGAAAACGATCACCTACACCGACACAATGTATTTACGACACGGTCACTCTTCAGATGGTTGACCGCTACTAGCATTTACATCTGTGCGGACAACTAAGAGGAATTTACAATCGTATTTCATTTGACTTGTAAAATCAAAGACTTTTGTTATTTATACTATAACAGCAACTGCCGAGAAAACGATGTTATTTAGTTAGGATTCAGGATGCGCATTGTATACTGAACCTACTTGACACATAATTATTTGGGTTTTACATTTAAGTAAGTAGTGGAAGTTGAACTAAGTTAGAATTAAATAGCATTATAGAGGTATTATAATTATAATGCTGTAGCAAGGTTACTTCTACAAAGGTACTGACAAACAATGTCATCAAATCTTTGAAGTCAATTTTAATTTACATTATCATATCGAAATGAAACTTTGCTTATAAGTATTTATGTAGTTAGGATGACAAAACTATAATTGTGTATTTCGAAGCTGATCTGATAATGGGGCTAGAAGAAAGAAAGCGTCTTATTTAGATTCTTTATTTGTTTAGATTCATAATTATTATTTGGTTTATTTAAAATTGTATAAAATTAAGAGTTCCTTTGCCCTCAGATAATACTGATTCGGGATGAGTTGATTTTTTAAAAGAGGATGAGTTTACGAGGGATGAGTTAGGAACAACCAAAAATAAGACCTATGTTTCGTAAGTGGTATTGTGTCTTTAATAATCTGTCATGATTGTCCTTATTTGAAGTCCTTAACAAACAGCTCAAAACAATACGTCGAAGAAACACACTGTTTAATTTAGGTAAATATTTAAACTTCAATATAGACGTTAATTAACCGCATTGGGTATTCCCAAGAGGCATAGCTTATTGGTGTTTGAACAATTTTGTTGCATTGACGCTATCATATTCTAAAATCCTAACTAATATTATAAGTGCGAAAGTGAGTTTGTTCGTTTTTTTTTAAACTCTTCCACACACGGTCGCCTGACCCCAAACTAAGCAAAGCTTGAACTATGGCTGCCAGAGACTGATATACATACTTAGATATTTTTAAATACATACTGAAATAGATATTAACACCCAGACATAGAACAAAACACAAATGTTCATCACTTGAATGTTTGCCCTAGGTGGGAATCGCACCTACGCCTCCAAGCTCAGAAGGCAGGTTAACTACCAATTGAGCCACCGAGGCAGTTTGTTCGTTTGTTTGTAACGCTTTCACGCCCTAACCAATCAACCGATCATCATGAAATTTTGCATACACGTTGTCTGGGATACAGAAAAGGACAAAGGGTACTTTTTATCCCGAAAAAATTAACGGTTCCTGTGAGACCGTGGTTGAAACCGCGGGGCGCAGCTAGTATAGCATGAAATTGGAATCGATTCATGATTTTAGCAACAAAGTAACAACAAGAAAAGTAACAGCTTTGGGTTAGCAATAATATAGAAACCGGTATTAAGAATTTTGTGAATAGAATTAGAAATAGCTTGAAAAGAATTTTGTGAGTGGACACCGTATTTTATTTACAAAATTGACTTCATTAAATTTGTGGCTAACCCGAATTTTGGATAGTCCGAAACCGTTTGTCATGGCCCCGACTCAAATACTATAGTAGCCTATATTTTTTTTGCTTTTGTAATAATTTGTTATTTCTTACACGCTCGAACTTTATCATCATCACTGTTTTTTAATTTCGAAAGTGTGGTTGTTGTCACTTGTCAGTAAAGCATTTATGTTCAGCTTTTACGATTTTCTGCCCGGGTTTCCATCCACCAATATTCCTGATCAACATGATATTTGCCGTCTCTTTTATTTGATGTAAGTACGCATATCTTAGCGGCATAACCATAGATATACAGTACCTATAGGACACAGATGACGTGTGTAAAGAAATATCTCCGCACATGTTGATATCACAGGATGAGAGCAGTTAAGCGAAGCAGCGATGCGTAGCGACCGGAGCTGAACGTGACCACCATCTCGTTACATTTTGAATGTCAGACATTGCAAATCTCGGAGGTTGAGCATAATTTCATGGGGGAAAAGTTATTCAAAAGTCAAAAGTCAAAATGTTTTTATTCAATTTAGGTATCAAAGATACACTTATGAACGTCAAAGTTATTTAAATAGACTCGACCGCCTTGTTCGGATAAAGAGCCTCTACTCAGAAGAACAGGCAAGAAACTGAGGGGCATTATTTTTTTAATTAATAAATAAATTACAGTCTTACAAATTTTGGCTTACAACTAGGTAATATCTATAAATACTAGTGGCTACTTGGCGGAAGTGGAAGGCTCCAGACATCTTTATCTTCTAAATAATTCTTAACTTTATAATATCCTATTTTCATTAATGTAGTTTTTACATGTGATTTGAATTTTCCCTCGGTGAGCCCTGTTATAATGTGGGTAAGTTTTTTTTTGACAGCCTCGGTGGCTCAGGTGGTAGTGAACCTGCCTTCTGAGCTTGGGGGCGTGGGTTCGATTCCCACCTAGGGCAAACATTTATGTGATAAACATTTGTGTTTGTTCTATGTCTGGGTGTTAATATATATTTAAGTATGTATTTCAAAATATCTAAGTATGTATATCATGTATGTCTCTGTCAGCCATAGTACAAGCTTTGCTTAGTTTGGGGTCAGGCGACCGTGTGTGGAAGTAACCAGGATTTATTATTATTATTATTTTAATATGGAATAGGTCAGCGGTCAACTAATATTTTAATGCAAAGTGAGTTTATTTGTTTGTTACGGTTTCACGCCTCACTATTCATCCGATCACCATAAAATTTTACATACACGTTGTCAGGAATACAGAAAAGGACATAGGATATTCTTCAAACACATAGGGTGGGACCGTGGGTGAAATCGCGAGGAGTAGCTAGTATGATTTATGTCTAATAAGTAGGTACATATCTATTAATTATAAATTCTTAACAAAAAATGACATCGATGTATTCTCGGACAGTGTGCACGAAATTCGCGCACGTTTAGCCTCAAATTTTTTTGAATCTCAACCTTAACTTCTTTGTATTTAGTATCTTGCTATATGTATGTCTTGCTACGAGTATATGCTTGTACTACCTACATTACTTATTATACACAGCATATTGCTGCTGCTATGCTCCATTCTAAGTTCGTAATGTATTGGCGGGAATTTTTAATTGGCCTTGTAAACTAGATACAATATTAATTTTTATTATCAATTGGCTGTAAATTCTCCAGTAAATGTAAAATAAAATAAAATAAATAAAATAAAATTTATTATAAATCTTGTACTTTATGTTAATTGTACTCGTAGATAAACATTGTAGGTTTTATGCACTTGTAGCTTGGTTACTGTTAATTTAAATACTTAATAAAATAATTGGAAATTATTTAACAAAGTTCATAATGTAGTATCCACTTTGTATGTAGCTGTACACAACATTTTAATGAATTAAATATATGGACTTATATTTCTTACAAAATATGCAAGTAAGCTTATTCAAATTGCGGTATAATTTAAACTTTCTCACAAAACTTCCATCTCAGCCCAAAATCTTTAAGTGCTACTTATCTGGCTTTAGCAAATTAGGAGGTTCCGCCCGTAAAATCACTCGTATTCTGGAATAAAAAGAGCTTAATAATAAAATTACGGGTGGTAAAAGCCGACGGTAATTCTTCCGTCACGAGTTTGCATGACTCGATATTTTGGCTAGTGATTTTGTAAAACGACAATTTCTGAGAAACCACAATTTGGAAATGGTAGTTTAGTTAACTTAATCATTCTTCGTTGCATCAAACAAGTTCCGAAAACATCTATTTATCTTTTAAGCTGACTTTGAAAGTTATTACGGAACCTATTACGAGTATTGTTTGCAATACAAATGAACTGAAATAAGATTTTCACGAGACTTTTCTATCGAGAAAATTAATCGAATATGTGTTTTCGCGATCTAGATTAACTTTTTTATGGCTAAGGCATGTAGACTTTTTGCTATAAAAATATTTTATTTAGCTTATTTCGACTATGTCAAGGGCGTTAACAAATTTTGTGGTCAAAGTGAAGAGTTAGAATTGATCGAAAACGTGTTTTGGCCAAAACAGTGTAACTAATAAAAATTTGATAAAGATTAACTATTTTTTTTATGGCTTAATAATGTAGAATTCTTGCTATAAAAGTGTTTTGCTTACCCTATTATACCCTATTTTGACTTTGTACTTAGAGGGCGTTAGCGAATTTGGTGGTCAAAGTGAAGAGTTAGAATGCGGAACACATACCATACATAAGTATACCAGCAAAACTGCGCTGATTGACAGCTCATTGGGGTTACCTTCTATTCTCCTAAGTCCAAATCCAGCACAGTCTTTTGTACCATTTTACCGCACGTTTCCCAAAAGTTCCTATTCAGTATGAGGCATTCGTTACACGTCCTCATTACTTTGTAAGGATTTTGTGGTACATTTTTCACAAAGCTAGTCTTTCTACTTGAAATGTTTCATTGACGCAGATTATTGTTCAACCTTCGAGTCGTCAGTATTATCATAATCGTCATTCGTTTCGGCTGAGCAATGAACTTGAAATTTTCAGATTATTTTATTTTATTGTGAAATATTTGTTTTTAGAACTTCAGTGCAGCTGTACTACTCGTAATACCATCTGTTTAAATTCGCGGTGGCAGCCCAGTTGGGAGAAGGCCCGCCTCTCAAGCCAGAGGGAGCGGGTTCGAACCCAGCCGACGGCACGCACCAATTTGTCCATTGTATGATCATATGACTGTGTGTATTTATATGGCATCTGTTACATAACTGGAGCCCGGTGTATGGCGACAGGCTCGCCCCCTGTCACATTTGGGACTGAATATCGTCCGGCGAAGTGTGAGTGTTGTATTACACTTCTGCCAGCCCCCTCGGGGGAAAGGCGTGACGATATGTTATGTTATTTGATCTCGATGAAATCCTAATTTTCTGTACTATGCTACTAGGTGTTTAAATTACATCGAAAGTAAGTTTTTGTTACGCTTTCACGCTTAAACATCTTAACCGATCATTTTGCATGCACTTTGTCAGGAATACAAAAAAATACTTATTGGTGATTTTAAGCCTGTAGGATAATACAGCGGGGCGTATTTTTTTTTGTATAGAGCAATAAATAAATGCCTATTTTTTATGATTTGCACATTAGTAAATATTCTGTTAACCCAAAAAAGCGCATTAATTGATCGAGAAGTAAGAACAAAAGCATTGATCTCCCAATTTTTTATTCGGTTTTTGTCTTGATTTGTAGAAAAATGAATACATCTCTATAAAAAAGAATGAAGTCATTTTATTTGGCTTTTGTAGAAAAATTAATAGGTACATCTTCATGGAAAGAGAATTAAGTCAATAGGTACCTAAGTACTTGCGGTGTATGAAGCATAATAATTATAATGTACCTACTACCTACATTCCAAATGTTAGTTTCATTCATAGCTCTCATTTCATAGTCACAGTTAGGCGTTTATAACTTAGGTACCTATAATTACCACAATGTAGATAAATGAGCACGCAACAGCCTTATGTGGCATTGCATTGTTTCCAAAAGATTGTCATATTCGAATCATTTTTCCGAGAAATGTAGGAATAAACAATATGCAAAACAAACAAAAAATAATTCATCATTGATTTTGAATTAATCATCATCATCAAAATCAAATCGCCTTATTAGTTTCTCAATTAACTCATCAGACTCACCAGACAGTAACAGTAGTTTCATCCTTAGATCAATGAAATTCTAAAGTAATTTTTGCTTTGGTAATTGTTCACAAGTTCCCGGAATTTACATACACATCGTCACGCCTTTCCCCCGATGGGGCTGGCAGAGGTGTAATACAACACCCACACTTCGTCAGACGATATTCGGTCCCAAATGTGACAGGGGGCGAGCCTGTCGCCATAAACTAGGCTCCAGTCATGTAGCAGATGACATATATATGTATAATACGCACATACTCGTATGTTCACACAATGAACAAATTAGTGCGTGCCGTCGGCTGGGTTTGAACCCGCTTCCTCTGGCTTGAGAGGCAAGCCTTCTCCAACTAGGCTATCATCGCTTTTATTTACAAGGCCCACCATTCAGCTCGATCTGCAACAGTGTACGTGGCGAACTACTTTACGCTATTATTCAGTAAGTATGTATATCGCCTCATTCTATCGAATCTTACAGGTTCCTTTACCATGAGTTTATATCGAAAACTTACTACCTACAGTTGATATCGAGTAAACGAGCATCGAGTAGTTCTTGATTAAGCTTGTTACGTTCCCCGTTGCCCGCATTCTAAAATACGGTTATCGCTTCTATTATGTGTACGTACCATGTACATAAAATCCTATCTTACAAAAATCTGTTCGCAAATTTCTTCCAAAAGAGCAAACTGACATTTCTATAATACTAACTTGAGAAATTCCACATTCGACACGATTGACATTTCTACGTAATGATTATACTAAAGGAACACTTCAACGGCACTTAATCTACTATTCATTAATTATTTTAAAAAGCAATAAAAACAAAAACACGTGTTTATATATCACGTCACGTGGCTCGGAACCAACGGCCTGAGATACCTGTTCTCGTTCTAATTTAAGATAGAGTTTATTTGAGATGAATCTTATTAAATAAATAATGTTATTTGTTGACTTTATCTTTATGTTTTAAAAATAAATCGTTAGCTTTAATATAATAATCATTGATAAAGCTGCTAAGGTTATGGTGCTTAGGAACAGTCCGTACTTTAAAATTTTAGAGAAAAATCAATTTATAATAATTTTTTTTTTGTGAAAGTATAGTTTCTTTGAAATGGTGTGGTTTGAAATAGTCGCAATACAAAAAACCATATTTTTAAATAAATTTAAAAACTATTTATTATTTAAGGTACGAGTACCTAGCTTCGGTTGAATATGGTGCGCCTGAACTGTCTAGAAAATTTGTAACTTTTTTCAAAACATTTTATTTTCAGCGATGTAGGTATGTATGTGTACAGATTGCACATGAATCTTTACTGTATTTATACTTCACTGAACAGGAATATAAATGAGTAAAAATGTGCAATTTATTAAACGCCTAAGGTTTTTAATTAAGTAGAGTTGGTTGCTGGGTATGGGTACAGGTGAGCGTTTGATATTTATAGGACAAGTTTTTAAAAATACTATGGTAGAAAAAGACTATACTCTAAGCTATCTTTAGTTAGGGGCACTTCTCGCTAGTAGGTATAATTTTTCTGTAATTTCAATAAAAATACCAAATATTTAATTCTTAAGACAATTTAGAATACGTTAACCTACTTACAGACTACACTATTTATTGGTTTAAGAGGAAAATTAAATTGAAATTTTCCGACGTTATGGACGCAAAATACAATAGATTAATTATCTCTGACATTAATTATTACTCGTACCTACATCTTTTTTGACAAACATTTTGCCAGCATAGATAAACGACAATATTGAACTAACACTTTTACGAATTAACGAAATCTATTTTATCAATTTTTAATTGGTTTTAAATTAAAAAATAATAAAAGAAAGAACCGCAAACAATCAGACAATGCATTCTTGCGTCTTGCGCCGTATTACAATCGCATCAAAACTTCTTTATCAGCAGTCTATTAGTGACGTGCACTAGCCACCGGCGAGATTTTCCGCCGAGAAGCCTTCGACCTGTAAACTCGATCGGAACGAAAATGTAATTATCGAAGTAAACAATGGAGTCGGACGGGTCCTCGCCATTCGTGCTCCGAACATCGCGCGTACCGCACGCGCGCTCCACCCCGATCAGTTCCACAGGACTTATCAACGCGCGATAGTTTACGTTTTGTGCCTTATCGGAGTGCCTACTATTTTTAAGTTTCATTGTTCCTACGAGATGCACTTATCTTGATGCGTCGCAGCCGCGAGTGATAAACAGTCGACCGGTGCACTTGACATTGACGTGTTCGTGTAAATTCGCGTTCTGTGAGTTTCTGTGATTCTAAAGTAAATCAGCCGTGATTTTCAGTGGCAGTACCTGCGATTAGTTACGCTGTCTCATGAATATTAATACTTCTTGTATTGTTTATACGGAAAACTCTAGTTATCTGCATATTATTGTTCAAGAATCATTGTTATGGTGATTCTAGAGTCGACCGGCGCGAGGACTAAATGAGTGGAGATTAGCGGAAATAACGTTTCAATTACCTTGTCATTTTGAGTATGTCTGTTTTTCATTTCTACGCGGTGGTTATCGCCGTGACTGATTTGCGTGTGTAAAGGTTGGTTGAAAGTTTTAAGTGGTTAAGAAAAATTAGTAGGGTACTGGAGTAAATTAGTGGCTGCTGGTTTTTATTGGACCGCCTTGTTTTTTGCAATATTTCAAGGATGGCGATGACAGCGCTTGAGCGATTTGCCACCGGTCCGGTCACGTGCAGGCGATGCGTTCGCGCGCAAAGCGACGTAGTTGCCTGCTTATTCTGATTAACTAGCTAACGAGAATAAAGGCTTTAACTAAATTATATCCAAGGAAAGATACTTCTGTTGCAGGATAAAATTTCAATTGGTAATAAAACTAAAAAAAAAGTTTGAATCGGCTGATTGAATATTATCTGTTAATTTAGGTACTTTAGTAACTAGGTTCAAGCAGGATTGTTCGTTTTAATCGATTATCGTAAATTAAGAACTCTTCGTTAGTAGGCATATCGATTATCATTATCTTCGCGTCGTTTACTAGCATATACTAAATAGCTATAATATATTCATACTAAATAGCATAATTTACTAAATAGGTATACAATGTAAGTGGACGTACAGTCATACTTTTCTTTTTGTCTACCATTACTGGCTAGAGGTAGAGTAACTCGTTTAGACATGTTCTGTAATGACTGGCATTTCAATTTTCTAATCGAATTGTATCAGAGCTTGCATCGGTCCAACATTTAGGACAGAACTGTAAAATAACCAAACAGAAAAAAGTTGACTCACATCACATGACTTAAAACTGTCAAAGACTTAAAACTGTAAAACTGTCAACTATCCGAATTTTTGTTTGGATTTTCCTAATTACAAAATGGTGACCCTCACTATTAAAGCTATTCCCTAGTGACTAAAATGAGTCTACAAGTCAAAAGAAACGCAAACATTTAGTAGATACTCTAATTTTATGGTAGAGTTCAACAGACAGCTCACACATAAAATAACAATTAAAAACAAAATTACAATATTTAGCACATTAAGCTCGAGAAAATGGCAGATAAATTTGCAAAATTCTCACTATTTCGTACTAAATACTCATTAAGTTTTTGTTAGTCACAACGTGTTCAAAAAAAAAAACGTTGGTACAAATTAATTATACGGCTTAGTATGCGTAAAAATAATATTTAAGTAAATAGCATGTGACAAAAACACGAGTGCTCTGACGTGTAAGATAATTTAAAAAGATAAGAGTTGTTAGCTTTCAGTCAAAGATTTTGCTCACATGCCTTCCCAAGTAAACGTATTCAAGCATGATATGATTTAAATTTCAAACTAGGTCCATATTTCCAAGATTTGTCCAAGATTGACTTATAGAGTTCTTTGTACATCGTACATTTTCTCCCAACTGTCGCTAGTGGGGCTCGTTGGAACATAACTATTTTTGTGCTAACGACCACCACCTAACTGCCACCACTGGTGAAAACTGCAGTCAAACCGATAGAACTCTAACATGGAAAAACCAATTTTTGATAAATTTTACACTGTAACACAGTTTATGATTATATAATTACAATTTAATGACACACACACTATATAATTATAATTTAATGACAAAACACTAACCATCCTTGGTTAGTGTTTTGCCCGACTGGCAGCAGTTGGGACAAAAATTAAACCTTTGTCCTAACAACCACCACTGGTGGCTGTTCTGGCTGTTCGTTGGGAGCAAGCCCATCGAAGTCTCTGTCAACCTACCACCATGTTTTAGTTGATGTGTCATGATGTTCCATTTGAGCCTCTGGAATCAAATTTGTAATTGTCACATGTTTTTATACCCAAATAAATTATTTGTATTTGTATGTTTCCGAATATTTTTAATAACTCTACGTGGTACCAAATATTAGTTACATCAAATTAAATGTAGGCATGTCATCCGTCCGATGTAAGCAAATAAACCTGGGGCAAAATAAGTTTCAGAAATTAAAAAAAAATATCGTTTCAAATTTTTCGTGCAAATATTTATAACGTAAATCCATGACCATGGTCAAGTAAAGAAACATGCTTATTGCAAATATAATATCTTTTTCATTGAATCAGACCTTGCTTGTAGATAATAATGCTGGTGCGACATGCTACATCTAGAATGTATTATTAAAGCCGTTAACACATTTTGTTAGTGTTAGTAATCTTATATGTAGTAAAATCTTGTTTAAAAAGCCTTGTTATGTAATAAATCCTAATCTCTTAAATATTTGCAAGTAATTGCTTTGGAATGGCTTGCTAGTTCCTTTCATTGCGCGTATTATTTTTACAAGTCGAAGCTTTAAAACATTAATTAAAAATATCTTTGTTTACAATTTTTCTGATAAATTTTACCATACCAGACACATGGCATATTATTCTGGATCCAGAGTTGCTTAAAGGACTCCGTCAAGCCTCAGCCTCAGCGCCCGACTGCCTAGCTAGTAATAAATGAAAAAACTAATTTATACATTGAAGTTATTTTTGCCTTGCAAGATGAACCCCAAATATCTGATTAGATATTATCGTTTGACGAAACATCAAGTACACCTTACTGGTAGACCTTGGCCGTGATCATATTTAGATAGGTAAACACGCCTAATGAAAAATTTCCTTAAAAATATGCCTAAGCGCCAATATCAATTCACATCACGTCGAGGTAAACAATATTGTGATTATCCTCAACTTATGGGGTAGTAACCGTTCGTGTGAATGGTGTTAATCAAGCTGCTTATCATTAAGAAGAATCAATGAATTAAAATCCATGAAAACTACTTTTTTTTAACGCTCACTGATGATATTTAAAACTCCTCATGAATATGATATTTTTGTCTTCAAAACTCAAATGCTAATTTAAAGTACTGAATACATTTAGGACAACGAAATCCTTATTTTTTCTTCTCCTTTCAAAAAATTCTTTACTATTTTTGAAAATCTATGGTAGAGGTATCATGTGGCCCCTCGCTCAATCGTATGACGTGAGTAAGTAGTGCGAGCGAGAAGACGTTTAAGTTTAGGGGGTGTTTAAGAGTAAAGTGAATAGGTTTCTCCTAGGCAAGCGTGTTACACCTTCGATCACGTCGACGCTTCCCATCAGGCTAGTCAGTGGTCGAACGCATGCCTAGTCTGTTGTAAAAAAAAAAGATAGGGACAATAGTTAGAAAACCCCAGGCTGTTGGGTCTAAAGAACGTGAGACAGACTTCTCCTAAAATAGCTTTTTATAAAAATCACAATTGGTACAATTGTACCAATGTTATAAAGCTAAGTTTAGCTCATGATCTTAGTAACGCTAATCTTTTGGTAGAGTATCCATCAATCATCAATTAATCAGACATGATTTATTGCTTGTAGGTTGATTTTGGAGTCAATGTACTTGCTTCTTTTCCGTATATAACTTTTTGTCAGCTTATTTTTGAGTCACATCATTACATACTATTATGAGACAGCGTAACGAAATTAATGTAAACGGCCGGAAAAAAGTAATTCAAGGCAATTGAAACGTTTGAAAACAAAATAACGGTTTTCATTAAAAATACGGATACTGCTCACTATTTAATGAATATATAAAGCAAAATAATTATAATCTAACCCCTTTTTGTTTAACAGGGACTTAATAACGAACAAAAACAACGAACTAAAAATTAAGCAACAGAAGTACAAAAAAGTAGTAGAAAAAAAACTGTGATAAAAAAGTGTACTTATCAGACCAAGTGTACGAAGTAACTTTGGAGTGTAAGAAGTAACTTCGTAGCATTTCGTAGTCTATGAAGTAACTTCGTCGTGAAAAGTGAAATGAGAGCGTCACGTCTGCACTTCTGACGTGATTTGTTCCTGATACACTTTAGGAAGGAAAACTGGAGGTCGACACTTATGAAGTGTCAGTTGAAATCCAGCTGACAACAGATGTCATCCCGATTGAAGACGGTGAGTAAACAGCAACAAATGTACGAATTAATGTAACAGCGGCAACTTTTAAAACAGGCTTAGAGTGTTAATTGCAATCTTAATTTTTGTGAAGAGGCTGTAAGTTTTTCTACAAATTTTACTTATATTATGAAGTTTGGATGATGATGTATGAATGTTTATTACTCAATCACGCCAGAACGTCTGGAAGGATCTAGGTGAAATTTGCAACAGATATAGATTATAGTCTGGAATAAAACATGGATACTTTTTAACTGCGGTAGAAACCGCGGGGAGTAGCTGGTGTAAAATGAATAAGAGTTACCAACTGTGCAAAGACTTACTAAGCACGATTATGTAGTAAACCTATCTATAATACACACTACTCTAACACCTGTCAATTCTCGTTTGTATTATCGCAATGCACTTTTAGTGATTGAGTTTAACATTACTTTGAAAAATCAGTACCTTTTTTTGGCAGAAAATAAGGAAGTTTTTGTTACCCGTAAAACATAATAGGAAAGACTTATCTTCTGAGCAGGTGTATTTTATCGTATAGACCGCACATTAAGGCAAAGTTGTGGTCAAATATAATTTTTATTTGACCACAATTGTTCATTAATTATAAAAAATATAAAATACCATTTCAATCTGATTTGTGATCTATTTTATCGTTTATCTCTTTGAAGTTGCGCGCAGGTTGTTTTTTTTTTTTTTTTTTTTTTTTTTTATGTAGAATAGGTCGGCGTTTGACCACCAACTCGCCTGATGTTAAGCGACGTTGTGGTCTAAGGTGGAGCACGATGACCTATAAGGTACTTATTCACTTTAGCCTTGAAGTTTTGTAGAGTAAACAAGTACAAAGACGGCAGTTGAGTGAGGCGCTACAAGTGCGCCACTGCTCAGACCCGTCTTCGGTAGACCTCTCAGACCTCTTCAAGTAAGGATATGTGAGCGACATCTCCGGAATTTCTCAGCTAATAAGTATTAATACTTGCATTCGCACAGATAAATATCAGATTACCATAATTAACTCATAATCTGTGCGAAGTAGAAAACCCTGTAGAATAAAACCTGTTCTAGTTCCTTCTCTAAACAGCCCATCATTATTAGTTCCCAGAAACCGATTTGATGTTTTCCTCTTGAAGATAATTTAAATTACTAGATCCTTATTTCTTAATTGCGATTTTTGCGAACTGAAATCTGGGGGCCTACCAAGATATCTTATTGCCTTGATGGTTGCGTTTTGTTTTTAACGCTGCGCGAACGCGAATCGTATCGCTGCAAAATATAAGGTTCATGATCGCGCAGCTACACCATCAAAACAACAGCCAAAACGTAACAATCACGGCAATGAATAGAATAGAATAGAATATTAAATAATAGAATAATTTTTATTGTCATTAAGTAACAGTTCCTTAACAAAGACTCGTCACAAAGATAATTACAAAAAATTACAAAAGCATTTGGTAAAATTACTAGAGTCTTGTGTCTCCCTCAAAAACGACAATGACAATATTGCGCGGGTATCCAGACTAGGTATTCTAACTATGTTTAAACTGTAAAATAAATTCAAATTAATCTAATTCTAAGTCAGCGGTATAGGGGCTTCGTCAAATACATAGAAAAAAATTTAAAAATAATAATAATTGTAATAAATTAAGTTTTCCTGAACCCGCACCGTGTCATCTTATCGCGATGATCTTTTGGGTCAGCCGCCGATGCTGCGCGACAATGAACCTTATTGCGCGGTGATACGATTCGCGGTTGTGTAGATACGGTGACTGAACCTGAAAAATATCGCAATAAGATATCACGGTAATGATGGTTACGTTTTATTTCCGACGCTGCACGATCGCGAATCGTATCGTCGCGCAATAAGGTTCATGTTCGCGCTGCTTAGGAAACAAAGCGTAATTATCATTCCAAAAGATTTCATGGTAGGCCCCCTGCTCGTCAAAGGTGATTTGGACGAAATCTTCATTTGTCACAGGCCTTTATTAAAGCTTACCTACGTGATCTATCTGTACCTAACATTGACTCGAATAACGTTTCGGATAAGAAGTTAGTCATAAAATATAAGGATAGCTTGCAATAGTACTAACAATACATTCGGTTTCTTTGTATATTTGTCTCAAAGTAGAACCAACTTGGAGGCTGAGGATCATACAAATTCTAGTTGCCAGGCCAGGGTGAATATTTTTAAAACAAGTTGTTCATCGTGCAGTATTTTATGTATGTTACGTACACTATTTCCTAATAGATACTATGTATTTTCGAGGAAAAAAGTAATGTTTATCTGATATCTGTTTGTTATATAAACTGCATCTTTGTCGAATCTAGCTGCTTAAGTGCTTAGTCGCAAAAAGTCAATAAACAAAGAGATCATGATTTCATGATCACTTTCGAATTTTCATTTAATTACGATAAAAATGTTACGTTTCTTTATGAACTATCATAATTATTATTTGCAAAACAATTTTACAGTTACTGCTAAAATCAGATCAAAACTAAATGTAAATGCATCAAAACCCAATGACTATTATTTTCTACAAAAATAATTTCCCTGAGATCAAAACGATACTTACCTTGGCTCTATCTACGTTGTTTCTAAATTGAGACACTTTGTAAGTATTAATAAACGACTTCGAACCTTATAGAGGATACTTTTTATCACAAATGTATCACCCAGATAAAGAAAACGTGATTAATGGTCCTTGAAATAGAACGATTTTACTTTTAAATATAATGATGATCCTCTTTGGCTTGTTATTGTACTCCTAATAAAGATAAGACTTACGAGTATCTTGAGTTAAGAAAAACTCTGTTCGGTGAAAGTTTTTGTACCTACTGTAGCTCTCTTTTCTTCTCAACTAAGTCGATATGGATCCCACATAGTTATGGGATCAGCCTTTCTTAGTTTTCGTCTATACTCACTGCTGTATCAATGACAACATGGTCTTTGGAAATCGCAGACTCTCATGTCCATACGACGATTTTCGACATTGCTTTAGGTCTGCCTCTGGATTAACCGGTCATGAAAAGTTGTAGTTTTTTTTTTTACTTACCTGTTAGTCTTATAAAATAGAGGAGCATATTAAACGGTTTCGACTGTTGAAGGCGTTTATAAAATAAACTAAAACCAATAAATTTTTTTTACGGCAACAGCTATGTCAAAAGGGCACATAAAATTGATAATTTATTTTATGTCAAGAAAAAAATAAACCCAGGTGTCTTTTACTATGCTAACATCTTTATTCATTGATTGGATTCAATAAATGTAGTTAGCAAATATGAATCGTCTTATTTATGAGCGCTTCTAAAAATTAAGTGAGAATAGTAGGTACAGCTGAATATTTAGAAAAGAAATGCGCATAATGTTTATATTGCGCAGAAGTGAAAGATGTTAGTCAATCTAAGTTAAGTTAAGTTAAGCTGTGTATTTGAAAGTCACGTAAAATTCGGATAAAGAAACTCCTTAACGATTACTTCTGAAAGGCCGGTTTATCTTCACCAAATAATATCGCGTTGATATTAAGACATAGTCGACGTCAAAATGCACTTGCGCACGTAATCAAACAAAGCTATCATGCACCCGGCGATACGTCAGGTGACGTCCGATCACGTCTGAGACCATCATCAGTGTCAATAACAAAGTGAGATCGTTCGATTTTATTTATGCACCTATACTTAGTGCACTTAAATGTGATGACGTTGTCTTGATGGTGGTGTACTTGACGTGTTCTGCTGTTAAAGTTTATTTTGTGTCTTGACGTATACCTCCTGTCAGTTTAATCCCGTCAATTAGGCTGGTAATTCTTTTTTTTTTATTAGGTGTAACAATTAAGTGACTATAGTTAGATACTTGTTAATATGTATAGGTATAGAAAAATAATGAATAATATAGAAAAATGTAAGGTATATAAAAGCGATGATGGCCAAGTTGGAGAAGGCCCGCCTCTTAAGACTAACTTACTACTAACTACTACTTACTAACTTGACTAACATTTTGACTTTGACTTGACTTTGAAGTTTAGTGTGAGTGTTGTATTACACCTCTGCCAGCCCTGTCGAGGGAAAGGAGTGACGATATGTATGTTATGTATAGGTGTAGATTTCAATTTTTTGTAAGTTTCGTATGCTACTAATTGTTTTTTTTTTGTTTTTGCTACCTAAACACATGTAAGCAAATACTTGTTTACTTTTAGTTTTTACTACTTTGAGTGCTAATGTGATTTCTCTATAAGAACTTAAAATACTTACTAAAATGTACCTACTTAATGTAAAGCTTGTTATGTTTTGCAAATTCATGTTTGAGTTCACCAGAAAATAGTTTGTATTTTGAAATGAACGCTCAAGTTTAATCTTAGGTTTATAAAATAAAAAATAAATGACCCCGACACCGAACTACTAACTACCGACTCCCGACTAATTCACCTTTCAATGAAAAAAAAAATCAGTTCATCCATTCGGGAGCTACAATGCCACAGACACACACACACATACACACACACACATACACACACACACATACACACACACACATACACACACACACATACACACATACACATACACACACACACACACACACACACACACACACACGTCGAACTTATAACACCCCGTCGGTTTTGCGTCGGGGGTTAAAAGTAGAATTCTATTCAAAATTTAGTGATGTAGCAAATATTTAATATTATGCTAAACACTTTGAACATCGAAAATGTCTAAAATTGCTAAATCACTGCATTTAAGTGGTGCTATTTTTATTACTGACATTTTACTGTGCGCTCACACTAGTACACTGAAAATTATTTAAAACGTGCTTGATATTGTCACATTGTTATAAAAAAGACGGGGCTATTCAAAATCACCGATAATTCAAATGTCGATTTTATTTACTTATTCTGTCGAGATTGTAGGTCACCGGGAAGTAATTATAACCGGGAATAATTATGTTTTGATGATTATTCCATTAGTTCAAGTTCAAAGCACCAATTGTCAATTACCTACTTATGTATTAGAAAATTATGCCAACAAACGAAAACTTCACAACTTCGCATTGGAAAATTCAGAATCTGCACTACATATTTGCCGAAAATAATGATGACGGTCTCAATAGGTACTTTTCTATTAATGGTTTTCCAAAATCGTTAATTCGTTATTTCGTCGTAAATCGCCATTGATCGTTGATAAAGATTCTGAGACAATAACCGGTAGTACGTAAATAAATATTCTATTAAATGACGTTTCATCTCAACCCTGCTTCGATTTCAATCATCAGTTATTTTCCTCGTGTTACCTTGGACGAATAAAAAATAAAGATGTGCAATTAAGCCAGGACAAGCGCGATGACCTTGTCAACGTCTCGGCGATAAAAGCAAGACAATACTTCATGGCAAGGATGTGTTATCAAAGTGTGAAGCAGGCACAATAAATATGTTGGTTTTTGCAATAACAACTGTTTTATAAACACTTACGAGTAGGTATATCGAGACAAGTCAGAAGTTTCGAAACGAATTAACGTTAATTTGATTGAATCAGGCGTTACTTTGCGGAAGTTCATCTTCAAACTTGTTATTTGGACAATATCTAGTGTAATTCCGCTTTAACGTCGCATTAAGTACATCGAGGAACATGAATTTTTTATTCTAATTTTGAATTTTTTAGAAAAAACTAATTTAATGAAATTTACTAGAAAATTATACAAATTGACATTTGAATCTAATTTTAAACGTTATACAATGTAATATTTCAACAAACCTGAAAAAAAAGACGAAGTGCTCGAAGAACAGGGATTTTTTATTGTTTTTTAAATTTTAATGTTTTCAGGTACATTCATTATTTTTTATTTTTTCAGGTTTGTTTAATTCTTTTAAATTTTAATTTTTTCAGGTACATTAATTTTTTTTTTTTTTTTTTTTTTTTTTTTTTTTTTTTTTTTTTTTTTTCAGGTTTGTTGAAATATTACATTGTATAACGTTTAAAATTAGATTCAAATGTCAATTTGTATAATTTTCTAGTAAATTTCATTAAATTAGTTTTTTCTAAAAAATTCAAAATTAGAATAAAAAATTCATGTTCCTCGATGTACTTAATGCGACGTTAAAGCGGAATTACACTAGATATTGTCCAAATAACAAGTTTAACGTTAATTTGTTTTAAAAGTATAGATTCAGGTTATTTGCTAGCAATTTATTAATTAATAATTTCTGTTTTGATATCATCCACGTGATGTTTCCTTGTACTTCTTATAGGAACCCCGAGCAAATTTTCGCATTCGTTTGTTTTTAAATAGTAAATAAATTTATTGTTTATCTTTTGTTATTCGCTACACACTTTAAGTTTTGTATGGTCTAATTTATTTAAAGAATTAGTTGTAGTATCAATGCTAATTTTTTTAAATTTAAGTTATGCTCCATGGTGTAGCAACACAGGGAATCTTAGTGTGGACTTATGTGTGTGAAACATTTTTTATTTATGGATATTCTAAAACGTACGGTACCCTAAAACTGTACCCGATAAAGCGTAAAAACGGCATTATTTAATTCGCGCATTGACCCAGAAACTTGCGAAAAACTGGTGGATCATGTTAGGGCGATAATTTGCATGTATTATTGCTTACAAATAAGAAAGCATTTCTTACACGTAGAGGTAAATATTTAGACATGGTGATTCGTACATTGCGTTTCAATACGTTTAATACATAAAAGTTGGTGCTGTTTGTGTAGCATTCTAGAGTGCATTTAAGATTCGCGCGGGTTGTTCAAAACCTAAGTCCACGATGGTATGATAGTGTAGACTGTGGAGCCGGTAGGTAATAATTGAAATGTTAATTTGCGCAACAATTGAATTGAATTGAACCCTTCACTTTAAATTTGGAATCACAAACTTTTACGTGAGCTTTCATCTGTTCCCATAGTCCGTGATGTCCATAAAGACGTGCCACACTCTTCCGATTACTTGCATTTTAGTGCGCATGCGCAATATTGGAGGGAGTGGGGCGCGCCTTCGTGGATGGCGTGGACTAGCTACACACTTCGTCTATCTCGAAATATATAAAATATTCCTAAATAAGCATAACATATCGTCACGCCTTTCCCCCAAAGGGGCTGGCAGAGGCGTAATACAACACCCACACTTCGCTGGACAATATTCAGTCCCAAATATGGCAGAGGGGCAAGCTTGTCCTAAATAAGCCCCATAAGGCGAGTCCTAATAAGCCTACTTATTATCTTCGGCTTGTATAAACATAAAGCCTAAGCGGCCTAGCCCATAAGCGACTAAATAGATTGCCGCGGCTAAAAACCAGACACCACCATTTCACTATAAGACAATTGGAGGGATGGGCCCGCCCTATAATGGACCACTGACCTTGGCCTATGTCAGAGCCTCTCCCAGCTAGGGAACACGTTAAATTTTATGGCTCGCCCTTATTTTGTCGACGCTTTTTTTATTATTAAGACAAGTGAGCAAATCATTTAACAGTGTTTAGCGTTACGACCAACCAGAACAGTTGCTGTGCTAAGCCACCCAGAATATGTTTTCAAACCATTTTTAAAAACGAAGTTTTGAGCTGTCTTCCACGGCCAAATCATATTACCACTTCCTTATTCTATCTTCTTCTTAAGGTGCCATCTGCTACCGGAGGTCGGCTATCATAGTGGCTACAGCAGCAGCGCAGAACAGGGATCCAGTGCTCAGGTTGGACCATGTCCTAAAATTCTTAAGCCAAGAAGTATGCCTTATTCTGTGCACTATAATTTACTTTGACAATCGTGCGTTTTAAAAATTGTGACAAAATTTTAACCATTTTTTCTCTTCTTCTGCACTGTTTTTAGACGATCGATAAACTGACGTTTTAACTCGACAAAATCGTGGACTTCGGCTTTGATTGGATAAATGCAATTTAGTCGATTTGAATCATCAGTTTATCGATCGACTAAGAACGGCGCTAGAACTGCCGGCCCTTTTCAGTTTTTTCATGCGATAACAGAAAAAGCGAGCCTCTCCCAGCCATTTCGCCGACCCCACCAAGGCCGATACACACGGTCCGAAATTCTGAATGACAGGCGGACACGCAAAGGTCAACAGCGTCAGTAGTCAGAATCCGTCGGATTGATATGTCGAGTTCCGAATAGATTGCAATTGTATCTTTGATTTTTTAAACGGAACATACCTAGGTATATAATAGTGGGCATTCATTTTTTCACCGAGAAATTAAAAAATGTTTTCTGTTTTGTAGGTTAGTACTCTGTAAAAGAAACAAAAAAAAATTGCACTTATTTGGTGACAGCAATGCAAAAGTGAATGCTGTTTTTTTTAAGATAGAGCTAAAGCTTGTTCCGGGTAAATAATATGGTTTTAATTAAATTACGAGTAACTTCCATGAATTAATAAAAAAAGTAAAATTATTTTGTACCAAGTTTGATTTGGGGCATACTTAATACATCTGTGAATAGGTATAAACTTTAATAAAGCTGTGCTCTTTTCTAGAATGGTTGTAATTGTTCTTTTATTTGGTAGAGTCTTCGATCATAAGTAGAGTGGATTAAGTTTGTATTGTCTGAGTTTAATTTTATACACAATACTTATCAGAAATGAGTAGGACTTGTTTAGGTTTATATATGCCCATAAATAGATTATTTACTTACTACGGATTATTTACTTTACTACTGACTTCAAAAAAGGAGGAGGTTGTCAATTCGACTGTATGTTTTTTTTAATGTTTGTTACCTGATAACTTTTGGCTGGGCTAATCGATTTTGAGGATTCTTTTTTTTATCATACCTTAGAGGAGGCCTGGAAATCGGTCAAGTAGTTTTTAAAATTTCAACAAAAGTCAAAAAATTGTTTACATGGATGACGAATTACAGTGGCCTTATCCGGAGATTTGAGATTTACATCTCACCTTTTTTCGTACTTGTTGCTCTCGTTTGAAACGTTTAGGTGTGAGAGTGACCAAGATGAAATTTCATCTCATCTCACGCGCAGGAATAGCCCCCCTGGATGGGAAGTCAGTTTTTTAAGTTTTGCTTTTTAGATTATCTTTCATTTAGTTGTTTCTAGTTGGAAAAATACCAGTTTGTTGTTAATTGTTACCAAAGTAAAATCTTTGCAATCAAATGTAAAGTAAACCACAGACTAGCAAGTGGAACTTGCACAGTTTCCTGTTTAGCTTATCGCAAAGCAAAATACGAGTTAGTATGAGCTTTTTAATTGCGCTAGCAACTTGATGTGTACATACAGCGCACCTAGTTCTTGCGGTTATTGGTTTATCTCTTTACGCAACCATTTTAAATAAGCAGCCATTCTGTGGTTTAGTCAAAGAACACGAATTAAGTTTCTAAATCAACATAAAACGTATGGATTTTTCATTAGTGAAATTTAATATTGTTGACAACTCCAGCGTGATACCACAGCGTTGCCCACAGTTAAAAAGTAGCCTATGTATTAATCTTAAGATGTGAGCTACCTCCATATCAAATTTTATCAAAATTCGTCCATCCGTTTGAGCGTCAAGTAGTTACAAACATACACACATACCGTCACGCTTTTCCCCCGAAGGGGCTGGCAGAGGTGTAATACAACACCCACACTTCGCCGGACAATACTCAGTCCCAAATGTGACAGGGGGCGCGCCTGTCGCCATACACCGGGCTCCAGTCATGTAACAGATGACATACAAAACCCACATATGTTCACACAATGAACAAATTGGTTCGTGCCGTCGGCTGGGTTCGAACCCGCTCCCTCTGGCTTAAGAGGCGGGCCCTCTCCCAACTAGGCTGCCATCGCTTACAAACATACATACACTCACAAACAAACTTTTGTCTTTAAAATATAAGTAGATCGGACTAAATACTTACTTGGCTTTTGAACGGGTACTTGGGTAAAGGAGGTGCATAAATGTCAGTCGGTTCTCAGAACTGTTTCAAACTAATTAGCAATTTTGTATGGATTTTGCAATAGGGTTGCCAGTGTGTAAGGGAAGGTCGTTCTGTCAACTAAATCCAGTAACATTTACATTAGCTGAACGATGAAACCAGTGCCTATTTAGCGCAAGGTTGGCTTGACATTAGACTTAGGTGCTACCTACTCTTACATAATATGGTTTTATACAGGTCATCAAGAAAAAGTGTACTAAGCGGAAAGGGGGTCATTGTACTTATCTTTAAGAACAACTTTTACTGTGGTGTCAATCCTGAAATCGAAAAAGAAATAACAGCTGTTCCATACACTTTGTCAACGATCAACGAATTTTTTGTATGAAACAGCTGGTTTATTTTTTCGAGATATTACATAGTAAAATTTGTTCATAATGATGAGTACAATGACTCCCTTTGGCTTGGTATACTCTACACCAATAACCCTGTATATTTTAGTAATTGCAAGTTAATCGGTTTACCTCTTGCATATTGTTGAATAAATAGATAAGGCTCTTTGTCATTCATACTTTTACTGTATTTGGAGTTAGTTAATGTTTTGGTAAGCTGTAAGCTTCATGATGGTATAATTTGCTTGTCTCATGATTTACAAGAAATTGTGAAAATATATCCAAAAATATTTTCATATTTAAGTAATAAGTATAAGTATGTCTTTGTTTGAGTATCAGTAGTAATCAGATAACCAACAGGGGCTTAGCGCGAGTTTGGATAGTTAACGAAAACTTTTGTCGTTTTCGTTTTGTGCCTAGTTCCTTAACGTTTCCGCCAGGGGCGCTTTATTGAAATGTATGGAGCCAAATGGAAACGATAAAAGATAGATCAAACGTCATGGTAGGGGTGCAGCTAGTTGGTAATTTATTAACTAAAAACTGGATCAAAGTTTTTTTTTTTTTATTAAAAAAATTACACTCCACGGACTCCGGGGACCGTGACTTTTTTTAACATAAATCTTAAATTATTATTTAAGGGAAATACAGGTAGAGGGGGGTTAGTTATTAAGTCTTAATCTAAGGTTAGGTTAAAGGTTTTCAGATTTACTTAATGCATTGTGAGTACACCACGAGCAGACCAGCGACCCGCAAGCAGCACCCGATCACGAGTATGACGCATGTGCCAGCCATCGCTCTCCTCAACCATATTTGAGGGAAGAGAACGACCCGACACACGACGCCGCCGCAAGAAGGTGCCTTCGATAGTGAGCATGAATGCTCGAGATGGACCCACAATTTATATAAAACGATAACCAAATAAAAACTATAACGAGAACAGAAATTATTACAATTTTTATAACAATTAATATAACATCATGGCCTCCTCCCGACTCAGAGCCTCCATCACTACCGCGTTCCGATCTCTGATGGCCATCTGCAGGTTATATTCCTTGATGGTCTTCGGTGATGTTGCCGATGCTCGCCGTAAAAACCGGCTGATGGCATCGTCTTCGATGTCATCGGCGTAATAGGTGAAAGTCCCGGTGTGCCGTGATATTGCGACGACTGCGTGGGACACGCTCTCATGCAGCTTCATTTTGGGCTTGGTCTTTATGGCGATAACCGACTCGTACGTTGTTGATGGTTCAAAGTTCAAAATAAATAGAATTGAGTGTCGCAGGGTCTCGGAAAGTAAACAAGTTACAAAAAAAACGTCAAATCTTTCGTGAGTGCGTATCTACGTTACTGTAATTAAGTAGAAAAATGTATAAATAATTCAGCACTACCATTTCATAACTTAAGCACTGTTCCACTAGATAACCACGATAATAATATCTAAATTTAGGCAGGAAGTTAGCATTGTATAACCAAAGCTCTTATCGCACTTTGACTATAGTTAGTCATAGACTTATACAATAATAATAACAAGTGTGGCTTGATATGACTGTGTATCAACCACGAATTTATTTAAAGTCATCTCTTGATAGGTTACTCATAATGTCCACACTGCTTGCGAATTTTCTTGTCACTGTGTCACATGACTAGGATTTGTTATCTTACG
The DNA here is from genome assembly GCA_911728515.1 of Peribatodes rhomboidaria. Classification (NCBI taxonomy): domain Eukaryota; kingdom Metazoa; phylum Arthropoda; class Insecta; order Lepidoptera; family Geometridae; genus Peribatodes; species Peribatodes rhomboidaria. The sequence continues at coordinate 9,950,137 of OU452175.1, read as the reverse complement.
ATAAACATTTACCTGCCAAAATTGTTTAACCATACCTACTTTAAACGGCGACAGCGAAGGCTCTAGCGTATGACTGCAGCTCGTCCCTAGAAAATGAGTAAGAACAGTAAAAAGCGGTGAAAAAAGCTTACCAATCGTTTGCGCCGACCCTTAGTTTGTCTCCAACTCTCCATCAAATTTTACTGTCCGCTTTTCATAGCTTCGACACAAGAGATCAATGATACAAACAAACACAGAGTACGTACATATGACCAAATTGTCTTTTTCCTATTCTATTGTCATGTCATCTAATCGCAGGTTTCAAGGTACATAAATTTGTGGAAATGACTCACTGAACCCATTTGCTCGTAAACAAACGCAACCAAATCTGTAGACAATGCAGACACTGATAATAAAGTATTTAATTTTATTTCATCTAGAAGTACGAGTAAATTATGTGATACCGTCGACATTAATTAAAACGTGTTTCGCATACGAACTGATACTTACTTACTTGTTATACGGTATGTAAGCACGCGTTAAAATTTTAACGTACCCGTACAAGGTGCTTCTTTTGGGTGTAGTAACACTTTAGGATGTTAATTTACCCGTCAAAGTGAACATCTGCTAGAACACAAGTTTGCAAAATTGAGAAAAAAAGGTCCCAAACAAAATTGATCACGTGATTAGTTTGTAAGGAGACTCGATTATTTTCTTCTTAATTTTGCAAACTGATGTTCTAAAAGTTTTTCACTTTGACGCGTAGAACAATATTATACCTTTAATTATTACTGCACCAAAACCAACACCTTGTATAATCTGTACTTCTTCTATAATACAAGGTAATATTTGTGAGTTTGCAAGTTTGTTGGTCAGGGGAAATCTACGAAACCGATTCTAAAAATTCTTTTAGAAAGCTACATTATCCCTGAGTGCCAAAAGCTAGTACGAGGGAAGCCGCAGGCGAAAAGCTATTTCAGTATATTTTGGATGATAGATAAGCATTTTTGACTAAATAATTGTGATGATATTGCTCTTGATTGCTTTCTTTAAAAATTTATTTAAACTATCTACTTAGGCAGCGATGGCAGCCTAGTTGAGAGAAGGCCAGCCTCTCAAGCCAGAGGGGGCGGGTTCGAACCCAGCCGACGGCACGCACCAATTTGTTTATTGTGTGAACATATGTGCGTTTTGTATGTCATCTGCTATATGACTGGAGCCCAGTGTATGGCGACAGGCTCGCCCCCTGTCACATTTGGGACTGAATATCGTCCGGCGAAGTGTGGGTGTTGTATTACACCTCTGCCAGCCCCCTCGGGGGAAAGGCGTGACGATATGTATGTATGTATCTACTTAGGCTTACTATCTGTATACTTGTGAGCTGCTCTACGTGCTTTAATTTAAACTATTTAATACCACTAGTAATAGTTATTATACATGGAGTAGCTTACCCGGTAGGCTGTATATGTAATTACGTAGGTAAGTGTAACTTCAAGTAGAGGAAATGGCTGCTTAAAAAAGTTTTCCCTGAGGCTAAAAGGAAAATATAATATGTATCTAGCAGTGCCCTCGGTGTTAACCGTGGTCGAAAAGTAGCCTATTTCTTAATACAGGGTAAAAGCTACCTCCATACTGAATTTCATCAAAACACATACAAACTTTCGCCTTCATAATATAAATAAGTAGAAAGTAGGATAACAGGAGAGTTCAGAAGATTTCCTATTTGCCTAAAATCCTAACCTGGGGGTAGGTAATATGGAGGTGGTAGATCCTAAAAGAAATATTGTATTTCGTATCAAACAGTGTAAGCTAAGCTACTGATTATAAATATATAGCAACAGGTTCGGTCCCCGTCAGGATACTTAATCAGGAAGGCTCCTATTTGCCGAGCCCTTGATCCAAGTTCACGACTCGGGACTGCAGAGATGCAAGGTTGGATAAATTTATATTGATTGATAGCCCCCTATCAGCACTCGCACCGACTGTGTAGATTATGGAAGTCAACCATTTGTAGAATTGAGTAACTACATTGTTGGATAGCATAAAAATATATTTACTAAGATATGAAGAGGAAAATTGCATTGCTTTGAAGGACAGTTACAAGAACATCCTACTATCCTACTAATATCATAAACGCGAAAGTTTGTAAGAATGGATGGATGGATGGATGGATGGATGGATGTTTGTTACTCTTTCACGCCAAAACGGCTGAACAGATCTGGATGGAATCTGGAAGATCTGAAGATCTGGAAATTTGGCACAGAGATAGATTATAGTCTAGAATAGTACATAGGATACTTTTTAACCGCGGGTGAAACCGCGGGGCACATCTAGTAACATATAAACAAATCGCCACGCCTTTTCCCTGGCTTTCCCAGTGGGCTGGCAGAGGTGTAATACAACACTTACACTTCGCGGGACGATATTCAGTCCGAAATGTGAAAGAGGACGAGCTTGCCGCCATACACCGGGCTCCAGTCATGCAGCAGATGACATACAATACGCACATATGTTTACACAATGAACAAATTGCCTTACGTAACCTAAGAATGACACAATAAGTACGTATCTTATCTTTAATATACGAGTGCGAAAGAATATCAATGTACATATAAATGTTAATTTCGCCATTGTGAGAAAATTGTATCAGATATTAATTACTTAATCATCATTAGTCTATTACATCCCACTGCAGGTACACTGACGTCACCGACCTACCCTGCATTAATTTACTGGTGATTGAGCCATTATCCACCACGCTGGCTCAGTGCGGGTTGGTGGACATTACCTAAAAATATTAAACATTTTAATGTAAATTAGTTTTTAATTTATTTTATTTCAAACATAAGTATCTAACTTTAAATCTACTACAAAAAATGCTTGAAAAATCAAATCAAATCAAATCAAATCAAATTTCTTTATTAACGAATAGTACATAGGCAAGTTGTATACGCTGAGGGCCCCAAACTCGGCGCAGCCGGTATCTTGGGGTCCGATCAAAGCATTACCAAAGTAGAGTGGTCGCGCGTTTATACATAATATTAAAATTGCTAACATTACATTTTAATTAAAATAAACAATTAGAAATTAAAAATAAATAGAATTAAAATAGACAAAAATATGCATATTACATTATTACTAAAATTAGATTAATTAAATTGATTGACTAACAAACATTCACGCATCCTAATATCCTAACTTTCGCCTTTATAATATTAGTGCGATTTTGGATAAAACCAAATACCGGCGTCATAGTCATATCTTGTTTAATATTCTTTTAAAATTTGGTCACTAATTACTATGGTACTTAGTACTTAACTACTTATATTATTTTTTCTCAAGCCTCTGTATCAAAAATCAATGTAATTTATTTCTTGCCTTAATTTATTTAAATTATTTCTTATATAGATACGCGTATTCAAATACCGTTCTATAACTTATTCAAATTGGCAAATATATCACGGCTGTTCGTATGGACTATAATATATAGCAAAAATGTAGACTCGGATTGCAAATTGAGTAAAAAAATAATATATTATGGTACCTATACCTGTCTACATAGACGGCAAATTAATGTAGAAGACTTGTTGGGAATCCAGCTAGATTCCTACACAGCAGCCTAGAGTCCAACGCGAGTGTAGGTATGCAGTGTCGCAACACAATCCTAAGATTACACAAATGTAAAATAAGTTTATAAATTATACTGATACCTGCTTGGAAAAAATATATTTGTATGCAAAACTGGTTACTAGTCAAACGTGCTATAGCTTAGCTAAATCATTTGAATTTATCCGCTACGCGCGTCTAATTTGGATAGTAGAAAACTACAAGGATATTTGGAATATTTAAAGAATGTAGGTAGTTTAAAATGTTACAAGTAAAGATTTTTATGGGAAACCATGTATGGTTTTTTTTAGGTAAGAAAGGATATTTTTACCGGACTGCGCTAGATAGAGGGTTATGTTTTCCGATTGCATATCCATATGTCAGTATTTATGTACGTATGTATGGCGGTATGTATGTATGTATGTGGTTTCTTTGGCACGCCCTACAGCCTAAACAGCTTGATGGATTTCGACATGTGAGGTGTCATTTGAATCGTCTTGATAGTGGAAGTGACATAGAGTGCAACACTTTGCAGCCGGGTTTTTGTTTTTCATTTAATAATGTTACTTGTTGACTAGAGACTATAATAACTTCAACGCCGTAGAAGGAACCCGAATCAAGGAACGTGCATCGACTCAAACTCGTGTGCCAACAACAATATTAATAGAATGTCATATATTATTTATAAAAAATTAAGTGTGAGCACATTGCGACCTCAACCTTGATCGCGATGAGTGATCACGAACACTAGTTGATGAATGTGTTGGTACAATGGTGACTTGGTGTACTGTCAACACGTTCTGTGGTTGGATTAGTGGAATTGGGGAAGTTGAACAGAACAAACATTGTACAATGAGATGAGTTATATTGTAGGATAATTATTATTATCATCACATTGTGGAACATCCCTGATTGTAGGTTGTTAAATGAAAATTCCTTAACTTTTTAGATAACAAACTTTGTTGTCTTATTGTCATTGTGGTATTGCTAAAGTTAGATTAGTAATTTATGATAATAATAATAAAACTCGGGACACTTCTACACACGGTCGTCTGACCCCAAACTAAGCAAAGTTTGTACTATGGCTGTCAGAGACTGATAAACATACTTAGATATTTTTAAATACATACTTAAATAGATATTAACACCCAGACATAGGACAAACACAAATGTTCATCACATAAATGTTTGCCGTAGGTGGGAATCGAACCCACGCCCCCAAGCTCAGAAGGCAGGTTCACTACCAACTTAGCCACCGAGGTAGTCAAATGATGTAGCTAGCTGCTAATACCCGCGACTTCGTTCGCGTTTATTTAGAAAATAGTCTCCGAAAACCTTCCTCGTGAAATACTGTATCTAATTATCAAATTTCATTAAGATCCGTACTGCCATTTAGCCGTGAAAACCCTACAGACAGACAGAGTTACGTCGATTTTATAATAAGTGAGGAAGGATACTGACAAAAATACTCGTATGATATGTAGCAAAAATGTAGGTTTTCCTTGCGAGTAAGTAAGTTGCTAAAAAAAAACTTTGACGTTCATAAGTGTATCTTTGATACCTAAATTGAATAAAAACATTTTGACTTAGATTTTTTGACTTTTGTATTTAGTTAAAAATTAAGAGAGAGAGTGTGTGTGTGTGTGAGAGAGGGATACAGAGAGAGAGAGAGAGCGAGAGAGAGAGAGAGAGAGTTCACTTATACTCACATACTTATAAATAAACTAGTAATGGAAAATAGCAAAGACGCAATTTCATAGGAAAACTGTGAGCACCTATACATAATATTGGCTCATTATGCTTATGTCCTTATCATGCCATTGTTCTTAGAAATCAGTCTAATCCATCCAAGAGCAGCTCGGTAAAGTACCTACCTCATATTGTTAAGAAGTACATATAATAAATCAAAGACGTAGGTACCTATGCATATGTTTGGCTGAGTATTTGAGCACGAAGCACCGATATTGTGTAAAAGTAAATAAGGAAAATATAACTCCACACGTTTTAGTATTTTTAGAATGAGATCAAAATTAGTAAACAGGATTTAAGTTGAATAATACCTATCTTGTTGGGTAGCAATTTTTGACCTTTACTTTCGAATTCACAGCTGTTCAGAAATAGTAATTAATTATGATGTATTACGGTACTTTGAAAGTATGTAAGTAAATGATATTGATTCTGAACAAACAAAATCATGTAGCTAATCAATTATTAGATACTTACGTGATTTTGTTTTTTATTCTAGTCATAGTTATAAAATAATATAATATAATATTCGGGACACTTGCACACACGGTCGTCTGACCCCAAACTAAGCAAAGCTTGTACTATGGCGGCCAGAGACTGATATACATACATATATAATTTTAAATACATACTTACTCGTAAATAGATAATTAACACCCAGACATAGAACAAACACAAATGTTCATCACATGAATGTTTGCCCTAGGTAGGAATCGAACCCACGCCCACTAGCTCGGAAGGCAGGTTCACTACCGGCTGAGTCACCGAGGCAGTCAAACTTATATTTACATAATATTACAAAGGTAAACACACGAAACTGTCGTATTTAAATGATTTTCACACAAACAGCAGGTCGCTACCACAAAAAAATGTCAAAACCATATTTATCTCCATACAATTGACATCTTGTTTACTTTTTCTGGGCGTTCGCCTTTGCTTGTTCAGTTCCAAGGCGCTTCCTCGTTCAATTTACAATTATTTAGAGGAAAAAGTAGAGGCTAAGTATTCATAGTTTGAGTCACCTGATTTCCTCTTGGAAATGTCCTTTGGAGTACCTTAATAGGACTAGGTCAGTGATCGTTTGGAGGATAAGTATGAGTCGGATTCTTCTAATGATGTCCGGGGGGCTACCAAGACATTTTATTGCCTTATGGCTACGTTTTGGACGCTGCGCGACAATGAACCTTGTTGCGCAGCTATACGATTCGTGGTCGCTATTGTCGACATTTACTCCTATTGACTTTTTACTCCTTCCTATTCAGCAGGGCTATTCACAATCATTCGGAAACGTTTCCGATCGGATCCCAGAAATTTCAAACTCGAATTGTTGGAAGCTGAGTCTACTTTTATACATTTTGGAATAGGGAATCAAGGAAAAATCCGATCGGAAGAATTAATCAGGTTTAAAAACTCATGAATATGAGATTCGAATGATATAGGTTTAAAGTTTTTGAAATTCGAACGGAAACGTTTCCGAATGGTTGTGAATAGCCCTGCAGAACTGCCAAGGAGTGGAACGCACTTCCTGCCTCGGTGTTCCCCAGCAATAGATACAACCTGGGTCTCTTCAAGACAAGAGTGAATAGGCACCTCATGGGCAAGCGTGCTCCATCTTAGACCGCATCGTCACTTTTTATCAGGTGTGTTGTGGTCAAATGTATTGAATGAAATGTATGAATTTTTGTAGTTTACTTTGTGTTATTATTATTATTGTTGTAGTTTATTGATAGTTTTTGTTATTATCTTTATGTATTTTAATTATTATTATTTTGTAGTGTGTACTGTGTATGTGCTTGTACCGTGACATCACCAAGCGGTTCCAACGGAAGACCAGCGCCGGTTAACAGCAGCATTATGCTGAGTTGGGGCCGTTTTGTGACCTTGTAAATTGTTAAATTCCCTTAATGTTTTTAATTTCAATAGGTAACAAATAAACTTTTTTTCTTTCTTTCTTTCTTTTCTTTAAATGTGGGCCCATTCAATCATAAAAAAAAAAAAACAAAGAAAAACAACAACTAAACCATCATGGCATTACGATGTTTTGGTAGGCTCCAGGAAGTAGGCATTGAGTAAAAGATACTACTTTGTTAGTTGTTTTAAGTTCACCTACGGGTTGATCCGTGTAAAATATGATTTGCCGTCGTAAAGTTGTTTTGTATTTCAGTACTAACTTTAAAGAAATTGCAATGGTAATTTGAATAAATAAGTGCGATATTTTCCTTGGAATTACAAAGCTAGTTAACAAACAATATTTGAATTTTAACGAACTCAAAGAAAATATTCATGAAGTTTTTGTACTAACTTTGATAAAAAAAAGCAAGTTGTTAAGGCCCCGTATAACACGAAATCACCAAAAACATGTTTTTTTTTGCGCCTAGTTTGATATGAAGAATTATGATGATAAGGTACTAAAAATACAGCTGGTATAAGAAACAAGTGTCCCGAATATTTATTATTATTATTATCCTGAAAATCATTCTAATTTTAGAAAAAAAAAAAACAAAAGTGTCTTCTTAAAAAAACTATTGGAACGTAGTGCTCTAAATTTTCAGCGATTACACCAATTTTTTTTTCTATTATTAAATAGCCAGATTAGCCCTCTAAAATTTAACCGAGCAACTTGTTTTTATTTGTCGTTGTTCTGATTAATACCATTAAAAACGGCAAAAAAAAAATGAATAAAAAATACGCACCGATCTCATTTTACCATCAAATATGATATGCGATTTTGGACTCTAAATGAAGCGGCTTAAGTAAACGTGTGTGTGTGGGTGAAAAATCGTGCTATGACGCCGCCTTAATACATCTACAGGTTACACGAGCTTGTTTTATCAACGTAGGTATCTCTAAGACTTAGTATTCCGACAATTTACCAATTTTTGTATCCATGCAAATGTTAATTTACTACGACATGCGATCTTCCATTCTAATTCGCAGTTTGACGTCAAACAAATACATCGGGGAACAATGAACGAAATGTCAACGCAAACGATTGTTACATGATAGTTGTGTACTTAGATAGGAATAATTTTGGCTGGGTGCCTACGTGGCCTTAACAGTGTATCTCTATAAAGGTCTGACTGGCTACATAATCATTCTGATACATACGAGTACGTACACTGATCATTGTATCAAATGTAGATACCTTTTACCTACATTACAAGGGTGTCAAACTGCTAAAAGAAGTTTATTTGTAATTTCTCCGTTTCTACGGTATCCACTTTGGACGGAACAAGTATTATTTTTAATGCAGTTTCTATCTGAGAATAACATTATTATTCATGGAAAAGCTTTTGGAAGTACCCTGTAAAGGTACCTGTACCTACCGGTGCCTTCATTTGTCTTCTAACTTTCTTCTTACTTACTTTGTCGTCTCTTCTTGCTGAGACAGCTATAGGTTTGTAAAGAAGAGAGGAACAAAGAAAGAATAAGGACAAAGTTCAAAGCGGCGCGCATGGGGTCGCTCGTAAATTTGTGAACTTGTGCATTAGCTGTTTGACAGTCAATACTGCAATGAGGTTTCTTAAATTATATAAGTTAGTTAGGAAAGAGCCTAATTGATCCATTGACTAATGTGACTACATACTTCCTTACCTCGTATATACGGTACGTATCATTAATCCACCTTGTAGTAGGTAGCAATTTATCGAGTACTTAATGCAATTTTATTCAATCATCCATGCAAGCTTGTTTTTTGAGTTCAGAATTGAAAAGAAAAAAGAAAGAAAAGGAGTTTATTTATGACCACTACATTTAAAATTAAAAACATTAAGTCAATAGTACCTACTATCCACAAGGTCACAAATCGGCCCCAACTCAGCATTGTGCCGGCTGTTCACCGGCGCTGATCTTCCGTTGAATTCCGTTGGCTGCCTCGGTGGCTCAGTTGGTAGTGAACCTGCCTTTTGAGCTTGGGGGCGTGGGTTCAATTCCCACCTAGGGCAATCATTTATGTGACGAACATTTGTGCTTGTTCTATGTCTGGGTGTTAATATCTATTTAAGTATGTATTTAAAAATATCTAAGTATGTATATCAGTCTCTGGCAGCCATAGTACAAGCTTTGCTTAGTTTGGGGTCAGGCGACCGTGTGTGGAAGTGTCCCGAAATTATTATTATTATTATTAATCGAGCCTAAACTGTATCAGTACGTCATAATAATTACCGTGGAAACCGGATTCCGTTGCCGAAACGCATTTTCGGCCATAAAACACTACACATCTTCAGGTGCAAAAAACCATGCCAATATTGACGCAGCGCAGAAGTCATTTACTTTTAAATAGGTTTTACCATGTCGTGTTAAATAAATAAAGGATAATACATAAAATATTAATTTCAAACTATACAAATACAAATTTACGAGAAACGTTATTTTTAGGAAACGATTATTTTACGACATGCGTGAACTGATCTTCGACAAAAATAAGGATAGCTTTAGTCGAAGGAACTGATATGTTTTTTGGCATCAAATTTTATGGCGACAATCCTCAATGTTTTTTAAACATTAAAAATCAACGTTTATGAGTTTACTTAAAAAATAAAAATGAGGAACCATCATTAATGATGTTAATTTGCATATTTTTTAAGAGTGCGAATGGCAAGAATTAATGAGATAGGCATACTGCGATTGATTGATATTTTCAAGATTTTGATAAGCAAAATTATAAACTATTCTATATTATTATACCCAGTTGTTTCTTAAATTTTATATTTCATGTTGCTGTAAGTACAAAAAAAAAAACTTTTTCTTTGTAGGTAATAAGTACTTAAACAGAAATATGTAAATATTTTTGTAAGACATTTGGTAAGTGTATGGTTAGACAATAAGTACGCATTTCGGTAGAATACTGCATGAATTCGTGAATGTATTTTTACATTACAATAATAGTATTATAAAAAATTACATTTAAGATCACCTTTCAACCAAGATTAGTCGAAGAATTGGGAAAACTAAACAAGTAACATCCAAGTGAAGTACCTACCTAGCTATCAACCGCATAGTAAAGTTTCACACATGACGTTCGCCCTGTCAGCTTCAATAAGATGGGAAGAGGTTCGTTAGTCTCAATTTATTTTATGGTGTTTGGTGTCGAGCGAATTTACCGTTCGCCGGGACAATACAAAATAATGTACAGGTACGATGGTAATATACGTACTCAAGCTCTGCACAAAAAGTTAAGATAAATACAGATGCTTCTTCATGTTTGTCATCAGTCACTTGCGACGGAATATCTCGAAAGCAAAAAATGAAAAAGTTCGAAAAAATCTCGCACATTTTTCTGTTTTTGGATGGTAATTGAGCTGTAACTGTTCTTGTGTTGCAAAGATTTGATTGCTTAGTACTTGGCAGAAATAGTAAACGCTATTTACATAAACACTTGAAGGCTAGTGCATGCTGCCTCAAAGTTTTATTATTGTTATATTTGATTGTAAGTATGATTAATTGAGTGGAGTTCGTCGCGCTAACTATAGAGTCAGAAAGGTCAATGTCAAGCAGTTACTTGCTAAAAAAATATTAAGTACTTACTTATAACTTTTTTGACACTTGTAACGCCATTTTATAAGCCCAAGTAGGTAGAAGTTACAAGTATCAGCTCAAGCAAGCTACTTTATTTTCGTCATTGACTCGCTGCGGCTGCTAGTAGATTTTTTACTAAAGTAAAATATTGTTTATCTACATTGTACTTCTTGATACAAAATTTAAGCTAGATTTATTTAGCCGTTACGAAGACGATCAGCAATAAATTTAAATACCTACTTACACATACGAGACATGACTATAGATAGGTACATAAAAAATAATTATCCTCTATCTAGATTATAGGTAGGTAGTACTTTTAGGTACTAAAATAGGTAATGGAATCGAGGCCCTGCGCCACCTGCGCTTGCCTAATGCCCGGGACGCTGTCGAGGCCTCAGTGGCCAACAGCAAACAGTCATTAAAAATAATAACAATCTTAAAAAAAATATTTCTTTTATAACCTTTCTCTGTGCCAAATTGTATCCAGATCCGTTCAGCAGTTCTGATTAACAAATATCCATCCATCTATCCAAACTTTCGCGTTTAAAATTTTAGTGCGATGTGATAATATTAGAGTGATGTGTGATTATCGTAAAGTCCTTCACAAAAATAATCCGTTCAAGATAATTACTTAATAACCTATGTTATAACATGTTCAGGAACCAATGTCATAACGTTGAATAATGTTCAGTCAAACGCAGGCAATGTAAAGGAAACGACCGATTATTACAGAATGTTGAGTTTGGCAACCGGTTCACGAAAATCGCCTGTTCCGGACATTGGCTCGTGGTGGTAGACAGTTTTCACACGAGGTTATTTTAAATTACCCATTCAGGGTTACATGAACGGATGAATACTAAACATTAAGCCGAAATAAGCTCATCTTCATGAATAGGTTTTTATTTTGGCAACAAGTTCGTTTGGCTTGAGTTGGGTGAGTTAGAGTGTTTTAAATGCTTCAGTTTTAATTCAGGCTAGGGGCGTCCATTGACGTGAGGCATTTTTGAGAATTTTTCTACTCCCCCTCTCCCCTTGGTGATATGTCGTAAGATTTTCCTCAACTCCCTCCCCCTGCCTAATCTCACGCGAGATTCTTCAAAACTTCTATTCGGGCAGAAAACGTGTTGGATTATTGACAAAAATAAACAAAAACACAACCTGTTCTATTACTTTTATTGAATACTAGCAAAGAATAGATTTTGTGAATGTTACCATAATTTAAAAGCACAATCATAAAATTAAATGATGAATATCAAACAAAAATTTAGAAAAGATTTATTCTAATTCAGTCCATGGAGACTCGCACACGCAATTTTACACCATTTTCTGCGAGAAAAATTACTTGATATTTGCCAAGACCCCCCCTCCCCCCTTCGTGAGATTTGGAAAGATTTAGCTTGATCCCTTGCCCCCTAAAACACCTCACGTAATTAGTAGACGTGATTAAGAATGGATGTTTAATCAATGTTGACTCGATTTCGCAGTGGAAAGCCTTGAGCGGCAATGTTTTACTTCTAACGATGATGATTATCATCATCTCTGTCATTCGGAGTAGGCATATACCTATAATGAACTAAATTTAAAAGAAATCTGTTTAGCTGTTTCGGAGTAATTGGATAACTAATGAACTCTCCAACTTTCACAATAATGATAATACAGATGAAGTGTGTGTGATTTATACTTAATTATTCATTTTTTCTTTTCCAGGTAAATATCAACATCAACATCTATGACACACACACATGGACACAGTTTGGCGATTAGGTAACTATACTGTTTTCATTGTAAGATGGTGCGGGTGACATTAGAAAAATAGTTTATTTTCACCTCCGATACCTTTGCGCGGCAGAGTTATTTTTAAAACAACACTAAAACTTCAGCAGAATCCTAAATATCACATCACATAACAAAATAAATACGGTTGTCATCTGCACCATTGCTACAGTGAATAGAGTATAAGATAATATAACTAACCAGCTAAAAACAAATGAATATGTAGGTATGTTATTGGAATTATGGAAATGTCTTCTCCTCTTCGTGATAGCATCTCAATAAAACGTTTCACAACAATATAGGTAGAATGTAACGTGAACGACTCGCTTTGAATGTAAGTACCGATAACAGCCTGTTTTCTTAGGACTTAACAAGTAAGTAATATACGTTTTATTGTCGGTGGTACTTTGTTAGTAGGTATCTTTCTACACATATTATGCAGTAAGTACATATGTATACATATACATACATACATGTACATAATGTATACTCGAAGAAGTGACAGTTGTAATATATTTGCATGGCTAATATAATTCCTGCAGTTTTGTACCGATGTCTAATTCTATAGCATTCTGAGAATAACTCTCAATAGTATTGACTCTTTTATTTTGAAATTGATAAACTACCTAATAAACGTTGTATAGCCCTGGAATAGTTTTAAATACAGTGTTTTGTCCTTTTTGATCGTGTTAAAAATGTAAAAGAAAGCATCAGAATTAGAATCAGAATTATTTATTGACCATAATTAACATTGAATGTCACTGGTAAGTCTTTAAAAAAAAATATACCTTAAAATTAGGTAAATAATAAAAAGTAACAAACTCATAATTGATCATTTATTAAAGAAGATCAATAAATTATTATGACAAAACTTGCTTGATTTCGATACAAAAATGAGGATTTCGTGAATTCAATAATTGACATGGAAAAAGACATAACACTGTAAAACTATTTCGACCACAGGTTCCGACGCTATACAACGTTTATTAGCAAGAGGGAAAAGTAAGTAGGTACTTTTATAGATTGGATTAAAACGTAAAAAATAGCAAATTTATTATGTAGAGAGTAGAGGTATTTCCATACTTTTCGCTGGAAAAGTCTTACTCGTACCTCTGGTTGGCCGTTACAAGGTCAACTTCCCTTGTGTAAACCGTGCGTGATTAGAAACATTATGTTTCCCAGCTCTATTGCTACGAGGTTAATCAAAATTAAATAACAACTATGAATAAAAGTATATTAGTAATGGGGTTTCTGACCCTGCTGTTAGGAACTGAAATACGTCATTGCCCAAGTTAAGGCGTATGGTTAATCGCGGCAGCTGTCTCGCTCGCTCGTAACACTATTTTAATATTTTCTATAAAATAATGGAATGTAATTTGAAAAATCAAAATTTGCATGTACGTTGTCACAGGGTAACGGAAAAGATAACCACTTTGCCACTTTCCCTACCTTCCGCGGCCCAAACGGGGTCGCTACCGTTCGATGGCGGACGCGGTGGGGCCGCAGAGGATGAGGCGTGTCGGTGTGTCGATGCCGCTCTCCCTATCCTCTGCGGCCGAAGTGGCAGGCGGCGGGGCCACTCATCTGACCCGTCGCATGGGGATCATGGGCACCTAGACATGGGTGCTGTCTGGCGCCCACGGGCAAATTGGTCCCCGAGGTGGTGGATGATGACGATGTGTCTGGTGTTCGGCACATTGTCATCCGAGACGGAGAGAGCGCAAGCTCGAGGAGGTGCTCAAAGGGGCTGGCGCTGTCGGGCTGCGGAAGAGTACGACAGCGGCCCCGTAGCCCTGACATTTTGCGCGAGGTGGAACACCCTTGGGTTTTAGTGGGTAGGCCGTCAGTGGAGGGATTCCTACATAACCACTCTGTGCCCGCACCCGGGCTGTTGGTGGTATCCATAAAGGATTTTCCCAAGGTAAAAAAAAGGGTAACGGAAAAGATGGTATCTGGTATACGGCATTTCATCCCAAAAAAATAACTGTGGGTCCGCAGGTTAAAGCCGTCGGATGCGGCTAGAATTTTTAAAAATACGCAAAATGAGAATTTTATTTGCCAACAGTCAAGCTAGGGTGTGAATAATTGAAGGGTTGACTCACCCTCCAGACGGAGGGAAACGTCAATAGGGAAAACTGAATTTCTCCGACACGTCATTAAACGTCGTTTTTTAACCGAGACCGCATAGTTCATTTAACTTGACAAAGCTACCAAATTATACCAATAATAGTACAAGAATAGTGGTCGAAAACAGTTGGTTAAAACTATTCAACAAATTAAATGTCAATACTAGTCGCTTGAGCAGTTAAGTAAATAATCACTGGGTTTTATTATTGTGAACATTGACCTTAGTTTAGTAAACTAAGGTGGCATTTACAACTGAGCGCTACCGTGGTTTGTATGACGCGTAAAATTGTAGGCCCCGGTTGTTGGTTCTATAACAACAATCGTCAATCCATGTTAGAGGCCTTCGGGCGGCCTATAAACTCTGACTTCGGGGCTAGCCACTCAGCCTATACGAATTTGATTTATTGCTTTTGTAATCTTCACTTAAAAACTAGTAAGTAAGTACAAGCCTAAATATAAGCAAGCTTAGTATGAGTTGTTGATTAAAAGCATATCTTACTATTAGATTTGTCGTTATAGTTATTGTCTCTAGTTGCAAACATAAACATCTATCAAAATTTAAAAAAAAACTGACTTCCCGTCATCTAAATTGGATGGTGAAAACCATTTTTAGATTTTTCTTGATTTTTTAAAACCGTTCGACTGATTTCGATAAATTTTATATGGGACTATCTCTGAAGTGTGATCCATCTCTGAAGTATGATCTACCAAACAAAACCAAAATCAAATCAAATCAAAATGTTTATTTAGGCTAATAAATTTACAAAAACATTTAGTAAGACATGTGAACCCCAAACTCGGCACAGCCGGTATCTTGGGGTTCGGTGTTAGAATTTTATACAGTAAAAAAAGTTGTACTAGCGCGCTTACAACATAATAAAGTTAGCTTATAATAAAGAAGAAGAATAAAATTGAGTAAATAGCGAAAAATAATTAAATAGATATAGCTGCATTTGACCACTAGTATAATTAAATTAACAATTAGAATTAATTTTAGCAAATTAAATTTAAATAACTAAAATTTTAAAATACAATTGAAAAACAGGGAAAAAAAAAATGTTTAATTAATAATTAGGGAGTAGGTGGTGATTGAAAAAAGAAGCATCAAAATCGATTCATAATTGGGGGAGTGATCGCGTAACATACATATCGTACAGACATCCAGTCGAACTGAGAACCTTTGTTTCAAACAAAGAAGAGGTTCTCAGTTAAAAGTCAGTTAAAAGGTCAGTTAAAAAGACAACTTCATTGGAATGTAGGGATGAAACATGGACTATCGCAGAATGAGGTTTATTGCTTATGTCACTGAGCTAGGTAACAACTGGAGGATAGTTGAAAATAATTATAATCTACTCCTATTTTATCTAATACATTACAATCATCATCATTCGTATCAGTCCGTGATCGTTCACTGCTGAGGCATACTTATTGTACGCCGGTTCTGTGACTATCTCGTATAAGTATAATCGACAACAAAATTATTAAAAGACAACGATCATCTATAAATAAAGTTTTTTTTCTTCTGTTTTTTAATCGGTCTATTGCGTTCAAGTGTGACGTAAAAGAAACAATGGCTATATAAAAAGATAAACAGGACTTTGTGATGATTCGTCATGCACCACCATCTTGACTGAGATGACGTTGATTCACAAGAACGCTAGTCCTAAGTTCGGTACTTATAATGTTTAGAAACATGTTGTGAATCAAAGTTCAAGTTTATGGTCGAGTTAATATTAGGAGAGAACCAATTATTAAAGTATTTGGTTCCCGACTCAATTTTTTTTTACGTTTGGCCACACACTCTACAGTTGTTGGCCAACTGGTATTAATATTATTAACTAGCTGTGCCTGCGATTTCGACCGCGGTCCCAGGTCTACATTTTGAGTAGTTGAGGCGTGAAAGCATGACAAACAAACAAACTCACCTGCGCATTTATCATTTTAGTTAAGATCTGAATAGAATTAGGATTAGGATAGTTAGGATAGGATAAGGATGGTAATGATGGTAAGCGACGGTGTAGCTTAGGATTGAGCACGTCGATCTAGAAGAAATGTAGCAGTTTTTGTAACTCACTGGAGGGAGCGCCGGTTCAAATGCCAGGGGGCTTACCATGAACTTTTACAAAAACATCATTGCGCAGGAACGTTTTGTTACATTCCTTAATAAGTATTGTTTTGTACCCTACCACAAGCATTGAAAACAATAATGTTTTAAAACGTTATTACTCCTGCTACAGTGATGTCAAAAGAATGTACGATACAAGTGCTTTTATACACTCTGTGGTACTTTTGCGTATTTTGGAGTGTGGTGTTGCCAGATGTACGATGTCAATCGTAATTATACGATTTTTGCCATGTAAAAATCGTACAATCGGGGTCGTACAATAGTACGACCGCATAGCGAAATCGTGCCTACAATATCCTATCGATACAGGGAAATTACACTTACGGTTTTTACAAGTTGCAAGTAAAAACACTATGATTTATTATTAGTTTCTTCCCTAAGAATTTTTATTTTCCTCACTCGCGTACAATCTCTCCTAAGAAACATCTGGCGACACTTGGTTGTATGAACAATGTCAAAAACGTTTTTTTTTTGTTTTGACTCATAGGGCAGGCTAGAGGCAACATAGCCATACCACCATAGTCTTCCGTATGTTTGTCATAACATTTTTCATTAAATCTCTGATGAAGATGATGATAAATGAGATAAATCTCGCTCCTCTTTCCCTCTTTCAGTAAAGGCGAGTTTTCGTTTTAGAAAATAATACAAAATCATGACACCATCTTTTCGGCTCCCCTCAAAACCGTAAATTAAATCTTCCTATGATCATGAAGGTAAATTAAAATTCAATTGCTGTATCCAATTAAAGTTTGTGAAAATTATTTTGGTGATATCTAGAATTTAATGCTTAGAATAATTTGTCACAGCGGCCGCAGAGTCTCAGTCTGAGACTTTTTAAAAACCCACAGTGAAATCGCTGCGGGCTTTAATAGGAGTTTGCAGGCGAAGGCTCACTCTAAGAAGAAGCAAGTGCATCAAAAGGAGCTGACTTAGCCAACAAAAAATATATGTGAAAATGGGTTGAAATTTATTCTGGAGCCCGTCCGAAGGCGTCCTTCGTAGTACGGAGCTTCTATAATCTGCTTCGAGAAACTCGAAAGTTTCCAAATCATCGACCATCTTGCTAAATATTACAAATACACTGAGAGAAATTAATTGTTGGGTCAACAAAACTCTAACAAATATTACATGTCGAAATAGGGATAACTGAGAATTTTGTTATAGCGACAGACTTCAATTTGTTAATACATCATTTAAAAATCGTTACAGCAACAAATAAATTGATGAAATAAACAGTTTTATCGTTGTAATCACAATTTTTTTTGCGGAGAACAACAAATTCAGATTAGTTCCGATGACCTATTCTTATTTTGTAGAAATGGCTTTGGTTACTGTAACAAAATCGTATCTTGTTATATTAAATGTTTCCTATTTGTTTTATTTTACAATGAATAATCGGTTAAATTACTGGTTAGAAATACTAGTAAAGCTGTTTGTTATAACCATTATTGTGTGTTGAAGTAGTAACGCTAAAGTTAAGGTGTACTAATAATATATGTTAGATTTATTACGGATTTCTGTTAAAACCACTCATAAATCGGTTAAACTACTCGTTAGAAATACTAGGAAAGTTGTTTGTAATTACTATTTTTGTATGTTGAAGTAGCAACGCTAAAGGTGATGTGTACTAGTAATATTTGTTGGATTTATGACGGGGTTTCTGTTAAAACCACTCATTAATCGGTTAAATTACTGGTTAGAAGTACCAGGAAAGCTGTTTGTTATTACTATTATTGTATGTTGAAGTATCAACGCTAAAGGTTAGGTCTACTAATAATATTTGTTGGATTTATTACGGGGTTTCTGTTAAAACCACTCATAAATCGGTTAAATTGCTGGTTAAAAATACTAGGAAAACTGTTTGTTGTTACTATTATTGTATGTAGAAGTAACAACGCTAAAGGTAAGGTGTACTAATAATATTTGTTGGATTTATTATGTCGTTTCTGTTGAAATAACTCATAAATCGGTCATATTACTGGTTAGAAATACTAGGAAAGCTATTTATTATAACCACTATTGTATGTTGAAGTAACAATGCTAAAAGTAAGTTGTACTTGTAATATTTGTTGTATTTATGAGGGGGTTTCTGTTAATACCACTCATAAATCAGTTACATTTTTGGTTAGAAATACTAGGAAAGCTGTTTGTTGTTACTATTATTGTATGTAGAAGTAGCAACGCTAAACGTTAGGTCTACTAATAATATTTGTTGGATTTATTACGGGGTTTCTGTTAAAACCTCTCATAAATCGGTTAAATTGCTGGTTAAAAATACTAGGAAAACTGTTTGTTGTTACTATTATTGTATGTAGAAGTAGCAACGCTAAAGGTAAGGTGTACTAACAATATTTGTTGGATTTATTATGTGGTTTCTGTTGAAATAACTCATAAATCGGTTATATTACTGGTTAGAAATACTAAGAAAGCTATTTATTATAACCACTATTGTATGTTGAAGTAACAACGCTAAAAGTAAGGTGTACTTGTAATATTTGTTGGATTTATGACGAGATTTCTGTTAAAACCACATGTGAAACGGTTAAATTACTGGTTAAAAAATACTAGGGAAACTGTTTATTATAATCGGTATTTTCTGTTGTTACTTCAACAGAAAATACTGACACTGAACAGTTTCCCTTTATACCCCCCTTTCCCCTGAACAAGTGGTTTTAACAGAAACCCCGTCATAAACGCATATCTCCAGCACAACACGTCTAAAGCGTTGTCACTTCAATAGACAATATTAGTTAGGCAAAATAGTTTCTACAAAAACTAGGTTGGTACGAAAACATAACAAAAAAGAACTTATTGTTAAATATTTCCATATAACTATTTATGTTGATAATACAATAATCTCTGTTTTAAAAGTGACAATAGTAACGTTAATAAATAATAATAGTTAATAAATCCAACAAATATCGTTATATGACTACCCAGTAAGCTAATTTTACCAATAAACGAACAAATAAAAACCAATTTATTATTATTAATCATGTATAGTTGTGGTATCAGGAGACAAGGTATACTAACTAGGTAGTCTTTTGACTATTTTAAAATTAATGAGTATAAAATGATAGAATGAATTCACAAATAAGTAATTTTATTTTCTAAAAAAAACTAAATAGGTATTATGAAAATCACATAATTATACAAATCATATTTAGTGAATCCCATTTATTTATATCTAGCCTAAATCATAATGTATGGAATTCTAAGAAAGACATCACTTTCGTGCATCTTTTGCAGAACTTCATACATTTCAACTGTATAGGGTGTATTTTTGAACGACGGACGTATTCTAGGATACCATCATTTTTTCGGGTATGCAACATTCAAAACCATAAAACATTTAAAGCAAATGTCAATTACTTTTGTTGATGAAGTACTTCATGTCGACCACCATATGGATTGCTTCAAGCTCTGTAAGTGTACCAACACTTAAACTCATAGGCTGGCAAGTCAATCCTTTTTTGTTTTACGACTTATCGTATGTCTATTCTTCAATTATTATTCTTCTTCTATGTCAGCATAATTCTAAAACAAAATAAAACTTTAATAAATAATAATACCAATAAATAAATATTTGAGACATTATAACACACACGGTCGCGGTCGTCCGACCCCAAATTAAGCAAAGCTTGTATTATGGCTGCTAGAGACTAATGAACATACATTACATACATTATTCTTCATATATTTTGGGAAACATACTTAAACAGATACCTAACAACCAGATATAAAACAAACAAAAATGTTTATCACATGAATGTTTGTCCTAGGGGGAATCGGTTCCACACTCCTAAGCGCAAAAGACAGGTTTACCACCAACTAAGCTATCGAGACAGTCGTCGTTCAATATCAATATTACACTTTTAACCAATATTACAAGAATTTCAGACCAATAAACTACATAATTGATTGCCTATATTACATACAACAAGTACACAAATATTCAAATATCAACTTACTTCGACATGTGTTATAAAAGCTTGTCTAGACGGCAATAGGCACCTTATTGTATTTTTTCTTGTCAGCAGTCAATATTTGTGATGTTCATTTTGCATGCTAAAGTACTGCAAACATCAAAGTCTCGAATATCTGTAACAAATTACAAACAATATTATAAATGATTGGTACAGGACCAGGATGAGTGGCATACGAGATAAGAGGTCTATGCTCAGCAGTAGGCGATTACGGGCTGATGATGATGATGATTATAAAACGATATTGCGCTTTTGGTTATATTTCTCTTGCTGTTGTAACGCCTTCAAATAGACTGCAAGGGCTCACTAAAAATAGTACAATAGAAATACATCAAACTTCTTTTCTACCTATTTAAGTTTAATAAAATAATAAATGGAAATTAGCAGAGGTATTGGTTGAAATTAGGTTGTCAACCTTCAATATATAAATTGCCCACTAGTTAACATTAGAATTTTATATTTTCATTCCATGGTTAGTTAAGTAGGTACAGACATTCGGACCATATCACATTATCAATTGGCCTCATGCGAAAAATGTTCTTAGTTCAAATGAGTACTTACTCTCACTATGTTATTTGAACTGCAACTTAAAATTGTCTTCATTTGTAGTCCTATCATCCAGCATCTCACTTTTCAAACAACTTCAAATTTTTGTCTTCATTTATATTACAAAAGTCAATTTCAATCTGGAAGTAAAAAAAACATTAAAAGAGGCTATTACTTGCATCACAGTTTTGTATTATTTAAAGTTACAACACAATTTTAGTAAACTAAACCTAAAGTATTTGTTACGATAACAAAATGTTATAATTTCAAACAACAATCGTTTTGGTTACCAATCATCATCATTATAGTCTTTTACGCCCACTGCAGGGACATTGCAGGGCTATCCACCACGTTTGCTCAGTGCGAGTTGGTGGATGACACATATCTTACGAATTATTCGTCTAGGACATGTCGGTTTTCGCACGATGTTATCCTTGACAGTAAGAGCACGTGTCAAATTTAAATGCACATAAACTTTTCCACGAATGAAAAGTTCATTGGTGCACGACCAGGATTGAACCCACGACCTCCGGATCGGAAGGAGCGGTCCATCCCACTTTTTTTCCATCCAATTTTTTGATAAAATTTACTAATTATTGGATAAGTTTAACATTATTTCTTCTTTAAAAATACTAGGACACTTTAGTCCATAACTTCATAATAGAAACAAAAAATTTCGTTTAGATGAATACAGTCAAAGTTACGACCATTAACTAAACATCGCGTGGGTGCACGTTCACTTGTCTATTTTGAAAAATTTTATGAGTACCGCTGCCTCACGCACCCCTGCAGTGTAGCGCTTCTCATAATATTTTTCAAAACAAAGCTTGCCGTGCCCCCTTGCGAGGTGTAGCGCACAGCCTAAGAAGTATTTTTGATGAAATCTACAATACAATTAAGTAGTTTATGCGAATACAATTTTAAGTGCGAATATGTGCCATGGAAAAATATCGAATTTTAATTTTTATAACTTTTTTATAAACTTCTCAACCGATTTTGATAAAATTTTATTGGGGCCACCTGGAAACTTTGAAATAAAAAAAGAATTTTCTAAATCGGTTCAAGCGTCTTCGAGGAATCGGAACATACCTACAAAAAAAGATAACGACGAATTGAGAACTTCCTCCTCTTATGAAGTCTGTTAAAAAAGGTTATTACTAATTAGGTACTTACTGAATGCATCGTCTTTATTTCTTCGATGTTATTTTTTATGTCCTAATTTTAATTTTATTCGGCCCCTCAGATTTTAAGTACTACATCACTCAGGCCGTCCAGCCACGATGTTTTTGTAGTGTTTTCTGAAATAATTGAAGATTAATTAATTTAAAATCATACAAGAAACCAACTGACGCTCAGCCAAAACGGACAACGAAGTCTCACTTTAGGTCACAATCTCAGCTTACCACTATCAACTTTGGAAAAACTTTCTACCATTGATAAATGGTATATAGGTGCAATTATGTAAGTTTTGAATTATTTTAAAGTAACCTATTAATAAACTGCTACTAAAAAAAACTCATTTCAAAACTACTTACCGCAGAATATTTTTAATGCGTCTTTCTACGCCCAGATTTGTAGATCTTCAATTTTTTGACTTTATTAACGGCTGTTATAGTACTTCACTTAAAACATATTAAATCATATGAAATCGAAGTGTGGACGCGATCGTTGCCTCTAATAGCACTTTTTTACTTCACTTCACGTACAAAATAGTTCAATTTAACACAAACTTTAATATTCGAAATATAAGTGCAGACACGTTGTTGCCTCAGTGCGGTTTTTCACGAAATGAGGAAGCGGGCGGATGTGGATGGCAATCGGTAAACCAAACCACCGTAGCGCACGCGACGATAGTTGCTGAACCAGTGTTACCAGCAGTAGTCAAAGAAGATAAAGTCCGAAACTAAATCAGAAATTACAAGAAATTACCTGAGCAAATAAAACCAGTTTTAAGTTAATTAATATAAGTAAATTATAAATTCATATAAAAAAAGAAAACATGATATCAAAGTTGCAG
The DNA here is from genome assembly GCA_911728515.1 of Peribatodes rhomboidaria. Taxonomy (NCBI): domain Eukaryota; kingdom Metazoa; phylum Arthropoda; class Insecta; order Lepidoptera; family Geometridae; genus Peribatodes; species Peribatodes rhomboidaria. The sequence goes on along the minus strand of OU452175.1, from coordinate 9,926,712 downwards.
CTTGAACTATTTATAATTACCTTTTAGATAAAAAAAATGCTAAAACGCTTAACTGCTAGTTTTGATTTGTAAATTAGATCTTGTAAGAAATGTATCTGATATTGCAATAATTTTACTAGTTAACCTTGTATTTTCATATTTTTTTTAGCCAATATGCAGTATTCTGATGTTAGTATTCTAATTAATTTTAATACATTACTTATGTATTAGTAATATATTATTAAACCAGTTAGAGCCCACACCCAACAACACCGATTATTGAACGAGCGAAGCAACGGTCCACGAGCCCACTGGGACAAATCGGCGTTGTGTGTGTGTCTGTATGTTTGTTCGAATACCGTTGACCAGATCGGCATGAAATTTTGTAGGCAATTAGTTCACGCCAGTCGGTCAATTAAGTTACCAACCTACTTACTTATTTAACTAATCGAAAGCTCAACGGTTCAACCTGAAATTTAAATTTAAAAAAGGAAAGAAGATGTCGAGGTCGTTTTAAAACTGTGCCCTTCCGCGTAACGTGCACAATTTAGCACACACATAATTATAACGATACCATGGCTCGACATTTTTCTTTCTTTTCCACTTGCGCCACTACTTTTCATCGACAGATCGATACCGTACGTTATAAATTTATTTAAATTGGTAACGTTATATTTGTTATTTTGGTTTAATTTGAATTATTATGACTGCACCGGCCCACGCACCCATGCTTAACTGCCTCACTCCACTGTTCGCAGAGCTCTGTGCTTACTCTTTATTTGGTCTGAGGGTGCAACATACAAAATCACTGTTTTATCGTGATTTATCAACAATTTTACAATCGAGAAATTAAGTTTTCAAGCCTTAGTAAATTTACCCGACGTTTTAAGCAACACTATGAAATTGGCAACACCGGCACATAAGCGAGCAACTGACTAAACAAAACTCTCGGCGCGTGACGGCCGCGGCGTAAACAGGTTTCAACCTGTCCATAGCGTACAAAATTATTTTGTTATTTTAACAAAATTTTCTTAGTAGTTAACCAACATAATTGTATTATGCGTACGATGCGTACCTATTTATTTAGGATCTGAATGTAATTTGTAATGTTATTATTATTTTGTAGTACCATAGCATAGCATAGCAATACCATAATAATATACCTACATATTATTATGGTATTTCTTAGTAGGGTAAAACACTATGATCAGACCTGCACCAGTACTAAGCCTTCAAACATTTTATTTTCTTCTAAATACTTAGTGATAAAATGTACTAACGTCAACGGATACTTTTAATAAATTTTGTAAACGTAGGTATAGGTATACCTATTTTTTTTTACGCGCGGTCGCCTGACCCTGATCTAAGCAAAGCTTTATATAGCTTCTAGAGACTGATATACATACATTTATATATTTAAATAAATATTAACACCCAGACATGGAACAAACACATATTTTTGATATACTTCTTACCTACTTACATGAGTAATGAACATAATTTTAATGATATTTTTTTACTTGTAGGCAATTCAATATAGCTTTAAATTTTTTACCTCATTTAAAAGATTTTTGTATGTAGGGAAGTAGTTATTGTTTCTTATTATGTTCGAATTAAAAGTAATTCGTGAAAAGTAAATTATTATTTTTATTTAAATATTTCAAATTTGTGATATACGTTTACCTATACGTATAACTATAGTGGTCGACTGAAAAACTTTGTATCCACTAGCTGCGCCCCGCGGTGCTACCTGCGGTCAAAAAAGTAGCCAATGTGCTATTCCAGACTAAAATCTACCTTTGTGACAAATTTCATTCAGATCCGTTCAGCCGTTTTGGCTTGAGTAATAAACATCTATGCATCTTAACTTTTGCACCTATAATATTAGGTTTGACTGAGACAGAACGGAAAACTCCTCGCGCATTTCTGACGTCATTGACAAATGAACCATACTACCACCACCACCATAAGAGTTAGATGTGATAATTATGTAAGCAATGAACTTAGCTATCCATCACGTTAAAAGTTGGCCTGTTTATTACCCGAATATGGCAAAGTAATATATGTGGTTATATTTTTGATCGATGTATGTTTTCTTAGACCCCTAACCAAAAGTCTAAGTATGTAAAGTACGTTCATCTAATACCTCGTAACTTTTAAACTACTCATCATAATTTGACAAATGAGACATCGTTGCAAGCGTCTTAATTGTCCATTGGTTATATTTTAACTAAGTATGTAACGTTACATTAACTTATATGATTACTTTGACTATACTATAGTTGATCTTAACGACGTGTTTGGTTTCTTTTAATTTCTTTTAGTTTGTATGTTTAATTGAACTAAAGTGTTGTGTGTTAATTCCCGTGTTATAAATCATAATGTGTGAAAACCACGTCAGTTTCCATAATAGAACTAAAGTGTCTTTATTATTTTAAAACTAGAAATAACTGTTGAATTTAGTCTGTACCTGGCAAATTTAACAAGGATATTAGAAACCAAGATTACTGTTGTTTCAAACTGTAACGTTTTGTTACTTCTAACATATATGTTTGCTTCAATTTATTAAAGTTGCATTGTTGATTTTATCCAGTTGATTTCTTAACTTCAACTATATTCTATAGTTGATCAAAACGATATGTTTGGTTTCTTTTACTAAGTTTGTATGTTTATGTGAACTAAAGTGTCTTTGTTATTTTAATGAAGAAATAACTGTTGAATTTAGTCTGCATCTGGCAAATTTAACCAAGATATTGGCAACCAAAATAAGTGTTGTTTTAAACTGTAATGTTTCGATCCTTCTAACAAATATGTTAGGTTCAGTTTAATAAAGTTGTATTGTTGTTTTCATCAAAGTGATTTCTTAACTTTGACTATACTCTATAGTTGATCTAAACGATTTGTTTGGTTTTTCTTACCAAGTTTGAATGATTATTTGAACTAAAGTGTCTTTGTGATTTGAAAGAAGTTTAAAGAAGTTAAGAAGTTTTATACTGTTGAATTTAGTCTGAATACGGCAAATTTAACCGAGATATTGGCAACCAAAATAAGTGTTGTTACAAACTATAACGTTTCGTTCCGTATAACAAATATGTTAGGTTCAGTTTAATAAAGTTGCATTGTAGGTTTCATCAAAAAGATTTCTTGATTTTGATTATGTTCTATGGTTGATCTAAACGATATTTTTGTTTTTTTATACCTTAGTTTACCTGTATAATTAGACTAAAATGTTATTTTATAGAAGAAGAAAAAATTGAATTTAGCCGGCATCTGGTAAATTCAATCTAGATCTAGACCCAAAAATATTATTCTTTCAAACTGTAGCGTTTTGTTCCTTCTAGTAAATATGTTAGGTTCAGTTTAATAAAGTTGTACAGTTGAATTCATCAAAACAATTTCTGAATTTCGATTATATTCTAAGGTTGAATTAAACGATGTTCTTTGTTCCTTTTCCTAAATTTATATGTTTGATTGAACTAATAAGTCTTTGTTATTTTAAAGAAGAAAAAAATGTAGAATGTAGCCTGTATTCGGTAAATTTAAGCTAGATATTAGTAACCAGAAATATTGTTGTTTTAAACTGTAACGTTTTGTTCCTTCTAACAAATGTGTTCGCTTCGGTTTATTACATGTGTATTGTTGATTTCATGAAAGTGATTTCTTAACTTCGACTATACTCTATAGTTGATCTAAACAATTTGTTTAGTTTCTTATACTTAGTTTGTATGTTTAATTGAACCAAAGTTTCTTTGTTAGTTTAATAAGAAATAACTGATGAATTTAGTCTCTACTTGGCAAATTTAACAAGGATATTGGCAAACAAAATTAGTATTGTTTCAAACTGTGACGTTTTGTTCCTGCTAACAAATATGTTAGGTTCAGTTTAATAAAGTTGTATAGTTGATTTCACCACAAATATTTCTTAATTTTGAGTATATTCTATGGTTGATCTAAACGGTGTTTTTGGTTTCTTTTACTAAGATTACATGTTTAATGGAACTAAAAAGTTTTTGTTACTTTAATGAAGGAAAAATGTTGAATTCAGCTTATATTCGGTAAATTTAACCTAGATATTAGTAACCAAAAACATTTTTTTCAAACTGTAACGTTTTGTTACTACTAACAAATATGTTCGCTTCGGTTTATGAAAGTTGTATAGTTGATTTTATCAAAATTATTTCTTAATTTTGACTATACTCTATAGTTACTCTAACTATGTTTTTAGTTATTTTAACTAAATCTATTTGTTTGGTTAAACTAAAAAGAATTTCGATAATTTTTACTAAGAAAAATAGTTTTATTAACAAAAGAAAAATTAAACAATTTAGTTTTGTTACTTCAACATGTATTTTTTTTCATTGTAACCACTACGGAATAGTAAGAATAACAAAATGAGATTTGTTAGTTTGAACACGTATGTTTTAGTAAGCTTTTGTTAAATGAACAAATTCCTTGTAAATTTAAACGAAAAAAATTCAACCGAAATAATTTTGGTAAAATTAACCGATCTGTTTTTTCAGTGTAGAACCTCAGAAAAACAGCAAAAACTCACTTATAAATAGAAAAAGTTACACGGAGAGCAACTTTTTAACAATCGTTGTCATTTGTATCATTCCTGCTATTTTGACAGCTCGGCAGGAATACTTTAGAGGTCGTAGTACGGTTTTTAAACAAATGTTCCTTGGATTGAATGAACGAAATCGAGTGACGTCATCAAAACTGCTAAGCGATATCAAAACATAACAGGAATACTTTTAGGGTGGTCATGGTACGAAATTACGAAGTAAGGCTTAATTAATGATGTTTTAAGAGGTTGTGGTAAGCCCCCTGCAAGTAGCAAAGTTATTAATCGCACCTACGAATGTAAATAAAAATGTCTAAACTCCATAAGGCTTTTCGAATTCCTTCTATAGTTATCCTTAAACTTACCTACTTAAAAAACCCGACTAAAGTTCACAAAGCTTTTAAAATTAGTGCTATTATTACTACGTTCGATTAACAAAGTCCAAGTACTATTTCCATACCAAAAATAATTACAAAGTCCAAACTCGCAAAAAATTAGCAATCAGCGCCGTACGTTTGGACTTTAGCATGAGTTGATCTCATCAAAAAGTGGTTATTTACGAACTATAATTAAATAACCCGATAGAAGCCTCGTTCAGTTTTCTCGTGGACATGGTGGTTTTAACAGTGTCGAGGCATGGAGAATTTAAAACATGGAAATACTATGGTAAATATCCTGTTTCTTTTACATTTTAAATTAGGTAGAGTTCCGGCAGATGCGCTTGACATTCCTTGTTGATTTAAAACAGATGTATTCATTTAGATGGCTTCATTGTATAAGAAATTTATTGTTACGCTCTTACTAATAAAAGTTGATAGCCTCGTAATAGTTGCAGTTTTTTGTCTTTTCGATTGAGTTAAAAATTTAAAGGAAAGACAAGACAAAGACAAAATATAGTATAACTAATATTTCCAAGGTTATACAACGTTTTTAGTGAGAGGGTTATTGGTTTATTTTCCAATTATCAAGCTAATCATTTTATCGACAATAGCCAAACATTTTATTTAACCGAATATATTTTACTAGCTGCGCCCCGCGATTTCACCCGCGGTCCCACAGAAACCGTTTATTTTTTCGGGATAAAAAGTACCCTATGTCCTTTCCTGTATCTCAGATAACGTGTATGAAAAATTTCATGATGATCGGTTGATTAGTTAGGGCGTGAAAGCGTTACAAACAAACAAATAAACAAACAAACGAACAAACTCACTTTCGGATTTATAATATTAGTATATTACCTATATTCAGTTAAACTTAATATGTTTGGTTGAACTTAGCCGTTCTTATATTATGTCCGGCTGAGCCGGGCGGCCTTTTTCCGAACGTTCGTCTACACATACTCCATTTTGCAGCGCGGCTCTCCTAATTGATGCCAGCCCGATTGTGTGTGGCGTCCCTTGTAGTTTTCACCTTGATATTTTTAAATGAATAAATACGACAGGAATCTAGAACAAAAGATACCACCTGAGTCGTTATAAATAATTCAAGATTCTAAGTATAAATACAAGCTGAACAATTAAATCCTTTAGTTAAGGTGCCCCTGGTAGATTTAATTACTGATTCAGACCCAGACTTGGTGTTGCTTAAGTGCTTAATTAAATCGTCATTATAAAATGATTAAACATAATGTATTTGTAATAGGGACCTTTTTGTGGCACAATATGATTTGTTTTGTTTTAAGTCCCTAATTTCTATAGAAATCATACTTTAGTAGGTACTTAATATTATTTTTTGTTTCATTGGCTGGAATAAAATTTCCTTAAAAATAACTAAAGGTGAAACGTTTCGAAATGGTGGAAAATTTGAGTTTCAAACTGATTTTTTGTTTTTGGCGCTAGACTGGATAACTAAATTAAGTAGTAATTGAATTTGCGCCAGTCTAAGGCCATGCCTTACGATATTTTGCAGAAATAGGAAACAATTAAACACCAGATTGTTCTAATAGGTCATTTAACCGATAAACTGACGATTGAAGTGTTTATTGACCTTTTTGGGTAATCAGGTGAGTACCTATTTGATTTTGTCTGTAAAATAACGAGAGAAATAGCATAAGATAATCGCAAATTCTATTATCATATACAATAGTTAACCGATCTAGCTGCAAAATCAATAAAAAACTGTTCAAAATTCAAATTTCGCGCCATAAGTGAAACGTTAGCCCTTAAAAGTACATACTTCTGTGAATTAAAAAAAGGTTTGATACCTAATAAATGCAGCAGTGTTTTGCAGTCTTACATTAAAGTTCTAAGTGCACGAGTAATTCTAACGAACCGCTGGGTCTCAGACTATTAGACAAATAGCCAAGGTATCTTGCAGCCATTGTCTTATTATCTCTTATCAAATGCATGACGATCGAGACATTTAAACGAAGGTCATTGAAACTGGGCTTCTTGGACGATTATTTATTGATGTTCGTATTTTAGTTTTTATTTAATTCTCTAATAAACTGCTATTACAGTTCACTTTGCTATTATTAATTAATAGATTGGTTCTAGGTTCTATTTTAAAGTTGTTTAAAGTTTGACTGCCCCGGTGGCTCAGTTGGTAGTGAACCTGCCTTCTGAGCTTGGGGGCGTGGGTTTGATTCCCACCTAGGACAAACATTTATGTGATGAACATTTGTGTTTGTTCTATGTCTGCGTGTTAATATCTATTTAAGTATGTATTTAAAAATATTTAAGTATGTATATCAGTCTCTGGCAGCCATAGTACAAGATTTGCATAGTTTGGGGTCAGGCAACCGTGTGTGTAATAAAAAAAAAGTAAAAAGTCTGAAATCTGTCGTAATATTGCAAATGTATGGTGTACTGTTGGTGTTAATTTATTTAGGTATGTTAGTATTGTAACGTAATATTCTTACAATATTGTAGTTTATAAATCATGGCCAATTTATAATCTAAAATATAACGTATGCAGCAAACTCTTATGCACACAAACCACGACTAACCAAAGTCACATGTACAGTTAGCGTCATAACAGTTCCTTTTTTTGAATTGATATTTTTGTACATTCAGAAAATGCCATGTTATACTTGATTCAGCGTTTGTAATATAATAAGCAACTGAAATTTTTAAGTTTTTACATCGAGTTTTCGGGCTGTAACTTGTTAGTAACAAAATATTTGTAAATAGTGTTTAGTCTTTCAAAGGTTTCTGAAACAACTTAATTAAAGGAAAATTAACATAAAACAACCTATTTTTATCTTCTTCAAAATTACACCCGTGCGAAGCCATGGCGGGCTTAAATGTCGCTTGTTGTATTAAAAAACAGAAGTAAGGTAAACTTACCAACAGACATCTTGCAAGTAATTTATCCTAATCTTAACTAATATTATAAATGCGAAAGTGTCTATTTGTTTGTTTGTATCGCTTTCACATCTCAACTACTCAACCATCTTGAAATTTTGCATACACGTTGTCGGGTGTACAGAAAAGCGTAAAGGGTACTTTTTATCCCAAAAAAATGTTAACGACTCCAGTTTGACCGCAGGTGAAACCGCAGGGAGCAGCTAGGAGCTAATAATAATGTTCACTAAGAAACATTGAATAACAGACAAGCCTGGCGTTTACAATCAAGCGACTATCTTCCACGGTTTTTGTAGTGGTCTAAATATTTTAGTACAACTGTACTGTACCTACAGTTGCATTATTCAAAGCAATTGCCAGTGTTCTCAAATGTCCATATTAAATGCAGGGCATGTCTTCAACACCGTACGGCGGAAAACCCGGAATGTTTCTGAAGTACTTGCATCCTTGCCTTGTCCAAACCCTTTTCTAGCTATCTAGTTATTTGGTTAGATATTATTATGTCTACTTACTTAACATAACATCGCTACGCTTTTCTCCCGAGGCGGCTGGCAGAGGTGTAATACAACACCCAAACTTCGCCGTACGATATTCAGTCCAAATGTGACTGAGGACCAGCCTGTCACCATACACCAGACTCCAGTCATGAAGCAGAGGACATACAATAAGCACATAATTTATGTTCACACAATTAACAAATTAGTGCGTGTCGTCGGCTGGGTTTGAACCCGCTCCTTTTGTCTTGAGAGGTGGGCTTTCTCAAACTAGGCTAATGTCTACTTACGTGTATTTTAAAAAGCCTAATGAGTTGTATACATCTCACACTTTTAGTCTTTAGTACCTACTAAGAACTGAACCTGGAATTTCTTCTAACGAAATGGTAAGCTAAATAAAAAGAAAAAGTACAACATCAGCTTTTCATTTATTCAATCAGGTTCAGGTATATCAGGTATTCACCTTTTGTAAACTTTTAAAGAGTTACAGTGCTTATCAATTTAGTATTCCAGACAGCACCAGACGATAATATTGATTTTCGACAACGCTAGTGCAACTTCATAGCTTTAAAGCAAATACTTTTAAAGGGACTCAGTTTTCTTGGGCTAAGAATTTCATTCAAAAAGTTTTTTTTTATCCAAGAAGTATTGAAAAAAAGTCCATTCCTAGGAGCGATGCTATTAATGTAAAGAGATGCCTAAAGCTTGTAAGTTTTAAGGTATGTATGTCGCAGCCAACTAGCTTAATTCGCCGTTCAATTAAGAGCCTAGCCTTTTTACTAAACAGCGCCGTCGAACTAGCATCCTGATGAAATTCAGCTATTCAATCAAACGGCTAGGCGAAATGGTTTGTCACATTTCAAATGACAAATCACATTTCTTCGGTTAAAATAGTAATTTTGGAAAATAATCACCCTATTCTTTGGAAGAAGCTGATCAGCCAGGCAGTTTATTAAATGTTGTGTTAGACGCTACGGCTGATAATGATTCAGGAAGCTAGTTGAACGATGCCATATTTTAGTAAAATGGCTAGGCTGTTCATTGAACGGCTGATTAAGCAAGTTGGCTGCGACATAAACATGCAAGGATAATCTCTGAAACTGATATAGCATGCATGTTGATGATAGAACAATGCAGTAAAACATATCTTTTTAAATCGCACCAGGATAAAAAATGTTTCACTGCACAATATCTGATTGTCGTTAGCTATGAAACGCGAGCAAACTGCTGGCAGATTAATACCAGTTAATCTGCCAGCGAAAAAAGTTTAATTACTTACTTAGATGTTTAATTTTAATGTGCTATAGTAACAATTTTATTTTTCAACCCTTTTACTAGTTAACGTTGTATAGCTTTAGAATAGTTATGCAGTATTTTGTCATTTTCATTCTTATAAATTTCTAACTCGATTGATTAAGACAAAACGCTGTATAGCTATACAACGTTTAGTAGTAAGGGGGTAAGAACGCACTATCCATTGACAATTGTAAGCATCTTGGCCTCTCAAGATAACGATAGCCAATCGATTTCTGATAAACGGATTCCATTGCCCCATCATATCAGTACGTATTTCTCTGTGAAGGTGTGCTAGTTTCCTATTTTCTTTTATAGATTAGATAAGATAATTATGGTACTAGGTAACAGAACTCCGCGGTTTTATACCCGCTTTTTTCTATTTTTTTCACGTCTAAAGCCTGGTTTACACTTTGATTAGTGCGACTGCAGGTGATTAGTGCGAGTGCAGGTGTGTAGTGCGAGTAGTGTCCAATTCACTGTTTCTGTCCAAGACGTGTTTAGTGGCAAGCACGCTGCCAGTGAGGGGGAAGGGAGGGCGCGCAGGACGTAACAACTCGCAGTCCACTCGCAAAAAAAATAGAACACGCTTCTATTCACTTTACACAGCCAACTAATCACTTGCACTAATCAGTCGCTGTCCACACCTAGTCACTAAGCACCTGCACTCGCACTAATCAAAGTGTGAACCAGGCTTTACTGATTGAAATGTATTTCTTAAACATTTTTTTACTCATTTTTACATTAAATGCTTAAAATATAACATCTAAAGATTCGGGACACTTCCACACACGGTCGCCTGACCTCGAACTAAGCAAAGCTTGTACTATGGCTGCCAGAGAATGATATACATGCTTAGATATTTTTAAATACATACTTAAATAGATATTAGCACCCAGACATAGAACAAACACAAATGTTCAACACATTAATGTTTGTCCTAGGTAGGAATCGAACCCACACCCCCAAGCTACCAACTGAGCCACCGAGGCAGTCGTGGAAAAAAGGATGTAACCTAGATTACGATTAAATACTTACCCTTTTTATGTAGAACTTCTTCTTCTTATTTTTTTGTTATTGTTTTCGTAAAAGTAGAAGAGAAGAAAATACACCTTTACAATTTTACATTATTCTCAATATACCTAATAATAGGTTTTTTTTTTTCAAAACGAAAAACTATAATTAAGTATAGTTATGAATAGGTTAAATCTGGCGCATCTGTCTGCTTATAGCTCGGTACTATCGGTTTGCTTTGGGCCTCTGTAACTTGCATTGTATGCAAGTTATATTGCCTGAAATAAATGAATTATTATTATTACTATTCGGTAGCTCATAAACGTATAGATTTTAATGCGTTTTTTAGTTAGGTTAGGTTATGTATTAAATAGGCTAAATTAAAACCAATAAACTCTTTTGCGAATTGCGAATATTTTTAGCAATTTTCTCAAAAAAGCGTTGGTATAATTCAATAGACTAGATAGGTACTTCCTAATTCCCAGAACAGCGAATGCGAGACAGTCAATGCTATTAATCGTTAATGAACGTCAATTAGTATCCGTTACTTCGCTTAGAAATGCTTTGAGTTACATAACTTTTTAGATCTTTACGTAGAACGGTAGACATTTGTGACAGAGGGTGATTGCGCACTGGGCGATTCTTGACCAGACCTGTGACCAAATTTAAACATAATTATTTTAAAATTTAATGAACATGAAATTTATCTGTAATTTTGATGATTGTTTCTTCTACACTGACGTAAGTAGATACATATCTTTTTTTATTTTAAACCTTTTTGTACTCACTTAGATTAATTTGTACAATGTTTAAGGTTTTAAGTAAAACATGCAACAACAGTGCAGATTGACAGCAATAAGTAAGATAGGAGTTTTATTAAGATGTCTAATTTGAGAATGATTAATCTAATGATCAAAATGGTCAAATGGATAATGGTCAAAATCACCCAGATTTTAATATTTGACTTATCCAATCAATTATGTGATGAACATTTGTGTTTGTTCTATGTCAGGGTGTTAATATCTATTTTAAGTATGTATTTAAAAATATCAAAGTATGTATATCAGTCTCTGGCAGCCATAGTACAAGCGTTGCTTAGGTTGGGGTCAGGCGACCGTGTGTGCAAGTGTCTTGAATTTATTTATTTATATCAATTAACCTCTTTTTTTAGCACTTTTGTTATAGTTAATCGATCCTCTATTAATCAAGTAGGCGATGACCCTTCCCAACATTATCGTGGTCCGACATCATTAGGTCCAGATAGAAACTGCATTGATTATCTTCCGGGTAGTTTAGTCGTGTGCAAATTATTCCTTATGTTAATAAGTTAATAGAAGTAGCGACTACATAGCAAGTACCGGCTTTTTGCACGATGAGTGACGTATGTGGGCGGATACAATAGTAAACCATAACAATAGCTAGTGATTTGACAAGCGATGTAAAAACAACGTAAGTAATTAGCGTTGGTAACGTTATTATTGAATGAATAATATGCTTCACATAATACAAGCAAAGTTATACTTAGTAAGTTAGTACCTAATTCCCCAACATTTTTACTAAGACTACATAAGTAGGTACTTAAAGTAGGACGAAATCGAAGTCTTTCTTTTTTTTATAAACCTTAATAGGCTTGTGTTTGGCCGCCAACATGCCTGATGGTTAGCAGTGATGCGGCCTACGATGGAGCACGCTTGCCTAGAAGAAACCGATTCACTCGAGACTTGAAGACACCCAGATTATAAGTGTCAGGGAACACACACTCTGGCAGAGTATTCCACACTCTAGCGGTCCGTATTAGAAATGAGGATCCAAAGCGTTTCGTGCGTGTTATTGGTATGTCGACCATAACACGATGCCGCTTTTTTGTACTTGGTTGTCTTATAGAAGAACGGGCTAGGGAGAATAAGTCAATAAAGACACTAAGTAGATATCCGACTTTACTAAATCGTGAGCTGATATGTAAAATGTTATTGAAATTCAATTGAAAATTACGTGCAGAAACCTACCTATTTCGGTTACCCATCAAAAGACTGACCGCAGCATCCGTTCAAATCCGTTGCATTATTTCAGTAACATGTAATTATAGTGACACTTACTTCATCATCGACCCAAACGCAATTTTTAGTTAGACCCGCATGCTAAAACGACACTCAGTGATGAGTCTGGATTTAAACTGGTTTTACCATTCATAAAAACAGCTTTAAATAGATTCATGACTAATCGCGTTTATATTCACCAGTGAATATAAACGCGATTAGCTCATTTTAAACTTGGTTAACGTAAAAAACTGAGGTTAAACAGTCATTTTGCATATCACTAAACTTAGTTTAATAAATCTCGATTAGTAGCATTAATGGTAAATTCGGCCCTAAGCGTCGTTTCATAATACGGCCCTTAGTATAAAATCCAACGTATCTCCGTTTATCTTTCTGTCTGTCTATTTGTAGGCTTTTCACGGCTGAACAGATCTTGATAAAATTTGATTTAGGTAGGGTATTTCACGAGGAAGGGTTTTGGATACTATTTTCAGAATAAACTCGAACGAAGTCGCGGGGAAACAGCTAGTATTTAAATAATGGTTAGTCGCCCGAGCGACCGTTAGCGAGAGAAGCTTCTCTGCTTCAGCGTTGACCGATGTCCTATGATGATGTTTCTCCGAATTCTCTCTGTGGCCCTATTCGGAGATTTAAGATTTTCACCTCACTTTTTTTCGTCCTTGCTGCTCTCGTTTGAAACGTCCTAGGTGTGAGAGTGACCAAGATAAAATCTCATCTCATCTCACGCGCAGGAATAGCCCACCTGGTTCTTGATGTATCTCCGATATTCTAATTAATCTATATATATAAAATTCAAAGTCCTGACTGACTGACTGACTGATATATCAACGCACAGCCTAAACCGCTGGTCCTAGAAACATGAAATTTGGAGGGTGTGTTCTTTGTACAGTGTAGGCATCCACTAAGAAAGGGTTTTTCGAAATACTACCCCTAAGGGGGGGAAATGGGGGGTTCAAATTTCTATGAAACTTTTTATTCTCTGGGTCGATTGACTCAAAAATTGGTACAAATACTCTTCAATTAAAATTATGAGACACGTGTATCACAGTTTTTCCAAAATCATCATCATCATCATCCACCGACAGAGTCTAATCGAGCTTTTTTTACTCCGAAAACTTTGTGGAGAAAGTTATTAACCCACTACAACCGACGCAGTTATCATTCTGAGGGTTCCGTACTAAAATGGTGAAAGGAATCTTATCATGAAACTCCGATGTCTGTCTGTCTGTATGTCTGTGAGCTGATTATCTTGGAAACTGTAATAGCCAGCAACTTGGAGTTTGGTACAGATCTAGATAACGGTAGTAGCTACGTATAGTAGGGAAAACGTCACGCCTTTACCCTAAGAGGTGTATTACAACACCCTCACTTCGCCGGACGATATTCAGTCCAAAATGTAATAAGTAGCGAGCCTATCGCCATACGTACACCAGGCTCCAGTCATGTAGCAGATGACATTAAATACGAAGCTATCATTGCTTTTTCCATATGAATCTCCGCGTAAAATGTGTGAACTATATTGCTGACATTCTATCAAATTTCAAACCTACTTAATCAGTAAGGGTAAAACACAAGAATTAAGTCCAAGCCTGTCAGAAGATTACAAACGGCAAGTGAAGAGATTTTCTGTCAATAAAGATCAGGTAGATGAGCTAGGAGATGAAATTTATAATGATGTCTGTCTGATCTTAGAAGCAGTATTTAGCAAAAAAAGACGAAGTCAATAGAAGAAGCTACTTTAGTATTAGGAAGACAAAACCTATTACGGGTTATCTTTGCTTCGAAGGTCTTAACTAAAGATCTGCCAGCACACTGACTGGTGTAGTTTCTGAATGAGTCTGTGTTTATGCTGAGGATTCCTCTAATATCTCTAACACCACCGAATTACCCATTCGAGTTAAAAAGAGTGCAGTGCCAAAGTCTGCTTTGCCATGACCATAAATAAATCTCAAGCCAAACTCATAATAATTGACTAAAATGCTTTTCACACGGTTAGTTATACGTGGCCTGCTACAGAGTAAGCTCATGGAGCAGCCTGGTTTCTCTAAAAAAAAACAATAGGTTTTCGTTGTAAACATTATTAATTGACAATTATCTACTTTCGGTTGTCTTCTATTTCTATCTTTTCACACACGCTTTAAGTTCTGTTGAAACCATACTACTACTACTACTCCTACTTTTCTCATTCCAGAGATAGTTTAGTTAACTAAAGAACTTCGTCCATATTGCTCTGCTTGGGACATTGTCAGTTTGTGTATTCAATTGAGAGCGAGTGTGACCGATAATAATATTTATTTCTGAAGTTAAAAACGTCATACATTTTCTGTAAGCAACGCGGGCGAAGCCGCGGGCAGAAGCTAGTAATAAATAAATAAATAATAATTCTCTCTGGTTTTCTCTTAGGATCTTTGTCTTCTTCTGCAGCTAGCATTTGTCAACCGATTTCCGTGAATTGTTAGGTTAAAAGTGTTTTTTTTTAATCTAAAACCTGACTGGGCTATAAAATGTGTAGTAATTACCGTACCTGCTCACAAAATTTCACGAGAATCGGTTGAGGAATGCGGCCTGTAGAGGAGGACAAACATCGGCCGCAAGGTCTATAGATCATATTACTAGTGTAATACAACACCCACATTTAGCCAGACGATATTCAGTCCCAAATGTGACAGGGGGCGAGCCTGTCGCCATACACCGGGCTCCAGTCATGTAGCAGATGACATACAAAACAATAATTGCAGAAAGTACCTAATAATTAGCTGTCATCACGTCCAAGATCGGTTACAAGATTTTTTTTCTCATTCTTCGTATCGTTGATGACGTTTACAACTCTGAAATTGCTTGTGAAGTAGACTGCTATTAAAGTTTTTATAAGGGGCTCTATAGACACGCGATAAATAAGATCGACGTAATGAAAGCCTGTAATTGTTTTTATAGGATTTTGCTTTATTTATTGCATTCTTTATTTATAGCGATACTAAAATGTTATAAACGAAAAGAATAAAAAAACACACAAAGATTATTTTGCTTTCTATCAAACAAGTTTATAACATTACAATAACGTTCATTACAATAATTTATATTATAACAATAATGTTCATCATTATAGTCATAACGAACGTCAAGAAGATGATGATGATGACATATATTATATTAAATATAACTGTGTTTAGATATTTTATTCCTAACCAGCTATTGGTTTTAGTTCGAAGCAAAAGAAACTAGATGGCGCTTTTACTAATTTCTCTACATTCAATGTAATCTGCGTCAAAAATACGCATAAAAATACGTGTTATTTTCTACAAGGTTGGTTTAAATGGCAAAATATTATAACAATAACATTCGCTACAGTAGTCGTAACCATTTATAGTGTCATTAAATCTTCTAAATAGGATAGTTATAATGGCATATTATACGAATAACATCATTCATCAATACCGCAGCAGTCACGTGCTAGTCACGCCATTTGTATGAAGACTATGAAGTAATCACTCCGATTCACGCCTTCAGAGTGTGTGGTCTAGAATATTTTACCATAATGTCTTGTATGATCAATATTTCAATCACAGCTAAATGGTTATTAGATAATTTATTTTAATAGTGTACATAGATGATGGTATTATTCTATTTTACATTTGATCATGGACCATCAACGCGGGGTGCATTAATGCGTTGATGCTTAGCAATAAACGTCGTATAGCCTCGGAATAGTTCTACAGCGTTGTCTATTTCTATCTTATTCTAAAATTTAGAAGAAAGATAAAGACAGAACACGGTATACCAGTTCCGAGACTATACTACGGTTCAATGGTTTTTTTAATTAGTATTCGTCTTACCCTCGAAAAATGTTCAGGATTATACATGGTTATAGGTACCTAACCAAAAACCTCTTAAGGATTCATTGTAGGTACCTACTCATCAATATGAACAACTTTTACTATGGGGCGAACACCGAAATCTCGAAAAAAAAAATCAGCTGTTCCATACATTTTGTCTCAGGTGATTGAACTTTTTGTATGGAACAGCTGTTTTTTTTTATTGCGATTACAGGATTGGCTTCATAGTAAAAGTTGTTCATATTGATCAGTACAATGAACCCTTAAGACGTTTTTGGTGAGTTACCTATAACCTTGTATAGTACTACATAGGGGTTTCTTATTTCTACTACATACAATTTTAATACTACTCTCTTATTCTAGTGACTAATTCTACATTTATTATCCAACTTAATTACTATCTTAAATTCTATTTGCGCTATGTGAATTTACAAATTATTACTATTCTAGGTCTTACATTTGCTAAGGTTTATAATACATATAATTACATTTATCTAATGTCGTATTTCTATTATTTTTACATACTAGCTGCGCCCTATGGTATCCTATGTGTTATTCTAGACTATAATATATTTCTGTGCCAAATTTCATCCAGATCTGTTCAGCCGTTCTGGCGTGAAAGAGTAACAAACATCCATCCATCCATCCATTCTTACAAACTTTCGCGTTTATAATATTAGTAGGATTTTAGTATTTAAGTTCCTGTGTAAGTTTCTTTCGTAAATATAATAAAAAAAAAATACAATTTTACATAAATTTAAGTCCAGTAGTTCACAAAGTCTTTACAATTTTTTTATCGGCCTTACTGAAATTGTTCAAATTATGTATTCCTACTTATCCTTAATTTTATTTGTACTCGAGGAATGATTACAAGACGGAAAGGAATGAGGTAGGATCACCCAATAGTTTGCAACTGGCGTCTTCGAGTCAATTATTATCGGTACCTTGTTAAGACATTTACGTCTTACGTTCAAATGATCAACACAGTCAGAGTCAATCCCATGTCAGAGACAGCTGCAGGTGCCTAAACCAAACAATAGCCTGACCTTATATTACCGAGGATTATTGTTAGCGCCTATAAGCGGCTGTTCCTCACATGACGCATGGTATTGAATACAAATTGTCATAATTGACCTCTTGGTTTGTTTTCGTTTTGTACTTCCGACTGGATGAGTGTAGAGCGGCCTTAAACTTGTGGTTAGTGTGAAGAAACTGTAGAAGGTCTTTCGGTTTGTGAGAAGGTTTTGCATTGCTATTCACAATCATTCGGAAATGTTTCCGATCGGATCCCACTTTCAAATTCAAATTGTTCGAATCTCTCAGTCTACTTTTATAAGTTTTGGAATAGAGAATCGAGTATAAATCCGAACGGAAGAATGAATCACGTTTGAAAACTTATGAATACGGACTGATATTCGAATCTTTGAGTTCAAAATTGTTGGAATCCAAACGGAAACGTTTCCGAATAATTGTGAATACTTGTGCTGATCGTTTGAAACATCGTGTGGCAACCGACAAGTCCAAGAAGAATAATTTTCGGACTTATGACATCAACGAACCTGCATTGAGCCAGCGTGGTTGGTGTCCCTGGAGTGGGACGTAAACACTGTAATGAAAATAACTGAACGTCTGTATTTTTGGACCGGATTTCAAATTTAAACTCATTAATTTTTGGTTAGCAATAGGACTAATATTTTTGTTAGTACAGTGTGATTGTTTGAGGGTACAGAAATCCTACTCTCGCATGGTATATCGCGTACCTCTGTAGATAAAATAGACACGTGTATGTCATATACAATTATAGATGTAATACGTTTTTGGTATAACATATCCAAAGTAGCTCTAGAATATAAAAAAACACGAACACCGAGAATAAAAAACAAATTGTACGGACTTCTAAGAATGTTTCATTAGGCTGACTATTGTTGAATTAAATTATCATAGAACGAATGTAGCAAAAAAGTGACTTTCAACCACAGGTTTGGTTGACACTATTTAAGCATAAAACATTAAATTTGTATAGGAAACATCAATTGGATGAGGATTTTATGAAATGCGTGTAAGTATTTCGATATTAACTACAAATATATTTATATATAAAAAATATATAAATATATTTGTAGTTTACAAATATATTTATATAAAAAATATATAAATATATTTGTAGTTTTGTTAAATTAATGTACAAGCGATTCGACCCGCCCCGCCTTCGCACGGGTGCAATGCTGGCATTATACTATAAAATATTTTTAAATATAACGTTCACAGCTTTTTTGAAGGCACGCGCCGCCGTCTCTCCGACATACTGTAGTACATTATTTTGATCTATCTTGTAAGGTTCAGCCAGAGTTTGCAATGTGAGCGCAAAAAATGTTAAATGTGTTTTAGAACATCTCATTATAAACCTCTATAATTATCATTGTTTCTCTACTATATTATACATGTATGTAAATATAAATCTTACTCTTGAATCACTCTATCTATTAAAAAAAAAACGCATCAAATTCCGTTGCGTAGTTTTGAAGATTTAAGCATACATAGGGACAGACAGACAGCGGGAAGCGACTTTGTTTTATACTATGTAGTGATAGTGATGACATATCGTCATATCGTCACGTCTTTCCCACGAGGGGGCTGGCAGAGGTGTAATACAACACCTACAATTCGCCGGACGATATTCAGTCCCAAATGTGACAGGGGGCGAGCCTGTCGCCATACACCGGGCTCCAGTCATGTAGCAGATGACATACAATACGCACGTATGTTCACACAATGAACAAATTGGTGCGTGCCGTCGGCTGGGTTCGAACCCGCTCCCTCTGGCTTGAGAGGCAGGCCTTCTCCAACTAGGCTATCTCATCGCTTATGACAGTGATGATTATAACAACAAATATAGGTTGGTATTCTTAAGCGGTGATCGCTCACCATCAGGCGGGCGTTAACTGGCTTGCCACGTATTGCATATACGAGTATGTATATATATATTTAATTAATCGGTAGTATTTAAATAAATAACGTTACATCCAAGAGGCTTCCAATAAAACATCATAAATTTTATTACCAGTGTTATGTTGTATTATGTTCGCAAACAATGCATGACCTTCGACACTGGTGGATAGAGGTTTTGTTTGGGGTTCAAGGCTGTATTCTGAATAGTTGATAATATTAGACCTACTAGCTGAATCCCGTGTTGTCACCCGCGGTTAATAAGTACCCACCCAATGTCCCTTTCTGTACCGCTGATAACGTGTGCACAATTTCACTATGATAGCTTGGGTAGTTATGGCGTGAAAACGTGGAAAATTAAACATAATTTATAATTTTAGTTACAAAGTTTTAGCCCAGCCGACGGCACGCAGCAACTTGTTCATAGTGTGAACATATGTGCGTATTGTACGTCATCTGCTACATGACTGGAGCCCGGTGTATGGCGACAGACTCGCCCTCTGTCACATTTGGGACTGAAAATCGTCCGGCAAAATGTGGGGGTTGTATTACACCTCTGCCAGCCCCCTCGGGGGAAAGTCGTGACGATATGTATGTATGTATCTACTTGGGCTAACTATCTGTATACTTGTGACGAAATACGTGACGATATGTTAGTTAAAAAATGTTTTATTTATATTTATTAACTTCCTATCAAATTTCATAAAGATTCGTTCAGCCGTTTAGCCATGAAAAACCTACAAACAGACAGACTCGCTTTAGCTTTTAGTAGTGTGGAATTGTGGATGTGGTTGGTAGCCATTAAGCCATTCGCTGGTCGTGTAATTATTTAAATTGGAATGCTAAAAATACCCTTCTATTGGTTACTTTTAGGCTAGAATGTCGCACTATTCCTACAAACCTAATTCAAAATGTTACTTAATTGACCGAGTTGTAAAAAGTAGTAGTAGTTAAGTTGAGAACCTTAAGGGTTCCGCGACGCTCTGAATGTTCCATAAATCCATACAAACGCGCTTGTCAAATTTCTTGGTTCGCCCATATGTTCTTGGTTTTTTTTTAAACTTTTTAAGAAAAACAAAATACCCGTACTTTTGACTGATTTATTTAATACATAGATAAAGCAAATGAAAAACTTCTTAACATAGAGGTTGTCTACATCATTAGCTTCTAAATTAATCTAGAATACAAAGGAAATTTTCAGTAATTTGTAATGAGAGAAGTGCAAAAGTCATAAAAAATTATTGAAATTGCACTTTGTCATTCTGTAGCTAACTTTAGAGGCTCATCAGTATATTAATTGCTCTCTTCGCTTGTCGTCTTCTTCTAGACGAAATGGCTATAGAAAACCTTAAACCAATGCGAAGTTTGTCTGAAGTGGTCAACGGACCCTCAATTATTATTTCTACATAGGATAAAACAAAGTCACTACCCGCGTCTGTCTGTCTTTCTTGTCTGTTTATCCGCTAAAATTTCTTCTAACCGCACGCAACGGATTTTGCTCCGGTTTTCAACATCAGACATTTTTTTACTGTAAGTTTATATGTGCCATGCAAAGCCAGGCCGGGCTCTAGTTAATAAGACCAAAATGTTGAAAAACAAATAATTAGTACGTGGAGTACCTCCGCGCGGAAGAAGTGAAACTTCTGTGTATCTTTCTTACTACGCGATTGCGTTCGAGTGCCACACATTCACTCTGGCTCTGTCTCTTTCTCTTCCCCCTCTCTAAGAGCGTTAAACGTTTGACGCAACCTTGTTGGAAGTCGCATTAGAAGTTTCACTTCAAAAAAAACCCTATAAAAATACCATACTGACAAAAAATATTTTACTAGGAAAGTTAAGTAAACATAATGAAATGCTATTATACCTTCTGCTTATCAAACTTGTGTTGTGGTTTGCTCAGGTTATTACAAAACCACAACATTCTGTTAATTTTCTCGTATACCTATAAAAAAACCGCAATTATATAGATCGCAATCATCTTTATTACCTTCTTCCTTCGTCACAATCACAAATAACGTAAAAAAAAATATTGAGATACTTAAATAAATAAATTCGGGACATTTTGCACACACGGTCATCTGACCCCAAACTAAGCAAAGCTTGTACTTTGGCTGCCAGAGACTGATATACATACATAACTATTATAATTACATACTTACATAGATAATTAACACCCAAACCAGCCAGGTCGGCCAGACAGCCAGTCCGGCGAAGTGTGGGTGTTGTATTAGGTGTAATACACAGAGGTGTCTGCCAGCGCCATCGGGAGAAAGGCGTGACGATATACGAATAGGAAAATATTAGTTTTATTATAATATTAATAAACGGAAAATAATGAAGTAAGCAATTACTTACATATAAAAATCTAAAATTTTCAAACAAAATTATCCTTAGTGTTTGGTGTATTATTTAGCGTTAAGTGTCCATTTATTAATTTTTTTGCACTGCTTAAATCGATCTGATATTTAGTATGGTAGCAATCGATACAGAATTTCCGGGATTTGAGACTTCCTGGTAGGTATACTAAAAAACAACACCTATAACACTGCAAGTGGCTTAAACCATTTATAATTTTCAATCGCCATAGTTAAAACTACTGATTGATATAATTATATGTAACTATTATAGTTATGTCGTTATTTAAGCCTGGGATCCTAGACAAGTTACAATCGTTTTTAGGTGATTCTATTTTTTCATAAATATAATCGCTTATGCTCGAACGTAAGCTGAGGTATGATTGGATAAGTTAAAGGTTCCGCAACGGAACTAAATTTTCCATACAAACGCGCTTGTCAAATTTTTGGAAACTATTCGCCAGATTGTGATGAAATTTGGAATGTAGGTACAATTAAATTAAGTGAACTATATCTATGTTCTTGGATTTTTTAAGCCGTCCTCAAGATAAAATAGGGCTATGTAAAAAATCCAAATTTTTTAGGGGTCACTTTTGACAGATTTATTTAATGGATAGACAGAGCAAATCAAAAATCTCTATACATAGAAAGGTTGTCTACACCATTAGCTTACAACCAGTGGGGCTATTACTACGCGTGAGATGAGATGAGATTTTATCTAGGTCACTCTCACACCTATCACGTTTCAAACAAGGAGGAACAAGGACAAAAAATGAGAGAGGTGAGATGAAAATCTCAAATCTCCGAATAGGTTCCCAGGCCCATCACTAGCGAATAAGAGGGGTAGCAAGGCGCCCAAACCCTCCCCAAAATTGTTTAGTTCACACTCTACAAACACCCTCAGCTAACTCAAGTCCCCTAAGCCTAAATCTTACCTAGACTTTGATAAAGCTTATTTTCACCTAAGTCAAGGCCCCCTAAACCAAAATCTTACCTAAGCTTTGATAAAGGTTACTTTTACTTAAGTCAAGCCCCTCTTAACCAAAATCCTACTAATATTATAAACGCGAAAGTTTGTATGTATGGATGTATGGATGTTTGTTACTCTTTCACGCCAGAACGGCTGAACAGATCTAGATGAAATTTGGCACACAGATAGATTATAGTCTAGAATAGCACATAGGATACTTTTTAAGCGCGGTTGAAACCGCGGGGCGCATCTAGTATTACCTATGCCTTAATAAAGGTTACTTTCACCTAAGTCAAGCAATACAAAATCATGGATCCGCCATCTGGGCCCATAACTTACTAGTATTTGGCCTAGCCATCTAGTGCGCGCTTACCTCATTGCACTCCTGCGTAAGTAGGCTAGAGTAATCCTAGCACTTGTCATAACAGCCATGATAACGCTATCATAAAATCAATCAGACATTGATTTGTAAGACGTAAATCTGCTTACACAAACAGTATCAAATGAGCAGGAAGAAACCTTATCTTAGTAATTAATGTTAATCTTGCTAACTTAAAGTTGACTTCGCTGACTGACTCTTATGTTAGACAACAGGAATAATTTATTTAAGTATCAAATCATGGATGGATGAGCAATTTGTTTATATCCCTAATACCTATTAGGTATAGGTACTAAGTGTAGGTTAGGTATAGTTAGTGTACTAAATATAAAATAACACAAAAAACATCACACCAATACTGTCTGTCTGTCTCAGAAATCAGTACTTGTATCAAGAGAATATATGTATAGAAATTAGATTGTAAATTACCTATTGAGATAAGACAAGTACTGATTTCTGAGTGAAGTGGTGCAAAGCTTAATGTAGCACTGTAGATATAACCTCCAACTCGTCTCTAGCAGAAGCTCGGGTTATCTTTTTAGCTCGAATTTAACTGCTTATAAGAGGTTAAACTGATAAATCGTCTTGCGCCACAAGAGTAAGAATTAACCATTTTTTTAACCTAGGGAAAATCCTTGATAGATTCCACTACCGCCCCAAGGCCGGGCAAGGTTATGTTGGAGTTACCCCAAACTAAGTAAAGCTTGTATAAAACATATTAATTCTGAATTAATTAACAAAGAATTTAAAAATTAAACTCTTCGCTTCTCTTCTTAAAATTAAATCTTCGGTAAATGGGCCAGTCTAGTTCTGTGAATCTAGAAAACAGGAAAATCGCAAATGAAACCGCAAGACACAGCTAGTTCTAAGTATAAACAATCAGCTTAACTCATAACTATACACTCACATTGTACCTTATTTAGGTTACAAGATAGTAATTATGTATGAAAGTGTCGATGACCATTGCTAAGCATTGGATGACTAATTCATTACTGTTACATTCCTTAAATTATATTGAAATTCTTGACAATATAAAAATGTATGGAACGGACATTTATCTGTCATGTATGTTCAAACATAGGGCATTAAAGTTGTTCACTAGAAACTTCTTTCTGGACTAATTTCCATAGTCCTTCAATTTTAGCGTAATTTGCAGTGCTATATATATTTATATATATTTAGTTTGGAAATTACTACAAAAAGTGATCATAAGTGCATAGAAAGATGAATCGTAGTTCAACAGGTTAGTTAGTGTCTATCTTCCATCATTGTTAGTAGTGTTAGTGTTTATACAGGGTGCTGGCTTTGGGTGTAGTAATACTTGAGAGTATTGTTCTACCCATCAACGTGAACATCTTTTAGAACATATGTTTGCAAATTTGAGAAAAAAAAATAAAGTCTTCATACAACATTGATCTCGTGACTAGTTATTTTGTATGGAAACTCGGTTATTTTTTTAATTCGAATTAAAACTTATGTTCTAAAAGTTGTTCACTTTGATGGGAGAACACCACCCTGAAGTGTTAATACACTCAAAACCAGCACGTTGTATTTTCATTTTCCATACTCATTTTGTAAAGAATCATAACATTTGTGAATTTGTAAGTTTGTTTGTAAGGGGTTAGTCTCCGAAACTACTGAACCGATGTTAAAAAATCTCTCACTACTAGAAAGCTTTATTATCCCTAAGTCACTTAGGGTATGAAACGCGAGCGAAGCCGTGGGCAGAAGAGCTAGTGATTTTATAGAATTTCGACGAAAACAAATGACTCCATCGATGAATAATAATAAATAAATAAATATTCGGGACAATTAAACACATGGTAGTCTGACCCCAAACTAAGCAAAGCTTATACTATGGCGGCCAGATACTAATATACTTACATACTTATATACTTTTAAATACATACTCAAATAGATATAGACAGACATAGAACAAACACAAATATTCATCACATGAATGTTTGCCCTAGGTGGGAATCGAACCCACGCCCCCAAGCTCAGAAGGCAGGTTCACTACCGACTGAGCCACCGAGGCAGTCAGGAATTTTTGAGCATTTTCAAGTCGTCAATTACTTTTATCGACATAAATTAAATAAATAGATATCTATAGTCCGGTCAATTTAGACATTCGAAACCACGTTAAAAAAAACGCGCTAAGTACACTACGTCATAGGTGGCGAGGAAACGTGTGCATATTATGACGATTACAACTTTTACAACTTTTTGAATTGTTATATTATTATCTCAAAAACGGTGGCTTGTAGAAAAAAAAGTATAAATAATTTTTTGTAGATAATTTTATGATCTACAATTTTTGTCTGAGGTATTTTATGATAAAACTTACCGTTTTGCTGAAAATCGCGAAAAACTCATTTTTTTGACCTATGATCTTGAATAAAAATTTTTCCTTACAGGGGAAAGATGGGGAACTTTCAAATTTTATTTTTAATGATATTTTAAACAATCTTACCGTTTTTCAGCTTGGTGGGTATTTATGTAACTTTACTCTTATTTTTTGGTCTAATTTGACCGGACTACTAGGCTACCCCATAATTTTCTTCAGTAATTTATGTATTATTTTGCTTGACCATTATTTTCTCTCGCCACAGACCACCTAAATAATATGGGTAACCGTAGTATTTAGTCTGTTACTTTATCTAAGTCATTGCCGTCGTTTGTTCCGTCCGGAACCGCCGAGAGCCTCCCAGGAACTTCTAATATACTCCGCCAGGTATAGCATTCAGCAACACGTAGTGACGTCAATCGATGCTTGAACAAGACCGAATTTTGTCTACACAACAAGTTCGAAAGAGACGGATAACGACCACGTCATTACGTGTTTGTTAAATGCTAGACATTGTTTTGTTGAATCATTATGCAAACCTTCTCTAGGGAGTTTTGGCGGGAACCGAAAAGATGGTGTCGTGAAATTATTATTTTTTTGTAAAACTTGTGATTCTCCGAGTGTCAAAGTGTAATAATGGTGGACTATTAAAGTTTACCGGTTCGTCAACGTGCACGAGTGTGGGCAAATGATACAAACATTGCGAAACGCGACTTTTTGTGTTCTCTGCAAAACTTCACTTTAAATTTCAATTAAGTTTCCATAACTTTACTGGAATTGGTAAAGGGGAGGAATTAATCATCTTCATCATCATCCCAACATATGTGAAAATGAATGATTAGTACTTGACACTGGCAAATGCACATGACGTGCGGCGCCAAATTCCCCTGAATGGGGGAGAAAGAAAAAAAAACCTCTAGGTGTATTACCTCAAGAATAAGATTCTATGCTCACCATTTAAACTCAACAAGGAAAATAAGTAGGTAACCAATCGAAGCGAATGATAACAAATCAAGCAATCTCGTCGCGGTCCCACCGGCCGACCGTGCCGCCGCCGTCACCGTCACGCTCCGTCTGCCACGGCCTTTATCGGATTACTAACCGATCGGAATTATATAATTTTTGTAAACACAACATTTCTGTCGCTCTAGCTCTGGGCACCGAATAAAATAATGGACAGAGAAACAGATCTGTGACTCTGCTGATCTTCTCTTCTCCAACTTGTCCAAGCGAAATATTTGCTTATTGGGGACATAAGTTAAGAGTCTCCTATGGAATGGCTAAAGATTTGTGCAAGAAAATTTAGGTAAGAGGAGCTAGGAGTAGCTTAAACTAGTTAAGCAAGGATAAGTCCTTGGCAGTTCTTAAATTTAGTGCAAGTGAGCATGAGATTAACGTGTTTGTTCAAAGTTAAAGTTTAAAACAAGTCAGTTTGTGTTTAACTGTCGCAGACCCAGCTCTGCAGCCTTGATGTCGCATAATATTTTGTAAAACGCTTCAGAACAGACTTGGTCCAAGTAAAAACAAAAGGTATCACGTAAGAAAATAATGTAAATTGCAAGAGAACTGTGAGGCTTTTGATTTCAGAACATTTCGCTGGATTAAGTTTTCACATGTTGTAACATTTCTAATAGTTAATTCCCAACCATCGTAATGTTAACTTGTGTATCTAAAAATAATTCTGTTTTTTAACCCTTTTCGGTAAAGGAAATTATTTGACTATAAACCTCAGCAGGAATATTCCTCCAGAATCCACTCCAAAAGTTTTCATGGTTAAGAGGTCATCTAATATTACTACATACTATTTAGTAGAACTACTAGATAGTCTCACGCCAGAACGGCTGAACAGATCTGGATGAAATTTGGCACAGAGATATATTATAGTCTAGAATAGCACATAGGATACTTTTTAACCGCGGGGCGCGGCTTGTAACAAATAATGGTCCTCCTAACAAATAATTCCTTATCTTAGTAAGAGAAAGACTTGTTGATCTTCCACCATGTAGCTAACATGTTTTTTTTTTGTTACAGCAATGTCGGCCGATGGGTCGACGACGGACATCAATGCCTTGCTCAACGACACCGGTAAGACTTTAATATTTTAAGAAAAAAAAAACCTTAAAAAACAAGAAAGTTATTATTTTTAATTTACTGACATCTAGCGACGAACACTAAAACTAATACAGAAGATAACGGTTGTTATGTTGTACTAGTTCTAACAGGTAAACAAAGATGGCGCTTTATTAAATTCGATACTGCCATCTATCGGTAAAGCAATACACTACTTTAGAGAGACAATTTAATGAGAAGCCATGGCATGTAGTAGTTAGTAGCTAATCCACTAGATGGCGTAGATTGTTTTGTTTTCTCAGAAGTAACATAGATGGCGATAGTAGTCATCTAAATCTTAAAATGTAGACCTTTGAAATATGTATGTGGAAAGAAAATTTTGAGGGTAAGAAATAATTTAGGGACAAAATAATTTATTTTACCTAGTATATTTTTAGAATAAGTACTTGTTTTAGATAATTCAAGACGTATATTTTTGACGTTCGATAAGTACTCAAGTTAAGAGACATAACTATTTATTTTAATTACCTAAGTGATACTTTTAAGTACTTTGTAAGTAAGTAGGTACTTACTTAAACTTATTGGGCCAGATGAGATTATTCTGAGATTTTATTTTGGTATTCCCGTAAAAAATTAAAAGTTCGTAGGTTTTCCTGCCACATTACCAATGACGTCAAACTTCCATTAGAATTCAATTAGGACTCAGTCAGTGGCAGTCGATGTTACACTCATGTCATGTTCTTGATAATTTTTAACTGTATGATTTACACAATAAAGTTCACTATTCTTACACCTCTGAGTCATGCATTATTAAAGCAAACCTACACTATAAATTAAGCATAGTTACTAGAAACTCATTCATGAATGACTAGTTGTAAATCACTGTTATTCTGACCCAGTACTAGGTATCTTATAAGCAATGATTAATTAGATAGACATGCATAACAGCTATGTAAAATTACTAAAGTAGCCAAATCATAGTTTTTTGCTACGCCATTTCTATGCTTATAGAGAGGTAGGTGTAGGTCCCTATTAAATTACAGGTCTACAATAAAATTGTAAATTCTCACGCTTTGAAATAAAGGCTTGGTATCATATGATCCGGTATAAAAAGAGATGTACATGATTGTGTTGCTGCCAGGATAAGTTTAAAAAAAAGGTACCAAGTAGGTTTTGAAGTTCGTTTTAACAGAACCAAACCTATACAGGCTGTATCTCTAAACGACGACCATATTCTAGGATTTGAGATATAAGTACAATGATGTTCTTGAATTTGTCCGACGTTCAAAGATACGGTGTATAAGTACTGTAAGTACCATAAAATAACTACAAGGTAACTTTTTTTTTTTAATACAATACCAGGACAGCAACACTTTTACTTGATTTTGTTCTATCACCTTCAAGACATTGCGTAACAGTAACTTACACCCGCTGAACCAACTTACTTATGACTTACGAGCTGCGCCCCGCGGTTTCACCCGCGGTTAAAAAGTAGCCTATGTGCTATTCTAGACTATAATCTATCTCTGTGCCAAATTTCATCCAGATCTGTTCAGTCGTTCTGGCGTGAAAGAGTAAGAAACATCCATCCATCCATTCTTACAAACTTTCGCGTTTATAATATTAGTAGGATAGGATATAGCCCGTCTACCTAAATACTTACCTTAATAAGTATATCTACCAATATTTATTAGTAGCACTGTAAGCTGGAAACCTTGCAGCGGGCGTCTGTCTTCCTCTACCGGTCGTATTCCTCAACCGATTCTCCGTGAAATTTTGTGAGCAGGTTTGAGAAATGTGATCTGTAGAAAAAGACAGAGATCCGGACAAAATGCGGACATCCGAAAGCATTTTTGTCGAAGCTGACGCAGAGGATAAGAAGTGTAATATCGTGCGTCACCCACATCGTAGGTATTCCTTGAAACACCATGTACACCTTGAACACCATACGTCTACTTTGGAAAAAGTTTGCATCTTTTTCGCACTAAGTATAGCCCTGTATAGCAGGAAAAGAACCGTAAGAGGAAGCTATGGTTAATACTTAGGTAGGTATTATGGAAAATTCCTACGAGATGATTTTAGTCAATTAAAAATAAGCCTGCAGATTAATAGTAAATAGATTAATAGTTAATTAGTATTCCCATAAGTTTTAATATGGTACTACTGTGGCTGCTTAATTTATTATTGAATAGTAAAACTAATTAACTTCGCGCTCCTAGACCGGTCATATTTTTGTTGCAATACTGGTCCTGAAATACTGGAATATGGAGCACCCTTTTTGAAAAATACTAATACCCTTCACAGTTAAAAATATTTATAGGGACTTACCGAATGATTAAAAATATTTTTTTACGTAATTCCCAATCAGCAACTACCGACGACATTCAGGAAAATCCAATTAATTATAAATAATATTCTTGCGTACGTAAGTAGGTACAAAGTTTAAGTTATGTTGACCGTTACAATTATCACTACACAGATTACTATAGAGTGTGTTAGGTATACATTTTCAGACTGAAAATTTTCCAAGAAATTCAGGAATTTCCGGACTAAGTATACTGTAGTTGACTAGGTATAATAATTACCTATGTTTACTTGGATAAGCTCACTTATTTATACGTAACTTCTTGTTATCTTTCTCATAAGAACAATCAACCAGTCAGTCAGTCTTGGTACTCGATGAGATGCGGTTACCTACTGTTGGTTATTACCCTATTGGTTTAATAACCTACAGTGATACCTGATTTAAGGTACGCGTTCAAAATTCATAATGTCCCATCCCTATAGGTGTAGTTAGTTACTTCAGCTGACTCTTGTGGTTTCACTTGTAACTCTATACCGGCGCCAGCAACCATAATCACACTGTCGGCAAAAGGCGGCATGCACGTATGCTGTTATAGGAATAGGGAAATATCCGATTACCTATAGTTAGTTAGAATAGGTCGTTTTAAATTCGAGTACTTACCTTTGCATTCTTTGTAGAATTACCTAATAGACACGTACAAAATGATAACAATGTAATTTAAAATGCAAAGCTTAGAAAACCGATGTATATAATTTTTAGGCTTTTGTTGATATTTAAAAAACTGCGGAAACAATTTCGATAAAAAATATTTGGGACTACCTACCTCTCCAAAGTATGGGCTACCAAACAAAAAATCTTATATCTTTAAATGAGCAATTCTTGTATATAATATGTAAATATATAATTGGAATCTCGGAATCGGCTCCAATGATTTTCATACAATTTAGTATATAGGGGGTTTCGGGGGCGATAAACCGATCGTCTTAAAATTTTGCATACATGTTGTTTAGGGTACAGAAAAGGACATAGGGTACTTTTTATCCCGGAAAAATCAACGGTTCCTGTGGGACCGTGGGTGAAACCACGGGTCGCAGCTAGTAATCATTCGAAAATCGAAAAATATACATACAATAAAAAAAAAGACGAACTGTGAACCTTCTTCTATTTTGGAGTCGTTTACAAATTAAAACTATTCGAAGAACAGAGCATCAGAAAAAGAGCAATCTAGAATAACGTGTCAATCCAAAATACTCGTAGCTGTTGATGCGAGAGTCAAATCCTAGGGTTAATAACCGTCACATTAAAAAAGAGGGCTCAAATTAATAACAAGTAAATTCCACTATAAATATTATCATGACATTGGTAACGCGGTCTATTGACGTAGTCACATTATTTTTAGTGCGTGAAAACAAAAACAGAGTTAAATAAGATATGTGCCTACGTATTGCCATAGCAAAAGCAATGTAAACGGAATAATAAATAACTATCTGTAGGAGACAAACAGAAAACACTAATGATGAAATGATAGGTTAATTTTCTTCACAAACGTCTTGATCTTTTTATCAGTTCGACTGCGACAGAGGGCATGGGTGTATTCCATTTCCATTGATAACGATATTATGACTTGAAATCAAGCGCACATAACTGTCATCTTAGCTAAAGAAGTAAACAAACTTTAGCTAATTTGAATTTGGCAAACGAAAAATCAAATTTTACTGCCAGTTTTAAAACGGTGCTCTATTGAGTTCCTTGCCAAAGAGTATTAATCTTTTTAATCAAGATCCAAATTATTAACATACTGGAAACTTTATGAGTATGACGATAATAACATACATCTGCCACTAAAGTTAAAAAAAAGCAGTTACCTACATGTAAGAACAGTGCACCTGTCGAGAATCGAAACGCCACCTGCCATGATATTGATTTTTACGAGACTACGAGTACCTTATTCACCCCAACAGCTTTGTAAATGTGACAGTTGCGTGGCTTTTTACCATACGTCTAATACTTTTTACACAGAAGCCATAATTAGTATAGAATCACATAAAAATAGCAACATCGAGAAATAACAAACCATACAAACAAACTTTCAGTTGAGTTGCAATAGTCCTGTTAAGTAGAAAAACAGTTAGTTACTGACCAACACATTTTTTTCTCTATTTCTTTTCAATTCAATTCATAATTTGAAAACACTATGTTCTCAAAGTTATCTATGCTAATATTATAAAGAGGTAGCATTTGTGAGTTTGTTTGTCGGGGGTAATCTCCGAAATTACTGAACTGAACCTATTCTAAAAATTCTTTCACTGCTAGAAAGCTACATTTTCCCTGAGTGCTATAGGCTATGAAATGCGAGCGAAACCGCGGTCGAAAAGCTAGTGTATGAATATAAGTAATATCCGTGTACATACATATAATCACGTCTCTTTCCCATAGGGGTAGGCAGAGCCCACTTCTCTCCACTTGCTACGATTCTGGCAAACATCTTTCGCTTCTTCCTCTTTCATGAGTCTTTTCATACACGCTCGTCGGTATTCTTGACCTGGCCTGACCTTATCCGTATAATGAAATGATAAATAAAACAATAAGCGATGATAGCTTAGTCGAAGAATACTCGCCTCTCAAGCCAGAGGGAGCGGGTTCGGACCCAGCCGAGGCACGCACCAATTTGTTCATTGTGTGAACCTATTATGTGCGTATTGAATGTCATCTACTACATGACCGGAGCCCGGTGTATGGCGACAGGCTCGACCCCTGTCATATTTGGGACTGAATATTGTCCGGCGAAGTGTGGGTTTTGTACACCTCTGCCTGCCCCTCGGGGCAAAGGCGTGAGGATATGTTATAAAACAGTAATACTGACAACATTGTTACAAGGAAGTGCAATGTCGAAAGTCCTTGTTTCCTATCATTACTGCTTAGAGATAACCGAGTCATTGGGTTAAGGGTGTGTCAGTTATTATTGGATCCCCTTATCGCACCCCCAACGGATCACAATAATATAGGTTATCTATGTTTAATTTCATTGACGTCAACAGATAACTCGTGGAAAATATTTGTACAGAAAATTAAACGTCAGGTTTCACCTGTGCTTTTGTGTTTTGTTTTCCATCGACGTGTTTGTATTTCGCAAATTTAGGCTGAGTTGCACCAACTAACTCAAAGACAAAGTCAAAGTCAAAATGTTTTTATTCAATTTAGGGATCAAAGATACACTTATGAACGTCAAAGTTATTTAAATAGACTCGATCGCCTTGTTCGGATAAAGAGCCTCTACTCAGAAGAACAGGCAAGAAACTGAGGGGCATTATTTTTTCAAATAATAAATAAATTACAGTCTCATACATTTTGGCTTACAACTAGGTAATATCTATAAATTTAATACTAGTGACTACTTGGCGGAAGTGGAAGGCTCCAGACATCTTTATCTTCTAAATAATTCTTAACTTCATAATACCCTCTTTTCAATAATGTAGTTTTTACATGTGATTTGAATTCTCCCTCAGTGAGCCCTGTTATATTTTTCGGGATTTTATTGTAAAAACGAACGCAGCTTCACTACGAACTAACGAAACTACGGCTGGATATTATTCAGTTGTTAATTGAATTTTTAGAATTAATTGAATTCTAGGCGGTAATTTAATTGAACATAAGGGAGTAAATTAATTGAACATGTATTTAGTTGGACATTGGCAGTAAATTAATTGAATTGTAGGCAAAGAACTCAGGAGCTAGTTTCCCATCTGTTATAAATATTCTGTTATTGTTTATAACCGTATGTTAAATTAAAAACATAGCTGGCTTGGTAACTGGCCTTATTGTGAATTCTAGAAGAAAACAATTTAGTGACAAAACACGCAGCGGAATTTTCTGTTGGTAATTAGAACAGCGCATAATTTTCCAATCGTTTTCTATATGCGTTTCAACAGAAAACACAATTGTTAATGTGGAATAAATAGTTATATACCTACTATCTAGGTGATTAAGTGCTTTTAATAACATCATTAACTGAGTAGCTTGTGGCGTTCACAGCGTAGTTTGATTAGGTGCTCGTAGCCGATCACCGATGTTAAGGCTCGGTCATTCCACGATCATCATTCCTCGCATACGTTTACATAAGCCGCTACAATTAAAGTTGAAAATCGTAAATCATATTTGATGGTAAAATGAAATAGACGCCTAGATTTTTTTTGCCGTTTTTATTGGTATTAAACGTTATAAGAACACAAATAAGGATAAGTTATTCGGTTAAACTTAAGAGAACTAATCTGGCTAATTAATAATCGAAAAAAAATGTGGTGTAATCGCTGAAAATTTAGACAACTACGCTACCTACGCTACTAGCAACTACGCAAACAGTTTTTTTAAGAAGATACTTTTTGTGATTTTTTTTCCTCAATGAGAATGGTTTTCTAAATTATGCTTCGGTTAAACTGATGTTGGTTGTTTTTTATACCAGCTGTATTTTTTTGCACCTGATCATCACAATTCTTCATATCAAACTAGGCGCAAAAAAAAAAACTTGTTTTCGTTGATTTCGTGTAATACCGGGTCTTAAGCAGCGGACGACATGCATGGTCAGTCTTCGAAGGGTGACCGCGAGTGACATTTACAACTGAGCAGTACTGTGGCTCGGACAGGATAATTTGAAGGCCCCGGTTTTTTTTTTTTTTTTTAATAAAAATTGTCGAGCCATGTTAGAGGCCTTTGGGTGGGCTAGGAACTTCGTCATCATGGCTAGCCTATATGTTCGTAGAGGCTTGCTTGCTTTTTAATTAACTGAGTACGACTTACTTACTGAAAATAGTAGGTAGGAAAATATTGTGTAAATGTTTCGTCAATTTTTTCATTCACACTATTTATTTCGTTTGCTATTTTGTTTGTTTTTACTAAACTTATTCATTTATTTATGTTATGTTTGTGCACGCATCATTTTTCACTCATTTTTGTTTCTTTCTATTTCAGAATCAGATCTCACGAGCCTATCGCATGTTGGTAAGTAGTATATCATATGTTTTTAATCTCTTTACTTTACTTAAATTTTGTGTTTGTAATACAAATATTTTATCACACTGTTTACTTAAAATTTCATAAAATTAAATTATAAAGATAGTCACGTCAAAAATTCTTTAACGTTGTAATTTTGACTTAACGTCAGTAGGCAGGACTTACTAGGTATAATTATTTCAATTATTAATGTATGTGAACAGTGTAGTGTGGTGCAATTAAAAGCAATGAAAACAGAATAGTACCTAAGCAGAAAGTCAAATTTAAAAGATTCTCATTTATTTGGAGGGGTCCAAACAGTTTTACCGGCCCACGCTAAGCCAGTGTGG
Source organism: Peribatodes rhomboidaria (assembly GCA_911728515.1). Lineage (NCBI taxonomy): Eukaryota > Metazoa > Arthropoda > Insecta > Lepidoptera > Geometridae > Peribatodes > Peribatodes rhomboidaria. The sequence goes on along the minus strand of OU452175.1, from coordinate 9,891,466 downwards.
TGGATAACGGGTCATACAGCCCTTGACTAACACACCTGCCTGGAGGTTTGCAGCAGCGTTTATACATTCCTCATATCGTCTAACCAAATTATTAAAACATGCAGCGCTAGATAGTTTTTTCGCTCCGTACACAATCAAATTTCATGCGTGTCGAATCGACACTAATGGAAGGTGTACAGATTGCAGTACAGTGCAGTCGACAAAAGCCAGTGTTAGGATAATGAAATCTATGATGATTGTATATTGAACCATTTTTCTATGAAAACTGGCATACCCACTCGCCGCCGAAGAAAAATCAAAGACCTGAGTGCTTAGTGTGAGTTGCTCAAAGTAAATTGAATAACTTTACTACAGCGTAAACGAGTTTACGTCACACGGATCGACAATCGAAAACGAGCGAGTGTGAGTGCCAATCGAGCTTGTCACTCGATTCGCGTAAATTCACCGTGAAAAAGTAAATTTTTCATGTCAATGTTGGCAGTAAACAAAAAACTGGCACTCACGATTGCGGTTTCTCATTACTCCCACTAGGTGGCGCTTTTTAATTTTCATACAAATTGGAGTTACTTTTACGCGATCGAAAAGTAAGATATACTCACACTAAGCACTCAGGGCGGGGCGATATGGCACAAAGGATCTAAGCTCTTTGTCATAGAATGTAAGGAACGCTCAAACTCGTTAGACAATGGCCATAATACAAGCATTTACTAGTAACCGACCAATAACAGATAATAATGACTTCGTAAAGAGGATGTTTTGGACCAACTGGCACGAGGCGTGACATTCAAAATAAACACCTATTCTTGGTTTGGATTTGCGTTCTTGAATTCTGGAAACAATACTGCGAATCTAACTAGGAATCTAATTTGTTCCGTAACCATTGCTGCTTCATTACCTATTTACACATTGCTTCTTTACCAAATCAGCAACCTATTTCAAAATCTAGAGTTGTGTAAGTATGAGGTAATAGTGTCAGTCGTGTTTTGTATTGACGTGGCGTATGGGTTTGACATTCGTCTAATGATAGATTGAAGGTTTTAACTATTTGTTTCCGTTATTACGTTGTTAGTACTAAATGTGTTTAGCCTTAACAAAGTAAACTAGGTCACGGAGAATACATCGATCTATATTGCAGTTACATTTCTTTTTCATTTTCTGTCTAGACGATAGACAGAAACGGTGAAATGAGCTAATAAAATAATGAGCTAAGTATACAATTATGATCATAATCAAATTTTAGTACAAGGTGAATGCCATCTTTACACTTAAATTTAGAGATCAGTAGGAGACTAGACTAACTTCTACTATTCATATTTCTAGCCATAGTAAAGCTTTTTATACCATACCGGTCATTAATTTTCCGATTTGCAGTATGTTAACTTAGCGTTGCAGTGCCCGTGTGAAGGAAATAAATTGTATTGCTAACTGTCTAACTGTCATTACATCATCCAAATTTAGCACGCTAGCTCACCTAGCGTACTGCAGATTGGATAATGTAATGACCGCTTTAGTATTAAAAGCTTTACTATAGCTTTAAATATTAATAGTACTCGTAGAAGTCTAGTCTCCTTCTGATCTCCAAATTTTAGTATGAAGATTGCAACTTTAATATTTTAAATGCGATGTAAGTGATGTTAGTGTCCTTGTTTGTTACGCTTTCACGCCCTAACCTTTCAGCCGATCATCGTTAAATATTGCTTACACGTTGTCAGGGGTACAGACCATGTCATAAATTAAAAAAAAAAAAACTTGTACTTACATAAGACACTGCGAGCCGCAGCTCGTTTTTCACATAATTAAAAAATAAGCCATGCCGTGAAACGACCTAGTCGTGTTTCGGGATGTGCCTAGTCCGGTGTAATCGCTCCGAAGACGGGTCTGAGCAGCAGCGCTCTTGTAGCGCCTCACTCAACTGCCGTCTTTGTACTCCTTCACTCTACAAAACTTCAAGGCTAGTATGAATAAGTACCTTACAGGTCGTCGTGCTCCATCTTAGACCACAACGTCGCTTAACATCAGGCGAGTTGGTGGTCAAACGCCGACCTATTCTACGTAAAAAAATAATAATTATTCAAAAGCTAAATTAAGAGTATTTTATAATCTTATGTTAGCGTGTATAGTAACTCATAAAAAATGTTATGATTCTAATGGAGTCTTCCGCAAACACATTCCCGTGTCAATACGCCAATCATTTTACTAATGTTTAGACTAGACTTCCTAGTCAACAGACACTTGCTTCTTTAATTGAAGTCGTTGTTTTATTTATTGTGAATTAGCATTACTTAACAAGTTTTTTATCTTAAAGGCTGCCTTTATACGTGTTGGCATGGAAACTCCACTCTACGTTACATGCATAGTAATTGTTTGCTTTAGTCTTTTGTTCTAGGTAGTACAATGTTAGCATTTCTGGCGTTGCAATGAAATGTTAAATGAAATAGTTTATCTAGTTTAATAGTTGCAATAATCTGTACAAGATGGCGTTAGTTGCCTAATTTGCGAAGGGTTTGTCAGTAATTCTCGACAGATGCAATTGCCCCACAGACGCATTTGCCCCAGTTGACCCTACCGACAACTAAATGCCTATAAGGAGGTGTATGTAGTTGTGAATACATACGGCGCTAGCCAGACAGAAAAGACGTAGCACGAGGACGAGACGGGGACGGAGCGGGAAATGGCACCTTCATACTAAATGAGAAGTGTCACGTCCGCGCCTCGTATGCACCCATCGCCCCGTCTAAGCCCCGGCCGAGCCATGTCTACCCTCGTCTTACGTCCTTTCTGTCTGGCTTGCCGCTAAGATGGCTAAGTTGTAGCCAACTAGCTTAATTAGCCGTTAAATTAACAGCCTAGCCTTTTTACTAAACGGCGCTGTTCAACTAATCCCGATGAAATGCAGCCACTCAAATGGCTAGGCAAAATGACTCGTATTGACAACTTTGACTGCTAGACGCTACGACTGAATTATTCAGAAAGCTAGTTGAACGGCGCCGTTTAGCAAAATGGCTGTCAATTGACCGGCTGATTAAGCAAGTTGGCTGCAACATTTATATTATGTAGAGACAAGAAAGCTGCGTGCGACCTCTGCAACAGTAGCGCTATTGATCCCAATAATGAGCTATCGTATCGTAATGAATGAGACGTTTTCATTGAGCACCATTAAATTATTGATTTGTACAAATCGTTCGGAGCTATACGATAAATTGTACGGTCTCATTGGATGTCCTATTGCAAACACGCGCTTCAATTAAGGTCCATGAGAGTAATTGTGGTGTATAGTCACTGACGTCTCTAATTAATGGAGTTGTTTATTTCCAGTGTTATAAAGCGTGCTTTTACGTAGAAACCTGTTAGGTCTTTTTTCCAATTTTATATTATAATAGCGATGATAGCCTTGTTGGAGAAGGCCCGCCTCTCAAGCCAGCGGGAGCGGGTTCAAACTCAGCCGACGGCACGCACCAATTTGTTCATTGTGTGAACATATGTGCGTATTGCATGTTATCTGCTACTAACTGGAGCCCGGTGTATGGCGACAAGCTCGCCCCCTGTTGCATTTGGGACTGATTATCGTCCGGCGAAGTGTGGGGTGTTGTATTACACCTCTGCCAGCCCCCTCGGGGGAAAGGCGTGACGATATGTTTAGATGTTTTATTATGATACCTACTAGCTGCGCCCCTCGGATTCACCCGCGGTCCCACGGGAACCGGTATTTTTTTTAGGATGAATGGTACAGTATCCACCCTATACCCGTTTGCTATACCCCTGACCAAGTGTATGCAAAATTCCATGATGATCGGTTGAGAATTTAAAGCGTGAAAGCGGAACAAACTCACTTTTGCATTTCTAATATACCTACATAAGTTAGGAATAGGATCATTTATTTTATAGCTTCTTAAAACTGTATTTTTTTGTCGCTCGCTTTTAAACGCTCGTCTACAAATACATGGGATACAAAAACATTAAAAACGTAAATACAGTAATGTAATCAGCGAAATAAAATGTTACATTCCCATACTCCCGAAAATGCAGTAAAACCCCAAAAGTAATCAGCAAAAATGTTTAAGAAAATCGTGTTTCTAAGAAGAGAGTGCAACGATCACTCCATTTATACCTAAAGTCATTAAAATTCTCAGACATTTTGGCATTTGACCAATCATTGTCAACATTATGGAAGTTTTACGAAGTCGTGGTTTATTAACTTTAGAGTTATAGGTATATAGTCCGTCCTTCAAATGAACATTGAATGAACAGAAATGCATGTTAAAATATATTGTAAGAAACATAATTCTCGCATAAGATTTAGAGCATTGTGATTTGAAATTGGAAAAGATTCTTTACGAACAATTTTGAAGAGCTAAAACCGGCCAAGTTCAAGTCGGAATTGCGCAAATTTCTACTGTCTAACTATCACGGTTCATGATATACAGCCTGAGACTTGGACAGACAGACAGACGCACGGACAGCGAAGTCTTAGTAATAGGGTCCCGTTTTACCCTTTGGGTGCGGACGAATCCTGAAAAGTATAAAACAGTCAATCTTTAGTCACTAAGCTTCCTAGCATAATAAAGAACGCTGCATGAGCATGAATCCATCGACAAGAGTAAATAACGCTCCTGAATTGCGAAGAAGACGTTTACTATAAACTGGCTGTATATACGCTAACTACTGAACCATGCTACGGGTTTGATGCAGTTTTCACTATCAGTTAGATCATTTTTCATGAAAGATTTATATGTACCTTGCAACGCAGGGGCGGGTCGCTAATATTTATAAATGCTGCTAATCTGACGCCGCCAGCTCCGCCATAGTACGATAGTAAAACATCTTTATGCATATTTTACTTGACTTGAGACAAAAGGAGTAGCGTTTGCTTTTAAAAACCAAAATCCATTCTGGAATCAAAAGACCACCTTAGGAAATGAAACCGATAGTCGCCCTTAACGACTCCTACACCAAAGCAATCTCCAAATTTTCAAACAATAGTTGCAGACAGTGTAAATGAACTCCCGCGTGTTTGTTTTGACTGTTACACATTTGTTTGTCTCGGCAAGTGCACTATAAAGTGCTATTTATATTGACTTCGGATCTGTGAGTAAGGAAGGGTTAAAACCTGGAACATAGCCAAAAGTGGGACTTATGGAAGTATTAATAAAGGTTACGATTTTAAGTGTGATTGAAAACGATGCTCATACAAAGGATACAAAGGAAAATTTCCGAATTAAGACAAAAGTCGCAATTGATGAAATGTATTGAATACGTCATTGTAAACGTTTTCTTAAGACGTGCGTCTTGATTGTGTCAAAAACTTATTTTCAACGCAGTGTTTATCTCGATTGTTGCTAAGATTTCACGGAAATCAAACTTTGTTAGCGTAACTAGTGGCGTCATCATTCCTGTTTCGTACTAAATATATCCGCAAAACGTGTTATGCAAATTGAGCAATTAAACGTTTATGAGTTTGACATCACGAATTACTGAAAGCGCAAAAAAAGCAGGAAAGAGATTACTAAAACTTCAAACTTGAGATAAACAAACCTTGTAAGAAAATACATACCTACAATAGGTATTTTATATTTGTATTGTAATGGAATGAGTTTTAAAATCGTTTTATCTAATCGTTTAATCGTTTTATGGTCGACATACCAACAACGCACGACACGCTTTAGTTCCTCATTTCTCAATCGGACCGCTAGAGTGTGGAATACTCTGCCAGGGTGTGTGTTCCCTGACACTTATAATCTGGGTGTCTTCAAGTCTCGAGTGAATCGGTTTCTTCTAGGCAAGCGTGCTCCATCGTAGGCCGCATCACTGCTCATCATCAGGCATGTTGGAGGCCAAACGCAAGCCTATTAAGTTATTAAAAAAAAGACGCTAAACAGAATGTATGATTTATGAATGAAAAATTACTAAATTATATATGTTTTTTTTACAATACGTTAGTAGGTATTTCTATTCTATCACTATCAGTTCACTATTACTATCATCGCTACATAGTTTAAAACGAAGTCGCTTCCCGTCTGTCCCTATGTATGCTTAAATCTTTAAAATCACGCAAGGACTTCAATGAGGTTTTTTGAAGGTTTTTATGCATTAGTATGCATATTAACCTTCAAAAAAACATACATAATATAATAGAAAGACACTGATAATTTTAGAAGTTTCTAATGTGATGTAATAAACACATCTTTTGGGCTTACATTGCAAACGCTGTCTGAAGCCTACGAGATAGATCAAAATAATGTATTCCAATATTGTACATATTAAAATGGTCTACAAAATGGTGTATAAAGACATTCAGTATATTTAGGATCAGCATTGCACCCGTGGGAAGCCGGGGCGGGTCGCTAGTCCTTCTAATATTATAAACGTGAAAGTTTGGAAGAATGGATGGATGGATGGATGGATGGATATTTCTCTTTCACGCCAGAATGGCTAAACAGGTCTGGATAAAATTTGGCACAGAGATAGATTACAGTCTAGAATAGCACATAGGATACTTTTTAACCGGGGGTGAAACCGCGGGGCGCTGCTAGTGATTCATAAATTAACTACCAAATGCTTATAAGAAACATTATACGGTCACATTGCAAGCCACATGCACGCTCATTCAGACACGACATCCTTAGCTTTAATAGGTCAATTCATACTATTCACAATACTAATAGTAGGTAGATATCATTCATTAGTGCTATTTTATTTTGAACTTTAACACATTGAAATAAGAGCGGAAACTTTTATATCCCGTTGGACTCCTGCAAACGTGACAAAAATTTACTATGCAGCATTTGTAATCTCTTCTATTTTCAAGTCAAATTATATCCACAAGGTGAATAAGCTTGTTGACTTTGGATAATTCTTTTTCCATTTACTTCAAAAATTCTTATATAATAATTACCATGGAAAGTATTGCTTAAAAACCGACTTTCCGTCATCCATGTAAACAATTTTTAGACTTTCGTTAATATTTTGAAAAGTGCTTGACTGATTTCGAAAAAAATTATATGACCACCTCTAAAGTATGATGTACCAAACAAAAAAAGAATCGTTAAAATTGGTGGAGTAAAAACGTAACATCCATACAAAAAAAACACAGAGACGAATTGAGAAACCTCCTCCTTTTTTGAAGTCGGTAAAAAACCAAATAATTCGAATTATTTGGTTAACGATAAAAATTAAACTTAATCAAAAAAGGAAGATATTCTCAGTTCGTCTGTTTTTTTACCGACTTCAAAAAAGGAGGAGGTTTCTCAATTCGTCTCTGTGTTTTTTTTTGTATGGATGTTACGTTTTTACTTCACCAATTTTAACGATTCTTTGCTTAATTTTACACTAAAAAGAATACAGTAACATTTACATATGTATAACTAGCTGTGCCCCGTGGTTTCACCCGCGGTTAAAAAGTATCCTATGTGCTATTCTAGACTATAATCTATCTCTGTGCCAAATTTCATCCAGATCTGTTCAGTCGTTCTGGCGTGAAAGAGTAACAAACATCCATCCATCCATCCATTCTTACAAACTTACGCATTTATAATATTAGTAGGATTGTCTACAAATTAAACCGAAAAGCAGGAAAAACATACGGCAACAAAAAAAAATTGCTTGTTTGTTTTAATCGATTTCCTCGTTTCAAGCAAAAAAATAAAGTTCGGCGTAAAGCCAATAAAAATTGAATGAAACTTGTGTTTTGTTCAGAAAACCATGGATCGTTAGCGAAAACCGACTATTTTTAATGCTAACAGACAGCCCGGTGTTTAACTGTTCAACTCACGTTTAATCTGTCCAGAAGGTATCAAGACCATCAAGTTAACAATTAAAATGGCGGTTTGATTATTTTCGCAGACGAAAAAAGATCTGACGTACTACGCAGCGAATATATGCTACACGTTCCGTGAATTCGATGAAAGACCCAGTTTCAAGGCGATTTAAACTGAGTTCTAATTTGCTAGAAGGTATTTCAAGTAATTGCTGAGGACAAGTGAACTAAACATATTGCTCTAGACACTTAGCTTAGAGCATAACATTAAAATTATTAAACCTGTGTTATAACAAACGGAAATTAAAAACAGACCCAGTTTGAAGGCGATTTAAACTGCGTTTTAATTTGCTAGAATGTAATTCAAGTCATTGCTGAAAACAAGTTAACTAAATATATTACTCTAGACACTTAGCGTAGAGCATAATTTAAATTATTAAGCCTGCGTTTTTAACAAACGGAAATTAAAAACAGACCCAGTTTGAAGGCGATTTAAACTGAGTTCTAATTTGCTAGCATGTAATTCAAGTCATTGCTGAAAACAAGTTAACTAAATATATTACTCTAGACACTTAGCTTAGAGCATAACTTAAATTATTAAGCCTGCGTTTTAACAAACGGAAATTAAAAACAGACCCAGTTTGAAGGCGATTTAAACTGAGTTCTAATTTGCTAGCATGTAATTCAAGTCATTGCTGAGGACAAGTGAACTAAACATATTGCTCTAGACACTTAGCTTAGCGCATAACCTAAATTATTAAGCCTGCGTTTTAACAAACGGAAATTAAAAACAGACACAGTTTGAAGGCGATTCAAACTAAGTCCTAATTTGCTAAAAGGTAATTCAAGTCATTGCTGAGGACAAGTTAACTAAATATATTCCTCTAGACACTTAGCTTAAAGCATAACCTTATAATTATTATACCTGCGTTTTAACAAACGGAAATTAAAAACATTATTTATAAGCACTTACTTGTTTTAATCACTCAGCCGTTATTTAAAAATCTTACGAACTCAATGTAGAGTACGTCAAAAGTTGTTTTTGTATTTGTTTTTGTATAGGTAACTACGTATAAATATTGTTTGTGTACTAATTTTTTTTTGTTGGTGGTGTTCAACATTCATAATATTATTATTGTTCACATCAAAACAAAACAGAAACGGCGTATCAGTTCTGGCTAAACTATCAAAATATTGTTCCTAAAATCAAAACAACTACCTTCTAGGTATTCAACCTGATAAAGATCCTAGCCTCGTTACAGGAAACTGTTAAGATAAACTATCTTTTAATCAGCACTTCTGGTTTTCCCAACCTCTGATTTACGGTTTATTTGCTCTATTTTGGCGTGTAAATAGAACTTTGATATTCAACGTCGCAATTTCTTTTGATCTAAAATATATCAAGGTTTTCTTTGGCTAGAACTGTGTCTAGGGCATGGCGCATCAGTCTGATATTCCAAACCTTATCATAAAGGCCGAAGAAACATGAAGACGATGAATTCAATCTTCAATGATAAATATTTGGTAGTTTTATAAGACATATTTTTGGCAACTTGTGTTGATAATTTATTAGTATTTTTTGACATTCATAAGTGTGTATTACGAATTATTGTAACTATAACCATTTGATACAATAAACTGAAGCTGAAACTGAAGTTCGTTTTGCGATCGCTGCTTTAGCTTTTCTCCGATGATTGGTAAAATAAACTTGAGAAAATAGTTGAAGGCAATCAGCTCAACTCCGCTTTATACGAGTACAGACGGCGTCTGAAGTACTGAAGCTAAATAAACTGTACTGTTTACTTTACACGAAACTTCAGCTTAAGGTTAATGAACTTGTTTGTACGAGTTTCATTATCAGTCTGTCTGAAATTTTCATTTTGGCTAAAAATAGAAAGTTTGATTCTCTCTCGACGAACGCAGCTAAAAATGGGCTGATTGAAAAGGATGAAATGTATCGGCGCTACAAATTGTTTGCTCAAAAAATATTTTAACACATGTTTTTACAAATTTATTTTGGTAACACAAAAGGATCTTACGATTTGAGATCGATCCACTCTTGGTATGGAAATAATGCCAAGGTCAGGCTTTACATATGTGGGTACTAAAATTTAAAAATTTACTTCCTCTGATACCAAAAACTTGAGGAACAAACTACAAGGAACATCCTCCTTCATATATTCTGCGGAAATCGCTTGTTACTTCTGCCATGTTTCGTTTGCGGAAATCATTAAGTTGTTTGTCGTCATCGATTAAAATCATTTTGTATATATGTCTGTAATTTTGTAATTACATTTACTAGTTGTCAACCGTATAGCTCATAAATAATAAGATATCAGCAAACACAAATATTTATCATGACAATAGTATTTTGATTTTTATCAGCGGAAAAGTAAAAAAGTCATTCCTTAAAATAGTTCTTACCTAACTCGATACCTTCACCGGTCTTATCAAGTAAAAAACCTTGCTTTGTTCCTTCTTTACATAGAGCTGGCGTATCTACATTATTATGACCCGTTTGTTACATATTTTATACAAAATATTGTGCAATAGTATCACATATCAAAATGAAGAGCCGGTTTGAGACGTCACTAGTACCGATCTGAAATATAATTATTCAGATTCTAGTTTAGTTATTATGTTGCTATTTTAATGTAAGTATATGATGGCAATAAGATTAATAGTAAATTCACAATTTTGATTCATCTTTTTGTCTATATCATGGTGCATTATAGCATATACGAGTAGGTGCCTACTTATAAGATATAGCGTAATTGTTTGTCCTTACTCGTATACCTGAGTGGCCTACTGACCCAAATTGCAATGGAACTGTACAGAGGCACTAAAACAATGGATGTTCGGATCAGCGCAGAAACATAAAAGAACCAATCGTAGTTGCTGTTTTAGTAGTCTGCATTTAGACTGTTACCGCTGCAAAGTAAATTAGTATTATGATTAGTAAGTAATTACTATTTTTCGATTATTTCTTATTGCGTCGACATCTATAGGGTTTCAATAAGTTTGTCTATATTTCTTAAATGTCTAAATTGACTTTAATCTTACGGAGTCTACACGACCCCGACAGCCGCCGATGTGATGTCGGCGGCTGTTTCATGATGTTGGCAGTCATATTTTAAAATAAGGCGTCTCCCAGACAGACCTGCAGTGGCGGCCAGGGGGCCCCCAGTGGCTTCCAATGTAAAAAACATTGACTGCCCCCGCAGCTTGTCTGTCTGGGAGACGCCTTAATGAAGCTACTGCCCGCCGTTATGTCGGCGGGCTATGTCGGCGGGCTATGTCGGCGGGTTGCTGACTTTGGTGTGTGGACTCCAGACTGTTAAGTAAGTTTTACCGACCTATAATTGGGTCATTATACGTATTGACTGTACTTACTGACCATTATTAACGTTTATCTTTGAAGAGCTGTCAAAAAAACAGCTGGTTCATTTTTTTTGTAGATTTTTTAAGTTATGGTGAACTTTGACCTTAGCATATAAATTATGGTTTATCTTCAGTTAATTTTTCATGAATTTTGTACCGATTTCCGACATTTCCGACTTATTTCCATGATCTTTGATTTCTTTGGAACTACATAAATGATTGAAATATCACGGACGCTCGTTATCGTTTCACCAGCTTCCTTTCCACGTCTATTTGTCTATTTGTTAATGTCACGAAAGTAACACACGTTTCCTACGAGGAAAAGAGATTTTCCTGTTGTTGAAAATCAGTATTCGATGCAAATTCTGTAGTAAATCGCCGTTTCAATGTAAACCAGTAGAATTTTGTACCTATTGACATACCTACCTACGAGTATATTATTATTATTGGTTTTGTTGGTTCCAACCACATAATCAAAATAATGTTTCCTAACATTATTGTAAAAGGTATTTATATTAACATTATTTAAATTTCTCAATTTTAATGTTAAATTTAAAATATATGACTGGAGGCCGGTGTATGGCGACAGGCTCGCCCCCTGTCACATTTGGGACCGAATATCGTCCGGCGAAGTGTGGGTGTTGTATTCCTCGGGGGAAAGGAGTGACGATATGTTATTTAAATCGAAAAGTTAGTTTCGAAGCACACTCAATACCAATTACTAAACTTTGCTCAAAGTAAATAATCGGTTACACCTCTATATGCGCAAAACGTTTGCTACGCAGAATAATCAATACGCTTTGACGCAGAAGCTAAACGACCAATTAGCACAGAGATCAATACGATCATAAAATTAATATAATTACAAATTTAAGTACTGGTTTTTCTTTGGCGACAGTTATGGTATTCTATCGTACCTTCTTGCATTTTGTACTTATTTAGTTGCTACCTAAAAACGAATACCTATAGAAAGCGAAATATTCATACTTAACTATATTTTGTTAATCAATACAGTACGGGAAATAGTTTGAGGAGGTTATATGTTAGTCAAAACGTGACCCAAACAATGTAAAGTGGCTAGAACAAGTACCTACAACAACTTCTTACAATGTGACAACACACTTGATGATTGCATGCATTGCCATAATAATAATCACTACTATTACCTACTAGAAATAGAAATCAGTTAGTAGGTAGGTACTTGTATTGTTTTTATATAACTAGGAAATAATGCGCATCGATTTACACACTTACAGTCAACAATTAATAACTTGTTCATTCTAAGGTTACCTGCAAGAAATTGATTTAGGCGATAAGGTCGCCCTTGTACTACCGAATAAATTGTAAATTCGTTTTTAAGGTTCATTTTTTTAATTTTTGGTTAGCATTATAGTGATATTGTGTTGTATTGTAATTAACAATTTGCTAAATCGACAAATTTAAACGATATTTGATTAGAGGCATGTTAAAATACTGCGTGGTTTTAGAGGCCTATAAACATAGAGACTTGGCGATTGTATAAGCATTAGAATAGAATTTCTACAATTTCTAGAAATAGAAATCTGTTGGTTATACATTAATATCTAAGAAATAATGGGTATCGTTATCCTGGAGGCAACATGACAATCCTATAAACATAGCGATTAGAGTAGACTTGGCTTATGCTATAAAATCTCAAGTTTTATGATTACTTTCTACGTTTCATATTTTGAAATGATAAACGATATCGGCTAAATACTTTATTGTAAAACAATTTGTATATTTAATCGACAGCACCACTTTCTCATACTATTTTATTCATAGAGCCTTAAGCGCAATTGGATTTTCATTATTTGTAGTTTTAGAAGAAAAACGAAAACACATACGAGTATACTACCACAGTGTAAAAATCCAAAGGCTGTGCTACGAGTATTACAGTAGTCTTGTTTACTACTCGAATTTCAGAGTCTTTAATGTTTGTTGAGAGTTGTTCGTACATTGAATTGATTACGATAAACTACATTTATCAAACCTTTATAAATCATTTACTAATGCACAGAGTGTTGGTCGGAAACTGACCGAAGAAATTATTCAGTTAGTCAATCGTCTAAGAAAAGAAAATCCTGTCATTTTCTTGCCTAAATTGAGAAACTCTTCTGCACACGAACTTTACGCATTTATCTGTTATCAGATTCCCAAGCATTATCTCTCACTATATTTCATGTAATCATCGCTTGCTCACCACCAAGGTTAAGATGTCAGCTGACTAGGAAGCCAGCGATGAATGTGGATATATTTATAGCAGTCGATATAGGGGCGTGACTGTTGCGTAGTATCTGCGCATTTAGGTACGGCAATGCTCAGCCGAGCTGAAGACACTGCGCTAAACATGAATGCATTTTCATTGCAATGCAGAATGTTTACAGGAAGTTGACTGTCTGATTATGATTTGTTTGTATCTAGCAGTATATTTTCATGCTTATCTGTTGAAGACAATGGCAGATTGCTATTTATATCAGGTGTAATTTCATTGCAATTAACTGAATAAAAATAACTCATACTTATTGCAAGATATCTTTAGAAATATAGCTGAACAATGCTATCTATCATAGATAATTGGATTGGCTAATGTTGACCATTAAGCAAAGTAACAACTCGACTGTACTAAGATGCTTTAAATGTAGACTTTAGTTTGTTAGTTTTTAAATTCATTGCCTAAAACTAACATGTCTCGGTGAAGTCATCGTCTTGTACAAAAGTGATTTTCCATACCATTGCATATTCTTAAACAATAGCGAAACTCTGGAACAAATCGTTTAGTTCAGCTTTATCCCTTTTGTGTAGCTACTGGGATAGTATACGTTTAGTCTTATTTACAACCATTTAATGGTCGCCGAGACTAATTTCTTCAAAGGCATTGACGTCAAACTGTCTCTATAGGTTTTCGCGTAGCCAGTAATAGCGTGAATCAAGAGTCTTAGCAAATAAATAACATACTATTCTAGTATTTTGTCGTAATTAGACAATGAATGTATTATTTAACAATGTGTGAAGTGCGTGAAATGGTAACTTCGATATGGTATCAGAGCGTCGATATTGTTCACGTTATGGTCAAACTATTGACGAAAATAGAAGAACCTGAAATGTTTGTGTCAAAATAAACTTTCGTTAGTTTGAATTTGCAGTAGCCATCATTTGTATTAAACTGTACGGTGAGCATGGCAACATATTGTTAATTTTGTAAAAGAAAACTGAACTAAGTAGTTTGTATTCAAACTCATCTGCATTTAAAAGATCCAAAATCTATTGTCAATCATTTTGAACACGTAATATAACAACTGAAATTGACTTGTCAATGACATTAGTGTCTCTCTCTCTGTATAAAAAGCATGTAGGTATAGACGGTTGTCTGTTTAAACAAGTAGCGCATTGTACATCAAATTGGTTTTAATATCTATTTTTGACTAGCTGCGCCCCGCAGTTTCACCCGCGGTCCCACAGGAAGTGTTTATGTTGTTTTGGCTGTTTTTATTTTTTGAAATTATTCCATTTTTTCTCGCATTTTAAACCTTCCCTAGACCTCCACGAACATTTCAAGACTAAGATAAGATAAATCCGTGCAGCCGTTCTCAAGTTTTAGTGAGACTAACGAACAGCAATTCATTTACATATATATAGAGATGAGACTTCTGCTCAGCTGGACATTATCCACACAACTTTAGGTCTAATTGAATCCAATAAGAGCACTAAACTTGATGTAAACAACCCTATGTATGACAGAGTACGGTCATTCGAATTCACATTGATAATACAATGAACTTTTGTTTTGGTGGAGCCATTCGTATTCTTCATTTGTTTAAACCTTTAGGTGATCATTAATTTGTAAGGTATTGCATTTTTCTATTATCATCAAATAGCGACCCGCCTCGCCTTTGTACGGTATTTATAAACCGTGAAAAATTATCTAACTGATGGTGAAAACCGCATCAAAATTCGTTGCGTGGTTTAAGAGGAATTATTAGTCGATATACAGGCAGATTGACGCGGAAGGAACAGTGGTTTACCCCTGTACCATGTAGAGAAGAGATATCTAGAGAGGATGGTTATGTTATTTTTTTAATTTTTAAGATTAGATTAACTTTTCGTTTGTGTCGATGTTTACGATGACGTTAAAATTGTTCGTCTTGATGTATGTCGAATGGCAGCCTAGTTGGGAGAAGGTCCGCCTCTCAAGCCAAAGGGAGCGGGCTCGAACCCAGCCGACGACACGCACCAATTTGTTCATTGTGTGAACATATGTGCGTATTGTATGTCATCTGCTACATGACTGGAGCCCGGTGTATGGCGACAGGCTCGCCCCCTGTCACATTTGGGATTGAATATCGTCCGGCGAAATGTGGGTATATTACACCTCTGCCAGCCCCCTCGGCGGAAAGGCGTGACGACATGTCATGTCTTGGTGTACTAAGGTTGTCAGTAAGTTACCAATATCCATGATTGAGGAGAACATTTGTATTTTTTTATTTTATTTTGGTACCTAAATGGTATTGTAATAACAAAAAATCTGGAGATAAAAATACTGGAGTGAGATTTTTCCACTCGTAAATTTTTGTCAAGATTTGATATTGATAGTGATGAGATAAAAAAATATTCCTGAATACATATTTAAAGTAATATTACCTACTTAATGTACTTTCATGGAACTATTTTATAAATGTTGTGCAATTCATTTACGCAATAATTAAACAAAATATATAAGATACTTACCTAAGTACTACAAAGTGAAATTAATTTCAAAATATGTTTGTCTTATATTTGCATCGTGCTAATTCATGGAACAAAATTTGTAAACTATGATGTAAGGAACCTTATGTAATTAACTAACTGTGAGTTTCAATAAATTTTCTTTCAAATAAATTTGTCATAAGACTTGGCGCTAGGCCCGTCGACGTTGCTTGTATTATTTTTACAGTTGACTTCAACATCGTTGTCATACGAGTGCCTCGACGTCTTACAAAAAACATACGCAGTGAAAATTTACACGAAATGTTTAAATGGTGACGTGAAAAGCAGACAGCGTAGGTGTCTCTATGTCATGAAATACAACACGCCATTAGTGCAAAATAAAACTATATTGCAATGGGCATAAGGCGCATTGTGTAAGAAAGTGATGGTTCGCCAATGTCGCTGATGACCACGCGAGGAGGCACAATTATTCAGTACGTCGTTCATGTTATTGAATCTCGTTGATTTTTTGCTAATCGGAAATAGTACTTAGATGCTTTGACTTTGGGATCATAATTGTTATTTCAGCTTTGGTCATTTGGTCTAGAAGTTATTTAAAAATACGCAATCTTCGTCAAAGCTTTCGTGTACACAAGTGAACACATATGACGTTTTTCTTAGTGAGTAATTCTAGAATAATAATAGTTGTTTATTAGAATATAACTGTTGTTAAAAGTTAGAAAGGTCTCAGACAGGTTTTGAGTTTCAATTCAGTTTTCGAAACGATGAAGAGTGGCAAACAAGCAGTCGGCCCGCCTGATGGTAAACGATAACCGCCGCCTATAACCACCTGCAACACTAGCCGTTCTGTTGATGCGCTGCCAACCCGGAAAGCAATTTGTAGTCTCTTTAAAACGCTCCATGTCGGACCTTGACGGCTTTCCGTCAAGACCTGGGGGAAGGTCATTCCACATTTTGCAAGTACGCGGTGAGAAGGAACAGTGAAAATTGACAGTATGGAGGGTCCCAGCTTGCAAAATGTGGGAATGAACTCTAAGACGGTGACTCGAAGTGCCGAAATCCATCAACAAACCATACCCATCATTTTGGTTGTGTATTTATGATACCGAAATGTATGTAACACCCAACTAGAAACACCCAAGAGCTTATTAGTTTGACCTTATTAATTTCTATATTTATAGTGTTCAACTGAACTCTGTAACATTGTTCATTTTGAGTTTACAGAATTAGTTCAACTCAATTTAACACTTACGCGTAGTTGGGAGCCGTCCTCAATTTAGACTACTTTTAGACAAAAGTCGAATAAAAAATTGGTCTTAATCGTTTTAAATGTGAACTCATTTATCCGTTGGATAAAATCAATATGGATGGTCAAAGAAATTCTTGTAAATGAATTACATAGTTCCACACAATATTTCATGCTCGCCGAGTTCACTGTTCTCTAGTTTTGATACTTGTCGTTGAATTTTAATAATTTTAATGGAGTTGGTCAATGAACTCGTTACGAAAGAAAATTAATGATTCCATAGATACTTTTCATTCTTGTAATTAGTGAGGTTTTTATTTACTTTCTATTTTTTTAAATGCCTGACGTCAAAGACCAAACTCCGCACTTTCTTTTTAAGGAAAACGAAATAAATTTCTTGAATCATTTAGTTTTGTTTTCTTCAAAATAAAGAATGATGTTTAGGGCTATGAAAAACAGACATTGATGTGTTTACTAACAATTCTAACCTATTGTTAACTTTGGCATTAGGAAGTGGCTATTTCTGTGAAATCTACGTCAAAAGCTTCAAACTGGGCAATACCGTAGCTATTTTCGTGGCCACTTCAAACGTATCAAGAATAGACGATACGTAGATATACCCATAGACCGATTACGTACGTGTTAAGCGATTACTTAATCGTATCATCCTACGTTCACGTCAAAAGTCATTAATGTTTAGTGCGTGCGTCACCCGTGGAAGCGTACTCGTCTATACCGCATCGATGGTCGATTGTAGACATATTTCTAGACAGGTCGATACTTCTTGATTATACGCCCACGAGCCACGAGGTCAATAGATAATGATACAGTAGGCCTTGGACCGGCCTTGACCTCTGTTGCCTGAATTAACCGATGTTTAGTAACCGCTTCCGTGTTCGTAGGGCTTGTGATCGTTATTTTTATACCTGTTATTATTTTAGGATAAAGCTACCTGCAACCACCGAAGGACGAGTTTCCAACGGCTTGAAATGTGTTTGTTACTTAGCCCAAAAAAGGTAATGACGGTTTTGAATTGAATATTAGTGCAAAGCAAAAAAGGTCATTTTGCGGAAAATTTACCTCAGATTTGTTTTATTTATGAAGTAGGTAATATACACGGATTAAAGTTTTAAAGAGGTCAATAAAAAAATATTGAACATATCTCCACACCTTTCCCCCGAGGAGTCTGGCAGAGGTGTAATACAACACCCACATTTCGCCGGACGATATTCAGTCCCAAATATGACAGGGGGCGAGCCTGTCGTGATACACCGGGCTCCAGTAATGTAGCAGATGACATACAATACGCACAAAAACTTCACATAATGGACAAATTGGTGCGTGCCGTCGGCTAGGTTCGAACCCGCTCCCTGGCTTGAGAGACGGGCCTTCTCCAACTAGGCTATCATCAAAAAAATGTTTGACCAGTTTAATTGCAGTCCTAAATAGACCTAATGCAACAGAAAAAAAAACAATTTTACCTTTAATTTCTTTTTTTTAGACCATGTAGTTAAAACCATGATACCATTACTGTCCTTGTAATGCAATACCTAATTCAAAAAAGAAAAAAAAACTGTGAAAATAGTAATTTGAGTATGATACTTGACTTGTAATAAAACCCACAGAGGATGACAAGCCTTGGTTACACCTCGACCTTAGCTGTCTGTTTGAGTAGGATGTTTGCCATTACACACTTTGTTTATGACATTAAGGTTAAGAGCCCAAACATAAACCGAAAGTGATTTTAGACATGTTTAGAGTTTCATAAAAAACGGTTAAAATGATACTCAGTCCAAAACTCACCAAAACTTAAACAAAAGATTAAATTATCTACCAACTGTTTTTGTCAGCTCTTCAAAAAGTTAAATGTCAACAATCGTTAGTTAAATAAATAATCACAAACATGGGCCTTAGCCTTAGAAAACTAAATACGGATGGTAGAGTGATGATTAAAAAAAATAGAAAAATATAATTATTGGACTAACCTACTATTTTTTTAAAATTGCGGTTTTTGCTGTACGTAATCTAGTTTTCAAAAGACGACTATATTTTAGGAACATTCGTTTTTATTCTAAAATTTAAAAGTTTGAAAGGCACTAAATTAAGGCATATTCTTTTGTCATGAAAACAATCCTGCCTGACAGATCCCTAACATGACTTTGATTAAATGTTTATGGATCCGTCTGGATTCTTTTGGTGCAATTTGTACTATGATTACGAAGCAAGCAAGCTTGTCCTTTAAACAACAACAACAACATATCGTCACGCCTTTCCCCCGAGGGCAGAAGTGTAATACAACACCCACACTTCGCCGGAAGATATTCAGTCCCAAATATGACAGGGGGCGAGCCTGTTGCCATACACCGGGCTCCAGTCACATAGCAGATGACATACACATACATATGTCTCATAAACGTGAATGGAAATTTCAGGATGAGACGTTTTCTTCTGTCACATTTACCTGTTCGTATTCAGAAAATGATGACGTGTTTGGTAAAAATAGGTGGCATTATAACCGCAACTCAATCCGAACAATGGATTGTTAACTTGCCTGAAATTGTTTTGTTTTCCTTCACAACAGACGTCACACAGCAAATTCCAATCATAAATACAACTTTGTCCAGCTTTTAAATGTTTGTTCCAAATATACTTCCTTTATCTTAGTATAGATTATTCAATTTCTTTATCTGCTCGTTTATGGGTTACAATGATCTTAACAGCCAATAAACTACCTCACATTAGGTGTGCAAATTAATTATGTCAATATAATGTTATGAAATGTCAAATAGAAATAAATATAAATCTTAAAAAAAAATGAAATAATGAAAATGTTAGCAAAGAAACAAATATTTATCGTTCGATTAGCGTTGCGTATAATTAAATATCGATGACCTACCTGTATTTAACCAACTTTTGTAAGTATTTACAACTTTGAGCTAAAACTTAATTGATATTGTTAGTATGATTAACGTTTGTGATTTCATATCTACCGACAGCAGCTTACCTAAATTCTACCCTACTTTGTAATAATTATTTATAACTTCGTGCTCAATTTTCTTGATATTTTTATCACATTACACGAAAATTGTAAACGCGAAGGTGGTAAGTGTGATTGTAACTTCTTAACACTGAAACGGTTCAACGAATATGGGATAAATTAGGCGCTGAAGTAGTTTATTATGCTCTATACTTAGGCAATGTTTTTCTTATCCATGAAAATACAGTTCCTTTAGGATTTTTTTCACGGTTGTGATCCATATGGTCTATTCTTTTTCCATCTTAATAACGCAGGGGTAAAATGGACAAAAACAGTCGAGTAAAATTGACATGAAGTAAGGTAGGCAATAACTGCTGCATTTTGTGGTTTTATACCATAATAGCATAACATATCGTCACGCCTTTCTCCCGAAGAGGTTTGCAGAGGTGTACAACACCCACACTTTGCCGGACGATGTTCAGTCCCAAATTCATACCAAAATAGGAATCCTGATAATTACGTCGGTGTCCTTCAATCGTCTACAAATTCTCGACGTTGGGTGAACGTTAAGTGACGTCTTATCTAGCTACAATAAAATAAGCAAAGCTTAAAAAATCGACTTCCTGCCATGATCCCGTATGATCTAGCAAACAAAGAAAGAATCACTAAAATCGATTCACAATTAGCGGAGTAATCGCGTAACATACTCGTACATACAAAAAAAACAGACGAATTTAGAATCTCCTTTTTTGAAGTCAGTTAAAAATAGAAGGCGGTAGTACAGTCAGGAGGTTAGCTAACATTATCTTCTGATTGACAGAAGACTACTCTGTGTTATTTTAATCACGGAGTGACTGAGGGTTGACCCCATCTCGGCCAGTGCTGACGCATTTTGCAACCTTCGCTTACGCAATTTTCTTTCATGAGCTTACTACATCTCTATTCCTACCTCAGTATTATTTGGCTAAATAGTACGGTTTTCTTTGCACCCCTACTTGTTACTAATATTATAAACGCGAAAGTTTGTAAAAATGGATGAATGGATGGGATGTTTGTTACTCTTTCACGCCAGAATGGCTGAACAGATCTGGATGGAATTTGGCACAGAGATATATTATAGTCTAGAATAGCACATAGGATAGTTTTTAACCGCGGGTGAAACATATATATATTTACCTTTTCAAGTTAAATTTTTCACAAAGATCTCAGTTAGGAATATTTAAAAAAAATCGCGGTTACCAGACTAAGGAATGAAACACTATATTTTATGATGAAGAGATGCTGCATACATGACCGATAAACTTCAATGTCATAGCACAGTTGTATGTATTGTGCAAATACATATAGTATTTCAATGTAGGAAATAGGGTATTTCAAATTTTTAAGGAAAGTGTATAGGTACCATGTGAAGCTGGAGCGGGTTGCTAGTGTATGATCATTTTAATTTAAGCCACAATGTTCTACAATTTCATACCGTTGATGACGCAATATTTAATGTACTTAATAAGTATTTCCTGCCCTAATGGCTTATTCATCCTAAACAATGTTTACAACACTTATCAGCGTCATTGAAAAAAAATTCCAGTGTATCTAGGAACATTCCGTTTAATTTGATAATGTTTTACCTGCGTAAATAAATATGTTTACGAAATAAAAACAAATTGCGTATCCTATTTGTGCTGATAATACGGCTATTACTACTCATACGAAAATGTTTGTTTGTATGTTTTTGAACATGCTGCAATAAAAGTTTACACGTTTTTATTTTTTGTACAAATGGTTAGGGAATATTACTTTACACAGTTACAAGTATTACTACCCAAACTTTATATTAGAACTAGCTGCGCCCCGCGTTTTCACCCGTGGTTCGAAGAGAACCGTTAATTTTTTCGGGATAAAAAGTACCCTATGTCCTTGTCTGTATCCCAGACAACGTGTATGCTAAATTTCAAGACGATATGTTGAGTAGTTGAGATGTGAAAGCGTTATAAATAAACAAACTCACTTTCGCATTCATAATATAAGTTAGGATTTAAAATTTTTGTTACTATTATTTCTATACAAAAAACATTTTAAAAAAGGAATTGCTTCACTATAAGCAACCTAGACTTAGAAGGATGGACATATATTTTATTGCATTATTCAATTATGTATCTAATGACCGGAAAATCGAACCTAACTCAGACCTAACCTTTTACTCAGAGAGCAGACTTATTATCAACTCTACTATTTTATTGTAAGATGGTGCGAGTGACATTAGACAAATCGTTCCATTGCACCCCTAAAAGTTGACGAGATTTCAAATATTGACTTAAAACAGCAATAAAACTTCAGCAGCACCCTAAACACTACACTAAAATACGGAATCATCATTAGCTGTAGTAAATGAAGCAATAAACAAAATAAACACGGCTGTCACTTGCACCATGCTTCAATGAACAGAGTATAAGACAGATGATTGTATTTTGAATATAAAACCAACACAAACAAAATGCTTTTTTTTTTTGGAGTTTTGGAGGGAACCGAAAAGATGGTGGCTTGATTTTGTTTATTTTCTAAAAGTTGTGATTCTTCGAGTGTTAAAGTGTAATAATGGTGGATTATTAACGTTTATTGGTCCGTCAACGTGCACGAGTCTGGGCAAATGATACAAACAACGCGAAACGCGACTTTTTGTGTTTTCTGCAAAGCTTCACTTAAAGTTTCAGTAAAGTATTCATAACTTAACTGGAATTTGACTGAAAATTCTGGGAAAGGGGAGGGACTCATTACCTTCATCATCACCTCATCATCATCATCCCATCATCTGTGAAAACGAATGATTAATACTTGACACTGGCAAATGCACATGACGTGCGACGCCAAACCCTCCTGAATGGGGGAGAGAGAAAAAAATTTGTTTTTTTTAAACAAATGGGATTTCGTGCGTAGCCAGGCCGGGTCAGTAGTCTTTACTACAATTATCTAGTACACATAAAAATAAACACACTTTTGCGAATTATTTATACTTTATTATCTCTGATAAAGATAATAGCGAATCTGTTATTTCGTTAATGCGAAAAGCATGTTTTGATGGATTTGTTTTATAAAAATAGTACAGATAAGCAGTACAGATACAATCAGATAGATAAAATGATAACTGCAGTGTCCTATGATCTCATTTCAGGTAACAATTGCCTAATATTGCTCCAGTAGAGCTGCCAAGACGTCAATTCCTAATTTTTGGGATTGAGGTAATATTATCATTAGAACTCAACATGCGATCTCATAGAGAATGGATGTCCATCACAAAAAGAAGGTGAAGATATTTTTGAATTGATGTTTGAAAACAAATAAAAAAATTAAAAACAAGAAGTACTTTGGAACTTATTACATGTAAGCAGTTCCAAAGTTACTTTATTGAAAATGTGAGTAAGCACGATTTTGGTACCAAGATTGAATGTTAATTCTATTTTCTACCTGCCAATGCACGCAATCACCAATTTATACAGGCTATTCAACGAAAATACATTTCACTGCCCAGTGTTCATGTACCTTTAATGCTTAATGTTTTGGCTCAGCCAAATACTATAAAACGAACATTACTTGCGTAAAATTAGCACCTACTCATTCTGGCTGCGGAACCAAGTAACAAATCGGGTTGATGCGTAGTAATCACTTTAACACGTACAATCTTATTGTTAATCTGTAACTTTTACCATACTAACTATTAAATATTCTGTGCCTGTGTTGTACTGGCTCTTTAGTGAACTGTGAATTTCTTAAACAGACATTGACCAGACGCCGACCGTGTTCTAAGAAACATTGAGGTTGATTTGCAACGAATGGTTTGACTGTTCGCTGTTCGCAACACCAAGACATAAATTAATTTGATAGGTACATACTCGTACCTACTCTTTCAGTTTCTGCAACTATTTACTGTGTATACTTTTCATTAAATAAGAAAATAATTATTGCTTTCTTAATAAGTTATATCTTAATAATAAATAAAATCGATCAAATTTTATTACAGATTCAATTAAGTATATGTATTTACAATTTTTTTGTTCAATAAAATCCTTTGTTTTTGTTACATAACTCAAAATACTTACATATGTATGTTTATAAAAACTTGAAATTCTTATGCTGATTTTAGGGAAATTACGTAAACGCACTTTCCACGAATTGAAATTAAAAGATCCATACAATGTTCGACTACCTGATAGAGTTTACCGTCGGTGTTACGTCAGTTCAATGTACGGAAGTTCTGTTATCTATCACAGTCCGTATGCGGTAAACTGTGGTAACTGTGCTTCTATTGCCAAAGAACAAAATTACTTCGCAAAAAGGAAACCATGGCATTGAAAGAAAGTAAATCAGGCAATCACCAGTGAGCTCTGTGAGCTGGATACCTCGCGGCCGACGTTCTTCCTCTACGGGTCGTATTTCTTAACCAATTCTCTCAAAATTTTGTGAGTAGTTCGATAATTACATATTACTAGCTGTCACCCCGCGACTTCGTTCGTGTTTATTATTTATATATAAATATATATGTGAGCTATCCTATCTGTTAAGTTAGATCGCACTGCACACGGTGTGCAATTGTTGTGTATTTTAAAGATATAGTGTTTTTTTGTCGCGCCAGTTTACGAAAACATTTTGTCGAAGCTGAAGCAGAGACGCTTTGCTCGCTAACGCTCGCTCTGTCGATACTAGTTCATCTAATTACTGATTTAGTTTATGCTTCCTGTCGGTATAATTAGGTGTCGAAATATCCTACTAATATTATAAACGCGAAAGTTTGTAAGAATGGATGGATGGATGGATGTTTGTTACTCTTTCACGCCAGAACGCCTGAATAAATCTGGATGAAATTTGACACAGAGATAGATTACTTTACTTTAGACTTTTCAAGCGCGGGTGAAACCGCGGGCGCAGCTAGTATAACATACGATGTTAGTGTGGTGAGTCATTCAGCTCGATAGCGTTAATAGGCAGGTGTTGATAAGTTTAGTGAAAATGCCGAAACTATCTATAAGTGGGTCTGATTCATTTCAATTAGCATGGGATGGCTAGCCTCGTTATCTGACAAGTTTTCAGGAGCATTGATATGGTAATGTCCATGTTCAGGAGTGTATGGCGTGTGGAAAGCATGTCAGCATTTATTTGTAAGAAGAAAAAAATACCTAAAAAGTCTATTAGTCACGTCACATAAGTTGGTACTGGACATTACGTATTGGTACTCGTATTTTATAGGGATTGAAAAAAGATGCTGGAGAAAATGCTCCGAATATCTTGGACAGCACTGCGGACTAACGTATCCATATTAAAACAACTCAAGGTCACGACTAGACTCTCTACTATCTGTCTTAGATAGGTTCTTGAGTACTTCGGCCACATTGCTAGGAAATAAGGCGACAACCTGGAAAAGTTGTTGATGACAGGGAAAGTCGACGGCAAAAGGTCACGAGGCCGCAGCCCGATACGTTGGTCCGATCAGATTCGCACCGCTCTGGACACTTCAATCTACGAAGCGCTACATGTGGCGGAAGACAGAAAACTTTGGCGGAAGATCGTAAGAGAGAGAGAGTAATCGGAGGTGGTGGTCACGACTCTCAGACATGAGGAATGCGACTTGAGGATGAGGAAAAATATATGAAAATTATTAAAAAAAAAAATAATTTGTAACAAATTTACTCAAATGAAAAATAACCTGAGAATTTTCCTTCTACAAAAAAGAATCAAAATAAATGCCACTTCACATTGTAAACACTTTGGTATTTTAAATGCACTTCATTACTTACGAAATCAAAATAAACATTTAACATTGCAAAATCCCGCAGTTATTTCCTCAACTAAAAAGTAAACCGTACACAGAATTTTCCTTCGACTAAGGAAAATGTGACCACAAAACCTAATGTTGCCACACGATAGATAAATTATTGCTATTTTATAGTCGGCACATTTCCCCAAGGTTTGCATTTATACGTATGTACATATATGTTACGGGCACTTTGAGAAGTCTGGTCACTATGAATAATGACCGGTCTGTATAGGCAAAATGACTTCGGATCGACAACGTTGAATGCTGCTTAGCCTATGGTCATTTAAGTAGTAGCCAAGTTTTCGGGCTGTTACTATATGTCATCTGCTACGTGACTGGAGCCCGGTGTATGGCGACAGGCTCACCCCTTGTCAAATTGGGGACTGAATATCGTCCAGTGAAGTGAGGGTGTTGTACACTTCTGCCAGCCCCCTCATAGGAAAGGCGTGACGATATTAGTTAAAAAAAACCCACTAAGATTTTGCATTCTAACCTAACCAATGCAACTCGGATTTGCTCTGAAGGAGGAGTTGGTGGATGGAGGAGGCAGGAGAGACGCTCTTGGTCATTATTTATTACAATAACCGGTCCATATTAATACTGCCCGGTTAAACAAGTTGCCCGTAACATATACATTCAATAAAGCTAAATAGAACGCACGTGTATGGTGCGGAAAGGGCCCGGTGCATTTCGAGAGCTATGACGTCAAAGCTGCCCTATTTCAGCTGCCAGACTATTTTGTTTCTTTTTTTTTTGAGCATCAGATATTCTCGGATGCAGTACGTCTATTCATAGTTATACTAATATTTGATTACGAAAGGCTGAAACATGATGTCGATCTACTTGTTCTATTTAGTTCATAGGAGTCTTAAGAGTCTTGATCAAAAGTTCTGCACTTGAAGTTCTTTTAAAATGAGAAATGAACAATATAAAATAGTTTATTGCAGTTCCGAAGACGGGTCTAAGCAGTAGCGCACTTGTAGCGCCTCACTCAACTGCCGTCTTTGTACTTCTTCACTCTACAAAACTTGAAGGCTAGAGTGAATAAGTACCTTATAGGTCGTCGTGCTCCATCTTAGACCACAACGTCGCTTAACATCAGGCGAGTTAGTGGTCAAACGCCGACCTTTTCTACATAAAAAAAAAAAAAATACAATTACAATTTACAAAAACAGGTTGGGGCCTTTTGGTAAGTACTAAATTCCTGTGTTAGAAGACCCCGCTCTTCCAAATCTACGAGTATATTATTGAGCATTCTATGGTTACTAAGTACGAGTACTTTTGTGTTTAATAAAACTTTAATACTAACTGAAATATTTTAATTTCCTGATTTGATCACATCTTACGGTTAGTTCTTCATTACAAAATTGCAACTTTAACTTTTCCTTTCAAGGTAAATATGCCTTTCTAGGCTATTCTAAAGTCACATATAAGTAAATAACGTATTCTATATTCTCGGTAAACTTTTTTCCAATATTATCCAGAGAGAATCCTACGCAGCTGCGAATTCATGTTTTAAAATGTAGTAAACATTGTGGATACGAGATCATTAGCTTTAATGATCGAAGAACACTATAATTCAGGAACAACAGAAAGCAGACTTACGTTTCGATAAATACCTATAGCTATTGAATTTAAAAAATAGGAACTAATGACTAATCTTAATTTAACTACTATAATAACCGATATTAATTTACCTGAGATTTCTTTTGTATTTCTTTTTTATCTCTGTAATGAATTCCAGAAAAAAAAATCCTTTCATTCTTAACAAAAGTAAAGAAGAGTTTCTACTTTATTCGAAAAATATTTAAAGTTGTAGCGAGTTGGTTACTTTGTCAAATTTTTGGTGATACGAATATTAGCAGCTAGCAACAGGGTGTTAACAGTTAGCGACTATATTACGAGTAAGTACTGTGGATTGACGTCGCCCACAAAATACTAATAACGTGTCTAATCGTAGCACATTATACTTTTAATGTCACGCTTACACCACCATGACCACCGATGCAAAAGGTCGTTATCGACGACCTTTCATACATCACTGAAAATCGCACGAGTGAGAGCGTCACGCACACCACCTCATGCAGAGTAGGTGTATATTTAGCGTCCCGCCCCTGTGACGTAAATGCTGACATTTGGGCCTTGGGCGACAGATTATACAATAGTTAGTTGGGCGTGTGGCAACAGCATAATGGCCCGAGAGTTATTGGTGACATTAATTATGAGACTAGTGGATTATGCTTGCGTGTGACCGCTATGCTATCTGATGGACATGGGCAGTGATGTCAGTGAACATGTCGTTAATGGTTAACGAGGGTTTTCCAAAGCGAACGTTGTGCTATAGCAGTTGATGAGGTACCTATATACCTAATTATTCCCTACAGACCACTGCTATACGTCTTGGTAGTGAAATGTTTAAGTCGAGGAAAAGCAGACGACAAAAGAAAGGATTGCTTTTTCATCCATGTACGTAATGAAAAATCCATTATGACAAAGCATTTCTTGAGACAATATTCGTGTCAAAGAGACTTATCTCAGCATAAATGTTGAGTCCTTAGAGTTCTATTCACTGACTTTCTTGTATTAAAACTTCATACACGTTTTTATTCGCAGTGCGTTTGAATTTCATCAGACTTCCTGCAACTTGTGCAACTGGCACTTCAAATTTGATTTACGGGAAAACCACTCCAATTTCCTTCTGCAGTGAATGATAGTCCATAAAACATTGAGTACATAAATGTAAACATAATCAAAATAAACCAGAACGGCCCGACGCGCAGTCTGAAGAGTATTATAAATGTATCCAGCGTGAAATATTGACGATATTTTCAGGGAACATCTCTCAAGGAGAATTTAGGTTTCCTTATTTCTGAGAAAAATCTGGAATGTTCGTTTGATCTGTAATTGAACAAGAATTATTTTATATTTTTTTTATTTTACGCTCTGCATCATCTTTGTCATAGAACAATACGGATCACAAACAAAAAAAAAAACTCAGTTCAGTTTTTTATAACATTGTCCTTTGTGCATTACCTCTGGGGTTTCTTTGGTTTATTGAATTTGCTCCTTTGTCAGATTTAGAGGAGTCAACACAAAAAACTTGAATTTAGTTTCATTATACATCAAAAGTCCTCACTTTAAAAAGGCAATTATTTTTAATTCAATGACAAAAATTTGCTATCAAAACAAATATTTTATATGACATTCTTATGTGACATTTATGAACCAAAAATTGTTACGGAAGCAAAACCTACAATAAAACTACACGAATCAAGATTATATAAGCTGTTGAAGCGGGAAGTGATTTTCTTCCTGAGCCTATTTTTAAACTATTTAAAAGCGTATTTCAAGGCAATCTAGTTTAATATAGAACACTTTAGTATAATCAAGTTCATCTTCAACGTAATGATCTAGTGCAGATTCCTACAAAATTCAACCAGGAAACAACCATGGAGACCAGACAGACACATAGCTACTCTCTAAGTTTTCCTGTGCCATAGAGTTAGAGTACACATAGGCATTATATTACGTTACACATCTTAAACCTTATCATTAATATTAAAAATGCAAAAGGGCGTTCGTTTGTTACGTTTTCACGCCCTTACTACTCAATCAATGATTATGAAATGCATACACGTTGTCAGAGGGAAACAGAAAAATACATAGATAGATAAATAGATAGATAGACTCTTTATTGTTCACACCAGAAATAACAAAACATAAGATAAAGAATATCACTTAATATACAGTAGTGTAAGAAGGCAGTCTCATCAATAAAAGCGATATCTTCCAGGCAACCTTAGGATGGACATAGGGTACTTTACATCCTGAAAGAAAACAGCCCTAACGCCGCGATATGCAGCTAGTGTATTATAAATACTTATATTTACGAGAAACCTGGAACAGTAAATTGATAAATCTATATAGGTAGTAGACATCGAACCTGAGCTTTCCTAAAGGCAGACTCAGTAGCCAATAGCTAGTCTTCAACAACAAACCGTTCTATGAAACAATTTTATTACAATATCATCTTTAAGATAAAGTCATTGTTTAAACTCCCATAAAAAAATTACTCTCTGTGTACCTAAAAATAATGACAATGAGATACTAAAACCAGACTTGTACATCTTCTATGCTCAACAGTAATCAGTCGTTCATTGAACTTTAAATAAATTAATGAAATTAACATACCGCTCTGGAATTGACAATATCGCAAATGCTCTAGCGATAATTAAAAAATAAATGGAATGGAAACAGTGAAAGTCATCTTGCTACGTCATACGGTACGATCAACGTTAGTTATTTTCTTTCTAGTTTGTTTCAGACTAAGGAAACGTTATATTAATATTCAAGCTATACAGAACATGGTATTGATGGATACTGTTAATGATAACTTTGCTGCCTCGATTTCTCTTCCTGAGATCTTAGACTTCCGTAAACAGAGAAATTATAATACTCACTGGATGTTTGTGTTACAAGAGAGAAGTGTGTGATGTTCGATCCGTCAAGTAAAGGTAAGGAATCTTGAAAATAGTCTTGCAAATGTATCAACCGCGTTTTTTGGACTCTTTTAAAACCCGGAATAGATATTGTCTACACAATGAGAAGGTAGTCGGTAAAACCATCTATAGAGAAGTTTTTGCTTGACAATGTGAAGAAACTATACCTAAAGAAAACGACCACTTATGTTTTGTTATGTTAAGTATAGGTAACGCTTTGGCTATGTACAAAAAAAAACCATACATGGGTTTTTCAATTTTAATGTTTCTAGTTGAAAGAAAAAAATTAATCGATTGTCGTATCCTATGTTTAATGCTTGACGAATGATAAGGATATAAAAATGATAGTTAAGTAAATTTCTCGAAAAGTAGGTCAAAAACCTATGAGTTTTGATTCGCATTCTACAATTTACCGCGCTTGGCTAGTGGGCTTAAAATATTTACCGGCTAGCTGGCCAATACCAATATTTTGAAAGCTTCATAAATTTAATATACACCCACGATTTGCAAATGCTATCAAATCTCACCTATTGCATAAAACTCTAGTATAAATTTAAACTGGCTTACCTATAATCATAATATCTGATTTTGCAAGAGCTTCAATTAATAGATATCATAATTTATTTCTTCTACTTTCTAACATGCAAGTCTCAATATTGAACGTCTAATAAAATTGTAATATTTATTTTTTATAATATTTATGTAATTGTTTCTTAGAAGTTGAAAGCAAGGAAAAGTTTTATTTTTGAGTGGGTGCGTAATGATATATCAAAATGCGACGGCAGTTATTCGAGTGATTTAGGAGGACCTCCAAGCTTACAGTTAGCCAGACAGTCTGAAATGACAGTGCTTTTAATAAATACTACGTCAACAGTAACTGTGGCTTTATCTGTGACGAATTTGGCGGCAGTTCATATTGATATTATTATTTTGTCTGGATAAACACTGGACAAAAATCAGGCGACTTGCTTGAAGGTCTCCTTTGAAAAGAGAACACGATTCCAGAACGTTTCAGAAGATAGTTTTATTGAAATAGCGCAATTTGAATTTTTCTAGAATTTTTACCAATTTAACAGATCGTTTAGTTTTATTTTGGTTCGATTGAGTGTTGATGGAAGTTAAAATACAAGGTAATGAAACTTTTGCTTTTACAAAGATATCAAAATAACACTTTGCAGGTATCAAAAAGAATAAAAAACATTTCATTTAATTGTATATCTTTACAGTTCAAGTTCAAGGTGCAATTTAAATATTGTATGGAATGGAGCCAGACGCTACGCGTTTGTGTGACCTTTCTTCACTAACAACTGAGCTGCTGTGTGTTAATAATAATCAATCTCTTTTAGTTTTGAATTGGTTAAACACAAATACATATTTTTAACTCCCGACGCAAAAAAGGACGGGGTGTTGTGAGTTTGACGTGTCTGTGTGTGTGTTGTGTCTGTCTGTAGCAACGTACTCGTAGCTCCTGAACGGATGAACTAATTTTGATTTTTTTTTTGTTTGAAAGGTGAATCAGTTGGGAGTGTTCTAAGCATGTTTAATGAAAATTAGTGTCAGGATTATTTTTTAGTTTTTCTTAATTTTCTAACACTTGCGATGTTTTAACACTTTCGACTTTGACGGAACATCTATCACGTTTTATGGTGACATAATAAATGTGACTATCACTCGCTGTCAACATGACAAAGGTCGAAAAATACGTAGACAGTTATTAAACTTATTGTAGCACGAATGAAACTACAATAACGAATGCAAATAATAATGAGCACAGACTTGTTTTAAATATATTATTATGTGGCATTTTGTGCAATATAATATTTTTAACGATCTCTAACCAAATAGTTTTCATTAAAATTATTTTAATTTAGTTTTTAGCGTAATTGTAATAGTCGTTGTTGTTTTTTTTTTGTTAAAAAGTTTCCATAAAATAATGAGCTGTTTTGAGAAACTAAGCGTACCTACCTTCTCTTAAGTAAAAACAAATTACATTTAAAACAGTATATGATAATTAATTCAGAACGGAGCTATTGCCTTTATTGTACTGAATTCAACGATTTACAGTTATTGGAGCAAAGAACTAGAAGACGGATGACGTTTCCGTCCGCGAATCTGATATTCTGAATCATTGACCGAAGTCGTTCCAAAATTCAAAAGGCACGTGAACGACCAACGTGATCGCTATAAAATTTTTGTACAAAATAGGTAATGTTACAAAGTATATCTTATTCACCGTGTAAGATTAAGAAACGACGAAACTTACTGTGAAATTACAAATTGTTCAACAATTAACTCAAGTGGAGATACGTATTTGTGAATTCTAATAAGGTAGTAGACTCACGCAAAAAAACACGTTCAAATAATTCAATATTGACTCATCTGCCATACAGGTTCTAGCAAAATAGAAAATAGTGCTAGAGGTGGTTACAGCTATTAAAGTGTCATTAAAATCGCGTGTAGAAATGGTCATGACAATGATTACACCTAATTACATGTCATGTTTAGCTTGATAACTTCATCTTTGTCGACGCGTGTAACTTTTTTCATGCGCCCTTAAAAAAATTGCAGAAGTAATATGTTCGTTGAAAAGGTAACTTTATCTTATATCTTTAAATGAGCAATTCTTGTATATATATATATATATATATATATATATACAAGAATTGCTTAAATAAGAAATAAGAAATTGCTTAATACAAGA
This sequence comes from Peribatodes rhomboidaria, assembly GCA_911728515.1. Taxonomy (NCBI): domain Eukaryota; kingdom Metazoa; phylum Arthropoda; class Insecta; order Lepidoptera; family Geometridae; genus Peribatodes; species Peribatodes rhomboidaria. Next base: position 9,858,381 of record OU452175.1, on the reverse strand, counting down.
ATCTCGGAATCGGCTCCAACGATTTTCATACAATTTAGTATATAGGGGGTTTCGGGGGCGATAAATCGATCTAGCTAGGAATCATTTTTAGAAAATATCATTTTATTCGTGTTTTATCGATAATCAACTTAAACATAAACTTGGAAGAAAAATAACAAAAAGGAGGCGTTGACTCTTCCTGACATCTATTGGCGAATAATAATACTATTTTTTGTGAGCAACTAATTGCTTTAACGACACAACAGCAGATGGCGTTGTTAAGTAACACGAAGTCAATGAGTGTTTGCTTTGAGGTTAGACTAAAATCAAAGGTACTACATATATGAAAAAGTGAGTCTTTGTTCATTTTCTTTGTTTCTTTGTAACGCTTTCACGTCTGAACTACTCAACCGATCGTCTTAAAATTTTGCATACATGTTGTTTAGGGTACAGAAAAGGAAATAGGGTACTTTATCCCGGAAAAATCAACGGTTCCTGTGGGACCGTGGGTGAACCCACGGGTCGCAGCTAGTTTATATTAACGACCGTATTGTATTCTGAAGTAATTTGACTGTATTTTTTTATGAATACGCCACTTGAATTGGTCTTATTATTAGTACTAATAATCAAATTCCAAGAGCCTACTGACCTTTAAATTTGAATATGAAGATGGCAATGATGATGGTTTTGTTTTATCTATACCTAGTCTTCGAGATATAAAACAATACAAGTAATTATAGTACAAAACTCCGTGGTTTTTTTATATTATATCGATGCTGTTGTGGTTTTTCAGTCACATTGTCGGCCATGTGCTTTCTGGGCACGAGGTAAAGCATAAAACCGGTGACGTACTTACCTTGATAAGTTTTATATGAGAATATTTATCAATGCTTTTTGTACTTACTTTTCATTCGGTTCCGCTTGTAAAATTGACAATAGCTCTTTTACCGTACTTAGTCAAATTGTTTCAAATGATATGTATTTCACTAGTGTCCTTAAAGAGTGGGTCGTTTTTTAATGACTTTCAAGTAGGTATATAATGTATGTTTACAAAATCAACTACTCCTATTATACTAAATCCTGATTTATTTAAACAATAATTTTCATTACTTATATTTGAAGCTCACATAGATATTTTGGGAATCATTAAATGACAAAAATACTCAGTTCAACGAAAGAGAAAGTAGAGCAAACTACAAAATAGTTCTATAAAAAAAAAACACAAATAAGTACGGAAGTATTTATTAATGTTTTTATTTTCACGCTACCTACTTCATAATGGCCAAACTAAAATTGATCAAAATTAAAATCTCACAGCGAAATTTGTGGAAGTGATGGTTCCGTTTTTTTCTTTGAATTTAATCTTAAAATCATATACCTAGCTTTTATTTAGTACTTGCTTATTACCTACTATTGTTGGTTATAAGACGAATGATGGATTACCAAATGAAACGCTTCAACTCTTTACGATTGATAATATCTGTATGAACAAAGCTCTGGCTCAGATGATGATAATGATGATAAACCACTAAATAAAACTAATTCCACTTTTAAACGCACTGACATAGTAATAGAACCACGCCTTAGCAGAACATACACTGCGTGTAAAGGTGAATAAACTGTTAAAAGAAGGACACACGAAGTCCCGTCTTTCCGCAATAATATTTTAAATGCTGAACGACGAGTAGAACCCTCAACGACAGTTTCAGATTTCTCGGTTTCAACCTTCTGTGTTCTTTACACATCTGTCCAAACAGAAGTCAATGAAACTCTTGATGTAGAGACAATAACCATAATTTCATCAGACTGTGACGTTTGAGTGTGGAGTTCAGTGATAAATTTAATGTAATTAAAAATAAACAATCGTGGCTATTACTCTAATTATCGTTCTGGTGAACACAGACGTTTTAAAAATAGATCGTGTTGTTAACAGATTGTTATGTAGAAAGCAAAATATAAAGACGTATGCAAGCATAGAGTTGTACATTTTGTTTTATTACAGTTTGTACTATAGTATCTAACATGAGCAAATATCAATCCTCAATCACATTTTTTTACTATAAAAAATTACAAACATGAAATTTTTCAATTTGCAACTACTCGTAGTAATGAAGTGCACGTATTTGCAAAAACAATAAAAATGTTATTACTTAGGTACTAGTAACAGCAATATTTGACCTTGTCTTCAAACGATAACGCCAAGAGTATTACGAGCATAGCAACAACAGAATGCCGGTTACATACCTACACCAGATAGGGGACCCACCGGGTAGCAACCGTTCGTAGTAATAGTAATGATTTGGCAAAGATGAGACGATTCCGTCTAATTCTGCCATTGACTCCGAGTCCATTCAGAAAAGAATTTATTTGAAATGGATGCTAAGATACTTTTAAAATATGTTTGAGTTCCAGAAAAATCTTATTTCAAAATATTCCTTTTGCAATCATTTTTAAATCAGATTTGCACTGAGATGCATTATATTAATTATTACGCTTTAATACGATAACATGGCACATATTTCATTATGTGGGTCATGTTTTATCGCGAAATTGAACAAGCTGCGTTGTTCCGTATCAGGCGCTAGATTAAGGACGCCAATAAACCTAGACGTGAAACTAGAACGCTAACCGAGGTGCACTTACCTTGAAGAGATACAAATCTAAAGAACAGAACAAAGCTTTATAGTGTACGCTCGTTGTTTCGAAACCGTTTTAATATCCGTCATAAACCAGATTTCACCAGTAAACGCTACTTGGACTTCTTTTGTTGAAACTACAGATAGAAAATGTGCAAAGGATTTAATAAGCTTCTAACAGTTGTTCTACTTTTTGCAGTCAGTTAGTTAGACACACTTCATCTGTAACATCGTTGTTACATGAAAGATGTCAAAGTTTTCTTCAAAAAGAAATTCTGAAGAAACGAAAATTCTCGTTTGATTTTCTGAGAACCGCACGATTTGGAACACGTCTAAAGTATCTAGTTACATTAGTGAAATTGAGGTGACCGATAAACTGAATCTGAATGTTATTAATTTAGTCTAAATCGTTCGAACTGTACTGACCGGGTCAAACTAATCATTATATTATTTAGAGATGATCTTTTACCAAGTAATGATTTCTGTTGACACGTTAATGGATTCAGAGTTTCACATAAGATAGTCCGTGGCAATAAAGTCGAGTATTCTAATAAAGATTATACTGGCAAGTAAAAAATATTCAGTTAATTTTTATCACTGTTTGATGTTTGACGTAAAGTCGAAAGTGGAAAGCTGACCCATTTCCATCGAGGATACCGGTCAGTTATGACGTCAATGTGATGTAACATAACTGGATAGGTATGAAAGTTTTCATCACAGCTAATGTTGTGCAATATAATAATCATAGAAATGATTTTGATATGAAATTGGCCTAAGCAATAAATTTTGGATGGAGTAATAATTTTATCGCGAATAAATTACATTGACCGTGACTCAGTTAGAGCTACATTTCCAGTTGATAAATTACTATATTTTACGTCCCTATCTAGTTAAAGTAGATCATTTTATATTAGGATATTATTTACTTACGCATTGTAATTAATCATTGTATTTGCAGATATAATCATACGCCTTGTTGGTAATTGTACTGAATGATCATAGCGAATGCGTTTTCTAAACGATTCGTGACTAATATCTTTTTTGGCATCTCTTTCGCTAGCATGCAAACCACACTGGCAAACGTAAATATGCGGTTCTAAAATTACACTGCCATGGGATTTTATTTTCAACTGCATTGCAGCAAAGGTTTTTTTGGTTTGAATTGTGCCAGTTTCAGGCGAAAATTAAACTTTGTCCTAGGAAAATATAGTCCCAGACTTCAGACGACATACCTGTGAATGAAGTAGGACCACATAGCACCGTCTGGACTGTTAGTTCATTTGGCAAAATGTGCATTTGGCGCCTATTCAAACAAATATTCTTGAATATCGGTGCCAAACAATAAACAACGTGTTTTGTTCTATAACGTTTTCTGTAAACAAGAAATTTATGTTAGTAATAGATCAATGTAGAGATTTCCAGAAATTTAGAGTCGTCCTAAGAGCTTTTTTCATTGTTTATATTAGCTGCCACTTCGAAAAGCAGCACTCAAACGTGTTGCGCTAATTGATCGAGTTTCATAACAATGTGTCTGATTTATTAGTTTTTTCCTCCAATTGTTAGTTAAACCCAATTTCGAGTATCGAAATAATGTCTAGACAGATGTCCGTGTTAGGAAACAACGGCAGGGTAACGTTCTAGTAATGTAAAATAAATTCTGCGAACATGCGGGGCTCCGACACGTTCGGGGTCAAGAATCTACGGGTCCCCGACTCCTGCCCTTGAAGTTTTTATAAAAGCAACGGTTAGACGATGATAGTGGCCTGACGTGTTACTAATCCTCGAAAAAATATGATTGGAAGATTTTGAATTGGCTTCGAGAAAAAACTATACGAAGTGGAAAAGTACAGGAAGTTGAAAAATCTGTTCTTTCTTTTTGCTCTTTTGTTCCCTAGATCATTTGAGGTTGGCTTAGATTAAGTACAATTACTTACATAATAGTAGCAGTAGTTAGCTTGTAGCAGCTGCAGACTGCAGTTTAACTACATTAATAGTCTGACCTAAAAATGGTATTGGTTTTACGTCACCTGTCTTTATTGTCTTAGGTATTGCTAAAATAATTAAATACGTATTTTGTGTTTTTGTAACGTTAACCTTGCTTTTTGTTGCAATCTTAATTGTCTTTGTTGACATTGAAAGTTCAAAGACTTATCAATCATTGTTAGATTAGTTTTTTTTAGAGTACAAGAGTTACATCACAACCATTTTTATGATGGACTTAAATGTTAATTTTTTAATGACATTTTTTAATATTTTTGAATTTTTTATTTGGAATCTATTTTGTATCTTTTTCAAGAAAGTACTTACTCCTGTTTAAGTTTTTTAAAGTAGGTTTTCCAAACTACTTTACTTATTATGTTGTCGGTTAGGTGGATTAGTCTTCATGATTATAGAATTGAACTATTCTGTTTCGTTTATTGTGTAATATAAAATATTACGTGTAGATAACTCTTTGAAATAATCACCATTAACAAGAGAACACGGTACATAAGTAAAGTAATAAGTAGGTACTTGAATTAAATTCAAATTATAGTAGGTGTTACATAAAACAGAACTAGATGTTTCTAAGTAACTAATTCTAACAATGAAACTGTTTTAAAATTGAGCACAAAAATAAAATTAAATGTAGGTGATATGTTTATGAATGGTTCCATCTATACGAATGTTCACAAAACATCAATAGTTATATTGGTGGTATATACACCCGTGGTAGTAAAAATTTGGTGATTAAATATATATTTATTGATACTAACTTGCTTGTATTACTAGCTTGACTATTGACTAAATATATTAGCTTTCTGTAATTAAGGAAATTGGCAAGGTGTCAGTAACAAGTGTATTTCTCTAATTTTCTACATTACGCACAACTCCAAAATTTACAATTAAATTCTTACTCATATACGAGTAGGTACCTACCTGCTTTAGCGTTCACTTACAATTAACGTCATTTAAATATCAATACACTCAAGTGTGTAAAATGTATACTTTGTCTTGAAACTCTTTTGTTTTCCCACTTGAAAATTAAACCGCAACGGAACAGGAATTTCTGCAAAATAATTTATTTTAAAACAAACAAAAATGATTTTTCAATTTCGTGCTAAACGCTGAGCAAAATTTTTACATACATACAAATCGTCACGCTTTTCCCCCGGAGGGGGCTGGCAGAGGTGCAATACAACACCCACACTTCGCCGGAAGATATTCAGTCCCAAATGAGACAGCGGGCGAGCCTGTCGCCATACACCGGGCTCCAGTTATGTAGCAGATGACATACAATACGCGCATATGTTCACACAATGAACAAATTGGTGCGTGCTGTCGGCTGCGTTTGAACCCGCTCCTTCTAGCTTAAGAGATGGGCCTCCTCCAACTAGGCTGTCATCGCTTGTTAAAATGTTGATGTCGCAAAATTTTTATCAAACAAAAAACACACACTGCAGTTGATACAGTATTCAACGTAACATACTATCAAGAAAGCGGTTTCAAGAAACGCAAAAGATTCTACAATTTTCTAAATCTAAGTAATCTACCTGATAAGATCACACATAAAGAAAAAATAACACGCTTCTTAATCACACTGTTAACTGATAAGCGTGTGAGTGAAAATCACAGGTCTGTCATGTGCCAGGAAAAGTACGCGAACTTTCATGTCATAAAGCCATAATATTTTTATCGCTATTTACTGAAAATACAGATGTCACTATCCAAGTTGTGAAGTTGTAAAATACGACATAGGTAGGACAATAATTGATGACTTGTGATTCATTCGCTTTTGATTTTTATAGCGTCATTTAAAGTGATGTCAGTGACTATGAAATAACTTATCATGATTTTTATCTCCTTGTTGTAAGTTTTAGTTATCATATTCATGAAAATTATACCTGTACATCGTATCAGGTACATTTTTTTCCTTGTAATGACGCTAAGAGAAGCTAATCCACTGTACTGTAGCGTGGAGCTATATTTCGCGGCATTGAACTTCATTTGTCACTTTTATATGTACTGTAATGTCCATACAACAACGTAAAGAATCAAATTCAATCATAGCTAGTTAGTACTTTATCGTAGAGCACACTAAAAGAAGATAGCTCAAAGAAACAAAAATAACTGTTGGACTAATGCACGAGGTTTCGTACTATTATCTATGAAAATGGCAAAAAAAAACACGTTTGTTGTACTCGTATGACCCTTAAATATTTATTTTACTCGTATTCTGTATTTTAGTATTTGTTGTTATAGCGGCAATAGAATCTGTAAAAATTCAACCTAACTATCGTGGTTCATGAGATACAGCCTGGTATCCTTGACATATCATCTGGTGGCCTGACAGACAGACAGCGGAGTCTTAGTATTAAGGTCCCGTTTTACCCTTTGGGTATGGAACCCTAAAAAAGAAGATCTGGTAAAAGAAGTTAGCTTGATTCCATTTGAGTCCTAAGTAGGTGTGTTTACATTTTTCAGGTAAACTATCACTTTAAAACAGCCGTACTGTGGTTCACTTATATATAGCCTGTAATCGAAAAAACAATGTATTCTCTTACAGCTTAAAGAAACTCAAAATATAACCTCTCCTCCTTCCTACCCTTCCCTCTCTTTCTTTTAAATTTTTAACTCGATCGAGAAAGACAAAATGACTATTTTGAGGCCATACGATGTTTATTAGTAAGGGTGTTGGAGTACAGAAACTGAATAAATACATAGTAACTGAGATACAAATCTTAGTTATTACGCTATTTAATCTATTTATACTTTAACTAGCTGCGCTCCGCGGTTTCACCAGCGGTTATAAAGTATTCTATGTGCTATTCTAAACTATAATCTATCTCTGTGTCAAATTTCATTCAGATTTGTTAAGCCATTCTCGCGTGAAAAAGTAACAAACATCCATCCATCCATCCATTCTTACAAACTTTCGCGTTTATAATATTATATAGTGGGAAGGATTTCATACACTCTGTCGATCCTCTAGATACAGCTTCTAGTAAGTACAACTACTCCTATTACATGTAACATTTTCTAGATACAGAATTTGGGTTAAGATATGGAATATTTTGTGTCAACTACGTTGTGTTAAGATTGATATGTTTTATCTGGTGCCGTATCCATCACTTTTTGAACCATGTCGCGTGCATAAATATCTGCCTCAATTACCTATTCAAACATGGTATATAATCAACCATACCTACCTTCAACGTAAACCAATATTCAAACTTAGTCATAGGTTTAAATGGTATGATTTATTCTAAATACACTTTTTGTTAAAACACGCCATATCATAATCATGAATAATTTTCAGGGACATTTACCTTGTGTCTTGCGTAATTTAATGCCAAATGCATGTGTTTTTTTTGTACCTAATCTTTTTAGCCGTTGAAAAAGCATTGACTGCTTGGATAAGTAATTCTGTGAATCTTCTTAACAAAAACCTAATCAAATTTTTAATTTAGGTGTAATAGCGTTTTGTTTTATTCTCTGTAAGAATAAGCCAGCGATATACTCTGCCAGAGTGTGTGTTCCCGACACTTATAATCTGGGTGTCTTCAAGTCTCGAGTGAATCGATTTCTTCTAGGCAAGCGTGCTCTATCATCAGGCATGTTGGTGGCCAAATGCATGCCTATTAAGTTATAAAAAAAAAGTTGAAAGATCTGTGCAAGATTGTTGAAAAAACTGTGCAAACACTTGCTTTATAACACTTCTAGTGCTAGGTACATTTCTAAGAATTAAAACATTCTTACTTAACTTGTATTAAACGTCATTCTATCTAGGCTATCACTGTTTCAGTAAGTTAAATGTTTAATTTTCTTTTTTCTTTGCGGCCATCGAAATATTCGATTTATCGACAACCTTATGTAAAGAGTCTGTTAGACTACTACAGAATAAACAAAACGAGCAGTATTTGTTCACGTAACGACGTATTTACTCTCTCTTGACAACAAAATACAATAAAAACTTTGTTTGTATTTCAATAGTAATAGAAGCCCACGCTTTCCGTTAATTGAATATCCTTTGTTTAATCTTGTTCAATAAACTATAAACAAAGTTGACTAGGTAATAGTTACGCGTTTATTCCACTCGAATTGTACACGAGTGTACATACATTAGAAATACCTACGTAATATATGTATACAAGTGCGAAAACTTTGCGAATGTACCTACGTAATAAATATACCTATATAAGCACTTCCTTCTACCAAAGTATCGAATTATATATATTTTACTGTAAGTACCTGCAATTACTGACAACACAGCACCGTAGAGTATAATAAAATGTAGATGGAGTCTATGTGTTGGAAATTACATAATTTTAGCCTATCTGACTACCTAGTAAATATGAATAAGTATGTCGGATTAAGCGAAATAAAATTTATGTTTTGCGTAGAATACCCAGTAGGTATTAACAATTATATAAGGTAAATAATTGTCAAGAGTTTTTTTTTTTTCCAGACAAGTAAACCTCTGGATTTTCGAAATTAAAATACTCATTTTACATTTATTTCAATGCCACCGATATTAATACTTTAACGTTCTGAATACACTGCCTGGACCAAAAAAAAAAAAAACAAATTTGCGTTGATCACTTAGTTATTTGAATCACTATAAAAACACTGCATAAATAACAATACAAACAATCACATGCTTTTATTCATGTGACTGCAAACTTTCCACAACATCAATTTGTTGTTCTGCGGCCAACTTGCGGCAACCTGAGTCAGAAGTGATGCCTTCTGGCACTTGTGATATTATCTTCGTCACTCTCACTTGCATGAGTTTTCTAACGAGAGAGACAGTGACTCAGACAGTTTTGCTAGCGCAGAAAAGGCTTACATTAGTTAGTGAAACAGTTAGAGTATAAACCTTCTGTACTGGTTCAACGTCTATGTTTGTGACCACATGACGGCGTCACGTGTAGCGTCTGGTCACACGCGCGACGCGTGAGTCGTTTCATTACGAGTTGATTAAACGTATCGAGTTGGGTTTCAGTACTTTCTTTATCTTGATTGTTTCGGATGGAAGTTTTGGTTGAAATTTCATCATCTATTTCATGGGTGAATGTGGTAAACGTGCTCTATGATATTTATGACTGGAAGGCTCAGGTGTGTTCGCATGCTAAAGTTGATGTTCGTTATTTAAATCTCGTTCGTTGTCTTATTGAAATTAGGATTTTGAAATTAATTGAATTTAATTGAATTTGTTATTTTACTTTAAAATGTTTGTTTTGATTTTCCCCATCAGGTACTTTTTTCATTGAGGTGTGTCAATGGAATAAATTAAATTTGATTACGTCCTATCCACGTCATGAATTAATTTCACATAATTTTTATCCTCACCTTTTTTTTTTCCATGATTAAGTTTATTTCATTTTTTGCTCAGGTTAACGAATGTTTTAAAAACAAAACAAGGAAAAATTTTGGTTTTTCAAAACATTGATATTACCTGTTTTGTGTACGTCATAATTATTATAATTTGTGGTAAGTAAGAATGTAAAAAACTATGAATATGTTTTGAAAGATTGTTTTTTATTAGGAATTCAGATACCCTAAGTATTGAAATCACTGACGCAGACTTCATAATATTGCGAACATAATCCATTGAACCACTACGTAAATGGTGTTTTCAAAATCAACTCAAGAGTGAAAGCAAACATTTTAAATATGCGTTTTCTGTCTATTAGAAAGTGACAACCAGTCAAAGCTAAAAATTAAAACCTGGCTGCAAAATATTGTACCCTATGTCACTTCCGCTATCAAGACGAATTAAATGACACTTCACATGTCGAAATCCATGAAGCTGTGTAGGCTGTAGAGCGTGCCAAAGAAACCTTTTAAATACAAAAATACATATGTATACACTCGAAAAACATAAGCCTCCTTCTTGCGTAGTCTGGTAAAAAATGTAGTCTTGGGAAAATTCGGAGAAGGGAAATCACAAATAACATCCCCGCGCCTGAGCATATGATATATGATAATTATGTTTATGATAGATGATGATATGATAGATGATTCACAAATATGACTCATGTCCAATTTCAATTACAGTTGTTTAGCGTATCACTGACGATAAAAATTACGAAATCAGCCCCCAGTACTTTAACGCTATCGACGCTGAAAATTAATCTATTTAGCCGATGAGCTTATTATCTTACCATAACAGCGTATTTTCCTCAAAGGTAAATAATAACAATTATCTTTTTTTGCAAGGTGCCATTAAATTTATTCCGCATTACCATTTATCAGACCAATTTTTTATGAGTTAAAAATATAATTCAGATGATAATAAATATGGAAAAATACTTAAAATATATCATCTGTTTAGATAAAAAAAAATGAGGTAAATTTCAATGGGAAAATGTATTAAAAAACTTAAGTGACGTCATACATCATGTTTTTATTATTTATGGTTGGAATTGTACCTATCTATTATTTTTGTTTCATTACTAACATATAGCTAATAATGATAATAATAAAATAAAGTTAATAAAAATACTAAATCTACAGTTATAGAAAAGTACAGACAATTCTGTGACAAATTTTGTTCTATACTTAATTTGATCATTTAATTCAATTTATTTATATCTTTTGTAATAATAAAAAAAAATTGAAAATCTATCATTTAAGTAATAGATGAAAATTATATTTAATTAGCCGTACATATAAATTAACTTAGTGGTAGGTATTTTTAAAAATTATTTGTAATTTAATGAATAGAAGACGTGCCAGAGATTTTCGAGATGTTTATGATTATTCGGATGAAGTCTTAATAAATAAAATATTAATGAAACTTAATTATTGTAATTCCTCAGAAAGCGGCATAATAAGTGCATGGTGACGTTACTGTCTGAATTTCTAAAAATAAATGTGTTGATGGTTTATTATCTATATTAAATCATTCCTAATGATAGGTGATTCTGATTACCTGGAACCACTTGTGCAATTAATTCATATTATCAGTTCAATATCAACTCCTCTGTTTCTACTTATGAAACCTTGTAAATTAATCAGGCAACCTTTTCCTCCTTGTATACAGTTTAATGTAACTAGTCTGGCCATAAATATTGTAACAATACAAACTCCTTCGTTTATTTTTTTTTCTGCATTTAAATTTGAAATGCGTTTGTTAAGTCGAAAACTACAATCAATTTCCCGACATTTCACATAAGTTTTTCGTGATTATTAGTAAATATACAATATTTGCCAGACCGACTAAAGGCCTGTATCAAGGCCAAAGGTGGTCATTTTGAATAAAAATAATAGTTATACTTTGTTAAGACTTCAATTCATGTGTACTTACATATAACTTTTATTAACATTACATTACTGTATAAAAAAATAAATGCATTTTCATTTGTAACAGAACTTATGGCTAGACTAGGTAGACTCTAAATAACAGGAGACCAATACTCTATAGCTATACTATAGTATAGATAGACTATATAATTATGTATCTTATAATTATACATATTCAGCGTGTTTTCTGGCCATGCTCTACTCTTGTGCACTGTTTTCTGCCACTTTAACAATGGTATCTGACCAGCGGACCGAAGGTTTGCCGGATACTCACTGTCAGTTTCACGGCTACCATTCTGTGGCTGGTTTAGTCAGCTGTTCTTGTATCATTTTTTTTATACCAAACCTAACATTCGTCATTGGCTTCAGTGTCGCCGGCGCCAGTGACGAAACGTCAATTGAAAACAAATGTATTGGAACCAGGAGTGACGGTCGCAGGCGACACTCAAGTTTATGACAGAATTAAGCCTTTAAATATACCTGTACAATAGTGGGCACATTTCTGTTATCTGTAGACTTTCATCGGTCAATGGGTAATTGGGTAATTTATCAACATTTTGTGCAGCTGCAATGGTTCATAAATAAATTGGTTGTTGGATTGTATGCAGCTGTATAGGCACTAGCTCTTGTTTGGTAGTACCAGTTACTGTAGAAGACGGTTTCAATTACAAATTGTGGTTTTCATTCATCTGCATCAGTGCATTTACGTCACGGTTGTGCTGCTGTAGTATTAAATTGCCTACTTGGTTTCCCACGCCTTCGCCTGCGCAGTTTGAGTCATGTGGAACTTTGATAACATAGATTGCTTGTGTAGAAACTACCTGCAGCAGACGTACTTGCTACTTTTCTACTGTGCAATTTTGTGATTAAAAAGTTTGTACTTGTTGACTATTAATGAAAGAACTAACCAAAGAGGACAAAACTAATAGTAGCTTTAGTTTTGTTTTGTAAATTTTTTTTCATACTTATACTTAACAAGTGCAATGAAACATTTGAGTAAAACATTTCCGCCCTGCCAAGGACAGCGCTCTGCTAAATAGTTAAGTATCAATGACTAGCCAAAGAGTTGACAAGAACTCTGCAAATCATATTAAAATGTTTGCAACAGAATCTGTTGTGGAACTTTTTGGCAAGATTGACCAAGTTCATGTCGTCATAGGTAACTTTATTGTACGTCGCCATTTGCCATGGCATTGACGTATCTTCCAATCAACTTTAGTTAACCGAACTCATATCACTGATATTGGTGTAATCAGTTCCGGTGGAGTTGCTCCGCATTTTATTATGACGTATAGGCATCTGCATGTTCAGTAGTCTTATCTGTTTTCAGACTGTGTCCTAGTACATGTTTTACACATTTTTATCGTTTACTGAAGAAATCAGCTTGTTTTTTTATTGTGACATGGCAACAAACAGTCTAAATGGTAGTGGCTTGTAGTTATCTGAGTTTAGTGAACTACGCAAAAAGAATTTCATCAAAAATTCTACGTGATAGATAATCCTGGAAATTTACAAGAGCTCTTCAGATTTTTAATAGCTATTGTTAGATGCTATCTTTGAGAGCAGCCTCTCTATTTTTACTATGTAATATTTGTAACACAAAATTAATATTGGCGTACTTGTGGACAAGTAGATGTTTTACCGATTTTAATATTTCTAAAATATTTTGCAAAAATAACACAGTACATATTTAATCTTTGCCGCTGTTCTCGTCACGTAAACTTACTTTTAATGTAACCTTCTGAAAATGCAATAGATTATTTCTCAATACCGTCTGATGCAACAAGTATAATAAAACAATCATTATTTGTTGGAGGCAATAGCAATTATTAATAAATGGTATATAGGCAGTAATTGTTTCTATTACATAAATCATACATGACACAATATTTAATCAAAAAATTGTTGTCATAGTTCTAGCTACAATAAGAGCGCTACAAGAATAGCTAGTAACAAGAATATCGAGATCAATGTTACTAAATACCTTTCTATTTCTACCAACAGTTTATAATGACTGTTTTTTGTCTGTTACTGTTTTTTACCCATTAAAGTTTGTACATATTGTTTCATTTCATATTTCAATCAAATTGTGGTTTTCCTGCCACTATTTAGTTACGCTTTATTTGTCATACATCAAATGTCAAATGACATTTGTGACATTTGATGTATGGCAAATATGTCATCTTGATGGCTGTCCCGCGAATCAAGCTATCTTTAACGAACTATAGTCTCGGGTTTGTCTCCATCGATTCCAGAATCGGATTGAATGTGGCTAACATATCCCGGCGCGTTGCCTCAACCGATCCCGGGATCAGTTGCCAACGAAGAAACAAATTAGGATTTTACTAACACACCCCGGTATCCGTGACTACTACGTTTTTAGAAAATATTATGTTATGAGGGTAAGTATTTCTGCTAAAATAACTGAGACTTAACTTCCATAACTATTTCGAAAACAATCATTACCATCATCCTACTAATATTATAAACGCGAAAGTTTGTAAGAATGGATGGATGGATGGATGGATGTTTGTTACTCTTTCACGCCAGAACGGCTGAACAGATCTGGATGAAATTTGGCACTCTTTTTTTCTCTTTACTTTTTAACCGCGGGTGAAACCGCGGGGCGCAACTAGTGTACGAATAAATACTTCAAATAACATTTATTACTTCTATCCGAAATTGAACAATCTGTAACAACTCTTGCGCAAGAGTTTGACCACCTGGCGTGAGTACAGTCTCAAACATAAGTACAAGTATTCAAAATAATATAGTATTCACAATAACTGCTCGTGTATACTGAGCAGGCGACAGCGTTTTTGCCTTGGCATACTTAAAGGCTAGATATTTCACAGCTGTTGCCTTCCTATCGTTCTGCACATCAATAGGCCTATCATTTGCAGGGTCATTATGACTGCCAATCATCAAAGACAATACGAGTACAACAGTTTTTTGAAAATTCGGTCTATTCACGCAGTTGATTCTTTCTCAAATATAAGAAGGAGCAGCTAATTGTTAGTGAAAATAATAATATTCTATGGACCATGTTAATTCAAGATACATATGTAAACGTGTTTGAGCTCGTGATCTTTCGATCAAAATGGCATTCAACCGAGTATTAGGAACTCTTTTGAGGTATCATGTCATTTATGCATGCTCTTGGTAGGTTTTGACACCGCCTCGTCCTCAATTTTGTAAGCAAGGACCACCAAAACAACACGCTCTATGTTCGTGATGGTCCATCGCTCTTAATGCGTGTCTGAGATAAAAACGTGAATTTTGGTTTTCAGTCATATCATATTCATATCACAAAGCGCTGTTTCGAAATACTAATTTTATTAACTAATACATGCTATTGAAACTAAAATAATCACATAAGAACTCGAATATTTTAAAATGTATTATTAGCATGGTGTATGAGTGGTTTAAGGCGTGACGATATGTTATGTAACTTATTTTTACCATTCAATAACATAATAAATCCTTCAGCATTTCAGATGGGTCATTAAAATTACTCACATTTGTGTAAACGAAAACCAATATTAACATCTATATATTCAGGTCCAATTTACAGTCAAAATTAAACTTTACTTTCCAGATTTTAAGGTACAATTTTGGCGGAGGTCAATTTTGTATAATAGTCTGTTCGCCGTGACTAATGCGCGTGATTGCAACAACCCGTGCCCCCAATACTTTGAACTTGACATCCATTGAATAGGTTTCATTTGCCGGCCCTTTAGTACGGGTTCTAAACACGGAGTAATAGGATTCATTAAAATTCCTATGCCCATTGTTCTAATATGTGTGTTTGTATACGACTTTATGTATTCCAAGAAGAGGATCAGTGGAAGCTAAATAACCAAGAGACTTTAATAGGTTCTTTCCATTATGACTAGGTATGTCAACAACCCCGGAATCACGCATAAATGTTTGTGTTTCCTAGAAAAAGGGTTATTGACGCCCAACAAAATGATTTATTGAAATGATGGCTTGAAATTCAAAATGATTTATTGAAATTTTAAAATGTTTTATTGAGCAGCTGGTTTGTTTCACTGATTTCCTGGGTCCCTGATTAAGATGATCCCGTTATTTACTTCGTGGAAGACTCACCGTACCGACTCACCTTAAGTGGCGTCATGAATTTCATTGCTGACGTTGATCACTAGACAATAACTAAACGATCTCACATAGTTTCGTCCACCTCAACCTAAGATATTTTACTTGAGTAAGATCCTAACCTTTGTAATATTGAAATAGTGCTGCTACGTCTAAGTATTCCGTATCTGAGACAGTCAAATAAAACTTTAGTTTAGTGTGATGATGTTTTAAACACAATATATAGATAGAGAGTCCTTAGTAATGATATCTAAAATACTTAAGGTGTCATGCTAAAATATACTAAACCGACTCATCTTCTGGATAAAAGTTGATAAATGATGATTAGCAAAACAAACTTCTTTATAATTTAACCGCTATGACAAACAGATGATTCCGCATTAGTAAACATCACGTTTATTCTTATTTTAGTAACCAGCTCACTTACCTACCCCATGTGTTGAACTGGGTTACTAATGATTCACTCTCAGCTAGTTATCTGGTTTGTTTCGCTGAAATATTTGAATCAGCTTCAGGAATATGTTGTGATCACGTTTTGTAGTAAAAAACGTGTGGAAAATTTGTAAAATCTGTTCCGAGAGCCGTACAGTCTGGGTTTTGCAATTTTTTCCTAGTACGTAGTCTTACAATTATTATGGTTTTTGTTTGGTCTCATCAATGTTTGTAAAGTAGATAATTTTTATGATAGCCACCTAAATAATCCTCCTTGAAGTATCCGGAGACCAATAACCTTGCTAGCAACTGCGTATATGGCTGGCGGAGCCAAATTAGGTTTCAAAGGTGTATTTATTTTGTAAATCACACCAGAGAATCACGTGTAACTAACCATTGGTACAAAAAAATTGTCCGTGTGTGTCTTTATTACTCAACAATTTCAACTCATGTGCATAACTGTTCCTGAACCCAACGACCTCATTTTGAGAACATTTCGAGGCGCCTTAGCGTGACACCGCCGGCGGAAGTCCAAACAGATGGAGGTGGTAGACACATCATCATAATGCAAGCAATAACGAGCTATACGCATTTCATACAAAGCTCAAAATAAATTGTCCAGCTCTTTTAATTTTAAACACAAAGAAATCCTACAGTGTCGACTCTAACTCTATTGAAATAACGTTTAAATTTAAATATTTTGCTAGGAAAGCCTGTTGTTCATAAACCGCAAATGGAAGCTTTTCAATAAAAAGTTTAATTCCTTTCCAATAAGATCCATAATTCGGTATAACGTAGCATTTTTACAACTGTTGATGATTCAACAATCAACTTTATTTGGCTTAGATAAAGGTGCAATTAGAATGCTTTATTTTTTCTCAGTCACTAAAAGCAGTAGGACGTTGCAGTTATTGGGTGGGTTTGGTCACCCGTCTGAAGTTATAATGCAGTTACTGATTTGCTTTAATTTATTCATGTGATTTTTTTTTTATATTCTAGTATAATATTAGTAAGAGTACTTACTTCAAAAATTTTAAATCTTTATTTCAGATTTCACGGAATCTGAAATAAAATATCTTTAAAACTTCCAAGATATGATAAAAAAAAACAGATTCAACTTTGAATCTGTAATGTAGGGAAATATTTATCCTATATAGTCCAAATCATTCGTCAATGTATCCGAATTCTATAGTATAACATAATATACATAACATATCGTCACGCCATTCCCCCGAGGGCGCTGGCAGAGGTGTAATACAACACCCACACTTAGCCGGACGATATTCAGTCCCAAATGTGACAGGGGCGCGCCTGTCGCCATACACCGGGCTCCAATCATGTAGCAGATGACATACAATACGCACATAATATGTTCACTTAATGAACAAATTGGTGCGTGCCGTCGGCTGGATTCGAACCCGCTCCCTCTGGCTTGGGAGGCGGGCCTTCCCAACTAGGCTGCCATTGCCTCTATAGTATTTAAATATAATATATTCGTATTGTATCGTTGTAAAGTATCCAAGACATCGTAAAACGGAACATTTTCGACGTCACTCCGTAACGTAGTGGAAAAAGTTCTTTCACATACACAACTCGGCCCATTAGCAATGTTAACGAGTTCTACTGACATTTACTCAATGTTATTTTTCGCCAATACGCTGTGGCCCACTTTTCCAACTTCTAGGTTTCACTTTCGCTTCATTTGTCATTGCACTTTCATTACTCTTCGTAACTGTTCCGAGCACAGTTAACTCTTATTTGCTGTTTTGAACTCTATCACTGATACAAATAGAGTTCATATAACTTAGAGAAGTTTTCTGTTTGTTTAGCTTTCTGATGTTTGTCTTGGTATTAAATTTGGCTAGACGGTTATTTTAGATGAGTACTTTGATTTTTGATGGTTTATTTTCTTAATAAGGACTTATCTCGAATCAGAAGTATAAATACATATACCTAATGCGTATGAAATGGTTCCATTACAGTATCTACTACTTATTTAAATTACTTCTACTTTAGAACCAAAATATTACTATTTTTGTAGAGCTTCTCTTCTTAGCTCGTATTGTAACAGAACTATTTGAAACATCTTTGTCCAAAGTCATGTTTGTTGAATGAATCTGTTTTCATTAGTTTTCAAAACATAAATGGCTTCTTACTTTCGTTGATTGCACCAACAACCTCGACCTTTGAGATAAAACGATGTCCATTACAGAATAGTAAGTGTTTTATTAAACTGGACACGCGATATCGATATTAGCAGAATGGGCTTGTTTAGGACAAGCCAGCATCGTGTAGATGGAGATTAATGATTAGAATTTGTAACAAACCAAACAGGACTTCAGAAGAACCACAATGAAAAAGCTTTTAATTGTATTTTAATATGTACTAGTAGTCTAAAATATACGCATAATACGTACGTATAATATAATATAATACGCATAAAAAATGGTCAAAAATATACCTTGTAAAGTTGTGGTCACATAAATATACCGTTACTCAAGTTTTGGGGACTCCGAAAATGAACGTACATTTTTATCCTCATGTTGCAATTGTGAGGGCCTTCCCCTAAACTGATTTTGATAAAAGCCAGCTGTAAATTATTCTTGAGTATCAATAAATGATACATTATTGGTATTTTGATGGACTGCCTGAAAGTAAGGTAATATGTTGTGGTGTGCATGTATATTTGCGCATGTTATTAATATGTTATTAATATGTATAACAATGGTCCTATGTGACTTTTAACCATTAACAATGGCTTGTCCCGTTTTGATTGCAATACAGCGTCGTTATAATTATTCATTTCCATGTCGGAAATATTAATAAATACCTAATGTTATGGTGTAGTTTATTTTAAAATAACAATACGTAGCTATATAATTTATTGTGTGAGTTGTGGTTATGATAGTAGGTATCATTTGCACACCTCACTCCAAAATGTGTAAAAGATAAAACACCACTAATTATACATTTTGGAATTCGTTCCAAGACTAAACAGTAGACTATAATTCTCTACTACAAAGGCTATGACAGTCATCACTTGTTAACATTCTTCATCTTAATAAATCTTACAAATAAAATATTGTACACAAAGTTATGAACATTCTTCAACGTTAGCATCTACGTACTATTAAGACTTAATGGTTCATTAAAGATACACTAATGTTTTTATAATGCAAGTAAACTGTTTACAAGACTTTAGACTTAGATCTGTTGCATATTCAACGTTTATAAAGTCGTAGTCCATATGAAGGGTGATGTTAGAAGAACGATTCAATGCAAAATGCGTTCTAGAATAAGACGAAATTGAACGGGAAAATCGTAAATTATAATCTACAACAACTTGATTCGAAATTCTTAGGAAACCTCTGATATAGCTCTTAACGATCAGACCATAAGATAATGATTGGTAAGATAAATAAATAACATTTATATCGATTTTTAATGAGGTTTTTTGGTTTACAAAACTACGCCATTTATATAAATAGGAAAATACCAGTGACAAGGAAATTAATGTGATACTGCGAATGTACAGTCCATAATCTACACTAATAATAATAAAATAAAGAGGAAAGATTTGTATTTTTGTCCTACTGGTCTAATTTAAAAAATTCTTTCACTAATAGAAAGCTACATAATCCCTGTGTGACATAAGACATGAAACGCAAGCGAAAATATTTAATTTTCTTAGCTAGTTACATTTAATTATTTTTCTATTACTTACTGTTTGCGTTCAACATTTCATATTCTAACCACTCATTACTGAGATTACATTAATCAAAGATGAGTTGCACTGCAGTTTTAAATTAGTGCGTACTATAGGTCAATATCCTTATTGTAAGTGTAAACAAAACAACGTGGCTTAGATTATGTATGACTTTATGAGTCAAAAGGCATGTTCGCTTAGATTTCATGTTTACATTGTAGTGACTAGTAGACTTTTACCCGTGTAATTTAAATCCACGATTAATTTAAAAAATCCTAAGCATCCTGACCATCGACTATTAATAACTAACAGGTCCTTAGTAATTATCGATTTCAGTCGGAGGTTCCCAGTCTTTTTATGTACGTTCCCTGATGATCCCTGATTTTATGTGATGATCCTGATCAGGGAACAAATACAAAAAAAAGATTTGTGGAAGATGGCTGGAGTGATTTGAAAATGCCTTTTTTCATATAACTTTATGAAAACACAATTAAGAAAAAAAGCACCTCATTTGGAACTTACTCGTTGCTTTGTATTTTAACTGTAAGCTTACATCAAAATTTATACTTCATACTGGAACAACTAAGATTAACAAAATGTTCGTAAGTAGACCTGAAATGATGACTAGCAGAAATCGGTCACTGCAAAATAATATTCTTTATAACTTCGTATAAAGGAACATGTCTGAGTCAAGCAGTTCTATTTCCAACAAAGGGTTTCACATGCGCAGACGCTGATCCGGTCTTGCTTTTGTTGCCACCTTTTTGGGACAAAACGAATTAAACCGAGATCCACATGGCAACAGCGTTGAATCACTGAGTAAGTGAGTAGGTAGAGACTAGCTTCTTCATATAAAAGTAACTGTTGCTATTACCAGACTGCGATATAAATTGTACGCTTTTTGGTAATTAAATTAACATTCTAGAACCTGCTGTTTGAATTTAAAATATGTATAAGAATAATTCCAAATTAGCGAGGTAACTTTATCCTTGACATTGAACACGAGACTTAAATGACTTTGTTCTTACATCGATCTAAAATTGTGTCTTGGCTTTCGATACTATAACTTCAATACTTTATCTGTCTTGAGCAAATTCATGGCAGGCATCAATCAACTTTGGGTTCTGGGAAGTTTTCCGCTACTTCATCTTTCAATTTCTACTTTGGTCAGCCAGGGAACTGAAACCCCGTTGAATATTCGATTCTGACCACCCTTTCTAAATGTCTGAGCCTATAAGTTTATGGGTTTTTATCACACCAATAAATGGCTACTAGATTCGCTACTAGATCCTCTAAACCTCCAAACAACGTCTTCTAAGTTCCGGAACTTTTATAAAACCTCGCCTTCTTAACCCGTTCTTTGATAACATTGTAGGGTAACTGCGCAATTTATGTATTCTTAACGACAAAGTAAAAATAGTCAGGTAACCCTTTTTAGTACTATACAATATCCAACAAGCTACTCCACACCGGTTCCTATAGCTTTCTCTGGAACTGGATCACGCTTCCGTGCGATCATAATAGCATTGGACTTTACTCAGTGAAAGTTGGCTTCAAGAACACATTGCTCAAGACTCGCCAACTTTTTATTTTGTATTTCTTCGAAGCAAACTGTCAATTTGATATCATTAGTTACACAACGCATCCGGGATTACAGAAATCGAAACTGACAGGTAACTCGATCGGAAATCTCATCAACTATCGGAAGATTTCATCTACGCACATGATGTTATACCGAAACAATGACGTTGATAATTCAGCAGAAAATGAAATATCAACAGTGTCAGTACGGTTAATTTTGACATTAACTCCTCGGTTCATGTATTACGATTACTTGTATTCGTATGACGTACATCCACGAGTTTGACTCAAGTCAACATCATCGAGATTTATCTCCTGAACGTCTTCGATGAGTGATTGTTCGCATTCGTTGATGATGGTTATAAGGTACACTGGTAAGGTGACGCAATTGCTTCTAGGTATACAACGACAGACGTGCTTAGATGTTTTTTTATGATGCTTGTAATAATTCAAAGTCACGTGAAGTTTTAACGGTCACATTTTGTTTCACCAAACATTGTATAATTTATGAACTAAGAATGGTCACGTGTAAAGAAATAGGTAAAACATTCCCATTGTTCTCTCTGGGAGAGTTTTTTCAAGATTTTTTTCTAAATAATACAGACAAGCGTGGACTACCTGGCAATATATTGTATTCACAAATCGCATCGCAAAGCAAATCTTCATAATCTCAGTTATTTGTTACCTACAATTACATTACTACTTGGTATAAGTGATCTTGAAAATGAGATCATTACTTTTTTTTCCACCTGTAAATTACAAATTCTTCAATATCTGACGCAGGTTTTTAAGAATGTTTATTGAGAAACTGCGACAGGTTAAAACAAATATCAATGAAATTGCTGATCTTTTTGATACACTCAGCTTTTTTTCTGCACATAATTTAAAAAAATATTTCATAAAGATAAATCATAACGTTTGCTTAATAAGAAACTATAAGATGCAAACAAGTTAACGTTTCAGATTAATTAAAGTTCAAATACAATGTCACGATTTTTTTTTAAATATTATTAATACTAATTAAAATACATTTAAAATGACAGAAACTAGAACTTAACCACAACGTAACTTGACTGATAAAAATACAACGCTCTTACATAAGTTGTAAATAAATTTTGACGGCTCCCGAGACTACGTCAAAAGATTTATATTTCACAAGATCATCAACAATTTATATTACTAAAAAATAATTCAACTGTTGCAAAAAAAAATCGTTTAATGAACATTGTAACATTACTTACTGCACTTAATATTAATACATCAAGTAATAATATCACATACGATGTAGGTAGGTATTATAAGAACCGCTGCGTGTGTATTCTGAACATGTGCTTACTACGTTCGATCCATTTGAGGTGCAAGGCTACACGTGTAAGTGTTGCTGAATGTGCATAATCAGAGGCTAGTTGTTAGGTGACCTTTTAGGAAGTAAACTGATAATGAGACCACACTTCGTTACCTACTCCATCCAGTCGTGACTAAGGCGGTGCCAGCGTTGCCCAGGCACAGGGCACAAATCTTGGAAGGACAGAAAAATATCCAGGATCCAGTTTTAGGTCATGCATGTTTGTAGCAGTTATAGATGCTAGCACCAGATGTGTAAATGGCTAATTACGGTACTGTTCTTTTATACTCATTAAAATTAAGTAAAGTTTTGTAAGTTTGTACCTATATAGAAAGATCGCCTTCTCCTCTTTCTAAATTTCCGGAAACTCTGATACAATAAAAAAAACAGTATCACCGAGTGGTAAAAAAATTGAAACGAGAACTATCCTCTTCAGAGTAGCTTGCGTATAGTTTGTATTTTGGCCAACCAAAAATATGTCTAATTTCTTAGGAAAACATGATGGTTTTTACCTGACTGCGCAAGAATGAGGGTTATGTTTTTCGAGTGTTTGTATGAGATTTCTTTACCACGCCCTACAGCCGCTTGATGTATTTCGACATGTGAGGTGTCATTTGAATCGTCTTGATAGTGAAAGTGACAACATTTTTTTACAGCCGGTTTTTTTTTCTTCTTTTAATAATGTTACTTGTTATATGTGTCTGAATGAAACCAGGCACTATTGGTTTAATTTACTTTCGTACTTATTATCAATAGCGTTATTGTATTGTCTGTCCATTCCTAATAAAATTCTTTCAACAAAATGTATGTTAAGTAATTGGTTTGGTTTGGATTTATTACTTTATCGCTGTGATGGATTGAGTGTAAACAAAAAAAAGAAAACCATCGTTGCCTGGCTGAGTAAACCCGGTTCAGAGTGAAGGACACAACTAGGCTAGCAACTTGTAGGACGTTGTCCCGGATGAAACTACTATGAGTATGCTATATTTAGCTCCACACTTAATGGGTTTCAGGGCTAATTAAAATCAAGTTGACAGACTCGAAACTAGATGGCGTTAAAATATTTACCGATGCTCCCGTAAATTGCTTAAAAAAACCAATCAGTAAAACGTTCATTTGAACAGACACAATAATTTTCGTTAACACAATAATTTGTGTTAACGATATTTATCGGCTCGGTATGTTACTTTTTTGTCAAAAAAATTCACGGAAAATCCTTCAACGTCACTCGTATTTTTACTTGTTTTTGGCATGAGCTTTAACCGCAGCCAACATCAATTCTGCTTAGCATTATACCGTTACCGACAGCTTTACAGCAATTATACGGGTATGATCCCGAGGAACATTGCCCCAGAGGCAAAAAGGCGAGTCGAGTACATTCACCCGGTCGACGAGTGCGATGCACTAAGTTAACCAAACCACCTGACTCTATGACCAGATCATAAAGCCTATCAGAGCCATAATAATACTTCAAAAAACAATCTCATTTCCCATTTATTTGCTTGAAATAAAAATATTTAAAATTGAAAGACAATACGACCTTACTGTAGGTGAATGACCGAAAAAAATATTTGAGCAATTTCCGACCTTTTAGCAGGAAAATGGACGACAAGTTCGTGGATCTCATGAAAGAGCAATATCAAAAAGTGTAGGTCGACGGAAGTTTAAAGGTTGTCTAATTGACGGCAAAAATTGATTTTTTCATTATCTTAGTGGATATTTAATCTACATCGGGATATTGATAACCGCAAAATTAAAGCTTTACGGTACTAGTCGTGTATATTATGTTGTTTTTTAATATATTCGTGTTCGTGAGTGTTTTACAGAAATTTAATTCATACACTGTGCAAAAACATTCTACAGCTTATGTAAGTACAAGTCTGTAATGAGTTTTTGTATAACTTATAGACCATTATTTTGTTGTAAGTATCCTACACAACAACCGCATTGAGGTCATTGGCGGCTCACAGACGTAACCTCACTAGCAATCGCTTGCAATCCAGGAAACCTAGACCAACAATAGGAAGTACGAGTTCGTATTGAAGCAATACTGACTCAAGATATGATGCAAAGTCCTTATTGTGTCGAGTGAGGTAAACACTAAATAACTATGTCGTGCAGGCAAAATTATCCAGATGCTAAGATTCTGTAGAAACACTTGCACAACATGTTTTGTTATATCCCGCTTCCGTTCAAAGAAACCATGTAAAAGGCGATATAACATGTTTTTCATCGGTAAAACCATATAATGTAGTATTGGAAATCGAGATGATCTTTCTAGTCAATACAGGTTAGTGTACGTGGGATGTTTTATTAGACGTTGGTAGATTATATCCTGTTGGAAACTGAGTAAACAGAAATTAACAATTATATTTTCATGATGATTGTACTTAGGTTTATATTGCGTATTCGTTTTTAGCGACAAGTTTGCTCCCTGCCACATTTAGGACTGAATATCGTCCGGTGAACTGTGGTGTGGGTCTTGTTATACACCTCTGCTAGCTCCTTCAGGGGAAAGGCGTGATGATACGATATGCGTGTGATAAGTTATGTGAAAGTTTTAGATTTGGCCATACCAACCATTATAATAGTCGAAAATTTAATATCGCATACTTACTTAGATAAATTTTTATTAGGGTATAAGATCAAAAGTCAACGTAGATAGGTACCTAATTAAGTTTTTATATAAAACCAAACTTCTTCAAACCTAAATCGTCATTTAAAGAAAACGAAACGTTCTCAAAATTACAAGTACTTTGTTTTACCAGAACTGCTTGCGAATAATTTCAAAGAACGATTACTCAAGGACGATGATGTCGCAATCATGTTAGTTAATAATTTAAAATAACAGTATAAGATTTGCTTTTCCTTATTCACATCCCATATAGTTCTACTTACCTAGAAATACAGTATTATTGTTCCTAACATTTAGATCACTGGAAAATCCTTTATCCTGTAAACTGCGCAGATGGTTGTGGAATTAATACAAAATCCATAAAAGTAACATGATGTAATAGAGTGAACAATTACCCCTGCATTTAAAATTATTTATGCATATCTTATATTTTTGTTTAAATTGGAAAACTGTCATGGAGTGAAACGCATTTCCTGCCTCGGTGTTCCCTAGCGATTGCTAGGTGATACCGTTACAACCAAGTTACAACCTGGATCTCTTCAAGACAAGAGGGAACAGCCACCTCTTGGGCAAGCGTGTTCCATCTTTCACTTTCCGTCACGTGGACCCAAAACAATATAAACATAAAAACAATATTGTAAAACTGGTAAAAGCTATAACTCTGCTTTACGTAGGAGGAACGAGCTTCCGATGATAATGATAATAATGCACAAAACTTTGTGCATTTGTCATCATTTGTAAAAAAATATACTTACCTACAAAAAGGCCAGTTACTTTAGTACTATGTGGTGTAATAATATACGCATAACAAAAATTATGTATGTCAATCATGTCCATGTAAAGTAGTTTATAAATAATACCTATGTCGTAATCGTAACATAGAATCAAGTAACACAAATCAAAGTATTTTTTATTCCAGGTAGCTATTTTTAATTATCGCGAAAACCAATAAATACTGCAAATTGATATTCGTTCGGCGTTTCGTGACTCAGTTCCACTAGGTCGCGTATCTAGGAATTTTATTAGTACACCCCAAATTTCGAACGAGACTAACTAAGCATAATGAAGCGGTTTTAGCGTTGCATGACCAAAATATTTGTTAGCTTACCCTAAATCTCCTGATAAGTGTAGTGAACTCTCGTTAGTGTGTTATTAGTTCTGGGAAAGTTCAATGAGATAGGTTTATTGCGCAGTGAGCTTGTTTTATGTTTTTTTTTTTGGAATGTCAACGACGCCACTACTTAATTACTTCCCGACAGTATAGTGTCAGTGAGTCAGTATCAGTCGGTGTATGTACATGTCAGTGATCCGTTTGTTGATCTTAATATTTTCTTATTTGATTGCTTTTTAACTGCTTCTAGTTTACCTCTGATGACTTGTGTTCAGGGCAGTATTTTTTACCGTTGCGCATCAAAGTAGTAGCGTGGTAGGTAATATTATTAGGACTATCACACGTATTTAGTGATGGCAGTGGACACTGGACAGGGCACAACGCTCGTAGAACCGACGGCCGATGAGGCAGAAAGATTGTCAAGGGGCGACCACGAACCGGAAGACAAAGCGTAGGAAGAGCTCCCACAAGGTGGACTGACGATCTGGTGAGGGTCGCGGGAAGCCGCTGGATGCGGGCAGCGCAGAACCGGTCGTTGTAGAGATCATTGGAAGAGTCCTTTTTCTAGTAGTGGACATCTCCCGGGCTGAAATGATGATGATAATTTCATACTTAGGTACTCATATCTTAAAAAAGATAAGTTAAAATAAGATAACTATGTTCAAAACTGAAGAAAAGCCTGCTTTCTAAATCAAAACAAACCATACCACAGCATTGATCCGGTATTTTCCACAACATATCGATCAGTGCGGAACGAATGAAGGATGGCGCACCGTGCAATTGGCGAAGTGGTACGCGCGCCCGTTAACTAGCGCTCAGCGGTTGTACTACAGTTTTGTGGCATAGTATTGTGACCGGTAGTTATAAACCACTATTGCATTCGTACCACGATTTTCGATATCATCTTTACTTTAAACAAGACTTGTACCTGCATTACAAAGAAAACGAAACCAAAAGAACCTGAAACGAATTTAGATACTTACAATTAGGTTAATCTTAGGTTCGAAAGATTTACATAGACTTTATAAGATCTACTTTACTGAAATGTTTTAAAGTTTTATTAAAAACTTTGGTTTAAGTACCTGTTATTTCGAAAATGTGAGATTTGATTTCAAGCACCAAACGATTCATCATAAGAATACTCGTATCACCAAAAGAAGTACAAAGATTCACAATCGCGTATCTACAAACTGTATCATATTAAAAACCATTACATTGCTTATCTGGTCATATGAAATCTCGATAAAAACGTATATCAAAGTGAACAACATTAGATCCATTTACCATTATAATACTTCCTTATTATTCCTAATATTATCGTAGAGGCCTTCATCCTCGAACACAAACAGGAACTTGTCTATTATAAAGCCTTTTCTATATTGGTAGTTGGTGATAAACTTAGCATGGTTTCCAATTTAACGATAATGGAAGGCTTTACGAAAGGCTTATGTCCATAAAAATAAGGTTGGCTTAGTCTAGAGAAGACAATAATACTTCTTGTACTTGTATTCCTAATCTTTCAATTGTGAAATTGGAACTAATATCAATTCCAGTAACCATTGATGTTATCTTAACTTGTCTATTTCCAAATAGATCTCAGGTAGCCATAAATCTAAGTCTTGCAATGATATAAGTAACTTGCTTATAAAACGATCCATTCCTTTCTGCAACAAACTGTAAACGAAATGCCTCGTACCCGACGTATTAAAGGAATGTCAACATTGATGCAAACGCATGTGAGGTAATTCAATATGACCATCACTTAGAAGTTGTATCTGAAAGTCATGTTCTATGTTTGATTTTTCATTTAAACATACTTAGTAACATTGATTGATAGATCTAATATTTTGGCTACTGACTTTATTACTAACTAAACACATGCAGGAACTACTACTGATCTAATCTGCATAGGCTACTACATGATATAGCAGTTAAGCTAGTCAATTGTTTTGAAGGCCTAACAAAAATTCAAACATTTCATTCGAGCTACGATATAAAATGTGGTGTGTAATTTTCAGAGGTTATATGTTTATTTTTTGTTGTTTCAGATGCCCCGAATGATGCGAATTACATGATATGCGGTGTCGTCATTGCAATGGCCCTCGTCGGGCTCATTATAGTCCTGTTGGCCTTAACTATAAAGTAAGTAAATCGGTAAATTTTGTGTTTAATATTACAGTAGGGCTTTCAATTTCTTACATTACTCATCTTCATTCATTCATTCATTTCTTTTTAATCATGGTTTATAAGCTTAACATTAAACTCCTTCGTCTGCGTCTTCGGAATCGAACTGGTTTCCGCTTTTACACCAATAGTGTGATGTGAAGCGTGTTATTAAGTTTGCTATGTACATATATGTTGCAGCCAATTAGCTGAATTCACCGTTCAATTAACAATGATCTAGCTTCTTTACTAAACGTCGCCGTTCAACTAGCTTCCTTATGATATTCAGCATTTGACCAAACGGCTAAGCAAAATGGCTTGGAAAGACAATATTGACTATTTGTCTAGCCTTGTCGTTCAAGTACAGGAGGTTTCGGGTTGTTATAAAAAATAACTACGTAGCTCCCGCCTTAGCCTTCTAATCTAACCATGGATTGCTTAGTTGGATTTGCTCTGTAATAGGAGTCGGACAGGAGTATTATAATGTAATGTTTACCAGATTTACGGTTCGTTTCACGGATTTTCGGATTATAGTTTTATAAATAATTTAAACTGATTCAAACATTTCTTTAGTCAAAAATAGCATTTTTGCCAAATGATCACCCTATTCTATAAATGGCCTAAGCATCAGCCAGACAGTTTATTAAATGTTGTATTAGACGCTACGGCTGATCATCATTTAGCTTGTTGAACAGCGCCGTTTAGTCAAATGGCTAGCTTTTTAATTGAACGGCTGATTAAGCAAGTTGGCTGCGACATATAAAGGGATCTAAACTTAGTATGCATTAGTAGGTTACGTAAACGCTCTCATCTTTACACCGGGTGATTCAGCTTATTATCCTATCCATCATATTCGTACTTCGTTCTGAGTCATCATTATATAATTGTTTTTCAATGAATTTTATACTACAATACTTTATGAGCCAGAACATGATATGTCATGTCATTGAACTTGTTCGATGTTGGAACTAATATAACATAATATTTGAGATCCCGTTGAATTAAAAAAGTATTTCTAACGTAACATATCGTCACGCCTTTCCCCCAAGGGGGCGAGCCTGTCGCCATACACCGGGCTCCAGTCATGTAAGCAGATGACATACAATACGCACAAATGTTCATACAATTAACGAATTGGTACGTGCCGTCGGCTGGGTTCAAACCCGCTCCCACTAGCTTGAGAGGCAGGCCTTCTCCAACTAGGCTATCATCAGTATTTCTACTAAAAAAAACATAAAAGTTCCCTTTAAAATTATATTTTATTACTAGCTCTATGAAAAACATTCAACGGTTTCCAATCAAATCTATAATTAATTAGTCCATTTATAGCGATTTCAGGCAGGAATAACAGACATAACAGTCTCCATAATAAAGATGTAGTAAAATCAACCGAGCCATCTTCCAAAATATAAAATACAAATAGTATTTCTCGAAGTACGAATACTACCGTTTACGATTATTATCAATCGTTAAATCAAAGTGATCATAAAATAAACGGAGAACGGTCGAAAAATCATTATTTTCAGAACTGTGAGATAAGATTGATAGACGATTGCTACGAGTATAAATCAAAACGTTGGCGAGTTAAATTCAATTCCGATGCCAAAACATACAACGGTCTTAAATACATTGAAAAGGTAATAAGTGTTCATAATATTTTTGTCTCGGTAAGTCTAAAAAAAAACCGGCCAAGAGCAAATTGGACTCGCGCACGAAAGGGTCCGTACCATTTTTCTAAAAAAACGACAAAAAACACGTTTCTTTTATGGGAGCCTTCATGTGTACGGAATGGCAGATTAGTTGCCTTCAGGAGAAGCATATTTGTGATGAGGGTTGAAATTTACAATAAGCTACCACAACTTTTAAAAGATACGCAAACTTACAATAGTTTTAAATTGAAACTTAAAAAATATCTTATTGACAAGGCATACTATTCTATTGACGAATATTTGAAGGACACTGACATTGATTTTATATAATATTTTTACTTTGACATTAATCCAATATAATTATTTTTTCTGTATTCTGTAAACTTTTGCATACCAAGCGGTTTAACCATGGCGAACTAATTTTATTTATAAGAACTATCTGTAACCCATGTTTTGCAAAATAAATTATTTGATTTGATTTGATTTGAAATTTTTTTTTAGACTTTGTTGTTACAGCGGCAATAATCATTCACAAATGCAGCATCTGTGAAAATGTTTACTGTCTAACTATTACGGTTCATGAGAAACAGCCTGGTGACAGACGGACAGACAGAGACGGACGGACAGCGGAGTCTTAGTAATAGGATCCCGTTTTACTCTTTGAGTATGGAACCCTAAAAACCATCTACGAAAATGTTAAAGACCGAAAGACAATGCACATCCGAAATTTCAGAACTAAAAGCATGAAATGTTGTACATCTTGAAGCTCTATATATAACGTATAGAGAAAAGGTTGTTAAAAAACTCATTGCCTACGATGTCTTCAAATTTGAAAGTTGCACATGGTTTTACAAAAGTAATTGTGCATAGAGAGGCCATTTGGCAGAATGTCAGGGTTTTCCACATTCCCAGTCTTTAGCATCATTTCCGTCATAACGTTATACTAGACAATCTGTAAGTATATTTAACTAGATTAGTTACGTAAAGATAAATTGTTGTTTGTTGACATAAAATGTATTTCATACTGGACTTGACATTTTGAACTGGCACAGTACCTACGTACTGTGTACACCGGGAAAATACTACTTAGCTCACTCTTACACGTATAGTTAGAATAACTAAGTAAAGCACATGAAAAGACAACACGCGCTTTGTGTTAACTATTTAACTATGTTATATAGTTATATGTGTAAATATCGGCACGCCTTTCCCCCGAAAGAGCTGGCAGGAGTGTTATACAACACCCACACTTCGCCGGACGATATTCAGTCCCAAATGTGACAGGAGGCGAGCCTGTCTCTAGACACCGGGCTTCGGTCATGTAGCAGATGGCATACAATACGCACATTATCACACAATGAAAAAATTGTTGCTAGCCGTCGGTTTGAACCCGCTCCCTCTGGCTTGAGATTCGAGCCTTCTCCAAATAGGCCATCATCGCTTCGAAAAAAAATCACTGTCTTTGGTTAAGTTGTGTAAATGATAGCCGTTCGTAAAAATGTGTTAGTGATAGCAACTCTATTTTTCTCTCTCAATGCTTGCTAGTAATTTCCAGTAAATGAGCAAAATGGAACCAACAAAGTTAAGTTAAGTAAGCGAAGTTCAAAATGATTGGCAGTTCCTAATGGAAAGTGTTCACGAGCTAATTAAATGTCAGTCAAAGTATAACAAAAGGAGACAGTTACATACTCGCCCCCTTACCAATAAACGTTGTATTTCCTCGGAATAGTATTTTTTTTCTAGATTTTTTTAACTCAATCGAAAAAAATATAGTATAACATAATAATACACACTTATAACTCTGTATAGTATAACTATTACGAGATATCCGAGGCTATACAGCGTTAATTGTAAAAGAGGTCGTAAAATATGTATACAGTTATGATTATTTCTTCATTATATTTTACATACTAAAACAGTGCTGTGTTTAATACAAGCATTGTAAACTTACACCCCTTTATTAATAAACGTTGTATAGCTTTGAAATACTTATACAGTATTTTACTTACTGTTACATTTTTTAACTTGATCGTAAAAGACATAAATCGTCACGCCTTTCCCCCGAGGGAGCTGGCAGAGGTGTACTACAACACCCACACTTCGTCGGACGATATTCAGTCCCAAATGTGACAGGGGGCGAGCCTGTCGCCATACACCGGGCTCCTGTAATTTAGCAGATGACATACAATACGCACATATGCTCGCACAATTAACAAATTGGTGCGTGCCGTCGGCTGGGTTTGAACCCGCTCCCTCTGGCTTGAGAAGCGGGCCTTGTCCCAACTAGGCTGCCATCGCTATGACAAAAAACAAAAAAATATTATAACTATTTCGAGGCAATAGAGCGTTTAGAAGGAGGGGGAAGAATGTTCCGTTTTTTAATTTAAATCAATGTTTAGAATATACATAAATGTATATTCTACTACATATGATACATATAATGTATTGTCAATATTCAGTATTGACATTTCTCCCTACCGTTACAATGTTCGCAGGGTGAGCGAGATTTAAACGATCAACGTAAAAAACCTGGCATTTATTCATGGAGTTAACAAACAGAGACATCATTTTTTAGGGGATGTTGATCGAGGGACGCTTAGATAATGACGATGTGTCTGGTGTTTGATACATCGTCATCGAGGGGAAGAGAGCGTAAGCTCGCATAACCACTCTGTGCCCGCACCCGGGCTGTTGGTGGTACCTATCCATAAAGGATTTTCCCAAGGTAAAAAAAAAAAAAAAAAGGTACGCTTAGAAATACGATAGCGGCTTTGGCTTTTTAAATTAACAACTTTAGAGATATAATAATACAAAAAGCAAAACTCCAAAAACATACTTCCCTTAGACCCAATTGGACTTTGGAAACAAATTTTAGACTTTTGTCTATTGCTTAAAAACCGCTTGACTAACTTCGATAAAAATTATATGGGACCATCTCAAAAGTAAGACTAGCAAACAAAAGAAAAATTTCAAAATCGATTCATAATTAGCGGAATAATCGCGTAAAATACATACAAAAAAAAAAACCATACAGATAGAACCTCCATCCTCCATAAGTCTTTTTGAAGTCGGTTAAAAACGAGTCGCACTGTTTCAAGCCATTTAAACACACAATTGGATAACGTGACTGACATAGACGAAATTACTAAATCGAGTGCTATTTCTAACAGAAAACAGTACAGCACAAATAGGTAGTACCTACTTACATTTTAAGCCTAATCATTCTCTCAAGGCAAGAGAACGGCTTGAGGTACCGGGTCACTTCAAGGTTTTGCGAAATGCCTTATTTCTGTGCAAAGTATTTAGATGAGTCATCCTCGAACACGATTATTTGATCCTGGTATCATGAAGCCATTTTATTTTTTAACATAATAGTGGAACCAACTTATCTTCACAACTGAAGATGGGGCAGCACTATCGTATTTCTTAACAAAACTACCAGACATCCATCGGAATTTTCTAGTAACCCCATTTGGCCACTTCTAAGTGATGGTCGTACAATATTCCAGATGCTGTTATGCTAATAAATTAAAATAAATTAAAAGTGTATATGTTACTGGTTGTTGCTAGGTATGGAAGCAATAGAATAAAACGATGATATTGCAAAGATAATTAGGCAACTCAGTTTTTGAATGAAGTAAATAAAATATGAGGGTAGTTAGAAAATATCCAAAGCAAACTGTGGTTTTGCATTTGATTCTTCCGAATAGTGTCAGTGGCTTTTAAAGTTCATTCGTTGTAAATCATTGACATATTTTTGTGTTTAATTCAAATAAGCTGTTTTAATTTCTTATTATCATAAAGTTAAGGACCTAGTGACAATATTAAATGTAAATATTAATTAAATCATAATAATACGTGTGAATATTATTTGACACGCGTTTTAATATCGGAATTATAGCAAGACGACATCGAGCAAAGGTCAAATATGAAGCTGTCAGTTTTGTCCGCTATAAAGCGATCATTGAAGAAAATCTTGAAGAAAATGTAAGTAATTACTAATTTTATTTAATGCCTAGGTAGGTAGCTGATTTAAAAGAAAAACTTCTTACATCTACTGCCACGTACAATGATCAGGATGTTAACTAAGACAACGCTAAATATAATGCTTATTAAGTACAATTACAAAAAAATAAAATAAGTAGTACGCGTTTAGGTAAGCTTTAGACACTGATGGTTACGAAACATCGACCAAATGTCGATGTTGCAAAACCATTTTTTTATAATCATATTTCATTGGTAATAATTAATTTGATACTCAAATTTCCTACATAATTACCTACCTCTGATTAGCACAAATGTACTCACCAAACTAATTGGCAAATAAATGATCAATCATGGTAAAATAATATACTCCGCCAGGTATAGCGGATATATATATTCCGGCCACGTGGGCAACACGTAGTGACGTCAAGAGATGCATAAGCAAGACCGAAATAAGTCATTTACAGATAGTTCGAAAGAGACGGATGACTATGACGAGTGACGTCATTACGTGTTTGATCACGGAATGTTAGACCTTGTTTTTTTGGATCGTGATCAAATTCAATATTGCATTAAAGTTTGGAACGATGTTGTCTTCGCAAATAGGGTATCAATGGAAGCCCTATATGGGCGAGTCATAATTGAGCTGAGTACGGAGCTAACCGGTGAAAACCGATTAAAACCAGCTTAAATTAGTTTTAATATCCCACGTCCTTTGTAACTGGCTATTTCCGCAATGGGATCCCTCTATAAACACTGGACTAATTAGCACTGAACCATTTTTAATTGTTTCGCACATGAGGCCAATATGTTATCATCACACTTTAGGTAATTGGACTGGAAGGTCATTTTAGACGCTGATGATATTAAATAAATTAGTAGACACGTAACACGTCGGTATTTAGTTGAATGCCATGGCGACAAGTTTTGCTGTGACAAGAATATTTTAAAAAATTCCAAAACATTCTCGTTTAACTAGATTGACTTACGTGTGCTTAGAAGTGGGTTATTTATCAGTTTTTGTAAAGAATTTTTGTTGTATAATAGAATAATTTCAAGGTATAACGTATTATGCAAATAGCTTGCATACATAATGCCTAGCAGTTACGAGTATTAGCGGTTTATTAGTGTTTTGACGCATAGCGCTGAACTCGAGGTCCCAACTAGCAACTGGACGCTCGCCAATTTCTCTGTCTGGACATTTAGCTTTTACAATAATTTTGTTTATTTCTACTGAACATTCGCGTTTTTCATAACTACAAACATACTGACGAGTTCCAAACAGCGCGTTAACATTGACGGTGATTTATATCTTTTATATTAAATTTTTGACTATGATGTAGATCATCAGAATCATTTTTCATTGTCTTCTTCTTCTTATATTGTAGACGCTTAGTTTTCGATATGTAAGTAAAACTGTGTTTACTCGTTTTGTTTGAACAAATTGATAATGTAAGCAAGTCCTAAATCTAGTCCTTAGTCAATCTGAACCTACTACAAAGTTAATTTGAACACCAATTTTATTTTGATCGGACGAGTAGAAATAATAATCTCAATAGTATTGTGCTTGTGCGAAAATGATCGAGGTTCAGGGTCTTGTTGAATTTTGAGTAGGTTTCCTAATTTGGATAATGGTTACTATTTCAATAGATAGCCAACTAAGCACGTATCCGTGCTTATTAATATTTTGCGCAACAACAAAGACAAAGAAAAATGACTTCCGAATATTTTGGCAAACCCCATTACCGAGGAATGAGACCACCTACAGAGCCATTGCTCAAACAAAAAACTTCGGGATCAGTTTGATCTAAATCTTAATCAATCAGCACAAAATATTATTTACATGTCACAATCTGGTATAAAAAAGTTAAAAGTTTAGTTTCAAAGAAGTTCAAGTTTATTTAGTTTGAGTTGCGCTTGAGACTTAAATTCTATATTATCTATTTCTGGATCTTTAATAATTAATACAAATTTAGGCTAGATAATTTAAGTAGCAATATACGTTGTAGTCAATGGGATACTTAGATGCCAAGTGTATGATCAAATAAATTTTGCTGAAGATAATTATTTATATTCAATAAACTAGACTCTTCATAGCTTTGCAGCAAAAGTTACACTAACTTTCCATTGTATTGGTGACGTCATCGCCCACTTAACCCGTTTTTGTAAGGCGAGGTCAACCATTGTGGGTAGCAACGGGCCGCAGAACTGACAGGGTATGGCGTTCCCACGTTTCGTGTGGACAATTAATGCATGGCATGGGTATTTAGTTGGTCAGTGTTTATATTTTATGGGCATTATGTCGGTGGTTCTTTGATCTTTCTAAGTGCTAAGAGCGTTGTCTTTTTAGCTTAAGATGATTAGGGATAGGGACTTCCCCGAACTAGTTCGGGGTTTGAAATTCCAACTACCTAACGGTCTTTGGATCTTCTGTAGCTTCCTAATGCAAATAGTTACAAATGTAGTGTAACGACAGTTAAATAATAAAATTGTTATCTAATCAGAATTATACAACACATTATCACATTTTGCATAACAGCTATTTATACGTATCGCCAATCATGAAATCCTGAATCGCGCGTAATTTTCGTTTAGTCACTTAACTCTAATAGTTAACAACGTGATCCTATTGGGATTCGTTTCAACAACGTTTTATTGCGTAGTGTCATATGCTACTATTGTGTTCTTCAAGTACCAAGGTAGAGTATTGATGCGTAAAGAGATCGATTACAATCCAAACATACTCTTAAAATATTCAGTCGTGTTACACATACAATGGGTGTTTGATTGTCTGGATCAGACGGCGATATTTGTTATGTATGAATGTGGCTCGCTGAGACCGACATCCGTTAACGTCCCAACTGTTTTCAGTTAAGCCACGAACACCGTATAACAATGCCGTCGCCGGAGATGATTTGAATTCGAAAGGCTCACCTGGAAAGATACAATGTGATAATTAGTGCTGAAACTGTGCTGTGCATAAAATGTAAATGATTGATACGTGTTTCCTTGTAGCGACTCGTGACGATCGAATGCAAATTAGAGTGTCGCGTTGTAGGGCTTTCGCAGTGCGGGGTCAGGTCCCCATAACATAGCAATGAGGTAACGGGAGAGGTGCGTGCTCGGTCGCCACCCACCGCTGCGCGAGGCTTGTTGGCGGTCGCGCCGGCCGCCGCTCCGCCAGTCAAATAGTCACCGTCGGGTCGGCCGTATGTATACAGAACTCGTTGCCAATTTGCCAGTCTGCGCCAAAACGCGCGTCAGGGCGGCCTTCGGCGCCGCCGCCGTGGCTTCATTCTCTAACAGACATAACCCAAAAAGCAGCTGTGAAGTGTCCGTGCCAGCGTTTCGATGCTCTTCGCTCCGATCGCCGTCGAGGCGATGAAGTGTAAAGAGGAAAACTGCGAGGTCGGCGTGGTCCTGGAGCACAACTCTCTGATCGTGTTGTCTGTCAACAAGACCATCGTCTGCCTCTGCGGGAGGGATCGAAACAACCCTTTTGAACGCGGGTAATTTAATGTTCCTAACATGAAACGATGCTGATTACTCCACTTATCAGCGCACTAACCTGACAATTGTATGACTGGCCACAATCCAATTACGGGTAATTATGCCCAAGCACTGAACGGTTTACTTTTCACACGTGAACTGTGGTTGTAATTACTTATCAACTCTCGAATATGTTCACTGATTCGAAAAAAACCCGTTTGCTATTCCAATATGCTGCTTCCAAGGTTGTCTTCTATGTTGTCAAGGCAAATTCCATGCAATTGGCCATACTCAAGTCTCAGCTTTTGTCTATTTACTTTATAAAGCTTGATACTTATCAGTCTTCTTAGTTTATAAATGTTAAGTCACAAGAATAGACTTTTAATTCTGTTCAGTGCTGAGTTTCCGTGTTCAGTGATTGGTTGTTTTATCCACCGTGCCGGTCTATTTAAAAACTAACTATTGTATGGTATGAGTCAGAATACTGCGGCGATGGACAAAAACCGATATTGGCTGAATATAGATAGTGTACCTAACCGCAACAGGAACTGTGAACCGAAAGAATCGACAAGGTCGTGGCCGGTCGTACAATGCCTTCAGAACGAATAAAACTGACGATTTATAGATAACGAATATTAACACAAATTAATCAACGTATTAGTATTCCAAACTTTACCTTTATTCTCATAAGATACAATCAGTCAAAACACGTTGCAATTGCATAAAACGAATCTGCATACACCCAACAAACAACTGTCCAAATGACAATAAATCTTGTAGTATGCGGAAGACACGACGTCTAAGTACAGGAAATTTGCTGTAAAAACTAATTACCATACAAGTTGATACAAAAAAGGTTGTTGAGAACCAAGGCTACTGTAATGATAACCTTCTGTCTATATCAGAACACGTTAACCTACGGACACAGATAGAGTCATAGTTACTATAGGTGTAGGCAAACGCAGGTGCAAGGACTTTCTTCCAATGTTTATCTCAGTCTATAAACAACGGCGAAGAGACGTAAACAAAGCCAGTGCCAGCATTTAGATTAAATCGCAGTATTACAAGAGAACGAAACCAAGGTCCTGAAACGCATATAAACACATTTGAAAAGGTAATCGACCATGAATGTTTAAGGGGTTATTCAAGTTCAATGTGAAAATGCAACTTTTATTTTAAAGTTCAAGAATGAGTGCAACAACTTTTCAAAATAAACTATTTATATAAGACACAAATAAGAAGGCAGTAAATTGCTTGCAGCTGCCAATGAGAAGGCTATAATCTCTCTATAGCCTTCTTATAATAGAGGAAATGAAAAAGGTTAATAGCATTATCCGTCCAGTATGTCTTGGACATCATTGAGCAGACTACGTTTGTGATCAACTACTTTATTCATTAGGCAGTCTTATAGATCGTATTAAAAATGTACCCTTATTGACTCCCATCGTAGTCTGACGTCAATGGTTGACCTTCTAATAACCGTTTTATCAATACATCGAATGTTCTTTATTGTTCAGTATTTGACTTTAAAGAAACCGCTTGGAAAATTCTTAATAATTATACAAAAGTCAAGTCATATTGAATTTGCTAAACCAAAATTTTTCAGTAAGGTCGGTTTTGTCAAATCTTTATCGCGCCAGAGCAATTTGAATGGACCGAGTTAATTCAAGTTTTTACTTGATTTTCTGTTGATAACTCAGACATGAAAAAAATCTACTCATTTTTTTATGGTCTAGTCAGTATAAAATGCTGATAAAATGTACCCAACTAGGTATTTATATACCTTATATCCATTGTATGTCATCTGCTACATGACTGGAGCCCGGTGTATGGCGACAGGCTCGCCCCTGCCACATTAGGGACTGAATATCGTCTGGCGAAGTGTGGGTGTTGTATTACACCTCTGCCAGCCCCCTCGGGGGAAAGGCGTGACGATATGCTATGTTATTCATTTTACACTAAAGTTTACTAAATTAAACATGAATTTTATAACGATGAATAAATTTAAGTCGTATTTAAATTTCTTTAAATTACTTTAAATTTTAATAAACTACGTAAGTACTTACTTTATCTTAAGCAATGAAAAAAAAACATTACAAAAAAGCACTATAAGCGATTGAATCGTAAAATGTCACATTTTAGCAGAATTGTAAATTAGTGAATACAAAATATTATAACGTAAGTAACTACGGCTTACTACAGTCATAATAAATTGTATTATGCAATATATATAAGAAAATACCATGAAACTATACGTAAGTCGCGATCATTACCAACGATGATCACTCATCACTGAACAAAGCAATAAAATTGCTTCATCCCATCTATCTAATCGGCACAAATATTTTTACCCGACTCATAACACGTATGGTATGATGGACAATAATGACGATAGCCTTTACGAGGGCTGCACTAAAAGTATCGGTAATGGAATATTTTCACTGTTCCTGTCATATTAAAATCTTTTTAATTGAAAACTCCTTGGTTTTAAAAATCGAATACCATTTATTTATTTAAAAAAAGATTCTCGGTCTTGTCACAAGGTTTTGTCAAACTTGTTTAGTCGTTGAGAAAATGGAATTGACTCGAGAAAATTCAAGAGCGATGATTTATTATGACTTTCGAAGTGGTTTAACACAAAAACAGTGTGTTGACCGGATGATTTCTGCATTTGGTGATGAAGCCCCATCCAAAACCACAATTTATCGCTGGTTTGCTGAATTTCAACGTGGACGTGTCAAGCTCAGTGATGATCCTCGTCAAGGTCGTCCAAAAACTGCAGTCACCCAAGAAAACGTTGATGCTGTGCGTAAGCTGATTGAGGAAGATCGACATGTGACATACCGCGAAATTCAGGCAACTTTATACATTGGCATGAGTCAAATACAAATAATCTTGCATGAACAATTAGGTGTAAAAAAGTTGTTTTCCCGATGGATACCGCATTCGCTCTGTGAAGAGCAAAAAGCGGCTCGCGTTACTTGGTGCGTCAGAACTCTCGAAAGATTCCACGCAGGATCCTCAAATGCTGTATACAACATCGTATCAGGTGACGAATCCTGGATATACGCGTACGAACCCGAAACAAAAAACCAGTCACGAGTTTGGGTGTTCGAAAATGAGTTAAAGCCAACAAAAATTGTTCGTTCACGGAGTGTTGCAAAAAAAATGGTGGCCACGTTTGTCTCCAAAACCGGCCATGTTACGACTATTCCTCTTGAGGGACAAAAAACGGTTAATGCAGAATGGTATGCTAGCATTTGTTTGCCACAGGTCGTTTCTGAACTCCGTAAAGAGAACTGCAACCGCCGCATCATCCTCCATCACGACAATGCGAGTTCTCACACCGCGCACAGAACAAAAGAGTTTTTAGAGCAAGAAAACATAGAATTATTAGACCATCCGCCGTACAGCCCCGACCTAAGCCCTAATGATTTCTATACTTTCCCTAAAATAAAGAATAAATTGCGTGGACAGAGATTTTCATCACCTGAAGAAGCTGTAGACGCCTACAAAACGGCCATTATGGAGACCCCAACTTCCGAATGGAATGGTTGCTTCAATGATTGGTTCCATCGTATGAAAAAATGTGTCAAATTTCGCGGAGAATACTTCGAAAAGCAATAAATACATTTTTAAATAGTAATATTGTGTCACTTCCTTGATTCCCGAAATTTTCAGTGCCTCCCTCGTAATTGACGTAAATAGGGGTCAAAAATATTTAGTTACCAAGGTGGTACCATAAAACATATCTTAATGATATTCCACACTTCATAACATCGTGGCATGACGTCCGCGATTATGTGATTTCATTTAACAAGAGTGTTTTGTAATTCTTCTTCACCTTTCACTTTTCGATTAATTGCTTGTACAAGTTGATACAAACTATGTTTTTTATAGTATGGACAATTATAATTTTGGTGACCGAGAGGATTGGAACCTGCAATGACTCGGGTAAACGCCCTCATTGTTTTAATGAATAACAATAACAGTAGTAGTTTTAAAATCTATTGTCTACGTTAAAGTATAATGACTAATTATCTCTGATACTTAGTATGAACCACAATAATTACTGAGTTTATAAAAACTGTTACATAATAGAGTCTTGCAAGGTTTGCAACATACCCATGATGCCTCCAGGGATACAACATCTATAGGCAATGGTGATTGCTTACCATTATAATGCTAGTATGTCACTTTCGCCATTAAAAAAACCATTAGGGCCTCTAAAATAAAATGAAATCAATTAAAGTAGGTACATATTACGTACCTACTTAAAGTACGTTAGAAATTAAAGATATTGAGTCAAAGAGGCAATTGAAGTCGAAGATCCTAAACAGAGCTCCGTTGTTGGTGGTACCTATAAAGGAAAATATTACTAGGATTGCAGTATCTAATGGTTATGTCGTTGACAGTAACTCTCATAATTCTCATCAATTCATCTCAAGTCGCACGATATACGATACAACATTGCTCTTTGTAATGGTCAAGATAAGAAGTGACAGGCGTGACTTAACTGATACTGATAACATTGAAACTGATTGATGGAATACGGAATTTACTAACACTGATAAATCAAACAACTTAGCGTACGTGTCTTACAAATCTATTTTATAACACTTATTTGGTATTCTATATGTACGTGTTTACGTTCGTTTGTCATTAGTTTTGACACAGAATAAGCTTTTGCGTGTGTTTGTTTCAAAACGAGTAAACGTGTCGTATCCTCGCCCTTGAGTGTTGTTTAAAAAACAAGACAATTAAAAGAA
The DNA here is from genome assembly GCA_911728515.1 of Peribatodes rhomboidaria. NCBI lineage: Eukaryota > Metazoa > Arthropoda > Insecta > Lepidoptera > Geometridae > Peribatodes > Peribatodes rhomboidaria. The sequence goes on along the minus strand of OU452175.1, from coordinate 9,815,501 downwards.
TCTCAATGGGAATCTAATTTCAAAATAAATGCAGTCTTTTTTATGAAACTAGAAAAAAATATGCTGTTTTTATAATGACGTATCCTCTAGACAGATCTCAAGGGTAACGACTTATAATGGCCACTACCTGTGTTTTTTTTCATCCCGAGCGTATTATTCAAGTCAAAGGCCCGAGCTTTGCTTATGTTAGTTGCTGCTAAGGGCATTGCACCTTCCCGCTCTCCCTTGCCCTGCAGCCCTACTTTACCTTTCGTAGTCGAAAGCTCGCAGTATATACGTATCTCCCTTGCCATCATGGGGATATTTAAGTTTATCGGAAAGAGATGCAAGAATAACATTTGCTGCGTCTACTATATCCGCAGGCTCAGCTGTGCGTATTATATCGCCGTGGATGGATATTGTATGTTGTGGACTTTGAACTCGGTTAATGGTGAAATGCAGAACTCCCTATTAACTATCTCTATCTCTGTGATCGATACAAGCATGTTTCATCAGTATTTTATCTGAAGCAATTCCGATGAGAGCGTAGTGTGCATATTAAAATTTTTGGTTTATCGGTAACTCATGATATTCCTTTAGAACTTAGCACGACGACTTTTTGACGCTCATAACAATTTAATACCATTTCATGCTAACAATCACTGACATTATCACGACTATATTAATGACAGAGCAGGTATATGAATATGAAAGAGAAACAGATACAAAACGAAACAGGTTCACACGCAAGAATAACTAGGTATTAAAAGAATTTTAATGTTTCCTCGGCATTTACGCTCACAGCCTTCGTTAAATCTCGTAGAGGTTTTACCAGATTTTTTTGTAAAGTGGATTAATATTTTTTTAATCGTGTGGAAATGCGGGCCAAGCCAACGGTCGGGCCTTCTGGTGCGTCATAATTACGACTAGGGCCGATAGCGTCGCATCAGGCGCCGCCATTCGTAGTTTTCGCGGAAAACGACCGTATCGTCAACCGTCTCCCCACTCCCTCCCCGCGCGCCCTCGCCCGCCCAGGCGCAGCGTCACACTCACGTCTATAAAAGCCATGCGCGCCCCTCCACTTCAACTCAGACGCATGGAGTACTCCGTAGAGGTCGTTTGGCACGAGCGAGCGCTTTGCTAGGCACCTGCCGGCCACACTTCTCGATAATATTCTAGTCACCCACCCGCGCAGCTGGAGCTCGCGTAACGCGGTCTACCGCGCGTTCCTAAGAACAGTGATATGTGCAATAAGCTCTAAACAAAATAATTGTGATAATTTATTTAAAATTAGTTTAATAGTTAATTAGACCGCGATACGGCTGTGAGTGTAAAACTGTGAAGTTGAAATATGTTGTGACTGCCCGACTGGAACTATTTACCTGTGATCGAACCCAGTGTGTACGGTTATTCTTGCGTTAACGGACCGTTTGGAACCATGGTTGGAAACAACGGTACTATGATGGCGATTCGCATCGTCCACAGCAAGCTGCGCAAGCGGGAGGAGCATTCCGCTTCGGTGCACCCGGCTGAAGTTCTGCAAGCCGCGTCTGTGCCGCAACCGGAGCCCCTTGCCTTCCGCCAGCAGCCGCTGTGGCAGTTCCCGCCGCCGCTGCCCCCGCCTTACGTCTATCCTCACGACCAGGTCAGTACTAACATCAGACAACATTACCAAACATCAACTAGGTATTCAATATAGCTATTTAAATCTCTATTTCAAGACGCGCAACCAGTTCCAGCCGTTATACTTGACCCCAATCCACGAATAAGTACAATATTCTGTTGCATTTGAGCTCTTGCGAATTTTATGAAGCTGACTGGCGCCAACAGAAATTAATGAAAGTTGTCAGTTGGGAAAGAAACGTAACATTATAATACGAAAGAAATCGTGACTGGTGCGACCCTCCCCGCCACGCGAGAGAGAGTTGGTTTAACACGTAGCATGGCTGCGATATCTAAGTGCAAAATAAATTTAAATGTCGGGACACGCTCACCGAATAGAAAGCTGCACAAGGCGAGCATGTTGTAACAGCGACCTTCTTTCCTGAGGTTGTCTGACTAACAAAAGAGGCTAATGCAAACGCTAGCCTCCATATTTCCATCTCTCAAATACTGTGACCTCAATAACATGCTCTGATAACCGCTCCCCGAGGCTTACCTGTATGAGTATTGCCAATCCATTGACAATCGAATACTACATAACAAAGTGTCTGTGATCACATATCGAGACGCCACACCAGGAAGCAGATAATGCTAATGTGTCTTTGAATAGCGTATTCAAGGCTTGCTACGCTCTCATATGGCCTCACCGTTTACTTTGCAACATTATTTAACTAGCTTCCTACAGTCCCACTGATTCTCCCTCGTTTAAAACGCCTGTTTCTCGACCTACCTGAATGTTACAGAGAACAAAAGCTAATAAACCTTCGAATAATGAATGGCATCCTATTGCAAGAATGAGAGACGACCGCCACAAAAAGTTCTCGTCGACTGTTCGGATCGACCTTTCAGACGTTTGGGTGGCAACAAACAGATTTAGCTAGGGTATTGGTATTGTGTAATGGCTGGAACATATCGGCGTAGGCATGCAGTGAATGCATCAGTAACGGAACTGCAAAACTTTGCAAGAATCCCCTAGGTCAATAACCCTATGCATGTTTTGGCTGACTGTACTTACCGTTATTATTTCATTCTTTCCAGGACAACCTAATGCAGCCGCACGGTAATGAGCGTGCGAGTTTCCGCAGCCTTCGCAAGAACATCGGCGGTCGCTGGAAGCGACTGGTGAAAAAGAAGCCTGAGCAGGAAGTTTACACGATTCCCCCTGAGCTCAAGCCACAGCTCAAACAAATATACGTGTACTAAGAAAATCAGCTGACTAGCGACGCGTACTTCAAGCACCGAAGCACAACTCTTTAAACGCGTTTTGTCAAGTTGACTTCAACCGACACTCAAAAGGTTGTAACTAAATTCAACTCGAATATCAAAATTGTGAACATCTGCACGGCTCTATAGCCATGTCTTTAAAACATATCTTTTTGACCAATTAATTGTAATGATCATTCTAAAACATTTCTTTCATTCAGCACTATTTTGTGATGTAAATGCCTAGAATTGTATTATTAAGTATTAGTAGCTGGTGTTTGTTTGTGTTGTTCCGTTGCAGACGTTGTTGTGTGAGCATGAGTGATAGTCGAATTTAGTTTAATATTTAAAGTTATGAATGAATTAGGAAGATGCGGTCGCGCATAATAGTGACGAAAATCCAATAATTATGTTAAACAAATAATGTTGCCTTGTTGAATATAATTTTGACTAATTAGGGCATTTTGTAGTTCATTAACTTATTCTAGCTAGACAAGATCGTATTCTTAGTGAACACCGATCAAATTTGTAGTTTTGTGACGCTATATACAAATGTATGTAAGTAGCTATTTGTATACTTATTGTTGTTGATTGTAAAACCATTCTTTTATTCAGTATTTTGTATCATTCGTTTGTGTTGTGAGTGAGACTGAATTAAGGTACAATTTTAAATGTTAAATGTAAATGCTGAATTTCATTCATATCAAAATAAAATATTTTCTGATATTATTGACATTGTATATCACTTTGAATTAGAAATGACCTAGTAGTTGAATGTTATGACGCATGCAAAGGTAGTGTAATTTACAGATTTTCGCCCGGTCCTTACTGTGATATAAATAAAAGAAGAAAAAGAATAAAGAAAGATGGATAAAATGACGATTGAATTTTCAATTTGCCTTTCAACCTTGTCAATTATAAAGTAGGAAGGGCCGACGAGAAGGAAAATGGCTCATATTGAGCCAAAACGTGGAGAAATTAGTAGCTTAATTAGATACAAACGAGCCATCATTATTATTATTTTGTTGAACTAAACCGCTGTAGACGAAGCATGTAATATCAGTACCTAATATTAAAATTGTAACCATCGTTGAAGCAATGAGAAATAAAATTCGTCATGATAGTAAAAATGTTTGTTTATTTTTTTATGAAATCCCCTAAGAAACCAGTTTATTGAAACGAAATAGTAGACAGTAGTTAGGTAACCACTAATTAAGTAAGTAATTACATAAGAATGAAATCTAGAACTTTTTTTGTTAGCCGAATCGTGGGCTTACATCAGTGGAAAACGAATTGCATAAAACTTACAAAATTGGTGATTACTGATTACGTCACGGTTTGTTTTTGTTATTGTTATTGTTTTGATTTCGGCTAGACGATTACTACTACTACTACTACTGTTACTAGGTACTACTAGACGCAACTAGTGGACAATTTGAACTATTAAGACAAGAAGAAGTAGTACCAAACAAACAATGTGGAACAAACAATTATTTTTAAAAATAGGAAAGAAGTTAACGGGGAGAACTGTAGAAAGTATGCAGTCAAGCAAATTTTTTGGAGAAACTAATAAAGTATGCTGGACTAGAAAGATAATAACTTGTTTTCAACAATTTCCGTGCTATTAACGCCATCTAGCGTCATTTGATAAACCTTAAAAAATTTATAAATAAAAAAAGCGCCATCTATAAATAAATAAATAAAGCGCCATCTAGTACGTTACCCATGAACTTAAAGTTCCCATGGGGAACAAAAGCCATTATAAAGGTAAGACTCAAGATTTTGCCTACCATAGTGTACATAGTTCAAACTTTTTTTTAAAGATGGCGCTATATCTAAAATTTGTAAAAAAAAGTTTAACTTCTGCTAACGTAAAAATAAGATAACGTTTCTTAATGTGGTACAAAGGATAACAAGACCTGCCGGACATAATTATGGCCAGAAGTTATGACGGACGTTCAAACTAAGCCACATACCTAGTGTTGGTCGCGAAATGGTAAGCGAGCACCAGATAAACCTTCTTCAGCTCTGTGGTCTCACAATATTGTAAGGTAGCAAGGATGCAGTGCTCTAGCACAGGACCAGACGGAATGGAGCAAAACAGGAGACTCATGGCCACATGCCCTAAATATGAGAATGCCTAAGTTCTTTCTTATGTAGTTTTTACCTGCCGAAATTTTCGCTTATCGGGCATATAAAATTAGGATTCTTTGAATGAATGGCTTAAGTTTTGTTTAAAACAATTTAGGTAGGAGCTAGGACTTCGGCAATTCTTATATTTAGTGCAATAAGCAATTAGGCTTCGAATCAGGACAGAACAGAAAAATCCTCGCGAACTTTTTGACGTCATTAACAAATGAACCATATCACCATCGTTTAAAACACAAAATCGTATAATATGGTTCATTTGCAGTCGGTGGAAAATAGTTGATGGTGATGATAATGGACGTACAATTAAATAAGTGAAAGAAACAAAACTTTCCCTCCAAGGTTAAGAACAAGGTTACTGAACTGACCAAGCAAGCAAACAGCTTTAGGTTTAATACCTAACACCTTATAGACGCGTATCTAGTGTTTAAAATAGTATCAAGGTCAAACTTAAAAATACTACAGAATCTAAAGAATAGGAAGTACTTACTACTCGTGCTTATACATTATTATAAGGAACAAGCTGCGCCCCGCGGTTTCACCCGCGGCTAAAAAGTGTCCTATGTGTTATTCTAGACCATAATCTATCTCTGTGCCAAATTTCGTCCAGATCTGTTCAGCCGTTCTAGCGTGAAAGAGTAACAAACATCCATCTATCCATCCATCCATTCTTACACACTTTCGCGTTTATAATATTAAAGTAGGACTAGATAGGCCCATTAAAAAATAGAAAGCAACGTGCCATTTTATAAATCCTCGTCAAATCCAACTCTGTAGAAATTCCAAAGAAAAAATAATGAAAAGAAAACTCATCAGAACAAAAGGATACAAGAAGCAAGAGAAAGATAACGATTTCGCTAAACTAACCGAACTTAATCCACCGTCTACAAGATTGACACGTCGCAGTCCTTAGTACGAAGTAATGAACCGAAGCATAATGAGGACTCAGATACAATGATGCTCTTACGGTACCATGTCCAAATAAAATTATCTTTGTTAGTATAAAGCTGTTAAGCAGGTTCCAGAAATTGCATTGCGATAGGGTTCTTGCAAATTTTCGTCGTCGACTCTTCAATGAGGCTGATTTGCAGCAACAAAGAACCGCGTCACGTGTCGGCCTGAGGCGTTCAAGTGTTTTGAAGTTGGGATCGATATTGAGGGTTATGGACATCGAAGATATTTTTTTATAAACGCGTAGACTATCCTAATGATATGAACAAAATGGAATAAAGAAGAGCGGACGAATAATAACATTATCACCCATGTTACCTGTTCATTTGAGCATAGCAATTTCTCAAGTTGTTTCACTCATATTTTCTAATCCGCAAAACTTTGCTTTAATATTTTGCATTATCTTTTATTCATAGAGAGAGAGAGTTAGCTGCTGCTGCTAGTAATTCCGGTCTTTTCTAGTATGTAGTAGTTCCAAGAAGTAATAGAGTCGTGAAGCCACACAAGACTTGGTTTCGTTGGTTTTCAGGTTTTCCATGTCATCTGCTACATAACTGGAGCCTGGTGTATGGCGACAGGCTCGCCTCCTGTCACATTTAGGACTGAATATCGTTCGGCGAAGTGTAGGTTTTGTATTTCTCCCAGCTCCCTCTGGGGAAAGGCGTGACGATATGTATGTTCTTTCCACCATTTCCAATATTATAATACGATGAAAATGAATTTCATTGGTTTGCTGAATGTACAAAGTCGCCAGAAATTAACATCAATAACTTAATAACTAGGTGTGTTACTTTTTGTACGACCACGAAGTTTTCTCCATTACACTTGTAGGCCTTTGAATAAGACAATCACGTTGGCCAACCAATTACTACTCAAAGTATGAGTCAACTTTGTCAGGAACTTCTCAATGTTCAATCGCGTGGTTCGTGGTTCGTAAAATGAGTCAGTTCCTCTGTTCCTTCAGATGCGCAAGTGTTATTTCTTATGCCATCGTTGTAATTATGTTTGATAATAGATCAGAGAGGGTAGTAACTTGGAATTCTGAAAAAAAAAACTAAAAATAGGGCTGGATCTAAATGATCCAGCCGGCTTACCAATCTTAGGTTCTTGTTTTTAACCTCCGACGCAAAAATGACTGGGTGTTATAAGTTGATGTGTCTGTGGTTGTGTGTGTATGTGTGTGTGTGTGTGTGTGTATGTTTGTGTGGCTTCGTAGCTCCCGAACGGATGAACCAATTTGACTTTGTTTTTTTTTGTTCGTAAGGTGAATTAATGAGGAGAGTGTTTTTATTTGCGTTTTTTTTTTTAGGTTTTGTTTAATCCTTACATGTTCAATGTGAGGATAAAAAAACGGTTGAGGTGATAATCTTCTGTCATCTCCAGTCGATAATCAGGTAGCCAATGGCATCAACAGCAATAACATATTGATTGCATTGCTGATTATTGTAGGTAGTTTTCAGTTCATTCACTGCCTCTTTTGACCAGTGACGATGAGGTTGACATAGTTGCTAGCAATAGTTCGAATTTTGAGACAACTGCTAGGAATTTTCATTACATCGCCACTTGGTATCAGATGAACGCTGTGATGATCAGGTTTCCAACAAAAAAAGTACTTAAACTAACACAGACTATAGATTATACCTACTGGCTGCGCTTCGCGGTGTACCCGCCTTTAAAAGTAGCGTATGTGCTATTCCAGACTATAATCTATCTCTGTACCAAATTTCGTCCGATCCGTTTAGCCGTTCCAACATGATTGAGTAACATCCATCCATCCAAACGTACGCATTTATATCAGCAGGATTATACTATCGTACGAATTATGAAAATTACACAGAGGTTCATAAAAGGACAATTTCAAAGCTCAAATTCAGAACTCCTGGACAATTCAGGTGGAATTAAAAGCATAAATCCAGAGGAAACGCGACGCTGTGTATAGTATAATTACAGGAGCTATTTGTAATTCACGGGCGACGAGGTCCCGTGCTATTACGTGGCTCCTCTGCACACCGCAATGAGTACAAGTATGCGGTGAGTGCTCCAGGGATAAAGATAACCTAAAAGTGGCAACTCCAGAATCTTCTTCATCATTTCGTCTTACAGGCTCATTATTATCACGCCTTTCTCCCGAAGGAGATTGCAGAGGTGTATTTAATCTACACTTCGCCGAATGATATTCAGTCCCAAATGCGACAGGAGGCGAGCCTGTCGCCATACACCGGGCTCCAGTTATGTAGCAGATGATATTAAAAACCTAGGCATATATGTGGGCACACTAATAATGGATTTCAGGTATATGTGGCCTTGAAAGTGGTCACATGACAAGGATTGCGGCAGCATTTGCTTTGTAAAGGTAACCCAGTGCGCAGATTGGAGCTCTATAGAAAAATGGGCAACGGCTCCATTGTTTGAGGGTGTTTGGATACCACAGTCACTTAACTATTGGAAGACGAGCTTATCCTCGTAGTTTGCAACGGCCAATAGCTGCGCACGCTATCTTTAATAGCTTGTATGTATGTTTTTTCACAAAATTCACTAGCTTATGAATGCGAAACTTTATCAGTAGCCTGTAGGCATTTGAAAGCCACTTCCATGATTGATGAAAGTACATCTGCGTAGGAAAGTCCACGCGGCCAGCAATCGTCGTTTTAAATGAACAAGGGTATTTCGCCAGGCTCTTTAGCGCAAATTAAGTAGGTTTAGTGCAGGGAGGCAAATTGGACGTGACTACTCTAACTTGGGAAAATTCACGTGATGTCTAATGTTACTGAATAGTTACTGACAACTAGAATAGCATCTGAATAATCTACACTTCAACGCTACTAATATTATGAAGAGGAAAGATTTGTATTTTTATGTTTGTAAAGAATTAGCTCAAAAACGACTAGTCCGATTTAAAAAATTATTTCACCATTAGTAAATTACATTATTCCGGAATGGCATAGGCTATAAAACTGAGCGAAGCCGCGGGCACATCAGCTAGTAAGGAATATAGTAAATCCTGCTTGAATTCAAATAATCTGGTCGCAAAACTTTACTTTTAAAACTTAAAGCCGTTGCTCACAAAACACAAGAAAATGGTAGATAGAATGGAATGGTATATTATTTTGATGCTGGTATTTTGTGTTTTTTTTTTGCTGTTGGTGGTTGTTGTAAAATGGTGGACAGATTAACCGTACCGTATTGAAGGCTTTTATACGTTATACGTTAATCCTTGTACCTTATTATGATTTCTAGCATAATATGATTACCATCCAGTACCCGTCAGTAGCGCTCACAGCGTAGATTGACTAAGTGCTCGTAACTGATTATACTTAGATGTTAAGCAACGGACGACACGGCCAGCCCTAGGATGGGTGACCGCGGGTGGCACTCGGATGACAAGTGAAATTGTAGGCCCAGGTTGTTTGTTATTTAACAATAATCGTCAAGCCATATCAGAGGCCTTCGGGCGGCCTAAAAACTCTGAAATTAGGACTAGCCCAGTGGAGCTATTCCTACGCGTGAGATGAGATGAGATTTTATCTTGGTCACGCTGACGCCTATGACGTTTCAAACGAGAGTAACAAGGACGAAAAAAGGTGAGATGAAAATCTCAAATCTCCGAATAGGGCTTGAATATACAAACTTGCTTGCTTTTACTGTCAGTTTGTGTTTTTGCTTGTTGCATGCACTATTGAGCCTATAGGTATGCTTTCATAAAACTTACCCATTTGTAGATATTTATATTCAGACAATTTAACTTTCAAAGCGGTCTCAATACTTTCAAAGAGTTTTCGGATGAAAGACTAACATTTCCCATGTATTCATACTCAATATGCGGTTTATAAGATCTTATCGGTTTTCGTACAGTATTTCAAGTTGTAAAAAGTTTAGCCCCTTTCGATGTAACATTTTTGTGCGTTAACAAAGTTAATACTTGACTTCGATCTCATAAACACGCACATCCAGGACTCTTATTGTCTCGGATTTAAAGTTGAAATTTAGCTATGTCAATGTTTTCGAAGTGAAGAAAAAGTTGGTAAATAAAAGTTAGTCTGATATCTCGTCATAACATTTTACTGTCGCCAAATATACGTATAGATAGATGCGTAAGTTAGAGTACGGGAATCTTCCGGAAATTGGCTCTCGCGTAATCTCTGCCCAAGTTTAGATCCAATAGGTATTTCAAGATGAGCCTATAGTCGTCAATATGTTAGAACTCTGAATTTGAAGAAGCCATTCTATAGAGGAAGCTCTTTTGATTATAACTCAATAGTATATAACGACCCGTAGTTTCACCCACCAAGGCTCAAATTCTGTCATTGGCTTCAGTGACACCGCGTCAATTAAAAATGTTGAAAAATATCCGACACTGATTTTCATTAACATCGAATCACCAAACGATAGCTTAGTGCACTACCGACTAAATCATCTTTCAAACAAAAAACAAAATCAAAAATGGTTCATCCGTTCGGGACCTACGATGCCACAGCAGACACACACACACACACACACACACACACAACAGACTTATAGCACCCCGTAGTTTTTGCGTTGGGGGTAAAGATGTAGTAAGTACTATTTATTTATTCTGTGCTACTGGTTCCTTTAAGTACATTTTCTTTGAATCGACGCGGCGTCACCGTCGCCGGCGACATTAGATTTATCCGACAGTAACCGCTCATTCGTTATCCGTTTAAAGTCGATAATCTGCAAAAACTATTTAAAACTAAAACCATTTTATTTCTCCTCAATCGCGTTTATATAGTTTAATTAGAACGAAACTAACATAGTAATTTTTTGCATTTATAAAATTGACATGGCGACAGGTTTGCCCCCTGTCACATTTGGGACTGAATACCAACCGGCGAAGTGTGAGTGTTGTTATACACATTTGCCAGCCCTTTTGTAGAAAAGACGTGATGATACGTTAAGTTATTAATTAAATTTTATACTGTATATCTTTTTAAGAAATCAACTTATAAAGGGTCGACTAGAAAAAGGTGTTAACAAGATTATACCTACGTTTACAGTGATTTGTTTATTTATTTGTTGTATTTATTTATTTGTATTGTTTTATATGTAACTATTACTAGATACATACTCGTATACCCTGTAAGGGTATCGCATTATAAAACTAAATTAGACAGTAAATCTTACAACTCTTAACTAAAAAATAAACAGAATAACAATTTCTAGGTTATGACAATAATTTACTCAAACATAAATTGCTTTAAACTAAAAAAATACTTATTATTTAACAGACTAGGCATGCGTTTGACCATTGACTCGCCTGATGGGAAGCGTCGACGTGATCGAAAATATAATTCAAGTTCTTTTTAAATACGAAAAGTTATTACAAGGGTCAAAGACCACTGCGTCAAATCTTTGCCCTTTGAGAGTATTATAAACCTGCAACCTGTTTATGCATAAAAGTCTGTACTAACATTACTTTCAGTCTCAAGAAAAACTTTCATCATACTTACTTTGCATCACAGATGCTCTCAATTTTCTTAACAAACCAAGCAAGAAAAATAATATTCTGGAATTACAGAGTCGCCTCATATGTTTTATTGCGAGTAGGGTGACCAGTTTGAAGGCTTAGGCATTTTAGGTATCATTTGGTTTAATAAGATTTTTAGAGGGGAAAAGTTGGTCTTTTTATGCTTACAATAATGTAGCTAATCAAAACAGTTTATGTCAAATAAAGTAAATATGTTAGCTGGAATAAAAAAACCGTTGCTTAATTTTCAGTTATGCTGAGTTAAAAAATTCCAACCCTTTTAGCTTTACAACGATTCAGTTTTTGTAAATTTAGCTGAAAACCCTTCGGTCCCTTGGAAGTGCTATAATCCCCGTTGGCTACACGCAATCAAGTGAGCTTCCGGACATTCCAGGTCTGCTAAAAATAGAATTGAAGCGATAACTGCTAAAAATAACATTTTACATTTTGTTGTAGGAGAAAGAGGCGACAGTACGTGCTAATTACAATTTCACTGTTCACATGTTCTGTGAGTATTCCTTTCCTTATTAACCGACTTCAAAAAAAGGAGGAGGTTCTTAATTCGTCTTTGTATGTCTTTTTGTTTGAATGACGCTGCCAATTATGAATGGATTTTAAGGTTTTTTTGGTTTGGTAGATCATACTAGGTATAGAGGTGATTACAAATACATTTTTTCGTTTTTTTTAACTATTTTTTTTTTCGTAAAAAAATATAAATTTTAAAACACAAAGTATTGTAAAACTTAACAGTTTGAATCTCTTATCGCTACACGCTACAATCCGTTATATAAACTAAACTACCCTAAAAACTTCCTAACCTTACAACTATTACCATCTATAAATTATTAACCTTAACAAATTATTAGGTAGTAATTTATTTATTTCTACTGGTCAAGCAGTTTTTAAAACAACAACAACATCACCTAAAATTAGCACCTAAAATTAGCATCTAAAAAATCTAAAATTCCGTCGTTTAAGCTTTTTTTAACGTTTATTTAAGCTTTTCATTTCAGCTCATGAGCTTTTCTAGCTTAACCAAACTAAATATCCTTGAAAGTATAAAGATAAGGGTGGCACTAATTGTGGAATAACTTTCCGATTGACTTGACGTCGTCAAAGGGGGCATTAATGCGATGAGGGCTGTCTGTATCTATTACCACATTGGTTTAGCTTGATCACAAAACAGTGACATTGTATGTATATTCCTTATAACCGACTTCTGAATGGAGGAGGCTAACAGTTCATTGTTTTTTTATTTCGAAAATTATATTTTTATTTGCTTTTTAATTTACTTACTAATAGATTGATTCCCTTATTTACAAAATCAAAGTCGGATGACGGGAAGTCGGCAATTGTTTAGGGATGTTTTTCCCGTCGTTCTTCTTATTGTGGCTATGAAAGATTACGGATAAACCGGTCAGTCTTTGGATGGGTGACCGCGAGTAATATTCATTTCTTTGTTTTGTTTGTGTTTGAAAGTTTTGAAGTGTACACTTGCCTAGGTTAGGTACTCTTGAACTTACCCGATTTGGACAAAGACAATTGTCAAAGAGATTTCGACAACAAGTATGTGTGTAATAAATACTACATGCACAAATCAATGAATGGAATGGTGGAATCAATAGTGTGTATAATTTTTTTCTAAACCAATTCAGTTTCTCCAAGCATGAACGAAAGTAACATAACTAAAAAAACAGCAAATCAATCTTCCAGAAATATCGTAAATGAAATCAATGTAATACCATCGAATAAATCCCCCCTTTTGTTCGTCCGGTGAAAATCTTAAAAACACTTTCGTTCGTTCAATTACTTAAAATATTCCCAAAGATTTTTCATTCGCCATGTTTAACCAAGGGATCGACTTTTCGATTGACTTGAGCAGTTCAAAGGGAAGAGGGCTTGAAATTAACGCAGTGTAGGGTGTGCGATGAAGGAGCAATAGCTTCAAAGAGAGAGTGATTTCCTTATTTTCTTTAAAGAATGAATTTTGCTCGAAGCCACAGTAAGATAATTTGAGGAAATTGGAGTTATGATTTTATTGTTTCCGTTCATTCTGAGCAGTGGCGACAGAGATAAGAATGACATTGGCGGATTCTAGTAAGTACTGTGTTTATTTTTATTAAGCAATCCTCTTTAAACTTTTACCTAGTAAAATGCGATGGCGATGGCGATGCGATGGCAATGCGATAAAATACATAAACAAAATTATAATATCAGTAAAAGTTAAAACATAAACATAAAATATATATCGTCACGCCTTTCCCCCGAGGGGGCTGGCAGAGGTGCAATATAACACCCACACTTCACCGGACGATATTCAGTCCCAAATGTGACAGGGGGGAGCCTGTCGCCATACACCGGGCTCCAGCTATGTAGCAGATGACATACAATACGCACATATGTTCACACAATGAACAAATTGGTACGTGACGTCGGCTGGGTTCGAACCCGCTCCCTCTGGCTTGAGAGGCGGACCTTCTCCAACTAAGCTATCATCGCTCACCTAATTACTCACCTATTGAAAACACATGTTGTGGTTGACGATGGTAGATGAGAACACACTTTTATTTTTCCCCATTCCTTCCAGCCACAGTACTCCAAAGTTTATCAAAAAACTCTCCACAGTAACTTCACCTTCCCTCCGATGAGCTCTCGCCAATTAGGTCTGTAGTCCTTAACAGTTAGGCAGACGGTAATTGAGCGCATCACAATGACTCGACACTTCCACTCCGACGCGCAATATTCACAATTCACTGAATAAATAAATGGCTTCAGAGCCAGACGCTTTTCCAATTTTTCATAGTAGGATAATTATTTATAAAAGTAGTTACAATGAAACGTTTTTGGGTTCCGTACCAGAAGGGTAAAACGGACCTTATTACTAAGACTCTGCTGTCCGTCCAATAGACGGACGTCTGTCCGCTTTTAGTGATAAGGCCGCCAGTTGTTACACTGTATAATAGTATAATAAGTTTTATTATAAACTAGCTGCGCCCTGCGGTTTCACCCGCGGTCAAAAAGTATCCTATGTGCTATTCTAGACTATAATCTATCTCTGTGCCAAATTTCATCCAGATCTGTTCAGCCGTTCTGGCGTCAAAGAGTAACAAACATCCATCCATCCATTCATCCGTCCATCCATCCATCCATACATACAAACTTTCGCGTTTATAATATTAGTGGGATTTTCTCTTGTTGTTTTGTTATTTGTGGTGTGAACAATTAAGAGTTTATCTATCTATCTATTTATCTATCCGTCCGTCTGTCTGTCTATCTGTCTGTCCGTCTTTCACCAGGCTGTATCTCATGAACCGTGATAGTTTGACAGTTGAAATTTTCACAGATGATGTATTTCTGTTGCCGTTATAACTGAAAATGATATTTCAGGGGGCTCCCATACAACAAAAGTGGTTTTTTTTTCGTTTTAATGGATGATGGTACGGAGCTTTTCGAGCGTGAGTCCGACTCGCACTTGGCCGGTTTTTTCTAACTTGCCTATATGTCAGGTCGTAAAAAAGATGGCGACCGGAGGTGCCCTTAATTCGCCAAAATGTTGTTCCTAAAGTGTTTGGGAGAAATGCTTTGGCGAATTATGATAATTATTTCGTTCATGCGTGCCGATATGTAGCTCAATTACCACGTACGTAAAAAGGCTACGTTAAGACCCACATTTGCATTAAAAATCTAAATGCCCACCTAAAAAAATAAGCAAGCATACATAGGTATAACCATTTCGTCACACCTTTCCCCCGAGGGGGCTGGCAGAGGTGTAATACAACACCCATACTTCACCGGACGATATTGAGTCCCAAATGTGACAGGGGGCGAGTCTGTCGCCATACACCGGGCTTCAGTCATGTAGCAGATGACATACAATACGCACATAATATGTTCACACAATGAACAAATTGGTGCGTGCCGTCGGCTGGGTGTAAACCCGCTCCCCCAGGCGGGCCTTCTCCAGCTAGGCTGCGATCAGCGCTTATAAATAAATAAAATAAATAAATATTCGGAACACTTGCACACACTGTCGTCTGACCCTAAAATAAGCAAAGCTATGGCGGCCAGAGACTGATATTCACACATTTATAATAATATTTTTAAATTCAGACATAAATACTTATTAACTATTAAAAGATATATTTGTTCTATGTCTGGGTACATAGAACAAACACAAATAAATGTTCATCACATAAATGTTGCCCTAGGTAGGAATCGAACCCACGACCCCAGGCTCAGAAAGCAGGTTCGCTACCAACTGAGCCACCGAGGCAGTCAAATATTATACCTTAAGTTCTAAAATATTGAATTTAAAACTATTGCTTTAACATAAACTGTTTATTATTTTTTCAGCGTTAAAGCGATTTTTAACAAAAACAAAATTTGTTTATTAAAAACTTGCTGAAACCTAGTTAGCAAGCAGTAAAAGACAAGTGCTTTTGCAAAGCGGGCAAAACCATGTGATTAGCTAAACTATAACCGTAGATTGGATACAGCAAAAACAGCGCTGAAAGCATTTCAGTGTTTTGCTGCCAAATGAATTGTGTATGAAAAACATAATGAAATGATTGATAGCGCGTTATAAATACTTAATTAACTGTTTTCTTTTTAATAATAACGTTGGTAGGTATTTATATTCTGAAGTTCAGTAGTCTGTGTTAGTACTTTCCATTATTCTAAAGTAAGAGCGTTCCTCTTTTTACCCGACTGCGCAAGAAGGAGGGTTATGTTTTTCGAGTGTATGTGTGTTGGTAAGTATGTATGCATGTATGGATATGTATTTGGGTATGTATAAGGTTTCTTTAACACGGCCTACAGCCTAAACGGCTTGATGGATTTCAACATGTGAGGTGTCATTTGAATCGTCTTGATAGTGGTAGTGACATGGGGTACAACATTTTGCAGCCGGGTTTTCGTTTTTCTTTTAATAATGTTACTCGTTTTCCTTTTCTTGGCTCTTCTATTTCGTAACTAATTCTTCTAATTCTAATTGCTTCTTTTTTTTGCATATTTCATTATTATTAAAATGATCAAACTTAAACTTCTTTAGATTTATAACTCACCTTTATTGTCCTACTGCTGAGCAAAGATCTCTCTCAATTTCCTCCAGTTTCAAATCCTGCTTGGACGAAATGTTATCAAAATGATGTGCTCATTTCTGTAAAACTCTTAAGATCTCCTTAAAGTTGGCACATTTTGAGCTTCTAAATTCACCTTTTACTCACACATTGTGCCAGGGTAAAAAAAAATCAATAACTGAGTGACATAATAAGCTATAAAAGAAAGATTTACACCAATGCCATGGCAGTAAAACTTTTACGGTTTGTTACTATAAAAACGTTATGACAGATGTTTTTGTAGAATGGGGGTAAGCATCAGTAAAATTGACAAGCTTTGTTTTATTGCTTCAGTTTTGGGTCACGCTAGGTCCTTAAAATTATGTATTTAAAAAAAGCTAATGAAAGTAAGTTAATGTTTTTATTATGTATCTGTCGCAGTCAACTTGCTTAATTAGCCATTTAATTAAAAGCCTAGCCATTTTACTAAATGGCGCCGTTCAACTAGCTTCCTGAATTTTCTAACGTAGCATATAATACGAGGTACAACATTTAATAAACTGGCTGGCTGATGCTAAGGCTGTTGCCATTCATATGATAGGGTGATTATTTGCCAAAATTACTGTGTTTGACCAAAGAAATGTAATAAGAATGAATTATAATAAAAATAAAATCCAAAAATCGGTAAAACAAACCGCAATTCTGATAGACATGATATTAAAAACCTCTCCTGCCCGACTCTTTTATCAGGGCATATCTGACTTGGATTGGGTAGGTTCGAAGGCTAGCCATCTTGGCAATTTTTTTTTAATCACCCTTAACCTCTCCTACTTAAATGGATTGGCGAGGCAAGAAGTCAGCGTTGTCAGTCCAAGCCATTTTGCCTAGCCTTTGGATTGAATGGCTGAATATCATCAGAAAGCTAGTTCAACAGCGCGGTTTAGTAAAAAGGCTGGACTGTTAACTGAACGCCGAATTAAGCGTCAAACACACAGAGGCGGCCTGGCGCGGCGGCTGACAGAGCGGCCAGTTGTATTTCATTGAAATGTATGGGAGTCTTCACACAGGCGCGGCCACCACGCGGCTTGCAGGCGGCTGGCCGCGCGTCGGAAACATTTTTGGGGTTCCGTACCCTAACGTTGTAAACGGAACCATATTATTAAGCTTACGCCCTCTGTCCGTCCCTTCGTCTGATTGCCTGTCCTTCAAAGACAGACGGATGAGTGAGAGACATGAGGTGATGGTCAGTTATCTTTGTTTGAAATAAAAAAACGAGACATTACTGAGAGCTTACTGAAAATTTATGTAAGTACTTACCTACATAAAATAACAAAACAACTATATTTATTCGATATGATTAATTTGCGCCGGGGCTGGGTTAATTTTGTATGGATCGTGATCATTCTTCGAAAATCAATTTGTAAGTAATGTATTTGTAATTGCCCGAAATATACCTATGTAAATGCGAACACAAAATGCAGATTTTCCCCCGTTAAAAGTGTTTATTTTTTAGTCTCTTTTTTCTAGCACCACTTTTGATGCTAAAATTTGGTATATCTAGCCCGTTCTACCTTGTCCAACTAGGCCTTTTCAAAACCCAATGTGGCAACACTGCTGACGCTTCCGGCCGCCTCTGTCAATGGCCGCGGCAGTGTGTTGTCGCCGCGGCTGGAGCTGCGGCTGACAGTCAGTGATAGTAGGCCGCCTTGTCAGGCCGCCTCTGTCTGTTTGACGCTTTAAGCTAGTTAGTTGCAATATATCTACATAGTATTACTATTTTTTACTACTGGCTGTATTAATCGCGGTTAAAAAGTACAAGCCTTCTTTACTATGGTAAAGAAAAAAATGTCATAGATTATAATCTCTATGACGCATTTCATCTAAATCCGTTCACCCGTTCTGGCGTGATTGCTTAACAAACATCCATACATTTTGCATTTTTATAACGTTAATTAACGTGATTAATGAAAAGTATAAAAATCAACAGGCAAAAAAGTGTTAAAAGATCTAGTAAGTATTATCATATAGTAAAGCAGCTTTTAGCCGACTATTGCATCTTGCAAATTTCCATAGATCGTCCGACCGTAGCACTGTCGTAGATCCAGCTACGAGCAAAGCTCCGTAGACGTTGCTACGTCGCTACTAACGGCGCGGCGCTATAAATATTTCAGTAACGGAAATTATGCTTCCCTGATACTGTTCCTGTATAAGATTTTGAATGGAAAAGAGAATTCGAGTGTTAAAGTAGAAATAGGTATTTGAATTATTTATCGCGGATTCGCTGTATTGATAAACCGTGGTGAATATTTCTGTCGGGATTTCACGGTTTTATTTTCAACTTAAATGTTCTTTGAACCTCTTTTATACGTTGATTTGGTTTTTGTGCTCATCCTCGCAGTTTATCACTTCTATAACTCACAATAGTAATAAACATATAAATATGAGCATTGAACATTTCTTCACAAAAAAACAGAAACTTGTTTTACTAGTTCTAAGCAAGTCCACGCTACTATTAAATGAGCTACGCCCCTAGATTCACCCTCTTGGAAAATCTCAAAGGAACCATTCATTTTTCCAAGAAAATTCTGTCACTCTCCTGTTGCCAAAATACATAAATATTGTATTTTGTATGTAGGACACAATGTATTTAATAATCATCTCTCAAATATCATTTATCCGTTTCTCTGTTACTAATTACAAGTACAAATTAACCAAAAATATACTTACATTTAGTAAGTAGATAGATTAATTCGTTATTTTTACACCAGAAATAATAGAAAAGAAAAGGGAGAACGAGATGAGGTTATGCACTTTCAACTGCATTACATTTTTAATTCTACACACGCGTGAGTATACTGTGTTCCTACACAGTGTTGTGTATGTAGGTATCGTGAAAATATAATTTATGCAGGTGTTAATAGTGTTCATGCATGTGTGTGAATACAGAATGATGCATTACGTATTTATTACACGTTGAAACGGAAATTGCAGTTTTGGAATATTCACGAGAGACGCTGGATTAGCGAGCGAATGGTTCATAAGCTTAAAGCGTTTAAAAACTTATTGATACTAAATATTATGAAATTGCAACGTATAACTGTGTTAGTATAATGTAAGATAAGCATTCTTATAAAACAAGTTTAGTGTTTAATTATTCTAGTGGCTCTTCGAGCTGAAAACCTCGCGGCCAGCGTCAGTTCTCCTTGTACTTGGTTTAAAAAAAAAATCTACAAACTGACTCGACCGAATTATTTTATATGGGTAAATTATCGAACCTACTCAAGAGAGTCAACATTTCAAGAGAGTCGTTTGAGAAATGCGACCAGCAGATAAAGACAGCCGGACAGAAATACGGAAGCAGTTTCGGCGAGGCTGAAACATAGACGATTTTATAGCTCTCTCTCGTTCGATAAAACTTTAGGTATAGGCAACAGCGTTGTTTATCACATATTATTGGCAATATTACTTATAATCTGGGTGTCTTCAAGTCTCGAGTGAATCGGTTTCTTCTAGGCAAGCGTGCTCCATCGTAGGCCGCATCATTGCTTATCAACAGGCATGTTGGCGGCCAAACGCAAGCCTATTAAGTAATAAAAAAAATATATATATGACGGCGCGAGATATCATTGGATAAAGAAAATCAGTTTGAGAGTTGTTAATCGATAGTTTTAATCTGTGGTTTATGACGATTAATCGATTTGTTTATGGTAATTTAGAGCGGTTAACACCGAATGGAGTTGCGTTTGGGATTTCGGGCGAACGTCATGTCTGTCAGTCAGTGGTTGACAGGACTGGGCTAAAAGCGGTCGCACGCAATGGTCATTCGTAAACCCATTACTCTAAATCGCCAACTATCTTTGTGATCATTCACTAAATAAGTAGTCTAAGTGACTGTATAATTAAAATAGTGAAAAGCCTTCAATGCTGTCCCCTTATTTCAACGTTCCTGAAGTTTGACGCCGACCATAAATGATAGCGAGTTCACGGATCAGAAATTAGACACGACACCGCGGCCTACTAGATTTTCTCCGTCACCAAAAGTGGAAGGTTACAGCGCGGCGGCCTTTCCTATGTTTCTCCGACATCAATGGGATCAGATGCGACGGCGTGGCTCCTCTTTCCTACATTACCCCGATATCAGGAGTGAGATGTGAAGGCTCGGCTTCCTATTTCTCTATGTTTCCCCGACATCAGAACTGGGATAAGAATAACGTCCACAGCAACAAGATATGGCTCCGTCTTTGGCTACAATTCTACAATGATCTGGAAGCGAAGTGGCATAGCAACAGATGGCTGATAGGGTCGCCCCTACACTGAGAAAACTGTGTACGTGCTATTATTGTGGAGTGTGCGGACTGTTTCTTCGTGGTGCATAAAGTGCAGCAGAGCGGCAATGAGAGAGTGAGCATCGAGTAGACGTCTGCATTATCTCGACGCCGTTTGATTACACCTAGTCTATGCTATGTGACGCAACTAACAAACAACGAGAGACGAAGGATAGCAGTGTACCGAACAAAACGTCGACGCCTACGTGTTACTACTGCAACGAGGCTACATCGCCACTCGTTGATCGAAAAAGGGCATCAAAAGTAGCAGCAGCAACGTGCGAGATCCGGTCAATCCCTGGAGGGCTATTCTTACAACTCGAGATTCCATCATACCTCGAAAAAAAAAATGGCTGAATTCGAGATGCCTTATTCTATGTGCTCGAGATCGAGATAATCTCGATGGCTGGGGCGCGAGATGTCTCGAGTAGTCGGAGGCAGTGGAGACTTCCAGAGGGGCTATTCCTGCGCGTGAGATGAGATGAGATTTTACCTGGGTCACTTTCACACCTATGACGTTTTAAACGAGGGCAATAAAGACGAAAAAAGCTGAGATGAAAATCTCAAATCTCCGAATAGGGCCAAAGGAATCGAGATCGAGATGAGATGAAAATCTCCTATCTGCGAATTGGGCCCCTGCACTATGAAGCAGCCATTGATCACCTACGAGTAGCAATTGAATCCGGTGAGAAGTTTTCATTTTGTTTGATATTCGTAAACGATGTATGTCAGAGTGCTATTTTCTATTAGAGTTGTTTAAAGTTTAGAAATACCCACAAACAGTTTAGTCAAACTGTCGCTTGCGGCACATGTGAGTCATGCAGTTAATAGATAACTTACTAAGTGTCAATGCTTTTGGTAAAACTAAGCCTGGAGGGCAGTAGCCGGTAGGACAGTAGCCTGTGTAGTAATAGCCTGTGTGGCAATAGCCTGTGTGGCACTCGCCTGTGTGGCACTAATCTACATGGTACTATCCTATGTGGCTCTAGCCTGTGTGGCAAGCCGGTGTAGCAAGCCTGTGTGGCAAGCCTGTGTGGCCAGCCTGTGTGGCAAGCGTGTGTGGCAAGCCTGTGTGACAAGCCTGTGTGGCAATCCTGTGTGGCAAGTCTTTGATGCAACCCTACTTTTGTTGAATTATAGTCTGAGTGACGACCTAGCCTGTGTGGTGAGCCTATGTAGTAAATTCCTCCCGGTGTTTCATTAAAGTACGAGTAAAATTTAAAAAATCTCAAAATGTTGACTTTCGTACTATTTAAAGTTATAGTCACCCTGAGGGATCTAGCCTGTGTGGCAAGTCTAAGTGACAACTTTAATGGCATGTTATTTGGTTGAATTGGACACAGCAGTTTTCATAAGTCCAAACCGCGTATGTGTACCATCATTGGATTTTCAATGTGGCTTGATTAAATTCTTGGAACATTGGATGTGTGATTAATAATGTAGTTTTAGCCTCGATTATTCGATTGGTCCCAATACAATTAATTTCACTAAAAGTCAAGTTGCTTATTTCAATTATCATGACAATTTATGGGGATAGGTAACGAATATGAAGTTACTGTTGGAAGAGTCGATTATACTCTGGTACGATGTTTATGGTTGGTAGAATTGGGTTTAACTGTGTTTTGTGTTATCCCATAACCGTGTTCGCTTTCTGTGAAATTGTGGAGGTAGATTTGAGACGGTCAGAATGACCGAGCGTTAAGTGGTTACTTGAGCACTTTTATGATTGTCCACAGATGATGAGATGAACTATTCACCCGAGGACGTGTGAAAATGCAGGATGGCCGTGACGGCGCGAGATATCATTGGATAAAGAAAATCAGTTTGAGAGTTGTTAATCGATAGTTTTAATCTGTGGTTTATGACGATTAATCGATTTGTTTATGGTAATTTAGAGCGGTTAACACCGAATGGAGTTGCGTTTGGGATTTCGGGCGAACGTCATGTCTGTCAGTCAGTGGTTGACAGGACTGGGCTAAAAGCGGTCGCACGCAATGGTCATTCGTAAACCCATTACTCTAAATCGCCAACTATCTTTGTGATCATTCACTAAATAAGTAGTCTAAGTGACTGTATAATTAAAATAGTGAAAAGCCTTCAATGCTGTCCCCTTATTTCAACGTTCCTGAAGTTTGACGCCGACCATAAATGATAGCGAGTTCACGGATCAGAAATTAGACACGACACCGCGGCCTACTAGATTTTCTCCGTCACCAAAAGTGGAAGGTTACAGCGCGGCGGCCTTTCCTATGTTTCTCCGACATCAATGGGATCAGATGCGACGGCGTGGCTCCTCTTTCCTACATTACCCCGATATCAGGAGTGAGATGTGAAGGCTCGGCTTCCTATTTCTCTATGTTTCCCCGACATATATATATTTGTACTTCTAAAGCACACTAACATAGTTTAGTAAAGCACACAAAATAATAGTTCTAACAAAACAATTTTCAAGACAGAGAAGAGTAGCGCTTCTTGGTATCAGAGGCCAAGACACGGTTTGGGATATCCTTATCAAAAGGTTGTAGAGCTCTATCATGCTGGCGATTTGCGAGCGATTTCAAAGCGAGGCGATCGCGCTATGAACTCGCCGTGTCTTGGCAGCCAGTGCGCGATGATCATGCCGCGATGACGCCGCGGGCACGCAGCAGCCACACGTAGCATTTTTTATATCATCGCGGCATGATCGCCGTGCGCTAGTTACGAATTCGCAGCAAGCTTATTGAACGAACGCTTTACTTTGAAATCGCTCGCAAATCGCCAGCGTGATAGATCTCTTATACCTAGTACTCGTAGGCAGTAGACAGCGCAAGTAGCTGTGCTATGAAAATTTGTTAAACAAAAAACTTTCTTAAAAACCTTTTTTTAGTACTCTTTAGCCAAAATTTGTTGTATTGATCGCCAAAGCTCATACCTTGAGTTCGTGCGACACGGGTGCATCAAATCATAGGGAGAGTTAGCGAGTTCGTTTGAATGATTCGACACCTCCCTGAGGATTCAACCCTTTTAACAACCACTGAGGGAAGAGAATTACATTCCAACATCCATAGAAATTTTATAATACCATTTGAATTTATCAACAAAGATAATGTGGAGAGTAGAGATGTGTGTGATGTGGAAGATTGTATGTGGACGTAATATTAGGGCTAAGTAATTCAGCCGGCAGTAGGAAAATAACTTTTGTTTTAAGTGTATTAAAATCGGTACTACAGGACCGAGGCGGATAGCATTGTAAGAGATGTAGACCCAGCAGTGGGGTAAAGAAGTGAGTGGGTGAGTGATGATGATAATGATGATTTTAAAATCTAAATAACAATACATTTCTGATTACATTTTTTTTTGTCCTTGCTTGTTTACATTTTTTAGTGATGTAAATATTTGGTAAAAAATACAAGTTAGTTAACAACCAATTTAAGCCAACTCGACCGAGTAATTGGGGAAAACCGAAATATATTTCATTTTGGTATAAATTAATATTTTTTACAATCCGAAAGAGAAAAATAAACATTTGAACTGTTTTTAATAGAGAGAGTGGGTTCAATCATACACTGGACATTACATTGGTGACTAAGCGAATAAGTCAGCAAGAAGGCAAAATACGGTAGGTACTGGCACATGAATGAAGAAGTTGGCAGAAAAGAGGAGGCCTAAACTCACAAATATTTTATGATGATTATTAATGAGTAATTTAATGTAAGTAATAAGTACCAGTAAAAGTCTAGTTAACAAAAAATTTAGATAAAAATAATTTTCAAAGCGACACCTTCAAAAATATATAATCAGACACCCAAACCCTGAAGAAAGTGTCAAAAAGTCGAGTGGCAATTCTCGTTTGAGAGTAAAGGACGTAGGTGCCGCATCAAAGCTGCCCCTCCTCGGGGCTATGGCTCACACTCTCCAGCTTTCCAATCAAAAACCTGCCTTAAATATTAAAAGCTCGTTACGCTAATGAATCGTATCAGATTTTGCCGCCGTCTGCGCCCGGCGTGTCTTCAATGCGTCTTTTGGCCTTCCTTGCACCAGCTTCTTGAGAGGGCCTTTGTCTGACGAGACGTCTTATGGGAAATAGGTTTTGTTGGCGCCTGTGGAAAGTGTTTTACGGTGCTAGAATAATGAAACTGTAATGATAACGTTACTTATATTTAGTAGATATCTGTATCATATCAAGACAGAGGAGAACACTTTGTGGACTCATCATTATGTAATACCCTACAAATACGCAATATTTTTACAGCTACAACATTTTTCAGTGATTTTTAAAATTGCTGACTTGCACCAAATTTTATTCACTGCATGTAACCTAGATTTGAAATATGCTTCAAGTTTCTTTTTTTTAGCACAGAATGCTGTCCTGTTTATCTGGAGCAGATCATTTCCTGTATCGTATCCATTGTTTATGAATGCTGGAGAAATTTTGTTAAAACGTAGAATACGCTTTGGCAAATATTGCTCCGTAATGAGTTTTTACCGGTATCCCAGATGTTTATTTTTTGTAAGCTAAATGTAGTACCAAAAACTGTAATGTTTAAAATGCATAGCAGTGTGTCATTATGTATTCTGAACGTGAATCTGTGGTAAAAAGCAAGCAGGTAAGCCTTTACTTGAAGGAGCTGTGAGTTTTTCGAGCTTAAGTCTACACGGTATGGATGAATGGTGGGTCCTTCTCTGACGCATGAGGTATTTTATCTATTTAGCTTTTCAATAAGAGAGAGAATGACTCTCTCTTATTGAAAAGTAATACCTCTGAAAGTGACCATTCTAATATCTCACGCATCAGAATAGAATTCCAAAGCGTTTAGATGCAACGACTCAGTAAACTGCCTCAAGCCCACTACTGTTACTTTGCCAATTTCACGTCGATTGATTTCAAATAGACGTGGATCACGTCCACGCAGACCGTAAAATGAGCTACGCGCATCACCACGCTCCGCTGGTGCCTCTAAACATCTATTGTCTTGTCCAAGCTCTGTAAAAGGTGTATCTACACTAACCGTTAATACACTCTCATTTCTTTTAGGAAGTCGTTTCTTCTACGGTAAGTGTCACATACGAGCAGAAATTAGAGCAACAGTCCGCGTTTTTATCTACAAAAACCGTTAGTCGTGTTGAGATATAAAGTAGCTTATGTGATCCAGACATGTGATCCAGAGTTAAAGGTATAGGTATAGGTAAGAGCGACTTTTTTTTACCAAATTTCATCCATAACAAAAAAAAAATGATCACAGTATTATTATTTATTTTAAAAGCGAAAGTTTGTGACTGTGTATGTTTGTTACCTCCTCTTATTTAAACTATACTCCATATTTTTTATGAAATTTGGAATGGAGGAAGCTGACGCCCTGGATTAGTACATAGGGTACTTTTTAACTACGGGTAAGACCACAGGGCGCAGCTAGTAATTTCATAAAGAACAAAAAATAACTTCTTAGATCTCGTGTATCAGCTGCTTAAGCGGAACAAAGATTTCATTCGGAAATTGCAAACTTAGGTCGCCCGCCCCTATGTGTAAAGTTGTTTTCATTACATCAACTTATTGGACACATTCCAATATTTTCGAATCGCTGCGTTCGATTGCAATGCTGAGTGCGATTGCCTCTGTTCATGGCAACGTTTTTCTGGTGTTTTTGCCAAAATATTTGAAGTATTTACAAACAGCAAACGTTTTCATGTTCATTGGGAATGACATTTTTAACAGGGGTAGTCTTGCTCGTACGAACATTTTAACGTATTAACAAATAACATACATACATATCGTCACGCCTTTTCTCCGTAGGGGCTGGCAGAGGTGTAATACAACACCCACACTTCGCCGGACGATATTAAGCCTCAAATGTGACAGGGGTCGAGCCTGTTGCCATACACCGGGCTCAAGTTATGTAGCAGATGACATACAATACGCACATATGATATAATATAATACACAATGAACAAATTGGTGGTTGAACCCGCTCCCTCTAGCTTGAGAGGCAGGCCTTCTCCAACTAGGCTATCATCAACAAACAGGTTCAAGTTTAAACACTTTATCCTTTATTTATTTAAGTGAACTTAGATTGAAATGATCGTACAATACGACTTACATAGATGTCTGTCAATGTATTGTCCCCTAATTTTTTTATCCTTTAATATCACGTAATTGTACGTTTATCCTCTAATTTCGTTTTTAGACACGCATAAAGTGTTACATTTTGCAGGAGTTATATAAATTGCAATGTTACAGTTGCAGATGCAAATAATTGTCATATTTGTAACCAAGCAAATAATATAATTAGTTTTCATTCTAATCTGAAAAATTTGTTAACATAGCATCTTGTTGCGCCTGTCCCCGAAGGGGCTAGCAGAGGTCTATTACAACACATACACTTCGATATTCAGACACAAATGTGACAGGGGCGAGCCTGTCGCTAAGTATACCTAAATATCTTATTTAGGTATGTTTTGACACGAACGACGTAACTTTAAAGAAAGGTGCATTACACATCACTAGGCAATGAAGTCACGTTCTCCTCGACTACATGTGATTTTCACGGTGTTTACGCCCGTAAAAGCCTATTTTTGCAATCTCTGCAATAATATACTTTTGACGTCTTTCATATCGATCAGTATTAATTGGAACGATATCTACTGGCATTTTTGCTCGTATACCTAATTGAAACACTCGTAATTGGGAAACGAATATTTCATTGTTAAAAAGGTTTCGCTCTTCTTCTGTGAGAGTGCAAATTAATTTAATAAATGGGGCACACGTGAAATGAAAATGTAATTTGACAAACGACAATCAATCGAATACAATCCGCACAAAAGGTTGCTTACTTCTGAACACTCAGCTAAAAATATGATTATACCTATGTGTATCCATTTATGTACACACATGCATGAAACGTATACATGTGTTGTATTGTTAATAACTTATGAACCATTTAGTTTAAACTAGAACAACTATGTAGTTTATGATTGACCGGTCTAATATCTAGCCAAACGTCAACGGTAGCGTGGCCGAGCGGTCTAAGGCGCTGGTTTAAGGCACCAGTCTCTTCGGAGGCGTGGGTTCGAATCCCACCGCTGCCATAATACTTTTACCTTATTTTTGCGTATGGACAGCGGAAAATTTTATGACCTGAAAATCTATCTACCTGAATTTCTAAAAAAGAGAATTATTATCTCTTTTTTAGAAATTCAGGTAGATAGATTTTCAGGTCAGTAAATTTTCCGCTACTTGTTTGGTTACTTATATTTCTGCTGGTTTTTAATTATGACTGTCTGGTTTTAAACAGCTGAACTACAATATTCTGACACTTAATGGTCTAGTCGTTTGTTTTTTCTGTAATTTATGTTCATGTTTAGGAAGACTGTTTGTTCATCCAAATAAAATAAAATAATTAGAATTAGACATTGAATACTTTTTATGAAACAAATATCATAAATGCGAAAGTTTAGATGAATGTATGAATGAACTAACCTACTGAACGGATCTGTATGAAATTTGGTACAGAGATAGATTATAGTCTCAAATAGCACATAGCTGAACTGGCAAATACATTGACGGTAAATCACAGGTCACAGACAGGTTGCTAAAATAAAAGTCGTAGTAAATTTACCTTTAGACCTAGAGCCAGTTTTATTCCTTCACAACTCCACAATGCCGCTTTAACAATGAGGTGTCTGTCACAATTCACAATAGCTCTCGAAGAGTCAACGTGAGCTACACGGCTACTAATTAATCTGCAATTCTCTTCACAGACGGAAGGTGGATAGGAAATAAGGGACGAAGCTATTTATGGCACTGTTTTTTGATTAATGCTGTCAAAGAAGTGGAAAATGGAGTTTTTGGGCGAATATAAGAGACAATAGGGTTTTAATTTCTGTCAGACCGTTGATGCTTTTATGAGGTAATGAAAGGATTGTTAAGCTCTGGATTTTATTCATTTAACTTAAATCTTTCTTTTTTAAATATAAAAATAATAGCTTATTAATAGCATAACATAACATATCGTCACGCCTTTCCCCCGAGGGGGCTGGCAGAGGTGTAATACAACACCTACATTTTGCCGGACGATATTCAGTCCCAAATGTGACAGGGGGCGAGCCTGTCGTTATAAACCGGGCTCCAGTCATGTAGCAGATAACATAGAATACGCACATATGTTCATACAATGAACAAGTTGGTGCGTGCCGTCGGCTGGGTTCAAACCCGCTCCTTCTTTTGAAACCTTCTCCCAACTAGGCTGCCATCGCTATATAATATTATAAGGTCAAGGTCAGCAATGTCATAAAGGTACGGCCAAATCTACGCATCATCAATACGGGAAGTGAGACGCGAAATGGGAGCGTCATACTGATACTCGGTGGACGTTCATTATGTCATCGTGTACATCTACGCGACTATGACGTAGAACGATATTGGTCTATTTTAGTTTCGCGTCGCGCCATAGTCACGTAGACACGCGCAGATATATTTTATGCCAAATACTCTTTGATGAAATGTTATTAGGTAGATACGACTGTTTCCTGAATTAAAAAAAAAGATATTATTCTGCATCCTAAAATTAAAAACTACAGAAAATAAAGAGTCTTAAACTTCAGTACCGATTCAAATGAAAATTATTTATTGGTATAAAAACGGAAACAATAATCCACTTACATAAATATAACAATACTTATTCCGATATGGTCTTCATGCTATTATCTCTAAGGTTATCAGAGGTTCATTCATCTTTTTTTTAGAACTTTAATTAAATACACAATATGTAAAAATTTTAAAAGAACCTGTCTACAAAACCAAATGAAAAAAAAAACTAACTCTGAAAATGTACCTACTTATCTAATTCTTTCGTCTAATCTCGTCTGTTCTAAAAGTAGCCGTAGTACGACAATCTATACTTACTTACTTTTTATCGGCTTACGAAAAATATAATCCAAGTCTCCTAATGTTATTCACTGAGACGCCCCTAACTGAATTGCTAAAGAAAATGTATTTTTAAGTTGTCGCCGTCTCGTCTTCACGCTGGGTTCACTCAATTAGCAACAGAAGCTACTTATGACGTCACTAATTATTATTCTGGGAACAATGAGGGCGAGACTGAGATTTTTTAAAAGGGTCATGTTAGTATGTAAAGTAAAAAGTAAAAAAGCCTTTATTTCAATTACACTTAATATCAATTAATTAATTATAAATGTCCATTGTCACATAATGCAGTCATGTGTAGATGTCGCCTCCTTGGCGTAGGCCTCCCCCAGTTTTGTCCAGTATTTTCTGTCTATTGCTTTTCTCTTCCACTCTATTCCCAGTCTTTGGTTGAAGATGTCATCCCAGCGTCTATGTGGCTTCCTCTATTTCTCCTTTCTCTTCTCGGTACCCGTTTTATTATCTTCTTCGTCCATCTACAATTGTCCATTCTACATATATGTCCTGCCCAGTTCCATTTCATGTTAGTATGTAAGGTATACTTATTTGTGTAAGGAATAATGTTATATTTATTTTAACTTAGTCTCATATACACCAACTACCCTATTCATATTCCTTTTAGTTCCTGTCCATCCAAAGGTTAACTGGAATCAATTGATTTAGGAGATAAGGTCACCCTTGTACTGCCGAATAAATGTACCTACTTTTAATAGTTTTCCATTGTAGTTTTTGGTGAGCAAAAAAGTTATATTGCATTGTATTGGGGATAATGTGTGCGTGTGTGTGTGTTAAAAGAAAAAAAAAAACCCGACTGCAAAATGTTGTACCCTATGTCACTTCCATTATCAAGAAGATTCAAATGACACCTCACATATCTAAATCCATCAAGCTGTTTAGTCTGTAGAACGTGCCAAAGAAACCTCATACATACATACATACCTACACTTGATAGCCCTTCTTCTTGCGCAGTCGGGTAAAAAAGCAAGTTTGTTCATCTATCAATCAGACAAACATGAAAATGTTGGTTCTGGTGAAGCCAATTATCTTTGGACGAAGCTAAAGAAAAAAAAAATCTATTCTACCAAAGCATAGTTGTACTGGATAAGTGGAAATTAAGCCACAAAGCAAAATTTAGAGATGCCAGGAGTTGCAACAAATATGACGTACCTAGTGTTATAATTTTCTCAACTTCTCAAAAATTTTTGCAAAATAAAATCAGCGCAAATTAGTCTAATCATTCGGTATCATGCTTAATTTTTACCGCTTTACATTTAAACCCCTTGTAAAGGAATAACGCGTATTCTCCAGCCTCCAACACATCACCGTCATACAAGTAAATCAGCATTACACATCCACGCGCTTCAGAATGTTAATTAACTCGGAAGCAAATAGAGTCAGTCAAACGGCAAACAGATTTAATTAATAGGGCACGACTATGTCTTGGAATTAACTCTTGTCAATGGTAAACAGTGAAATGCGCTTCGACGTAAGACGCACGATGCTCGGCGTGATTAGTCACGCCGGCTTCCAAGATGCTGCTGCAATTATGGTTATGTCTAAACTAGCTGCGCCCCGCAGTTTTACTTACTGTCAAAAAGTCCTATACCGGGTGTAAGGAGACCGTTCTCGAAGCCGAAACGCCGTTATTATACTATCTATACACAACCCGAAACCACTAACTATTAGCCATATAACTGTTATTTTAAACTTTTAGAAATTTGCAAACCAGCAATGTAACGCGTTTATATCGCGGGGGTCAATGGTCGGCGCCAGTACCTACGGAAAGTGCGACGACGCGCCGCCGCGGGCCGCGCGCGCGCCGAGACAGCGGAGGGCGCGGGCGGCGCGGCACCTAGGTCGCGACCGCGCGCAGCTGTGTGCGGGCGTTCACCTCTAGCGTCAGCTGTTAGGCATTTAGTATTAGACTGCCGTTAGGGTAAATTTTTTTTTTTTTGGTAATTGGTGTTTAAACTAGCTTTTTAAAGCTTGTATAACTTGTGTCGATGTTAAAATATCAGATTTTAAGTTTAAAAAAAAAGTCTTTTTTTCGCGTTTTTTTAGTCGCTTTGTATTAGTAATCCCCACCACTATTCCCAGTTTTCGTTTTCGAGAACGGTCTCCTTACACCCGGTATGCTTTTCCCGACTATAATTTATCTCTATGCGAAATTTCACTCAGATCCGTTCAGCTGGTCTCGCGTGTTTGAGTAACGAACATCCATCTGTCCAAACTTTCGCATTTATAATATTAGACAAAAAAAGTGTGTCTTAATAATTGTATTCGTTTTAATTTGCGCCATTGGCTCTTTTTATTATTTTGAGCGCTTATATGTTTAGCCATCAGCGAAAACCCTTAAGACTGATTTGTTTTATATTTTTTTTATTATGATTTTTGTGAAGCTGCTAGTTTTCATTAATATATAAATAAAAGCTGTTAGGGACGAACTATGTAGGTATTTTGGAAAATTTTTGAGTGAAAAAGCGACTCTACTTTTTGACAAACTCTAGCTTGTTAAAAAGGATGAGGCGTCATAGGATGAGTAAGGAACAACCCAAATCAACAGTGACTGGTAAAATGGAAATTAAAAAACTCAGGGATTAAAAAAAGATGGTCCACCCAAAAGTAAAACAAACAAAAATCTTAAACACTGTATACTTACCTGTAGGCAAGAGACCACCAGAGATCAAAGTAAATTATGTTGTCGGCTTTAAAACAAGGATAGTCACTGTGCACACCAATAAGCGACTAGTTAATAGAAAAAAAAAATACCTTTAACATGGTCTCAATAAACTTAAAACTATAGCCAGCAGTAGTACCTACCTAGAGGTACGCATGAACTGTAATCGACTGTAGTAGTGAAATATTCTGTAATATATTAGTAATAACATAAAATTTAGCATCAGAAAACTTAAAACAAACGACAACTCTGTTATACTTTTGTTAACTTCCCCCAAGTTACAGAGTAAATTTTCTTTGTTTACCGAATAGCAATATTTTTATTTACAACATCCGTAGCTCCATCTCGACGTTGTCCTTGTTTAAACGCACAGTTCCCATTTACAATTGTTCCGACAAAGTGTTTTCAAGAGATTAAACTTAAGTTGGGTAATATTTTTCGAGCGTTTGAACTGCGAAACTTTTCCTTTTGCTTAGAAGAAAAGTACCGGGATAAGTTCGTTCTACGAGTATGTCATATAATATAAAGCTAACATAAGCTTTTACATGAACAATCAAAAAATTTGTTTTTAATAGTAACTGTACTCAATTCCTGACTATAATCACCAAATTAAGCTGCTTATCCTAAGTATTTTTTAATATTATAAACGCGAAAGTTTGTAAGAATGGATGGATGGATGGATGTTTGTTACTCTTTCACGCCAGAACGGCTGAACAGATCTGGATGAAATTTGGCACAGAGATAGATTATAGTCTAGAATAGCACATAGGATACTTTTTAACCGCGGGTGAAACCGCGGGCGCAGCTAGTAAATTATAAATTACACAGGGATTCTATTCTGACGCGTGAAATATTATCTTAGTCAATCTCACTCTTATGACATTTCAAACGAGAGAGATAATGACCAGATAATACGCCTGAAGTATTCAGTCAGAATAGGAGACTGGATAAATTTTGTGTCACTACCAAGTACCGACTCGCGTAGCAGCACTCTGCAATATATGTATATCTATGAAAGAAAACCTTTATCAATGTACCTACTTACTTACCTGTGCCTAGTCCGAGAGACTTACCTATAGTAGTTCAGAATTATTTTTCCAACCCCAATCTCGAGCGGTCAAACCCTGCCATTAATCAGGAGTATACTGGCGTACTGTGGCGTATCGAACTACGGCGCAATACCAAGCAGTCGAGAGATTTATTGGCGTAGTGCCGGATAGGTGCCGTCTGCCACCTGTCTGGACGTTACTTGGCAACTGAATCTTTTCCTGGCCAATAAAGGTGGGAAAATATTGCTCGAACAGCTCGCTAAAGTGAAGAGCTAGGTAAAAGCAAGGTGAGTTGCTGCTAAAAATTGCAGACTGAAGTTGTATGTTAGCTTTTCTAGGATACGAGCCACGAATAAATTCAGAATTCACACAATCACGTCCGTGCAGTTGGTAAAAAGTTATGAGATGCGTGTGGAGCGATGTTGAAATAACATTTCTTAGTACGGACAACACTCGTCTTTATTCTATGTCAAATTAAAGTATCTTTCATTATAAAATAACATTGTGACTATGATCAGTCATGTGATGAATATTTGTGTTTGTTCTGTCTGGGTGTTAATATCTATTTAAGTACGTATTTAAAAGTATAAGAGAATGTATATCAGTCTCTGGCCGCCATAGTACAAGCTTTGCTTAGTTTGGGGTCAGACGACCGTGTGTTCATGTGTCCCGAATATTTATTTTATTTATTTATTTATTTATTTATTTATGAGTCGCAAGACAACTTTTTACCGCAGTTTTATCCGTATCTACAATCATGTTTTTTTTTGGGTTTACAAAAAAAATTTGTATTACAGATTTAGTTAGGTGTATTTTTCACATTATCATCATAACACACAATCTTTGTGTAACTTATCCATCAGTAAAACCGAAATTATTTGTATCACAGAATTAGTTAGATGTATTTTTCACATTATCATCATAACACACAATCTTTGTGTAACTCATCCATCAGAAAAACCTAAATTATTTGTATCACAGATTTAGTTAGATGTATTTTTTACATTATCATCATAACACACAATCTTTGTGTAACTCATCCATCAGAAAAACCTAAATTATTTGTATCACAGATTTAGTTAGATGTATTGTTCACATTATCATCATAACACACAATCTTTGTGTAACTCATCCATCAGAAAAACCTAAATTATTTGTATCACAGATTTAGTTAGATGTATTTTTCACATTATCATCATAACACACAATCTTTGTGTAACTTATCCATCAGTAAAACCGAAATTATTTGTATCACAGAATTAGTTACATGTATTTTTCACATTATCATCATAACACACAATCTTTGTGTAACTCATCCATCAGAAAAACCTAAATTATTTGTATCACAGATTTAGTTAGATGTATTTTTCACATTATCATCATAACACACAATCTTTGTGTAACTTATCCATCAGTAAAACCGAAATTATTTGTATCACAGATTTAGTTAGATGTATTTTTCACATTATCATCATAACACACAATCTTTGTGTAACTCATCCGTCAGAAAAACCTAAATTATTTGTATCACAGATTTAGTTAGATGTATTTTTCACATTATCATCATAACACACAATCTTTGTGTAACTTATCCATCAGTTAAACCTAAATTATTTGTATCACAGATTTAGTTAGATGTATTTTTCACATTATCATCATAACACACAATCTTTGTGTGACTTATCCATCAGTAAAACCTAAATTATTTGTATCACAGATTTAGTTAGATGTATTTTTCACATAATCATCATAACACACAATCTTTATGTAACTTATAGGTTTTAGGTTTAAAGACATTTATTCTCATTAAAGATTATAACATCACTTACATGAGAATACATCGTATAAGTAAATTAGGTAGTTCGTCGTCACACAAAATCTTAAATATAGGTACTTAAAGACAATTTAGTAAACAAAACAACTTAATTGGACGTTACTTAAAAGTTTAGCACACAAATGAAGCTAATAACAGCATAGCGTATAAATCATGCAGATCTAGGTACTCAGTAACAAGACCATCAGTATCCATCAGTAAAACCTAAAGCAACCACATGAGATGACATGACTCATATTTGGGATCCCACAGTCAACAACTGAGCCAACCCAACTAGCCCGTGTAGCAATTACATCGCATCATTCACACTCAAACACAATATCTGTGTTGTCAACCACACCAATTAAGAGTCATTAAACATCGGACAGACTGCTTGCCAGTTGTTAGAGCGTATTAGAACACATAAAGCACCTATTAAGGACTTTCTCGGCTTCAAGTTAATTGAGTAACACTCGATTAGCTTCGAATGGAAGCGACATTACTATCCTATTAAGTCTTAATTAGTTTTTTTTTTAATTTGGAGTATTATACTCGTATATGACAGATCTTGATACGATTAGTCAAGAAAGTAAAGTAGTGAGCATCATGAGGACAGACATGACATGAAACAATTTTTATCCTGAAAACGCGGAAAACTGCAAAATTGCGGCTGAGGTCATAGGGATTGGCTGGTAAATAATTTATTTTAATTGACTTGCTAGAAAATAAAATTGAGTATATTTAACGAACATTATAACAATGCACTAAATTTATTATCGTATATTATAAGTAATATTACAAATGAAGCGATGGCAGCTTAGTTGGGAGAAGGCCCGCCTCTCAAGCCAGAGGAAGCGGGTTCAAACCCAGCCGACGGCACGCACCAATTTGTTCATTGTGTGAGCATATGTGCGTATTGTATGTCATCTGCTAGATGACTCGACATTTGGGACTGAATATCGTCTGGCGTAGTGTGGGTGTTGTATTAGACCTCTGCCAGCCTCCTCGAGGGAAAGGCGTGACGATATGTAATGTTATATATCAGTTAAAATATTAAAATTGGTATAAATATGTAGTTAACGAATATTTCAAGAATAGTTACCAAATATTTTTTTAGAGAGTGTAAAAAAATCATGTCCAATTCAGTATTCGTACATCTTTGTACGTATCGTTTTGTCTTACTCATTGAGACTTATCTTCCTGAGAAGGGTTCCCGCTTTCGATTAGTGGATTATTATTTCATTAACGTATTCGATACCGTGTTGAGTACGACGTGTATGTACTCGTAATACTATATTGGTAGGAGCAAACTGAGGCGTGTACGAAATTCGTTTGAATGGAAATGTTAATTCGCTAGTCTGGTTACTTAAATAGTAAAATGAGTTGGTGATATATTACTTATTTCACTATTCTTATTACTTATTATCTACTTTATTAATGTGTATCTGAGTAACAATACAAGATCAATACACTTGATAATATATAAGTATTTAGCATCTAAAGTATTTAGTATTTGTTTAGTTTCTTCAGAATAAATTTTAGTACAAAAATTAGACAAAAAATATAATCACATAACATATGGAAACAGGTCCATACCTAACCAAAGATCTTTTGACTGACCAATGCTTAGATTGCAAACTACATGAAAAATAGCCATCTTTTATATTATTTTTGGAGCATGTATAAGACAAAAAAAGTTGACTTGCAGCGAGTGTTTGAGTCGATAGTTATTTTTTTTAACAACATTTAAGTTTTTAATAGTGTTGGTTGGAATTTAACAGATTATCCTGTTATCTAAGACTAGGAAAAGCTAGTTATATTTCGCCTTTTTGAGTTAAAAAACGGTATACACAAGTAATCAAGCAAAAACACATCCCAAGTCGTCTCCAGGACTGAGGATTAAAGTTTACACAAACAGAAATATTTCTGAGACGTCGACTGGCGAAGTTCTTCTTTGTCATGTAAGCGAGAAGCACAGGATCGTTTGTCTTGAGCACAATGTACGTTTATGAGAGTGAAGAAGCTCTGTAATATCAAAATCGATGAGTCATTATTAAATTTAACTGTTGGCTTTACTGTCTACTCTGCCGGTCACTGACGAGAAGCGATATTTTTATATAAAAGTGTCAATAAAAATAAAAGAAAAATATAAAGGAATCCGACAACAAAATGTATACCTTCTCTTCTCTATCTCTACATTCTTCGTTTTTCTCTCTTCGTCATTCTCTAAATATCGCTTGTACGTTTATGTACAAGCGATATTACGTACGTTACGTACGTATACGTATGTACGTTTATGAGAGTGAAGAAGCTCTGTAAAAATCACAATCGATCAGTCATTATTAAATTTTACTAGTCTACTCTGCCGGTTTTTCACTGACGAGAAGCGATATATGTATAGACAAAGTGTCAATAAAAATAAAAGAAAAATATTAAGGAACCCGACAGCAAAATGTACACCTCCTCTTCTCTATCTCTACATTCTTCGTCTTTCTCCTTTCGTCATTCTCTAAATATCCCTTTCCGCGCCAATCCCTCTTTAGTCTGTATATTCGCTAACTCCTTGTAAACCATGCAATGGCTTTTGATACGGTTTTCAGCGTCAGTTAGCAATTTTTTTTACGGAATATAAGAGTCGTGGGAAGCCGAAGCGGCTCGCTATAAACTTATAATTATGATACTCTGCATACAACGGGAAATCTAACTAAACCTCACAATCCAAGCGCAAGGCGAATACGCTTTAAGGCGTGCCAAAGAAACCCTATACATACATACATATGGATATATTAGGTCCTTACGTATGAAATCAGCGTTTTGTCATACTGATCAATTTGATCTGAAATATCTCCTCTTTGGTTAAGAATTCGAAATTCAAATTAATAAATTCATTTAGCTGGTTTTTTTTTTCTTTGGAATACAGTCATTCATTTGTTATTTTCCTCATTATTTTTTCTTTGGCGTCGCTTATTACCGCGGAATGGAAAACATGAAATATCGGTATATTTACGAGTACGAGTTCTACCGTGGCACCAGTGCTGCAGAAACAGCTCGAAGAATTAATGATGTGTACGGCGCTGGTGTCGCTAAAGACAGCATGGTACGTTTTTGGTTTCAACGTTTTCGTTCTGGAAATTTCGACCTTAAGAACCAACCCCGTGGACGGCCGGAGATCAAAGTGAAAAACGAAGAATTAAAGGCTATTGTGGAAGCGGATCCATCACAAAGCACTTCAGAGATAGCTGCAGTCTTCGGGGTAAGTGACAAAACTGTATTAATCCACTTGAAGCAAATCGGGAAAGTAAAAAAACTCGAACGATGGGTACCTCATGAATTGAGTGAATCGAACTTGCAAACACGGGTCGCCTGCTGTGTTACTTTGCTCAACCGACACAATAATGAAGGGATTTTAAATCGAATCATTACTTGTGATGAAAAGTGGATATTGTACGATAATCGAAAGCGCTCATCGCAATGGCTGAACCCTGGAGACCCAGCCAAATCCTGCCCTAAACGAAAATTGACTCAGAAAAAGTTACTTGTAAGTGTTTGGTGGACTAGCGCCGGTGTCGTTCACTACAGCTTTCTTAAATCTGGCCAAACGATTACGGCAGATATCTATTGTCAGCAACTGCAAACCATGAAGGAAGAACTAGCTGTTAAACAACCGAGATTGGTCAATCGCTCTAGGCCACTGCTGCTTCACGACAACGCAAGACCACACACTGCAAAACAAACAACCACTAAGTAAGCTGAGCTACAATTGGAATGTCTGCGACATCCACCGTACTCCCCGGACCTTGCTCCAACAGATTACCATTTCTTCCGGAATTTGGACAACTTCTTACAAGGAAAAAAATTCCACTCCGATGCAGTAGTCCAAACCGCCTTCAAAGAGTTTATTGATTCTCGCCCCCATGGTTTTTATAGTAAAGGGATCAATGAACTACCCATAAGATGGCAAAAGTGCATAGATAACAACGGTGCATACTTTGATTAATTAAATATATTTTACAAAAAAAAATCGACTTTTTATTCCTCCCGTACAAAACGCCAATTTCATACGTAAGGACCTAATAGTTACATGCATCATGCCTTCGAAAAACAATTCTTCTTCTGTGTAGTCGGGTGAGACAGCCCTCTGAGACTTTTTTTTTTGAATGCGTTGGCATGACCGAAGATAATATCTTCTGAAACAAAATAAAAATTGATTGAACATATACAGGGTGTTACAAAAACCCTGTTGTATCGGCGAGGTGCGCATCTAATATCGACTAGAGGATGCAATTATGCTAATTTAAATTAAATATTGACTCTAAAAACTTTGAAAACACATTGCGCTTCGCCCTCCTAAAAGCGTGAATGCAGTCATTAATCGCGTAGGTTTTATTTGTAAACTATTCGCGTCGTGCCGCTACTTTCTTACAATGAAAGCCGAAAACATATGATACAGACTAGTTTACATTATGTAAAATTTCCTTTTTTTTCCTGCTTTCTTAAACTGGTCATAACTCTTGCTATTTTTAACGTGCATTTTTTTTGGTAATATTGCATGAATATCTATAAGTGTGTCTACATGCCCTTCAATTATACGACAGGATTTTTGTAACATGCTGTATGAATGATTTAATTACAAAAATAAATTCACTGTCAAGCAGTTACATTGTGTCTAAGAAACGGTAGCACGGCCCCAAGTTTTGCATCCTGGCAATAAATATTCGTAACGCAAAAACGGCTTTGCAAACGTGAATTAAAACGGCAATGAATCTTTGTTTTATGAGACTCGAAAACATTGAAACGAGTGGTAGGGATTTTTATAATAAATGACGTAGACCATAAAACCGGCAAAGTGCGGGAAGAACTAAGAAGGTAAGTACAAGTTTTTAGGGTTTGGTGCAAGTCTTTTAACGTAATTACTACTCATGGCTCAAATAAATTTTGGATTTACAAATAGTCGAAACAAGTATAAGTACAAGTATTTTTGGGGGCTGAGCTACCCACGTCCGTAGGAGTGTACTCTATTCTGATTCCCTACACGTGGTCCCCGGGTAGTGCTAACCGGGTAGCAAACTCTGGTGGGAGGCTTCGGCCGTGCATGGCTAGTTACCACCCACCGGACCAAGCCATGCCGTGAAATGACCTAGTCGTGTTTCGGGATGGAGTCCGGTGTAACCGTTCCGAAGACGGGTCTGAGCAGCAGCGCATTTGTAGCGCCTCACTCAACTGCCTTCTTTATACTTTTCCACTCTACAAAACTGCAAGGCTAGAGTGAAGAAGTACCTTATAGGTCGTCGTGCTCCATCTTAGACCACAATGTCGCTAAACATCAGGCGAGTTGCTGGCCAAACGCCGACCTATTCTACATAAAAAAAAAGTAAAAGCATAACTTAAAATTTAAAAAAAAAAACGATGTTTACACGAGCCTACGAAAAACCTACACCGATTTTCATCAAACATAGCTAAGAACATTTATAATAACCGAATAATTTACCTTTCAAACAAAAAAAAAAAAAAATCAAAATCGGTTTATCCGTTCGAGATCTACGATGCCACAGCAGACCAGCAGACACACACACACACGTCAAACTTATTATACCACATCGTTTTTGCGTCGGGGTTAAATACACTGCAATAAAAATGACATGCGAATCTATCGAGCTCACATTTGATGAATTTACCATCAAAAGTGAACTTACCAAGAACTTTAGCTAGCTTTTAATTCAATTATGAGACCAGTCGTAATAAGTAAATAAGTCTATGATAATAAGCTAGTAGGTATTTGTTTTCTGATATTTTTTTCTGGCATGTACCTAAATAGAAATTAAACTATTTTTATTAAGTTTGAAGTTATCCACAAACGGATTCCTAACATATTTTTAATCGTTATAATTATTCACCCCCAAGATTGGCATGCTAGGAATGCTTTGACGCAGTTTACCCTTGTCGGAATACAACGTAATATCTTTGTAGTGGCAACCCTGTGAATGGAAGCCATTGATACGGGCTTGTTTGTTTTAGAATTTTATCATATTCCACTTGTTACTTTGGTTTTAAAGAGTCACTTTACAATTGGTTTAAAAAAAATACAAATTTTTTGTTTGAGTTTCCTGCGCTCAGGACAACAATTGTGTTGTCTGATGCTTCGGTCATAGATGAGGTCTGTGTATATTTTGATATACACATACCTAAGTAACAAAAACATCCCAGATATGATTGTAGTCCAATATCAAACAAGTTTTGAGTAGATTATAGACATTGACTCCCCCAGGCTTCTAGGACATTTAATACTGTTAGGCAAAGTTTTTAACTTCTTACCTTCGAACATTAGTCTGAAAAAGAGCGAATATAACTTTTAGGTATCAAAACTTTGTGGTTGCGTCAATTCAACTTTGACAGAGCGTAAATGGTTTAAAAATAAATTTCAGTAGATAAAAGTTACCATCCACCATCCTGCCTTGCAGTCTACCGTGCAGGACTGCCGATTCATGCAGGATGGTAAATGTTGTCGCCTTCATAGCCTGCATAGCGTCCAGCAACAACGTGCAGGATGTACGACAATTGTACGTGCAGAATGCTAGGCAGGATGGTGTGTGAGATACATCGTGCTTCGCAGTCCTGCACGGCGGACTGAAAGGTAGGATGGTGAATGGTTACCTCAAGTAAATTTGACAGCATTTGGACAGCACTCATCTCGATTTGACGACCAGCAGCTAAACATTCAAAACTGTATTTTGTTGGGAGTTTTTGCGGTTTACGATTTCGATGCCGCGAGCTTTTAAAGTAAAGCCTACTATGTATTTTAAACTAACCTATTTATTCTAAGCTAAAAGTAACATTAACATTTTTCCCATTAAACTCGACCACCGCAATTCTATTTGACCCTATTATCATGTGTAATAGGGCGTATTCCGTGCCTATTATGTATGTACGTCACATGTTTCAGAAATACTTGGTTTTTGTTACTTCATTAGCATTTTTAATCGTGTATGTGAATTCTACGGCAATCCAAAGGCCAATTTTGACTAGATATGATCCTTGCGGCCTAGGAGTGATAGTATTTGATAAAATAGCAGATAATTATTGGAAAGGCGTCGTTCATTTTTGTCTGTATTCTCACCTTGTTGAAGTGGACGCAAAAATTAGCTTTGAAACTCCTGTCGTCATCTACATGGTGAGTTAAGTGTTTTTTAATCAGTTATATACACTAGTTTTTCATATATACACACAATACATACCTACAAACATATAATCATGGCTCTTTTCGTAGGGTTTCTTTTCTTTTTTTTCACATAGACCACTTCTCTCCACTTGCGAAAATCTTTCGCTCTTTTTAAAATGCTCGTTGGTTACAGGTACTCTTGACCATCAAGGCTTTTCTTGAAAACGTCTTCGATTTGTTCGAGATACGTTCGTTTAAGACCCTTACCGATATAACCGTTCACACTCGCCTTGTACATCTTCAAAGGCTAACCTCTACCCACTTTGAAGCAATAAACACTTAATTTTTATAATTTAAATTTTCAGCTGCCCAACCAAACATCATTTGATGCAACAAAAACTACAACCTCCAATTTACTGGTGAGACATGTAACACCGATTCCAAGCTATTACATTTTCCATATAAAAGTCCTAGGAGACATTAACACAGTTCCAGTTGTCTCTGAATTTGTAATGAACGGAATGACTCTTTGCAGTGATGACATTAAGGTACTACAAGTCAATATTTTTTTATGAACACAATGCTGTCTCACTTCTTGGCAAAGAACTGGCCCTCCCGTTCCAGACCATGCAAAGTATTTATAGCTTACTTATAGAAATCTTACACAGGTAATCCACGTAGACTTGTATGATGCAGTTAAAAAACATGCTTTCCTACCGCAAGGCAAGATACTCAGCCCTTATAATGCCTATATAGTTAACCTAGTGCTTTCTTAATAGCAATTTAAAAGTATAATGGACAAAATCGCCCTCCCGCACTAACTTTTATCTTTTCAGGCTGCACAAACAGTAAAGTCTTTTAACGTCAGAGCTAACCATGCACGAAAGACTTACGGACACGTCTGTGGAAGACGGTCTATAGAACAAACAGAGCTGATCACCATGAGAACTGAAGCTGAGGCCGGAGACTGGCCATGGCATGTGGCCATCCTCATCAACGAATCTGAAGAAACGTTAGGGGAATATGACTGTGGCGGCAATATTATATCTAGGACTGCTGTGCTTACAGGTACTACATTAATTTGCTTAGTTGAATCCCGGAGCGTGTTTCAATCTTAGCTGAAGGAAGGCATGCACCAATTTGATCTTTGTATGAACATAATAATGTGCGCATTTAATGTCATCTACTGGAGCCCGGTGTATGGCGACAGGGTCACCCTCTTAACATTTGGAACTGAATATCGTCCGGCAAAGTGTGGGTGTTGTAATATAACTTTACCAGTCCCTTCGGGAGGAAAGACGTGACGATATGTTAATGTGTGTTCATGTGAATTTTATTGAATGCTTGCATAC
This sequence comes from Peribatodes rhomboidaria, assembly GCA_911728515.1. Taxonomy (NCBI): domain Eukaryota; kingdom Metazoa; phylum Arthropoda; class Insecta; order Lepidoptera; family Geometridae; genus Peribatodes; species Peribatodes rhomboidaria. The sequence continues at coordinate 9,771,745 of OU452175.1, read as the reverse complement.
TGAACACAGTGACGACACAATTACTTAAAGTAATAATGATCGCAAACATTTTAAATGTGCTCGAAAATTCAATTGTTACTGTCATGGTTATATCGTGAATAATTTAAATGGTAATTAAGGTTATCACTCATTAGAACCACCCGGGACTCACACCGCACCGCCTCGCCTCGTGCGGTTGGGTATTCTCTGTATGAACTTCTATGGAAATGCACTCACCACATCAAACTCTAGATCACATCGGCGTTAGCTGTCAATGCGCAAACGGCGAGTGGCCCACTAGGTGACCATCCGCGAGTGTTTCACACGAGGACAAGTTGCAATCACTGACAGACTATGTTCGCGCGAGAATAAGTTTCAATCGCTGACAGACAACTTGGAAATTCGTGGGCCACGCGACGTTCACTCGTTGACTACGCGAGGTTCACTAGTTGACCACGTGCGTCCACCCTTGGACCACCCGTGGACCACTAGTTGACAACTATTCGAGGCGGACCCGAGTCGCTCCAATGAGTGATAACCTTTAGACATTGACAGAGAAACATGTATTATGTGTATTAGCTTTGCCTTGACTCACATTTTTCATATTTGTCTATCAAACATCTTTTTTTGCGTACCTACCCCGAAAGTTCATAGCTTTTGGGAACACTTTAGTTCATAGCATTCGGGGTAGATAATCGGACAAGAATGCTTTTTTAATAAGATTTTGTAATGTTTTAGCTGGCCACTGCATATACAAAAACAATGAGCTATTCGAATCTTTTAGAATAATAGTGATTGCTGGCACGAACGATTATACAGATTACGATCAAACTGGAGCACAAGTTCTTATCGTAAGTATTTACCTCACTTAGACTAAAAACAGAAATTGACTTTGCTTAATAAACAAATTACTTACTTACGAATGTACTGTACCTGCTATAAAATCAAATAATCTGAAACCATTTTTACGATTATTTATTTTAGGCTGTAAACGTCATCTTACATCCAGCTTATGTCGAAGAATCATCTACTTCTGATCTTGGTATTATCAAAGTAGCTGGATTTAGATTCACGGAATACGTTTACCCTATACGCATATCGGGACCATGTTATGACAAAACTGAACTGTTCGGGAAAGAAGCGACAGTAAGTGTTTTACCCGACTCCGCAAGAGGGCTTTGTTTTTCGAATGTTTATAGTGTTTTAGTGTATGTATGTATGTATGTGTGTATGTAAGTATGTATGTATAAGGTTCCTTTAGCACGCCCTACAGCCTCAACAGCTGAATGGATTTCGTCATGTGGAGTGTCATTTGAATCGTCTTGATAGGGTAGTGACATAGGGTACAACATTTTGCAGCAGGATTTATTGTTTTTCTTTGAATAATGTTACTTGTTATTCAAGTAGCTCGCCTCGAACTGAAATCTCGCATATCTGCAAAACCCTCCGTTTACTTTTTCATATACGAATTTAAAAATTCTATTAAGATTAACTACACGCGTACAAAATTTCATGAAGATCGGATAAACGATATTGTAAATATCGCCCGGTTACACCTCTGCCAGCCTCCTCGGGGAAAGGCGTGACGATATGTGACGATGTAAGTTATAGTCAAATAAACAAATGACGAGTTGTCCCAATAGATTCTGGGATCTTGGTTTGCTCGGCTATTAAGCGATAATTGGTACAAAATACGGTAGTATAAATAAAAAAAAATTAAAAAAATCCCGACATCGATTTTCATACGCACAATGGCCCAATCAAGTGGCTAAGTGCGAAAAATGGGCCGCTAAACAAACAAACAACCGATTTCATCCACATCGATTTTCATCAAACATACTAAGAACACTGCCGACTAATTCACGTTTCAAACAAAAAAAAAAACAGAATTGATTTATCCGTGCGGGAGTTACGATGCCACAGACAGACACACACATACAGACAGACAGACAGACAGACAGACACACACACACACACACACACACACACACACACACACACACACACACACACACAGAGAGACACAGACACAGACACCTCAAACTTATAACATCCCGTCGTTTTTGCGTCGGGGGTTAAAAATAAAATAGTTAAATAATATTTGCAATATTATTTAACTATTTTATGCTCAATTTAATTTCAGATTGTTGGCTTTGGATCCACAGGAAACGACACAAATGCAAAGACAAAAACACTTAAAGTCTTGAACACATTAGTGCGGAATGATACCACGTGCATTAACTTTTATCCTAAACTGTACACGAAATTGATGAACGAATTTACATTTTGCGCCGGATTTGGACCCAATTATGGTAATGACTTTCTATATTCTAATAAGAAAAAAAACTGTTAATCTTTTCTCCTTTCTTCCTTGATTAGTCTAAGTTATGGTAATTTTACGAACTTAGCCTTTCTACTTACTTAAAAATATTTAAAAGTAATGTAGGTATGTGGCAAAGGTCAAAGCTACAAGTACGCAACGAATAGTCCAGGTATTTCGATAAGTACAAAGAAAGTTTCAAGTTGGTTTTAAAAATTGAACGCACTTCTCAGAATACCATTCTTATAAACGTTGGCTAAGTACAGAGCTACTCATGATTAGTTTATTATCAAAAAGGTCTACTTATTTGAATTTTGTTTGGACCTAAGTTTAATGATAGAGAAGTCAGGAAAGATGATGTATATTTCCATATCCTTTATTATCAGACTGCCTACAAAGCAAAAATGACTCACGATGGCAGAACGACTAAAATGCAGAAAAACTTAAACTCATTATAAAGTGTAGATAGTGTATACTTTCTGTAATAGTTTGGTTCAGAAGGATTGAGCGAAGATGTCATAAACCTTCATCCCATTTAGCATAATTTTAGGGCCTAACTGTGGATTGAGACAATAGTTCATTTACCATTTAGCCGTCTGATCAAGGTTAACATTCATCAAACAAATTATATTTATTTTGCATCAATACTACTTTCAAAATTGGTCATTTTTTCTCAATCCATTTGAACTGAACTGTTATTATCCTCAAAAAGTTTTCTCTCAACTATTTCAGCTATCAACCCTCGCAACGGTGACAGCGGCGGCGGTCTCGTAGTCAGCACGTTGCAGGACGACCACACGGTTAGTTGGATTCTGAGGGGAGTCCTGTCGAAGTGTGGTGTGGGCCGTGGAGGGAAGGTGTGCGACCCGACCTACTACGTCGTATACACTGACGTGGGTCCACACCACGGATGGATCATACACCACGCAGAGCTGGATTTTTGGATCAATGCATCATGAAAATGCCAACAAGAGAACTATCGCTTAATAATTATGTAGAAAAAAATATACCTACACATAACCACTGATTATGTGTTAATATTATTGAGTTGGATGCTCAGATTATACCTACCCTTAGTTTTGATCACATCTAGTGACCTTTTTCAAGGAGCCACTAAAACACTTTAGTTTCCGTAGTAAAATATTTAGGTATTCATTTTTGAGTTTCTTCAGCGTGATCTTATTAAAAAGTGTCAGCGAACGAAGAAGAAAATTAGAAAACTCTGTATTATGTTCGTCAACTTTGGTAGCGTCAAGTTTTTTAATACCGCCTGTTTTGTCTTTTATTTCTCTTAATTTTATGCTAATCTCAATTTTGTCTCTTGATTCGAGAAAAAATTGACTTCTCGTGAAAGTTTAAGCTAAAATAAATTGGAAGTAGCCAAGTGGTTAATATTAATCTTTTAGGGTGAATACTTAAAGAAAATATTGCTTATCGGAATGTTAGAAGGCTGGGGATGTCAATAATCTATATTTATGAATTTCACTAAGTATGTCTATTATGTAAAAGAGCTTTAGATATTTATTTCTTGACCTTTATTGAACGTAGCAGCAGTGCCTCGCGTGAGTCAGACAGCAAAGTTTAACCTGCTATTCTGCCAAAAACATTGTTTTTTACAAATAATAATAGTATCCAATGTGTTAATCCAGGGTATAACCTCTTTATAACACGTCATTTAAATCCATTAAGCCGTAACTTGAAGAAGTATTGCAAACGCACACTTTCGTATTTTGTAGTCTTTTTTTAAAAATATTAGTTCACAAAACGGGCCGTTACATAAACACATCCAGAACCGTTCTTTTATAATTGTACCATGCGCACCAGTAATAAATTTGTTAAAAAAAAAAAAAAACATAGTATTATAGAAATTTAAGATATTGATGTATCTTACCTTCTTGATATGAATACTGCATGTATTAAATTGACTAAAAGAGTAGGTACTTTCGCTACTCGGTATAAGTAAAATGGATTAAACAGCTGTCAAAATTAACTTATTTCTCAACAGTTTTTTTTTTTTTGATGTCGCTAGATGTAAATGCTAGATGTGAAACGTGATCACGTTAGTGTGATAATTTTTTTTACATAAAAATAAAAATAACTTTATAACCACACAAAAGTAAATACGCTCAATAAATAACAATGTTTTACAGAAGAAACTACGTCGCCCACTTCATTTGCTTTTATGTCTCGTCGTGGTCCTAAGATGCAATGCAAGTTCAGCCAAGCGGGAAATAATTTTCCTTTGGGACCCTTTCATAAATTTGAATGTAGTTTAAGATATTCGTGGTGGTTTTGAACGGCTTTTGCATTTTAAAAATGAAATTGTATTTAAATTATGAGGGCGTTTTATTTCTTTTTCATCATTCATAACAAGATTCTATTTTAAAAATATTAAACGTCTTTGTCTCAAAATTACAAATTGCAGGAGGTTATATGAGTTCAGTACCTAACGTGAGTACCGCATTCTCTAAGTGAAATAACTTAATAAACAAGTTATGAATACATATTCTTTTTATATTACTTTCTAAAATAACTTTTACACCTCTGCCAGCGTTTTAGGGGGAAGACGTGACGATATGTTTATGTTATGTTCTATAACTTTTTTATTCGATGGTTGGTAGCCTTAGCCTTAGCCATCTTAGCTTGATGTAAAGCAAAGATATGGCCTACTATTGCAAACGCTTGCCTTAAAGATCCAGATTTACTAGAGATTTGAAGACATCCAACACCCAGATTATACAAACGAGGAACACTCGCTCAGTCAGATCATTCCATTCCAAACTCTAGCGGTTCGCAAAACAAAAGAGTTACCAAAGCGTTAATTTAAATTTTATTTTGACTTAAAAAGGAATAAGCCGTGACATCGTACCAGAAGCCGACTTAATCCATGTGAGCATAGAGCTTTGCGGCTCCTCTCTAGCAGTGCATGACCATGCATTGAATTAGCCAACGACTACCTCAACCAAGCTTAGACCAACAAACCGCTAGAAATTACATAAACATACATACATAAAGATATCCTCACGTCTTTCCCCCGAGGGGGCTGGCAGAGGTGTAATACAACACTCACACTTCGCCGGACGACATTAAATCCTAAATGTGACAGGGGGCGAGCCAGTCGCCATACACTGGGCTCCAGTCATGTAGCAAATGACATACTAAAAAAAGATTAGCTAGAAATTGAAGGACTAAATTTACCTGCATAATACACTTGTAGCTTGTGAAACGAACAGTCCGCAAATACCAAAGTACAGGGTAAACGGGACAGGATGAACTAAGGCAAAAAGGGGGTCAATGTACTCATCTTTATGAATAACTTTTAATATGCAGACAACCTACTCGTAATATGGAAAAAAATCTGCTGTTCCTTAAAACAATTCATCGTCAACAAAATGCTTTTTTGTCAATTCCAGGGTTGGCCCCGGTTGACCCCATAGTAGAAGTTGTTTATAGATTATTTAGCAGACAAAGATGTTTTTGGGCCTCTGTGGTACTTATCTCGGTCCTGTTAACGTTTACGCTTCCTAATATGAAACACACAGCTGCAAGAAAACTTCCTCAAAAAATGGTACGCTCCGTAGCAACTGCTGTCGGAAATTTATCGCAGGAGTTTTCTTGCAGATGGAAACGCATTAAACGCTAACATGGTTTTTTTATGCAACTGTGACGAACTGTAACTGTGACGAGCCAAGCTATTGTCTATATTGGTATCTTTAACTTCTAATATTATAAATAGGCAAATTTTGTAAAGTTGTATGTATGGGATAGGTTAGTAATTTCCGGAACTACTGATTCAAAAATACAATATTTTTAACGATAAAAAAAACATTAACGTATGTATGAGGTTTCATTGGCACGCCCTACAGCCTAAACAGCTTGATGGATTTCGATATGTGAGGTGTCATTTGAATCGTCTTAATAGTGGACGTGACATTATGGTACAACATTATAGCTATAATAATCCGGAGTGTCAGACTACATTTTGCAGTCGGATTTTTTTGATTACCTTTTGTGGTTAAGGTTTGGATTAAAATATTACTGAAATAGTTGAAATATTGAAAATTTTATCAAATATTTAAAATGTTATTCAAATATTTCCTTACCGCTGACGCTCGTCAAGTCTCATCTTTCGTGGCACGTATTAAAGTCGGCTAAAAATTAAAACAAAATTTAATGTAGGAGATATAACAATATGCCAACACCGTTTAAACTCTGAGCTCGGCATTTCGAAATGCTAACACGACTTTTCACGCTCCGACAGCTTACACCTGGCGGATACGATACATACAATAGTATAACCACTTTAAATTATTTAGGGGAGTAAATTAAAAGTCTGATACACTAAACGATCTTTTTATCATGGATATTAGAATAAGCAGTGAAGTGTAAAAAACAATTTGGCGAGGGAGCTCAATTTATAGTGTAATGTCTGGGGGTTACCGCGACTTTTGATAGTAAATGAATACTTTTTTCGTTTTCGTTTGGGTCCATACATTTAGAATAGTTCCTTAAAGTTTTCGCAGCTTACTCCCAACGCCCACTACCAAAAGAGCCACTAGCGGTGGTCGTTAGGGCAAAGTTTTAATTTTAATCCCAACTGCCACCAGTGAAGCCCTACTGGTGGCTCATGAAAAATAATTATTGTAAAAAATTATTGTAAAATAATTATAATTATGCCTTGGGTCATAAAAAATATCTAATAATAATTATTAGAATTCTGTCATTATTCTGAAAAAAAGCGATGATAGGCTAGCCCGAGAAGGCCCGCCTCTCAAGCCAGAGGGAGCGGAATCGGACTCAGCCGAAGGCACGCACCAATTTGTTCATTGTGTGAACATCTGTGCGTATTATATGTCATTTGCTACATGACTGGAGCCCGGTGTATGGCGACAGGCTCGCCCCCTGTCACATTTGGGACTGAAATCGTCCGGCGAAGTGTGGGTGTTGCCAGCCAGGGATCTGCCAGCCCCCTCGGGGAAAGGCGTGACGATATGTTATGTTATGTTATGTTATATGTTCTGTCATTATAATGTAATTATTTGGTTAAGCTGAAAAATTGGTTTTTATCTTAGATTTCTATCGGTATCACTGTAGTTTTGACTAGTGGTTGCAGTTTGGTCGTAAGCACAAAAAAACATTTTATGTCCTAACAAGCCCCACTGGCGACTCTTGGGACAAAAACTAAAATATTGGGAGTAAGCCGTTTTCACCAGACGCTATATTGAAATGTATGGAGCCAAACGGAAACGAAAAAAGTTTTCGTAACCATCAAAATTCGTGATAAGCCCGCTGATTTGAATTCGATTGATTTGATAGTTTATCAATATTTCAATCTTTAGAGTTTTCATGGGGTTTGATGAAATTTGGCACAGAGATAGATTATAGTCTAGAATAGTACATAGGATACTTTTTAACCGCGGGTGAAACCGCGGGGCGCAGCTAGTACTCCATTCATTAAAAGTACATTCGTTACATGCTGTCTAAATTTATAAAATTTCAAATTATTATTTTTGTCATTCGTACGTGATTATGGCGTTATTGTCAAATTTTATCATTAGATTTATTTGTAAAAGCTTGTTTAAAGTCTTGTTAATTATTTTACATTAAAGGAATAAAATTCAAAACAATGTGACGTCTGAAATATAGTGTTGGCGATAAGGAAGTAATTTTAATTAAGCAATTAATTCTTGAATGCCAAAATTGCATGTACAGTTGCCGTTACAACTTGTTATAAGAAAAGCTTTTGTGACAGCTTATACCTTGATACTAGGTGTACCTCACGGTTGCACCCGGTATCCTAAGTTAGAGTAATTTTGGTGACAGTAGGTAGATATTAATCTAGAATTACCACTGTGCTAATGCAGTATGTTATAAAAGTCAAAGTCAAAATGTTTTTATTCAATTTAGGTATTAAAGATACACTTATGAACGTCAAAGTTTTTATGTTTTTACGTTATGTTTCTGATGTGGGATGTAAAAGACTGAGATAATGATGATGAATTAGAATAGAAATAGTCTTCATACAAAATTTAACTCATTTTTTAGCATGAAGAAGAAAAACAATCACTTGGGGCCGCATTTTAAAACGACGTTCTGTCATGAATCTCGATTTAAAACTGATTTTAATCTACATAAAAGTAGTTTTAAATCGGATTCATGGTTGAGCGTCAGCTTAAAATGCGGCCCTTAGGCCCTAAAACATACTATAACGAGAAAAAAAGCTTTAAATCAAAAATCTTGATTTAAAGCTGTTTTGATGTATGGTAAAACCAGTTTTAAATTGAGATTCATGACTGAGCGTCGTTTTATAATGCGGCCCTTAATCACTAAAAAAATTGTGAGATTATGTGTTACATTTTTAAATTGTTATTTTCAATTGAAAGCTCTATAAAGACCCGCTTATAGTCCAAAATGCAATGTGAGTAGCAAAAAAGTACAAATAGATGGTGGCTAGCTAATTTCGTTTCCTTTTAAACACTAAAACAAGCGTCAAGTAATCCCCTGTTTTCCACGTGAAAGCATTCCACACCTGGGATCTTTACGTGACATTATGCAATAAAAACCTTAGAACAAGTTTGGTTTTGTTTTACGAAAACAGACCGTACTTCATCAGGTATTAAGGCGAATATCTTAAGGCAAGTTGAAAAATATTCTCTGTGGAAACAAATAAGGTTAATAGTACGAGAGGCTGAATACGGATGCTAGTTTAAAAATTGTAACACGCAAATGCGTGTAGAAGCAATGAATTTGTGGAAATGGAAATGTTTGTCTGCTCTAGGCTTAGCAACGTCAAAACAGAACCCAGCCGTAACTTTCATAGCAAACTGTAAGGAAATTAATCCAACTTTTTTTACTTCAAACTATGTACGTATGTAACTATATATGTATGTATAGAATGATTCAAACTTAAGAGTCCCGCGACGCTCTGAAAATTCCATACAAACGCGCTTCTCAAATTTCTTGATAACCATTCGTCACATTATGATGAAATTTAGCATGTACAATTAAATTAACAATATCTCCGCCTCTATGTTCTTGGTTTTTTAAAAACGTTCTCAAGCGAAAATAGAGCTATGAAAAATATCCGCATTTTTAAGGGGTCACTTTTGACTGATTTATTCAATAGGTAGATAAAGCAAATCAAAAATTCCATTACAGAGGGAGGTTGTCTACATCATTAGCTGTTAAATGAATTCGTAATACAAGGGAAATTCTTAGTTATTAAAGAATTATTACAGAAGTGCAAAAGTCATAAAAAAAATTGAAATTGCACTTTGTCACTCTGTAGGTAACTTTAAAGGCTCGTCAGTATCATTACTTGCTCTCTTCGCTTGTCATCTTCTTCTAGACGAAACCTTAAGCCAATGCGAAGTTAGTCTAAAGTGGTTGTGGTTGACTTGACTTGACTTGACTTGACTTGGTCGCCGGACTCTTAATGGCGGCTGTGAAGTGCGCCGCAAGCGAGACTTTTCGGCGTCTTCCCTCTTTGCGTCGGCGTCTTGCTTCGCATACCTTCGTTTTCGCTACTGCACAGCGTTTCGCGCCTAACTTCACAGCCACTTTGAATCGGCTTGTAACTGTGTATGAATGTATTCTAGGACTTCAAAATAGGCTTACGCTTGACCGTTAACTCGCGATCTATAATATAGCCTGCCCAGAAACGATTAAACTCGAAATAGAACGAAAAAAATAAGACTTGAAGATTATATACGAATATTAAATACGAGTAGCTATACGACGTAATGAGTGATCTATACAACGCAATATTGCATTGTTTTCTTCATCGCCTATCTCATAGAAAGTAGCATAACGAACATACAAAAGGGAAATATATTCTGCACCGATAACAAGAACACTTTTTTTTATCAAAATCAAAGCATCGTTCGAGTTTCTTTGATGTGCCACAGTTCCTTTCGACTTAGAATTGAATTCGAAGCACGTACACTTATAATCATGTTCAAGTCTCCTCCAATGTTTGATAAAGTCTCGTGTGTTGCACGAAAAATGGCGCTCAATTTGCTAGCGTGGAAAATAAAAGTTATAGTATGTGTGAATTTTTGATTATCTCCGCCCCTCTTGTTTGCTAATATGGCATTGTTTTTGTGGTCGGAATTTAGGATACGTGCTCTAGAATATAAAAAGGATCCTTTGGTAATACTTGAGCTGCTATAGCGTTGTTTTTGTCGTTATCTTTTTCGTATTTTCAGAATAATGTTGAGCGTTAACGTATCTTGAGAAGGTATCTGAACTAAGGTTACGATAAGGACTGGTTACGAGGAAGGTGGAATTACTTCATTAATTTTTACGAAGACGCAAACGTTGGGCCTGTGGTGCCATTTTTTGTAAGTTGAACCTAATTTGACTACTAAAATGTTTTATTTGTCGACCGAGCGAGCGTTAGCGATCGAAGCGTCTCTGCTTCAGCTTTGAGAAAAATGCTTTCGTATGTCCGAATGCTGTCTGGATTTCTGTCCGGGTCTCTGTCCGGATCTTCCTCTACAGGTAGCATTTCTAAACCGATTCTCTTGAAACTTTTTGAGTAGGTTCGATTTATTGTCGAGTCAGTTTTTGAAAATTTGAAAAATAGCGGAAAATAAAAATAATAATACCTCCGCAATTTTGAAGAATTTCAAAAATTAATTTAAAAAAAAAATCTGCGTAATTATCGAACCTACTCAAAAATTTTTACGATCGGTTGAAGGATTTGACCTGTAAGGGAGGACAGACGCCGGTCGCGAGGTCTCCAGCTTACAGAGCCTTTAGTATTAGCCAATGTTAAACAACTAACTAGAGTGTGGAATACTCTGCCAGAGTGTGTCCCTGACACTTATAATCTGGGTGTCTTCAAGTCTCGAGTGAATCGGTTTCTTCTAGGCAAGCGTGCTCCATCGTAGGCCGCATCACTGCTTATCATTAGGCATGTTGGCGGCCAAACGCAAGCATATTAAGTAATAAAATAAATAAATAAAAAAAAACTAACTAACTAACTAAGTATTTTATTCTTAAAATATTAGATTTAGTTCACAGATAAAAACATTTGCGCCACTGAAGTTCTTTGGCAGAGCTAAAAAGTAACCCAAGTATTTAGGGAAAAAAATCACAGTGCATTCCTAGTTTATAGTGATTCGAAACGAGTATTTATTCTGCCAAATGGCCAGCAGTTAGGTCGGCAAGCTCAGCATCCGATTGGCCGGCTTTAGTCGAAAATTGCCCAAATGAAAGCTCAATGAACGTGTCACGGCGAGTCGCCGGGCACATTTGTCCACGTCCCCGAATTGTCCGCATTGCCGAGGTAAAGGGTTGTGGGCTATCGACATTATCGATAATAAACATATCGTCACGCCTTTCCTACGAAGGGGCTGGCAGAGGTGTAATACAACATCCACACTTCGCCGGACGATGTTCAGTCCCAAATGTGACAGGGGGCGAGCCTGTCGCCATACACCGGGCTCCAGTCATGTAGCACATGACATATAATACGCACATATGTTCACACAATGAATAAATTGGTGCGTGTCGTCGGCTGGGTTTGAACCCGCTCCCTCTGTCTTGAGAGGCGGACCTTCTCCAACTAGGCTATCATCGCTATATTTTAGATGTGTTATTATCGATAATAATACATCTGAAAACAAACTGCTCGACTACTCATGCACCACTAATGCAAAAATTTATTTTAAGTTTAAGTTCGCAAGTACCCTCGAATATGAATTAACAACTCTAAAAACCTCACTAGTGACAAATTAATTTATGTTTTTTTTCAATTGTTGCTATTTTTTTTTATTCAAGAACATACACTCCACGGACTCAGGAGACCGTGACCTTTGTAAAGTATCTTAATTATTATCATTTAAGGGAATACAGGTAGAAGGGGTTAGTTGTCAATCTTGTTAGTAATTAGTTGGTTAAGCTTGCCAAAAGCACTGGAATACCGACACATAATAGAGGAAAATAGAGAAACATTGTAGGACAAGTTAAGTGATAATCGAACAGAGCGATTGGTTTTTGTTAGGAGACTTTGAAGACTGCCGTGTATCACACCATCACAAGGACTTCGACAATCTTTCAAGAGAGCTTACTTAGAAAAAGAAGCTACTGTGAATGGTTACATATTTTCGACAAAATAGTATCGATTTAGCTCAGCGTATGATCCCTTCCCTAGCTTAACTCTAGGCCGCCCAAGGGGTCGGACGTCGGGTCATCAGAGGGAACCGTGGCTATGACACGGCGCACTGTCATTTGCCGGCTTGCATAAAAATGTCACGACTGCCTTAGAATTCCTATTCCACTCTAAGGTATAGCGACAACATGCATAAAGTAAAACGTAGGTATGCCTGATATGGTTATGGATTACGGATATGGTTTTTCTTTAGACATGCCTAAAGTAAATATATTACTTTACTATGGCGACAGGCTCACCCCTGTCACATTTGGTACTGAATGGCGTCCGGTGAAGTGTGGGTGTTGTACACCTTTGCCAGCCTCTTCGGAAGATAGATAGATAAATATATAAACACAAGAGAAAAAAAAGATAAACACTTTATTGTTCACACCAGAAATAACAAAAACAAAAGTACAGAAAAATCTTAAATTGTAGTGTAACAACTGGCGGCCTTATCACTAAGAGCGATCTCTTCCAGGCAACCTTAGGAAAAAAGGCGTCACGATAAGTTATGTAGAATGGAATAAAAATTCTAAGACAATCCTGTCATTTTTATGCGAGCCGGCAAATGCGATGAAAATTATTAAATGGAAAATTATTAAATGATGAAAATTATGTATGTCATTAAAATCCAGACCTCTTTAATAACACTGCATCGATACTCATATTTGTTTATGTACTCCTATGTTCACCAACATTCTATTAAAAATAACTTGCATTAGATCTAAGCCATCTTTTCAAGGTGCCATTATGCGTATTGAGAGTTTACATATTTGTATATCTGATCGAATCGAAGAGAAAAACAGTTTATCAATTTAGCTTGAGACAGCTGAAAACTTCGGATAATAATATCTAGAATATGCTAATTTCGAAAAAAAACTTTTACTAAAATTTAATCTCAGTTTTTAATTGCTTAAATTTTACCAAAGTCACACTAAACTCTAAACAAATTTTGAGTTATAAAGCTAGAATAGTTGGTAAGTAAAACAAAAATTCAAACGTCTAATTCAGAATTTTTGTTTATTAATTAAGGTAGATTAATAAAAAGAAATAATGGGAAGAAGAACCTACACTAACACGAAAAAGCATAAAACAATATAAGAATACTCAAAATGGAGTAAACATTTACTCTAAAAAAAATATTAAGTACCTCAAACGCGTAACAAATATTTTAGATAAGAACCACCTGATTTTCAAAAGTCATGAACTTCGTGACATAATTTTCATTCGAGTTTTTCCTCTTTCACCTTTTATCCCGGTTTCACATAAGTGTCTATTAAATTAAATGTGGTGCTTTAAGAAAATGACTCCTTTATGACGTCACAGGGATTCCTCTTTGATCCTACCGCTTTCGAGCTGAAGATACTGAAATGTAGGGTAAAGTTACTTCAGCTCATAAAGTCCATGTCCTAAAATTTTATGACAGACTTAGTACACATTTTTTACGATAAAAAGTATCGTGAAAGCCTAGCGATGTCAACCACGTAGAGCACTAAAACTGTATAACTTTTCCGAGTGCAAACATCATCTTTCAAAAGTAAACTCTAATCTAGCCTTTCATAAACAAAACGCGTAACTTTGATCTACATCGAAAATAAGTCCTCACAAAAGCTAATAACCCACCAAGAGCGGTGACTACAAACAGCGTCCTAGATGCGAGCAAAAAAGCTTTCAGCCGTGTGTTAGTACGAAATATGCACAAAGCGGTTGAAGGTCCAATTGACCCAAATGGACACACAAAATAGTTGAAAGGAGCCGGGACGAGACGAGGTCATTATTCGCTCTGAGTCCGACTAAAGTGTCAGGACGTAGGACGAAGCGCATTTATCTACATCCTTAGAGCGCCACTGATTTTGGGAACTGCAAAGGACGTATGAGGGCCAAAACGTCGGAATAGGGTTTTTGAAGAAATCAACGGGGTAATAAATTATTTTACGTTACGTTAGTGACGTAATGAAGTTCCGGAGGAAGACGTGGGGTGGAATTGGATCGAGTTTGTTGAGTGTTTTCCGCTGAGTGCGAATTAGAGGTAATGTCTGGTTTAAGAGCACGGTCGTGGGTTTTATGGAATATCGATAAGACGAGTACCTCTAGTTTCTAGCACTTTTATTTTTAGGATTCTTCACAAAATTCAACTTGATTATGAAATTCAACTTCAATTCTAAAAAAAACTGTTTTTTTACCTACAGCTTTTTTTTTCGAATATTTTTAGGTACTGACTGCGCTATGCGGTGTTAGCTTATGCGCTATTCCGGTCTATTCTGATAATCTATATCTGTGCCAAATTCAAATCATCATCCAGGTCCATTCAGCCGTTCTGGCGTGATTGAGTAACAAACATCCATCCATACATCTCTCCAAACTTTCGCATTTATAATACCAGCTGCTCCTTACGGTTTTACTCGTAGTTTAAAAGTATTATATTACTATGTGATATTTCAGACTACCAATAATCTATTTTTGTGCTTTTCATCCAGATCCATTCAGGCCTTCGTAATTGAGTAACAGACATCCTAAAATCCGCCCAAGCTTTGGCTTTTATAATATTTGTGTGAAGTACACGTTACTTGGAGGTTTTTTTTTGGGGTATAAAATTGAGCCCAGCCAGCCTGTCCACTTGTCCAGAAAACGTCCGCAATAAATCTAGCACCTACCTAACTGCAAAGAGCCTAAACAAGACATCTACATAGACACAAGGGCTTAAAAACCTTTTCGGGGGCCGAGTGAAGCAATCTTTTGGTCCATTAAATCGTTCACGCCCAACGAGTATGGAAATAGGACGTAAAACGAAATAATGTACGGGCGCAAGGAAATAGTTCGCCAAAATATGTTGCGTAGGAATAACTATGTAAGGGGACAGAATTTTGTACGGCTGCTATTTGATTTTCGTGTTGCTCGTAAATACAGATCGAGATGATAGACGTACTCGGTATTCGTCGGTTCAGTTTACTGGTTTATCGTTTTCTAGGATTTTATTTTAGAGACTCAAGTTCGAGAGGGCAAAATCAATCGGTTGTTTTGTAAATTAGACAGGAAGTAAAGTTAGTATGTCCTTATTCGTACTTGTATTCAAAAGTAGGTCATGAGAAATCGGTAGAACCAAGCATTTGTGAAAATGCGTATTTTTTTTAATAAATAATTATGTACTTACCTAATTAAATTTGTAATTGAAATTCTTGCAAGGTATTTTTCTTTCAAGGAAAAATTTAGTTATTTATTTTCTTTTAGAAATATATTTTATATTATGTTTATTCCACTATTTATTTTGATCTTTAAACTAGCTTAAACACTTCACTGGTTTACTTCAGTTATTTCATAAATTTAATGCAAAAATAGCGAACTATCGTTTAATGTTAGCATTACTAACGTCAGCAATTTAGCTGCTAATTCCAAGTATTAAATTAATGCTTTTTAGTGTAATTATCTAATAACGACACGTATGCAATTCCAAACTGAAAAGCTATTTGGCAGGAACCTATCGAAATACATTTTCACTGACAATTAAATACAATATTTTACAAAAGCACTTGAAATGCAATATCGGAGTGCACATTCTAACATAATTTCATGGACCAGCTCACTTGTTATAAATCATAACAGTTATAAAAATTCTAGATAGGTTTTGAACAACTCTGATGTTAATAATTGGTAGAACACGTAAACAATAGTAGTAATTGAAAACATAAAAGAAACGTAGTAAAGTTCCGCTGGAGTACATTTGCCTTTACAAAAGATCGTATTGAGGTTGTTCGAATCGATTGAAACAAGTAACATTATTATAAGAAAACAAAAACCCGGCTGCAAAATGTACCCTATGTTGTACCCTATGTCACTTCCAATATCTAGGAGATTCAAATGACACCTCACATGTCCAAATCCATGAAGCTGTTTAAGCTGTAGGGCGTGCCAAAGAAACCTTATACATACATACATACAGTCATACATACTTACACACATACATACATATATATAAACATTTTGTATGTAATAGTCGAAAAACATAACCCTCCTTTTTGCGCAGTCGGGTAAAAACCAATCCATTCAATTTCATAAGTTATTTAGTAAAAATAACAAAAAAAAAATACTAGATATAAATAAATGGATGGTTTCGTAATAATAATGAACTGAATGGTTAATCTCGAACCACAAATTTTTATCATCTAAGACGCAGCTTTCACGGCGCACATTTTTAAGACAGATCTAATATTTCCAAGTTTTCCAAGTAAAACATATCGCTTTACTTGCCGTTTCCAAAACGTTTGTTTCTTTGTTATTTAAGCGAGGAAAACTAGGTTGGAATAATCGAGTCTATCTGCAGCTTTTCCGAGTAGCTTCATAAACTGGCTGCATTATCAGTTTCCTATTTTGATTCATATTTCATTTTAAGAGCAACAATAGCTCTGTTTTGTTATGGTGGACCAGAGTCATCTTATGTAGATAGCTGTCTCACGGTATAACAAAGTTATGTGGTTAATAAATGATACATTAAAAAAACCTCTGACGTCGTTTTCATCAACTTCGATTTTCATCAAACATAGCTATTATTATACCCACGTCTTATTATAACCCTATTGCCCGAATGAGCCAATACAACGAAATCCTCGTCTCCAACACGTTGGTGAGACATGACGAGCGGCACTAGCCGATACCTACAACAGCTGTGTTGGGTGAGCGCGCGCGCAATGTACGATATAATCATTGTTTCTTTAAGTATTTATATTTAGTTAGTTTCTTTATGTACTTATTTATATTTTTATTTTATTCTTTAAGTATTTATATTATTACATAATATGGCATATTTAAGCTAATTAAGGGTGAGAGCTGTTTGTCCTAGACAAACCGCATTGGTTTTAAGGGCATGTTTAGTTTAAGCTGTAGTTGTATTTACGTTAATAATAATAAAAAATAAAAATAAAACAGACAAATTGATATTTTTTATCTAAAATTGTATCAGTTCCAAAGACAAATAAAGAGTATTTTAGGCTTTAACTTTTAACCACTGTTCTACGTTTATTGTTTTGTTTCTCATATTTCACTTACTTACTGAATATTAATCTATAATAATTTAGCAATCAATGTAAAAATCAAAGAGTTAAATTAAATGTTTAAATTTCAACTCATTAATTAATTTAATTTAATTCTGTTGTTTTGTGCTCGCTAGTGATTAAATTACTTGTTATTAAAATGCTCCTAGACTGCTACATAATATTGGAAATTAATATAGATCTGTTTTAAGCTCACTAAAATTTTGTACTATTTTATTAATGTCTATAATGTGCGTTATGAATCAATCTTAATATATATAAATCTCGTGTCACAATGTTTGTCCTCAATGAACTCCTAAACCACTTAACCGATTATAATAAAATTCGCACACCATATGCAGTTCGATCCAACTTGAGAGATAGGATAGCTCAAAACGCGAACGAAGTCGCGGGGTGACAGCTAGTAAATAAATAAATATTTTAGCTAAGAACACTCCCGACTAATTCACCTTTCAAACAAAAAGAAACAAAATCTAAATCGGATCATTAGTTCGGGAGCTACGTTGCCACAGACAAACACAGAGAGAGAGAGAGGGAGGAAGAGAGAGACACGTCAAAATTATAACACCCCGTCGTTTTTCGTCGAGGGTTAAAAAGTAGCCTATGTGTTATTATAGTTAACCTATCACTGTGCCAAATTACAGCCAGATCAGATTAGCTGTTCTGGCGTGATTGATTTCTCAGACTCAGACATCCATATGTACATCCATCCAAACTTTCGCATTTTTAATATTAGTGTGATTGTGGATGTAGACAAGCATTGAATAAAAAGTCTCATAAAAGGACTCTCCAGTATCTTCACTTTACAATGATAAATTTGGCCCATCGTGATTACTGGGCCAAAGTACTTATCAACCTATTTCTTGTTTGGTAGACAATTCTAACATTAAAATAGAAAACTGGACAGTGCAATCGGTTGAAAAGATACTCGATAAAAAAAACATTGATTCATTTACACAACCAAATCTAAATAACTCTATGTAAAAAAGGAAGACAAGAAACATCATAAAAGAAAAAAAACCCGGCTGCAAAATATTGTACCCTGCGTCATTTCTACTATCAAGACGATTTAAACGACACCTCACATGTCGAAACCCATCATGCTGTAAGGCTGTAGGGCGTGACAAAGAAACCAAATACATACATACCCACACACATACATATATACATTCGAAAAACATAACCCTCCTTCTGGCGCAGTCGGGTAAAAGGAAGAAAAGCAATAACAAAACAAAACGAACTATCTTTCGGTCCCAACATTTTTATTAAGTTTGGATTTATAGAGAATAGATTTAATGTAGTATTTGTTTATTAAATCTGGGAGTTCCCCCAAAGCATCGCGGCGTTGGCTTTATGCAAAGTTGAATAAACAGACTTACTTTAGCTGCAGCCAAAACGAGATAAAACAGGTTCAAGAAGTTAAATGAGTAACAGCTTCAAGCTTAACTGAACTTTGACCTATTTTCTACTTCTTGGGTAATTAGCTGCACAACCAAGCAAGGTAAGTAGTAACCTAACTTATGCAAGCAACTCTCTAGGTAGATAATTTAGAAAAACCCGTGACCAATATTTAATTTCATAAAATAATAATTACACTTAGGTACTCATTTTTGCAAAATTAAAATCAACAATCCTTTCCTAATCATTCCCATTTTTTTTGTATCATATCATTCATTGGAGATTAAAGATAAATTTTGTTCTCAACATTAAGTATAAAGGCGACTTCCACATTATTAGCTTGCAATCCAAACATCATTTATCAACACACCACCCGCTGTTCAATATAATATTGACTCCACGACCGCTTTTTCATTAATCCTCCGTTCAAAAGAAAAACAAACATAAAAATTATCGAGATTACAACAAATAAAAATTATTGGAATCTATTACTGCCGGTATTAATGTCAAAAATGCCTGTTATTTGTACGAGGTGGAATGTAAACAATTATTCAAAGTATCACGTGGTGCGGCGCGCACCTCTACGAAATGAAACGATTAAGCTACAAAATGTCAAAAAGCAAAAGCACGGAGGACTAGGGGCGGCGACCGCGGCTTATAGAGGGGAAAGGGGGGTAAAGGGGAGCGTGTAGCCGACAGTTTCTCGCCGACCGCCGCGCCGCGAGCACGCCCTGTAATGCGAGCATTTTGACGCGATATGGCCTCGTCCACGACCGGCAACATCGTCGTCGAGTGGTTGCGATCGCTCCACTTGGGCCAGTACGCGGAAAGTTTTATAGACAATGGGTATGATGACTTAGAAATATGCAAACAAGTCGGAGAACCGGATTTGGATGCCATCGGTGTTCTCAATCCAGCACACCGTCAGCGCTTGCTGCACTCTGTCAGAACTTTGCGAGAGGAAGGCGCTGCTGCCGTTTACTTTACTTTGGAGGAAGCGGCAGCAGCGAGAGAATCATGTCGATGTGAAGAAGAATCACGGAAAGAGCAGGCCACAGCTCAAGTGGAACCGGCCAAGTACGCGGATGAGTATGAGGAGGGAAAAGCGGAGTTAGTGAAGATACCTCGGATGCAACTGAAGCGGTTACTGCGGGAACGACTCGCTCAGGATGGGATCCGTCTGAGTTTGCAGCCGTATTCCACAACGGTCAGTGTTTTGTTAGCCCTTACCTTCGGGCAGTGTTCTCGCAGTGGCCACACGTGTTTGTGCAAGTGTCGTATTGGAGTATTGATGAATGAATTCGTACGGAGTGTCTGGAGCGGGACGTGCTTGGGATATGACACGAGCCGTCTGCGAGGCACTGCCCGCGTCTTATTTCTTTTGAATTTGTCCGTGTGCGGGCTCGGACCGCCCCGAGCGGATCGCTCCTCGGGACGTGTTGCCATAAAGTTTGTTGCGTGCGTGATTTCCCTGGAGATGAGGAGTTTGCGCGCCTTCCTGTCGTGAGAAGATTGTAATCGCGTGCCTCCCGGCTCTAAATTGGGTTTTACGATAAATCGCGAAACCTGTTTCAGCTCCCAGAGGCTTTAATTAGTAATATGACTTGTCGGACATGAAACAATGATTGCGTTCCCATAGAAAATGCACAATTAACTGCTTATCATGAGCCAATAATCTTGAAACTTGAAAACTTGTCAGTGGCATTTCAAATTCTTTAGATGCGATAAAATCTTATAATTACCAAGTCGCATTACGAAAACAGTAAAAACACTAAGCATTGTAGCAAAATGCAATCTTATAGCGATCAAATTCTGTAAGTTGCATCACAAAAACAAACATACGTTCCTATGGTTCGATGAATCCGCTATTAAGATTAGCATTTTTTAAAACGAGTGGCTATAAGCATTAGTAAAATCACCAAATATATTTAAAACGAGTATAAAATTTACGACAAAAATGTTAAAGTAGTCAGCGAACCCTATCTTCATCACATGGGCGGAAGCGCTTAGTTGATATTTTAATTGAGGTGTTATTAATTATTCCAGCGGGTAGTGATTAAGAGGGCGGAATATTACCGAGAGGGCACGCCTTTTGGTGTGGTGTAAAATTATAACATTCGTCTGAGATTTCACAAGTTACTCTTCACATTCACACCTTATCGGACGTTGCTTTTTTATCAATAACTCAACATTGCGTCACGCGGTATCATTTTTATCTAAGAATATTTTGTATTACTAATGCATTTGTAAATGCTCTTTAATACTTAGAATTTCAAAAGCCCCGAACGTTTACCCATTATTGCTTTCTGGGTAAACGCAACAGCAAAATACTTACCTTTCTTCGTATTCCTTACTTTTTACTACTTGCAGGATTTCTTTGTTTCCGACGTCGCACAATGCACTGTTTCTAATAATTTCGCTAACAAGTGCCCGGGAAATGGCACGCCACAATGTTCAGAATACTTTTAAACGAACAGGTATTCTAGAGTAAATAATTTTCTTGGTTCTTAAATAGCCCTTTTACCTACCTGGTACCTTTCGTTATAATGTGGAATTTTAATACATTTCGAAACTTGTTTGAAAGATCAAATTCTATTTTCAATTTCAACTATAATACTTTGAATTGAAATGTACCTACTCATATAAAACGATGAGCCTACCGTAATTACCTGATGATTTTTTACCGGTTTTCGGTCTCAATGTTGAAACCTGTTCGATCTCGAGAGCGCCAAGAATTCACATTGAGCAGGCGAGCATTGGGTCGTCAGCAAAAAAAGGATCTAAGAAAGCCACTGGCATCACAAGCTTCCAGACAAGTCGAGCGCCCTTGAAGACGACAGTAACTTAAATCTTGTTTACTATTCATGCAATTTGTACTATGTATTTCATTTCTTGTATTACATTACAATTATTTTCTATCAAATTAAGTACGAAAATTTCCCCAATACAATCGAATATTTCATCAGCGGTGACACTGATTCTATTAATGTCCCCATTTGTATCAATTTCGCCATTATTAACGGAACGTGCTGTCACAGTTGAATTATTTCAATGCTCGCTATTAGCAGTACGTATACATATTGTTACAGATACACCCCCATGCCTACCTGGGAACATTCCTTTATCTATTCACAATCCCATTTTTTTCTCTAAAGCCATTTGTAAAGCGATTACCGCCGGAACTGCACAAAAGGTTTGACAAAGTCGAGGTATCGATATCGTAGTTTGGACTATTATAAGGCCAATCGTTTTAGTTGTTCCGTTGTGATAATCACATCCGTTTTGAACCGTGCTAAATTCTTCGCACTACCGTTAAATTTTGGACACGGATAATTTTAATTTTCAACAATCAGTCCTATTATACATAGTTTTTCTTTGGTGAGGCTTTGTATTTTTGTACTGTGTGTAAGAATGATTGACTACTTTAATTTTGTCACAAGACTGTAAAGGATTATGTGATCTTCACAAAAGTTAAAGTTCATTTTGATAAAATGTAAACGAGGAATTATCAGTTTTACCAATTCAGTTTATTGTATAATTATATTTATTATTTTAATTTAGACCTAATGACAAGTCTATTTGATTTACCAAATTAAAGGGTTTGTTCCCAACGAGTTAACTGAGAGACACCCATAACTGTAACACTGGTACTGTGGCAAAATCAAAACCATTTTTAAAAGCAATAAAGATGTAAAACCAAATTATTTAGTTGCGTCATTAGAGTCGGCCTCTTTTATAACGTGTCCACTAGAGATATCAAGAGTAAATGCCACACGTATTTAAATGCCAGTAAAAGATATTAATGTCTTTCGATTAGAAACTAAAAAAAATACTATCTATTCAATACGCTAAAACGGTTCGGTAAACAGGCTCGGCCGATGGAAAAACTAAATTAATGAACACACGGCTCCCATAAGAATGGGTTTATGTATGTTAATGGAAAGAGGACCATAAAGGTCGATAGGCATTTATAAATGAATTCAATTGGACGTGAGGTTAGTCACAATTTGATATGTTTTCTCATCGCGTGGGCAATCAACACTCGAATGTTCAAACAACTCGGCAAATGAAAGCGTACGTTTCTTCGAATTTTTATTTGACTATCCAAATAGCTTTTGTTAATCATACAAGATTTTGTCTGTAAGCGCTTTTGTTTATGTCTTTAATTAGACGTTTTTCGTTTCAACATCTTCAATTTCCGTCGGTTATTTATCGTCACCGTTACGGAATGTTGTCTAATTTTTGTTCGGCTGGGCGTGCGTGCTCGTAGTTGTATTTGCTTTAATTAAAATTGTGCTTTCGTACAAAGACTTGTTTGCTTTGAAACAAGGTTTAATATCAGCCCGGGCGGGTTTTTCTACCTGTTCCGTAGCTTTGTTAGGAATGAATGTGTGCGAAGTCACGCAGTGTCCCAGGTTCCTTGGTATTCCTTGGCCGCTTGGCGTTTTATGTACGCCTGGTAATTTTACTCATACATGCTTGTTATAAAATATTCTGAGTGTACTGTAGGCAGTGAACATAACCTTTTATTGTTCGTAAAACCTAGGAGATAAATAATAAAGTAGGTAAATTATATACTTAGTACAAGTTTTAATTAATTCAGCCGGGCTGGGCTGCCAGAACAGCTTTACTTTAGATTTCATTGAATTTGACTAAAATTAATTATCTATTGTTAACCTTTACAAAAATGTTGAGAACTGTAACCAATTATACCAAATTCTCGATTTGTCAGCCATGAATAATAATTTGGGAACAGTCTAATCATGACGCACTATCACTTAAACTTCACTTCACCAACGCAATCTTAGGCCTTCTTAACAATTATATTCGTATTTTAAATTTATTAAACCTTTGACCACGGAATCATCCTACATACTATTTGACTCTAAATTTACATCGTTGTTGATGCTTCGGTATTACTTCGTAAAACATATGAATTCAAAATCCAAGCTTTGCTCCAGTGGCAGCCCCAAGTATAAAGGCAACATCAACAGATCGCGCTCGAACTTCGGCAGGTGAACGGGCTTCAATGTTTGTTAGATCCACAGTGTTGGGAACTTGAGCAAATTTGTGCTCAGGCTTGCTGAGATTACCAGGCTCGAGTGAAAGGTCAAGGAAATTCTCATGTGCGAAATTTATTTTCTAAGTAAGGAGCAAGCAAGTAGGTTTTTCATTTACTAAGGCTGCTCGTAGCCTATTTTTAGCTCTCGCAAAAACGACGAGGTGTTATAAGTTTGACATATGTGTGTGTGAGTGTGTGTGTTTGTGTGTACGGATGAACAGATTTTGTTTTTTTTTTGTTTGAAAGTTGAATTAGTCGGGAGTTCTTAGCTATGTTTGATGAAAATCGGTGTAGGGGGTTTTTAAATTTTTGATTTAAACTCGTTACTGAAGTATTGGCCCGGCAATGTTCCGACAATATTTAGAATGTGGCCCGGCCATACATTTGTAGTGTGGCTGATGACGGCCGGGTTACAGTCGTCAATATTACTAGTATTTCAGTAAAAATATGGCCCGTCTAGGAGCAGCCTAACAAATGTAACATGAAAAAAAACAATACTCTAAAATAGTCTTGAAACTAGGTTTTAGTAAGAAGTCATAGAGTATAAATAAGATACTGATATTAAAAATTCTTAAGTTTGCAGAGAGTGAGTATATCCATACTCCATGTATTTGTTTCTACATTACGTTAAAACGAAATATTTGCTAAAGAAGCCAAGAGCTTTTATTTTTTCAACCTACACATAATTAATTTTACTTTCGCGAATTACATGATATTATTAACATTTAAGTACGTTAAAAAATTAAGAAGATCTTAAATGAAGGATACTTTACATCACTAAGAAGAATTTTCTTAATAATAACAAAAAGCAAATAGAAATAGAAAACAGACGTAAGTTTATACTGCTATCTCATAAAAATCCCAGGAAGCCACAATAAGCGATACCGGATATTATTGTTGTCTTCAATCAAAACACAAAGATCCCAGCTTTCTCTTGTGGAAATAAGTAAGCTAGATAAGTACTACTTAACGTTTATTTTTATTGAGAAGTGATAGCGTAGGCAGCAGGTAGTAGCTGATGACAACTTGCCATCAAAGTCTTAAGTACTATTTACTGAGTACTTTTAAGATAGTGGAGATGCATTGACCTATTAAGACCACTTGAGGCATGTTAATAACTTCGCAGTAGATAACTGTGTCAACAGCTGCTGACAGATGACTATTTTTGTAATAAAGTTCCTGTATCTTTAGTTGCGTAAGCACTTATTAATGTAGTTTTTAAGACTTAGGTGCACATTAGGACATTTGCAATTTTTGTTTTCAGAAATAGTGTTTATTTTTTACGAACAGCTTCTTAACTATGGTGAAATATTTTTATCTTGGAGATTTTTGAAATTTTATTAAAAAAAATACTGAACAAGTTTAGAAATAGGACCCCCTGTTAAGATCTAAGTATAAAAAAGAACTTGTTCTGGATGTTTTTAGTTATTTTTCTAAAAAGCGATGATGGGTTATCATCGCTTTTTAGAAAAATAACCCGCTCGCTCTGGCATGACAGGCGGGCCTTCTCCAACTAACCCTAGTTGGAGAAGGCCCGCCTGTCATGCCAGAGGAAAAAGCCCGATGGCACGCACCAATTTGTTCATTGTACATATTATGTGCATATTGTTTGTCATCTGCTACATGACTGGAGCCCGGTGTATGGCGACAGGCTCGCCCTGTCACGTTTGGGACTGAATATCGCCCGGCTAAGTGTGGGTGTTGTAATACACCTCTGCCAGCCCCCTCGAGGGAAAGGCGTGACGATATATTATGTTACATATGTAGTAGGAGATGAACTCGTATACGACGCACAAGATTGGTGATTGATGCAACATCGTGTACTGCTCTAATTTTGTTCAAAGAAAATTACAGTCATTACATCACACCATAAATTGCCCAAATCCATAGACTCAAATATCCACAACACCAATAACCCACTAGATTTATTTATAAGAGTTCTTAATCAAATATACAAAGGGCCTTCTAAGAAGCGGGATCCAAAATAAACTGTTAAAACTTTTGTTTCGGCTTCTTAGGTGGCTATGGTACGAGTACTTTCTACTTCATGTTATTTTTATTTGTTCTTGGTAAATATTGGGTGTCGGCGGTAGAGAATCGTTAGTTTTGTTCGTATGATGCGATTTATTTTATTTACTAATGACTATGAAGAATATTATAGTAATGGTAATTATTAATAAATAGTTTTTTTTTAATTGAAATTCTTTTGTTCTAACAAAAGGAACAAAGGAACCTGAGATTATTAAATAAAATTAGTTTGTAATTTAAATACGTAGAACATGTTTTATACCACAAAGGCGGTTATTAACGCGCGCCTAAAGCTGTATAATTACTTGAAATTTTCTTAAAATCATGACAATTATGAAGCTTTCTTTTGCGTCTTGAAGGTTTCTATGTAAAAACGTTTACTTCGTAACAAGTACTTAAAGCTAAACCATTTTAATTAAACACTAACTAACATACTAACGTCACGTCTTTTCCCTAAATGGGCTGGCAGATGTGTAATACAACACCCACACTTAGCATGACGATATTCAGTCCCAAATGTGACAGGGAGCGAGCCTGTCGCCATACACCGGGCTCCAGTCGTGTAGCTGATGACTTACAATATGCACATATATTCACACAATGAATAAATTGGTGCGTGCCGTCGGCTGGGATTGAACCTGCTCCCTCTAGCTTGAGAGGCGGGCCTTCTCCAACTAAGCTATCATCGCTTTGAACACTAACTCGCCTGATGTAAAATGACGTTGTGACCTAAGATGAAGCACGAAGACCAATAACGTACTAATTTACTCTGAATGCCCTAAAATGCCTTTAACATTTCCAGGTTGTAGTTAGTCGGGAATAAAGATATTGGCAAACCATTCCAGTCCCTAGAATAGACATGGTCATTCGCTAGAAATATGGAATTTACTACATTGTTTCACTAATGTCAAAGAATCACTAATGTACAAAAGCATAAACCATTATTTTTTGTTTGAACGGTAACAAAATGTTTTCGATTAACACAAAATAGAGAAAAAGTTTGAACACGCTCTACGTAGCGTTACAAATTGGCAACAATGAAAATAAGCGCGGCGGAAATTTTTCATTTGTTCACCGTTTCACACTCTCTGTTGGCTTTGGATTTTATCCGGCGTAGGCGAAGAGCTATCTTGCATAGAATTGCATGTTCATTTCATCCTACTGTCCAACTAATATTATAAACGCGAAAGTTTGTATGTATGGATGGATGGATGGATGTTTGTTACTCTTTCACGCCAGAACGGCTGAACAGATCTGGATGAAATTTGGCACAGAGATATATCATAGTCTAGAATAGCACTTAAGATACTTTTTAACCGCGGGTGAAACCGCGGGGCTCAGCTAGCATAATATAATGTTAAAATCAATAGAAGTAGCTTTTACGTTTGATGAACAAGTATTTTCCGTTGCAATTTTTTTTATTATATCCAATTTTTTTTAAAATTTATAAATTACTTGCTCCGCCCCGCGGTTTCACCCGTGGTCCCACAGGAACTGTTGTTTTTTTTTTCGGGAGAAAAAAGTACCCTATGTCCTTTTCTGTACCTACCCCAGACAACGTGTATGCAAAGTTTCAAGACGATCGGTTGAGTAGTTGAGACGTGAAAGCGTTACAAACAAACAAATATACGAACAAACTCACATTTGCATTTATAATATTATTTAGGATGACTGATATTATACGGAAATCCTAGACAATCCCGTGTCATAAAAGTACCTACTAATTACCTCATTCCTTAAGATTTAAATAACTTGGATCTAGAATCATATCATGTTGATACATTACAATCATTTGTATTTGTAGTATTTGTTCATGACTAGCTACGCCCCGCGGTTTCACCCGCGGTTAAAAAGTCGGTTTAAAAAAATCCTTTGTGCTATTCTAGACTATAATCTATCTCTGTGCCGAATTTCATCCAGATCTGTTCAGCCGTTCTAGCGTGAAAGAGTACCAAACATCCATCCATCCATTCTTACAAACTTTCGCGTTCATAATATTAGTAGGATTATGAAACATAACCTTCATTATCATTTTCACCATCTGATTTTTAGTTCATCAATTGTTTTATTTTTATTACACTTTCGTTATAACTATAAAGTATAAAGCATTATCCTACCAGGCTGCTGCATCTTTGCCTAGTTTGAATTTATTTCTTCTGCGGGCATCATCAAACATTGATCAGTAAATCCGAATGGCGTTGTATAATCACACAGGCTACTATTAGTTACGTTTGTCGAATATATTTGCTGAATATCGCTAGTCAGGGGGCATACAATTTTTTTATTTTATTTATTTGTGTAATCGACAGCGTTACATAGTAATATTTGATACAATGATAATAATATTTAGAATAAGGCCAAAACTGATTACATACAATTAGTTTTATAAAAATAAATATATAAATTCAATTTTACGACGTTACGTCAATAAACATTAAATTAAAATAACAATCAAGGATTCCATAATTTACACGTAAACTTAAGAGTTAAATCTAGTGAAGATTTATGGGGATTATCAGTAAAAGTGTTAGAGTCTTTAATAGAAACTATTGCACCACACCTCATGGTCATATTTAACATGTGTATTGACAGAGGCACATTTCCCGATTTAATGAAAAACAGCAAAATTACCCCTATCTTCAAATCGGGTAGTAAGTCAGATCCCTCGAATTACAGACCCATCTCTGTGCTTCCGGCTTTGAGTAAAATATTTGAAAAGATTATACTTAATCAACTGTTGTGTCACTTTAACATACACAGTATATTAAACGAAAATCAGTTCGGTTTCACGAAAAGTAGATCAACAACAGATGCGGGAGTTCGATTAGTTACGCATGTGATGGAAGCTTGGGAGAGTTCACAGGATGCCATCGGTGTCTTTTGTGATCTTTCCAAAGCGTTTGATTGTGTAGAACACCGCACCTTGATCCGTAAATTACACCACTACGGAATTCGTGGAATCGCTCTAGATCTTGTCGAGTCATATTTAACTGATAGACAACAAAAAGTGGGAATTAATGGCGTCACATCTTCCGGATCTTTAGTTACAATGGGAGTACCACAAGGTTCTATCTTAGGCCCGTTCTTATTTTTGGCGTATATAAATGATTTGCCGTATATGGTTAAGGACCTTACAGACATAGTTCTATTTGCTGATGATACATCTCTTATTTTTAGAACAGATAGGAAAGATAGTGAACTTGTGCATGTGAACAACGTACTGACTATTATTTCGAGATGGTTCGCTGCGAACAATTTGTTACTCAATGCAAAAAAAACTAAGTGTTTAAAGTTTTCCATGCCTAATGTTAGATATATAGAACCAAACGTAATGCTTGAGGGCGATAAACTTAACATAGACAAGGCGACGGTGTTCCTGGGTATAAGCATTGATTCCAAACTGCAATGGGGTCCACATATTAGTGCTCTGTCTGGGAGACTTAGTTCTGCTGCTTATGCGGTTCGCAAGATTAGGCAACTGACGGATATAGCTACAGCTCGGATGGTTTACTTTGCTTACTTCCACAGCATAATGTCATATGGCATTTTGCTGTGGGGATCAGCTGCTGAAGTGGAGGCCATTTTTATTTTGCAAAAGCGAGCGGTCCGCGCTATCTACGGAATGGGTCCCCGTGAATCATTGAGAGATTTATTTAAAGAAATAAATATTTTAACTTTACCTTCTTTATATATCTTTGAAAATATTATGCACGTTCGCAAAAATCTACATAAATTTAAATTGAACAGTGACTATCACAATTATAACACTAGAAATAAGGATAGGATAGCTGTACAGAGATTTAGACTGACTAAGTCAAGAAAGTCATTTTTAGGCAACTGCGTTAGTTTTTACAATAAAATCCCGAAAAATATAACAGGGCTCACCGAGGGAAAATTCAAATCACATGTAAAAACTACATTAATGAAAAGAGGATATTATAAGGTTAAGAATTATTTAGAAGATAAAGATGTCTGGAGCCTTCCACTTCCGCCAAGTAGCCACTAATATTTATAGATATTACCTAGTTGTAAGCCAAAATTTGTGAGACTAATTTATTTATTATTTGAAAAAATAATGCCCCTCAGTTTCTTGCCTGTTCTTCTGAGTAGAGGCTTTTTATCCGAACAAGGCGGTCGAGTCTATTTAAATAACTTTGACGTTCATAAGTGTATCTTTGATACCTAAATTGAATAAAAACATTTTGACTTTGACTTTGACTTTGACACAGGCATAGTGTGTGTGTGTGTGTTAGTGTGTGTGCGTATGACGTCTTGTCACCATGATAGTTACGTTTTGTTGTCGACGTTGTACGACCGCTAATCGTATTGCCAGCGTCATAAGGTCCATGGTTGCGTAGCGTCGAAAACGTAATGTAAAACCATCATGGCAATAAGATGTTCATGGTAGGCCCCCAAGTTTGTTTACTAAAGTCACTGAAAGTAACGGGACTTCTGAGAGATGATACTTTGTAAATCATGATTTTGTATCTGTGAATGAGTCTACGTTTTAAGCATTATGTATTCAATAACTTGAAATCGAAGTGATATAAGTTCTAACTGTAATTAAAACTTACATGTTCCTGATTAAAGTAAAAAAAATTAGGTTAGTAATTAATTTATAAATTGAGTTAAGTAGTTAGTTTGTAGGTATGTCGAACTTAACCGATAGAATGATTGTAGATCACCTGACTTGAATCAGTGTAAGAGTGTTAACTAATAAAAAAAGATTGACTCGCTTTTTTGTTCAAGCCAAAACAACATCTTTCTTTTTTCAGCTTAAATTTTAACTTCACAACGCCGACCCTTAATTATGTTTCCGCTCATAATGAGGAACAAACGAAATCTATTATTTTCGTATTAACTCTTGATCGGTTTCGACCACCGAATCAAAATTTGATCCCGGGACAAAATTGGTAAATAATGATAGACCATGAACACTAGTGCGTTCCAGTCCATTATTGAAATATCTTATGCTCGTTTTAGATGTAATGGGTCGCTTCCTTAATTTCATAATACTTAGTCACAATAAAAAAACTGCGCAAAATATCAAGGAAAATACTTGAATAATTAATTTTCCCGAAGGAAAACACGCTAAAGTTTATATAATAAAGATAATTAAGGAAAATTGTGAATAAATCATAGAAAATAAAGGAGATTTACAATAAAAAAGTTCAATTCGAAAATCAAACGATGACAATCTTTGCAATGCTGTAATTTGTGCAGCTTAGCGTTGATCTTGCTTGAAAATAATAAAAAGTTTACATTTTTTTGTGAAAAAGAAATAACTTGAAATAACTTTCTCAAATCATGCTTAAAGCTTTCAATCAAATATATATTAAACATAAATGTCGTGTCTCATTAAAAAACAGGCCTCTATAGTGGCACCCCCTCGACACTTAACATTCTATTTATAAAACAAAATACATACAACTTCATTTGAATCTAAGCCATATTATACCGCAATAATGTTGATGATACTTGCTAAAGTGTTTTTACTCGTAGCACATAATTATGTGCTAAAAATGTATGACGACGCTGAAATAGGCGTCGTGATACCGACGCGATCACACAACGACTAACAGCGAAATAGGGCTTACACTTGATCTAAGCCTTGTTTTCAAGCTACCATTTTTCGTACTGAGACTTGATATCTAAATACATGATCGAAACTTAAAGTCACTTAATATAAGAGTCAGTCTCAGTTCTCATGATCACATTTACCTCCAAAGGTTAAACTGTCCAAGGTTCATATTACTCCCATGAATGGACGATAAAGAGTCTCAGTTAATGGTCAGTGTGGGCGACACGTATACATACAGGTTTTTATGTTTATATCCATCAAGCCAGGCGCCTCTACCGCGGCTTCCCAGCAGGTATCGCCCATTACTGGTCTCGGTTTTCTTTATTTATTGTACATCTGTAAATTGTCATTTGATTTGTTAGCTTCTTTTGTTACAAGCATTTCAATTTGCGTCTTATATACTTAAACTGTTTTTTTAATAACTTCCAATTTAACGTTGCCTTGTCCGATCCTGATATGATCAGAGACACGTAGCTCACCAAGAATTTCAATATAACTCAATTAAGAATGCTTTTCATGTCCATTCCTGATAATAATCTCCACGAATATTTTATCAAGATATTTATTTTCGTTCGAGTATTGAAATTAAAAAGGAAACTCCTCCAATCCCGATACGCTTCGGCCACCGGCAGGAATCTTAATGACGCCCAAAGTGAAACTTTCACTTTGTTTCTTCGAAACTGATTAAGGCGAAAATGGAATAGGGATCCCTTGCTTATAGCTAACTCTTTTCACTTGTAATTTGAGGTAAATTAAGGGTGCTTTTATCAATTTGCTTAGGATAAATCAATTTATCCTATCAACCCAATTTTATCCTATGAAATGAACTTGTAAGTATATAAGATTTTTTTTATAAGCTCTACATCAAAAATTCTAGATCTCAAATTAGATTTATAATGAGACTTTTCTTTTGGCACTCGAATTTTTCTTTTAAATTTCACTAAAGTGATTCATTCCATATCGACTGAGCCAGATTTATTATAAAAAAAACTTCTTTAACATCTAGGCCGGCAGGGACAGCGTAACGGGAACAATGCATTCCTACGCTATTCCCTTCGGTCAACAAAAAAGGCTGAACAAGGTCCAATGTTTTTTGTCGACAGCCCCCGCTAAATTAAACAGGGAAGCTGATTTTCGTTTTGTTTTTACGACTGTTTTGTTTCATAGTAAACAACGCGATAGCCAAAGCCCGGAATACGGTAACAACAGCTATTGTAACAACAAACGTATAAAAAAGCGTTGGTATGTTCACCGAAATGTTTTAGGTGGAACAATCGAATTATTACCGTTTTGTGCAAATCGAAGTAACAATGGTTTTGGTGAAATGCAAAATGTAACTTGAATTACACAATACACGGGTCTACATTTTTTTTTTGTTGCCGCCTTAATTGAGTTATATTATTATGGCCATAGAAAGCACTTTTTACTTAGTAGTCCTTAAATACCTCAATTAGTATAAGTATTTAAACGGCAAAACTACTTTATTCTTTCTAAATACTGGAATGAAATGTGAAAAACTGAAATGTAAAGGTTAGTAACTTAAATGTTACACATTTACTAAAATGTTATAAGAACATACAATAATGATTTTATGACCAATTTTAGTGCGATACAGAAAAAAATACAAACAGAAAACTTGAGAACATCCTACTAATATTATAAACGCGAAAGTTTGTAAGAATGGATGGATGGATGGATGGATGTTTGTTACTCTTTCTTGCCAGAACGGCTAAACAGATCTGGATGAAATTTGGCACAGAGATAGATTATAGTCTAGAATAGCACATAAGATACTTTTTATCCGCGGGTGAAACCGCGGGGCGCAGCTAGTTCTTAATAGTAAAACAATACAAAGGCAAATTACTGTCTCTTTAATGCTTATAAATCTGCAAACAAAGGTACACACGATGATGGAAAGTGTATAAAACGTTTACGGGAACACATTTAATTTAACGATTATAGCAGTTTGTGAAAGTATGCCAATAATTTGTATTTCGTTGTAATAAACAACTGAGAAATGCGACTCAACGCGGTTTTGCATGACCGTAATCGGTAGTGGGCTCACTAAATATTTAGTCGCGTGCACAATTATTTTGGAAGGGAAATAAACATTTACGATTAATTTTACGATTCGGGACCTGAAAAGAGAAGTAAACAATGTTGTTATTGTTGTCACTGGAAGATGTTAGGGAATAAAAGGAAAAGCTGAGGCACTAAACGAGTTAGTGCAAATAAAGTGCTGACCACTTGACTGTCGGTGACCATAGATTTATTACTTCCTTCAGTTTTGAACAACAATGAAGGCTTCACTGCTGAATAGCTACTTAGTGAAACTTTACGATAAAAACCAGTACCAATGCGGGGTGTTACTTGGAACTTAGAATACTGGTACTAAATCAAAGAGATTCGTTGTATTCACTATTCTCAACAATTTTACTATGGGAACAACTCTAAACTCTGTAAATACAAAAAAAATGCGGGAAAAAATAGCACACATAACGTCACGCCTTTCCCCCGAGGGGCTGACAGAAGTGTACACCACCCATACTTCGCCGGACGATATTCAGTCCCAAATGTGAGAGAGGGCGAGCCTGTCGCCATACACCAGGCTCCAGTCATGTAGCAGATTACGTAATACGCACATATATTCACACAATGAACAAATTGGTGCGTGCCTTCGGCTGGGTCCGAACCCGCTCCCTCTGGATTGAGAGGCGGGCCTTCTCCGGCTAGGCTATCATCGCTTTTTCGCGAAAAAATAAACCTCAAAAATTACAATTAGTAATTAAAAGTTAGACTAGGTTGGCTATTTTCCTAAACGTGTAAGCATATTTTCGGCGAAATTACATGTTGTCGCAGCCAAAGGCGTGAACAAATTGTTTGTCCAGACTAAATGGCTCGTCTAGCGTTGACCCAGAAGCTTCGATTAACATTCCATAGTACATTATGATCGGACCGGATCCGAACAATATGTCCAGAGCCTCCGATTGTTTGCGGACATGGTTTTATCGGAAAATCCGGGTCGGAATCGGACGGTCGATATTGATATGATTAATGGTTCGGATCGGAGTTGAAAGTGTTTGAGCGTTGTTAGTTTCATTAATAATAGCTGCGGTTCTTGTTTGGTTTGGATTTTTGGTTTGTTTACGCTTTATATGTGTAGGTACAGTATCCAATTATTTTACGCAGGTACTTAGTACGTGAAAGTAAGTGAGTATTTCGTTCGCGCTACGAGTACGAGCCATTAATTTAAAGATTAATAAATTATTAGGTACTGTCTTACTTGTGCAGTGTTGTTACTTGACTGTAACTTCATATACCTAACTGTTTAATAGTTATTAACATAACATATAGTCATACCTTTCTCCCGAGAGGGCTGACAGATGTGTAATACAACACCCACACTTAGCCGGACGATATTCAGTCCCAAATGTGACAGGGCGAGCCTGACGCCATACACCGGGTTCCAGTCATGTAGCAAATGACATACAATACGCTCATATGTTCACACAAGGAACAAACTGGTGCGTGCCGTCGGCTGGGTTTGAACCCGCTCCCTCTGGCTTAAGAGGCAGGCCCAACTAGGCTATCATCGCTAACCTTTTTTGCTGTAATATCAAAATTTGAGTATAGGTACGTACTTCATTACGTTTCTGTTTTTCTTAGCAAGTTATTGCATTTCAACTCAAACGAAAAATGTCCACTAAGTTTTTTAAATTGTTGAATTGTTAATAAGCGATTTGGAAATAGATTAATAACTTGCAGTTGATTGTTTAGTTACACCATCTACATCACATTATGAACGGGAATATTACTAATATAGAACTAGGAGTTTACCTCGCGTAGTTCAAAACGATCTCAACTCCCACCCAAAAGGGAAGGTAAGGCTCCTTCAACTTTTTAGCCAGTTACACAGTTTCATTTGTTGCCGTATGCAACGCAGTGTCCCTTAATCCAGCGGTAGCTGTTGAACAACAAAACTCATTACTTGGTGGCATTCGTGGGTAGTACCTGGTTGTTCTACCAAGCTAGTGTTTGGGTAATGGTTGAAGATATGAGTGAAAGCGATATGGACCTACTGAATGTCTTTACAAATTTCAGGCTAGATTATTTTTTTTAGGCTGGATTTCTTATTTCGTACTAGTGACTAAATTTTTGGTACGTGCTAATGTACGTATTTTGTTACCTTGTCATTTATGATTTACTAGCTGCGCCCCGCGGTAGTCTATGTATTAATTCAGGGTGTAAAGCTCCTCCACCTCCATGCCAAATTTCCCAAAAATGCGTCCATCCGTTTGAGTGTAAAGAAGGAACAAACAATATTTACACTCACAAACTTTCGCCATTGTAATATTAGTGCGAAAATCAATATTCCTAGTAATGTTAGTCTAGTGTAGAGAACTACAAAACCGTTGCTTTGAAACAAGTACTTTGGCACAACGGAAACTGGTGCAAAATCGTAAATGTTACGATGTAAAGATGGCATACACTGTTTACACCACAGTCTTACGCATACATCAAATCCCTGGGGTACTGAAGGCACAGTGTGCCTTCTAAAGCTACTTACCGACTCCAAACGGGCATACAACCGTAAGAGCAGATTTAGTTAATCTCAAAAGTTTATCACTCGCGCCGCCCCGTTACTTGGCTTAGGAGATTAGCCAACGGAGCCAACTTGTTCGGTTTACTGTGAGGATAAGCCGCTCCCTAACCCGACGCAACTTCCTACCTTGGCCCGGGGATTTTTAATTATGTCATTAACTTGCCCAAAGCGCGTGCGTGTAACTGATTAACTATTTCACCGCCGTAAAGGCACGCTTTGTTGTAATTTATACGGCTTACCGAAACTTGCGTTGTAACCCGTACCTACTTAGAAAACTTCTATATTAAACAGCTCGCTGGCCGGAATTTATTCACTCCCTACAAACATTGAAAAGATAAAAAATGCACAGGTTTTTATAAAAGCTTCTATACTTCATGCTTGTTTTAATCTGGCAACAACCCGTATTTAGCTTCGGTACGTGGGCACTTGTTCGTCTGAATTTAAATTTCAGCAGCTCGCGTTGGAAATAATTAAGTAAACGTGCTTTGAACATATGCTGGCCAGGTGAGCTGAGCACACCTGCTTCATTTTTATTCGTACTGCATCGCGAAACTTAATATGGAGAGCTAATTTTATTTTTTTAGCGATTTTGCAACCCGAGAACTCATGTGACCGCGGTTGGGACGAGAACAGCCACTTAGCTCACGGTCTATTGAATTACTCCCGGATCGAACTCTCAGCGTCGACATTTCAAAGGACATAAAGAAAATAAAGACGGCTTTGTTTCAACATAAACGAGACAAGTTCTGCACGAAAATCCATCATCGATCACACACTCAATGAGCTGCCCAAACTCTGACGCGATTTGGGGCAAAAGAAAAAATAGAATGCTCAAATTTCGCCTCGGTCGTTTCCAAAGCAATTATTTCTTAAAAAACTGTTCTTAGCGATACAAAACTTTACTCGGAGTGCTATTAAAACAATACTTTACTTTTACTTTGACAGCGAGTCGGTTGACTCGTGATTTTTTCAAGTTTGTAACGACACAAACTTCGGGTTACCTGTCACTGTCACTCCCGCGAAATGGAAGTCATTCGTTAGAGCAACTTCTAAAATAACTAGGGTGGCTAAAACAGTAGTTACGCCAGTTCCAAACGAGACACACGGGAGCTTACCTTTCCGCGCATAAAGGCTTACAGTTTACTACACATAAAATTATATTAAGTTTTTATTGAGGTTTCCCCGTGGCTCTTACGAATTCATTAACTTTTATGGGCGGTGTTTATTCGAGAAGGTTTCTTTGTTTGACGTTAGTATGACGAAAATGGCAGGTTATGCCAACAATTTATGTCACATAAAGTGACCCAAAACCATTTCAGACCCATTAATAAAAATGTTCATGATTTATATAGAGAAGAAAACACAGAGAAGATTGTGTTTTCTTCAACGGAAGACGTGGAGAATTTGCTGGTCTATAAATTTTTGAGAAAGAGCGACAGACTTGTTCGGACGTAAGTTGTATGAAGGGATATGTCGTATATCGCACAGTGTTT
Organism: Peribatodes rhomboidaria; assembly: GCA_911728515.1. Classification (NCBI taxonomy): domain Eukaryota; kingdom Metazoa; phylum Arthropoda; class Insecta; order Lepidoptera; family Geometridae; genus Peribatodes; species Peribatodes rhomboidaria. The sequence continues at coordinate 9,734,077 of OU452175.1, read as the reverse complement.
GGAGAAAAGAGGAAAACTTTCATTTTTACGCCTTCTAACGGATTCAATATCGACGCGGCTTGAATGAGTTTTGGAGGGAAAGGAAAAAATCGTTAATCATTCCTTTGTTGGAATTTTGTTACGGCCTAACTCGTTGCTCGCTTGTTTGGCCTTCTATTTTTCCTTTTGAATGCTGAAAGTGGGGCTCTTGACGAATTGTTTTCATGGCAAGACAAAGGGGTCCGCAAAGATTTGGGTTAACAGTACGTAAGGAAGAATTCGGGATATATCTAAAGAGCCCGAAATGAATCTTCACGAAATTAATTCTCTTTCTCTCATCCCGGTTTGAATGCGTACTAAAACTTCAAGAAGAAAGCTTGTTTATTTTAAGATAAGTAATTTCAGATCTTCATAAGAAAAGTTATTTGTCTGAGAAGTTTCCTCAAGTTATCGCGAGGTTGTTTGATTAACGTGTCAGTTGGTTTTCTCTATTCTTTGGAAAGCATATAATTTTCTTAGGGAAAATAAAGTTTGATCAAAGTACGGTTTCTTGTTCACATCTAACTTAGCTAAGTATTAAAGATGAAAGTCTGACAACTCATCAGTAATTTAGCAGTTGTATTTTAAGTAAAAGTTTTTTTGTATAGGTTGTTGAATAGGATAACCCTAGAGAAACGTACAATTGTCCAGCTCTGAAACGGGTGTGATTGTAAAACACGACTTGTTTCTTGTTAAAGCTATTGCTCATCAAACGCATTACTTAAGACGTATCTTTATATTCCAGGATATCATTGTACTCCCCATGGATGCTGGCCCCCATGCTCCCCCAGCTCTCCATGCTGGCCCCATAGGTAAAAGTTGGTCATAATAATATGACCAACTTTTATCTATGGGGCCAACTCTGAAATCGCAATACATCATTCCATACAAAAACTTTATTGATCGTCGCCAAAATGTTTGGAACAGCTGTTTTCTTTTTCGATCAAGGTTGGCCCATAGTAAAAGTTAGTCATAATGATGTGTAAGTTTACAATGATATCCAAGAATATATCTGTCGTTCAAAGATACGGTGTATATTTATGTATTCAATTCCAGCAAACGATAGCTACATATCATTGTCAATCAAAATGAAAAAGAAAAACCTATACTAGCCTCACGTATAAGGTTACACGTGGTTTGAGAACAGAATCCGGTCTTGCCGGTTGCATGGTCTCGGCTGCACAATAAGTGATGTTATTAATAGCCCGTAATAAACCATAGACTGTGAAGCTGCTAGTGTCTAGTTCTCTAGAATGGTAGAACTTGTAAAAAGCGATTGAATTTCATAAGGGTCCTCGTAAAAACGAATGACTAAAACTAGAACATAGTCTTATCAGAATGTAGAGGTTCTACTTACGTAGTATTATAATTATCAATAATTTACAAACCACCCGGTGGCCTTATTTTCTAAGCGTAATGACAATGGTCATCGCGTGTCATCCCTTTCACACCAACTACGAGTGTCATACGAGTGAGCGTGAGGGCACACGTTGACTATTGCTCTTACTCTACGCTTACAAAATTAGGGGTCTGTTTTGAAGACATCGCCATTCATCTGGTCAGTAGATGAATTTCATTCAAATTAAAAAAAATCTCGTAGATGATCGTACACTTTTATTTCTTCTGTGATAGAGCATAAGTAAAACAATAAATAAACAAAAAAAAAAGTAGTAAAAGGAAACCATGGGATACCCAGTCGCACTTTCTGAGCGGCATAATAGTCTTTACTAAGATACAGAGAACAGGTCTTCAAATCAGCATCTGTCCTCTTCGACCACATCGTCGTTTGCCATCAGGCGTATTCATGGTCACTCACGGACGATGTAAGATAGATAGATAGAATACGCGATATAAGATTACAATAATTACACGGGTACTTAGACAGCATTGAACTGTAAAAACGCCCAGTAGGTACGCCCGTATCCACGTTTAAATTAATCGCATTAGTGGTCGATTGCGTAATCTCCCATATAAATCTGACTAATGAGCCACTGCGGTGCACGCGTCACCTGAAATATTTTCATACGTTTTATTAAAGCTCGGTTTAACGCGAAACGCACGCGATACGTTTCGAGTGACCGATTCATAATAGGGTCAGTGAGGTTAAGAGCTGACATGCACCGCTCAAAAAGCTTAGGAGTTTATTTCTTGATTTGCGTTTCCGTTTTGCTTGTAGAGTTCGTAGCTTGGAGTTTATGATTTCCTCGTAATTAACAAAAGCAAGGTTAAGCATTTAACTTTCACTAAATGCTGTTTAAGTACTAACTTTGAATTGACGTTCAAAATAGTAGAGCGAGTTCTTTTACTAGCGTTTATTTAACTTCACATTTGCAAATACATAATTATCAAGTTTAGTGTTAAAATTGTACCTATTACCAAATATTGCACATTAACTTTAGATAATTAAACAATGAAACGTGATGTCTCCTTAAAATTATTTTTCAATGTAATGAGCAGTTAAACGTATCACTAACATTAAGAGAGCCGCGACGCTCTGAAATTTCCATACAAACGCGCTACTCAAATTTCTTGAAAACCATTTGTCAGATTATGATGAAAATTAGCATGTACAATTAAATTAACAATATCTCCGCTCCTACGTGCTTGGTTTTTTTTAAAAACGTTCTCAAGCGAAAATAGAGGTATGAAAAATATCCGCATTTTTAAGGGGTCACTTTTGACGAAGCAAATCAAAAATTCCATTGCATAGGGAGGTTGTCTACATCATTAGCTGTTAAATTAATTCGTAATACAAGGGAAATTCTTAGTTATTAAAGAATTATTACAGAAGTGCAAAAGTCATAAAAAAAATTGAAATTGCACTTTGTCACTCTGTAGGTAACTTTAGAGGCTCGTCAGTATCATTACTCGCTCTCTTTGCTCGTCTTCTTCGTCTAGACGAAATGACTATGGAATACCTAAAGCCAATGCGAAGTTTGTCTAAAGTGGTCGCCTGACTCTTAACTATACGAAACTTGCTTGCTTATTTTACTTTGTCATAGGACATAGGTTATCATTTGCCAGTTGACACAGTGATGTCGGAAATCAACGCTGCGTAAATACGAGCCACTGATTTACTGCTTATAGGAGATCTGTTGGATTTTGGAGAAGCAAGTCTTGAGCTTATAGCGAGATAACCTTTTGATTCACATACTCATACATATACGGCGCTAGCCGTACAAAGTCACGAGCCTATAGCCCAATGTGCCGCATTCCCCGTGGTCTCAACGCATTCCTAAAACAGTACCCTGATTGTGATATTTTTGACGACAGATGGCATGTTCTAATGAAATATCTGACATTTTGTGAAAAACATCCTGTTATATATAATTTTTCTTAGACCTATAATTTATAAAATGTATTGTGTTTTTGCAATGATTTTAATACTTATATTTATTTAAATTTGAAATTTTGAATTGACATTTTATTTTTATTGTATTTTTGAAATAATATGTATTGCTCTATAATTTTTAATGATAAGTGTAATTGGTGCATGCCGTTCTTATTGTAATAATAAATAAATAAATAAATATAGTAACGTCTCTTTCCAGGGCGGGGGTGGGCATAAACTACTTCTCTCCGCTTGCTATGCCATGGCAGGCTGGCATACATCTCTCGTTTCCTCTACTTCCATGACACTTTTCATACTCACTCGTCGGTTACGAGTACTATTGACCTGGCCTTTATAAGTATCGTCAAAGTTTAAGTTAGACTACTTAAACGAATCTATTGTTGTATTAATCTCTGAAATAAGCAAACGTATCTAAATATAGAAGTAAATGACCAAAAGCAGTCAAGAACATAGTTTTTAGTGTATATACAAGCGTCAGAAATAAAAATGTTATCTACCCTTTATTTGCACAGAGTTGTTGCAAATCAGAGATGCACAAACTGCTTCTGTTCAAATATACATCAATATACCGGCGGCACCACTCAAAGGAATTAGGGGATCTTATTTTGGAGATACAATTTTAGAACTTACGGCGAGTATGCACTATGAACTTGCAAAATTAATTAAGGCAATCGGTCCAAATAGATCGAAAATGATAGTATTATTGTGATTTTTATTATGATGGCGTTGTCGTAATATTATGATTTAGTACAACACATATGAGGCGCCAATCGAGCATCTAAGTCTAGTCAAGTCAAGCCCAGTCGACCGAGCGAAGCGTCTACGCTTCAGCGTCGACAAAAATGCTTTCGTATGTCCGAATTCTGTCCGGATATCTGTCCGGATCTTTGTCTTCCTCTACAGGTCGCATTTCTTAACCGATTCTCCTGAAATTTCGTGTAAAAAAAACAATATAATTATCGAACCCACTCACAAAATTTCACGAGAATCAGTTGAGGAATGCGACCTGTAAGGGAGAACAAACGTCGGCCGCGAGGTCTACAGCTCAGTGAGCCACTAGTATAATAAATGCCCGGCCACCGTCCGCTTATAGCTCGTCCCTCTACTCTACTCCGAAACACAACTGTGTCAACACAGCAGAGATAATTCGAATACTCAATGAGGAATGTGTTTTCTTATCTCAAAGTTCGCGGCTCTTTGATGGACTTGGCTGAAGAAATACACAGATTAAAATAAGACAGATGACCAAGTTAGACGAAAAGAAAACAACTGTTAGAAAGAGGTGAGGAGCGAAAATGCTTGCATGTTTTTTGAGACATGACAAAATAAGTTTAGGTATGCCTGTTAAATTCAACTTTACATTGTTTAAATGAAATGATAAAAAATATTACTGATTTTTTTTACCAACCATAACTACCTATTAGTTATTTATAAACGCCAACAAATTGAAATAGAATGAACATCAGTTTCAGCTTATCTTGTAAACTGTCCTTCTGCTAATTTCTATTCTGTGCCTCAAGATTTAAAAGGAATACAATTGTTGCAACGACTTATCTTTGAATTAAATTATTCGGTTTGTTAATGTTTAATTAAGGCCCGTTTCATAGATCTGTGTTGGCTTACAGATAATGAAAATTTTTGGTTTATTTATAAATCTGGTTTAATATCGTGTAGATAGGTTACTGAAATGTTTTTTTAACTTTTTTTTATAGTATTTACGCGTTGACGCTATTTAGTAATTTAGTAAATTACATAATCGATCAAGTGAGCATTAGCGAGCGAAACGTCTATGCTTCAGATTTAACAAAAATACTTGTCTGGATTCTGTCCGGATCTCTGTCTTCCTTTACTTTAGGGGACAGAGCTACCCACGTCCGTAGGAGTTTACTCTATTCTGATTCCCTACACGTGGTCCCCGGATAGTGCTAACCGGGTAGCAAACTCTGGTGGGAGGCTACGACCGTGGCTAGTTACCACCCACCGGACCAAGCCATGCCGTGAAATGACCTAGTCGTGTTTCGGGATGTAGTCCGGTGTAACCGTTCCGAAGACGGGTCTGAGCAGTAGCGCACTTGTAGTGCCTCACTCAACTGCCGTCTTTGTACTTCTTCACTCTACAAAACTTCAAGGCTAGAGTGAATAAGTACCTTATAGGTCGTCGTGCTCCATCTTAGACCACAACGTCGCTTAACATCAGGCGAGTTGATGGTCAAACGCCGACCTATTTATACATAAAAAAAAGATCGCATTTCTCAACTGATCCACGTGAAATTTTGAGGGTAGGTTCGATAATTATACAATTTTTTTTGTCAGCTGTAGACGTCAGCCGCGAGGTTACAGTTCACAGAGCCATTAGTTATTTATTAGAGAAGAGAGGCTAGCACTATTCGCTCAGAAAAAAACCCTACCTGTTTACTGTAAAAAACGTCAAAAACGACAATAATTGCAATAATTTAGTGACAAAATATAATATCTACCTATATTTCCTTAAAACATTTTATCAGAATATTATTATGACATTTAATTTTAATGGTTCTAGGTAAGTTTACTGAGCTGAAGTTTTTCAGTTGTTGATACTGTTGACATCGCCCAAGGAGAGGCAATAGAATAGAACACAATCCATACAACCGGTAGATCGCTCGTTTCTATTTCTTCCTCTCCCCAAATTTTACACTCATAATAGGATACCTATTGACGTCATTGGGATCAAGATCGAGATCAAAATCGATTGGGCGCAGATTGTGTGAATGAATTATTGCCTCCTCCTATCCTAATCCTAACAAATATTATAAATGCGAAAGTGAGTTTGTTTATATGTTAGTTATGCTTTCACGCTTCAACTACTCAACTGATTCTCATGAAATTTAGCATAGGTACACATATTACACATTGTCTGGGGTACAGAAAAGGAAATATAAGGTACTTTTTATCTCCAAAAAATAACCGTTCCTGTAGGACTGCAGATGAAATACAAGGCGCAGTTAGCATTTGTCTTAATAAATTCGGCCAATAAAATTGTAACCGCAATGATTTACCTCATTCCGCGCCTTGCATGTTTAATTTAAAGACACATTTCTATAAGCGCAATCAACTAGTTTTATTATCTTCGCTAAGGAACCTCCCTTACTCCGGCATGTTTATTTTAATACCGAGCTGTAGTAAGCTTGTGTTTACTATTTCCTACAATTGGAACATTCCCGAGCAGCGCTTGTAAAGGCAGTCGTAAGGAAATCTAAGACGAGCATCTGCTCGCCGCTCATTACAACCAAGTGCTGCAATATACTGGTTGTAAATTCAGTAAGGACGTTGTATTTAGAAATTTGTCTTACAATATACAGGGTGCTGGTTTAGTAGTACTTAAGGGAATCTGCCCTTCAAAGAGAACAACTGTTAGAACATTAGTTTGCAAAATTCGAGGGAAAATATTTGAATTCTTGATTTAAATTGATCACGTAACTAATTATTTTGTATGGAGACTCGGTCATATTTCTTTCGAATTTTAAAAACTTATGTTCTAAAACTCGTTTACTTAGATGACATTTTCCACTTAGCATACATATACAGTTTATTGTACCTGTAAGCTAAGAGGAAAATATCTTAGTTCTTGTCGTTATTAACGAAAAAGTAACTTTTGCTACTGGATGGAAGTTCACCCTGAAATTCCTAAAAAGCAGCCCTTTCACTTCACAAAGAGGAAAAGATGAAATATTGATATATTTTGTAGTTTTAGCTCACATAGTAACACTGTTTTAGCTGTGAATATTGTTTTTTGACGTCGTTGTATGTGGTTTTTGTATTATCCTAATTTTGTAGCCTAAGTTTCGAAGTTTGTTGTGAGATTGATAATGGTGTTAATCAACCCGCCCATACTTAATATAAGGTGTTCAAGCACTCTGAGTGATACCAAGGTTGTTGACCTTAGATCAGACAGGTTAAGAGCACAACTAAATAGGTACAGGTAAGTAGCAGGTAAGTACAAACGATTGTATCGTAAATTGACAACCAAACTCACGAGCTGTGGTATGAACAGACGAATACCAACTTGGTATGTATAGAATGACATGGCTGCTAATGCGTCTTATAGGTTCTTGTATGCACTTCTAAAAATGAATGAATTCTATCAAATATATTCAGTGTCATAGATTATGCTAATTTGCAGTATGACATTTTTAAAGAACATCAACCATCACACGCGCGTGGTAAGTATCTTAACAAGTTTTATAAAAAAAATGACGTTCCAAATATTATTTGGAACTTCATATTATGACGTGTCATATTAACATGTTAATCTTGTATCTTTAAATGAGCAATTCTTGTATATATATAGGTATATATATAATTGGAATCTCGGAATCGGCTCCAACGATTTTCATACAATTTAGTATATAGGGGGTATCGGGGGCGATAAATCGATCTAGCTAGGAATCATTTTTAGAAAATATCATTTTATTCGTGTTTTATCGATAATCAATCTCAACTGAAAAATATGACTCTTCCTGACATCTATTGGCGAATAATAATACTATTTTTTGTGAGCAACTAGGTAATTGCTTTAACGACACAACAGCAGATGGCGTTGTTAAGTAACACGAAGTTAATGAGTGTTTGCTTTGAGGTTAGACTAAAATCAATTGTTTATTATCCAAAAAACACAATTTAAAAATTTAAAAAAATACCGAGCGAAGCTCGGCCATCCAGGTACTTTTATATTAACGTACATATTATGTAGGTAAAATTACTGCCAAAAATAGTCACTACTTCACAAAATAATTGGTTTAATTGAACATTGTAACTAGAGCAATCCTAACCTTTACCTATTTACAAAAAGTACGCGAACAGCAATACCAGTATTTCAATTCTATGACAGGTATAACGGTAACCGGAACTTTGCTTACTATTAACCTTTGAGCCACTTAAAATTGAATTGAATTTGTATTCCGTTTAGGTTTATTTTTCTACTTCTCCACAAGCATTCGGATACGACACGCAATGCGAATATAAACCTGCCACAGGGTAGAAGCTCCAGTAGGTATATTTTCTAATAGACGATAGCATAATTTCTTGTAAATGGTCAAACTTTTGCTATGTAAGCGAAGTTTTGACGATTTGTTACGATTTAAAGTATGGCGAAATGTTGTGTTAAATACGGACACGCTCTGGCGCGGTTTCAAGAAAGTTCTGAAACACAGATTTAGTAGGCAGTAGGCTGTTTCTTGAAATATTTATAGGTTAGTAATAAGCAGGAATATTTTTTGCTAAATTTTATATTTTCGGGGAGCAGTCCTTAGTTGCTTAGGGTCTTGAATCTAAACGTAGAGCTTTCAAATACTTAATCTATACTTATTAAGTTGGTTCTTAGGTGTATAATTAGTGGCACATACATAGATATGTAAGCTGTGTTAATTTGATTCTTGCTAACCTATTTGTCCAAAAATTTAAACTAAAATTAAAAAGAATTGACTTATATTATAAATTAGCTGCGCCCCGCGGTTTCACCCGCGGTTTAAAAGTATCCTATGTGCTATTCTAGACTATAATCTATCTCTGTGCCAAATTTCATCCAGATCTGTTCAGCGGTTCTGGCGTGAAAGAGTAACAAACATCCATCCATACATACAAGCTTTCGCGTTTCTAAAATATATTTATAGTAAGATACGAAAGTGAGTGTGTATGTATGTGTTTATTTGTGTTTATTTGTTACTTTTTCGCACTTAAATGGATGGACGATGAATGGTTTTGATGAAATTTGGTTTGGTATGAATCATAACCTAGATTAAAATATAGGTTCTTTTAACCAGGGTTAACACCGCGCACCGCAGAAACCGCGGGGCATAGCTAGCAAGTTATAAGTCCTTAAGGTTATTATTGAAATCTATTTATTATTTAGGTACTTATAGTTATAGCACTAGGGTAAATATTGCCAAAACATTAGCCCATAAAACAATAAAAAGAGATAGGAAATAAAGACATCCCAAACTATTACAAAAAGCCATGCCCATACATTGTTCGACCAAACTGCTCAAGTCAAGCGAAACCCTGCCCTTTGAATTGCAAAGTGCTAGGGCTCTTACAAGAAATGGCATAAAAAGCGGCCAACACCGATAAACAAATAATGGAAATGATAACGAATAGCATTGTTTATAGTTCTAAGAAAACGATGAAACATTAGATAAACTTCATTGAAAATAAATAGTAAAGTTACTTATTCATTCTTTATCATTGATAGTATGTAGATTACAGCGTAAGGATCGGGCAAAAAATTTCAAATGGTACCGACAATTCCGGTAATCATTCGCACATCGATATCTCACATTATTATCTACACCTATCTATCATGTCCCTCAGTTTCTTGCCTGTTCTTCTAAGTAGTGGCTCTTTTTCTGATTAAGGTGGTCGAGTCTATTAAAAAACTTTGACGTTCATAAGTGTATCTTTGATACCCAATTGAATAAAAACATTTTAACGTTTTATTTTTTAAGTGACATTTCTAATGCGACTTTCAACACGGTTGCGTCAAACGTTTAACGCTCCTGGGGAGGGGGAATAGAAAGAGACAGAGCGAAAGTGAATGCGTGGCACTCGAACGCACGCGCACATAGCAGTTTAACTTATTCCGCGCGGAAGGACTCCACGCACTATTTTTTTTTATTTCATTTCCCGTTCAAGGGAATTTGGCGTTGCACGTCATGTGCATTTGCCAGTGTCAAGTAACTAATCATTTGTATTCACAGATTATGCGATGATGATGATGGGGTGATGATGACGATGATGAATTTCCTGCCCTTACCCCATTCCAGTAAAGTTATGGATACTTTACTGAAACTTTGAGTAAAGTTTTGTAGAGAACACGAAAAGTAGCGTTTCGCAATGTTTGTATCATTTGCCTACACTCATGCGTTGACGAACCGATAAAGGTTAGCAATCCACTATTATATTACACTTTAACACTCGAAGAATCACAAGTTTTAGAAAATAATACAAGATCACGACGCCACAATTACGGTTCTCGCTAAAATCCCGTCATTTTGACGTTTCTGACTATTGATACAGATTGATACAGATTGATGATCTGAGTACATACATATGTACCTATGTATAAGCACACCACTATGCGACGGATGTAGTGGAAATTCGGTTAAACTTTTATCTACAAGTACTAAACATACTGGAATGAACAGTTCACATTATCTTGTCACGATAATCCTTAATGTGGGAAACATACAACATGTGATATTACATAATGACTCGTTGTCCTACAGGAATTGTAAACTTTACCGAGATGAAAAGCCTATTCGTGATATTACTGGGAAATAGACAGTCACATTCATACCAAATTTTCACAAATGTATTCAGCCGTTTCATCATGAAGTAACAAACATACACACTACACACACACACACACACCATTCACACGCTCTCAAACTTTTCCAATTATAAAGTTAACATGAAGATATGAAAAATAGTATGATTTGTTTCTAGCCGCATCCAGACAAAAACTAGTTCTATATCAACAGCCGGTCCTATGATAATGCACACCCAACCTTATTCTTGATCGGTTGGAAAGATGAAGCTAATGCCGCCATTACGATATCTCACGCATTTGAATAGTTGCCGGGCGAGATCTAGTCAAATTGTTGACGTCTGAACCACAAAGCTGTTATAACTTTATAACTAGAATTTTTGTTGTGTTCCTACTACCAAGTTTCTACTTGGCAATCTCAGAAATACTTTAAAGCTTCGGGGAAAAAAAAAACGTAAAAATACCGCGCAAAAAAAAACATATAAATGATTTTCAAATACATACCTTGTAAACAATTTTAATTTTGTTTGCGTAAGGAAACTGATTACTAGGTCCTATTAAAATAAAACAATACATTAAACAAGAACTCAGACTAGATAAAACAAGTAACATTATTAAAAGAAAAACGAAAAACCCGGCAGACATTATTTAAACCCTATGTCTCTTCCACTTTCAAGACGATTTAAAAGACACCTCACATGTCGAGATCCATCAAGCTGTTTAGGCTGTAGGGCGGGCCAAAGAAACCTCATAATTTTCTCGTTATTTATTTTTAAATTAAAATTTTTGTTTTATTTATGGTAAGTCCAAATTCATAGGTATAATGCATGAATTCTGGAATCGCGGTTTTTTCTATGACAGGAGTGCTTTCCATAGTCACTATCATGAATTCATTAAATAGTCGTAAGTGTGAATCTGAAAATCCGATCTCTATTTACAACAATTTTTCTACTTTATTTTAATCTCATAACTGTATTCTTAGGGCTCCGTATCAAAATGGTAAAAAGGAAACCTTATGGTGAGACTCCGATGTCTGTCTGTATGTCAGCGCTGATTATTTAAAAATCTAAGAAAGGTTATAATATTTTATATCCTAAAACTAACTTAGGAGATAATCATACAGAATGCTTTGCTCGATTTATCACCACATTTTCACTTCTTAGTGTCAGTTTTTATGCCAGTTTACGATGTTCTGGGCATGTACGTTTTAGAAATGTGAATTTTGTTATGTGTTGGTGAGACAGTAATCTGTTTTAAGGTAGAAACTAATAGATAATAGGCCAGGGGCATAATGAGATCTTATTGACTGCCTCGGTGGCTCAGTTGGTAGTGAACCTGCCTTCTGAGCTTGGGGGCGTGGGTTCGATTCCCACCTAGGGTAAACATTTATGTGATGAACATTTTGTGTTTGTTCCATGTCTGGGTGTTAATATATTAGGTCCTTACGTATGAAATTGGCGTTTTGTACGGGAGGAATAAAAAGTCGATTTTTTTTTGTAAAATATATTTAATTAATCAAAGTATGCACCGTTGTTATCTATGCACTTTTGCCATCTTATGGGTAGTTCATTGATCCCTTTACTATAAAAACCATGGGAGCGAGAATCAATAAACTCTTTGAAGGCGGTTTGGACTGCTGCATCGGAGTGGAATTTTTTTCCTTGTAAGAAGTTGTCCAAATTCCGGAAGAAATGGTAATCTCTTGGAGCAAGGTCCGGGGAGTACGGTGGATGTCGCAGACATTCCAATTGTAGCTCAGCTAACTTAGTGGTTGTCTGTTGTGCAGTGTGTGGTCTTGCGTTGTCGTGAAGCAGCAGTGGCCTAGAGCGATTGACCAATCTCGGTTGTTTAACAGCTAGTTCTTCCTTCATGGTTTGCAGTTGCTGACAATAGATATCTGCCGTAATCGTTTGGCCAGATTTAAGAAAGCTGTAGTGAACGACACCGGCGCTAGTCCACCAAACACTTACAAGTAACTTTTTTTGAGTCAATTTTCGTTTAGGGCAGGATTTGGCTGGGTCTCCAGGGTTCAGCCATTGCGATGAGCGCTTTCGATTATCGTACAATATCCACTTTTCATCACAAGTAATGATTCGATTTAAAATCCCTTCATTATTGTGTCGGTTGAGCAAAGTAACACAGCAGGCGACCCGTGTTTGCAAGTTCGATTCACTCAATTCATGAGGTACCCATCGTTCGAGTTTTTTTACTTTCCCGATTTGCTTCAAGTGGATTAATACAGTTTTGTCACTTACCCCGAAGCCTGCTGCTATCTCTGAAGTGCTTTGTGATGGATCCGCTTCCACAATAGCCTTTAATTCTTCGTTTTTCACTTTGATCTCCGGCCGTCCACGGGGTTGGTTCTTAAGGTCGAAATTTCCAGAACGAAAAGGTTGAAACCAAAAACGTCCATGCTGTCTTTAGCGACACCAGCGCCGTACACATCACTAATTCTTCGAGCTGTTTCTGCAGCACTGGTGCCACGGTAGAACTCGTACTCGTAAATATACCGATATTTCATGTTTTCCATTGCGCGGTAATAAGCGACGCCAAAGAAAAAATAATGAGGAAAATAACAAATGAATGACTGTATTCCAAAGAAAAAAAAACCAGCTAAATGAATTTATTAATTTGAATTTCGAATTCTTAACCAAAGAGGAGATATTTCAGATCAAATTGATCAGTACGACAAAACGCTAATTTCATACGTAAGGACCTAATATATTTAAGTAAATATTTAAAAATATCTAAGTATGTATATCAGTCTCAGGCAGCCATAGTACAAGCTTTGCTTAGTTTGGGGTTAGGCGACCGTGTGGAAGTGTCCCGAATTTATTATTATTTATTATTGCCATGATGGTTACGTTTTGATTTCGACGCCGCACTACCATGGACCTTATTGCGCGGCGATAAGACTGGCGGTCGTGCAGCGTCGAAAAAAAAAGTAACCACTATGGCAATTAGATGTCATGGTAGACCACCAGGTCAGGAGTAACCGTAACCGATGAGCGTATATGAAAAGACTCATGGAAGTAGTAAAAGCGAAAGATCTATGCCGGGATCGTAGCAAGTGGACAGAAGTGGTTTCTAGCTACTACTTTTTTTTTTCATCTTGGGAAAATCCTTTATGGATACCACCAACAGCCCCGGGTGCGGGCACAGAGTGGTTATGTGGGAATACCGCCACTGACCGTGGCGCTTCCGTGTGGGCTTTGGGCTAAAAGCCATATAAGAAAAAGCCATATAAGAAGCGACCCCACCCAGGATTCCTCTTGGCGTGGTGGCCGAAGCCACGGCTACTGAGCCCGCCCGCCACGACAAGGCGGGAACCCTCGGGGAAGCACACTACCTTCTGCCTTCTGCCTACTCCTATGGAAAACAGGTGTGACTAACTAGGTGTGATATAACTTTAATATTTGCATAAACAACTCTTACATAACTGACTAACTTATTTTTCTTTTTTTACAGGTAAGTTGACGAAGTTCCTACCTCAAGTGTCAGCTCAAATGAAGCCAAAGTGAGTATGTGATGAATTAGGCAAATTAAAGTCACAAAGAGCTTGAAACCAAAGTCCAAAGCTCGACTGTTTAAGTTAGTTAAGCAGTTAGGCAGCTGTCTGAAACATTCAAATGAATGTTTCAGACTAAAAATGATTTCACAAATGTGAAATCATTTTAATTTAAGCCCACTGTTGCTCAGACCAGTGGTTCTCAAGCATTTCAGAAGTTCCTATCTCTTCTCGCCTACACAATCGTTCTTCAACGGATCCCCAACTACGAGGTTTATTTTACAAGAGATGTACAATAGCATAGCACAATCGAATAAAACACGCTCCGCTCCCAAAATAAAACCAGCTCACTTCACACCGAATTTCCTGCACTTAACAAATACCAGATACAAAGGCTAAGCAAAAGAAGCAAAATAACACTTACTAGGTTTACGCGCTGCAGAGGGATTCGTTAAAAGGGTGTGCTTCCTCGTCACATTGTTTATTCAGCCCGGCCGACGGCCAACCTGATCCGGATCGATCGGCCGACGGAATGTACGGTTCGGCCTTTGAACATTCGCAACAGTATTTGTTTTGTCAGTATTTGAGATTAGGACTCTGGTTCCGCTTACCTTATTCATGGCGTTTGTACACGCCGCGGGTAACATGCGCATGTGGAAACACTTGCTCTGAAAACGTGTTCTTTGGGCGTTGTCGAACATGTGCTTTGAATCAGTCTTGATCCGTTTATCCATGCACGGCAATTCACACAAAGCATAATTGAATCTATGCAAGTGCCAAAACATGCGTACGCTATCCACTACGTGTACAAACATCATTATCCGAAGAAATGTCATATGACTAAAAATTAAGCGCAATGACCAATGCTTGCAATGAAAAATGCTTAATGTAAAGCTAAAGAACTGTCATTTACAGTAGAGCTAAGCTTGAGCTCTCGTGAGGTAGCATCACGTACGTACAAGATACGACGGTTTTAGGGCGCGCCGACGGTGAAAAGGCTTCGTGTGTTCAGGTTTTATTTTTACCAGCTCTGTAATGAAAGGATGATAGGTTGATCAAGAGTGTTATACTGTGGTGCAGTCATCTCAGATATTTTTATGTTCCGAAATATCCAGCTTTATTTTTTGGTATAAACATCTTTATTTAAATATTTATTTGCTTTTACTAACAGATACATAACACATAAATAATAAAAAAATATAATATACAAATAATAATATATATGTACATAAAAATACATGCTCGATAAATGACCATTAGCTTTAATTAAAATACTCATGTTACAAAACCAGCATAATTCTAGTTAGTAGACTGAAATGAAAATAACTGACAGTTTGAAATTTAGAATACTAGTCCGTGAAAAATTGTCTAATTGGGCTTTACATGGAGTTTCCCTGCGAGATCGAAACAGAACTGACGAAATCCGCAGGCGAACTAAAGTAACAGACACAGCCCGAAGAATTGCTAAACTGAAGTGGCAGTGGGCAGGGCACGTCTCTCGTAGAACCGATGGCCGATGGGGCAGAAAGATTCTCGAGTGACGACTACGAACTGGAAGACGCAGTGTGGGAAGGCCACCCGAAAGGTGGGCTGACGATCTGTTGAGGATCGCGGGATGCGCAGGACCAGCCTTTGTGGATATCATTGGGGGAGGCCTTTGCCCAGGAGTGGAACTCCCGGACGTCCCGGACGTCCCAGACGTCATCATATGGGAGATGATGAATAATTAAATATACAGATATAAAATACTGTTACTCAACATCGAAAACTTCTTATTTTCTGCTATTAGTAGTATTACTTATCTCCGGATTTATATTTTTCCAAATAACACTCCCAAGTTAAAGCCAAATATGTATTATTTTTACTTGCGTCTGTCTGTCTGACTGTACTCAAATATTATGAAGATATCCCCTTTCTCTTCCGTTCCGTATTATATGTTCCTTTGACATTAAAATTTAATTAAAACGATTACTTTTAAATCATTCGCGTTACTAAATCATCATCGCGACAACCAAATTAAAGCTGGCCTCTTTGAGATTCGCTTAAAGACATAAATTTATAAACGACGAGAAGATTTACAGGTCTTTAAAATATGGCCAACATTGAAGTTAAAATATGAAAATCCTAACTAATATTATAAATACGAACAAAAAGTGAGCTTTTTAGTTTGTTTGTTTGTTTATAACGCTTCACGCCCTAACTAATCAACCGATCAATATGAAATTTTGCATACACGTTGTCTGGGGTACAAAAAAGGACGTAGGGTACTTTTTATTCGGAAAAATAAACGGTTCCTGTGGGACCGGCAGGTCTAGCATGTGCAACGAGACAACGGTAAATCGTATCTTTTTATCGAGACAGACATATGTTTACACGTAGCCTTGTCACGTTCTCACACGACAAAGTGACGAGAAGTAAGTATTTTGTCGCGCGCGCATGCTAGGTTTGGCTGATCTCTGTCCGGTGTCCCTATTCGGAGATTTGAGATTTTCATCTCACCTTTTTTCGTCCTTGTTGCTCTCGTTTGAAACGTCATAGGTGTGAGAGTGACCAAGATAAAATCTCATCTCATCTCACGCGCAGGAATAGCCCCTATGATCTTTGTCTTCCTCTACAGGTCGCAATTGTTAACTGATTCTCTAGAAAAATTGTTAGTAGGTTCAATAATTATATATAATTTTTTGTCAAGGCAGTTTTTGAAAGTTTTTCAAAATGGAGAAAATTTGAATTAATCTCCGCCGATTAAAAAAAAAAATCAATCCAAAAACGGATTACTGTATAATTATCAAACCTGTTTACAAAGTTTCAAGGGAATTGGTTGTGGAATGCCACCTGTAAAGGAGGATAAACGTGAGCCGCGAGGTCTACAGCTTACAGAGCCACAAGTTTAAAAATTTATCAAGTAAGCTGTCTCTATCTTCTGTTCTGTTCTGTCAATTATATAAACTTCGACTAATTAAAATTCGACTGCCTCGGTGGCTCAGTCGGTAGTCAACCTGCCTTCTGATCTAGGGGGCGTGGGTTCGATTCCCACCTAGGGCAAACATTCATGTGATGAATATTTGTGTTTGTTTTATATCTGGGTATAAATATCTATTTAAGTATGTATTTAATATTATATAAGTATGTATATTAGCCTCTGGCCGCCATAGTACAAGCTTTGCTTAGTTTGGGGTCAGTCCCGAATATTTATTTATTTATTTATTATATTGCCTATACAATACAATACAATACAATACAATACAATACAATACAATACAATACAATACAATACAATACAATACAATACAATACAATACAATACAAAAACTCTTTATTGACACCAAATACAAATAAATCTAAACTAAACACTCAAAAATAAAGGCGCAATGGGCGGTCTTATCGCTTAAGGTCTTATCTTGTTCGTAATACATACGAAATGCAAATTGAAGCATTTTCTCATATTACTCTTCTATGTGAACTTGATGCGGCTTATTAAATTTTTTGTGTGCACGCAAAAATGGTACTGATGCCAAACTGTGGCCCTATTCGGAGATTTGAGATTTTCATCTCATCTTTTTCCGTCCTTGTTGCTCTAGCTTGAAACGTCATAAGTGTGAGAGTGACCAAGATAAAATCTCATCTCATCTCACACGCAGGAATAGCCCCCCTGTTCACTGCGCACATATTCTGGTTTTAATTAAGCTTTATTTTTTACACCGCAACCAATTTAGTTTTTTGTGACATTGAATCTAAATTAGTTGATTAGAATTAGTATGACGTGAATAATAATTCTAATACAATATTATAATGTATATTATTATGTTTATTTTTTTGTATTCATTAACAATGCCTCATCTATCTTCTTATAATATAAAATGAATCGCTGAATGTGTTGCTAAGCGCAAATCTCGGGAACAGCTGAACCGATTTCACTTATTCTTTTTTAAGAATATTCCTTGAAGTACGAGGATGTGGTTAGGAGTTCTTACGCAAAGAAAAAATAAAATAAAAATGCCTGAAAAAATAAAACTAAAGAATCGACTGTTAGGCGGTACGAAGTTCGCAGGGTCAGCTAGTTGTAAATAAAAATACAAAGACTCTGCCCTGTGGTTTTACACGAGGTCCCACAGGAATCGTTATTTATTTAGGGATGAAAGGTATTCTTCGTTTTATGTTCTATATATCTCAACAAGTAACATTGTTAAAAGAAAAAAAACCCGGCTGCAAAATATTGTATCTCATGTTACTTCCACGATTAACACGATTTAAATGACACCTCACATGTCGAAATCCATTAACCTGTTTAGGCTTTAGGGCGTGCCATATAAACCTCATACATAAGTACATACCCACATTCATACATGCATACTGACATACATACACTCAAAAAACATAACCATCCTTCTTGCATAGTCAGGTAAGAATGTGCATCTATGTAAAATTGTATGACATTGTAACAAAGGAAAATTAGATACTATTAAACGTAGGAAAGTGTAACAGGGAAAAAATCGAACAAACTCACTTTTGCATGTCAAGGTCAAAGTCAAAGTCAAATTAGGATGCCTGTATTATATTAGGTCGCAATTTTTGAAGTATAATATAAAATATTGTATGTTTCTTTTAATATTAATTTTCAAATAAATTTAAAAATATTTTAGTTGTTATTGAATACAAACATAAAAACAGAATATAGTTTATTTTAATTCTGTTTCGAAATTATATTATAAGGGGAATTATATTATAGTACCTGGATGTCCGAGCTTTGCTCGGTATTTTTTTTTATTGTGTTTTTTGGAAAATAAACAATTGATTTTAGTCTAACCTCAAAGCAAACACCCATTGACTTCGTGTTACTTAACAACGCCATCTGCTGTTGTGTCGTTAAAGCAATTAGTTGCTCACAAAAAATAGTATTATTATTCGCAATAGATGTCAGGAAGAGTCATATTTTTGTTATTTTTCTTCCAAGTTTATGTTTAAGATGATTATCGATAAAACACGAATAAAATGACATTTTATAAAAATGATTCCTAGCTAGATCGATTTATCGCCCCCGAAACCCCCTATATACTAAATTGTATGAAAATCGTTCGAGCCGATTCCGAGATTCCAATTATATATATATATATACAAGAATTGCTCATTTAAAGATATAAGATTAGTAAGGGTCAAATGCGTCTGTGGCGCAATTGCGTTTTTTGAGAATTACTGACAAACGTTTCAATTAAGCAACTAACGCCATCTTGTACAGATTATTGCAACTAAAGATTTAAAAAAGATGTATGTAGGTGGCGCCTATATAATTTGTGAAGGTTTTGTCAGTAATTCTCGAAAGGTACAATTGCGACAGACGCATTTGCCCCAGTTAACCCTATACTATCTGCGCTCCGCGGTGTTTACCTCCGGTTAAAAGTGGTAATAGAGTTAACCCAAGATATACCTAAGCTACCACCACACCAAATTTAATCAAAATCTGTCTATCCGTTTGAGCGTGAAAAAGTATCAAGCAATCATGCAGACACACAAACATACTTTCGTATGAGTGAGTTTGTTCGTTTGTTGGTTGTTTGTAACGCTTTTACGCCCTAACTAATTATAATCATGAAATTTTGCATACACGTTGCATGGGATTTGATGGGATACAGACAAGGACATAGGGTACTTTTTATCCCCAAAAAAATGAACGGATCCTGTGGGAACGCGGGTAAAACCCGGGGGGCGCAGCTAGTTTATAAGGTGTAGTAGGAAGTATAGTAAGGTAATAGTAAGTAAGGTAAGGGTATAGTAAGGTATGAGGTTTAGTAGTAAGTATTTATGATTATGTGAGTAATAAAATGTCGTCTACTGACAAAACTTTACTATAATTTTACTTTGCTATATTAATAAACCTAATCATAGTTAAGGCAGTATATTACGAAGTATTATTTGATTTACTTCTATTTATCACACTCAGGTACAAATCCAATACCTTTGATTACCAATAACAATAATTTCTGTTCATAGAAATCCAATCTCTGCGAAACCCACCCTAATATTATTAGGTTTCAATAATAAACCCGTGTCTGTGTATAGTTTATTAGATATCTATTGCTTGGTCATTTATTATCCTTAACAATAGTTTATATACCTAAGTATAAATATATATATGTATATATGTATACACAAGTCGAGTGGGTAAATTTAACCAACCCGCTCGAAAAATGTCTGTATAATTATTGTCACGATGAGATGTAATACTGCAATTAAGAAGATACTCATAATAGTTATTATTATTATTATTAGTATTATTTTTAGTATTACACTTAAAAGTTACAGTAAGATGAGATTCAAAACTACATACTACTTATCGGACCTGCTCACAAAATTTCACTAGAATCTCTCTAGAATCTCTCTAGAGGAGGATGATGTCAGCCGCGAGCTCTACAGCTCACAGAGTCACTGGTTTATTTGGAATTATTAGTTATTAATTAAAACATTTCTATAAATTTATTAGTAAGTACTTACTTTTTTTACACATTGCAGTTGAGTCCTTTTCGTTTGCGTTGTTAAATCCTAATTACCATAACATATCGTCACGCCTTTCCCCTGAGGGGGTTGGCAGAGGTGTACAACACCCACACTTCGCCGGACGATATTCAGTCCCAAATGTGACAGGGGGCGAGCCTGTCAACATACACTGGGCTACAGTCATGTAGCAGATGACATATAGTACGCACATAATTATGTATGTTCACACGATAAACAAATTGGTGCATGCCTTCGGCTGGGTCCGAACCCGCTCCCTCTGGCTTGAGAGGCGGGCCTTCTCCGGCTAGACTATCATCGCTAATTCCAATCCTAATTACCAATGACAGGCTATTAGGCCTAAAGACAAAACATTTTAATAGCTCTCAATATACCAACCGAAACCTCGTTACCGTTCATCTTGCAAACTAATAATTCAAGCTTAATGAAATTACCTGACACTCTGTCAAGTACATAAGCTAAATACCGGTCATTGATTTAGTACAGGCTTGCTTTGAGTATCTACCAATTTGTACTGTTAGTCTTATTCAAATAGTGAAAGGGCCCTCCAATTTACGACCTGACAATGGCTAACAACATTTCAAACAAGACGGTAACAACCCCAGGGAATTCAGAGACATGATTGCATTAACATGTTTTTACATGCGCAGGTCACCCTTGCACTGTGGAAACATCCTTTATGTCACATTGTTTGACCCGCAAAATGTGGAGCAGACCCTTCTGTATTTGTTTAAAGAGATGTAAACGGTTTCCCTTTAGGAAGACGTTATTCTATAGATCAAATATGAAGCTCAAGTGTCTATATTATTCAAATTAACTATTTTTATTTGTATAAAGCGTAACATCTCCAAATTCCAACAACAAAAGAATTCTGATGAATAAAATGTAAAATAAAAAATATTTTGACATGATAATGTTGGAATGGTGACATTTTAAATTTTATACTAAACAAGAATTGTCCGATTTTTTTGCATTATTGATACATTAATAATTTCCTTCTTTGACGACTTAAAACGACATGACTTATGAGTACATGCAACTAGAATACACAGATGATGGATGATGGAGTTCCGCTGAAAAGTATCATTCAGACTAAAAGCTATCTGTCGTTCTATCATGCTTAGTTTCATTTTGCAAACATGTGCTCTAAAAAACTTGCTTTGACATTCCTTTTTTTGCTTTGGCACGTTATCATTAAAGATAATATTTTTGTTTCAAGTCGCTGAGTGAAGTATAACAACACATGTACGTAAATAACGCAGAGAATAGAAAACGTATAGAATTATAATGTTTAACCAAATGTCATTGAGAATCGGACGCAGATGAAAAAAATTTACACACACATATTTGTTACATTTGCCTGCCTATTTATATTACATGGAAGAGATCGCTCTTGGCGATAAGATCGCCACTTGTTATACTCCTTTCAAAACGTTATTATCCTTTTGTATGTTTGATAAACAAAAAAGGTTGTATTCTGTCTATCTACCTCTATAATCAACATATCTAGGTTAGTTTGCCTCCAGGTATTTTTAAAACTTGATAAAACTGACCAAGATCTGACATTTTCCGAAAGATTAAGACAACGAATCGTATCCTCTGTCTCCGCCGACCCTCGCGATAAAATGGGAGCTTGCGGCAAGATAAAGTACCCTCACAAGGACTTACCTCTTCAAAACTCAGACCCTTACTATTGTGAGGTGCATATTAAAGCGACCCACCCGGCTTTTCTTGCGAACTCACTCCTTGATTGAAGTTCACAGACTCTCAGTCGTTGAAAGCCAATTCTCGGGTTAAATAATTTTGGCGTATTCTCTGCTTTGTTATCTCGTCAAGCGAGAGGGTTTGTTTACTTGTAATTAGCTGTCTTTGAGAGGTTATTGGAATTCATCAAATAATTTGTTCGATTAATTTTAAATTGCCAATATAAAATATTTATTGTCGCTGTAATTGTCTCTGTTTTTATTTGTTGATCTATCGATTACGAAATTGAGCAGAGATAAATTCCAAACTTTGCTTTCCGCATTCTGATTTTTTTTTTAATGATTACTGTGCCTAATAAACAAATATAAAAGGTCTTTGACGTTATAGTTACAAATTAAGAACGGGTCTAGTTGCAATAAATCTTCTGTGGTAGATGAATGGGCAATCTTGTAGTCATGTATGTAAAAGTCTGGGCGAACTCTCGAGGCTTCGTATCAAAAACTTAATTATGTAAATGGTTATTATCATAGAGAGCCGTTTATGGTACATCTGCAGTTATATTTTTAGGATTCCACAGCGACGAGAGAAACCCATTTTTGTTTCCCTAAAAGCAGACCACTACTTAATAAACTCACCCATAGAAAGGTCTTTTTACAACTTTTAAAATTACCTAGTTAGGAATCTTTACGTCTATCGAAAACAGTGTTGAATAGAATATA
Organism: Peribatodes rhomboidaria; assembly: GCA_911728515.1. Lineage (NCBI taxonomy): Eukaryota > Metazoa > Arthropoda > Insecta > Lepidoptera > Geometridae > Peribatodes > Peribatodes rhomboidaria. The sequence continues at coordinate 9,710,969 of OU452175.1, read as the reverse complement.
CTCAAGATTATCACTGAATATTTTATTACTAAATGTTACTCGGCGGATTAGTGTGCAAGTAGTAGTCAGTTAGGTACTTTATATTTTTAGGGGTAGTTAATTATACTAGGTTTTGCTCCAGTAATGTGCCTATGTTTAATTGGTGGTAGTTTTTCCTAAATAAAATGTTGTATGTCGTATTTTTTGCACAACCACAATGTCGCCTACCAAAAAGAGAGTTGGTTAGTGGTCAAACACGGATGTATACGCTTTAAGAACAGTTACATTGAAAAACACAGATTGATAAAGCCTCACTTATGGACGAGTTTATATAGTGGTGAACCCCTACTTACCTATTTCTGCAAAGTTAATTTTATTCAAGAGTGCTCTTCTATCAAATCAATTGATGTTCCGAGTGGGTTGACAGGTCTCATGAATAGCTTCAGATACCTTGCAATTATGTCGTAAATAAACTCTGTCCCGTCCAGCCTCGAAGCGTGGGTGAATGGAAAGGATTCAATTTAGAAATATTGATTCCTTCGCACGTTTGTACAAATTTGTGGTACACGATATACCTATCGATAGCCACCTACGTTGCGGCCAGCCAAGCGGATTGTTACTATTTTTTTATTCGCTCGAGTTTCGACAAAAAAGCAATCTATGAATCGACCGCCGGCGGCCACAATACTACTACTACGAAATAACTTTACAATGCCGTCTATTCCGTAGATTTTAGGTCGATTATTGCTCGCTTTCAGTTTTCTTTGACGTTAAACAGTACGGTCGTGTAATACGAGATTTGCGGCCATGAAAGCCAGTGTCGCTGAGCTTCGTGTATTAGATTACCACTCTTTGCGGTTTCTGGAGAACGCCATGAGCATTGTGGTTACAAAGCTTCTCACGGTTAGTACCGTTTCTAACTACCACGCGTCTATTACCTCTGATATTGTTTAAAGTTACATTTTATCATAATGTATTCGCCGCAGTAAATTTTCTCGCATTTGTTTCGACTATTTACATTTAGAGCAGTTTAAAGCGTCCAGGGAAACATTATTCTACGGTCCTTTTAAGAGATACTGCAACTGTGCGCGGAGTAAGTCTTGAGAACGGTCTGCGTCGGTAATTTATTCGTTCTCCAAAGCAGTGCATCACCCAGAGCCGCGCTGCCGTTGCCGCTGGCGTGGGTGGCAGCGACTATTGTGACAAAATAACATTTCTTCTCCATAACCTTCTCGCAACTCGACCACCCGAAATAACACTCTATAACCACTATGTTAAAACTAAAAGCGCTGTACCGTCACCCAACCAGATGGTACGGAGAGATAGCGCTGAATAATCAACGCTTAAAACGTCTGGAAAAGGAAGATACGGTAATGTAATATGAATAACAAAACGAGAGAGATACGAGTATATATTTCTATTTAATTCTTATTACTTGCAAGTGACAATGGTATATAAATTATGCGAGTTAATTCCATGAATCATAAGCCCGTGCTGCTTAACTACCGACGCGATAAATAAATTAAAAGCAAGTGTTGAGTTGCGAAGACTATGAGCAGAAATATACAGTAGAAATTGAAATGACAGATCGCGGCGGGTTCTGAGTACTGAAAATGCTTGTGTTGCCATGTAAAATTATGGGGCTTGCTTTCATTTATTGTACAGCAATTAAAAATATCAAATTCAGATATTATACTGAAAGTTTTACTTATGTACATGATTAATTTAAAAAATAATGATATGAAGTAGCTGTGCTCAAATACCTATAAATTGTGTTTAGTGCAATTAATTTATTTTATTTTTATTGTTTATCTTACATGAAATAATTTGGAAATAACATTATAAATTTGCTAATCCAAACATTGTACTGCATACAATGTTAAGATAACTCATATTTTCTTAATAAATGAACTACTTAAATATTCGTACTAAGAAGATTTTTTTGTAAATTATACAAAGTTAGATGACAAATATCGAGTTGGTCACATCCATCAGTGCAAAATAAATCATTATATAATTGGCACATACGATGGAGCTGATTTGATTGTGTAAATTAACTTTGTTTATTTAGATAACATTTTCTGAATTGTCTATGATTTGCAACCTCACAAATTGCTTTAAACTTTAACACGTGAAATGTAACAGAATTTGTGATTCAAAAGCTCGCCGCACACTCGATGGCCACTCGTAGTCTCGTATGCGATGCGACCGCGATTGTATTTCGCGGTCGAGTCGACGTAGCAGGTCCAATTTTCCAAGAGAGTGGGTTGCAAGAGGCAAGTGATGCGATACGACGTGACGACAGCCGCGAGCTTGCGATTAATTACTTTGGCAAAGTCGAACGCCCGTCGTCGCCGTATAGGGCTTCGTTTTAACTGACGCGTTTTTTGTTACATTGTTTTTGCATAATGCTGCGGCAATGTGTGGCGAGAACGACGGCTTTTTGTTACCTTGGTAGTTTTAGCTGCAGCTGTTGTTTGTTTTGAGATAATGGTTAGGGACGGACTTGGTTGTCGTAGACAATTCTGGCGTACCAACTCAACTTTGTTTATGATCCCGTTACTTTTATTAGGATTATGACAGAAAAATTACATAACATATCGTCACGCCTTTCCCCCGAGGGGGCTGGCAGAGGTGTATTACAACACCCACACTGTGCCGGACGATATTTAGTCCCAAATGTGACAGGGGGCGAGCCTGTCGCCATACACCGGTCTCCAGTCATGTTGCAGATGACATGCAATACGCACATATGTATGTTCACACAATAAACAAATTGGTGCGAGCCGTCGGCTGGGTTTGAACCCGCTCCCTCTGGCTTGAGAGGCAGGCCTTCTCCTGCTAGGCTGTCATCGCTTTTAATAGACAGAAAAATATGAATAAGAATAGGAATAAATGTTTATTGTCAAAAGAAGAATACATATTGATTAGCTTATATGAAGAATCAAACATTACTTACAGGCTAAATAGATTTACTGGCGAGCCTCAAACTAGGCGCGAGGCCTGTGTATTGAGGCTCGAATGCTGATAACCTGAACAAATTGTTTGACATAATAATAGAAAATAATTTACATGGAACTAAAATAGAACTTAAGATAGATAGATAACTAATCATTCAATTGTTGTTATACACCGGACTTTTTTAAACTTAACAGAACGTATTATCGTCACGCCATTCCTTCAAAGGGACTGTCAGAGGGGTATTACAACACCCACACTTTGCACGACGTTATTCAGTCCTCCAGTGACAAAGCTAAAAAAGTTATTTTACTTCCATTCCACGCCTACTTAGTAACTTTTGTTTTTCGCGTAGGTTGTTAGAACTCTAAATAACTTTTCCTTCTCTATTTTATCTTTTAAATGTAGTTAGTACAAGCTCGAAACATTCTGTGTACCAAACAAAACTGCTACTGTAGACGAAACTCAACAACAACTTCACGACGTCCAAGTAATTTTATTTGCGACTTGCATCCATGCATACTGCATTTAACCACGAAGATGTATCGTGTGCTCCTAACTTATTCCTAAGTCCGGTGGATAAAATATTCAATGATGTCTTCGCAAAACAGGCGTAATTTCCATAAATTACCTACCTCCATAAATAATGTGCAAACTGCGCGCACCGAAAATACTTTGACAGTGTTTTAATGTTTCACCCTAGGAACTTTATCAGCTAATTTTTGTATAGAATTTAAAATGCTATGTCGTTGCTACAGAGTTTTCCTATTACTAAGATCTATATCTATATAGTCATTGCCGAAGTTGTGTACTCGTTTTGGTACTAACCAAAATCATTTATTCATATTCTAACTTATTCTTATCAGACTTGGTAACCATTCGACTTCTTAAATCATTTCTAGTGAACTACCTACTTGTAGGTACACGTACTGCCCATGTTTGTGTATTGCGGTGAGGGTGTGGCTCAAAGCCAAGGTTTCTTACCCTGAATTCACACGGCTATCTAAATTTTCATCACATTCTAAACCTTATTTGTTTGAGACAAGGTTGAACATTAATTCAATAAATAAAATTAGTCACTGATTTATAGTCTAACTTTAACAGGCAAAGGTAGAGACTATCCGTAAAGTGTGACCATAGCGTACATTTAGGTATTTATCCCATTGTATGACTAGTGACTAGATTATTACTATTGTATTAGTATTAGAACTTTCAAGGCCTCAACTTATATAAATGTTCCTGTCCATTCAGGTTGCACAAAAAAAAAAAAATATGAACCCAAAATGCTTAAACTATCTGTTAAAATGTTTTGACAAAGCCGTTTGTTGTCAAAAAAGACAAGACAATACCTCTCAAAACACATTATCATAATGAGACCCTTACCTTTTACATTTAAGATATTTTCTCAGGTTATATTTTACTTTTTTTATCGGTATGAAAGAAATGTAGGGTTCATACAGTAATTAACATATTCTCACCGCTACTTGACTTATGTTAATAATGTTAAAGCTGATTGAAAATTATGCTTTGAAGATAATCAGCTAATGCTCAAGTTAGTGGAATATGTTTGAGTTGCTCGTTTGCAATATTTTCTTTAACTTTCACATTGTAAGTTCTGGGGGCCTACTATGATATCTCATTCGCATAATGGTCACGTTTGTTTTTGATGCTGAGCTACCATGGACCTTATTGCGCGGCGATACGGTTCGCGGTCGCGCAGTTTCGACAACAAAATAATAAATAAATAAATAAATTCGGGACACTTCCACACACGGTCGCCTGACCCCAAACTAAGCAAAGCTTGTACTATGGCTGCCAGAGACTGATATACATACTTAAATATGTATTTTTAAATACATACTTAAATAGATACTAACACCCAGACATAGAACAAACACAAATGTTCATCATATAAATGTTTGCCCTAGGTGGGAATCGAATCCACGCCCCCCATCTCAGAAGGCAGGTTCACTACCAACTGAGCCACCAAAACATAACCATCATGCCCATAAGATATCATGGTAGGCCCCCTAGGTAAGAGTTTTGTAATTTGTTGTAATCACTTATAATATTGTAGAAAACCGAACTGCATTTGCGGCAGCCGGCATGCATTAATCATTTTCAGTTTTTGAACATGAATTAGTTGGTGCGGTAATTTTTTCTAAAGTTTTATTTATATAAACAGAGCCTATATTCTATTTCCATTTCAGATCCTTGACACGAACTGTAAAACTAGTAAAATCACCATTAGTACTAGTAAAGGTACTTAGTTGTAATGAGTAGTATATTATTGAGAGTTCTTACTCACGTTTATTTGTGAAAATGGTTTTACTATGCATGGTGATAAGTATGGCGAGTGTGTTTTACCAACCGCAAAATGTCGTGTTAAGTTTGTAAAATATGTTTTTTTTTTTTTTTTAATTTGTATGTGTGTGAGGCCATGGCTCCAGTGGGTTCAGTCGGGCGGGCTAGGGCTCTAGTGGGCGGTGTAGGGCTCCGGGTGGGGTAAGATGGGTGGCGGCGACGGTCCCCCCGTAGTATATTATTGAGTATTTCAGCATTTATCAATGAATAACATTTCAATAAAATACCACGCTTAAAATGCGCTTTAAATCATGGCGGTTACCACATTGAGTTTTCGTTCACTAATACCTACAATAATAATGATTTTAATTGCAGTAATTTAATACCCTTAATATATTTAGTGGTTCGAGTTATTGATCCATTGACCGTGTAATATAATATTGAGATCACAGTTAACCCAAAACTGTAATTACCGCCAAGGTAATGCCTGTGTGCTATTCAATCAAGTTCAGTGACACGTTCACTGTTATTGCACAAGTGCACAACTGCAAATGTACAAGTGTACTCTGTACTGTGTACAGTTTGTGTACATGTACAGCCATTTGCACACGAATAATGGACATAATGTTAGCTCTATTCTATGTGAAGTAAGTATCCAACCAATGTATGTTGAACCCTTATTGCAACTCAACCCAACTAATTATCTAGTGCCTCTGTGAGCTGGAGAGCTCGAGGCTGGTGTCAGTCGCAGGTCTCCAGGTCTACAGGTCGCATTCCTCAACTGATTCTCGTGAAATTTTGTGAGCAGGTTCTATAATCATATGGATTTTTTTGTGGAGTTAGTTGTTGGAATTTTTTCAAAAATAATTTTTTTTAGGAAAAAAAAACCTTCAAAATTTCAAGAGAATCGGTTCATAAATGCGATCTGTAGAGGAAGACAGAGATCCAGACTTTGTCGAAGCAGATACGCTTTGCTTGCTAACACTGGCTCGGTCTATTATTGGGGATTATACGTGTCTGAAAATCATTTCAGTTTCATCTCCCTGTTTGTTAATTTAGGCTTTGAAATGCAAATTTTCGAATTTCGTCCAGCCACAACGCATAGCATTTTAAGTCCGTTATTTTTTTAACAACACTGAAAACAAAGTTTCTCAGGACACAACAAAAGCTTAGGTACACAAAAATAATTTTAAGAAACAACAAGTAACATAAAAGAAAAAAAAAACCCGGCTGCAAAATGTTGTATCCTATGTCACTTCCACTATCAAAGCAATTCAAATGACACCTCACATGTCCAAATCCATCAAGCTGTTTGGGCTGTAGGGCGTGCCAAAAAAACCTCATACATACATACTCACATGCATACAGGCACTCGAAAAACATAACCCTCTTTATTGCGCAGTCGGGTAAAAACGAACTTAAGTTGTTGCACCGGAGGCAGTGAAGTAACAAAAATGTTTCTTGGAAATGTGTAACATAATACACAGCTTCATAAAATACTCCGAAAATGCGTTCTATATCACTCTTCAAGTTGCAATATAAGCCAATTTCTCGCTCGAGATGGCACACCGCACATCGGTTGACGGAGCCTGCACCGACACGCAGATTAGTTAAGGAAAGATGAAAAGCCCAATAAATATATAAAATAATCATTATAAATTAAAAATATAAAAACCCTCGATACCAATTTTCTTCAAACCCGATTTTCATCTCACATATAGCTAAGAACACTCCCGCTAATACACATTAAAAAAAAAAACAATTCAAAACCGTTCGGGAGCTATGATGCTCCACACCCACACACACGCACACGCACACACATACACACACACACATGCAGAGACACGGGGCGTGGAGTTAAGACGTCAAAGAGGATCGAAACAGGAATGCACTGCAGGCCGTCCGCTTCTACCTCGTTTCTCTTTGACGCCTTACCCCCGCAAACCTTTACTGCGCATGCGAAGACTATTATGAATGATCATAGTTTTCGTAGATAAAATATTTGTGATAAAGTTATCCATAAAAAAAACTTCTTTAATTTTCTTACCCACTGCAAGGACTCAAAGCAGATATCTGTGTAATGCAGTAGAACTATGAAACATACTTACGTACAAATCACCTGTGGCTGCGCACTTGTTTTGTTTTTTAAATAGGTTAAACATATTGAACCTTCCAAATGTGTAAATGAAAATTAAGAAATTCATTTCAAAAACCATTAAATTTTAGTGCAAATGTTGTTAGAGATTGTGGTCGACAACGAGCTTGCTGCTTGTCTGTTCTTTGTAATTCTCCATCTGTTCATTTCTTCTCTGAGACTGACACCACATGTTGCTTGTCCAAGGATTTGCATATCAAAGCGTGGACTCACTCTATTACTAAGTACCTAGATATGTAGATATACATCTGTTTATTCAAGGTAATTGCATTTATGAAGATCAAAGGCCTTTAGTGTTTGTCTTTGATATAAGTACTTTTTCACATTTAAAATAACGATTAAAGGTTTTTAGTTCTAAAACTTTCATAATTTACTAATATCATTAAACGCTTAACACCTCACTGCTCTTTTAATAAATCTGTTCATCGTATTAAATATTAAAACCAAGCGCCGAGCTTACACGCAAATGACACATTAGCCAATGCTTAATCAAATAAAAAATCACTGCGTCTAACGCTCTCGTTGCTTTTGAACTCTACTATGAACTTTAATCCCTTGAAATAAGGTATGAGTCCAGTGGAAATTGTGTGCCCCTTCAATAAACACTGGGTATCACTCGAAGATTGACAGCTGGCGTTTGCTTTGACGGGGTAATTCATTAGCTTGGGGTTGTGTGTGGGGAAACCTACCTCTATGTAGGTTTCCCCACATTTTTCAGTACAACTTTTCCCTTCTGTACAATGAAGTAAGTGTTTACCTATTGATTTGAAGACAAAATAACCTGAATCGTGTTGTTCTAACTTTTACCTTGCCATTTTTCATATAAGTTTGTGACATTGAACCAGCAGGTACGGTAATGAATCAACCCTGTTTTATGAAAAATTGCTCTAGCAAGCTTTTTAATATTTCTAACATACGCTCGGTACGCATTTCCGATTAAAGCACCTTGTGTCCCCCCTTCCTCGCTTATTGTGTCGTCCCCGTCACGATTTTTCATAGAGGTCTCCCATCCGCACTTCACCGCACTTGATTTGCGAAGCACGTATACTCAACCACCTTAGCTTATCACCTCTGAGCCACTAAATTGAACCTTATCTCTTCGTTTTACGTGACTTTAGAATGGCGAATTAAACGTGGTGACGTGCTCAGACGATCTCATCCAGGGTCTGAGGGGGTCGATGTTTTGCTTTGCGGCGACATCGTTCAGCCCGCCTTGTACGGAAAGTGAGTTGAAAAGATAGTCCGTTCGTGTTAGCCGGTTGTTAGCCGAACGAAATTCAGGGAAGGTTCGATACGTCTAGTTGACTCCAATTCGAGCAATTGATTTGAATAGTCCGCAGAGCCGCATGCCTATCTTAGATTTCAATTTTCTACTATTTTCGCCGCAAAGCAATGAATTGGAGGAGGTTTATTCAAATGTGTGATTCGTTTTCTTTCGTGTGGCAGTAAGTTGAATGTTCAAAATCAGCAGCAATAGAATTGATTGCAGATAAGAGAATCAAGATTGTGTAGAAACATGTTCCAGATCCAAATATAAATGAGACTAGGTAATGTACATAATTACAATTACTGAGTACTTGTAAGAAGTGTTAAAAAACTCTAGAAGCATATTATTTTGTAGAGGAAAGCTACTGTGAGGCCTGAGAGAGAGAGAGAGAAAAAATCACATGGAAAAAGATAAAATGGATGAGATTTGGCACGGAGATAGATTATAGTCTAGAATAGCACATAAGATACTTTTTAACCGCGGGTGAAACCGCGGGGTGCAGCTTGTTTTGAATAAATTTAATACAATAACTACATTTAAAGAATATCCAAATTCGATTATATTCCTCATGCCATGGTCAGGGTAGTTATTAATTTGTTAATGACTCCTTTACTTGTAGTGGCTAATATTGTTATTTTCGCATTGTCATGTGCAAAGGGGTTTGCTTTTTGCTCCCTGGACCTTTTCTGTAGCCTTTCCCTCCTTGGGCAGAAAAAGTTTTCGATAGTTAATTACATCGTGAGGTCGTGGCAGTTTTACCAAGTATTTGAGAGGTGTTACATCCAGTTAATGTGTTTACTTACTTGTTTAAGGAATATAGTTTTATCGAGCAAGCCTCAGCGAGCGAAGCGTCTAGATGTATTTAAAGATTTTAGACAAACCTGCTTCAGGTTCGGCTAAAATCTTTCTTATGTCTGTCTGGCTGGGTTCAGTGGCCCTATTCGGAGATTTGAGATTTTCATCTCATATTTTTTCGTCCCTGTTGCTCTCGTTTGAAACGTCCTAGTTGTGAGAGTGACCAAGATAAAATCTCATCTCATCTCACGCGCAGGAATAGCCCCACTGGTCGCTTTTCTCAACCGATTGTCGTGTATCGATAAACATACCTACATACTTATATATTTTTTGTCGTATCGGATTTGGATTGTTTTTAAAATAGTGTTTATTTGATTTTTTTTTCGTTTCGCCATGTCGTCAGCTCACAGAGCCCCTAGCTACAACACAACACAACTACACAGCTAGCTGTGATTTCACTTATCCCGCAATTCCACTAGTTTTGTACAGAAATCGGTATCTTTTTTAGAGTTAAAAGTTAAGCTACATATAAGCTACCTTACACCTTTAAGCTACCTTTGCATCAAATTTCATTCAAATTCATCCACCCGTTTGAGTGTGAAGAAGTATTAAATTAATAATAAGCATAAAGAATTTCATGAACTTTTTCGCATTTAATATTACACTATCTGTTTTGCCCGCGGCTTCGCTCATGTTTTATAGCCTATGTCAATGTCAATCAGGAATAATGTAGCTTTCTAAAGGTGAAAGAATGTTTGAAATCGGGCCAGTAGTTTTTGAGTTAATTCGTTACAATCATACTTACATACAAATCATTCCTTTTTATAATATAAGTATAGATTGGTGTAAATAATGTATGCTAAACACAGTTCACAAGAACTCTAAATTGTTAGTTAACCAGCTCTCTAAATTGACACTATTCATAGAAATACAACAATGTTACAATTACATGTGTGTGTGTAAAACTACACATACTTACTTGCTACTTTTTGTTGGAAGTGCGATACAGACAAACTTTATGACCAAACATCAGCAGTAACAGGAAAGACATAACAGCAGGAAGCAATGATCATCCCTTAAACACCATAAATAACCCCATCGCCATATCATAACTAACACACTGCCCAAACAACAATAACAAACAACAACAAAAGTCACAACATAACAACAAAGTCCAGCGACCTCAGTCTCTTTCGAAGTAAATAAATCAGAAGTTGGCGTCAAAACTATTGTTGGGAGATAAGCCGAGGTGTTCATTATCGTTGATAAATAACGTTGTGAGCTGACAAATTACCAGTCCAGTGTCGCTGGTAGAAAAGAACCAATTTGTAGTTGAAAATACCGTTGCTTTGAAACACACCGTACCGTGTCGGTATTGAAAACGACTTCGTCTGTCGTTTAGGGTAAAGCCAAGGAATAAATAATAGTACAAACTGAGTTTAAAAATAATAGTTAGACGAAAAACTACTTTTGTGTAGTAATGTAAGAATTACTTAAATGTATAGCCCGATTTCTTGTTAGGCTTAAAGAGGACACTGAAACTTCTTAATAGGAATGGGTCTATGCAACCATTTTGATAAGGTTCGTTTGTTTAAGCACGCTTTAAAATAAAAACCCCTTTTTACAAAAGTTTGTTACGTTTGTAAGGTAATTTTTTTTGTGTTTTTTAATTGATGCTTTACGGAAATGTTGATGGCGACGGACTAACATTTGTGAAAGGAAGTTAAGGGTGAGCGGTGGGTAGTACTTTTAGTTTTTTTTTTTATGGAATCTGACTATTTACTAACTATATTACTAACTAGCTGCGCCCCACGGTTTCACCCGCGGTCCCACAGGTACCGTTTATTTTTTCGTAATAAAAAGTACCCATGTTCTTTTCCGTACCCCAGACAACGTGTATGCAAATTTCAAGACGATTGGTTGAGTAGTTGAGACGTGAAAGCGTTAGAAACAAACAAACGAACAACTCACTTTCGCATTTATTACATTAGGATTAGGATAGTTAGGATACGTAACCTCTTACTAAAAGCATCCAGTAAACTAGCACTAAAGACAAAACAATCAGTATGAATCAACAACCACGGTATACGGAGAGCAATATTGATAAAATAACAAACGATCGTATTTCATAGCAAGCTGATTGATTTACAACTCAATGGTCACTTTCCAAAGCAATTTATTGTCAGCGGTCAGAGGTAAGTGCTTGACGAATGACTGGAAGTGGCTCTGCGGTTTGCAAAATTTCAATAAGCAAATCCAAAATTTCAAGGATATCTGCGGTATAAAACTTTTTAAGGAAAAACAATAATATGAAAGAACTTGAAGAACTAGCTGCGCTGCGCACCGCGGTTTCAGCCCCGGTCCCACAGGAATCGTTTATTTTTTGGGATGAACGGTACCCTAAGTCCTTTTTTGTATCCTTGACATTGCGTTTGTAAAATTTCGCGACGATCGGTCGATTAGTGAAAGAGTAACAAAGAAACAAACAAACTCACTTACTCATTTATAATATTAGTTGGGAAGGTAGAATTGCGAAGGTTTATAATAACTTTGAACACAATGACCAAATCAAACTCTAATAATACGCAATGCTTATCTGTTTTTCTCAATTATTATCCTAGTCGATTAGACGTGAAAGAGTAACAAAGAAACAAACAAACTCACTCATTTATAATATTAGTTGGGAAGGTAGAATTGCGAAGGTTTATAATAACTTTGAACACAATGACCAAATCAAACTCTAATAATACGCAATGCTTATTTGTTTTTCTCAATTATTATCCTAGTATCAAGTTCCATTTATTCTACATCTGTTTTGAATTCTAGTCATCTCAATTACTTGACCCAGCACCGCTCTGCCAGCATTAAGTGCCTACTCATAATGCCAATAGATCACATAAAGGTATGAGGTCAAATAATGGTTGGGAATATTCAATTAAGTACTTATGTGAATACTATCTACTTTTGAGAGATTTAGGTACTTACCTAAAAGTTTCTAGCTCACAGAAATGTTTGCTGAATAAAATTTGATTCCTATTTGTAGCTTTATACGTTTAGCTGTTTTGTCATAGTTGTCAAAGTATTTTTAATTTTATGGGAATTAGTATCATATTTATCACTTGCCAACAGGGTGAGAAGTCAAAGTATTTTTAATTTTATGGGAAATAGCAGGTATCATATTTATCACTTTACCATCTTGCCAACAAGGTGAAAAACATAATCTTTGTTATATTTAAACATAATTATGATAAAGATCCCATCAAAAATTTGTACTAAGTAATTTAATTTTGTATGGTACTGTTATTTAGCCGACTGCGCAAGAAGGAGGGTTGTTTTTCGAGTGTATGTATGTATGTGGGTATGTATGTTTGTATGAGGTTTCTTTGGCACGCCCTACAGCCAAAACAGCTCGATGGATTTCGACATGTGAGGTGTCTTTTGAATCGTTTTGATAGTGGAAGTGACATAGGGTGCTACATTTTGCAGCGGGTTTTTTATTTTTCTTTTATAATGTTACTTGTTGACATGTGGAAAATGTGGGAGATAATCTCACATTTTTTAGTAAATCATGATTGATCCAACCCTTTAGTCCTGAAAGGGTACAAAAATAGAACAAGGAACAAGGAAAAAATATAATTTTGCCAACACTAGTTAAGTGGCAGCAACCACATACTTGGAATATTCGTTCCGTCGGAATAAACTGTCAGTTGAGTCAGCTAAATGTGTTGAAGAAACAGCGTGAATTTTCTCTAAAGTGTGGAAAAATTCCGCAGACACAATCCCCTGATTCAGCATTGAAGATACAATATGTGGGGTTTTCGAGAATTTATAGAAACGTGTTTTATTGGATTCAATTCTCATAGTTTTGAACAGATTTGCGAGTGTTTCAATAAGAGTGTTGTGTTCTTCAAGGCCAGAGTGAATAAGTGCCTACTTGATCTTCGTGCTTCATCTTAGGCCATATAATGTCGCTTCACATCAGGCGAGTTGGTGGTCAAATGTTGACCTATTCATTATTAAAAAAAATATGATGCGGAGAAAGACATTAGTAACCCTAGAGTAAGCTTTATTAATTTAAGCCCAGAAGATTTATTTAGTTTTATTGATGTTATTTATTTGTATGTTAGTCTGTAAGGTATTTATTTTCTATGGGCCTCTGTAACTTTCATTGTATGCAAGTTATATTGCCTGAAATAACTGGATTATTATTATTATTTATCATTTGGAAACTGATAAAAAATGGTTACGGTGGGTATACAAATGTTTTTTCAAGAAATAATTTAGTAGAATCCTCGTTGTTTAGGATCACGCTTAATATTTAAGCTTGAACGTACTCGTATGTTTTGTCTTCGATTATTGAGTTTTGCGTAAAACTTTGTGTGATGCTTGTTTATACTTTGGTTAGTATTTTATTTGTCATACATAAATAAATATACACACATATCTCTCACATTTTTCTCTGTTTTTACAACACTCACACTTTCCCAGATTTTCAGTCCCATACACTGGGTCATAAACCGGGCTCCAGTTAAATAGCAGATGACATTGAATACGCACAGTATCATGTTCAATGTAAGTAATGTTTAAATAAATAAAAAAAAAATGAACATAATGGTGCATGCCTTAAGGCTGGGAAATCCTTAGAAGCAATTCTGTCTTACTGCTGATTAATACTATAAAATATTTTTTTTACCGAAAACCACACAGATACCTACATAAAAAAGTACTTAGTCGCTTCTTGTTGTATGGACTTCAAAAAATAGCAGGTTTTCAATGCGACTGCTTTTTATAATTATATTCATAGCTATTTAGAAAACTTTTGTATGAATGTTAAGGGTCATTATCCTAATCACTATCTAAACGGTATCTATTGATTGACCTGCATGTTCTTATCACTACGACTCGATAACTTATCGATTCAATATGCCCTATCTACAGATTTACCCTATTCAAACAGGAATTAGATAAAGCTGTCGGTATGAAAACAGCTTTTACTGGTTGTGATAACACTTAATATGTAAATCTATTTAAATGATAAGAACGCCCGGGGTATTATGTCTATACGATCAATAATTGTATTTGTTTTTTTATTTTTAGTGTTATCGGCTAGTTCATAACTAACGTTTCCAAGAATTTTCATTATCTTATCATTAGTTTAATGGACATTTTCTGGGGTTTTTCTGGGGTCTTTCAAGGTATAAGCTAAACTTTGTCTATTTCAGAGACAAATTCCTTAAATAACATACCTCATTTTATCAATCGCAAATAAAATGGAAACGTAACATAAATTATTGAAAGTGAATCTTGACCACTTTTCAGAAACGGCACATCTGTGTATGGGCAGTCTTTTGGAAAGAGACTATCTAGATTTTCTTAGTCTTCTCACTAACATTTTCTTAATGGTCTTTACTTCATCTCTCTAATGGGCAAACAAATGCTTCTGGCTAGTCTTTTCCTTATTCATAAGTACTAATATATCACCTGTATTTTTTTTATTACATAATAGGCTTGCGTTTGGCCGCCAACATGCCTGATGATAAGCAGTGATGCGACCTACAATGGAGCACGCTTGCTGAAGCTGTATATTACTCGAAATTCATATCTAAAACACCTAAATACAATTGCAATTCTTTTCAATAAAATAAAACACTCAGGGAAGACGCCAATGGCTTGCACATTTGCGATGAAAACAGCAAACTTCGTTTATGAAAACTAGTTTTGGAACAAAAAAACAATTTGCATTCTTCACCCGCCTAATTCACGTAACAGCTAAAACTACTAAAAATCATCCTAATCATCCGTTTTTTGTAGCTAAGTCATGAATATCTTATTCTGCGGCTGCGGTCAGAAATTATTTTGATTACCTACAATGATCAAATATCCGAGTAGGTAGTTGAATGCAATTAAGCGACAGGAAAGGCGGTCGAGAGTGTCCATCCATCAGCGCAAACGACGCAGGCCCATTATTTATTTGGCAACGATCATCATCATTACCTGTGGCATCCTCGTAAGATCCGTAGCGTGTGGTTTAAACACTATCCCCTCTTACTAAACAAACGTTGTACAGCCATATAGAATAGTAATATGTACCGCGTTTTGTTTTTTTCTTTCTTTGAAATTTTTAACTCATTCAAAAATAACATTGTTGTTTTTTTTTTCATTTTTATTTGCTAAACAAAACTCAGCCATTGATAACAATTCTTTTTATGAATATGACTTAAGGCCAAAAACGAATTTAAATAATATTGATTTTCGATTAAACTTACAGTTGCGCGTGTGAATACAAGACATAAATATTTAAGTGTGTGTGTGTGCGTGTGTTTGTATGTGTTTTAGTATGACAAATATTTCAAAGTCAAACTCAAAATATTTTTATTCTATTGGATATCAAAGATACACTTAGGAACGTCAAAGTTTCCTAATAGACTCGACAGCCTTGTTAAAAAAAAGAGCTACCAGTCTGAGATAAAATATACTATTTATGACTAATATATACGATATTGCTGAATGTTGTATAACTATTCTATGTTATACAACGTTCATTAGTAGGGGGTTAATAGCCGGTAATATCTGCATGTCTTTAATATGCACCTTTGGAGTATGGACATCTTATGATAAATTATCAGCTACAGACGTCTTAAACTACGTTATTAGGTATGTTCTGTAATAACAGGCTATGTTAAAACACTTCAAACTAATTCTTAGTTAGTTAAGGAGTCCACTTAAATTGAACACTAATAATAATGTTAGTTACATTCACAGATTATGTTTTGACATGTCACCTTAAAATAAACCTTCATTTTCTTCGCTAACCATCATTAACCATCATACTCGTACATAAAGTAACTACATCACATCACATCACATCACATCACACCACATCACATCACATCACATCACATCACATCACATCACATCACATCACATCACATCACATCACATCACATCACATCACATCACATCACATCAAATCACATCACATCACATCACATCACATCACATCACATCACATCACATCACATCACATCACATCACATCACATCACATTACATCACATCACATTACATCACATTACATCACATTACATTACAACTACATTATATATTGACAAATTTTTAAATTCTATTGCCAAGTTAAAAATGTACAAAATTAAATTTAAACTATACAAGCTTAACTTGGAAAGTATAATAATATTTAAAAAAAATGTTTTAAAGATATTTTTAATTTTTGCGTTTTTTTTTTGTATTTGCGATGTCGCTGTATTTCTTTGCCTTGTACCGTTCAAGTGGCTTTGTCCAATTACACCGTACCGCGTCGCTCACCACTATAATTTGACTAAGATCACTGTAATTTGTATTTGTAATATACCATTATAAGCAACTGTATCTGCATGAAACGTTGAACACAAAAACTAATTGAAAATCGCTTCTTTCGCAGCAAAAAACTTTAAACTGTTTACCCACGTTGTAGGTTGCGTTATTTTTAAAGTACGAACAAAATTGTTTATGAAAAAAAAAAATTACGCTTGTCACCGTTTTAGCTCAAAACTCTTTGGTACTTTACTAGGATTTTAAAGCATTTGACTTGATAGCACCTGCAGCGTTTTACTTTAGTTGAGACAATTTGTTTTGATTTCACGGAATTTATCGCGTTGCATTTACGCTGCGTTAAGCTTGATATGACGAGACCTGTGGATGAGACTTTTACAGAATGATAAAAATATTTCGCTACATTGCCATTCTACTTTTTGGGGTTCCGTACCCAAACGGTAAACCCTATTACTGAGATTCCGCTGTCCGTCCGTCTGTCTGTCAGTCCGTCTGTCACCAGGCTGTACTTCATGAACCGTGCTAGTTAAAAATTTTCACAGATGATGTTGCCGCTATAACAACAAATACTAAAAACAGACTTAAATAAAAATTTAAGAGAGTTCCCATACAACAAAAAATTTTTTTTGCCGTTTTTATATATAATGTCACGGAACCCTTAGTGCGCGATTCCGTCTCGCGCTTGGCCGGTTTTTTTGGATAAAGGCCTATGTTTCACTGTCGATTCCCAAGCGAAACAATTAGAAAATAACCCTTCCAAAGGGATATAAATTATTAAACTGCAAAAAGTCCATCTCCGTACGTCAGAGGGTATGTCATAATCCGACCAAAGCTCACCATATATTAACATTTAAACAAGTTTTATGTAAATCTGTCCGTATAAAAGTCTGTTCATTTTTGTGTTCGCTCTGTTGGAAACACTTTTTCTTTGAAATTGCATCATTCTTTTGATTTGTATGTAATGCTGAAGCTAGTTGGGAAACTTGATTTTGTTCTCATTTGCATAGAAACACAGATTACCTGCTTAAGGTACCCTGAAGGTACCGTAATCAAGACTGTCGAAGTGAACCACACATTGGTTAAAATTAAATTACGATACAAGGTATACAAGCGTAAGACAGGTTATGTCTTTTTGAACTACTATTTTGTTTTTCTATTGTTAGGCGTGATTTTGAGATAGCCAGAGAGAACGTCTTCTCTCAGTCAGTCTCCTCAACGCTACCTATACGATTTCCAACATTATTGTTCAACTATGAAATTAAGTTAAATATTCAACTATGACGTGTAACTATAGGAGTTATCAATAAATTCTGATTTCTGATTATTGATGCGTTTTTATCGGAACAAAGATAACGTACTATATAGCGGTATCTATAGCGGGTAATGTGTGCATAGAATATAAATGCTTACTTAAGTTTGGATTTTAATTTTTGTTTGTCAATAAAAAAAAAATAAGGATAAAAATTAAAGTTAAAAAATGGTAGGTAAATAATAAAATAAAACCATAGACACGAAGAAGAATAAGAATCAGAGTAGTTAGGCAAGACCGTGCAGTTTTCATATAGGTAATTAAACAAATTCATGTTCTATTTTATTCCATTCGTTTTGGCCAATTAGCTTGAACAGAACCACCCCTAAACTCCGCCTTTAGGTCTTTACATTCTAAATGAAGGGCGTACGAGTACAATACCTGATTGTTTTAAAAACCTTTCGATTGATTTTGCTGTGTAAAATATTATTGGACTTACTGTAGTTTATTTCGTCTTTATTGTCAAGTAAAAGTTTTCTTCGTGAATATTTTTCTTTGCAAGGACTTACTTACCTAACTGTGGATATTGATGCATTGAAAATAATGATCTTAATGTTTTTTTTTTTTTATGTAGAATAGGTCGGCGTTTGACCACCAACTCACCTGATGTTAAGCGACGTTGTGGTCTAAGATGAAGCTTTTTTTTATATGTATGACTCTATGCTGTTGGCCACTGAGGCCTCGACAGCGTACCGGGCATTAGGCAAGCGCAGATGGCGCAGGGTCTCAAAAATGCTTACAAACTATGGGCGACGAGCGCAAGGGCACCTCTGAGGTACGGCCTCGGCTTGGGCTGTCGCAGAGGGAGGGGCGTCGAATTGCCCTGGCAGCCCAGAAGGGGCTTGCTCTAGGGCCCTAACGGGGACGGTTGAAGTTGAGCTAAGATGGAGCACGACGACCTATACGACGAAGTACAAAGACGGCAGTTGAGTGAGGCGCTACAAGTGCGCTACTGCTCAGACCCGTCTTCGGAACGGTTACACCGGACTAAATCCCGAAACACGACTAGGTCTTAATGTTTTTTTTTTGTCAATAACGTATCTCAAAATTTTGCTAGCACATTCTATTCTAATCCTAATGATTATTATATAAGCAAAAGAGTTTCTTTGTTACGCTTTTACGCCTTAATTGCTCAACCGATCGTCATGGACTTTTGCTTACAGGTTGTCAGGGGCCCAGAAAATGAAATACCTTTCATTTCGAAAAAAAATTACATATTCTGCGGGACCGTAAGACAAAAAATCGTGGGCGCAACTAGTTGTAAATAAGTAAGTAAGTAATATTGTTATACTTTTAATGTATGTAAATACTACTTTGGTATGTAAAATACCTAGTACTTTTTATTCCTTATTCTACTTTGGTAACAAACAAAAAAGCCTAAGTAAATAAATAAATCAAACAACCGTCTCCGTAAGAAAGGCACTTGTATCAGAATACGTAAACGTTCGAGTCGTTTTTGTCTTCAAACGGAATTTATTAAAACTAGAAGCAGATACACAAATATAGAGACTCGATTTAGGCCGCGCCAAAGAAACCTCATACATACATACACTCCAAAAATATACCTACTAATAAGTAAAAATACGTAGCGTTACAATACAATACTTCTTCATTGCAAATTGCAATAAAACGCGATAATAGCCTAGCCGGAGAAGACGGAGAACTTCTCCGGCGGGTTCGAACCCAGCCGAAGGCATGCACCAATTTATTCATTGTGTACGTATGTGCGTACTATATGTCATCTGCTACATGACTGGATCCCGGTGTATGGCGACAGGCTCGCCCTGTCACATTTGGGACTGAATATCGTCTGGCGAAGTGTGGGTGTTGTACACCTCTGCCAGCTCTCTCAGGGGAAGGCGTGACGATATGTTCATTGCACACCAAAAATACAAAGTAAAACAAAACATTCGGCAGTACAAGAGCGGCCTTATCGCCTAAAGCTATTTCTTCAAGCGTTGTGGTTTAGAAACACTCCACTTAATTATATTATTTGGTCATGCGGTGATTGTGGCAAAGGGTAGCTTTGTTTTTCTAAAATAAAGTTGATTTTCGCGTAGAACATTTAATTTTTTATTGAACACATACGCAGCAAAAATGTGAAACCAACCTTGAATTTTGATCCAAAAAAATTCATTATTCTTTCATTAGCCATAAGCTCATTTTTTACGGCGGAAAACCTAAACCGCCGTACGAAAAATAGTCCGAAAAAAAATACGACTCGAAGGGAGGAATTGTAGCGAACAAAAGGCGAGCGGGACGCGTTTAATCCTGTCCGGCCGTCATTTCGACGGTTCGAGAGAGGGAAAATTGAATTTATTATCGTTTGTATTTGACTGACGTGTTATTTTCACACGAGACGGCAAAGGAAAGCGGTGGAGCGTCGGAATCCAATCAGTCAGCGCCGTGTACGATACCGGTGATATAGTCCGTCTGCGAATGAACCGGCAAACTGAAAACGTCGTTTACCGTATGAACTGCTATGTGGTAAGCTTCAATTTTCTCGTTGTAGATCCATTCGATCGTTATAAGTTGAAATGGCATGCTTTTGCTAACTTTTTTTTCGAACGATGCGGTTAAAAATGAAGAACGGATTTTTGGTTGACTGACTGCTAATTTTATAGCATGAAAAAAATACAAAAAATTCGCGGTTCCTGTATTATTGTTCTTTAGGGGACAATGGCTTTTAAATGAGACAAGTGTTTCCGTGCTCAAAATTGTTACTTGAACTAATAGCTAGTGTAATTCCGCTTTAACGTCGCATTAAGTACATCAAGGAATATGATTTTTTTATTTTGTTCTTATTTTTTTTTAAATTAATTTAAAATTAAGATTTGAATTTGAATTATTGAGATTCAAATATCAATTTGTATAAAGTTTCTAGTAAATTTATTTAAAAGAAAATCAAAATTAAGAATAGAATAAAAAAATCATATTCCTTGATGTACTTAATGCGACGTTAAAGCGGAATTACACTAGATATTAGTTCAAGTAACAAGTTTGAAGATGAACTTCCGCAAAGGAACGCCTGATTCAATCAACTATTTCAGTGCTCAGTTTGGTGTAGTTATATCAAGTCTAGCGACGTTACTGCATCCTATACTGTCTTACTCGCACGGATAATCCGACATATCATGCTATCCTACGAGTGAAAAATCCGTTTTTTGTGATAAAATTGTTGCAGAATAACCGGTCTAGGTACCTTTGTTTGTAAATGTCATTGCGCGAGGCGTGGCTAGTGAAATAATACAATTATTTTATTACCGATTATCTTCCACTGTTTCAGTATTTATTCCGAGAAACGTTGTTCATGTCGCCCGCTGCAAAGGCAAGCCAATTAAATCGCGTTTCTACTCCTTTTTTATTCTTTGCACTTACGATTGCATTTGAGTCAGTCGGGTTACATGCCTGTGTTATTTTTAAAAGAACTAGAAGTTAAGCGATACTTTTTGCAAATGATAAATGGGTTTTAAATATAATCGAGAAAGTTGAGAATAAACTCTGTTATTCGATTGAATTTATCACTGGTAAGATGGTAAAATTGGTGTTGCATCAATAAAATTATGCAGCTTATTATTATTGCATAGATTAGAATCCGATAAAAGTTTCACTGCGTAAAAAAACGTACTTTATGTTACGTGTATCAATGACAAAGAAAGAGAGAAGTACAAGAGACTATAGCGAGAACGAGACAACAATAATTATCACTGTTGCGACTGGTTTCGTTTATTTGTTACTACGGTGAATTTGTGCAGCACCTAATTTATGCGGTCCATTTTTAAGGTTTTCGTACCGTTGTTCTCTTGTATTTGATCGAAGGTAACATATTTTTAATTCACATTCATCTAAAAATCAACTGCACTGACCAGACTTATTTATAAAGAAATAACTACATAATTCACTCGCAGATGAGACTTCTCTAGATCTTATATCGAAAATTGAATTCTGTCTCCTTCGTACACTAATATCAATTTTCTTGGCTTCATAACGACGGAGAAAATGTTTTATTAGCCTTGTCGCCTCTCCGGACCACAATAAAGGCTGGCGAGATTATCGCCGGTTGTAAACGCACCTTTATTATTTTCTTTGTTTCACATTGGAAGAAGCAGTAAGGGCTTTGAGGATAAGCTACCTGAATCTAATGAGATAAACAATGATGATTTCTCGAAATTACATCTACATAATTATTATAATGAATGGGAAAATGTGTAGTTATGAGCTGGCAAGTATATTATGTTCCTATTTAGCTCTGTTTGACCTTGAATGGACTTTGTTGTCAAAGTGTTTTATAGTTACTGTTTTATTGTATAATTGTGTATTCTGCCGATTTTTTTTTGTAATATATCAAAATTCAATTAAAATAAATAATAAAAAATAAATATCGGGACACTTGCACACACGGTCGTCTGACCCAAAACTAAGCAAAGCTTGTACTATGGCTGCCAGAGACTGATATATACACACACATATATATGTATAAATAGATACTTGTATAGATATTAACACCCGGACATAGAACAAACACAAATGTTCATCTCATAAAATGTTTGCCCTAGGTGGCAATCGAACACACGAATTATTTATGGTTTTTGGAAAAATGTCAGTTGTAATAAACAATTTTCATAAACTATAGGTATATCCCTATTTAAATCTGTGTTTTCGGTTTTATCTTGTGTCTTCTTTCTTCTTTAGAAGCGTACGTCAAAGTCAATGCTATAGTCCGTTTCAACACAAATGCACTTCAAGTAATAGCTGTTAGTGTTTTTAAATCTTTATCCATACTGTTCTAGTGCTCCGTCGGATTGCTCAGTTGCGTTCTGCGGCTGGCTTGGCTACCTATCGGATTCGAAGCACGCAGCAACGCGAACGCAATGACGTTGTTTTATTTTTTCGAACACTACAGGGTTCTTTAGCCTTTTATTGGTTTGGTTTTAAAAGGTTTTTAGCTTCTGTTGTTTTAAAAATATTCGTTTAGAATTTTGGTCTTTGTCGTGATTTACAGTGCGTTAAATATAAGATTAAAGCGTTGGCAGTCTAGTTGGGAGAAGGCCCGCCTCTCAAGCCAGAGGGAGCGGGTTCGAACCCAGCCGACGGCACGCACCAATTTGTACATTGTGTGAGCATATGTGCGTATTTTATGTCATATGCTACATGACTGGAGCCCGGTGTATGGCGACAGGCTCGCCCCCTGTCACATTTGGGACTAAAAATCGTCCGGCGAAGTGTGGATGTTGTATTACACCTCTGCCAGCCCCCTCGGGTGAAAGGCGTGACGATATGTAATTTTTGTATGTATGACGCAAGCTTTATCACTTCTTTGCTCAGGATTACATGAACAATACACACAACTTTATTAATGTAACATAAAGTGGAGATTATTCTGTTTTATAAAATTAATTCACCCTTAAGCAGAAAATAATGTCTAAAAGTTTTTATATGACAATCGAACTTGATTCATCCATTTCATTACACCAAAGTGCTATATATTACCTTGGGCTTTGTCGCAACCATTGGAAGACTTGAATGAATTACATTACTGACCTAATGCTTTGATTGCATTGCAATAAAATAAATTGAAAAGTTTTATACATGCGACTCGGCAACGGTAAAAAGGGCCCAATAACCAAATTAAGGTTGAAAAAAGCGTGCTCCATTCTGCGAATCGTCAATTTGCATGCGTAACGTGATCCAGTAACTACCTCGATTCGGTCCGAATTATCCAGGATAAGGTGTTGTAAAAATTTTATTTGCTTATTTAATGTACCGTCGCGAATTTACTAAGAAATTCACCAGGTATCCGTCTTAAGTGATACTTTGTTATAAGACGGCTTACGAGTTTGTCGACGACAACTTTTATTTCTGAAGACTTTATTGATTTTATTAAGTTTGAAGTTATCTTCTCTTCTCGGTTTCGGTTTCACTTTGCGGATGGTTTTAAAGGCGAAAATATTGTTGGCGAATGCAAATGTTTCGGTTTTTACGTTGTCGGCGAGTAATAAAAAATAAGTTGTTACACTATTTAATAAGTTTTATCATTATTTTTCTCTTGTTGTTTTGTTATCTGTGGTGTGAACAATAAAGAGTTTATCTATCTATCTATCTATCTAATATTTAAATTTAAAACTATGAATATCCGGATATCTGTTACAGGTTACAAGGTAAGAGAAAAAAATGCCCTGAGTTTTAATATTTTTGACTGAACGGATTGATTTACGATAAAACTAAATGTAGGTATTCGCTATTGTTTTATTTTATCTGACTCATAGTATATAACCTTTATAATTTGATTTAGCAGCAATATAATTACAATTATAGTTGTATTATAGGTAGGTAACATGAACTAAATAATGACTACGACATACTTACTTTAATATCTATCATTATAGTACGTTATAAACATGAGAACAATTGTGCGTATAATTGTTCTTAACGTACTAGTGCGAATTGTGTGTCATCTGCTACATAACTGGAGCCCGGTGTATGACGACATGCTCGCCCCCTGTCACATTTAGGACTGAATATCGTCCGGCGAAGTGTGGGTGTTGTATTACACCTCTGCCAGCCCCCTCGGGGGAAAGGCGTGACGATATATATGTATACAAACAATAAAAGTAAATAGGCAAGAAAAGAGTAGCAAAAATTGTTTTCACTTAATATTTCCGTTATCATAACCATTGCTATTGTTTTATGGATTTAAAAAACACCGAAAAATAAGACTACATAAATTCAAATTTCTTAATCACCCAACTTCGTTGGAAAGCCGATAACTTTCAACTAATGATCCTTCCCAAGTAGAGAAACTTAAGAGCATTACAGATAAACATAATACGGACTAACTGACTGCTGGCGGTGTCCATTTGATATCAAAGTCAGCCCCTGAGGCCTGATTCTGACGTTTCAATACGGCATTAAGATAAGATGCTAGAAAACAAAGTCCAACGTGACGTTGAAGTAAATGCAAATGACCAAAGACGATCAACAATAAAATACGTTTCAGGCACTTGAAACTACGAGTAATAATCAAAATTCAAAATTCAAAATCATTTATTGTCAGCTGTGTAGTTACAGGTCACATTGAATATTATAGGTTTCAACAGCTACCCTATTGGGCATACAATATTCTGAGAGATCAGTCAAGAATTTATTAAAGTTAAAGATACAATTAATGTCAATTTCATTTAGTTTTTTCTTTGGTTGGAATGTCAAAGGTTTTATCATTAAGGAATTTGTCAATATTATAATAACATTTGTCAATTAGTAGTTTCGTTAGATTATATTTAAATTTTCTAAATGTCATGACTTTAATTATGTCTGGTAAATGATTAAATAATTTGGTGCACGTTACATAAATAGATTTGTTATAGAATTTAGTTTTCGAGCCCTGAGGGGGTAATACATAGTATGCTTTGCGGGTTTTCCGTGGTTTACGTGTAGTTTTTATGTCAAAGGTATCACCAAAATAATTTAAAAAGTGCAGTGCATAAATGAATCTTACAACATCACCCGATATGGTTGTTTGAAAATTAGGAATTTTATTTCAATGCGTAAACAGTCACTCAAATAATATGAAAACAAAGCCTAAAAAACCGACTTCCCGCCATCCATGTTAACAATTTATAGACTTTGTTGAAATTTCAAAAACTGCTTGGCCGCTTTTGATTAAATTTTTATGGGATAACCTATAAAGTATGATATAAAACAAAAAAAGAATAATTAAAATCGATTCACAATTTGTGGTGTAATCGCGTAACATACATACAAAAAAACAATCTAATTGAGAACCTCCTCCTTTTTAGAAGTGGGTTAAAAATACAGCGAATTGGGTGAATGCAGTGTTAATTAATATCTGAGGCATTTTTATGATACGGTTAACAAAAACCTACATTTCTTAACCCTCTTAGCAATAAACGATATATAGCCTCTTAGCAATATACAGAAATTTGTCTTTTTCGAAAATTCGAAAATGCAATGCGAAAGAAAGAAAAAGACAAAACACTGTTCAACTATACCAGATATACTCCGCCAGTTATAGCATTCAGAAACACGTAGTGACGTCAATCGATGCTTAAGCAAGACCGAAATAAGTAATCCACAACAAGTTTGAAAGAGACGGATGACGATGACGTCATTATGTGCTTGCTGAATGCAGACCTTGTTTTTTTGGGTCTTAAACTATACCAAGTTAGGTTAATTAAGCTAAGGGTGTAAGTAAGTACTTGATGTGCATGTTTCTTTAGTACTTATGCTGTTTTGCTACCGTTGTTCGTAATGCGTTTGCCCTTAGACAACGTTGCCCATAAAAATCATTGTGGAAAGCCAGCCTGGAATGCACAGACATTATAATAAAATATCGTAAGAGTATGTTAGAATATGAAGTAGTCCATTTATGTTTAGTGCTACCTGTGTGGGTTTTATTACTAGATCTCTAGTTACTTTGGTTTGTGTTGACGTGAGTGGTATTGGTATGAACGGATAGTTCGTTTTATGATTGACTATACCTTTGATACTAGAGTTATCTGATACTTGGAATTATTGAATTGCAAATTTTACTCTAAGTTTTGATTCAGGAAATATTATGTCTTTATTTGCTTCCTGCTTGGGTTTATCTGGTTCATAATCGTATTGTTCAAATTCAATTTTATTAATAGAATTTTAAAGTGTTTAAGTTAATAAAATAATAATACTTTTTTAACATTGTCGATCGTTTATAAAAATGATAATTTTTATTGTTTCAGGTAAGCTGTTTTAATTTATAACATGGCGTTTGGTATTGGAGGTTTCGTATGGTTTTCGCTAGCTGACATGCGTTAAAAGTAAAATGAAAACACTTGCCCATAATTATTAAGGTGGGTACCATTTTTTGCGACCAAATCATGTAAACACAGCATTTCCCATATATCACACGGAGGGATCCCATAAAACAAAAGACTAGTGTAATTTTGCAATAAACGCCAAGTACCTGGAAACAACTGACGGAGGTTGACATTAGTTGGCAGAATAATTGTGGTTTCGTTCTGGGGAACGTTAAAACTGAACTTGCTAAAAGCTGTAAAAAGCAAGATGCGGCTGTAAAATTTACTGGATTTGCCCGTTAGTAACTTGAAATGTAAGCTTTATACTTAAAACTTAGAGTTCAAATTTCCTTGAAGTATTCACCTGTCAATGTAGGTTTAAATTTTATTGGAATAGAACTCATTAGAGAATGGATAGTTTTATTAGTATTTTTATTGAAAAATCGTATTTTACGTGGCTTTATGCCTAGGATAATTTATTGGTCGTAGTCTACCAATTAATTATTTGTTAATAATTAACGATTTCTTCTACTTTAAAATACTATTCTAAAGCAGGTAGGTATACCTAAAGGCCACTTGCACTAAATATAAGAATTGCCTCGTTGCTTTACTAAAGGGTCCGCCAGATAACTTTTTTTTGAAAATGCTATAAAAAAACTACTGAATATTTTCTCAAATTTCTTTTTTTATTTGAAAGAAATTGAAATTATTTTTATGAAATAATTATAAATAAATGAAATTATTTTTCATTGAATTCTTTCATTGAATTTTAATTTCAATGAATTTATTTTCTGCCTCGGCTGGCCATGCAGTAGCCAACACGATCGGTCCAATATTTAAGCACATTATCGATTGTGTGCAGCTGTATTTCACCAATGTCTTCACGAATATTGTCCTTTTTTAAACCTATTAACCTTTAGCCTATTTATTAACCTATTATAACGTTATTAACCGGGAAGATTGTACTTTCAAATAAATAAAGAAATTTGAGAAAATATTCAGTAGTTTTTTTATAGCATTTAAAAAAAAGTTATTTGGCGGACCCTATAGATTAAGCTACTCCTAGCGAATTATTCGGTTATTCGGCACATAAAGTTAAGATTCTCCTAAGGAATGTCTTAAGGTTCGTGTAAAAAAATGTTGGTAGGAGCTAGCTAGAAATATATTTTACTAGTTAAGCAAGTAAAGAAAAGTAAAGTAAAAATTTATTTAACATTGGATTAGGTTCACAAGAGAGAAAAAAAAGAAGAAAAATAAGTATCCGTAAGAACTAGTGTTAAAACTAATCCTAAAACATACTTTTATTAAAATAATAAATGTTGAAATGTATCTAATTTAGAGCTAAAATAATACAGCTCATATTTGCGTGTATCATAATCATAATCATAATAAAAATACTATAACCTAAAAATATTTTACTATCAATAACTTTTAAATTCAGTACCTGAGTGACCGCATTTTTTTGTTTATGGCAAATGAAACCTGTTCTATTTTAGTTTTACAATAGGTACTTACATTTTTCATTGATTTTGAAGTTTGAATATTCAATTTTTCTTCACGGGGTGACAAAAGGGATTTCTAAGACTTTTTAGCAAATATATTCGGTCGCGCAGGTACTAGAATCTGTCTTTGATATCTGTACCTAAATAAACTTACACAATTTCTTCTGAGCGTTAGTTTTACCTGCGTCATAAAAAAAAAAAACAAATTAAATATAGCTGCGTGAATCATGTTCTCACACTCGCTTCATCACACAATATTACCAGTGCGAGTAGGAGGACACGATTAGTACTAACGGCTTCGATTAGATTTGTTTCTTTAAACTCCTTCCATACGAAACAATCAGATTGATTGGCCAATCAGACTGACCAATCTCAAGGTCTTTGGTTGATCCCGTACTTTGGATAACATATTTTCTATCTTCATGATACAATGATACAATTCGACTGCCAAGTGGATAGGGTTCTATTGACGCTCATACTGTACTATACTGTACCGAGAGATCCTACTGCTTCACTTAAGAGCCAGTTCTTAATATAGAGTAGACATTTTCATCATCTTTTACTTAATTTAATAGCAGATACTTCCGCTAGCAAAACACCACCATCAAATACTAACGACAGCCTTTCATATTTTTCACATACTCACTGACTTTCATTTACAGTAAAATTGTTTATTTTGCTCAGTTTCCACGGTTTGTCACGATAATTACACTCCCTTTGATGTCTCTGCCGGTGGTCCGGTCTCTTCCTTTTATTCAGTCGACGTCTCGCATATGGCTTCCTATACCCATTACGCACATTTATCCATTAAAGGATCATAGTACGGCCATTACGGTAAACGATTGTCGACCATTTCACAGCTTTATTTACGGGGTTGAATTTTACCGGTTCTATTTCTGCTGTTAGAATCGTCCATGCTGCCATTTTGGCAGGGATAAGCTTAGATTAGAATGGCGTAATTTAGTAAGTGTTTCTATTACGTTTTATAACTGGTTTACCGATTAGAATACTATTAGTAACTATTAGTAGTGTCTGTCTCGGTGGCTCAGTTGGTAGTGAACCTGCCTTCTGAGCTTGGGGGCGTGGGTTCGATTCCCACCTAGGGCAAACATTTATGTGGTGAACATTTGTGTTTGTTCTATGTCTGGATGTTATTAACTATTTAAGTATGTACATAAAAATATATATTTATGTATGTAGGTATGTATATCAGTCTCTGGCAGCCATAGTACAAACTTTGCTTATTTTGGGATCAGGCGACCGTGTGTGACAATGTCCCGAATTTATTTATTATTATTTATTTATTAGTAATATAAATAAATATTCGAGATATTTTCTGGTCTTTGTTTTTCTTGTTTGAAAAGTCTTAGGAGTGAAATTAACCACATCTCATCGCACGGGTCAAGAATAGCCTTCCAATGAGGCTTTTCCTGCGCGTGAGATGAGATGAGATTTTATCTTGATCACTCTCACACCTATGACGTTTCAAACGAGAGCAACAAGGACGAAAAAAGGTGAGATGAAAATCTCAAATCTCCGAACTTTTTTTTAAAAGTACCTACACCATTACCATCATCCCAATTGAGAGATAAGGGTAGGAAGATTCTTTGATATTACCTACAACTTACATTTATAAAAAAATCTAACAACTGACACCTACGTTAGGTTACAATACATAATTTATACATTTCAAAAAGGTTGAAACCTGTTCGCCTTTTCATACTTATCGCTCTCATCCAATCTCGAAAAGCTTTTTGCATGTAACACGTTTAGACCGCCCACAACATTATTACCATTGCTAATTCAATACATATTCGAAGCAAAAATGCAAAATTTTATAGCGTAATATCTAACAAGTGAATATAAAATATGGGTGTCAATTTTATTTATGCGAATATCTTGTCAATCGTTTGTAAAAATGTTTTGTGTAGGCGATCTTTTAAATACAAAAACGTGGAATCGATTAAGTACCTAGATCTCACGTTTTAAAAAAATACTTCTTAAAAACTACTGCTAAATATAGGTACTACATAACACATTCATGCATAAAACCCCTAGCAATAAACGTTGTATAGTGGCATAGTTTTACAGGTTTTGTTTTAACCTATTTCAAAAAAGGAGGTCCTTTTTTTAAAATTCTAAATCTTTTTTTTTTATGTATTTTCTCTAATTACTCGAAGACGCCTGAACTGATTTGGAAAAAGAGGTGTTATGCAACACCCGCACTTCGCCGGACGATATTCAGTCCCAAATGTGACAGGGGGCAAGCCTGTCGCCATACACCGGGCTCAGTCATGAAGCAGATTACAAACAATACTCACAAATGTTCACATGATGCGGGCCTTCTCCAACTAGGCTATCTAAACAAATAATATTTATATAATATATTCAGGACACTTGCACACACTGTCCTCTGACCCCAAACTAAGCAAAGATTGTACTGTGGTGGCCAGAGACTGATATACATACATAATATATATTTTTATATACATACTTAAATAGATAATAAATTGGTAGTGTAGTGGTAGTGTGGTACAAACAAATGGTAGTGACCAATTGAGCCACCGAGGCAGTAACAAAAACACTAAAACTATTTCTAGACTACACGTTTATTGCTAAGGTTTAGAGAAAGAGTTTTATGCACTACTCATACTCATGATCCAAAAAAACAACGTCTAGCATTCCAGGAGCAAACACGTATGACGTCACTCGTCATCGTCATCCGTCTCTTTCGCACTATTTGTAAATGACTAATTTCGGTCTTGCTTAAGCATCGATTGACGTCACTACGTGTTGCCCTCGTGACCGAAGTGATCTACCTGGCGGAGTATATTATTATACCATGTTCATACTCATATTTTCATAGTTACGCTCCTAGGCGCGGCTGTAATAGGATTTCGCAGTGAGACGTTTACAAGAGGCCTAACAATGTTATTCTTCGTCTTGACATGCTCGCCCGGGACGCACGGTGATCAATCATCGCAAAGTGATGTGCCTATCTTGTTTATTATCGATAACATTATCGATACTATCGTATCCTCAGGTATCGATTATTAACGTTGTAAAGCAACAGTAAATAACTTCCTTATTGCTTTTGTAATGAATACTTTATGAGATTTAATACTTTAACTTGTAACTAAAATCATTTAACAGTTATTTTTTAAAAACGTAAGTATAGGTAAAAATTTTGACAGAAATTATAATCGAAATAATATAATCATAAATTGTCATGTGAATAATATTATACCTAGCACAGGCGTAAAACATAACTTGAAGATAATATTATAGTCGTAGAATCGTTTTCTCGATTTTGTTGAACGCTTATCGATATGACAAGGGATCAGATATCATCGACGGTGATCACATAAAGACATCACTATATTTAAGCCCCCTTTCTGAGGGGATTTAATCGGGATAATACATGTGTCGCATCTTATTACCAATCTCAGATTGAGGCGAGAGCAAACATACTGTAGTCCCTCCTACATTCGAGTCAACATGATATCACTTACGGGACCTTTCTTACGAAAGTGTATTTGTATTGACGAAATTCTTTTTCATCCTTTAGTGTATCCACTTACACAAAGGACGGATTGTGTGTACTTATGACTGTATCAATGATTTTATTTTTATCTTTGCTTTCTTAGGGCACATCACTATTTTGTAAACAAAGACGTGCCTGTACAAGTCTGTTGCATAACTTTACCGACTGTATTATCTATGAGATAGGCAAGTAGCGTTGACAAGACCTCACTTTAAAATTATGATTATAATTTACAACATTGTATGTAAATTGATCCGTTGATGCCGCCTTATAACAATTAACACCTCTTGCCACACGACTAATAAACCTATTTTAGTCCGATGAAACTTTCCCAGCAGTAGAATATTAATAAGCTGATACTTTTACAGCTTACTTAAAATAAAGTGTTTATGATTCTCGATTGGATATCTAATAAATAATCTTCAAAGCAGTCGTAAACATATACAATTCCGATCGTCGTGACATAAAATAAGACATGTTTGACTTTATTGCCATCTCTCTGTAGGAGTGACAAACGCAATAAATACCGTACGGGGAAACGTAAAAAGTGTATCGTACACGCTTGTCAGCGCCGGGCCGACTTAATGTGACACTGAATTAGCCTCTCTAATGTTATAATAAACTTAATTAAACGAGAAGACGAGGTCGATGTTGTTTGATGAATCAGATAGAAATTCGTTTTATATCTATACTTTACTTACATATTTCTGAAACTGACTAAAAAAACAGCTGCTTTATGCACACATTGAATGATCCTTATTCAATGGAACTTTGGTTATTTTTTTATTTTTGACGTCTAATAAATCGATGAACGCGGGCTGCACGCGAATAAGGATGATTCATTGTCCCGTTACGCTCATTGTAACGTTACGATCGGAGCGAAAGCGCTAAACAAGCGAATTATTCATAAATGTAGTAAAGTTCATAGAAGTATTCAATTATTTCATCAATGTTTTGTTATAACGTTGTCACGTCATAACAAAACATTATCGTCCGTAAACCGACTTTACAGACAACCAATGTTTTTAACAACATTAGGGTTGTTTCCGTAGTACATAAGCTGTTGTTATTTTTTTTTTTTTTTACTAATTCGGTACTGCGATGATTACTGTAAGCTACTTTTGGGGGTAGTTATCAGTTTTCAGATAACCCGGTACTGTTTCATAATTAAATGTTACGATAGTTAGTTCAGTTACAGTGCCGGTAGGATTTGTTCTTTGAATTTGAATTTGCTTTATTTTCCTACAATTTGTAGCTGTCTACTAAATGTTGTAAGATCAAACTGATTGACAGTGAATTCACAGAGACAACCTCGATTGTCTTAATTAATTGGCCTATCATATTACTCAGTAGCTACAGCGTTATTTATGACTGTTATTTATTTATATTAATTACTATCTTCTACCAGTTGTGTCGTAAGATGAGAGACTATGAGATTAGTATGACAAAGAATTACGTTCTCATTAACAAAAAGATAAGCGATGATAGCCCCTAGTTAGTTTGTCATATTTCGTTTTGTCCTGTCCATATAAAGGTTGCCCGGAAGAAATCGCTTTAGGCGTTAAGGCCGCCCTTGTACTGCCGAATGATATTTTATTTTATTATTTTCTTTAGATTGTTTTACAGTGTATTTTTGGTGTGCAATAAAGATGTATTGTATTGTATTGGCCAGCCTCTCAAAGCAGAGGGAGCGGGTTCGAACCAAGTCAATTGCATGCACCAAATTGTTCATTGTGTGGACATAATTATGTGCTGTGTTGTTCATTGTGTGTACTGTCACATTTCGGACTGAATTTCGGCCAGCGAAGTGTGGGTGTTGTGTTACACCTGTGCCAGTCCTTTCGGAGGAAAGGCGTGATAATATTTACATATTTATGTAATAAAATGAGAACGATTCGAATAAAAGTTTTTTTTCCTAACATTATTATTAGATTCATTATTGTTTATTCGCTATAACAATAGTTGTTATAATTACTTAAACGAAATTTGACAATCAAAATAATTGTATTATTTATTAAAGTAAGCAATCGGTACGAGTCAGTCTTTGGATAAATAAACTCTGGTGACATTCTGCTACACTGTAGATTGCCTGACTTAATATGTATTAAGTATATTATGTTAACTAGTAAGTATGTATGTTGTACATATTTACATATATTATATTACATACATATTTATAATTACATATATACAAAGTACAAAATTGAAGCCTACAAAGACACAAAAATTGTTAAGATCTTTTGCTGCTTAAAAATATCCAAAAATCTGGGTTAATTTACGTTACTTAAGTACATAATATAACTAGTAGCCCTAAAGAAGTGACTTTAAGTAACCTCTTTAGCCCCGACAATTCTTTTCCCAGATCATAAAACAATCAAAATAATGGCCGTCGTTTTAGTGTTTTGTCCGCTCAAGTAATCGCGGGGGACATAAAATATTTTGACACAACGATAAGCACAAAAGAGCCGAAGTGGATTTATCTTATCTCGGAGTGTGTGCCTTTAATGAACTGGCCAGACTCACTGCCGTTAGTAGTCTGATGTCTTCATTAAGGAAAATTATTAGTAAAAGGAAATGAGTTTTTTTTTTTTAATGTACAATAGGTCGGCGTTTGACCACCAACTCGCCAGATGTTAAGCAACGTTGTGGTCTAAGATGGAGCACGATGACCTATAAGGTACTTATTCACTCCAGCCCTGAAGTTTTATAGAGTGAAGAAGTACAAAGACGACAGTTGAGTGAGGCGCTACAAGTGCGCCACTGCTCAGACCCGTCTTCGGAACGGTTACACCGGACTACATCCCGAAACACGACTAGGTCATTTCACGGCATGGCTTGGTCCGGTGGGTGGTAACTAGCCACGGCCGAAGCCTCCCACCAGAGTTTGCTACCCGGTTAGCACTACCCGGGGACCACGTGTAGGGAATCAGAATAGAGTACACTCCTACGGACGTGGGTAGCTCAGCCCCCAAATAAAGAAACTTCACCACGTTTATGTCAACATTACTTCATATACTTCAGATACCATAGTTGCTCTCCGCGGTGTTACGGCTTAAAAGTAAGAGTACCCTATGTCTTTATCTGTACTTAATCCTGACAACGTGTATGCAACATTCCATAATCGGCGTGATAGCCTAACAAAGGATCAAACACACTTTCGCATTTATAATATTACAACACAATACAATACATCTTTATTTCACACCAAAAATACAAAGTAAAACAAACTTAAAGAAAATATTAAACAATATAATATCATTCGGCAGTACAAAGGCGGCCTTATCGCCTAAAGCGTTAGCCTAAGTTTCTTCCAGGCAACCTTTGGATGGACAGGACAGAACGAAATATGACAAACGGTCGGTGGCATACATAAATACTATAAACAAATAAAATTTAGGAAAAAAAAATTTTGATTTGAATTTTTGAAAAATTTTTAATTTTTGAATTCGCTATAACAATAGTTGTAATAATTACTTAAACGAAATTTGACAATCAAAATAATTGTATTATATAAGATCAAATGAACTTCTTGAAGTGAAGTTCGATCATTATTATATGAGTCGCTTCATTCGAAGATACAATTAACAAGGTAGTTCTTATAGCCTACAGGCACCATTCGCACGTTTAGAGAATCGATTTTCAATCGATACTTTTTTTTTTTTTTTTTTTTTTTTTTTTTTTTGTCTATTGCCCCTTCCCACCGTCTAGCTGTCGCTTGCCGCCTCATTCATGTTTAGAGTTACTTAATTCGTAAGTTTTTCATATTTGGTGCGGGTGGGTGGGACTTTTGTATCTTCGAATGAAGCGACTCATATAATAATGATCGAACTTCACTTCAAGAAGTTCATTTGATCTTATATTATATTTCGTCGCTTCATTCTTCAGATACAATTAACAAGGTAGATGTTTAGAGAATTTGAAATGGAATGGACTATGTTTTTGCTATAATAAAACATTTAAGTAAGTAGAAAAACTTTATTTGCGTAACTTAAAGTGAGTTTTCTTAATTATTACATAATGTAAATCAGTTAACAAACGAATACTCTTGTATTTTTAATTAGGTTCTTATATTATTATAAATTAGTTTTTAATCAGGTAAGTCTTACAATAAATTGATATGTAATTATCATTTTTTATTTAATTATTCTCGTTACTAACCCCAAAGACAGATCGAGCAAATATACCTTCGTCTGATACTGGACGACTATAAAATCGAGCAAACGTCGAGGACGAGCTAGTCCAGCCCGCCGCCTTTCTTATAGTGTCAACACAGACTCCTGCGGAGGCCGCCGCCGAGGTGGAGGCGTGACGAGTGCTATGTGCGCTGAACACTGAGACGTCTACGCCGCTCTCCTCAAGAGTCTGTTTTATCCACCTACTTATTGTTTGCGACGTTACCATTTTGAAGGGTTTCTTACAACTTAACAACAGATTATCTGTACCTTCGGATCGTAATTCTGATGTTGCTAGAAGATAATCGTCTAGGGTTTTTGCAGGGCATATGCTTGGATTGTCGATAAAATAGGGTAGGAACAGCATGGGCTGTTCGCGGTTAGCCGCGGAGGTCTTAATGATGTCGGGTATTAAGATCTTTATGCCCGAGGAAGTCTTATTAATGTTAGAAATTTTGATAAGAGATAATGTTTGTACTCGGTGAGAAGTACATAAAGCCAATAAAACTGTCAATTTCTTATTGAGTTTAGCTAAACTTAAATCACTATTCGGGTACCACGTAGAAACATGGTCGAGCACCGTTTTTGGATCCCAAGTTGTGGTATATTTTGGACGGGGTGGCTTCTTTCTATAAATAGCTTTCATTAAGCGTTTAATTCGTTCGTCGGACCCAATATTATTGCCTAGAAGTAATGATAAGGCAGATCGATGATTGTTAAGTGTACCATAGGAGGCACCCTTGTTGAAAAGGTCAACGAGAAACGTTATTACTGCCGATAGTGAAGCTTCAAAAGTGTTTATAGACTTTTCTGAGCAAAATGACCACCACAGTTTGTAAGTGACTGAATATTGCTTCATGGTGTTATCCGAAATTGATGCTAGCATTAAATCCAGTGCTATTTCAGGGGTGTCTAGTCTTGCAAATGCTTCCCTGATAGCGTCGCGGCCCCCAGGGAAAGGCTGCGGTAGAGCCGGTGACGCGATCTGTAATTTGAACGTAAAAGATCCCATTTAGGTTCGAAGACCAAAATATCTGATAAAAGCATTCTTTTAAGAAGGGGAAACCAAGCTTGCCCGGGCCAGTACGGGAAAACTAGTATACCAGTAGCTTTATCGGTGATCATTTTTCTCAAGCATTTCAGAATGAGAGCGAACGGGGGAAATGCGTAGAAAAAACTAGGGTACCAACTAAATGTAAAAGCGTCAATTGATATTGCGTCGGGGTCTGGTTGCCATGAAACGTATTGGTGGCATTTGGCATTGGTACGAGATGCGAATAAATCAATTTGTGGTTCTCCCAAAGTTTTAACTATCTTTTGGAATGCCCAGTTTGAGAGTTCCCATTCTATATCGACGTTGATTTTTCGAGACTCTTGATCGGCTTCTATATTATCGTGAGTATTAATATAGGATGCAAGCAAAGAAATGTTTCGAATCTCGCACCATTGCCAGATTTCTTTTGATAAATTACTTAAATGTGGAAACCGGATCCCCCCCATACGGTTTATATAGCATAGGGCTGTGGTATTGTCCACCCGCAACAATATCGAACAATTAGAATGTGCACTAGCAAACGATTTTAATCCTAACGAAACGGCCAATAGTTCTAAGTGGTTAATATGGAAAGCTGATTCGTCAAATTTCCATCCTCCGCTTGCACGTTTTCCATCACAAAAGGCGCCCCAACCAGTATTGGAAGCATCGGTAAATATTTCTAACTCAAAAGTTTTGTCAGCTCTGAGATGATTAAAGGTTGACAAAATGTTTTGTTTCCACCAATTTAAGTCAGGTAGGATCACGTCCGTAAGTTTAATTTTTTCTTCAAAATTTTCATACTTTTTAAGAGCTAAATATTTCTGCCGTTCAAGAGTTTTAGTATACAACCAACCATATTTAACTGCTGGGCAAGCAGCGGTGAGTATCCCGATAAACCGTGATAATTCCCTAATAGAACATTTAGGCAGGGACATAAACTTATTAACTAACCGTAAAATACCTTTACGTTTTTCATCCGGTAAGCTTAAAGACATGTCCGAAGTATTGTAGATGAAACCTAGAAATCTACAAACCTGTCGAGGTTTGAGGTTACTTTTATTAAAGTTAACGATAAAGCCCAGACATCGAAGCAAACGTAAAGTTTTGTTGACATTTTCCTGACACTCTACGTACGTATTTCCTATACATAATATGTCGTCAAGG
Organism: Peribatodes rhomboidaria; assembly: GCA_911728515.1. Classification (NCBI taxonomy): domain Eukaryota; kingdom Metazoa; phylum Arthropoda; class Insecta; order Lepidoptera; family Geometridae; genus Peribatodes; species Peribatodes rhomboidaria. The sequence continues at coordinate 9,672,664 of OU452175.1, read as the reverse complement.
TATATAACCGATATATACCCTTCATTACGTAAATAGTTCATGACTTCTTTCATTAATTTTGTAAAAACCCTAGGTGCTACAGACAAGCCGTAAGGCATGGCGTTAAATTCATAAAGGAACCCATTAAATTCGAAGCGTAAGTATTTTCGGTGAGATTTGTCAATAGGCATTAATAGATAGGCCTCTTTTAAGTCTATATTTGCCATGAAACCACCTTTAGGTAAAAGTCTAGCCGCTGTCCTATGGTCCTCCATTTTGAAATGTGTGGTGTGAATAAATTTATTCAAAGCTTTCAGATTCAAAATAAATCTTTTCGTCCCATTAGGCTTAGCAGCTAAAAATATACTTGAACAAAAATCATTTTTAGAACGGTTACATGGAGATATAGCACCAAGATCTAATAGTTTATTAACTGAGTCTACCATATCTGCGCGATCTGTTTCGACGAGTAGATTAGTCGGTCTAGAAACTTGTTTAACATTTTTACAGAATGGTATAAAATATCCCTCTGAGACCCATTTAAGTACTTCGGAATTATTAGTAACCTGGAGCCAGCATTTATAAAAATGTTGTATTCTTCCAGCATGTACCTCTATTGTTGACCCGTCGCACGCTGCTGCTTGTTCTGGACAGGCTGCTTCTGCTGGGCAGGGGCCGCAGATTGAGGCCTCCGACCCGTCTGAGCACCTCTGCCTCTCTGCCCTCCTCTCCCCCCCCTGTTTGACGAGAAGCGAGGAGGGCCCGTCCAGTTTCCCTGCTGGCGCGAGCGACTCGTCGAGGGTTGATATTGTTGATAGTTCGCTGTTGCGGAAGCAGGTGGTTTGGGGTTTGGAAGAGGTTTCTTTATCTGCAAGCCTTGTTTTTCTATGGCTTTTGTGGCCTTAATTTTTTCGGATAGTTTATTTCCGAATAGCATTTCGTCTCGGTCCACATCTTGCATAATATTTAAGAACGCCTTGTCCAACCCTGGTGTGATGAACTTCTTTCTGGCTTCCGTTTCGATGTGATGTAGGTCGCATAATAAGCGGCAGCTATCGCTCAAGAATTTTATTGCTTGAAGTCTATCTTTGCCTTCGTCTAGCAACAATTCTAGGCCTTTATTAAGGGCAGCTATACCCTGCCCCAATTGTTGTTGCACCGCTTCCACTCTCTTATCCCGAGTACGGGTGCCTTCAGCTACAGCCGCCGAAATTTCGGGGTTCAATTTAGGCGCCTGAAGTAGAGTGCAATTTTCCGGAATTGCGTACTCTTTTGCGATTTTTTCTTTGACTTCTTTATTTAAGCCTTTTTTTAATATGGGTAGCCAAAGGCGCGAGAGCTTCTCGTGAATTTTTGTACCGAATTTGGGGGCCTCTTCAGTGGTCTCCCCTAAGGCCGAAAGGATTTCTGGGTCCAACTCTGAGACGGTCGGTTCTGGAACGAGTACTGGTTCCCCATCACCCTCGGCATCATTCACCTGCTTGTTTTCAGTGTCTTCGTGGTTTAATGACTCCGAAAAATCTGGTTCGGGTTCGACATTATCGTCTGAAACCAAAAAACTATATTTTTTATTTTTGAGGGTAGATGCGGAAAAATAATTTGTGTGTAGGAATAAACTATTTTTATCGTGAGGTCATTGCGTAATATAAGTACATTGCTTTTGTGAGGATACACGATCCACCTCCAAGCTTTGCATGTCATGTATGACGTATGTATAAGAATTTGCCGTTGTGAGGATACACGATCCACCTCCTGGCATTACATACTCAGAATACTCTGAGTATTTGGTCCCGAATTTATGCGATTTTATTAAAATAATTATGTAATTCCCACGTGTTAACCCACGGTTAACCTCTCGGGATATAAATTGCCTTTGTGATGACACACGGTCAACCTCCAGGCGTAATAATCAGGCATTGCTACTTTTTATCACTGATTAAACTATTAAAAGGTACTAACCTGATTGCTCAGACTCTTCCGATGAGTACACGATCCTATTGTACTTGCGCTGTTGAGCCTCGAGTTTTCGGAGCTTGCGCCGATATCGACGCATCTTTTCTTCATTTTTTCTTTTCGGCATGATTGAGACAATATGGCGTTTAACTATTTTTTCACTAAGTTTGGTAGGCACGTGCGAACGTTGCCTCGCTCGGAAAAAGAATGAGGCGGCAAGCGACAGCTAGACGGTGGGAAGGGGCAATAGACAAAAAAAAAAAAAAAAAAAAAAAAAAAAAAGTATCGATTGAAAATCGATTCTCTAAACGTGCGAATAGTGCCTGTAGGCTATAAGAACTACCTTGTTAATTGTATCTGAAGAATGAAGCGACGAAATATAATTTATTAAAGTAAGCAATCGGTACGAGTCAGTCTTTGGATAAATAAACTCTGGTATTCCTACATTATATACATATCTTATATTTATAATATTAGTAAGGATGTACATTTGTACATGTTGCTTTCTGATGTTTCCAATGAAAAGTATTTAACTAAAATTTAAAATCATATACCTAACGCAATCACTAATAGGTAAGGGAAAAGTTAATCAGTAATTTGTTTTTTTTTTGTTCATTAGAATTTTTGATGTCTTTAAAGTTTTTAAGTAAAATTTACCCTATTCTCTTAACATGGTTTTTATTTTATTACTACAATATTTACAACTATTTACAATTATAACGAAACCAGTGGGGAAAGTACAATTTCAAATGTACAAATTGCACGGTTGTGCTGCACCTATACAAATTCAAATGTTATACTGCAGAAACAAATCTATTTTTTTCCTTAGTCGTGTACAAAATTAATCATAACAAGAAAAGGTGTAAGATAATCTACAACAGACGATATTTTTCCGGGGATCTCGTGCAGCGTACGTAAGTCGGTCGTCTGACACGTGATTTATTCCTTTTATCTTTGAGAAGTCGGCTTTTCATCTGGGATAAGACCTTACCTACGTAAATCAAATCTTGGGTGATTGTACGAGCGATGAAATTGTAATGCAGCTCTGCGCTTCTTGGATTTTCCGGGGGCATCTAATCTCATTGGTGCTTTGTAAGAGCTTTTCTAGTATGATCTTACGAATGCATTTTCATGGATTCCAATTTGCAAATCAGATTTTTGCAAATTTCCGGGGTTGGTTATTTTGCATTTTAGATTTGTAATGTTGTGTAAATTGAAGTCTTGATTTTAAATCAGTGGAATTTATTGATTGTTTTTTCTTTTTTTACTTAATGCGTACACTTGTGGCCTAATTGCCCTTTTTAGAAGTTTTGGTAAACCTTATCAATATTATTAATAATTCATCTTATTTATGGAAAAAAAAGAAAGCTGCTGTTTCAAAATCCAAAACAAATTCAAAACCAACTTCAAAATCCATTTTCGATCGTCACTTTTATATTTTACTTTGAGAAATGTTGTTTTTATTCTGTCCATTAAATTGATCACATCCAAATTCAAACATTTTATTTACCACCAAATCACTGTATGAATAAATATAGGAAGGATCCCTTTTCGCCTACCTATATCCTTACTCGTTTTATCTCGTAAAGGTTTTGTCTTCGAAAAACTAGTAAACGAATGGCAAAACTCATAGTCATAGCCAGTTCAAACGTATTAATAGATACAAATATAACTTCGAATTCAAATCCAAAGATTCATCTATTCTAATGGCAGTTATTATTCGTGTGAAGAATTCTCTAATTGATACAATAAATAACACTTCTAAGACTTTCGGCGTCTCTGATAAGCTTCGAATCCGGAGATTTATTCGAAACTAAACGTTGTCTAATTGGTATTTTATGGTTTCCGTGTCACGAGATGGATGTTTCACTATTGTTTGTATTTCGATACAGTTGTTAAATTCTTATTTCTTTATGATACACATTTTCGTTTCCCGCTTGAAGATTCTTTTTACATATTTTGTTCAATGTGTAACATAATTTTACATAGTATTAATAAAATATGAAGTAACAAAAAATGTTTAAAAATTTCCTACAACAAACTAAAAAAAAAAATTTCTTTGAAAATTAAAACAACAATTAGAACTAGAGGTAAGTACACAACTTAAAGTTTTAGTATTTATTACTTAAGTATGTTTATTTTCTAACTGTTGTATGAAATATTCACTCAGGTAGATAGGTATACAAGATTATAACTGGTTCTGAACTAGACGTGCTTATCTTCTAGTAAGTATAAGTGCTCCTCGACAACCGGAAGACTAAAAGTTCCCATGGGATTTTGCTGAGGACCGATCGATATCCAGTGCATGTTGCAAAGCCAATCTATCGATTTCTATGATCCAGTACATTTATAAATAAACCAGCTCTAGTATGGACTAGCAAAATTGTTGAACTCCAACTTTCTACTTGGCGCAATTCACTTCTAGCTTACTTTTTTGTCAAAATTTACCTGAGAATCGTACATTCGTTTGATATTATCTGTCCGTTAAAAGTACTTAATGACCTTTTTGTGAGTCGAGGGTGACAGCTGCCATTGTTCTTTTCAGAATTCACCCAAATTGGGGCAATTTTATACTATCACGTAATGAGATTTTAATTCTTGGGACACCTTTTGTAATGATGACAGTGACCTTTTTTTGGTGTCCATTGCTTTGTTGTTTTGAATTTGAAAATATGTTTTTTACTTTGTCTCAATAAATTTGATTTATATCTGGCTTATCAAAGTTTATTTGGTATCTATTCTATTTTTTTGTAACAGTTGTCTTTGTCAAAAAGTTATTGTTACTTCACAATTACCTTACATAAATTAACTTAATGATGTAAACATTCATAAATTTAAATCGCAAAATCACGTAATGCTAACATAAAGCCTGTAATCATCGAAAAAAAATTGGGTTTCTCATACCCGAAGTACTCATTGACAAACTTATGTAAAAGTCTTTCAAAGCTGTGCAAGCCATAATAATAATTATCTAGATAATAGAGGGTTCGATTCCCACCAAGGCAAGCATTTTATGTGATGAACATTTGCGTTTGTTAATGTCTGGGTGTCAATTATCTATTTAAGTATGGATTTCAAAAATATACATGTATGTATATCTCTCGTCTCTGGCACCCATAGTACAAGCAAGTCAGACGACCGTGTGTGCAAATGTCCCGAATATTATGGCAGTTATTATTATTATTATCTAACACTTTTTAAAAACCTAGTAAATTTCTATTAAAAACTACTTTCGGATGAGCTTAGCTACTGTTTTGACTTTGCACTGCGCCAATATTGGCAAAATTAACGCGAACATCGAATTGTACAGTGAAGTTACAGCGATACGCAATTTAACGGTGGATGTTACGCATAATCGCGTACTTAAGACTACGTGTCATATACGTACTGTTAATGCTCAGTAAGTAGGTACCTATATCACATTGTATGTATATTACAAACTCAAAAGTTTGCGAGTGAGTGAGAGGTTGAGTGAGTGTGTGTATGTGTTTGTTACTTCTTGACTTGACATTGAATCGGTTTAACAGATCGATGAAATTAGGTATTGAATCAGTTAATCCTTTGGCGAACACAATAGTCACTTTTTATCTATAAAAATAAAATAAAATACTGTTTTTGTAAGACAGCGGATGCCACGAAGCGCTGCCTGTTGTGTAATTAATTTTGAAATCAAGTTGTTGACGCTTCAGAACAAGGCTTCTCTTGATCTTTGAACTAAGTAATGAGATTGTCTATTCTATTGTATTGAGAAGTCATATGGAAATTAACATGCTGGTTATGAAATCAGTGGAGGAATGTATTCATAACCCAATACTTAACTAGTGGCAAATTAGTGATTAGAGAATAGTAATTCCGATACCTATAATCGAATAAAAAAAAGCAATGATAGCCTAGCAGGAGAAAACCTGCCTTTCAAGCCAGAGGGAGCGGGTTCGATCCCAGCCGAAGGCACTCACTAATTTGTTCATTGTGTGAACAAATGCACGTATTGTATGTCTTCTGTTAAATGACTGGAGCCCGGTGTATGGCGACAGGCTCGCCCCCTGTCACATTAGGGACTGAATATCGTCCGGATAAGTGTGGGTGTTGTACACCTCTACCAGACCCCTCGGGGGAAAGGCTAATTGTTTAAAAAAATGTTTTTCATAAATATTTCCTAAGTAAGTACCTCTATCAGTGTAAATATCTGTTGTGAGCACTTTAAAGTATGAATTAGTTTGAAATTTTCGTTTACGAAAAAAATGCGCGTCAAAGATTTTTTAACGTTATTTCAAAATGTGAAGAGGCAAATATTTAATGAAAAATTTAAAAAAAAAATACGTTCATCTTTACCGACAATACAATCGGAGTGGCTACCTACGCCCTAACGTCAATTCAAAATAAATTCTATTTTTGCCATATTCGCAACGCAATGTCTTGCTAAGCGTGCACGAGCGCACCAGCTGACACACCCAAACGTGCTTCATACCGGTAATTCATTGTCATTTGTTTCTGTTTGCCGAGAAATACAATCCGAGTCAAACGTCAATTCAAAATTAGTCTTTCCCTTGCCACATTCGCAACGCAATGTCTTGCTAAATGTTCACCAGCTGATACACCCAAACGTGCTTCATACCGGTCATTCATTGTCATTTACTCTGATGCCGTATTGATCCGATGTAGTCACGTACTGAAAGCGGTGCAAGTTATAACTTAAGGCGTTTTATTCGTACGGTCGAGTGCGAATATTGCAAATGGGCCATTGGGCTCACGTCGGGTTGCGAGGAAATCTGTGTTGTGCAGGAGATTAGGGGTCGGTTGTTCCGGGTACCGTTTCCATTTCGGTCGTTGAGAGGTGCAAAAATATTTTAGCGAAATACTGCGGGTATAAATGATGAGGTTTTAGTGCACATTGTTTTTGTATTGCTTGAAAGAGATCGTTCGTAGCGATAAGGCTGCCATAGTTGTTACACTAGTTTTAAGCGATACTATCTCTTTGTTTGTAATTTCTGTTGGAAATGATAAAGAGTTTATCCATTCGCCGTCCATTGTTTTCCTAAAGTTTGGTGTATTGTATTTCATATTAAATTAGAGTAGGTATTTAAATAATTTAAAAAAAAAACAAGGATTCTTGACGGCGTTTTTGATAAGTCATGATCCTTAATTTTTTTTTTACTTATTAATTTATTTGAAGAATGAAATTTGTGTTGACTTTGATTACTACTTACTATTGACTTGCTCCACCTTGCGAGTAAGTAAGTAGGTAGTTGTTATAGCTTTTAGAAGAGAAAAGCCTGATAGTGTTTCCCAGTTACCTAACCCTAACAAGATTTTACTTTCATTACAATTACAACCCGCTACCAAAACATACGGCAAACCACAACGTAACAGCGCATACTGTGATCCGTTTTACAGAATCTTTTAATCGGATATGTTTTTTTTTGTTATGACGTATTTGCATGAACGAGTTCACACAGGCGACAGTTTTCCTGATCCAGTCAAAATGTACATCGATCCGTTGTACAGAGATTGTAAATGCGATGTGAACATATCCTCCAGCCTGTAACGACGGATCCATTAAAAACGATCCTGTAAATACGGACGTTCTATGTGAATGTGCTGTTACGGTATCACACTGCGACCATCACTGACAATACCATCACTTTGATGACCAGTAACCCTATTCCGGTGCGTGCAATATCATGTCGGTCACACTCACGCCCATGACACTTTTCCAACGAGCTAGACAGTGACAGATAATATTGCACAGTCCAAAATAGGTCTCGCAAAGTCTTGTTTCCTACCCTATCTGTGTCAGTATGGTTAGTTAGTATGGGTAGTTATTTCCTGCTCTATACTTTCCCAACTTATTAAGTCTGATAATTTTATGACAAAGAATACTCAACCTATATTTGCACGTATACGAACATCTAACCATAACAATCAAGGACCCCCTCAGAGACGTCAATCCAACTCTCGTTAGTGTCACGACACATCCTGCGTCTTTGTTCTGCTATCGTATCCACTCGGATAATTAACTCGTCTTTTGTCTGTATCGAGACAATAGAAATGTTTATTAGATATTTTCTTAGAAAAGTTTCTTGGGGGTTAAGGAAAGAAAGGGTTTGAACTAAATTGCGAAGTTAATTATCTACTTCTGTGTAAAAAAAAGTTCTATCTAATTAATTAATACTTAACTTTTATAATTGAGCCCTTAGGTACTGACTATACAACGTGCTGGTTTCGGATGTAGTAATACTTCAGGGTTTTATTCTACCCATCAAAGTGAACGACTTTTAGAACATAAGTTTTTTTAAATTCGAAAGAAATAAAACCAAGTCTCCATACAAAATAACTAGTCACGTGATCAATTTTGTATGAAGAATTTAATTTTTTTTCCTGGATTTTTGCAGACTGATGTTCTAAAAGTTGTTCACGTTGACGGGTAAAACAATACCCTAAAGTGTTCCTACACCCAAAACCAGCACCCTGTATAGTCCTCAAGTTGAGTCTCAGCTTAATCTGCGATATGTATGCGATGCGAAAAAGCTGTTCGTACTAAGCAAACAAAAATAAAAAACTTACATAGAAAACCATCTCACTTAACTCGTTAAAATCACTAGTTAAGGCAAAATTATGCATAAAATACACACGTCGACAGAGACGTATTAATACGCCCTCCCTCTGCAATTTTCTTTTAAAAAACAACAAAGAACTAGTTAAAAAAAACCCTCATTTGCCTGCATGAATAACTAACCGCGATCACGCCAAACGATCGGAAAAGCTTTGTAATTAAAGAGTTAAGGGAATGAAAAAGGAGGAAATTTAACAATCTTTATCGAATTGATTCTGTTTGAACGTGTCAAAGCATTAAAATTTAATTAACCACCTGCTTAGTTATCCTTCTCAGTCTTTCTTAGAAGAATGATAAAGAGAGACAAGGTGTCGATAAATTCCCGGTAAAGGTAGGAAGCGGCGTCGGAGCGCACATCCGGGCCATTGAAGTTAATACGACCCTTGGAAGTCTTTCGTAATTACCAACTGTAGGCGTAAACAATTACGACCGTGATTCTGACACTTTATCGTTTGTAAGGGTTAATCTATTAAATCCTTAATCATCATTAATTACAGCTATGATAAATTGATTTAGAATAGTCTGATGAGTGATGAAGATGTTTCCGTTTTACGTCTTTGTTGCTTCCTTAATAGTATCTTAGGTGGGTATCTTGTCTTACTAGTTATATTAAATTTCGATGTTCTGTCTTAGTTTGGTAAACAATTACGTTTTTTATTAAATTTTCACACATTTTGTTGCTTTTTCTGGCATGAATCCTAACTAGTATTATAAATTCGTAAATGAGATTTGTCGTTTTTGCGTTGTTGGTTTGTTGCGCTTTCACGCCTTAAAAATTGAACTGATTATCATCAGCTTTTGCATAAACATTGTCAGGAATACAGAATCCTTATCCTAACTAATATTGAGAATGAGAGAGTGAGTTTGTACGTTTGTCTGTTTGTAAGTTTGTCACGCTTTCAGACCTTAAATACTGAACTGATCATCATGGAATTTTGCATACCAGTTGTTGGAGTAGAGAAAAGGACACAGGGTACTTTTTATCCCAAAAAAAGAAAACGGTTTCTGTAGGACCGCGGGAAAAACCGCGACTTGCAGCTAAATATTTCAATACTTTAAAGTATTGAAATATTTAGCTGCAAGTCGCGGTGCAATGGATTGTGAAAAAAAATGGAAAGAGCTTAAGCTCTTTCCATTTTTTTTTCACAATCCATTTCCTCTGTGGTATATTCAGATCTTGCTCAGTCACAAAACTATTTCATTTCGGGTTCTTTTTATCGTAAAGCTAAAAACTTTATCAACCTTGGCCATGTTCTTATTCCCATCCTCTCAAGACTCTTTCGTGACATAATCAATATTAATGCTCACTAAAACAGCATTTTGTTCGGTAGAGTCTTCTTATTGCACTAAGCTAGGAACTGGTGCCAAATTGCTCGGAGTTGCTTTGCACGCGTCATTTACGTTGCCGCTTGTTTGCTAGACGGCCTAATGGTGTAAGCGAAATAATTGTGCCTACCTTGCCTATTACGAGTATACCTTGCTTGATTATGTTACCCTGGTACTTCGATTGTGTATTCTCTAAATATTACTACTTCTAACTATCCTCAAATACTAACTTCAAATTCTAATTCTAACTTCTAAATTTAATTCTTATTCTAACTTCAAATTCTAATTTCCACAACTTTTGACTATTATTAAAATCTTGTATTAATAAAAGACTATTAATAAAAGATTTATTTTTGTTATAATTCTCAGAATCAACTTCATAGCTATCAACTACTTTTTGTTTCAGTCCAATGATGCAATTGGTATATGAAAATAACTCTTGATCTGTTTCAAAAATACAAGCATTTCCACTTTGTTTTATGTCTATTCAGTTTTATTTATTTGAGCTGCTAAGACTTTTAACATTTTTCTTCTAAAATTTTCATTTATTGTATCGTAAAACTTCCCAACTTTGTATATAAATCAAGACATTGTTCTAAGCAAATAACTTTATGGCTTTACAGCCTTCGGGAGACTGAGATTCTTATATAATGTTATATACTTGCAAAACAACTTAAAGAGATTTGGCACAGCTTCCGCTGAGTTTGTATTACCAATCGCCATTCTTTCGAATGTGAGGAAATATCGAGTGATGCCAAATTTTTGGAATGTAGAGACATAAAAATTTGATTTACGACACATCATTGAATTGAGATTTGGAAAATAAAAGCTAGTAAGCGAGAAACTTAAGTTCACCATATTTGGAGCTTACTGTTTCTTGATAACCTTTTAATGCTCGCTATTTCAGGTTTGATATCTTCATGACTTAAAATTGATATTTCTATCTCAGGTTGTTATACTAGCTACGCCCCGCGGTTTTACCCGCAGTTAAAAAGTATCCTATGTGCTATTCTAGGCTATAATCTATCTCTGTGCCAAATTTCATCCAGATCTGTTCAGCCGTTCTGGCGTGAAAGAGTAACAAACATCAATCCATCTATCCATTCTTACAAACTTTCGCGTTTAAAATATTAGTAGGATTACTTGTGTTTTCTTTTATTCTTTGAACACTTTTACGGTTTTGCGAATCCTGACTTAACTCTCCTAGTCACGAAACTATTTCAGTTAGAAGCACAATATAAATAGGAAGCCATTGTACAAGACCGTCTAAGGTGTCTGCCAAGTTAAACTTGAATATTGCAGGTGCTGTTTCTCTTTCGCTCTTGTACAGAAACGTCTGTAATATTTCAATATTTAATGCGTCTAGCCGCTTTAGCCGCAAGGTTTTACTTACTTCAGACATAGCTTAGATATTGAAGCTTTACTTTTAAATTCAGCGTCTTCGTTTCGTTTAGCTATTTTAAATTGAGTTTTTTCGTCGATGCAAACATCAATTCTAATTTTTATCATAACATTTTGCATAATAATCGTTACTTCGACTTACCTTAGATTACGAAGAGATCTATATCAATCGAATTTATGGGATCGTACTAATTTATTTAAATTGGAACCCGTATTTATTCAAATTAAATTTGCCGATTGTAAAATATAACTCCAGGCCGCAATGGAGAAGTTAATTGACTTTAATTAAAACGCAGATGTATTGAAGTTTTAATAAGATTATGCTTTTGTGTCATAAAAAGTTTGAAGATAGCTTTTAAATTACTACAATTTCTTTTGATTGCACTCACATTTACACAGCGTTGTAATTTGTTTTATTATGTTGTAAAGTGTAATTAATGGTTGTCTAAAAGCATGCATATTGCAGATGTTTGAAATACCAATAGTTATATATCATAAATGCGAAAATTATTAATTACATATCATAAACGCGAAAAATCCGCGATTTACACAAACATGTATCCATTTGTTTTTCTATACTTTTTATTGAAAGTCTAATAAATCAAAAGTAAGCCATACGTAAATAAACTTTTTTTTAAAACCCAGTTGTACTTAGGAAGTAAATTAGCAGTCAAAACATTCTCACACCTTTTTCCCTCAGAACCATCACATTTGTGTTTGTTCTATGTATGGGTGTTAATTATCTATTTAAAAAGATATTCATTTATGTATGTGTATCAGTCTCTGGCAGCCATAGTACAAGCCTTGCTTAGTTTGGGGTCAGACGATCGTGTGTACAAAATGTCCCGAATTCATTTAATATTAATGACAGATGGATGAATGGATGTTTGTTACTCAATCACGCTAGAACGGCTGAACAGATCCGTATGAAATTTGTTAAGCGATAGATTATAGTAGGTACATAATAATACGCTATTTTTAACACCACCGGACTCGGCTAGTTTTAATTGAAACTACCACACTAAAGTAGTGGTGACACTTAATATTAGAAAAGGGGAGCCTAAAAATTTAATTTTAACATTTCTTTAAGTATACAAAATAACTTAAAAATTCCACAAATAATGCTCTAACCGCAAGCTCTATCTTTAATTAACCATAACGTTTTTGTAGATAAGCCTACAAAACATTAAAACCACTTGAAGTGGCAATAATTCATTACTTCGAGTGGCAGAACTTGGCAAACGTCTGGTCTACATCAAAGGAATAGAAATGGTAAAATGGCTCCAGTAATTATTGTTTTCAAAGCAATCATAATACCTAATTCTGTTGTTTAAACTTGGATTTATGAAGTAGGAGTAAACACAATAGGTACCTGTCGTCTAAATACACTTTATAAACCAAATTTATCTATATTATTTATAACTTAAAACAACTAGTTCTTACATAACTTAAATTAAAAAATACCTAATTAATTTCAAAATCTAAGCATATAATAACTATTATAAATGCGTAAGTGAGTTAGTTTATTTGTTGATCATCACATTGCAATATTGCATACAAATTGGGAGTGGTACAGAAAAAAGATATAAGATAAGATGCCATTCCACCGGTATAAAAAACTTTCCATTTCCTGAGCGCAGGTGAAACCGCGGGGCGCAACTAATACTAGACACAACAATAGAAAGTGTTTGGATTCTTAAATATTTTCAGGCGGTTAGTGCCTGGCGGGTTACATCAGTTGAACCTAATATAAAACGTGTAGGGAAATTTAATTTCTATTAATGAACTTTAAATGTCATTGTGAGTTATTTTGATTACGAGTATACATATAGAAGCTATAATTTAAAGCATAAATCGCAACAATAATAACTTTCACTTCAATAGCTAGGCTATAAAGTCGGCCTGGCGAGCCATTGGCGACCATAAATAAATGTTTTTCTTTTCTTTCTCACTGGTTTCTATGATTGTGTGGGTCACGGCCGCGGCGGTAATCCAACGTAATATGCGTGAGCTTACTCGTAAAATATGAAAAGCATTTTGCGTAAATATTAGGGAATAGTGAAGTGTAAATCTTACCGATTCTATTGTGAATGCTGAGCCTTTGAATATATCGCTATTATTACGACGCTGTCAATCATCGCTGGCACGAATGGGTATTTTGTTTTACTCGTAAAGCGTATTTGTGTTATGCATAAGCCACATGCAAATATTAGCGTTGTCATAATTTCATTGTGAAGCTGTGAAATATGAGGTCTTAAAAAATCTCACTACAGACAACCGCCGTCGGAAACTAACGAAATAATATCATGTATGTGGTGTTATTATACGTACACGAGAGCCTAGAGTTATTTATTTAGGCGACTTACACCAACGTAATTCCTATATTTTTAAACGTTCTCGAGAGAACCAAAACAATCTCATAATAACATCTCAAAAGGAAAAAACAAACATGAGCGGAAATTTTACTCACAAAAATAAGTTACGTTTGACATTTCTGTCCCAGCAGTTAAAACAGTAATTACGAAAGAACCCGTCTAACGTTTCCCTCAGGGTATTCTACTAAAAGGTAATTTACGCCGCGTCGGACGAAATCGGGGGTACCCACAAAAAATGTGACTCCGTATCTACATGTCCCGCATTCGACGACGCGACTCATTTCTTGGAAGACAAATTACGGAATCCGAGGCAGTCGAGCGCGGAAAAAATGCAGCAATTATCCAACAGACGAACCTAAAATAAACTTAACTATTCTCGTGAACGATCATTTTGCTCGTTATTTTAGTCTGTTTACGCTTTTTTGTCACCGAAATTGGATCGTCCCGCATCTACAAATTTTATTATAACGCGTTTTCAGACTTCAAAGCTTGAGGACGGCTATTTGTTTAACCGAAGTTGTTGTAACGACTTCATTCATACTCATTAATCTGAATACTTACTCATTAACATTCAAGAAGTGCGCACACAACTGGAGGCAATAACAAATGGTTTCGACTGATATTAATGCACCGGTTACATTAGCTCGCGGCTGCATTCAAACGTTGCGGGATTTATAGCCATGAAAACGGTCGAAAAGTAAACCGTAAAAACGAGAGGCAGTTAGCGCATGCAACGCCAATAAAATAATAAAGTAATAAAAAATAAATCCAACTCTGCAGGGTGCATGTTTCGAGTGTGGAGAGCTTTAAATTGCTTCCATTTCGTCCATTGCTTGCGATAATAATTGTTCTGTGTAATTGTCCAATATTTCATACAGGGTGGGAAAACTATGAATTGTCAGTTGCGTGCGCTGAACTCAAAACTGACTATTGTGAGCGCCGGTTAGATAACTATTCAATTAATTATGAAACCAAAATGCAGTGTAATATAATCAGTTATTTATCACCGGTGTGACAGAACGCCTCATTTGTCACCGGTTTCACCCACGGCATGCTTCTACGTTTCTCACCGGCAATTCAAACCTTAGCTACCAATTAATACAGAAGATATTTCTCCAAAACGCACCTATTAGCCCCCGTGATGACAACCCGAGATCGTCGGATTATCAGATTTCAACGTCTCCAAAGACTAATATCTGAGCGCGTCTAAATTTAGCTGCGGCTAATCAAAACACATTCACATAAATAACAACGTCTGAAATTAAATAATCAAGCTGTAAACGTTTCATTGATACCTTAATTGGTTGAAATAAAACAAATAAAACTGCTGGAAATAATGGGTACGATAAAATGGGGTATGCAAGGCGGAGTCGGTCGGTTAAACCAAAAAGCAACGCTCAATGCGGCTGTCTTGTGCGACGAACAGAATGCAATCGTGCACCAGCGGCTCCCACAATCAAACCGGGAACCGCTTTACTAAAGAGAAGAATTCGAACAACGGCTTTTTTAGCTGCCCTTCGCCATTCAAATTAGCTTAATGCATTGAGTACAAAGCTTCGCGATAACCAAGCAAGGCGGAAGCTTCTGTGTCCCGCTTTCCGAAACGAAATTCAATCAAAGCAATTCGGAATCGGAACTAGAACGATACGCTGACGATGTTTCGGTGTATCGATCACGTTCTCTTTAATGAAATTCTTATGAAAAAGAGTTGTGTGGAGTCCGTGCGCAGACGGTAGCTTGAACGGTGACAATTCTGAAAATAGACAACAGATGTAGGTATCGTTTGCAAGCATTCGTCGTCGCACAACACGCGCTCGACCGTTGACAGATTGGACGTTTTATAAATAGAACGCTCATCCCTTATTTTGAAAATAAATCTTGAATGAAATATTGCCAGTCAATTCCGATCTTTCAAATTATTCTCTCATCTGGGACATCCGTTACTTAGATTGACATTTCCACTGAAATTATAGAGATGCCTTAATACATCTACTCAACTCTACTAGCTGATATCTACGAGTATTTATGGGTTTTTTAAGTTTTTTTTTTTGTAATTTAACGTCCTTTTGGAGAATTTGTAACTAGATTTTTTTAATAACGTAGTACATACATTTAGAGTGGAACTTAACATCTTGGTGATGTTTAGCTGAACTATGTATGTTAGGATTTCAAAAGAAAATATTGTAAAATCGGTTTAATTATAATACTCACATAAAAGTTGCACTTATCAGTTTTACAATTCGTGCTTTTACACCACAAAAACTTTTAACAAATTTCGTATTCAACCCACAAACTGGACTGTATAAAAACTAAATATTCTCGCCACGCCTTTCTCTCGAAGGGCTGGCAGAGGTAAAACACAACGCCCACACTTCGCCGGACGATATTCAGTCCCCAATGTGACAGTGGGCGAGCCTGTCGCCATACACCGGGCTCCAGTCATATAGCAGATGATGACATACATTACGATACAATACGCACATACTCGTAATTATGTTCACACAATGAACAAATTGGTGCGTGCCGTCGGCTGTCATTGAACCCACTCCCTCTAGCTTGAGACGCGGGCTTTCTTTAACTAGACTATCATCGCTTTTCTGTATAAAATCATCGGTTCCTGTATAAAAATCAGTAAACAAATTCAGATTTTATTCGAAAACCAGATTGACTTCCGTCAATAGAATCGATTTCGAAGTGCATTTCGCTCGTGACAATGATATTCTCGGAATAATCTCGATATTTACGATATGACTGAGCCGTTGTTAGTGTAGCACGCATCGGTTGTCATGTCAGCCACTGCCCACGTACCAAAGCTATTGTTTATGAAATTCGTGGTTTATGCTTTACAGAATACGCCCGCGGTTTTGGTTTACAAATCTGTGAATTGTATTATAAATTTTACTGAATATTTAAATAGCGGTGAGCTTATTGGTCATAAATGTCGATAGATTTATTGGATTGTCATGATTTTGGTAATATTGTACATTTATGCGTGATTAAATAATTGTTTGACTAACATGAGTAAAATCGTTGATTAAATATGCATATTGCGTGCAGGTTTTTAAATTTATTGCTGAACTCAGGATACTTTTCTCAGTGATTGTCATAACTTTACTCTGAAAAATAATTTTTCATAATTGAACTGAGATCAACCATTGAGATTATAAGTACTACGGACTAGAAAAGCTGTTCCAAACAAAAAACGTCACGCTACTTGTTTCGATGTCGAAATTAGTTATCCAACCAAACTATTACAACATACAGCGCTTGATCGCAGTTTTCTCGCTCCGTATACAACAACACTGCGTGCGTGTCGGTATCACACTAACGTAAGGTGTACAGATTGCAGTACAGTGCAGTGGAAGAAAGTTAATGTTTGGTTAATGAAATCTAGTACGTAAAACATATATTATTTCGATGACTGCAATATTAATTTTGCATCAGTGTTGAATTTAGCTTCAGTATTGTTATGGTATCATAAGCATGCAATTTAAAATTCACACTTGTTCTTTTTGACAAAATCACACAACCAAACATCTTGTGTATGGATAGTCTACTTTATCCGTTAAAAAAAAAAATGTAATGTACCTATAAGGTTGCACTGTGAGAGCACTGTGTTTGCCTCTAGTAATAAAATATAAATATTTAAACCATTTTATGACGGACTGTGACACAGACATGCAAATCGCATCAACTCAAGTCTTCCAATTTTAAATCTGTCACCCACATAACTTCCTCCAGCGCAGGAAGATGATAATTTCGTTATGCATATACGGTTTTGTTTGCGTGTAAAACCTTTCAGTCACCAATTCGTACGTCCATATTTCATGACTCATGACATGTAGTTACTTCACAGGCGTGTTATTACAGCGATAGTATCACTCGACGTGTTGGGCACCCACGTTTGTATTAAAATGCAGTGCCTTATGCGCCTCCACTGCGTCTAACAGTACAGAAGCTATGATTGTGTCTGTATTTTTTTTACAGTACAAAGAAGAAAACAATCTGAGATATCAAGCTGTTAATGATTATAATATTTATGTATGTTGACTCTTATTACTACATAGTTTTGAACAAAATACCAAAGACTAAATCTCATAAAAAGTCAGCAGCGCTAGTAAACTTTTCAAATGTGATCATTTGAAGAAATTTGTACAGTTAGTATTCTACCAAGAACAATAAAATCAATCACTGAACCCACAATCAAAGGTACTGACTTTACCAGTTCTGACTACATCTGAGATATCGAGGAAACAATTCGTCAATGTCAATCTTGGAACACGCTGAGATGCCCAATTGCCCAATTATAATAATAATCACTGGTTTATCAGCATTTACCTTTTACTGATAGGTGTTTATTGCGGTTACGTAATTTTACTGCTCACAAAATTTCTCTTCTGTGAATTTTGAAATTTACTTATTTAATCATCTTTGACAGGTTCTTCTATAATGATATTCACAGTTTGTGCTCTAGAATTGACATTACTTATCTTTTATGTCTTTTAATTTTTCTTTATGTCTACCTTGTTTTGAAATTTGTAGTAAAAATCCTGTGTTTGATTATTTGTTAGAATTCAGAAGAAAATTTAAAAATTATAAATGGAAAAATTCAACTACTTCATGTTCCGTGATTTTCTAAAGTAATTTCATTTTCGATCCGTATCCAATACTGCTTTCAGAAAATATGAAATCATAACGTAATGTGATTGCTCAATGCTCATACCGCTGAAATATATTTTAATTACGCAAGAACGCCCAGCAATACCGATGAAGTAAATCTGGATATGGAAATATTTAATAAAATTTACGTGGAGTGTCGCAACATCTGTTCCATTTATAATCTATGTCTGGCATCCAATATTGTACGAAACATAAAATATGGAAGAAGATGTGAGTGCTATATTATTTTATTATGGCGCGAGACTGCAGCAGATATGTTCCTTATATGACATCAGAACTCAATATCTGTTGTTACTCCTGTTATAGATTTTATTTCTATTTCGTCTTCTGAGCGAATTGAAATGTACTCGTAATAATAATACTATAAAATCAATCTGATATTTCAATACAATTTAGAAACAGCTATATCTATTTGTAGTAACTCCTAGGGTATTATAGTATTTGTTTTTAACGTAACAACGTCTAATAAATCGATGAACGCCGGCTGCACCCATGAAAAAGGATGACTCATTGTCCCGTTATGCTCAGTTGATCGGAGCGAGAGCGCTACACGAGTGAGCGAAAGGCACGATTGGCCTATGCGTCCGAGGAGAAGACTTTTCAATCAATCAATAAAATCAAATTTCAATCAATGTTTTGTTATGATTTGCGGCGCTGGATGCAGGCCTATGCCCAGCAGTAGACGGCCTATGGCTGATGGATGATTTGTTATGACGTTGTCACGTTAAACTATCGCCCGGAAACCAACTTTACAGATAACCAATTTTTTAACCATAACCAAAGTTGCTATCTTTAAAATTTAAATTACCTACTTGTAAAGAAGTAGTCAAACTATTAATCCTGAAAGTAGACTCTTTAGTACTTGCAGCCTCACATTATGTTGAAATATAACCCTCAAGTCGTATTTCCAATATTTGTTGCGGTATTAAATTTTACGAGTGTCGGCAGTCATGTATTTCACGGGTTATTGTTTGGGTAATCTTCGGCTAATAGTATCGGTTCTCTCATGTTCGCCATAAAGCGGTCTGGGATTGGCCGCCCGACTTAATGTCCCTAGTTTAATTTGGTTGTTGATACCCTTAGCACCCGCCCAGTCTGTTCTCTCCTCATTGGGAAGCAATTGGGAATGTTGAGTTGGTTTGGCAGTTCATAAGTGAGGTTGTCCGGGTTGTCGTCTTGTTTGTAGTTAGGTTGTTTTGCATTTCAGTGCATTGGATACTTGTTAGCAATGAGTTATGTTTTGAGTGTCTTTATATGGGTATTTGGATTGGTATTTAAAACGTATTTGAATTTTGACTGCCTCGGTGGCTCAGTTGGTAGTAAACCTGCCTCTGGGCTTGGGGGCGTCGGTTCGACTCCCATCTAGGCTAAACATTCGCGTGATGGACATCTGTGTTTGTTTTAAGTCTGGGTGTTAAATATCTATCTAAGTATGTATTTAAAAATAAATATGTGTTTAAATCAGTCGCTGGCAGCCATATAGTACAAGCTTTGCTTAGTTTGGGGTCAGGCGACTGTGTGTAAAAACGTCCCGAATTTATTTATTTATTTTATTTATTTCTGCTCTCTAAAAAGTTCAATTGTAAATTATTAAGTTCAAGTTCAATATTCATTGAACGGAAGCTGTCAGTATTGAATGTACAAACGAAAGTGTCATGATTTTGAGGACAAATGACTTAAGATATTAAAGGAAATAGGTTAAAATTATAGGATTAAATATTCTAGGTAAACTTTTACTATGTCACTTAGCTTAGCAGTTGCTATATCACTTGCTATATTTTATTTTCATCTATATTAGGTATTTCGATAAGACAAAGTTTCAGAAGGCTAGTTTAATATTATGACGATAGTACGTAACTTCGTTATTACTCGTAACTTTGTAATAAAAGCTCTTTTGGGGCTCATAAAAATAAACGGTTTTCTATTCAATGGTATTATAGGTACAATACGTTGGAAATTTAATTTGGTATGATCCAGCGTTAACTAACAATATCACAAAAATGTATTTAAAGCTGGAAACTAAAAAAATAAACGTGACGTTGTGCCAACGTGACATTTTGAGAACGTGACGTTGTACGCGGAAAGGCTTGTGAGTCTGAGGCTAATGTTATCAACGTATGCATTAAGACACAATATTGACACGTAGATACCTACAAACCAATCTAACTATCGTTTTTAACCGACTTAAAAAAGGAGTAGGTTCTCAATTCGACTATTTTTTTTTATAGATGTTACGCGATTACTCCGTCAATTGTAAATCGATTTTAATTACTCATTTTTTTCTTGGTAGATCATACTTTAAAGGTGGTCTCATATTGTCATACTGTGGTGTTGTTTTTGTCAAAATTGGCCAAATAGTTTTTAAAATATTAACAAAAGTCTTAAAAAAAGTTTAAAGCAAAAATTGTTTGCATGAAGGACGAATCGAAGGATGGGAAGTCAGTTTTTTAAACTAAGCTTTTCATATTATTTGAGCACTACAGTTTATTACGTACATTTTTTGACTTAATATCTTTCTAGATTGTCTACAATGAAACTATAAGCCCTCTTAAACCATCAAGTTAATTAAATAAGGACAAGATCATGATGTATGATGAACAAAGTAACCTAACACTTACTGTGCGAGTAAGATTAGATTAGAATTAGATTCAGATTAGGAGTGTTAGATTAGATACCATTTTTTTTTTTAATGATTGAATGGGTCCACGTTTGACCACAACACACCTGATGGAAAGTGACGATGCGGTCTAAGATGGAGCACGCTGGCCCATGAGGTGCCTATTCACTCTTGTCTAGAAGAGACCCAGGTTCTATCTATTGCTGGGGAATACCGAACTGGTGAACTAACTTTGCTTCCCAGAGTACTAGTAAAGGACTCAGTACCAGAATACCTACTGAGCTGAATGAGAGCAATCAGTCAATAGGCTCAAATGTAAGCAAATAAATCGCGTTAGCGCTTCGTGTCGCGTCATGGCACGCGGAACTTCGTTTTATTATGGCGGGACACGTTATTCTGGAGCCGATGCTGTCTGCGTCTTATTGTAGACTATGTTTGATTGTTGAGGCATTCAAAATGTAGACTGAATAACTATAGTATAAACATAAGTTATACTTTAAACAGTTACAATAATTATATTTAAATTTTAACAGATTAATTTTGAAGTGAAACTTCTAATGTGACTTCCAACAAGGTTGCGTTAATCATTATGATTTAAAAACACGGGAATTACTCACGTAATAGTACGTACACGTCACGTCACGTAGTAGTTGCGTTAATCGTTTAACGCTCCCGGGGAGGGGGAATAGAAAGAGACAGAGCGAGAGTGAACGCCTGGCACTCGAACTCATGAGCGTAGTGTCCCTGTTACAGGCCAGCGCGAGCGTTAGTAACGAGTAGCGTCCAATATTCCAACGCAAGAGGGAGAGAGAAAGAAGATACACAGAAGTTTCACTTCTTCCGCACGGAGGGACTCTACGCACTATTTTTTTCATAAAGAAGGAGTTTCTGCGTTCGTCTGCGTGTATGTTGTTGTGGTTCTGTTTCTTGATTATGTCTGTTGTTTTTTATTTATTTAGCAGAATATGTTTTACAAGTTACAAGTCTTGTTGCTTATGGGTAAAGTAACTATCAACTTTAGGTATAATATAATTGTGATCAACTTATTTGTTCATCACTGATTATGTCTTGCGGTTTAACTAGCGATTTTTTAAATATTGGTTATGTCTTGGGGTTTAACTCGCGATTTTAGAGTATTGTTGTACATTTACTATAATTATCTCTAACTATCCCTAACTAATATTATAAATACGAAACGGAGTTTGTTTGTTTGTTTGTAACGCTTTCACGTCTCATCTACTCAACCGATCGTCTTGAAATTTTGTATACACGTTGTCTGGGGTACAGAAAAGGACATGGGGTACTTTTGATCTCGAAAAAATTAACGGTTCCCGTGGGACAGCGGGGTGCAGCTAGTAAGTAAATAAAAAACAAATCAACACAAACAATAAATAACAAACAGAACGTTTAAAAATCACTTTATCCATCAGTACTCGTACCATTGAAGTGTTTTTATTTACCACGACCGCGGGTAACTTTATTTTCCTTCCGTGCTTTCCCAGTAGACTCATTACGGAAAAAGAACAAAATTGCTTGCACAACGTAAATATAAATTACATACACATTCTGTTCTCTGAAGTACCTACAATTGCACTCCAATCAGTCCTCGGAGATCTTGCGTCCAAAATAAATTGTCTCGCATTGAACTCTATGGACCAAAGAGAATAAACACACGGCTGGTATCACGGTACTTTGTTAAAATAAACGGACCATTAACTAATGTGTTATCTGATAGAGATACATGCTTCGTTGTATTTGTAATGAGTGGATTCTAAAAATGGCGCTGGATTAAAAATATCCATAAGATTTATGGCATGATAGAGATTTTGCAAAGGGCTTCGGGGCTTGAGACCCCTGGCTCCCTCCCCTCCCCCCATCCCCCGTCCGACCCGCTAGTGACACGTTAATAGCACAATTTAGAAAAAAAGTTAAGTTAAAAATATTTAAACATTATCAATTTAATAATTGTGTTATTAGCAGGAATCCGAATAGGTAGGGTAGAGTATGTATTTAGCTTAACTAAAAACAAGTGCCTAAGTATCGTAGAGTGGATGATACTTCATCACGGCTTTCCCCCGAGGGGGCTGGCAGAGATGTAATACAACACCCACACTTTGTCGGACGATATTCAGTTTCAAATGTGACAGGGGGTGGGCCTGTCGCCATACACGGGACTCCAGTCATGTAGCAGATGACATACAATACGCACAACATATGTTTTCACAATGAACACACAATAGGTAATAGGTACCTCTAGCTCAAAAATTCCAGGATTTAAAAATCAAATTTACAAATAATGTGAAGTTCAGTGACTAAAACAATCAAGATAAAAATGTAAGCTGGCACAAACCAACTAAAAGATCAAAGGGAAAAAATTATACGCATTCCCGTTAAGCACACTTCATTTGCTCAACTATCAACCGGGCATTAATGGGTAAAACAATTAAAAACTGAAAACTCATTTACTGGCCATTACCTCGCAAACGTCTAACTACTTGTAAGCAGATTAAAATGCATGCCAAAAGTTTAAATTTATGTACCGGACGCGGTCTTCAATTAAACTTGTTATAATGAAACTTTGTAAAATTGCGTTAGGGCGGGAATCCACCAAAGCTAAGCGTAGTTTTCGCCACCGACTGCCTCGGTGGCCCAGTTGGTAGTGAACCTGCCTTCTGAGCTTGGGGGCGTGGGTTCGATTCCCATTTAGGGCAAACATTTATGTGATGAAAATTTGTGTTTGTTCTATGTCTGGGTGTTAATATGTATTTAAGTTTTTTTTTTTTAATATCTAAGTATGTATTGACAGCCATAGTACAAGCTTTGCTTAGTTTGGGGTCAGGCGACCGTGTGTGGAAGTGTCCCGAATGTATTATTATTAGTTAGGCTCGTTTGAAATGTTTCAATTAGAAAATAAAAATTCAAAGCACTTTTTGTCTGCAAAATTTCAACATTTCAGACATTTCAAACTTCCCTAGTTCCACAAAGCTTTGATGGATTTTGTCCTGAAGATTTGAATCTATTTGGACAAAAATAGAATACCGTAACGCAATGAGGTTAATTTTAAACCATGTAAGTAAGAATTTATATTTAAAAAAAATGGTTTTAAATTACATTTAAAAATTAGTATTTCTCTGATTATTGAAGAGAAGATGTGTACTTTGCATGTGTTATTGATAAAATTAGCAAAATT
Source organism: Peribatodes rhomboidaria (assembly GCA_911728515.1). NCBI lineage: Eukaryota > Metazoa > Arthropoda > Insecta > Lepidoptera > Geometridae > Peribatodes > Peribatodes rhomboidaria. Next base: position 9,648,530 of record OU452175.1, on the reverse strand, counting down.
TGCATTACTTTGTTAGATAAATGAATTAACTTTATTTTCTCAGTGTAAAATATGCCTTACAATGAAAACGAAGTAAATTGCCGTAGAAAGGAGACGAAAATATTTCATAAGTTTTGCAATTTATACCAATTTTAGAGAAAACTTCGGCGCAGACGTTTTCGTGGACCTGAGATTGGAAATGATTACTTTAATGCTCCCGATTCTTTGATTAATGACAAAGAATGTTAAGGTCTCCAGTCATTTGCTGTTCATCACAACTTGGACAAGTCAATTTTGGAACTTAATTAGTTTGATTTTTCGGTAAAATATCAGCATTTTATTTTTACCACCAAGATGTAAAAGTAGCTTTTTTCTTTTAAAGTTTTTTATTGTTTATTTGGCTCAAGTGGATTCTATACTGACCTTTGTCTCTGTCGATTTTGAATTATATTGAGTATTTAGCTTAAAAGCTTTGTTCCACGAATAATTTATGGATTTAAAGCAAATTTCATTGTACCCGTGTTACAGAAATAGTCGAAGTCTGGCTCATGTTCCAAGAAAACCTATTATTCCCTGCTCATAGCAGTGATTGCGCCTCAAACAAGTCGTTTACAAAGAAACTCCAAGTAATCCAACTTTTCTATTCCACAAAGAATGTCAAACAAAACAGCATCAAGAATTCAATGTTTTGTTTCTATTACCTAACTTTTCTTTGGTCGTTTTTCACAAACATTCCGGCTGTCGTTGCGAACCATTCAATGAACTCGTTTCTATGCTCTAAACGGCTGGACGTGGTCTAAATATACGATTTAAATTCAAAAGCAGTTACTATGCCTTTTGGCGTCGCATCATGAGCTATTTATCGTTGTCTTTTATGTCTTTTTTTTACTCTCATTGTCTGAGAGTATTTTTAAATACCGAGCCGCGATCGACTTTTCTTTTCTATTCTGAGTTGAGAAAAGTCCCTTCGAGCGTGGGAAGCATCGACGAAATCGCCGAGCTCATTCTCATTTCATTGTGCTAATGAATTTCTTTCGAGTTTTTACAAAGCAGTGGTTCGCCAAGAGTTTGTCGGAGTTCCGTAGAAAAAATAAATAAAAGCTTGCCGCATCAAATTGCGCGCAGTGAGTGCGAAGTGAGGTCCCGCGAGCACTTTCTCATGCAAAAGTCGAACGGTTACTTTAATTCTTAGCTGGAGCACTTGTCGGTTTTACGAGCGTGGAGCGATTTAATCCACTTAAAACCCTGAGCACAAACTCGTAGCCGACAAAGCTCTCAGCCGCTCTCATTTAAAAATGGAAATAAACCCTCGACCATCTTTGACTCGAAGCCACCGCTAGTTGAATTCTAAGTGCGGTGCTTCACTGATGTACACTCGATTCTTTTTTGATCGATGGCTGAAGTTGAATTGTAATTGATGTCGATTAGGCACCACGGTATATCGATGAGCTATAAATATGCAATGCTCCCGTATCCTGTAGCGCACGTTGAATGTTCCATGAAGCAAAAAGCATGTAACACTTCCATGGTTCATTGATCTTTTTTTAACTTCCGAGCTTCAAAACTTGAGGTCATTAATCCCAATTACTAAAGTAATTACCGACTGACACAGCAAAATTACCAAACTGGAAAAAAGCGTAATTATCTTACCAAGAGACCTATTTGGCTGAAGTGATCCCTTCCTTCCACGCGATTTCCGCTTCGGACTTAAAAATGGCGAAAAAAATAGACGTACCTTCGGGGTGGCAATAAAGATCAGCAAGCAAGAGTTATTGCCTGGACTTAAAAATTGGATCTTTTGGCAATGCCTACCAAGTATCGCGTGTTTCTTTACAATGACGTTTAAAAATAGAATCTTTGAATGTTTTGAATTAAACCCAAATCAAGATAAAATTTTTAACAGGATTTTTACTTTCAGTCAAGTTTTACAAGCTTTTTTATTTGGACTTTAGGCACTTGTACTGACAAGTTAAATGAAGTTAATTTTGAGTACAAATTTGCTTTTGTTTTATAAAGTTTTTAACTTAGTTTCTTGGTATTTTTGGGTATTTCATTTGTAAGGAGTAGGTTAGTACTTACTTATTTAAAAAAAAATAGTTTCAATGAACATTATGAGCGTAATAAATGTCATCTGCTATGTGGCTGGAGCCCGATGTATGGCCCTCTGTCACATTTGGGACTGAATATCGTCCGACGTATTGTGGGTGATGTACGCCTTTGCCAGGCTCTTCGGGGGAAAAGCGTGACAATATTATGTTATGTAATAGTTTTAATAAAATGATATGACAAATCGTGTATGGTAATAATTTTACTATCAATTAGATCTTCATAACTTTTTATCTTATTTATTAAATAATTGCCTAAATTAATTGAGAATGCAATTAAAATAAGCATCTTAATTTATCGCTTAACATCTACCACACTTTAGTAAGAGAAGACAGTATACAGACAATTCTTAACTCAGAAAACTTCTTTAACAACTGAGAACATCTAAGAAACTGAACACAAAGACTCATCACGGTCTAGAAATTCTACGGTTCAGTATAAATACGTATCTGTCTATCCTTATATTTTAAAGAAACTCTTAATCTTTTAGAGATAAACTTTAAAACGAAAACAAGATTGAGTTACTAAATATAAATTGGTAGAGACTTTATTTTTGTGATAAAATCTGTTTAAGTATTCACTCGTAATTTTTATTACGAAATTTGCTCGTCGAAAGTAATCCCTAACTATATCTTATGTCATAACATAATCAGATTTGTTTTATGACTAGCTGCGCCCCGCAGGTTCACCCGCTTTCTACAGGATTTTACTTTTATTTTGTTTAGTAATAAAATGTAGCCTAACTACGTGCTATCCAAGCTATAAGCTATCTTCATAACGAATTTTATTCAAATCCGTTGGAGCGTGAAAAAGTTATACAATCTAACATAAAAGGAATTCACAATTTTTTAGCATGACGGTCTCGGTGGCTCAGTTGGTAGTGAACCTTCCATCTAAGCTTCGGGGCGTGGGTTTGATTTCTACCTAGGGCAACCATTAGTGTAATAAACATTTGTGTTTGTTCTATGTCTGGGTCTTAAGGGTCCCGCGACGCACTGAAATTTCCATACAAACGCGCTTGTCAAATTTCTTGGAAACTATTTGTCAGATTATGATGAAATTTAATACAATGTACATGCATGTACAATTAAATCAACAATATCTCCACCCCTAGGTTCTTGGATTTTTTAAAAAACGTCCTCAAGAGTAAATAAAGCTATGAAAAATATCCGCACACGGGGTCAATTTTGACTGATTTATTCAATAGATAGACAAAGCAAATCAAAAATCCCTTTACATAGGGAGCTTGTCTACATCACTAGCTTTTAAATGAATCCATAATACAGGGGAAATTCTTAGTTATTAAGGAATGATTACAGAAGTGCAAAAGTCATTAAAAAAACTGAAATTGTACTTTGTCACTCTGTAAGTAACTTTAGAGGCTCGTCAGTATAATTGCTTGCTCACTTCGCTCGTAGTCTTCTTCTAGACGAAATGGCTAAAGAATACCTCAAGACAATGCGAAGTTAGTCTAAAGTGGTCGCCGGACTCTTAATATCTACATATTTAAAAATTTGTGTATGCAAATGAGTTCTGGCACCAATAGTATACAAGATTTGCTTAGTTTGGAGCCAGATGACCGTGTATGCAGCAATGTCCCGAATGTTTATTTATTAATATTAAATGTGACAGCCGCTAACCAATTTTCTTTTTCTTACTTCTCAGGACGGCGACCGAGGCTACTTAGAGGGTCTCGCTTCTCGCTACGCAGACCTTTTCTCGACCCACTACGGCGACGTTCTCGACCACCTAGAGGAGCTCCGCCGCCACGAGTGGGACGAGATGTCGCCTCGCATGCGGGTGCTGGGGGGGCCCGGGACCCCGCAGACTCCGCCCTCGGCCAGCCCGGGCTCCTTGACGCTGAGCAACCTGACCACTTCGCACTCACAACCGATATACGTGCCTGGGAAATACTCGGTGAGTTGATTTTTCTGTTGAGGCTAGAAACTTCCACGATTTGGCTTTAAAAAAATAAAGGCCACTTGCTTTCACTGTTATTCCAAACTCGACTGAAAAAAAAAAGGCTTCAAATTACCTACAGCGCATAATCTTGTATTATGTAAAATTAAAATACAATCAAACTATTTAAAAATAAATAGCAATTACGTATTTACACCATGATAATTTTATTTTTATTGACAAAATCTGGCTGCTCTAAAAATATCGTTTTCGTTGAATAAAAATATCGTTTTCGCCCTCAGAGCGAAATCAATCAAAAATACCGTTTTCCATTGACACACTTCTCTTATATTCAGTTTCTATTTTCACCGTTCATTTGAAATTCCGTTGCATTCAAATGACAGGTCAGCTTTATCATTAACAAGCCTGAAATTCAAATGGCTGGTTTTACATAACGTATAGGCTCGATGATGACTCAATTTACTAACTAGATATTGTAGATACATTGCGCTGAAATGGCTCATTGAAGCTACACCACAAAATATGATATTGTATTTTGCTAGCATCGAGTACACACCTCGATAGAGAACTGATGAATCAAAGATCAAGAACCATAATTCTATTCTTAATAATTATTCTAAATGCAAAAATGAGTTTGCTCGTTTTTTTCATCATGAAATTTTGCAAAAGCACGTTGCACAAAAAAGGATATACGATACTTTATATCGCGAACTGTACCTGTGGGAACGCGAGTGGAACCACGAGGTGCAGCTAGTTCCTTATACTTCTCACTGTCTTTATCAAGTATTGTGATAACTTTCCAGCGATGATTAGAGTCTTAAAGAGGAATTTTGTTTCGAAAAAGGTAAAGCGAAAAGTTTTTATCGCGTCTTCAGTAAAACATCACAGTTGGTTTTTCCTCATAGCATGATCAGACAGACTTTTAACAATCCCTAAATACAACCACCCTCTCTCTCTGTCTATTTAACTTCTCTGTCTAACACGTGTACCCACACCTACTCTTGTATACATATATTAATAATTTCTACTGAACATTTTCACGTGTACTTTCCTATCCGCATAACAAAGTCCAAGAATAACATACCAACACAGTTTTCGTCGTTGCAGCCGTCCAGCTGCCTGACTGACAAGGAGGAAGATGACATCTATGGCTTCGGGTACGGCGTATTCGGGAAGCAGATGTTGCAGCGACAACAGCAACAGAAGCAGCTATTGCTGGCACAACCCACGCAGCCTCTCATGCACAATCAGCCACATAACTATCAGAGGTGAGTGTTTTTTAAAGATACAGCCTCTACAGCGTACCGGACATTAGGCAAGCGCAGATGGCGCAGGGCCTTAATAACGCTTATAACTATGGGCGACTAGCTCAAGGGCACATCCAAGGTGCTTGGCTTGGGCTGTCGCCGAGAGAGGGGAGTCCAATTGCCCTGGCAGCCCAGAGGGGGTTTGCTCTAGGGCTCTAATTGGGACGGTTGAAGTTAGAGTTAAAGTTAGATTTTAACAATGACTCTACCGTCTTGTTCGAAAAGGGATCTACCGCCACGACGCTTCGCTGTTGAAGTACATGCAAATAAGTACGAACTTTATGTGAAGAGGATACTTATTCTAGGTCTAAGCTAATTTTACGTCGGTTTGTAGGTAATTTTTGTCAAATGTTTTCTAATCGGAATCTGTAACTTAAAAAGAACTGATTGAATCCTGTTCGTCATACTTCAACTACCTGTCCTTAACTAATGCTTATAAAATTATTAAAAATTAAACTAAAATGAAAAACTTCATTCAAAATTCTACATTTCGAAATACACTGATCCTTATTCGTTTTTCTAATTAATTACTTTTCTTGAATCTATCAAATTAAAAAACAATCCCACTTACAAATAAACGTTGTATGGCCTCGGAATAATTATATAGCTTTGTCTTTTTCTTTCTTTAAAATTTTTACGCGATCAATAAAAACAAAAACACTGTATCATTATTCCGAGACAATTTAACGTTTATTAATAAGGGAAATAGAAGTGACTATAGCTTAGATCAGATGGATTGAGAGAAGAGTTGATTGATCTTTGACCCATTCTACCTTATTTCGGCCAATTTTGGGTTTTATTTTTGATTGAGGCAAAAGTTAATTGACTCTTATACCGTTTGATTAGAATGTGTAAACATTTTTCACAAAAAAATAAATCTTTTGCAACATTATTCAAAAATATGTAAATAGTAAACTTATTAGAAAAATTTCCATTAATCTACTTAAGCCGAACTAAAGTAAGATACCTACGTTTGTTCATTATTATTATTTATTTATTTAAGTTAATAACATACGTAGCAGATTGTAGGCAGAAATATAGTCAAATTTCACATTTCTCTTTACATTACGAGTTGGAACACAACATTTAAGACTCTATAATAATATTAATGTTACGACGAGGTATTCGAGGACGTCAGTAGTGGACAGTGCCATAAACTTATGTTGTCACTGGAACTAAATATATGGGTAAAATTTCATAAGAATCATTTTGTTAAAAGTAATTTAAAAAAACTTTATTATTTAACGAATGGAGTTGACTAAAACAGTTTAAAACCTCATTGTTGGGCAGAATAAAACAGTTCATTGACAATGACTTTACTAAGTCATTCTATCCAACAGCTTCTTCAACGCAACCTCATATCCACTTTTGGTCCTGAACCCCTCCTCAAACTCCGCCGGCAGATCATTGCACAATCTTAAAATCAGTTAAATCAGTAATACAATAAATACTGTTTTAAAACTGCACAAATCAAGTACTAAAAGCCCATTGAATTGAAACAACGCAATCACAATAACTCGTAATCAATGCTGCCATTTGGGAATCTGAACTTAGATAAGTAGGCCGAGATCCACTGGAGAGTTTTCTTGCTCTAACAAACATGGTCATCATTATTGCTTTGGCTTCAGAAGAGATCGATTATATTTTTGGATAAATGATGTTGAAGGTAGTCTAGAAACTTCTAAATCAGTTTAATGAGAGCTGACATGACTAATTATTTATAGTTTTTACTTATTTCTTTAGTTTACTCGTATTTTTTTACGAAACAAGCAAGTCCGTATAGGCCGAGTGGCTAGCCCTGATTTCAGAGTTTCAAGGCCGCCCGAAGGCCTCTGACATGGCTTGACGATTGTTGTTACAAACAACCGGGGCCTATAATTTAACGTGTCATCCGAGCCACGGTAGCGCTCAGTTTTTTAATCATCTAAAATGATGAAGAACCAACTTTTTCTATTAATCTTAAAAATTGGGAAGATCAGCGCTGTTGATTAAACAGCATATGCTGAGGTAGACACTTTTTTTAAAACACATAATTAAATAATTATTTATATTAGTACTTTATTTATTACTTTTATCATTTATATTGTTATTGTATGTGTTTCAAAATAATTTTATTTTTTTCGTTCTATCTCTCCAATTCATTTCTTTTCAAAAAACAAACCATCCAGGGACTCGCAGACTATTAGTTTATCCACGATCCTCCATAAGAGAAGGAAATCGCGGTTTACACTTTAACGATGCTGCCACGGGACGTAGTCATAAATTATTTCGACTTTAACAGGTGTACTTGTTAGATAAGCTTTGCGCTGCATGTTTAAGTCGCTAATCTAAATTGAAATCAGACATTCGATTGGCGACAAACGCGGCCTCCACATTTGAGTATAGTGCTGGATATCCACTTTGTGTAACATTGGTAGCGAAATCTTAGCTTGAAAAGTAATTCAATGTCGAGTATTTTCATTTTATTAAAAAAAAGTTATGGTAGTAGTTATCGTAATTGAAAAACACCTGTGAATCCTGAACTAAGCACTCTGCTAGCGACAAGCACCTCTAAATGGAAAACAGGTATTTAGTAGGTAGATCGTGCAAGATTCTTTGAACGTAATACATTATCCGAGCTGTACAGCTGTACAGTTGTACAGATGTACAGCTGTACAAAAGCAAAACCCGAGATTGCTTTCCAACATTGTCGTATCATTTTCAGCTATAAATTTACCATGCTGGGCAGGTTCTTAGAATGCACGGCAATATATTCGTCAAACGTAACGACTGTGTGTCACATGAATGTGTACTATGTAAAGGTATCATTACTTGCATGCTCGCAGTAAAATAAATTCAAATTAACCACCTGATGGATATGTCCGGGCTGTTCAAAGAAATTGTTCGTATGTTCGGGTTCTGAGTATAAGTATGGATATCTAGCGTACGGTTTGCTAATTTACTTGTGTCGTTTGATCAACTTTATGGTACAGCTTGAATAGAAGTCTTCAAAGAGCGAGATTCAAGATTACTTTGGCAACTTTGTCTTCAAAGTTTACATACCGGACGTTGACTTAGTTACCTTTTGGATAAAAGAGATGTGAATAATTAGCTTATATCAGTATCTACAACAAAGTGTTTGCAAAATTTCATAATGATCGGTAGGATAATTAAAGCGTGAAAGGGTAACAAACAAAAAAACTCGCGTTTCTTATTTTTAATACATACCTATTAGTAAATTAGGCAATACCTGTACGCATTTGTGAGTAATAAATTAATTGAAAAAAATATATATATAGGCATCTAGCTGCACACGACGATGCTACTCGCAAAATAAGCCTAAATTAGCCTGTGTGCTATTCTAGACTACAATCTATTTCTCTGCAAAATTTCACCCAGTTCCGTTCAACCCTTCTGGTGTGATTAAGTAACAAACATCTATCCATCTATCATATAAACTTTGGCATTTATAACATTACTAGCTGCGCCCCGCAGTTTTACCCGCGGTTAAAAAGTAACCTATGTGTTAATCCAGTGTGTCAACTACCTCCATGCCATATTTCATTAAAATTGGTTCAGCCGTTTGAGCGTGGAGTAGTAACAAACAAACACACTTACACACTCACAAACTTTCTTTTTATAATGTTTATTTTATTTGAATTGGTTCGGTAACTGACTATTATAGGCTATGACACATGGAAATACCAACTTAAATTAAATGTATAAAATTTGAACCTACATATAGTCCAAATATGACCATATACAGTTATAAAATACAGCTTATAAAATGTACATTGAAACTAAAAACTATAGTTATAATTTATAGGTATTTATAATGTTAGTGTGATGCCTATTAAAATACTTAGATGGTTTTCGGTATACTCCATCTCATACACGAATATTCTGCTTTCAATATGCAAATACATCTTCGTTTTACAAAGACATTCTAGAGATTCACACTTATACACTGACACACTCACAAACTTTTTGTTTATAATATTAGTGTTATAAGTGTGATGTTTATTAAAATACTTAGATGGTTTTCGGTATACTCCGTCTCATGCACGAACTTTCTACTTTCAAAATGCAAATTCATCTTCGTTTTACAAAGACATTCTAGAGAATTCACACTTAAACACACTCACAAACTTTTTGTTTATAATGTTTGTGTGATGTTTATTAAAATACTTAGATGGTTTTCGGTATACTCCCGAACTTTCTGCTTTCAATATGCAAATTCATCTTCGTTTTACAAAGACATTCTAGAGAATTCTCTCCCAGCGCAATATAATGTCCGAGTCCATTAGAACCCACGCACCTAATCCGGCATGTCGTGCAATGCTAATTAGGTCCAGGAGCACTCTGGTTGGACAACATGTTTCCTTACCTGATGGTAAAGGCGACCATTCAAGAACCGGCATGCTCGATAACATCTGTCCGTTAGATTTATAAAGCAAAGGAAAAGGATAGTTAAACTAGTTAAATTAGGTACAAAATTAATTATGTTAACATTTACAGGAGACGTCTGGAATTGTTACTAGATCACTTAGAATTGTTACTAGATCAGTGAGAATTGTTACTAGATCAGTTAGAATTGTTACTAGATCAGTTAGAACTATTACTAGATCAGTTTCGAGTCTATTTGAATAACTTTGACATTCATAAGTGTATCTTTGATACCTAAATTGAATAAAAACATTTTGACTTTGACTTTGAGTTAGAATTGTTATTAGATCAGTTAGAATAGTTACTAGATCAGTTAGAATTGTTACTAGATAGAATCTTTGTTTCGTAATTTTTCTTACCCATACCTATCACACTATACCTAATGACTAGTAGCTCTGTGAGCTACTAGGCAGCTGCAAGGTCTAAACCTTGCAGCTGACGTCTGTCCTCTACATGTCGCATTACTCATCTGATTCTCGTGAAATTTAGTGAGTAGGTTTGATAATCGTACAGATTTTTTTTGTTGAGTCAGTATTTGGATTTTTTTTTTCAAAATTGCGGAGACATGATTAAAAAAAAAAGAAAACCCGAGTGTGCAACTGCGCAGCGCAGCTAGTTTACTCATAAAATCAGTACACTTTAGATACATGTTATCAAAAAAGTTATAACTTACCTACCCTAATAATAGTGAAAATTTGTTTATAAACTGATAATTCGATAGTTTAGATAACACCTTATGTCTATTATAGAACATCACCTTGACCTCATGGACTCACATCACATGGACCTTTATGTTATAAATTCTTTTTCAATGTCTACTAAAACGCTTACCGGCGTTTTAACTTTAATTTTATTAGGAAGTCATTTTTTTTTTTGAATAATTTTATTTTGCAATTTCAAAAGCAAATAAAACAGATAGATAGATAAACACTATATTGTTCATACCAGAAATAACAAACGAAAAGTACAGAAAAAAACTTAAACTGTAGCAACAACTGGCGGCCTTATTATTAAGAGTGATCTCTTCCAGGCAACCTTAGGATGGAGAGCAATGATACGGTTTTTTTCTTTCATTCTAATTAATACATTTGAAGTACTTGTAATGCCATTTTAGCTGACTTCAGCAAGGCCAAGGCAAGCATGGACGAATTTGTCTTTTCACTGTTTTTATCCGCGCTTGGATGTGACAAAGCTAGAATACGGATATGTAAATATATACAGGGTGTTACAAAAACCCTGTTGTATCCAGTATCGGCTGGAGGATGCATTTATTAAATATTGACTTAAAAAAAAATTATCACACATCGCGCTCCATCCTCCAGAAAGAGCGAACTCAGACACTAAAGCGTCGATTTTATTTGTAACCTATTTGCGTCGTGCCTCTACTTCTCTGAACAAAAGCTGCCAACATTTCATACAGATATGTTAACATTTTTATAAAATTTCCTGTTTTTCTTGCGTTCTTATACCGGTAACTCTTGCTATTTTTAACGTGCATTTTTTTTTTTGGTATTTTTGCATGAATTTTATAAGTGTGAGGACGCGCCTTTTAATTATGTATATAACAGGGTTTTTGTGACATGCTATAAAATATAATTATCTCTTTCAAAACTGTGGAAAGGCAATTTGTCCACAGCTCTTGTTAGCCCAGCAAGTCGTATCCTCTCCATCCTAAGGTTGCCTGGAAGAGATCGCTTTCAGTGATATGGCTGCCAGTTGTTACACTAGAGAATAAGTATTATTATGAATATTTTTTTATTGTTTTTTGTTACTTGTGGTGTGAGCAATAAAGAGTTTATCTATCTATCTATCTATCAAGAGGAGGTAATCTAGTTGATAGATACTGCCTCCAAGTATTTAATTGCCACTTACATAGTATAATATCTATTTACTTTCCTTGACACCGACCGACTTCAAATAGATAAACGGGTACCGCTTAAAATGAAATTTTCGTTTATAGTTACTTTTGAAGTCGGTTTCAAATAGTTTCTAATTTTATAATTTCTTTGCTTACTATATCTTTTAATATTTTACTTATTTTTTTATATAATTACTTTTTTATCACCTTTTATCATTTGGTTTATTATAATTTCTTATTTTTGCAAACACGTGAATATTCAGCCTTACAAAGCACACCCGTTTCCTAATGAATAACCTGGTAAAAGTATTCGATTGCAAATGAAGATAAATCGAATAAACATACGAATGTTTGAATATATTATAATTGAACAGTGAAATTGGCTGCATTTGAATATCGATTTAGATCTGAAATGGATCGAGAGAAATTTAATAGGTAATGAAGAAATAACGAACGGAATTCGAAACCTACGCAATTTTCAATTTGTAGTTAGGAGTTGGATTACAGCTTTACATCATGTTAGTAGTTATCTTACTAATTGATTGGTGTTTTGAATTAGTGTTTGGAAATGTAGACTAGGGTTACGAAGGCGAAATAAGAACTATGCTCAATATATGTTGATTATTTTTGTACCAAAAACATCTAAATAGACTTCGCACTAGTCACAGAAAACGATGTTGAGGATAGATTAAAGTAGAGGATTTTTTTTAATGTACGTAATGTTACGCGCTGACTCCGCCAATTGTGAATTGATTTTAATTGTTTTTTGTTTGGTAGGTAGATCTTACTTTAGAGGTGGTCCTATATAAATTTTATCAAAATCATTCAAGCAGTTTTTTAAATATCTACAATAGTCTAAAACTTGTTTATCAATCAATTAATGGATGATTAATTACAGGATGGGAAGTCGGTTTTTAAGCATTGCTTTTTATATTATTCGTTTAAAAACCCTAGAAATCAATTTTTTCAGAGCACAAAAAATAATACATTTCGACAAATGACAAGAAAACTACATACGCATTATTTTTTTCTACAAAATTAGAATGTGTAAAAAGAATACCTAAGCATGATACAACACGTTTGTGTTAACCCTTTCAAATACAATTTTGATCCCACTTCGCCTAACGAACCTACGGAATATGTAAATTGAGCCTAAATTATACAAATTGTATTTGAATTGATGGAAATAAACACTGACGCTAACGAACGCTTTAATACCGCTTATTATATTAATGTATACTTATTTTAGAATGAGCTTATCAGTGTATAATATATGTGCCATTAAAACCGTATGAGTGCCATATCATGTTTTGTCGCTACATCGCAGCTGCACTATTCATTTATTTTAAACTCAAACTACTTCTAGGATTAAATTAATATGAATAAATAATATTTTATTCAGGTTTCAAATTCACGACAATTTTGACTAGAGGCAAAACTAGGATTTAAAAGACATCCATCGACATATCCTACTAATATTATAAACGCGAAAGTTTGTAAGAATGGATGGATGGATGGATGTTTGTTAGGTACTCTATCACGCCAGAACGGCTGAACAGATCTGGATGAAATTTGACACAGACATAGATTGTAGTCTAGAATAGCACATAGGATACTTTTTAACCGCTGGTGAAACCGCGGGATACAGCTAGTGTAATATAAGACAAAGTCACTTTTTACGCGTGTCTGTCTGTATTTCCACTAATTCCTAAACCACGCAACGGATTTTGATACGGTTTTCACCACCAGTAAGATGATTTTTCCTGAAAGGTTTTTAGATACCGTGCCTGTAAAGTCGGTTTACGGACGATAGTTTAACGTGACAACGTCATAACAAAACATCGATGACATCTTCTCCTCGGACGCATAGGCCAATCGAGTGGGAGAGAGATAGATGCGGCGCAAGCCGAACGCTCAAGCTAATCGTGCCTTTCGCTCATTCGTGTAGCTCTCTCGCTCCGATCGACCGAGCGTAACGGGACAATGAGTCAGCCGGCGTTCATCGATTTTTTAAACGTTGTCACGTCAATAAATTGGTAGCCTCTACCTACACAACACGCTAAAATTAAAGCTTCGATTTTCATGGGTTACTAGCTGCGCCTCGCGATTTCACCCACGGTCAAAAGTACCCTATGTGCTATTGTAGACTATTACCTATCTCTGTGCCAAATTTCATCCAGATCGGTTCAGCCGTTCTGGCGTGAAAGAGTAACAAACATCCATCCACCCATCCATCCATTCCTAAAAACTTTCGCGTTTATAATATTAGTAGGATTCTTACCAACCCAGTCTCTGTTCTGACTTAAGCGCACCTAACAACATTACTGCAGCATTTCTAGCAAAATAAAGCACCCAAAACACGCTCAAGCCTGCTCCTATGAGGACATTAAGTACGAAATACGCAGTCGTTACTCAATTAACACGGTGTAGTCGCTATTCATACTAACAAGCTGCGAGATTCAGGTGGAGCTGTGGAGTAAAGGACTTTTTTGGAAATACTTTTCAACAAAATAGTTAACAGGCTTACTGAAACTGAACTGAGAAGAGAACTTTACTGAAATCGAATGATGGCAATAATAATTTAGTGTTTTTTGAATTACAAGTCTTTATGATTTTTCAACGATGTAACGTTACCACCCGATTGGGCACTATTTTTTTGAATACTCATCTAACCACGGAGTAAGTACCTAAATAAAATTCGTTAAAAATCGGTTGAATCGGTCGGTTTAGTATCGGCTTATGTTGTAAGTCATTACTGTAGATATCCTATTTATTTAATAAACTAGCTGACCCTGTTAACTTCGTAACAAATAATAGTCGATTCTTTAATTAAAAAAAAACTTTTATTTTCAAATTTATGTGCGTGAGAACTCTATCCTCGTATACTTCAAGGAATATTCTAAAAAAGAATTAGCGAAATCGGTTGAACTGTTCTCGTGATTTGCGCTTAGCAACACATTCAGCTATTCATTTTATATTATAGATCAGTGGTAATTCAACTTTATATCGCAAGTATAAAAAAAAATTAAAGTTGGTGTCTGTATGTTTGTTTGTTACTTCTTCACGCTCAAACAGGTTGACTTTTAGATGTATGTAGTATAGAGATAGCTTACACTTTACACCCTAGGCTATTTTTTAATCGCGGGTAGCAACTACTCAAATTAAGTTCTCATAAAAAAAATATCCAGTAGCTAAGGAACATTATCATGGATGCCTTACATAAAACTTTTTCTAGGGTGCTTGACATTAATAAGCTCTTCTCAATAACACTCAACCTACTGAAAGCAGCTTAAACCTTTAAATTGAACTAAAACTGTTATTTTCATAGAAAACTCTTCACTATTTTAGAATTTACTAATTGGGTAAGTATTTTCTTTCCTTCAGATTTATTGTTGTTTGTGTGTTGATGAAAATAGATATAATAGGTACTTGTAGAAGCTTTTTCTCATTATCAATAAAACAAATTAAAACAAATACAAAACAAAATATTTTGAGCACAAGAAAACTCTTCTTAACAATAATCTTTTAAAAACTAAATTTAATTAGTAATTCTAAATCTAAATTTTAATTTTTTTTTAAACCGACTTGCCCTCATCCGAATTGGATTTTGTAAACAAGTTTTGGACTGACTTGTGACTTTTTCAAAACTGCTCAAACGACATTGATAAAATTTAAATGAGACTACTTGCAAAATACTCTTTTTATTAAAAAATAATATTTCGAATCGGTTATCGGAAGGCGTCTTCGAGTAATCGGTGAACATATGTACTTAAAAAAAAGATTCCGACTAATTAAGAACCTCCTCCTTCTTTTAAGTCGCTCAAAAATAATCCCATAACTTTTTCTATTTTAGACGCTTATCGCTTTTATTGTGACTCCAGAACAGTTCTGTGAGAAATATGAAGTAGCTAGCTTTGAAGCTCGCGAAATACACGGTTACAAACGGGATTTGTATAAATGCGAGTGTTCCGAATTAACACTGCAATGTTTGTATACCTTAAAGTCTGTATTGTGACAAGGATAGTCTGCAGATGAAAGAAACTAATACTATAATCTTAGTAGTCAGTAAAGGTAGCGCTTTGGCTTAAATAATCTGCCGAAAATGAAAAAAACACCTGCTTGAATGACATTTTGTCTCATGCCGTAGTAAAATTTAAAGTCTATTAACTTTTTATTAAATTTATTATGTTGGCTCTGATTCATAATCTGGAATTTAAAAAAATCTTTCGTTAGTTACGAGTATCTTTAGTTTATGTAGTTTTTTTTTAACTTTTTGTAAGTTCAACATGTCAGTTACATTATGAAACAAAACTATCCTGAAATAATGAAAAAACAAAAACATACATACATAAAGATTCACTTGTTGATCCACACATTTGAGCAGATCTTTGGTCGCATCGGAGCCGGGTTCTCTTCGCTCACCGGAGCTAATAATTGTAGTCTGATTTCTTTCCCTTCAACACGTACAAATGTTTAGCCTTTTTATTTTGGATGATTATGTATGAATATGATTAAATAGTGATCCTGCGACCTTCCCATGAGTTTTAATAGTTACGAAAACCTTTTTTGCTCTAGTTTTGCTGCATACGATTCAATAAAGCGCACCTAGCAAAAACGTTAAGGAACAAGGTTAAAGGTATAGAGCCAAATAGTTTTCGTTACCGATCAAAACGCATAATAAGCCACTAGAAATAAAAAAAAAAAAAACGTCATCACAACATTACAAAATTTACAATTAATTGTGCGTTACTTTGCTAAACAAATTTCGTTTACAATCGCGGCTATCTAGAATCCAATACTAGCATATTTTGCACGAACAATAAATCAGAATAAACTGTATCACATTGGCACCATGCAACAACGGAATGTAATGGATATTGATTCTACCACAAATATGGTTTTGGCACCAATATTATATTTGGCATTGCAAAACAATAGCAGTTTTGTCGTCATTACGCGTAAATAAAAGCTGTTTGTTTAGAGGCGTTTGTGTATTTTAGTGTGTTAAAATGAATTAATTAGTGAATAATAATTCATGTCATCTGTTACGTAAATGGAGTCCGGTGTATTGCGGCAGGCTCGCCTTCTGTCACATTTGGGATTGATTATCGTCCGGCAAAGTGTGGGTGTTGAAATATACACATGCCAGCTCCTACGGGCGTGACGATATGTTTTTTTTTGTTTGAAAATGATTTTTATCTATTATTATGGATACATTCACACACATGCATTACATTACATATTATTACTTTTATATAACATAATCAATATTTTTAAACTGATTTAGAAATTGAGTATATGTTATTACTAGTTGCGCCCCGTGGTTTCACCTGCGTTTAAAAAGTATCCTATGTGCTATCCTAGACTCTAATCTATCTTTGTGCCAAATTTCATCCAGATCTGTTCAGCCGTCCTGGCGTGAAAGAGTAACAAACATCCATCCGTCCATCCATCCATTCTCACAAACTTTCGCGTTTACTATATTAGTAGGAATACAAATCATGAAACTTGTGTATTTTACAAGTTAAATCTTATCTCTTCATCTCTGTTAGTGACACTTTATGCACGAATTTTCCCCATTAAAATTTGGCCATATTTTAACAAGCGTATAATTACTAGAGATTTGAATTTACTCAATAATAATAATAAAATACATTTTTCTATTTTCAATCAACAACAATAATAATGTGACGGTTTCTAGACACGACCAAATCCAAATAGCTTATTTATTAAACCCGTTCACATCGAAACGAATCCTTTACGAATTAACGTTTCCATTATTGGACACTCATTGCCTTTGAACACAAAAGTGAAAGATGCGTTACAAACAGCCAATAACACTTACTTAGCTAAATCAAAGATTCATTTAGATTGCCAGATGTCTGAGTCTCAAAGGTATTAAGTATATTTTTATATAAATTGTGGGTCCATCTCGAGCATTCATGCTCACTATCGAAGGCACTTTCTTGCGGCGGCGTCGTGTGTAGGGTCGTTCTCTCCCCTTAAATATGGTTGAGGAGAGCGATGGCTGGCACATGCGTCATACTCGTGATCGGGTGCTGCTTGCGGGTCGCTGGTCTGCTCGTGGTGTACTCACAATGCAATAAGTGAAAACCTTTAACCTAACCTTAGATTAAGACTTAATAACTAACCCCCCTCTACCTGTATTCCCCTTAAATAATAATTTAAGATTTATGTTAACAAAAGTCACGGTCCCCGGAGTCCGTGGAGTGTAAATTTGAAAAAAAAAAAGAAGATATTAAGTAAATGTTATATATTTTATACATTAAATTTCTATTGCTAAAAACTCAACAAGTCATATTTGTACGACACCGAAGATTTATAGATTGCATTCTACATCAGTAGAGAAAAAATGTAATAGGCTAGTAATAATAATATCCGGGACACTTGCACACACGGTCGTCTGACCCCAAACTAACCAAAGCTTGTGCTATGGCTGCCAGAGACACAGCACGAGAGATAAACACATTTATATACATTTAAATACATACATCTACGATATAAATAAGTGTGTGAATTTCAGTTAATAGTTTTCTTAACAAGTTCTTATTTACTTGCATCATTAAAAATGTTTTGTGGAGAGTTCCGACCTCCAGCATTGTCAAATAAATTTACTCACCTCAACGTATCTAGCTTTTTTTCAAAGGTTCGTTTTCGGACAATCATTATCATTAGCGAGGTATTGTTAATGTCGTTGTCGATTAATTTCCCATTTTCCGAATGCCGGAACAGCGTTCGCAGGTTTTTGTGCATATCTGCAATTTGGTTTAATTATGTATTGATCGACTGTCGCTCTAGGTGAATGTTATCAATCAATTTCAGGATAATTATCAGGATTATTAAGGTGGTGGGTACTTACTAACAAGTCCGCTACCTGCTTTTTGAATGTTATCAAAAAAATCTCCTGATAGGCCTGAATAGGTCAAACGTAAGGCGAAGATGCGGCGCGGACACTATTAAGGGAGCTTACCACAAATTTTGATCGTTACGAAAACTTTTTCGTTTTCGTTTGGCTCAGTACATTTTAGTAAAGCGCCCCTGGCGGAAACGTCAAGGCACTAGGCTAAGTGTTATGAGACAAACGAAAAACGAAAAAGGTTTTCGTTAACTATCAAAACTCGCGGTAAGCCCCCAGGCATGAAAACTGTGAAGCAACGTGCTTGCGCCGCGTCCCTTGTGTATAATTAAAATCACGTCGCTTTCATTCATTTGATAAGAACAACTTTTGAAGCGGCCCCGCGATTAAGCCTTGTCCATATAACGTCCTCGTCTTACATCCGATTTTCATAATTCAGGCTATAGGGTGGTAAAGAAAACACAAATATTAAGAAAGTGTTTTTGTTTTGTTTCAGTTGCCTCAGTCCAAGATCAGCGTATTTCTACGAGTTTCCTCCTAGCGGTGAGTACAGTTAATAATTAGAGAAGGTGCAGGTTTTTTGGGTGTAGTAATACTTAAGGGTTCTAACTAAAGGTAACTTTCTTCCTTTCAAAGTACACAACTCTTTTACAAAATTCGAGAAAAAAAATCGTGTCTCTATAAACATAATTGATCACGTGACCAGACTCGATTATTTTTCTTTTGAATTTTGTTATGTTCTAATAATTGTTCACATTGTTCCCTGAACAACACGTTTTAGTATTAGGTTACTACACCTAAGCCAGCACCTTCAAAAAACAAAAAAAAAATACATTTATGTATTTTGTATGTATTAATTTGCTCGTGTAAACGTACAAAGTGAGAGATCTGAGGAAAAGCTGTTTACTTTTACTTTCTTCTAATTGTGTAGTTATAAACTAAAGTAAACGATCTAAACCGCTATTTTGAATTTTTCAAACAAAAATAAAAGGCAGATTTAAAAATTATGAATTCCAATCCAGAGAACATTTTATTGACAAAAATAAAATAAGCATGATTGTGGTACATCTACTTTAATCATGGCTTTAAGTTATAAATCAAATCATAATGTCACATCACGAGCTCCAAATATTCGACAAAATTACTGCTAGGATATTTTAAAGGCACGTTCTAGTGATTGAGCCATTAAACGACCTATTAAAATTTTTCGCGACACGCAACTTTATAAAAAGGCATTAAGTTCCAAGTGGTTAGGTGTTAAGTGCATGATTTATAGCCTAGACTTCAAAGTGATTAACGTACACAGTGACTTTTAAAATGCTTTAAATAGTTACAGCGACATTTATTTAAAATGTATGGCTTAGTATTTACAGCTTGTTTAGCTACGGAAAATAGTTCTGATTTTGTTATAAATGGGAATAAATACTATTCCAGAAAACTCTTTGAAAAGTTACGTTTGATAATGAGTAAAAGTGAATAGGTTTATCCTTGGCAAGCGTATTAATTTTTCGATCACGTCATCGCTTTCCATCAGGCGAGTCAGTGGTCACACGCATGCCTAGTCCATTGTGAAAAAAAAGTATAAGCTTTTTTTTTACAAATTTCAAAAGATAGAATGAGGAAATGCTTTTATTTTTATTTTTTGTTTAGAAATAACTATTGAAATCATAACGTTGTTAAACAATTATTTTTCATTAGATATAAGTGAGTAACACCTTAAACCAGATAGTATTGTTTGCTACTCACTCCCGTTATCAATGATTGGAACTATAATAAACACAAATTTCCTAGTATGACGATAGTTAACCTGAATGTAACGAATAGCTATAACTTTACAAGTAATTTCGCCATAATTACCAAACTTCAGTAAAGTCTATCAATTGTCTTCAAACTTCAATTGAACTCAATTACAATTTTAATTGAACTCGGTAACAGGATGTGATGAAAGTAAACACTGAGCCGAGGCGCGGATTGAAATTTAATGTGTTTGAACTTATAGAAGTTGATTCGGAAATTAAGTTTATGAGCGGTTGTGCCTTAATGGATTTTGTTATTGATCTTCTAATGCAGTTTTTGAATAAACATTGGAGATAATTTATTTAGTATTTGTATTAAAATATATATTTAATATAATATTGGTTTTAGTTAACTTTATTACGGAATAGATCTAGATATTTTAAATCAACTATTTTTACTGTTGATTAGGAACACAACAGTAAAAATAGTTGATAGTTGAATAGTTGAAATAGTTGTTGTTCGTCAACTCGCGTGCACGGAACTTGCGCGTTCGCGCGAGTTGGCACCTTTGATGTAACGGAGCGTGTAATTTTCATACATCTGCCAATATAGTAAAAAAATATATAATTATAATGTGTCTATGGTTAGAGGTACCTACCTGTTAGAGTTGTAGGTATTAATTTTTTACCTAGTTTTATACCTAAACCGGCAAGGTATAGTGTGTATAATCAAACGTGTTCAAACATGTTATGTTTTGTTACTTTTTATACATTATTATTTTGCGTTGATTTTATGGCTTGCTGATTGTATTGTAAATGAAATTTGAATCGCAAAGGAAATTATTAAGAGAAATTGATACTGCCTGAAACTAACTGAAGTTTGAAACTCGTAGTGAAACTTTTGTATTTCGCAGACAACTGCCTCGGCACCGCCAAGAAGAAAGTTACAACGTTTTCAAGACTGCTTCGAGGGCTAAAGTCACATAGAAAAGAGAAACACGGGTCCTGTTCGCCGAAACACTCACACAGTCCACGACAAACCATGCCTCCTCAGAGGGTAAGCCTTCTTCATGCCTTCGAATTTCCGATGCTTCGAATAATTGCAGATTCGCTAAAAAAAACTAGAAGTGGTTATACAATAATTGTACAATATTTTTTTTATCCTGCTATTGCTTTTATTATCAAATATTTCAGTTAATGGTCAAGATTGACTAGGGTTAAAATACAATTTTAAAACACCAAGAATCTTTAAGCATTTTATGGCCACTTGCACTGAATTTAAGAAATGCCTAAGTCCTTACTTAACTAGTATAAACTACTCCTAGCTAGCTCCTACTTAAATTTTTTTGCACAAATCTTGAGTCATTCCTTAGGAGACTCTTAAGAGGGCCGCGACGCTCTGCAATTTTTCATACAAACGCGCTACTCAAATTTCTTGAAAACCATTTGTCAGATTATGATGAAATTTAGCATGTACAATTAAACTAACAAAATCTCTGCCCCTATGTTCCTGGATTTTTTTAAAAACGTTCTTAAGCGAAAATAGAGCTATGAAAAATATTCGCATTTTTAAGGGGTCACTTTTGACTGATTTATTCAATAGGTAGACAAAGCAAATCAAAAATTCCATTACATAGGGAGGTTGTCTACATCATTAGCTGTTAAATAAATTCATAATACAAGGGAAATTCTTAGTTATTTAAGAATTATTACAGAACTGCAAAAGTCATAAAAAAAATTGAAATTTCACTTTGTCACTCTGCAGGTAACTTAAGAGCTTCGTCAGTTTCATTACTCGCTCTCTTCGCTCGTCTTCTTCTTCTAGACGAAATGGCTATAGAATACCTTAAGCCAATGCGAAGTTAGTATAAAGTGGCCGCCGGACTCTTAACTTTCTGTGCCCGATAAGCGAATATTTCGCTAGGAGTAGATTAAACGAGTTGAGCAAGGCAATTCTTTTATTAGTACGAGTGGCCATTAGTACGAGTATCATAAAGGTTAACTAAAGATAAAATACAATTTTGAGAACTTAAAACACCATGAATCTTCAAGATGTTAGCAAACATCAGTAGGAAGTTTCTTCAGGATATCAAAGTCTGTCAGATAAATAAAATAGATTTGCGACTTGAGTGGGTTTGTAATTACCTACGGCTAAATTAGAAACGTGGGCGGCTTGTTCCGTCTGTAAAATCTGATTATGCTGTTAGCTAGATCTATTAGCGGTAAAGGTATTTTTAATTTACATGTTTAGACATAAAATGTATCTTTAAGGTCAAAATACTTACATATAATTTTATTACAAATTTATTTATGAGATTTGAAATATTAAAAACCATCACAATTAAAAATCATAGTAGATTTTGTAAAATACAGCTTTAATAAATAGCTTTAATATAGCTTACTCTATGACCAAAATATTCATTTTGTGTATTTTTTATGACACTTGGTTAGAAAAGTAAAGGAAAACTGGCGTAAACTTAACCCTGACAAATCCCTTAATCGCAGCTGTACTCAGTACGGTCAATAACCGAAAAAAGCTACTCGTGACGGGACTAATCCTAAGTGCAAGGCCGCCGATAAGGATTAGGCCGCCGCTCTAATGGCCCTGATCCGCTGGCCCAACAAGCGTCCATAACTCAACCCCGTCTTGGCTCAACCGACTTAACTTTGGCAGCCGTCATTTCTCAAAAGGCATGCGGTGACGTACCCCTCACGGAGATTAATAAATATAGGTGGACGTGGAAAAATGTAGCACTTAATTCGGCAGGAATGAGTTGCGTATCTAATGCGAGCACGCGGCGCGTTGCTCCTGTTGATAACTCGGTTATTAATTGTGTGATGCTGGCGGAATTCATGTTTTGCTGAATATTTGCTGGTTGTGTGAAAGAATGTGAGGCTTGGGAGGCTGGGGCTTGTCGCCATGTAAGGCTGATTTGTGACTCGTGTCTTTTCCCATTATCGTGTCTAGAGCAAATATCAGAGGCAGCTACCGTAGCCTTTTGAACTTTACCTTGACTTCAAGACATTCTTTATTGAGGTTTAGGATCCACTTTTTATTTTAGTCAACATTGTTTTTGAATCCACAGTTTCTCTTAATTTTTATTTTTACCAGAGCGTTTCACCATGGCACACCTTCGTTGCAAACAATACACACGAATTCCGCGTTAAGCGCGTCTATACGTTCCCGTACGTTCCCCATACAACTCCATACTAATTGCAACGAGTGCATGTCAAAGGCGGACCGGCGTCGCGCCGGATCTACATAATGGGAGATGGGGGTGGCAAAAGGGAATGTATGAAAAAAAATAGTGAGACAGACACCCGCGGGCGCTCTAAAGTAAGATTCGGTTACACACAGTTGTACGAGCTAACGAGAAACTGAAAAACAATAGGATTATGCTTGCGCGAAAATATAAATTAAAATATTTTTAAACTACTATTTTACGTAATGAAGCAGAGTGTAAATCACATTATTTTTTTCATATGTGACGGTGACAGCTTACAGTCTAAAGTTTACAAAACGCTGTTATAGAACGCAGCTAGAATTCTCCAGTTAAGTAGATGTACTTTAATACCGTCCTAATTCAATCTTGCTCTCCTTCGTCTAACCTCATCACCACTTTTTCTCATTACGTTAAATGAGAACTCCTTGAAAATTACTTCAGTAAATTTTCACTTCTATAAAATTTAATTTCTTTAGCGTGCTATGTCATCAGTTACTGTCAAATTAGCTTTTTTAATTTTACTAGCTGCGCCCGGTTTCACTACAGGAACCGTTTTTTTTTTTCTGGATTAAAATATGTAATATACCCTAAATCCTTTTCTGTACCCCAGACAACCTTTATGCTAAATTTCAAGACGATTGGTTGAGTAGTTGAGACGCGAAAGCGTTACAAACAAACAAACAAACTCACTTTAGCATTTTTAATGTTAGTTAGGATGCAGTTAAAACGTTTGCTCTAACAAAATTTGAAGCATTGTTCATCAAACAACAAAGTCATTAAAAGTGATCAATAAATATTGAAACACCAACCCTGCTACATTGCATCTAATGCAATATTTATAGGTACAAGATGTTACGCATTTACGATCTATGAAACGGTTGGAAGTACCGTAAAAGCACGACTTCCCGTTTTATTGCCATATCTAAAGCCAGCAAAGCCTCTGTACACGAATAATGGTACCGCAAGAAGCTAAGGCAAGGTGCCAATACGACGCTGTACGGAAGTCAACATGTATACTGAATAACAAAACGGAAATACGAGCGTGGAGGAAAACAAGACAAGAAGTAGCGAAATTAAATAAAAGATAGAGACGAAAATAAATACGTTTCTTGAGAATAAAGTTATGGAGATTTAAGAGATGAAATTCGTAACTTCGATTGGATTATCTTTATTCTTGTAACACCAAAGATAATCATTTTCCAGAAAATCTTTTGACGTATAACGGTTGTTGAGTATTATGTTGAAGAGAAATGGGTAAGCAGATAAAGTAGTAATAACTATTTAAAGATTTTCTTTGGAACATTGAATTACTTTTATTTTTCTTATTTTATAATCTTTATTTTTTTAAATGCAAATTTGTCGAAAGCAATTAATAAACTCTAATCTTATCCTTTGAACTCAAATCTTT
This sequence comes from Peribatodes rhomboidaria, assembly GCA_911728515.1. Taxonomy (NCBI): domain Eukaryota; kingdom Metazoa; phylum Arthropoda; class Insecta; order Lepidoptera; family Geometridae; genus Peribatodes; species Peribatodes rhomboidaria. The sequence goes on along the minus strand of OU452175.1, from coordinate 9,623,690 downwards.
GAATGATTTGACAAAGTAATAGCTTTAAATGTAAATCAGATTAAAAATCCAAGTCATAACGAAATATGCAAATGAACTCAGAGATTTCAGTATTACCAAGACCCGAGTCGGCCAAAATTAAACTGTTTGTAAAAGTCAGTCGCATTAAACCTTATATGAAAATACTCCGTAAATCAAATAATATTGGATGTTAAAACATAGTACGATTGCAATAAAACATAATTATTATGTTAAAAAAACTTCGGCCAAGGGCGAGTTGAAATCGCGCACGAAGGGTTCCGTACCATTATCTATAAAAATTCCAAAAAATTACGTTTGCTGTATGGGAACCTCAGAAGTCTTCACTTTATGCTGTTTTTTAGTATTCCTTGTTATAGCGGCAACAGAAATGCATAATCTGTGATAATTTCAACTGTCTTAACTATAATGCTTCATGAGATACGAGTACATCCTGGTGACAGGCGGAAAAACAGACAGACGCACGGACAGCGAAGTCTTAGTAATACGGTCCCGTTTTACCCTTTGGTATGGAACCCTAAAAAGAGCGATTGCACACCTTTCTGAAAAAACTTTTACTTAATTCTGAGAAAAATCTAGATAAGAGAAAAAAGAAGGGCAGTGGGTGACCAAGTAATATATAAAGCAGCAAACTACGGCCTTTGATTCGGACAAAAATATTTGGATAAATAATATCCTTCCTCTATCTATCTATCCTGTAGATAGACTTGTCATATACCACTATATAGTTACTTTAAGAGGTAATTTCAAATGACATAAATAAAACGCATGTTACTGCCTCTATTAGGGAGTAGATACTTTGACGTCAGCAATAATTTTAATGATTTTCGTGCAACCACAGTTACGGTAAATCAACCCTTACTGCTTTTATTATAGTTTACCCAGTTTGGTGCAACTAGCAAAGTTATTTCTTGCGGCACATTTATCACGTTAGCCGAGGTTGTATATTCATAACAATGTTTTTGACACAGATTACTTTCTTTGCACGTTTGCGACGTTAAGTTTTATGTTAGTTCCTTTGAATAACTTTGCATTTGTACGTAAATCATTTTGTTGACTTTTGTTGTGCATACTACATCTAATGGATAATAATAGGGTTACACTAAAAGGGTATGCTAACCCAATGTCCCCATGTATTTTTAAATTACTTACTAGATCTGTTAAATAAACTGTTTCATACATACTTATGTCATCGAGTACTGTAACTGTTCTATAACTTTTTTTTCGCGATTTTGGAATTGTATGATTACCTTACGTCAACCTTCAAACCTGTAAACCTTCCTTTTTTTCATATTGCCTTGGTTTCATGATTAAAAAATTGTTAATTTATAAGTGTTAGCGATGATAGCCTAATGAAGAAAGCCCGCCTCTCAAGCCAGTGAGAGCGGGTTCAAACCCAGCCGACGGCACGCATTAATTTGTTCATTGTGTGAACATATGTGCGTATTGTATGTCATCTGCTACATAACTGGAGCCTGGTGTATGATGACAGGCTCGCCCCCTGTCACATTTGGACCTAACTATCGTCCGGCGAAGTGTGGGTGTTGTATTCCACCTCTGCCAGCCCCCCCGGGGGAAAGGCGTGACGATATGTTATGTTATATGTATAGGTAGTGGCTTTAAGCTATTTTATATTTAGGCCAACTTCTCATGTAATTCTTCCAGCTATTTTCTGTTTTCGCAGCGCTATTTTAAAACAGCATCGAACGCTGAGTGTTGAATAATTGAGCGCCACGAATTTAACAAAATAATTGGATATCTCGCGTATATAACGTCCGTCAATTATTATGTCAATTGTCAACTACATTCGAATCAGGATTGAAAGCGTCAATCAATATTAAATTCAGCATCGAAATAATTGTGACAAAATGAGCATAAATAATTATATTTTATGTTGTCTCTCTTCCATATATTGAATAAATGTATCTTAATGGTTAATTCCATTCTGGACATTTTTTGCATAATTTTTAGCATGTTTTTTTTTATAATTTTAATTTAAATAGTTTTATAACATGGAGTTATTTTGCTTTATTTGTTTTTAAGTGCTATACCAAAAATAAACTAACAACGTTTCGCAGTTAACTGACTAAGATTCTTGCTAGTCCAAAATTATAAACACGATAACTCAAAACGGAAATTTCAATAAAATTTAAATCGAAAGAAGACAATGTGTGCCTTTGATAAGGACCCAATAAATTTGGCGGGTAAGGGCGTCCGCAGGCTTGTCGCATTATAGGCGTCCATTGTCGGCCATTCGCATTATTCCCTTATCAAGTGCGAAGTTAATGGGCAAGCTTTGTGCCTCCTATGATTAATTGATTCGTTCCTACCCTCATTGTAATGCAGAAATCCTTAGCTTTTTCCATGCCTAAGTGAATATGATAAATGGTTGTCTTGTATGTAGATTTGTACGGCCTCTATTTCACCCGATGCGAGCGTATGGTAATTACCAGTAGTGTGATTTTGCGTTTGTGTATTTAGTTTGTTTGTGTACATGGATGGGAAATATTGAATTATTAATGAAGTTACGCCTATGGATAAACAAACGTACGGATTTTGTTGTTTGAAGCGTAATTGGCGTACTTTCGATCGTTTTGATGGTAGTAGTTTGCATGTTACATTAATAGTGATATTTATTTATTTCTTGAAAGAAATAAAACATATAAACGTTTTAGTTGTCTTCGTGTAGGTTTTTATATATTACTAGCTTCTGCCCGCGGCTTCGCCCGCGTGGCTTACAGAAAATGTATGACGTTTTTAACTTCAGAAATAAATATTATAAGCGGTCACACTCGCTCTCAATTGAATACACAAACTGACAATATCCCAAGCAGAGCAATATGGACGAAGTTCTTTAGTTAACTAAACTATCTCTGGAATGAGAAAAGTAGGAGTAGTAGTATGGTATCAACAGAACTTACAGCGTGTTTGAAAAGATAAAATTAGAAGAAAACCGAAAGTAGATAATTGACAATTAATAATGTTTACAACGAAAACCATTTTTTTTTCTGTTTAGAAAAACCAGGCTGTTCCATGAGCTTACTCTGTAGCAGGCCACGTATAACTAACCGTGTGAAAGGCATTTTAGTCAATTATGAGTTTGGCTTGAGATTTATTTATGGTCATGGCAAAGCAGACTTTGAGGGGAAACTGCACTCTTTTTAACTCGAAGGGGTAGTTCGGTGGTGTTAGAGATATTAGAGGAATCCTCAGCATAAACACAGACTCATTCGGAAACTACACCAGTAAGTGTGCTGGCAGACCTTTAGTTAAGACCTTCGAAGCAAAGACAACCCGTAGTAGGTTTTGTCTTCCTAATACTAAAGCAGCTTCTTCTATTGACTTCGTCTATTTTTGTTAAATACTGCTTCTAAGATCAGACAGACATAATTATAAATTTCATCTCCTAGCTAATCTACCTGATCTTTATTGACAGAAAATCTCTTCACTTGCCGTTTGTAATATTCTGACAGGCTTGGACTTAATTCTTGTATTTTTCCCTTACTGATTAAGTGGGTTTGAAATTTGATAGAATGTCAGCAAAATAGTTCACATATTTTACACGGAGATTCATATGAAATTCAATGATAGCTTCGTATTTAATGTCATCTGCTACATGACTGGAGCCCGGTGTACGTATGGCGATAGGCTCGCTACTTATTACATTTTGGACTGAATATCGTCCGGCGAAGTGAGGGTGTTGTAATACACCTCTTAGGGTAAAGGCGTGACGTTTTACCTACTATACGTAGCTACTACCGCCGCGTTATCTAGATCTGTACCAAATTCCAAGTTGCTGGCTGTTACAGTTTCCAAGAAAATCAGCTCACAGACATACAGACAGACAGACATCGGAGTTTCATGATAAGGTTCCTTTCACCATTTTAGTACGGAACCCTAAGAATGATAACAGCGTCGTTTGTAGTGGGTTAATAACATTCTCAACAAAGTTTTCGGAGTAAAAGGAAGCCCTATTAGACTCTGTCGGTGGATGATGATGATGATGATTTTGGAAAAATTGTGATACACGTGTCTCATAATTTTAATTAAAGAGTATTTGTACCAATTTTTGAGTCAATCGACCCAGAGAATAAAAAGTTTCATAGAAATTTGAACCCCCCTTTTCCCCCCCTTAGGGGTAGTATTTCGAAAAACCCTTTCTTAGTGGATGCCTACACTGTACAAAGAACATATCCTCCAAATTTCATGTTTCTAGGACCAGCGGTTTAGGCTGTGCGTTGATATATAAGTCAGTCAGTCAGTCAGTCAGTCAGTCAGTCAGGACTTTGAATTTTATATATATAGATTATCCTCAAGTAAGTACTTCTTATTTTATTTAGGTACAAGACATTCTTTACAAGAAAAAACAGCAGATCAAACTTTTATTACCAAATTAAAACTCTTAAAACTGCTTAATTGTAGCAAAAAAATATGCTAGAAATACGCTCCAAAAATTACAAACTTTCATTTATAATTCTATTTAAAACCGCTAAGAGCTTTAACAGCAAAACATTAACGAAACTAGATATCACGGCGACTCAAGTTTTTAAAGTTTCTCTCGGCTGTCAAACTAAAAATAAAATCGCTCAAAAAGTTTTCCAGCCTCTCAGATAGACGATAATTTATCATACAACCGTGATTCGGGGGAAAGTTAGAAAATTTCAAGAGAGTAGGTGGTACATTTGCGTGGTATCTTTATGAGAAAAATGACTCTTCAATAACTTGATAAATGATACGCAAAATGAGAGTCTCTCAGAGTTTTCTTTTTATTTCTATAAGAAAATACCTTGAATTATTGAAATTACACCGGTCAATGAAACACATGACAAGAAAACAATCTACGTAATTGTGTTTAACTCAATTTTTTTAGTTAACGATGAAAATTTTGGTCGCCAGCTACCGTCTCAACCATGGTGGTGACACGGTTTGACGGCAAAAAAAGTGTCAAAAATCGGGTTACTTGCACGAAATCGAAAAATTACGTAAAATATTCTTTAAGTTCTTAAAAACAAAGCGAACCAAAAAATCTATAAAATCAATTCTCAACTAAAGTTATCAAACAAACTCGTTATAAGATACGAGTGAAACTTCCAATCGTTTCTTTCATTCAAAAAATCCAAAGTTTTTACATCGCCGAAGAAAAAGGTTTGATATAACGGTGAAAGTTTAACCCGAAGATAAATTTAAAACTTTCCTCAGGTGGACACACCAGACAGCGTGCTACAGAGCGGGCTGGGGCTGGGCCCTGGGCCCGACACAGCCCTGCGGTCCATGGTCGACCCCAGGGACTATGACCGCCTCAGATTCTTACAAATGAACGCTGCCCACCCTAACACCTTCGAAGAGACTATACATAGGGTGAGCCACTGCCGCTTTTCTGCTATACGTTATCATTTTCAAACCTTTTGAACTCATTGCGATACAAAAAATGCAATGTAACAAGTTGTTTAGTATTTTTTTTGTCTACTTATATTTTTAAGTACGATAAAAAACTCGTATAGCAGAAAAGGTTACCTAAACTGTTACGTTCTGTTTGGCAACAACTACGATAGTGATCTTAACCTTCTTACTCGTACCTGTCTCTCGAAACTAATAAACATTAATTTCATTTTGACATACATACTTATTATATTAACTAGAAATCAAGCTTTCGTGTTATTTTAATTTGATTCCAATAATCATGTTTTCTTTTGTTTGATATTCGATACATATTTATGTTGCTCAGTAATAATTTTTGCATGCATACAATTTTATAATATACACACAGTTTATATTAAATATTTCTAACGATCACGTTATTGCTATTGTTTAGTTCACACGAACTTTATTTTACTATTTTTTATGCCAACAGACTTAACAGATTTAGTTCAAAATTCAAAATTTTCATATCTCATTTTTGGCTTTACTTTTTCAATCGGCACGCTCTAGAAAATGGAGATGGGTCTACGAAATTAAAAATTTCGGGGTTTACGGTTTCTCGCACACATGTCTATAAATATAACAATTTAATAAAAAAAATCAGTACTGGCAAAAGAAGGATATAACCGGTTGTATTCTAGGCTAAACGTAACTAAATAAAGATCGGATTTAGATTTGTCATAAAATTAAATTTCGTAACTTTTTACATAATTTTGACCATGAATTTGTTTGCGTTTTAATGAAAAAAAATTACAAAGAAAAGGTAGAAGCAGCTGTAGAAATGTGTAACAATATTTGCATAATAAAATTATTTCATGGCCTAACAATGAAACATAGAACATTGTCTTTTCGTCAACGTCAAATGTCAACATTGTCAATTCTGCGAGATTTAGTTCACAGATCTACCAGTATACTTACTAAAATATTGCCGTCTGTTATTGTTGCAAGGACATGAATAATTTTAGCAAGTTTAGATTAATAAGTCAATAGCCTTCCATCGGGTCTTTATTCTAATCAAATCAAATAACTTACATGTTTTTAACAAACGTGTATTAAAATAATAAACAGCCAGTACTGAGAAGTGAGCACCTCATTTCCTTACAATTATTATGTCCAAATGTCACACCAATTTATTTATTAATTTCAATTTTGTCCACACCATGGGTCTTATCAAGATACGGACACATTTTGCACTGCTTGGTATGTGATGCACGAACAAACTTGGCACGTAGGTTAAGTTCCACAAATTGCATGTTTTAGCATGTCAGAATGTAGGTTTTGTTTTTACACTGAACAAAAACGCATGTCAGATTGCACAGGATTTTTTTTTCTGTGCGAAAAATGATTGACTTCAGCTGGTTAGACGATTGTTCACGTTATTTTTAACACACATTTTTATTTAGCTATCTATCATTTACCAGTAGTCAGTTACATACGAGTAGGTAGTAGTAGTAAGATTTCGTCGTTTCTTAAACAAAGTAAATTAAGAGACGAAAGTGTTTTTCGCTTGGTGGTAAGCGTATTGTTTTCTCAAAATAGACACAGAGACTACGAGCCAGACTACGAGCTGATGTAATGATTATCGATCGACAAATATGGCATTTAAAAAGATCGACAAAATGGATTTTTGTTCGATGAGAATTAAATACTTGTAAGGACTTAGCTGCTAAGACACTAATGACACGTAAATAAAATTTCATGCAGCATTGTTGTCCCAATTTTAAAGTCAAAGTCAAAATGTTTTCAATCAATTTGGGTATCAAAAATTCACGTCAAAGTTTTTTTTTCAAATAGATTCGACTGCCTTGTTCGGATAAAGTGCCTACTTTATTATTAGCTACGTTTTTATTATTATAATTCTCGTTGTACCTTGTAGTGAAAACAATGCACTTAAGGTCCAGATATCATATTATTGGCACACTGCTACTTACAAGGCTCTACAAAATAGTCCTACCACAACAAGTTTAGTTCCAGAAAACGGCCATAATACAAATATTTCAATAATTCACAACGAAGTACCAAAGCCCCAAACTTCATGTTGTTTTAGGACTTGAACTCGTCTTTCAAATTAAATTATAATAAATGCTTTGTTACAGTTAAAAGTTCAGGAAGCGATGAAGAAGAAAGACAAACTAGCGAGAGAACAGGAAGAGGTAAGGGTTTTACGTATTAAAAAATCGATAAAATGATGAAAAAAATATTTGATGGTCGGAAACTAAAATACGAAAAAAATGTAGGGTCTTCTAAGCTTAAACATTATAGTTTTTTTTAAACATTACTTCCATTAAACATTAATTAAGGTATATCATTAAAATCCTGAAACTTCCAAGGCTATCAATAGCAAATATCTAACTCCATAATATTCCAATAAATATTATATATGTACTACTGTAGTGTATGTGTTGTACTTTTAAATCTGAACTCAAAAGAATATTCTTCTGTCTAATTCACTGTGAACTAACTATCTTCAAACGGCTATTTCTCTAATACAAATCCAAATGCATTCAGTTTCTCAACGATATTCTCAAAATCTATTCAAGCTAAATCTCTCTACGTTTGTAGAGAGAAACCCCTTGTAATCCCTAAGGTACTTCGCAATATTCTATCACGAACGATAGAATACGATACTTATTGAGGCAGCAACTGTGGCAAACGTGGATCACACTGCAGTTTGTTTAGATATAAGTCGTTAATCGTATCTTTGGCTTAGTTTCCTCCATTGGATAATTTCTCGTCAACCCTCTTGCATTTTCATCGCCCCTGTCTCGTTTCTGAAAATCCCTACCTTATCATTCAAACTAATCTGATGTGAGAGTCGCATTTGCTTGTAATCTGACGGACTCGAGCCTGCCCAGCGAGCCGAGTCACTGGCTAATCGTGCCCTAATCTCGAGCTAAGTCTATTAGCGGCAGTTGTACGGCTTCTCAACGAAACTTCGGAAGCCCTTTCTCAGCACATTTCGCTCGTAAAACTATGCCTTACTTTGGTATATTGAACATTGAAATTTTACTACGCCAATAAACTGTTTGCCGCACGAATTTGGGTGACACCGTCCGGAACGGAGACAATTTTGTGGGTTTATTAAAAATTCGGGGCGGGTATCGATTAGCGCCTAAATCGATGTTGTAAAGAACTCGACTCAATCTCGACCTTTTTGGATTAAATATAGTATGCTCTAGCGGTTTTGAGACGTCTGAATTTATTTTAATTTTTATGGGAAAAAAATGAACGCATGTTAAATAATTCGTCCAATACACCCACAGAGTAGATATGAGATTGAACTTCTTTTACTAGGGCTCTATGACAATGTAATGCAGTAGACAACATTCTATAGTAATTGAGCCGTGTAATTTATTTACAAGGTTTTAGCAACAATAAATAATGTTCATTCCCTTCTAATGAATTAGTAAAAATTCACCGCTACAATCTCATTTCAAGTGAACAACACGTAAATCCTTTCCGTGTGTAAAGCCATACCCGTCTTGGTAACAAAGCGTGCATAAATTAACTTAATGTTCAATACTTTTGTACTTACGAGAAAGTGGTGCTTTTATTGCTACTTCTGAATATTTATCACCGTGTTCAAGCATTTGAGGAAATATTTTTCTTTAAAAATATGATTTTCATAACGCCCCTTGTTATTTCTGGCCCGCATCTCCTGGCCTTGCAAATAACGAAATAACACATCTTTTTAATACATGCGTCGTATAATATGAGCGCACGTCAACATTATAGGGAAATAAACTGTGCCCTTATTTTCTTGTAAAAATCCATAAACTTTTTATGCGTTAAAGGCACCGTATTTATGACAGTGCGTATATATTTCGTAGATAGGGAAAACAAGATTCAAATGTTGGGTCGGGTTGATGAAGAGAATGAGACAGACCGATGAAAATCGCTTATTATTTTTTAAAATTAAAATTTTCCTATCTTGCGCTCGGTCTCCCCCACAAAATGGCAAGCTCAGTTTTCTCTCAAAATTAAAATTACGCTATCTTATTTAAGGGGTGCCACAGCTTTCTCCGGTTATGTCTGTGTTGACTGCATTGTTTTTGTAACAGAACTGGTTTTGTTCCAGATTCTGAGAGATATAAGACATGGACTGATGAACATGGGACGAGATGGCGTCAGAGGACCTTTTGGAGGTATTGTTTGATATGATTCGTCATAAGACGTTACAAAAACAACCAAGTTTTTTAAAGCTACCAAAATAATTTTATTGTATCAGTTGGTGAATTTTTTTTTCTAGCCGCTTCCTGGTATTTTGAGACTAAAATTTTACTATGCTTTTCGTTTTGTGGCTTTTTTCAACGGCTTTCGATTTGTTTTCAATCATTTTTAGAGTGACTAGAAAAACTGTCGGCTCAAATCAAAATATTGAAGCGTCTAGATTAATAAAAAAAGATTTCTGAAAACCGCATGATGCTTGCACGCATTTTTCAATGTGAAAATGATGTAAACCAAAATAAAACGAAATGCTTGGATGTATTTTAAATATGAATGATAATCATCAACTTGTCGTGTGAATGCTCAATATGCTTTTGATGTGTACTTAATCATTCGTTATCATTTACCGTCAAACTATATTTGTGGGTGATTCAGTAAACTGGTTCCTATTGAAAATGTTCAATATTGAATATCGAAAAAGCATACAAAATGTAGCAGAGTGTACGCAAGCGACTAGGATCATCTCCATTCATTCGATCAATGTTTACTTTGCGTCAAAGTGCTGAATGCATGTTTTGGAAAAATATTTTGCAACTACGCACGGCTTTACGATGTTCGTACACAGCTTTAATCGCAGTGTTGTCAGTGAAACCGCCACTTTGTGGGAGGCATTGTTACGGTAAACTTTTTTCGCAATTTTGTTAGCACGTACCTTTTTATTTGCATTGCTGGAGGGCTACGCTACGCTGAAGTCTAATAAAGGACTCGTTTACAGACGACACGTACATGTACGACGACGAAGCGAGATGCCTGTCCGGAAGAGGACACTGGTATGATGAACCGCCATATGAAAGCGACCCTGAGGACTTCCTGATGAGTGGCGGACAACCGGCAGCAACATTCCAGAATGGAAGAGTTTGCTTCACGCTCAATCTTCGAAACGAGCAGAGAGGTGAAGGCGTGATATCCTTAAGAAGCGCAGGCGATATAAGCTTAGCGAGGACCCCTCGGAGAGGATTAATAATTCCGCAAAGTGGCCCCTACCCAACAACCGTGATCCCCTTGCGAACAGCGAGAGATCGGGAGAGCGGGGATTACGCCGCGTCTGACATCCAATCTATAGGATCGCGGCTATCTGGCATTTCGTTGGAATCGAGCCGATCGGAACGGGACTGTAGGAGGGGTTACCGGCAAATGTCGGGGTACCGGATAGGCGCCGACCCGCTATCTCCTGCATCATCGGACTACGAAGATCAGGAAAGCGAAACAGATTCACAGCACATAGCCACTGTCCACCAGGTATTTACAAGTTTCGTATGTAAAAATGTATTAGCGCTTTGTTCATATTTCCTGCAATAAGTCAGTTCATACAAAATCACTGTTAATCCCTATTCTCTTGGCCCCAAAATGTGTTTCCTTTGCAGTCCGCAGAAGAAAACGAAGGTGTTTCTAACCTCGCGGGGAAAGTGCGAGGCTTGCGGCAAGATGTTCAAAGAAAAATATCAAGATTAAGACAAGAGCGAGGTCCGGAAGGTGATAGAAGAACCAGTGGAGACCAGGCCTTCCCGTGTTCTAATAGTTCATTCGAAAGTCTTCCCAGCGGATCAGGCAGTAGTGAGTGGATTTATTGAGCTATTATACGTTTTGTGTTAATATAAACGTTTTGTAAATATTTGTGTCTTTCCTTTCTTTACCATAACGCCCTTTATCGTTACTGACATCACACAGTGTTGTTTTCCATTTTTATTTGCACATCCTTTAACATTTTACTAATCAACAATATTAACTACCCTGTCTACTCGCAGTCATTGAAAGATATAGGTATCTAACGGTGCATCTGTTTTAATGTGCTGGTGGTAAAAAAATCTAAGAGTAGTAATGTTTATGTACAGGCACACAAGCTTTGGTTCGCGCCGGTAGTAATCACTCATCTCTCTCGGCAGAAGAAAACATAGAATTAAGTCCGGCCGGGCGGAGTTTGCTCGTGCCGCAAATGCTGTGCCGGGCTCGAGCACTCGTCGATTACGTACCCAATATTTACGAGAAAGATGCCCTCAGATACAAGGTAAGAGCTTGTAATAACTCACTTGTACCGCTATGAAACGATTACAAGCAAATTACTAACTTTCCTTTGTTTGTTAACAGAAAGGAGACATCATTGAAGTCATAAACATGAACGCTTCTGGCATCTGGCGGGGAGTACTGAACAATAAAGTTGGTAATTTCAAATTCGCAAATGTCGAGGTCCTCTCTGAAAGAGAACCGATAAGGTCGAGGCCTTTGAAATGGTGCAAGAGTCGTGAAAGACTTTGGGAAACGCGGCCGAGGACAGTAGAAGAGTTATTAAGAAGGATAGATTTACCGGAGTACACAGTTGCCTTTGCTAGAAATGGATATGAAGATATAGAATTGTTCAAAGAGATTGAGCCATCAGATCTGGATTACTTGGGAATCATGACACCGGAACATCGCACACGTATCCTTGCTGCAGTACAACTTCTTCACCAGCTAGAATGTAAGTTTTTTTTACAGAAAATAAAACTACTAACCACTGTTACACTGACACACCGTTGTGTTGTGCGTACTAGTTAACTAAGTACATAATCGTGTTGGTTTTTTATTAGGTGGTGAAGCTGAAACCGAGAATGATGGAGGTGGTTCCAGCTCTGAAGGTGGAGATTCACCTTTCGGAAGACGTCAGTTTCCTCGTGATTCAGGCTGTTACGAGGCGGGAGTTGGCGTGGGAGGGGTTCGTGTAAGGACTTCTCCTCTTGTTCATAGGGCAGACGAGCCTGCTCACAGACCACCTGAACCAGCACCGCAAGCAAAGAGGTCCATTCGTCGTAGACAGCCCGATGACGCAGAATGTGACAGAATCGAACGCTACCCAGGAACCGTTCCAGAACGAACGGCAACACGAGGTGGAGGTCTCCCAGGAGGTGCTAGAGATGACACGTGCGAATCTGATCACAGGCTGAACGTGGTTAAGTTTGTAGCTGGTGGAGAGCCCTGTGCTTCTGAGAAGAGTAGTGATTCTGGCGTGAGCAGTTCTTCTTTAAGCTCTGCGCATCCACATCGTCCCTGAGCAAGGGCTTCCGCGCCCGCGCTCGCATAGGTAAAGGCGCGGGCGCGAGCGCAAGCAACGCTATCGCCCGTACTCTCCACTGACACTGAAACTACGCCACCCGATTGAACATAGCGATATATTTATTTAACTAAAGACTTTTGTCTTTTCATCCATCTTATAAACAGACAGGAAATAGTATGACAAAAATGTAGACTTGAAAACGCCTATTTGGTTGTCTTGCCATTATACGAGTAAGTATGAAGTCTGATACAACTTTTTTCTGTGACAAAACTGCATTTGAATCTCTTAGATCTATAAAAATAATTATTTCATCTATGCAGACATGTATTCATTTGTACGACTTACTTACATACCACATAAATATGACTATTGAAGTAATCCTGCACGTGTAGGATGGGATATAATGACAATTAAAAGTACCAGTACGTAGAAAATTACATGTTTTCATAGAAAATCCGCCAAGTAGTCTTGAAAATGTCTGCACTTTAAAGAATCATTTAACACATCAAACTGTGTATTGCCTTTGAGTGCGTTTGTAAATATTTATTATCTGGAATAAGACTGAATCACCACCATCATTAAAGTTCCGTTGTAATTAAAAAAAGTTAGGGGTGGCGTAATTTTGGCATTAAGTGTAGATGTAGATTCAATGTTTTGAAAACATCTTCGAACGTTTTTGTCTATTCCGATAGTATGTGTAAATCCCTTTAATAATATAAAATCACCTTGGTAAAGGCCTATGTAGTTACTAATGGACTCTAATTTTTATCAAAGTAATTTTATAAACGTAGGTTTTAAAGACTGACCTGAGTTTTTGAACAATCTCACTGTTAGTAGTCTAGACCTATATTTGTATGAAATTCTCGTCTTCTTCTAAAGATAATGAAACTTCGGTGTTAATAGTTCAATAAATAAAAATGAAATTATTCGATGAGCGATAAAATTGATACGAGGCAGGTATGCATTAAAATGTTTACGTTGCTAGTTAACGACTTCAGATTTAGGTGAAATTATGAAATCGCTTTATTATCATTCCGTGTTAAATTGTAAGGCATATCATTGAAGGTGGCAATTTCTACTATAGCTTTTGTCGCTTTTGTCTCATTTTGTATTCTGTTCAAAATCTACTAAAATAGTATCATTTAACACTCCGTTAGTTTCCGCTTCAAATTTAACAAATGGGTACCCATCGCAAATAGCGGATGTAATTTTTTACGTTGTTATTTAAGTATGATTTTCTTAAAAATAATCTATGTTAGGTGCGTTGAACAGAATACAGAGAAGCATTTCTATGTAGGTAATAATCCTATTTATTATTCGTAATAAAGGCAATAAGCCAGTTTTATGTATAACTGGTGCGTTGAAAGCGCAACATTTGATAGCAATAAATGTAAATAACGTATTAGATAGGTTAATTATTATGTTGAGACTTTTTTGTAATTTTTGTAAGAGAGCTTTATGCTGTACAGGTTAGTTTTAGTGCAAGTGAAATTCAGAATTTCACGTTCAGTCTTCAGTCATGATGTAACCGTTCGGTATCCTTTACGACTAAGGCACTTGTGAGTGGGCTGGATCGTAAAACTTTGCATGTGATCGCACTAGGATGTGTTACGACGCGTTATAATAAATATTGTATTATGTATTTGTAATACTTGTACGAAATACAAATACTGAGGTTATTTGTCACTTTTACCAACTAAGCTATGTAGGAAGAAATACATTTGATATTCTTTGACGTACTTAATGCGACGTTAGAGCGGAAATACACTAGAAATTGGTTCAAGAAACAGTTTTGAAGATGAACTTCCACAAAGTAACGCCTGATTCAATTAACTATGTAGGTATGTACAATGCCCATAATTGTCATACAGTATTATAATAAAAGGATATGCTAACCTGAAGGGGTCTCATGGTTCTCACTGTAACAAATAACAGTACCATTGATTATTATGAAACAAATCCTGAAATCGCGAAAATAAAACCAGAAACTCGTTTCGTTGAAACCTCGTGACCTTTTTCTATGGGACGTTTTCGTCAGTAATGGCCATGTAGTAAAACTTTTTTTAAACTTGAGCACAAGAACCCCTCTTCCGCCCAACAGTTAAAAAACGCCCTAATGACAACCGAACACCTCTAAAAAGCAGTAAAGTTTTTGTAAAAGCAATGATTTATTAAATTTAACTTTGAACCCTTTCAGCTTAACATAGTGTTTCCGAATTACCCGGCAAAGTACGGCTTAGTGTTGTAGTGCTAACAGGTAACATTTCATTTTAATTTCAATTGAACTTATTTTGTACTTCATAGGTAAAAATAAAATAAATTGTCGCATCATTTCGTCGTTCGTTACATCCTAGTGTGTTTGCACCATTATCTGACAAATAACGAAGTCTTGAGACGTTTGTGTTATTGGAATTTTTATATTTGCGTTTGGGAGCATTCTTGTAAACAAATACAACACACAAACACATAATTTACGTAACTTTCATAAATGCTTCCTCAAAGTCAGATTTGCGACGTTGGTATTTCCTTTTATTGTTTTTATTCTATAATAGTCGTTAGTATTACATATAAATAATCTCAAGATAATAATAGTTAAATAGAAAAATTAAGGCCTGAATGAATCCTTAAATTTCATAAAAGCCAAATTTGAACCTCTGCAGAATGTGAACCCAGATCAATCCCTCATTTGTTCCAATCAAATTACTGTTATGATATTCAAATTAAAAAATAAAAGGTATGTTTACCTACTGGGATTTCCGCACCGACTTCCAGAATTTCCTTTCCATTAGGTATTCTGAGTAACCAATTATATAGGTAGGTACTACGTTTGAGTAACATTTTTCTTGGGAAAATACATTTTTGTGTTTTTATTTCAGCAATTTTATAGAGCAATTTTCTTTGAAGTACCTATATACCACGCAGTATTGTGTTTAAAAAAATAATATTATAATTATGACCAATCGCAAGTGCTTTTCTACACTTTTATGAATGCCTCCTACTGCCTGCAGTGTTCCTTCTGTGTACATTTGTATAAAAAATCTTCAAAACCTTTTCGACTACAATTGTGTACTAGTCCGACTATTAAATGTATATAGATAAATGTTTGTTACTTGTATATTGTAGATAGAACATATTATTATATTTCTTTTGACAATTATTGTATATTCAATAAAACTAATCTTTATTAAAATTTCAATGTTAATTATTAATTTATTTGTAACCATATAATTTTAAATGCTCAGGTAGATTTGAATTTTCCATAGTTTGCTATTATAGTTTTTTAAGATTCGTGATTAAAAATAAGCTGTATATTTCACGTTTTCACATATCTTTATTTGTGTTAGCCATAATTACAGTAACTGTCTTTTTTCGTAGCCATATTTTTTTTAAACAGTCCTTAATTGTAAGTTTACAACATCTGTTTACAAACATGGATTCTAAATAAATAAATCCAAAATTATACATGTATTTAATTTTAGATTTACTGGTTTCCTACTAGCTATTTATGTGCCGTGGTTTCAACCGCAAACATAATATCACAGGACAGCCGTATGTAGGCCTACATCTTTTTAGGTAGGTACAAAAATACAATTTTATCTCACAGTCAGGGCTCTCAAGCATCTTCGTTACACAGGGAGTTACAAAATCCCCGTTGGGCAGTCCCGTCAAATCCGTTAATCCCCGTTAATTGATGGACACGTTGATTGAGGTACACACACTTGTAAGTATTCATGCAAAATTATCAAAAAAAAAATGCACGGTAAAAATAACAAGAGTTATGACCGGTTTAAAAACGCAAGAAAAAAAAAACGAAATTTTACTGAGCAGTAGCGCACTTGTAGCGCCTCTGTCAACTGCCGTCTTTGTACTTCTTCACTCTACAAAACTTCAAGGTTAGAGTGAATTAGTACCTTATAGATCGTCGTGCTCCATCTTAGACCACAACGTCGCTTAACATCAGGCGAGTTGGTGGTCAAACGACGACCTATTCCATATTAAAAATATATTTAACATTTATGTTACAACATTTATGTTGACAGCATTTATTCTAAGAACGTTGCGGCACGCTGCGAATAGTTTACAAATAAAACTGACGCTATTAGTGTCTGCGTTCGCGCTTTTAAGGAGGCGGAGCGCGATGTGTGTCAATTTTTTAAGTCAACTTAAAAGTCAAACTTAAAATAGCGTAATTGCATCCTTCAGTCGATACTGCATGCATACCTCGCGGATGCAACGGGGTTTTTGTAACACCCTGTAGATAGAGGTTTTATTTTCTAACAAACAACTATACTTTTCTATATTTCTATAATAACAAACAAATTTTTTGAGCTTTCTCTTAGTTGATCTTCTGAATCTTACTTTCCTGTGCTCTCTACATCATTTCGTCTTATAGCAAAGAGAATAAAAATACGTCTTATAGTACACATACACTGACTTAATTTCAACACACATCATTTCATCTAAATACGAATAAACTTAAGACATTAACGGAATAGTTAAAATATCATTTAAATTAATTAACACGCATAAACATTAAGCAGTTTAAAATTATAACCTAAATGAAGCGGCAGGAGAGTAATCAAAAAGACAATAAAATGTAATGGCCTACATCGTAAAAGTTTGGTTTTGTTGATTACTGTTAACTGGTACTTCAGTAGGTTAAATTAGGTGAAGTTGTTACTTATTATGAATAATTATTTTAACAAAAGCAACTCGTTATTTTGAAAGTAGATTAATGAGAGTTATTTTTAATATGTATTATCAAATTAATTTTGATGACAATGTTTATGAACTTTTATTTATTTATTTATTATTCATTGCTGATATTACATATTCTTCACTTACACTAGTAAGTTACATTATGTACTATACCCTGTGCATAGGGCGTTGCAAGTGTGGCGTGCTAATGTGTACTCGTAACGAGACACAGTCAAGTTACATATCATCATAGGCATGTAAAGGTTGTAAAAAATGCCTGATATTCATGTTATTCCAAGATCGTTCTTAGATCACGTCGTGTTTTGTTTTGCTAGGCATCTATCTACTTACTACCCTTTAAAAGCATAGGAGTACCAATAATGTTTGTGTTATGTAAGATTATTGCAGAGTCTATTTCAAAAGACATATTACGTCTTTAGTACCTAGTATGCAGGAAATGTATTATGCTGCACATAGAGCAATAACTTAATAAATCTATTCGCAATCCCGAAGACATAATGGCATAAACAAACCAATAGGGCCAAACCTTCCTTCGATATTATCTTTATTACACTGAATTACAAATGGGAAATACTTTATCAGTGTTTGTTGATTGCAGTATTGCAATTGCATTATTGACTTGCTATTACAATAATTACCTGCTAGGGCAAAATAAACCTTAAGCCTGAGTAGTAAGAAGTACGTAATGCCTGCATGACATTTAATTAACTATAGCACGAGCAGTTCTCACAGAATGGAAGGTAATCTGTTATTTCACAGAGCATTTGTAATTAGGTACTTAAATAGAAAAGTGAAGTACCTATTTACTGTATGGATGTTGTTTAAGATCATTTATGGAAAAAATACTTAGGCATACCTAAGTAAGAACTTACCTACATTTACTCAAAATAACGGTAAGTTACCATTATTTTGAGTAAATGTAGTAGAAAGAGAACTTCAGAAACTTTGTACATAGCAATGCCTCAATATATCAAAACAGAAAAGTGATTAACAATACGTTGTCAAAATATTCATTAAACTTTTTTCTTTCGACTACATGCATCTACCTATTTAGATAGTTAGATAGGTACACGCATTGAGATATAAGTACTGCTTACTAGAGAAGCTGTTCAAAACAAAGACATCACGCAACTTGATGACAGCGAAGCCTGCCCGCTTGGACTGCCAGCAGGTTACCTGTAGTGCTAAAACATTAGTTATGTCGTCTAACCAAAATATTAAAAGATTTTCTAGCACTGCAGCGCTAGATTGAAGTTTTATCGTACTTAACCACACGGCGGCGTGTGTGTTGAACCCACACCTTATCAGTACAGTGCTGTAGAATAAAGACAATGTTCGGATGATAAAATCTAGTATGGACGCACTTAGTACGATAAGTAAGTACACGTCAATTAGATAGAAAATATGAGTAAAAAAAGATAGTTAAGTATAAAAGTTGCATTTCCAATTTATAAGACGACATTATTAAAATACATAAATAAAAAAACATTATTTCATTTTTTTACGCTTTATTAGTAGGTATATAAAGGCTATAATAATTACAACTGGCTATGACTTATGGCGCGCGCAGTGGGCCTTTTATCATTCACCTTCATCCATTTTTCAATTCTTGCGTGCATAAATCTTGGCAATTGCAAGAACTCGTGGGAATAGCGGAGTTCCACAGTGGATGGAGTGAGAAAACAAGCGCCTGTAGATTTTAGAAGTTCTTAGGATTGTTATGGAATTTTGTTACCTACCTGTGTGCTTACATTTATTCTAAGCATACAGCCTGCATGTAAAATTAAGAAATTAAAGATTACATCTGTAAAAAAATGTTATAAAGAACTTGCACTTAATGTATTTTTTTTATTCAATTACATATACTTATAACAATTCAATTAAAGTTAAATAGTTGTCGAATAGACTAACTAAACTAACTAAATAATAGACAACTAGTTCTCGAATAAAATACTTACACATAAAAGATCATTAAAATCAATCAATAAAAGATCATTACGAGAGGTCATTAACTGTTCATAGACTTACCTCATTGCACCAAATATATTGTCTATGTTACCTTTACCTATTCCTATGTTTACGTTTATTCCTTGGATAAGATTCCCTGAAGAACCCGAGATTCTCTGAAGAACTCAGAAGGAACTCATGTTTATTCACTAACTTGAATCAGTTTTAGTTTCAACGTGAGCAGAGACGTATTCGCAAACTTACTCATTGAAACTAAACTTAGGCAAGTATCACATATTCCTTGAGTCACTTCACAGTCCTAAAAACTATAGGCAAACAGAGAAACATCTGACTTAAATCCTCTTAAATTATCACACTAATATTAAGAATGCGAAATATTGGATGGATGTTTGTTAATCAATCACACCTAAGCGGCTGAACGGATCTGGATGAAATTTGGCACAGAGTTAGATTCAAGTCTGGAATAGCACATAGGGAGTTAATACCGCAGGGGGCAGCTAGTGTCCTATAAGTAAAGTAAATTGGCTTAACTATGCTAAATTCCAATGAAAATGAAAGAGTAAATATTTTAAGTCTTTATTTTCGCGACTGCTTAGCTTACACTGCGTCTAAATTCCTTGGCTGTAAAATTTTCTATTAGCTTCCTGGTGCTTAATGAGTTTGGCGCTTGTTTGTCGGTTGCTAACGAAGTTTATGTGAGAGATGAGTTAGGAGAATTAGGGATTGAGAAAAACGCTTTAAATTTCTTTGACTAAAAAACTGGTTTAAATTGTTTATAAGTTATGATAATGTGTACGAATAAGTTGAAGCAAATTAAAGTAGAGGTAGAATAGTGTCAGAAAATTCTGGATAGGTACATTTTAAAGTAGTTGAAATCACTACTATGCCGATGACATCGAAGACGATGCCGTCAGCCTGTTTGTACGGCGAGCATCGGCTGCGTCACCGAAGACCATCAAGGAGTACAACCTGCAGATGGCCATCAGAGATCGGAACGCGGTGGTGATAGAGGCTCTGGGACGAGAGGAAACCACAATGTTACGTTAATTGTAACAATGTTGAGTTTGTAATATTTTACATAAAAATTGTGGGTACATCTCGAGCATTCATGCTCACTAAAGCATCTTCTTGCGGCGGCGTCGTATGTCGGGTGGTTCTCTTCTCTCAAATATGGTTGAGGAGAGCGATGGCTGGCACATGTGTCATACTCGCAATCGTGTGCTGCTTGCGGGTCGCTGGTCTGCTCGTGGTGTACTCACAATGCAGTAGCCTTAGATTAAGACTTAACAACTAACCCCCCTCGACCTGTATTTCCCTTAAAGAGTAATAATTAAGATACAAGTTAACAAATATCACGGCCCCAGGAGTCCGAGGAGTGTAATAAAAAAAACAAGTTGAAAGAAGAGAAAATCGTAATAACAAACCGGTGATTATCGCAATAATTTTTTTACAAAACTAAATATACAAAATAGACTCTTCTCATTTGGACAGTAAATAAAGAAGATCAACGGTAAAAGCCTACCTACTCGTACCTATCGTCACAATACAAAGAACCAAGAACCCATCAGCAATTTACAGACGTGTAATAAGATAAACACAGTGATAATTCTGACGACGCGGGTGTCCCGCCGTGTTTACCTGTCTACTGTAATTAACTCTTTATTTTTAACTCCACAGACTGTTGTCTGTAGCTAGGGGCACGGATGCGGTTGCTAAAATAGTCCCTGTTTGTAATTTGTGGCTATTATTTTGTCGGAATAAAATTTAAAACAGCAACCCATCATAGTAATGTAGTTTATAACTAAATTCTTGTGTGAAAAGAAAAATAAAGAGTCTGGCGGACATTTTTGTCAACATCTTTTCGTTTCACAAGCAACGTAATAATAATGTAATTGCAAAAGTTTTTCAAAATTTGTTTTTAAATTTTAAATAGAGTTATTAAGTTTTGATCAACATTTACTTAAAACATCTACTACTACTACTATAGCTATTATATTAGTCTATTCTCGAAAGGAGTCGTTTGCTACTAAATGTTTACCAAGTATTTATGATGCCATAAATAATATCACATGGGTTCTACTTTCTTTTTAGCTAGAGTATTAACTTTTTTACCAAACTGCTCACCTTCCTCTAAAGTAGTCAGTAGCTTACAACCCTTAGTCTCGGGTAAGAGGAAGGTGACGCAGCCAGCTATGAGCGGCAAGATGGCGAAAGCCACCGGCGGCATCCAGCTTGCTACGCCTTGCAAGTCGATCACGAACGGCGCCACCATAGAGCCAACGCGGGCCAACATAGAACTAAAGCCGAGTGCTGCGTTCCGCACTACCGTCGGAAACAGCTCTGCACAGTACAGGTACACTACCATAAACACTATAAAGGAGCACAAAACGCCAGCGGTTGCCAGCACCACGGAACCCACTCCCTCTGGAATCACAGCCAAAATAAGCAAACACCCTGCAGTCAGTAAGTGAAATACTATCAGAATAGTCCGCCTGCCGACTACTTGAACCAATGGTATTGCTAGTAAAGAGCCTATGAGGGTCACGCTGGCGCTGGCTGCAACGTTGATGAAAACGTTTCCGCTGAGCTGTCCAACGTACTGTGAAACTCCGTAGTAACAATATCCACATGCTAACCAGTTTATGGACATTACAATGATGTTTTTCCGTAAGTTGGGAGTGCGAAACAGGTCGAGTATGTTTCCTTTCTTCAGTTGATTTTTTTCAATTGATGCTTGATATGCGTCGATGTCAGCTTTTATACTGGTGGTAGGTCGTTTATTTCTGCAAATGATTTATACTTTAAAACATATTAGAATTATCGTACCTAATATTATTTGATTTAAATATATTTTTATTTATAGCGATACACTCCAATATATCAAAGTCACTACGGTTACTTACTACGGTAGTTACGGTGACTAGAAATTGCAGAAAATCAAACTTTGAAATGGTATATTTTTCTACTTCGTACATACTCGTAATTACCATACAAACCAGTAAAAGAAATAGACATGACATTGGATACCATCATTAGTAGCAATTAGCATACATTATAATGTAGGTAACTTACATTTTAGCCACTCTTTCTAAAATGTGAATGGCCTCATCGGTTCTCTTGACTGCGATAAGCCATCTTGGCGTCTCCAGAATCACCACAAAGTAAGACAACATCATCACAGTGCATATCGAAATCGCAAGTTGAAAATCTGAGAAATCTCTAAAGAAGTACCCGAAGGCTGACAGGAGCATGTGGCCCACAGCGAATGGAGCTTGGTACATTGCAGTTAAAATTTCTCTGTACTGTGTACCCACAAATTCCATAAGGATTACAAATCCCATGACCAAGATGCCTCCAACAGACAACCCCACGAGGAAGCGCAAGAACGTAAACGTCCAGTATTCGGGAGCGAACGCGGCTGCTACTCCTGTGGATATTTGGATAATGACAGCCACTAGCATTGGACTCTTTCTACCGAACCTAAAACAAATAGTTCAGCAGGAATTAATTTATGCTATCTATGAATGCTTCAAAAGAACTTCAGTCATTTGTTTGTATTGTCAAAAGTTAATATTATTTGGTTTTAAAATTTAAACTAGTGGCTTTACCCGTAGTTAAAGTTGCCGATGTATTAATTTTGGCTATTGAGCTATTTCCATACCAAAATTTATCAAAATGGGTTTAAGCATAAAGAAGTAACAAATAAAGACAAAAACTTTCGCCTTTATAATAAAAAAAAACCCGTGTAGAATGTGTTTGTGGGAAATAATTTTATACCAAAGATACAAAAGTCATAATGACATAAAAATTAAACACGACTGTATAATTGTGCAACCCCAAAATAATACTACAATAATAATATTAACAAAGCAGCATCACCTGTCTGCAGCCATTCCAAAGAACACGCTTCCCAGTAACACACCTAGTTGAAAAATCATTTGCGTAAAACTAGTTAGCCATTTCTTGTCACAAATCAAGTTCCATTCCGTTGTGATGGTCTTGGAGAATATAGAAGTGTCATAAACAGGATCAAGACAAGGACATGTAGCTGTACCGTTGATTCCGCATACGTAGGACACTCTTGGTGCCAGAAATATAATAGCCATCTGATGAAATCCCGCAAAGAGCTTTGAAAAGAATATCATGAAGCATAGCCCCAGCTGATATCGTCCAAAGCCGCCAAGTATTTTTTGAATCAGGTCGCTTTGAATCATTTTTGCAGGTTTATTTCCTGAAACAAAAAAAAAACTGCTTCCCGAGTTTCCTAATATTTTTAAATGCAAAAGTTTGTATTTGTTTGTTACGTCTTTACGCTCAAACGGATATACGGATATTGACCGGAATTTGGTATGGAGGTATTATAAACCTTGTTTTAACACAGGCTACTTTTTAAACACGGGTAATTCCGTGGGGCGAAGCTAGTTACAACTAAAATCAAAAACAAGTTTTTTGGTCTGCTATACCCAGCTTTGCAATATTTTTGAGACAAATTCGTAAAAACAACAATACAACCTAGAATAAACATGAAATGTGACTTTTTTTCTGACTTTAAATCACAATGATACTCGTATTATTTTGAGTAGTAGGTGTACTTCTTACCGTTAACTGTTTTTGGGCTTGTTATTTTCATTTTAAAAGATATACTTATACTATCTTTTTGATTCACTTTTAACCCAGAATTTTTTAAATTTAGGTAAATGTCGAATATCACG
This sequence comes from Peribatodes rhomboidaria, assembly GCA_911728515.1. NCBI lineage: Eukaryota > Metazoa > Arthropoda > Insecta > Lepidoptera > Geometridae > Peribatodes > Peribatodes rhomboidaria. The sequence continues at coordinate 9,599,600 of OU452175.1, read as the reverse complement.
CGTTAGTGTTTTTTTTTAAATAAAGAATAGCAAACATGCTACAGACTAACAATCTGGCTACTAGAATTGTTGCTATCACTGTGCGAACAATTTTATTTGTGGTACCTCACTAAACTTCTACTATCACTAAAATTGAGATAATTCATCTGCGTTTAGATAAAATCAGTTGAATGCAAAGATTAAGATAACTCTGCTGCTGTTATCTCTAAGGGCATAAATAGATTAAATATTAGTGTAAAAAAAATGCTTGCTTCGTGTTTAAGTTTCGTTGGTTATTCTCTTAAGTTTCTAGTTCTCTTGCTACCAATATTAAGATATTATATTTAATAAATGATATATCTATTCTACGATATAATTGTTTAAATAAAAAACTATAAATGAAATACTCATAGGATATTACATTTAGGATGTACGCACGCGTAAACGTTATTTTTAACCTACTTCAAAAAAAGGAGGTAAATCGTCATTTATGAACCGATTATAGTTTAGGTTTAGTAAGTATCATTCTGTAGAAGAGAAGTCGGTTTTATATTTTTTAAAGATTATTTTGTTGGAGATATGTCACTGATAATTTTAATATCGCGTGGTGCCTACATTTTACTTTTAAGATCATTCTTGGCTCTTACAAAGTATGCGACGCTAAGCTCGTAGCTCCAGATAGACTGTACTTAGCCGGAAATTAATAAGGCTTACGTCTTATAATCTAAAGGACAGAATAGACGTAAATACTCTGTAAGTGACATGAAGTTTAATTGCTGAGTCATCTGAGACTGGAGGTATTCTGCTCAAAGAAGGCAATCTCAACGGTACGTTACAAAGAGGAAGCCGTACAAATATTATCATACTAGGTATACCTACTAGCTCCGGACTGCGTGGAAAATTTAACAGAGACCATTATTTTTCCGGGATAAAATTTTATTTTTTATCATTTAGGTCGTTTACTAAATCCCTAACAGTCCAATGTCGATAGTTTTATACGTTGCCGCGTTGAAAAGGGACATAAATAAACCCAATTTCATTTTATTAACTTTATGCAAGTAAACAAATATTGTTTTTTTTTTTTTTAAATACATTTATTATTTTATACAAATATCCATAATATCGTCACACCTTTCCCCGAAGGGGCTGGTATAGGTATATGTACCACCAACACTTCGCAGGATGATATTCAGTCCCAAATGTGACAGGGGCGAGCCTAATGTCATACACCAGGCTCCAGTTTATTATTTTAATGTAAGTAAAAAATGCTCTATGGGGTAAAATCATTATTAACTACAATGCCGATGAAGATAACAATAAATTTCTCCTTACATACAGGAAAGTACCTAAACCGAACTTTGAGGATTTATTTACTTAACTTGCTGCGCCCCGCGGTTAAAAAGTATCCTATGTGCTATTCTAGACTATAATCCATCTCTGTGCAATTTCATCCAGATCTGTTCAGCCGTTCTGGCGTGAAAGAGTAACAAACATCCATCCATCCATCCATCCATTCTTACAAACTTTAGCGTTTATAGTATAATATTAGTAGGATAAGTATCCACACAAGCTATTTTTTTGAGTTGTAAGCATAGCAATGATAATCTCAGCGGTTTACAAGTTTAGATATTTATGTACACTGCTAGTGTGGATACAAATCCCAACATTGAACTAATGCAATATGAAGTTACCATTGTTGGTAAGGTTTGGGTACATAGCATTCACTCCTACTATATTTACATAAAATACTGCTATCAAAACATTTTTATTTACAGTGTAAGTCCTTACCTACTTAAAAATAAATGTAATGGTATAAAAGCGATGGCATCCTAGTTGGGAGAAGGTCCGCCTCTCAAGCCAGAGGGAGCGGGTTCGAACCCAGCCGACGGCACGCACCAATTTGTTCATTGTGTGAACATTATGTGCGTATTGTATGTCATCTGCTACATGACTGGAGCCCGGTGTATGGCGACAGGCTCGCCCCCTGTCACATTTGGGACTGAATATCGTCCGGCGAAATGTGGGTGTTGTATTACACCTCTGCCACCCCCTCGGGGGAAAGGCGTGACGATATGGTAAAAAAGAAAAATATCTTTGAAAACGTTGATTCTTAACTTTCTTTTTGTAAATTACACTTTTTGTAGTTAGTATAGTTACAACTAGAAAACGCTGCTATTTACCTAAAATTACTAAGCAAAATAAAGTATCTGTTTTCTTACCGAGTCTGTTGAGAAGCAAGTCATTGGATCCGCAGTAATTGCAGATTGCTCCTGCGCAGGTGGTCTAAAAGGAATGTTGATGTATTCAAAGTGCCATGATTTCTACGCAAACTTGAACTTTCAATAATGAGCAGGCAGTAGCTTAGTACTTAAACTACGTTTTGCAAGTTTAACGTGTAATTTACTATAATTGAATGTATTCGTAAGTAATTACAGCTTCCTGAGTTAAGCCTTTTATGTTGAACGTGAAAATTAAAATGGCAATAAGGTGAAGTGCATTATTTGATTTTATATAATGAGTAGGTAATTGGTGAGGCACTTGTCCGACCACCCTGGTGAGTTATCTATGAGTAGAGCTAGAAACGAGCTAGAGAAGCGAGTATATGTTTCCGATCCTTTTGTCGCTGGGCCACAGAACATATAATAATACTACGTATGTATATTCTCCCCCTCCCGCAAAATCGAGGCTTCCGCTCCCCGCCACCGATTTAGAGCTGTCGAGGAGCTGACTTGAGCATGGGACGCGCACGACGAGCAGTGGCTCTATTCGGAGAATAGAGATTTTTATCTCACCTTTTTACGTCCTTGTTGCTCTCGTTTGAAACGTCATAGGTGTGAGAGTGACCAAGATGGTATTTTAAAGTTAACGTTTGTTGCTGGTCGATACCTTCGGTTGACTTGACACACGGCTGACACAGCACACTTCATGATTGTTTATTTATGAGCATGTATACAAGAAGAACATTATTTATTATTGTTATCGTAATTTTTATTTAAAATGTGAACATGGATTAATACAATAATACATACCTGGATGAGTATTAGTTGTAAATGAAGTGAAATGTGATTTATGTAATGAATTACCTACTTGGTTGTGTATTGGATACTTGGACATTCCTTCAAACTACGTGATTAATTGAGTTGGAGTGTTGTGATTGTTAATATTTGTAGGTATGCAAAATGTAAAGTTACGAAATCTATAGAGAGAGAAGACTAATAACATCAGTATCAAAAGCTTCATATACCTAGTAAGTTTATTCATACAGTGACAACCTTAGACTTCACACACACAATTGCGCGTGTACAAAACGACATCTGTGTACTGTCTATGTAATTGGTAGCTAGAACGCGGCTTTTGTATAGAGATTTAGTCAAGTTTCCGAGGTTTGGCTGAACTATAGCAACGTGTACGTCGAGCGAGCATTATCTACTTGCCAAGCGATTGCGACAAACTAGTAGAACGAGTTTTCACCGACAGTTCGGATGTAGCAGTCAGCGATCAAGTACCTGCCTATGTTAATAAATAATAAATTAATTAATTCGGGACACTTTCACACACGGTCGCCTGACCCCAAAACTAAGTAAAGCTTGTACTATGGCTGCCAGAGGCTTATATATTTATGTATATTAGTTTTTTTTTATGTAGAATAGGTCGGCGTTTGACCACCAACTCGCCTGATGTTAAGCGACGTTGTGGTCTAAGATGGAGCACGACGACCTATAAGGTACTTATTCACTCTAGCCTTGAAGTTTTGTAGAGTGAAGAAGTACAAAGACGGCAGTTGAGTGAGGCGCTACAAGTGCGCCACTGCTCAGACTCGTCTTCGGATACATACTTAGATATTTTTAAATACATACTAAAATATATATTAACACCCAGAAATAGAACAAACACTAATGTTCATCACATGAATGTATGCCTTAGGTGGGAATCGAACCCACGCCCTCACGCTCAGAAGGCAGGTTCACTACCAACTGAACCACCGAGGCAGTCACGTGTATGTCTTTTATTCATACGGAAACTATATCTATTGTACATACAAAACATTTTGTTCGTTGCTTATATACCTACCTACATGCCGCCGGTTGATGGACAAGTGCCTTATGGTAAGTATGCATAAAAAGACAAACACAAGTTATAGCTATTTTTACGTCCTTTTGCTATCAGCATAATATTGGTTAAATAAATGGATTATTAGAAATGTAGGATGTACCATAGGTACCCAAGTACTTAAACTTCTAATGTATCTTTGCATATAGCTGTCTGGCTCATGCTTGCAAAGCAACCGGAAGCAGCATATCTTTACAAAACTTCCGTTTGCCCAACGTCCCAAAGGAACTCGGCCGCCGTTTTTCATAACCCTTTCCTACCATAGATTTACAAATACATGGATCTCAGGCCTAATACAATATTCACAAATACAGAATGCGTATTTTTTCCAACACGTAAATAAGATTAGTTTCTACTTCATTGATTACGATTCCGCTTTTTTTTTTTATTTAAAATTACACTCCACGGACTCCGGGGACCGTGACTTTTGTTAACATAAATCATTAATTATTATTTAAGGGGAATACAGGTAGAGGGGGTTAGTTATTAAGTCTTAGTATTTACTATTTATTTAGATAGGTACATTTTAAAATATTAGTAAATTAAATTAAACCCAATTTGGTCAAAATGATGCCTAATTTTAATAGCAATGTTTTAATCTACGTGTATAGATTAGTGGCTGTTCTTTCATTCCGTATGACGATTTAAGGGAGGAGTTCTGTACGTTACTTAACACAGCAATATTAGTAAATAAGCCAAAAAATATCTATTTTATGTGTTAGAAAAGGAAAAAGACCATAATGAAAACTAAAATAAACCAAAAAAACCTTTGACTCGGACATTGTTGAGCGTTGCCCTGAAATCCATGATCCAAAAAAACATGGTCTAGCATATAGCAACACGTGATAACGTCTTCGTCATCCGTCTCTTTCGAACTTGTTGTAAATGACTTTTTCGGTCTTGCTTATGCATTGATTGACGTCACTACGTGTTGCTAAATGCATGACTGGCGGAGTACATATATTATTTAACCAAGCTGAAATCCACAGTTTTAAATCATTGTTTCCCGCTGACCAAAGTCGCACTTTGCAGGCCTTCGTAAAAACTCTTCTCCCATTTAATTTTATGGCTAGGGTGGCGAGAACCCAACGGTCGCATAGTATCCTTTGCCACTCATTTTACTGTTTGTATTTTTTCACAGCGAAGGAATGTTGGGCGGTTTTGTAAGTTTGTCAGTGGTTGCAATGAAGCTTTTTTTTTTGGGTCGTTATTTTTAGCTGAACCTACAGTTTTTTTGCAGAGAATGTTTGGCTCATTTCATTCTTTCTTCATGTTTATCTCTGAATGGGAACTGGATGGAACTTTATTCTTGTAAATATCTGCAGATCTGTAAGTGTTCAAAGTAAACATTTATGTTTACAACGTTGCCTCTCCATGGTGCTAAAATGAAACCAAAATAATTCATTCTAAAAACAAAAACTTGTTCTTCAATAAAATAAGAAGGTACAACGGAAAAAGGTTGGAATTCCGACAAGGTTTTACAAATGCTTTGTACGTGCCTTCTGACTGGGTCACTACAGAAAGTCCAAGGGGCTTGTATTGAGAAAGTAGGTTGCTTCTCAAGTACCTACTACTCATTCTGCCAGTTTCCAGAGAAGAATTACTAAAACTTAAATTTATCCTAATATTATAATGTGGTAGAAAAAAAAACTTGTATATTTCCCTTTATGAAACACGCCACAAAATCCTAACCACGAATTTACGGATTTAATAAATATTTTTGCGGCTCAATTCTATTGAATAAAATAAAGGCAATTTCTTAGAAAACTTTTTGTAAATGATTTTTTGGATAAGTAGTTAAGAACATAATATAGTGTAATCTATAAGCTCCTTAAGTTAGTATAAAAGAGGGTATGAAAAATTGCGAAACTTTAAACTGGAGCCAAGATAAGTATTTAATTACTTTTTTATTACTGGCAGTGAGCATTTTATGCCTGAAAAGTTCGTTTTAGAGCTTGGAGCTGAATATGTCATAAAAGAAAAATCTCAAAACTAGATTAATTAGGATGTTACAAGTATTTAATCCTGCCCTTAATAGGTACAATTAAGCGTTTATAAAAAACCAAACCTAGAAGTATCTTTATTCCAAATTTGAAGTACAATCTAACATCACCTCGCGTAATTAGCAGCTGCGGGTCATTCTAGAGTCAACTACCAAAGCTCCTAGTCGCCACTCTATAATCTCTATCCATTAGAATGTGAGACAGGTAAAGCACGAAATAGTATCTGACTAGCTGAGTCCCGCGGTTTTACCCGCGGTTAAAAAGTAGCCTATGAGTAAGCCTAACCCAGAGCCTGGTTAGGCTCGGAAATGAAATGAAATTCATGAAATTTAGCATGGAGTTAGTTTTACTTCCATACTAAATTTCATGAAAATCCTGCCATCCGTTTAAGCGTGAAGAAGTAACAAACACACGTAGACACTTACAAACTTTCGCCTTTATGATATTAGTGCGATTGGTCACTGTCCATCTTTCTACTACAACAGTAATCAATTTATGCCAAGCTTCAGCAGTCCCAATTTCGATAAGTTAGTGACGTTCCAGTTTACATCCTACGAATCGATTTACACTCGAGTCGAGTGCCCAGCGTCAAGGGACGGCAATCGTGTATTGACAGCGCCACGGATATTAACCACTCGATGGCTAATTGTTCCCAGTTCAATTATCGAGCAGCTGTCACCGTATTCAACTGGACCGAAGTGTTGGGGATGTTGGTTTTCAGTACAAAAGCGATCGAGGTTTGCTATTAGATGACACAGCGTACCACAGACATTCTTTGATAGCCATGTTAGGTTATGTAACTACTATGTATGGAATAAATAGATTTTATTTTGATCCAGCAACGCACCCGTGGAAAGGCGAGCAATTTATTTTCACATTTTGCATTGAAAAACTATGAAATGAATATTGATAACATATATTATGCCTACAGACAGAATCGCTTGCATATTTTTACTTTGTGCTTATCCATGCTAACTACTGCGTTGTAATTTTTTTGTTAAACAAAAATAACTGTACTCTTTTACTAATATAATCTTATTTGTTTCTGGTACTGGTCAAATAGTTACAAAAATTAAAACAAAACATGCTTCTTGTGTAGCATGAAAATGTAACAATCGCACAGAAAAGCTTAGGTACTGCTCTTACCATTATTTAGCTTCACAATTCAACGGGACAGTGTAGATGACCGGACCTGAAACAAGTTGGCGGAATCGATTAACAATTTGTTAAATCGATGTTGAGAGGGTGCGAGGTGAATGTTTGTCACTAGTCCATAAAACACTACCGATAGGGCTGTGGTATTACCAGCAATATGCCAAACATGACAAGATGTCTGAAGACTGAAGAAAGTTTTTGACCGGCTCACGGACGATTACTGCCCTTATAAAGTACTAGCTGCGACTCGTGGTGCAACTCTTAGTTCAAAAGTAGCCTATTTTTGATTTCAAACTAATTTATCTCCGTGCCAAATGTCATCCAGATCCGTTCAGCCGTTCTGGTGTGATTTAAACATCCATCCATCTAAACTTTCGCATTTATAATGCTCTCTTAAAAAAAAAAAACATATTTTCGCCATTTTGAAAAAAATCCTAAAACTTTCTATTCTATTCTATTTCCTATTTCTATTCTCAGTACATTGTAATTATCGAACCTACTCACAAAATTTCACGAGAATCGTTTGAAAAGTAGAAAAGTAGTTGGCTTTCGTCTGACTGTAGAGGAGAACAGTCAAACGAAAGCATATTTACCCAAGTTGGAACGGAGATACTTCGCTCGCACTTCGCTCGCTCGGTCAATAAATACAAAAGTAGGAATTCGATATCGTAAACTTGGCAAACCTAGAACACTTCATGAAACCCCTCTTTCAAATACCTATCAAACTTCTCATTTGACTTCGATGTTGGTGAAGACTGTTGGATTGTTGGTCTTTATCTTCAGTTTCTTTGAGTTGAATCTCAGAGTTAGCTAATTGAATTATTATTCCCAAAGAAAAACTCACAGTTGAGATATCTACAGCGTGAAGTTTACGCTAAGTTTGCGTTTCCATTTAATTAAGTTTTGTTGATTTGAAAGCTTCTACGCATTGCTTTGTCATTTAGATTTGGTAAACTTTTGTTTCAATTTGAATTTATTTGTGATGTTAATTTGTACTATTGTTGTATAAAGTGAAGGTGTTTGTGATTATAATTAAATTACTACGAAAAACCCCCCGGCACAGACTACATGTTTACGTTTTCAGGATACTTTTTCAATTTATGAACTGACATGCATTTGTTAAATTTTAATACTATTTGCGTCCGTACTTAATGACCTTTACTTGTTACTATTATTTCATTCTGTGCTTTAACGTAACTGCAAGAACTGGATGCTTAAATATTGACCGCAGTGAGTTGCATTTCTGACTCATTAATATTTTATTGCTGCTTTAACATTTATTATTTACATTCCATTCTGTAGGCATTTTAAATTGAATCTTTCGCAATATTTTAACATCGAGTGACATAAATTCTGTACGGACAAGTCACATATCCGAATATCTGATTACCAGCAAGCGTGGGCTGATGCCGCTTTTGGTCGACCCTTTAGGTGCTTACCATGTCCGAACGCCATTCATGATGCTCGTAATTTTATGCAAATACCCCGTTAATACAAACAAATAAACATTTAATGCTTTTCGGACGTTGAACAATCGACTTTGTTTTCGAAGCGACAGAGTTGAAATCGAAAATTGGAAAGAGTTCGAAAAACACGTGATCATGCGGTACAATCCCAGCATTTTCTCCACACCTCATTAACCGAGTCAAAATTCTGATTCAGATTATTTTCATTCGACGAGGATTGGGTATCGGGACGGCTAATCAACCACAAAAATAATGAGCTCTCGATTTTTTTACTCCTTTACTGGCACGGTTATTGCCTTCAATAAATTATTTTGAGTCGTAATTTTTGCTGATTCGCTTTGCTCCGGAGCTGATGGATTGATCAATCCATTACGGATCGAGAAAGAGAAAAGGTTTTTTTCTTTATTTGCTAAGAGCTCGGAAGATTTGTTTCTCTTACAAATTAGGATTATCATCTAAAGATGTTACTTGTTATCAATTCAAGAAAAAATCCTAAAAGGCATCTCTAATTTTTATAGCATACACCGTCCAAAATTTTCAATTACGTACCTACCTCTGAAATTCTGAAGCTATTTTTCTGTTTTCCTCCGGCTATCATTCGCTCATCAAAGTGGCGATCCAAAAATTGCAAATAATTTGATACGAACCGCTCCGAGCGCCTAGTTTACGACAGGACAAGAAAAGCATTAGCATAAAATATGCATCCGAAATTATAGCTTAATGCATAAAGTTTTTATGGGTCTCTTAAGGGGATCAATAAAGAGAAGGGTAATGTCTTTTTGGGGTTTAATTTGTGTTCTTAATGCAATATTGCTGTAGGTAAGTGATATTTTGAAGAGCATCAACTTCTACCTCCACTTACGGAAGCGTGTTGTTACAAAAAAGAAATACAAAGAGCGTTGTCACGCTATCTTTGAAGAACACTTTGGGCGGTAGTGACATACTGTTCTAAAATTCGTTGTAACTGTTTTTGAAAAGCAGTTGATCTTTAAAACGTAGTAACTTATGGCCGCCAGTTGTTACACTATGGCTTAAGATTTTTCTGTTCTTTTGTCTTTGTTATTTCTGGTGTGAACAATAAAGTGTTTATCTATCTATCTATCTAAAACGCAATTAAGTTTGATGGTATATTATTTTTCTACCAAAACATAATAAGGACAAGGTATATTTTACGTCGATTGAACTTAAAGACCATCCCCAAACAGGTTATAAGGTACATTCTACTCAAAAAGCGCGTTACAAATATCTGCCAGAGAACACAACAGTGTGTCAGAAATTTTTAAAATTATAGTCACGCATCTTCCATCACGAACGATGCACCACACACGGAATAATAAATAATTATTGCGGCACTCATTATGAAGTAATTACCATGAAATGCGTTCAATGCATTATTTAATTTACTTTACTCGTCCTTTTCACTTCTCGTAGCTATTTAACTGTAAACTTTTATGAGTGTAAGTACCGTATTGAACTTAAGTGAGTTAATGTATGCAATGATCGTAAATATGCATAAATATGCACTATAAACATAAATAATGAGAACAATAAACTTAGTGCTTAAATGGTTCATGTTTTATGAACACGGAACAGATTAATTATTCTAAGTGAATACCTACGGAGAATGATTAAGAAATTGTTAAGTTAAAATACCTGCAGCACAACACAAATTCCGTTAAATAGCTTTATCAACTTTTCCCCGAATTTCAATCACAACGTTAGCGGGTCACTGAGCAGCTACCAAATCTGTTACTTTTATAAATTAAGCGGCTAATTTAATCTTAGGTAAAATAACACGTTAATTTACTTAAGATTAAATAAGAAGAAAAAATAAACAGTAAGAAAAAAGAGAGCTTTAAATTGGAGCTATTTGTGGCAAATGTTGTATTAGGTAGAGACTACCTGCTGTTATAGCTACCAACCTATTATTTGCGGTTAAGTATAAAATATTGGTGAAGTTCACCAACTGGCGAGGCAACTGTCATGTGTATTACGCACTTCGTGCAAACAAGGAACGCCACTCTCTACCTCATTAGAGTTTGAAAGCTCCATGTTTGGATACATATTATTAAATTCACGACCGAACTTTGGGAAAATAAATTGTTAGTGTGATTTTGTTTGACTTTGTGCAGTCTATTTTTGTGATGCTTGAAATTAGACAATACCATGGGCTTATCTTGAGCTTTTTTTAGGGTAGGGCAAACGTAAATTTATTCGATAATAAACAGTAAGGACTTTAAAATGCTTTTTATTAACTTACTGATTTTAATTTTTACCCGACTGCGCAAGAAGAAAGTTTATGTTTTTCGAGTATATGTATGTATCTATTTATGTGGGTATGTATGTATGAGGATTCTTTTGCACGCCTTACATCCTAAACAGCTTGATATGTGTATTTCGACAGTCATGTGAGGTGTCATTTGAATGGTATTGATAGTGGAAGAGACATAGGGTACAACATTTAACAGCCAGGTTTTTTGTTTTTCATAGAATTATATTAAATAAATAATATAAAAATTTTCAATAATAGTTAAAATTTCAATTTCAATTCCTATTTATTGCGTCATGCAAAGGCCGACACGCCGGTTTTCTGTCATTGTTGACAGCAACCATTATTTTTAAATTGAAAAACCTACATATTGATCTTGAACTTTTCTCACCTTGTCTCACCGTGGGTAAAACTATGAACAATACTAAAAGCATTTTTATGGAGCGTATGACTTGAGATTATGAAACTTAGTTTTAACCGTTGTTTGCCCAATTGAATATTTTCAAATAAATCAAAGCTAAAAATAAATTTTACACTTCTAACAGATTTTTTTTCCATTCATTCAAAAGTGACCATCTATTGATTTAAACTTTTGTTTTTGAGTTCAGATATGCACACGGAGTTTTCCTAAAATTATTTCGATAGTAAAACCGAAAAATCTAAGGAGAAAAGGGCAAATTTGTACCCTCTATTCCCAAAGGTATTCATCCCGGAGTGACCGACGTAGCACGTAACGCGGTCGCCACTTTGACATATCGGCGGGCTTACCCGGATCCTTGACTGATTTATGGTTTACGTAAATCTACAATTTACACGACATTGTGATTGCCTCTGCTTGATCTAATCGCTGATCTGGCTTGGAGATAGTAGTTTTGTATCACCATCGGTTAGAACTCCTTGTTTGTCAGTCTTTTAACGTTTGTTGGATTCGTATTCATCAATAAGATCTTAATTGTAATAAAAATTTGTTGATTTGAACAAAGGTTGAGTTGTTCCTTACAATGAGTAAGGTGACAATTTTGTTAAAAAAATTATATTTGAGTGGTAAAATTCATGTTTTTTATTGCTTTTAAGCATTAAAGTTTTACATAAATTGCTGATGTTTCAATAACTATTTTACTTACTTATTTATTATTCTAAACCTTTTTAAAATCAATTTTCAAATATTATATTGACCTTAGTATTGTGTTTTCCCCTTGCATTGCAGGGGAAAAAACATTTTGGAAGTTCTTTTCTATATTGAAACAAATGTCGCCTGACCTCTTTGTGGACCTCACTATTGCATAAAACAAGGTTTCTACCCTAAATATGTAATGCGTAGTCTCTTTTTACATTAACACGATGTACTCACATGAGCGAGGCTTGACCACAGCAACTAAACAAAGCAGTAAAACACTTGAAAAAACGGGAGTTTCTCGATTACGTCAATATGCACTATAAGACATAAAAAGTAAGTAATTTCAATTCACAGTGACATTTCCTGCTTTTGTCTAAAGCTACGAATAAATGACCAATGTCCAATAAAATGTGTAGGAAGAGATCTAAGGCCCGTAAGCTAAAACCACGCTCAGTCTTAGTTCAACATTTAAATTGGTTCTTCATTTGAAATTGGTTTTAAACATAAAAACAGTTTTAAATCGACATTCATGACCAAGCGCCGTTTTTCAATATGGCCCTAAGACTTTATTTAAAGTTTTCATTCAAAACATCATAGTGCTAAATTGCTATATTCTGATCTCTCTGACTCTGTCCGAGAACAGTTTTGTAAATGGTTTTTACTGTGTAAGCAACGGACTTAAGATTTGAAAAATATCGTTGCATGCGAAGAGATAAGCTAACAAGCAAAATGTCCTAATTCTACAAGTTTGTATACTGAAAACACACTGTAACCTGGTCGTCACATTGTTTATTCAGTTCAGACCTTTTGGCTTAATCCTTATCGACCAGTCTATCCGTGGTTAGAAATCTACATACCTATGAATAGCTGTGCGTGTGTATACTTGCGGGAAATGGGATGTGTGACTTTTGATGCGTTCATGAATTTGTATGAGACCTAACTCGCGTGAATGGGATTTAGGAATCAAGCTATTTGGTTAATGTTTTGTTTACACACTAAGATGTGGATACACACACTAAATGGTGTTGAATCTTTTGTACTGCTCTCTAAACTAAACATATTTGATGAGGCCAAATTTTATCAGTAGGTATGCGTTTTCATTTTTAATACGAGAGAAAAAGTGGCAAAAGTTTTAGAGAATCCAAATTTAGCTCAGTTTAGAAAATAGCACATCACCCCCCTTATTGTAACCGTAGTAGTAATGATCATCGTGTGCCTTCACGATTGCTCATGTGACGCGACTAGTAGACACGAGCAAGATGACGGTAATGCTCAATACTCTTAGTAAATCAAGCCCAAGAGAATATTAAATATTTTTTTTTGCATTACAAAGTTACTACGCATAAAATAGTCCTTAGTTGCTGCCCGCAGGTTTTACAACGACTGATGGTAAACTCAACACCACAGAAACCAATTACAATAATAATGGATCGCCATTCAATTATAGTGATGCATCTGATTACGAAGCACAAAGCCTGAGCACACCCCCGATTACTCCACACTCTAGCCTTTGATATAAACCTCAGCCAGCACGTCCGACCCACCCTTCCCCCTTCAAATCTTTACATTACAGAGGATAAAGGGGTGATTGAAAGCATTATCGCGGCTCTACACGAATTGGACGTGTTTACCTGAAGCGTTGGTAGAGCACCCTCAATGTCAGGGATCTAAATGTTTAGTAGAATATACGCAAATTTTTATACGGTATACTTTTTTTGTGAATTTGTTTAGGAAATTAACAGTATTTACTATGGTAGATATTTCAGTTTTAGTTTTTAACAAATGAATACACATAAACATTTAACTAAATTAATAGGCGATAGGAAATGTATTATTTTCAAAATTTTTTTTTTTTAACTTATGTTTATTCGTTTTTTACTTAAAGGCTTACTTTGCTCTATATTGACCGTAAGCCAAATAATTTTGCTAGTAGATATTTGAAATTGTACATAATATTTTGTTCATGTTCTCATTAGGCTTGCGGTCAAATTTGGTTTTTCAATGTCAAATTCAACTGAATAGATCCTGGATTTTGGATGTTTATAGAAATACATGTAATAATAAATACAACGCAATAGTCTAATCTTCTAATCCTTTATAATCAACTTTGTCAATTCAATTTCTTTATTTGCTCGTCAATGGGTTACAATGATCTTAATTTAGGTTTGAACAGCCAATAACTACCTCACATTAGGTGTGCAAATTGTCAATAAATATGATGTCAATAAAATGTTATGAAATTAAGTAAATAAAATGTCAAATAAAAACATATTTAAACACTTAAAAAAATGAAATAATGAGAATGTTAGCAAAAAAACTTAATATTTATCGTGATAAATATGGTAGCGACACGATGCTTTGTCCAAGAATTCTTTTGTCGTGTAAAAACTTTCACTCACTAGCCACTTTTTCAACTCCGTACTAAATTTATCAAAAGGCAAATCTACTATTCTATTTGGAAGGGAATTATAAATGAGAGGTGCCATGTAAATGCAGTTGTTCCTGAACAATTCCAATCTTACACTGGGCATGTTGAGTTTTATATGAGTGTCTGTTCTTTTGTTGCAGCTATCAAAAGCCGTAAATAATGATGGGTTACATTTCACAAATTTAGCCATTTCATAAATATACATGCAGGGCACTGAAAGGAGGTTCTGAGACTTAAAAACAGGTTTACAGGATTCGATCCATTTCATGCCGAATATGGCGCGAATGCACTTTTTCTGTGCCCTAAAAACTTTCTTTACTAAATAATCACTGGCGTTACCCCAGGTTATAATTCCATAACGAATAACAGAGCACACATAAGCGTGGTACACCATTAGCACTGTATTAAGAGGTGCACAGCGCCGTAATCTTTTTAATGCAAATACAAAGCTATTGAGTTTTAAACAAATTGAGTCAATATGATCCTTCCAGGTTAGATGTGCGTCAACAGTAATTCCTAAAAATTTAATTTTTGCTACTTGTTCAATTACATTATTTCCATAATTTATATTAATGTGAATTTTTTGACTCCGCTGTGTTTTAAAATGTATTAATTTAGTTTTAGTTAAATTTATTTTTAATTTGTTTGCTTTTAACCAGTTAATTACATTACATAAACAGATCTTTACATCCTTGTCGAAATTATTAATGCTATCACTTTTAATTATAATAGTTGTATCATCAGCAAATAAAATACTACTGTGTTCAAGAGCGTGAGGAAAGTCGTTAACATACAACAGGAAAAGTAAAGGCCCCAATATACTACCCTGAGGAACTCCACAGAGATTGACCTTTTCATCCGAGTCGAAGTCCATTATGCAGTTGGATTTTTTATCATGGCGAGAGATTCTCGTTATTTGCTTTCGGTCACTTAAATAAGAATTAAACCAATCATGGGCAGGCCCTCTGATACCGTATTTATACATCTTATTTAATAGTATATTATGATCGACGAAGTCAAACGCCTTGCTAAGATCAAGAAATAAAGCACATGACGGTATCTTTTTTTCGATATTTTGTAAAATTAATTTTAGGAGATTAAAAGTAGCGAAAGTAGTAGACCTAAACTTTCTGAAACCAAACTGCTCTTTAGCCAGGATATTATTTTTATTTAGATAAGAAATTAATCTTTTATAAAGCACTTTCTCAAAAATTTTTGATAAAATAGGTACCAGGGCAATCGGTCTATAGTTGTCCATATCTACCTTAGAGCCTCTTTTGTGCAAAGGTTTAATTACTGAAATTTTTAACCTATCCGGCATGCAACCTTGCTCTAAAGATAGGTTAATTATGTAAGTTAAGGGCTCTATTATATATGGACACAACTCTTTAATAAGATATTTATTATTAATTTGTATTCAGATCTAAAACATAAAAATGAATCGCTGAATGTGTTGAGCGCAAATCTCGAGAACAGCTGAACCCGATTTGCTAATTATTTTTAAGAACCAACTGCTTAAGAACTCGTATTTGAAGGAAAATTCTTTTTTTAAATCCTAGAGATTTTTTTTAAATCCTGAAAAAAAAAGAATCGACTGTTAGGTGGTACGAAGTTCGCGGGGTCAGCTAGTATTTCATAAAAGACAGAGGTTTGAAGTACTTACTTGTATCTACGGCGGCAGAGAGAGGAGTGAGTTATTTTTCACCCGTTCTATGTTCCCTAAATCCGTCAACTCTGTTCGCATTTACATTCGAGAGACGGTAGCTGTCATCGGCCAGTTTATGCAGGAGTGACCCATGTTTATAATAACTATGCAAATTAAACCGATACCACCCCAATCGCTCTACAGGCCGTATATTCAATTTGTAACTCTGATTAAACCTCTTTGGTATTCAACTCGATGGTATACAATTTAAAATTTATTTTTTGTTGACATTTTCAGTATGAACAATCGACGTTACCGAGTTGTTTGAAGTACCCATGATCCAAAAAAAACAAGGTCTAGCATTTCGGATGTAAACACGTGATGACGTCACTCGTCATCGTCATCCGTCTCTTTCGAACTATTTGTAAATTACTTCTTTCGGTCTCGCTTAAGCATCGTTTGACGTCACTACGTGTTGCCCACGTGACCGGAATACCTGGCGGAGTATATTATTATACCATAGAAGTACCTATGTATAATTACCATATTACCATATTACCATAGAAGTACCTATTGACTGCCTCGGTGGCTCAGTTGGTAGTGAACCTGCCTTCTGAGCTTGGGGGCGTGGGTTCGATTCCCACCTAGGGCAAACATTTATGCGATGAACATTTGTGTTTGCTCTATGTCTGGGTGTTAATATGTATTTAAGTATGTATTTAAAAATATCTAAGTATGTATATCAGTCCCTGGCAGCCATAGTACAAGCTTTGCTTAGTTTGGGGTCAGGCGACCGTGTGTGGAAGTGTCCCGAATTTATTATTATTATTATTATTATTATAATGTAATTGTGGACCTACTTTATTACACTTTTTTTTTTCTTTGCTCCCCCATCCAGGGGAATTTGGCGTCGCTCGTCTTTTGAATTTAACAGTGTCAAGTTAAAATAGTATTTTACAGATGATGGAGTGATGATGAAAAGGTGATAATGACGGTGATAAATAGGGATTCATCATCTTCATTATCACAGAAAGGGTGATAATGACAATGATGAAAAGGGATTCATCATCTTCATTATCACCTTTGTATTGAATTGGTGGAAAAAAATTGAACTGAATTGGTGTAAGGGGAGCCCTCCCCTTACACCAATTCAGTTCAATTTACAATTTCAATTTCAATTTACCCCCCCTTACCCCATTTCAGTAAAGTGATGGATATTTTACTGAAACTTTAAGTGGAGTTTTGTAGAGAACACAAAAAATTACGTTTTGCAATGTTTGTATCATTTGCCCACACTCGTGCACCTTAATAAACCGATAAAGGTTAATAATCCACCATTTTTACACTTTTACACTAAAAAAATCACAATATGTATTTAGAAAATAAGACAAATTCATCATATCATCTTTTCGGTTCCCGCCAAAAAACCCTTATTATACGTTTGTGTTGTGGGCCGCCATGGGTACAACACAAGAAGAAAGGTACCTATAAAGGTACCTATATGCTGGGTAATGTCCTCATACAGGCTTAAAATGATGATGATGATTAAATTACTACTTACTTATGAACTAAGTATGTTATTATGTAAGGCCCGCATGCTAAAAAGATGCTCAGTCTTGAATCTCTCGAATTAGGTTTTACCATACACAAACGTTTTTGAAAACGGCCCCAGGGGCCGCATTCTAAAACGACGCTCAATTATGAATTTTGTTTTAAAACTAGTTTTATCAATTATTAATCTCGTTTTAGAGATATTCATAATAGAGCGTCGTTTTAGAATCCGGCCCTAAGAGTTTTATTAGTAACTGTTCCAATGAGTATTTTTTAAATTGTATAATAAATTAATTAACTGATTCCGAACCGTACAAGCACAGAGATCTGAATTTTGCGGTGCTAGCTTACTCTTACTCTTACTCTAAATGAAAACATTGACTGTATTACTGTATTACACATTTATTATTATGTACTGGAGGATATGCACAATCAAATCACAATAAAAATTAAAATAAAAATCTCCATAAAATTTGCATGCCTCTTCAGGCATAAGATTGAAGGACATATCTCAAATTGTATACCAAACGCATGCTATACCATTGTTATTGCAAATAAAAATATCTTTATCTTTATCTTTAAATGCTCGCTAAATCCGCGAGTTCCAGTTAGCCACCCTAGCAATAGTTATATTTTAAAATCACATCCTATGGATTTGGAGGTCCACGTGGCAGGGTATAAGTTACACACGTTACTTTATTGTTGTGAGCAAATTGTACGTAAAAAGTACGTACCGATTTCAAATCATCAGAATTGCGAGAAAATGATAAAATTGTAGAGAACAATATTTGGTCGACCGTCGCATAATATAAATGTAAGGGGGAGGAGAAAATCGGAAAGACTAATATAATTAATAGCTAACAAAAAGTTTTTGGGCTCTTTACGTAGAAGTTTATAATCATTTTATATTAAACTACCTTTCCTAGCTATTTACATTAGCTATTTATTTATGCGTATTTCCACTAAAAAAAAACTGATATGCGTGATCATGCGTTTTTTTTTTGTCGATTAAAAAGACAAGCTTACTGAAGATTTATAAAAAAAGATCATGTCGTTGTTTTTGGAAAAATAAAGGTCATTAAGATAAACTTACTTATTATGTAATTTAAATTTTAGGATATTTGTTTTTATATCCATAACTAGCTGTTTTGCTCGCGACCTCGCTCATGTTTTATAGCCTATGTCAATCAGGAATAATGTAGCTTTGTAATGGAGAAAGAATTTTTGAAATCGGACCAGCAGTTTTTGAGTTAATTCGTTACAAAGATATTTACATACAAATCTTTCCTCAAAAAAAATATTACTAGCTGTGACTCATGGTTTCACCCGCGGTTCCACAGGAACCGTTCATTTTTTGGGGATAAAAAGTACCCTATGTCCTTTTCTGTATCCCAGACAACGTGTATGCAAAATTTCATGATGATCGGTTGATTAGATAAGGCGTGAAAGCGTTACAAACAAACAAACGAACAAACTCACTCTCTATAATATTAGTTAGGATTAGTAATAGTATAGATGAGACACATCGTAGTCAAGCGAAGCGTCTTTTCAATATGTTTGGCAAACAAAACGACAGTGTGTCGCAGGTCTAGTCACGCACATTCCTAAGCGATTATACTAATGCTCTTTTGATTAAAATTCACTGCCTTTTTCAATATTGAATTTTTATGCTTCGCTGGGTTCCGAGTCTTGTTTGATGTAAGATATAAAAATTAATCAATTTCATTTATTTTTGGTTCGACCAATACATTTTGTCTTACTTTGAGAAGATTTTTTATGTGTACTGTATCCGTTGAATTTATATGTAACTGAGAGAACCAATAACTATGTATTTACGAGCTAAAGGAAAACATAATGAATAATGAATAATAAATGATGAAAATAGAGTACTTGGCGGATGTCATCGATTTTTACCATGATACCAAAGATTAATAGGTACTGATTTTCATCAACCCCGATTTTCATAAAATATAGCTGAGAACACTTCCGACTAATTCACCTTTCAAACAAAAATAAAACAAAATCAAAATCGGTTCATCCGTTTTGAAGCTACGATGCCATAGCCAGACACACACACACAAAGACACGTCAAACCTATAATACCCGTCCGTTGTTGCGTCGGGGGTTAAAAAAAAGATTGTTGCTGTTTCTTTACTGTTCTGATTGTTTTATAAACTTTGATTGTTACCATTGAATGACAGGACGAGGCGTGTGACAGCTGACAGCGAACCGGAACAAAATAATGACTGACAATCAACCGCGCCTTGAGAGTTACCACCACTACAAAAAGACCCCTCGACCCTCCATAAACAAGTAATTATATCACGGAAGGCGTATTTGTCAATACAACGTCACGTGTCTTGCTAACTTGGACAAAAGTGTTGGGAAAATCGTGGTCCCACACGCATTTGAGTGAATGATTGTTTGTAATAAAGTAGGTGCGTAGCTTGGTTTTGAATCGTGATTTGTATTGATTTGCAATGATTCGAGCACTTAACAGTATACGTGTGTGTTTAATCTGGTTCCTTCACTTTATAACGAGTTCCAACTCATGACTAGCCTCCTTGCTAATAAACATGGTTAAAGTCTAGGAATAATTACATATATACAGCGTTTTGTCTTTATCGATCCTCAAATCAACCTAGAGAATAAGATGTCGTACGGCGTATGATTTAGGCGAAGCCAAAAACCATACAAAAACTACTCTACTGTCGTATACGTACACAACACGCACACATTGTCGCAAAAAACTACGCTACTCGCTTGGTAATTCTTATCTCGACATTATGTGCATTGGTTTATGGTATAATTTCGTGTACATAAATACACGCTTTTATATTGCATTATAAAAGTGTGACCAGGACTACATTTTGAAGTTCTTTTTTAAAAACTGTGCAGTTTTTTTACAAGACAATTTTGAAAAAGCCGTGACATTAAACTCTTACAAAAATGGGCAGTTTTGAAATATTTAATCTACTAGGGTTGTAAATTGGCACGGAAATGGCTAACGTAGAGTTTGGGAATTAACATTAGTTTTCGTGCAATTGTAAATGTTTTTCATGGCAACATACACAAATTTAAAAAGAAGTGGCTGCAGCGAGATGTAACGCAGTGTTCCATATTTTCCTTTAGGTTGATCTGAGTTTCGATCAAGTAAACAATTTACAAGAAAGAAAAAAGACAAAATAATGTCACTCTCACTATTCCGGGGCTATACAACGTTTATAGCTAAGAGGGTATGTGTTTACCATCTTCGACCACACAGTCACTTTATTAACTTAACATAAGTAGTTATCAAACGGCTAGCTTGTTAACCATAAAAATATATTCTACAGTACTTTCAACATAAAAATATCAGCTGAAAATAGGTATACTTATTTGAATACTGCTCGAAATCTTTTGACACCCAACGCGTGCCTCCGAAACAAAATATGAATAACAAAACACGTAAAGACATCTGCTTGTACAAGAAAACGGGGAAAGAGCAAAATTTAATATTAAATTAAGGTGTTACGAAGAAATCGAGAGCGAGGAAATAAATCCCCGTGATATATGGGAGTCGATCCTTGCCCGTTGACAGTTTTTGAAGCAACATTTTTATGTTTTCACATCTTCGCTTCAGGGCGTATTTGGAGTTGTTAATGCATTTTGTTTTGTTAAGTAATAAGCCGTAGGTATACTATTATGTGGTTTTGGAAAAGGTTACAATCTATACTGATCTTACTGATCTTTACTGATATTATTATATTATAGAGTGTAAAGTTCGTAAGTTTGTACATTTGAAAGACGTTGGTACATAATTTCGGAAACGACTGACCTGATTGAAGAAAATGTTATAAAAATTAAAGTTATAAAATCACTGATGAGCTATGAAACGCGAGCGACGCTGCGGGAAAATTATCTACTTAGTGAGTATTTAAAATCTTTATCTATGTATGTTTATTATGTTTATGTATGTTATGTACTATGTTCGTTTAAATGTTCCTTATGGACTCTAAAATGGGTGATGGAATTTTAAGAGGGCCGCGACGCTCTGAAATTTTCATACAAACGCGCTTCTCAAATTTCTTAAAAAACATTTGTCAGATTAAAATGAAATTTAGCATGTACAATTAAATTAACAATATCTCTGCCCCTATGTTCTTGGTTTTTTTAAAAACGTTCTCAAGCGAAAATAGAGCTATAAAACATTTCCGCATTTCTAAGGGGTATTTTTGACTGGTTTATTCAATAGATAGACAAAGCAAATCAAAAATCCCTTTACATAGGGAGGCTGTCTACGTCATTAACTTTTAAATGAACCCATTATACAAGGGACATTCTTAGTTATTTAAGAATAATTAAAGAAGTACAAAAGTCATAAAAAAAATCCACTTTGTCACTCGGTAACTTTAAAGGCTCGTCAGTATCTTTACTTGCTCTCTTCGCTCGTCATCTTCTTCTAGACGAAATGGTTATGGAAAACCTTAAGCCAATACGAAGTTAGTCTAAAGTGGTCGCCTGACTTTTAATATCTTTTTACAGGCAATGTTTAAGATAAGGCTAGCTTTTTTTTGATGAAATTTGGTAGGTACAGGAGAAAGCTGCGAGCCCGCTGGTGAAAGCTCGGGGCGTAACTAGTAGTACTACAATACTACTAGATACTAGACTACTACTACTAGGTACTAGATGGTGTTCGTTGCTCAATTTGTGAAGGGTTGGTCAGTAATTCTCGAAAGACGCAATTGCCCCACTGATGTATTTGTACCAGTTGATCCTACATAAAAAGAGATGACTAATATTGTTTCTGTAACCACAACACTCCATTTTGGACAACTATCAAACTTTTACTTATAACGATAGTTCGATGATTAACCACTAAACAACCCATCCAATCCTGTCGCACTTCAATATTCAAACTGTCAAGTAAAATCGGAATTCGTTCGTACAAAATGCAGGGATACAATTGCATCGGTGCAATGGCTGCGGGGTTGTCATGAATAACACAAAGGTAGGTACTGTGGCCGAAACTATAGGATTAGTTGGAAAGATCGTTTTTTAGAAATATAACTCTATTTTCAAAATCTATACAATACAATACAATACATCTTTAATGCACACCAAAAATACAAAGTTAAACAAACATAAAGAAAATATTAAACAATAAAATATCATTCGGCAGTACAAGGGCGGCCTTATCGCCTAAAGCGATTTCTTCCAGGCAACCTTTGGATGGACAGGACAGAACGAAATATGACAAACGGTCGGTGGCATACATAAATACAATAGTAAACAAATAAAATATAGTAAAACATATCTACACATATACCTATACATCTATAGGTGTAGTTAAGCTAAGCTTTCTTTATTTTCCTCTAAAAATCCTTTGACTCTCCATCAGTATCAGTCACTGACAGGGGTGGGTGTACAGCAAAGGGGGTTTAATCGTACACCCTGCTCGAAAGTTATTAGCCGATCCTGCCATGGAAGCCAAGTGGTCGAAGACGATTTCCTCGTACTATTACGCGTGTTACCATCTGGTTTACTCATGGTAATTGTTTCTCTGAGAATTAGTTCCTTCTAAGGTAGCGTAATCATTGCTTTTCATCAGGCGAAATGGTGGTAGAGCACAAGCCATTCTACGTTTAAGAAATAGTGGCCATTCTATCTACTTTTGAAATCTCTGGTAGAAACAGTTCAATTTTCCACAGGTTTACACAATGCACATAATGTCTTTTGACTGTTTGTGATAATCTAATTTAGAAAGTGTAAGATACTTACTCGTATTTTGAGAATTCTATACAATTTCTTTCAAAAGAGATTATCTAAGTAAGATTAGAATTTTAAAAAAAGTAAAATCTTAAACGCGTGTTACTGGCATTGACTCGTCTTTATAAAACAAGGATTCTTTATAAATTCGTCAAGTCTTTGCGTCTGTTGCAATTTTTAGATCAACATCACCTCTGTTTAAAAAAAATCGGTCATCAAAAATCTTGTAGACAAAAAAAATGTTGTAACAATAAGACACTTCAATTTGCAATTCCTGAATTAGACTATCATAATTATTGCTCTTCTAGTTCGCCCTATCGTTAGGTACAGTATGATCATTTAAATTACAATAGATAAACACCCAATTCACGATAGCAACATCGTTTCCTTTTCCCATGACACCAAGCTGCTAATAAGTAGCTTTTGCACTGCCAGATGTCACAATCTGATTCCCTGTACTAAAACAATGAATGATCATAAAACTTTCCTTGTTGTAATAAGAGTAAGGTTCAAATTGGAATAAAAAAGGGTTGTACAGTTGCAGCTAATTGAGTTTTGATCCCTTTCTGCAGTATCGAAAATTGCTTTTGGTTTATCTCGGAGCTAATGACGTAATGCAAATTGTGCAATTGTGAGCAATTTTTCGTAGGTGTCTGAAATTTGGGGTGCTCGTCCCTTTGTTTTGATTTTTTTACTTTCTCTCTGTCTGTAAGTATCTCTTTTTTCTACTTTAAAATGCTTCACGAATGTTTTGCTTTTAAATAGTAAAAATCGTGTTTTGGTTGTTATTTCGTGCAGCAACAGATAAACTAAAATGTGTTTTTTTGCGTAGCCCTGAGTAGTGAGTGACCTAGGCAAATTTTTGATACAGGTTTAATTATACTTTTGCTATAGGATTGTCTATGTAGGTAAAACCGCGAAGCGCAGCTAGTTTTTAACCCCCGACGTATCTGTGTGTGTGTGTGTGTGTGTGTGGCATCGTAGCTCCATACCGGATGATCCCAAACCGATTATGATTTTTCTTTGTTTGTAAGGTGAATTGTCGGAAGTGTTCTTAGTTATGTTTTAATGAAAATCGGTGTCGGGGGTATTGTACATAATTTATAAGTAAAGTAATGTGTGTAATAAATATAATACTTCATTACAAAGTTTACTCTTTTAATTTGTAAACATAACTGCCTCAGCCAGAGGGAGCGGGTTCGGACCCAGCCGAAGGCACGCACCAATTTGTTCATTGTGTGAACATAGAGGCATATGCGTACTATATTTCATCTGCTACATGATTGGAGCCCGATGTATGGCGACAGGCTCGCCCCCTGTCACATTCGGGACTGAATATCATCCGACGAAGTATGGGTGTTGTACACCTCTGCCAACCCCCTAGGGGGAAATGCGTGACGATATGTTTAATAATTTACTACTAGTGTAGAAACATTCTAGACCAGACAGACAACTTTAAACAAGTGCCAAGAAATCTCAAAAACGGCGCTGTCAATAACAATAGCCGTACTTTGTCTTGCTACGTGGGCAATCTGAAATGGGTTCTAGCGCACGCCAATTCTGTTCGCCAAACGAGCTGCGTGAGCATGCTGTTCACGTAATGCACGTCCGACTCCGGTAGCGGTCGAGGCGAGACTGTGGTTGTGGATGCAATTTTAGGGTGGAGTAATTGCATGTCATAATGAGTTTGAAAATAAATTGAGAACTTGCAAACGGAACTAGATATTTTCATGGAAAGGTTTATTCTCCTCATAGAGATGCAAGAGCAAATTGCAAAAGTGTAAGACCGTACCTTCTCTGACTATTAGATGAATAGTAATTTAACGCAGGCATTTTTTCTGAGTATGACTGATTTATCGATTACATTTTTAGACCAAAATTGAAAATGCAAACTTTAAGCTAACTGCTCAATTAATTATTTAGTTACGTGTTTCCCGTAAAATCACGTCCGTTCTTGCTACAAATCGGGCTCGAAAGGGGTGCGTGCCGTGTCATCGTGGACTTATCGCTTTGCCGCGCGCCTGTCACTGCCCGCCGCATTGCTCCCCTCGTTTACCACGCTGTGAGTAAGGTGTTACAATACTTTCACTCTAGTATACTATAATACTCTATAAACAGTAAAATAGAAGGTATTTGAACTATTGTGAGTAACTAGAGGTCTGATATTCGGATACCATGTTTATCTAAAGTTTACGTTTTCTTCCCAAAAGCTAAGGTATGAAAGCGCTACAAATTTTCACTTATCGTCACACCTTTCTCACATAGGGGCTGGCAGAGCTGTAATACAACACCCACACTTCGCCAGATGATGTTCAGTTCCAAACGTAACAGGGGTGAGCCTGTCGCCATACACCGGGCTCCAGTTATGAAGCAGATGACATACAATACGCACATACATATATTATACGAGTATATGTTCACACAATGATCAAATTGGAGCGTGCCGTCGGCTGGACTCGAACCCGCTACCACTAGCTTGATAGGCGGGCCTTCTCCAAATAGACTATCATCGCTACAATTTTTCCCAGTTTTTTTCTTTAACTTAGAACAGTTAAAAATAGCTAAATCTGATTTTTAAAGGTACTTAACAAACTAAATATTAAGCCCACTGATCCCGAATCGCGCGATTTTTCGAATAAAAGAAGTGTTTTCCATCCTACTCAACTCATGAAATTTAGGAAGGTAAATAGTTAAAGTCAAAGTCAAAGTCAAAATGTTTTTATTCAATTTAGGTATCAAAGATACACTTATGAACGTCAAAGTTATTTAAATAGAGTTATGAGTTATGTATCTGAATATCCTATGTCTAGCACTACTAACACTTATAGCTGTAGTCGATTTCGAGTTGCAGCATCGCTAGCAGCTTGGAATGGTATATGTCCATTTACCGACGACGCGCGACGGTACGACGGCGATGGCTTCAATCGAGTAGTTTTTCTTAGTAAATACTTACTTTTGATTGTGTAGGCCAATAATTCTAAAGAAAATTTAAAGGTTCTGAATTCATGTGAATACTGCGCCCCACGGTTTCACCCGCGATCTCACAGGAACCGTCATTTATTTCGTCATAATACCATTATGTCCTTTTCCGTATACTGATACAACGTGTGTATGATAAATTTCACGATGATCGGTTGAGTCGGTGAGGCGTAGAAAAGTAACAAACAAATAAATAAATAAACAAACGAGCAAACTTACTTTCGCATCCATAAATACTTCCATTATAATATTTTAAATCTAAAATAACTCCGTCGGTCTCTCTGTCTGTTTGTAGGCTTTTCACGGCTAAACGCAGAACAGATCTTGATGAACTTTTGGATACCATTTTATAAGTAAACAGCAGTAACAGCTAGTTTATAACGTAGTTAGAATTTTACCCAACTGCCATAAGAGAAGCATGGTATTAATGAGTTTTACCTATATTAGGTTTGTTGGGCTGTACTGAATCAGTACTTGAAACTCTCGCAAGTGAGATCACATCAGGTGTGATCTCACTTGCAACACATCACATCAGGTGTGATCTCGCAAGTGAGATCACATCAGGTGTGATCTCACTTGCGAGAGTTTCAAGCAAAAAAACGTTGATAGGTTCGATTTATAAACAGAGTTTCATTTTAATTTGTCTGTAGTATTAATATTATTTACTAACCAGATTTCCTGAAAAAGGTATTTGCACTTCAGAATTAGGGACTGTCCCTTGTAAGTACCTACGAACACAAAGGTAACAAGTTACCAGCTCGTAGTAAATACAGTTTATTTCGTACGGAACACCAATAAAATAACAGGGATCGTAAAAACGAGTGATTGTTTTTTAACTTTTGAATGTCAGTTTTTGAAGCGTGTAGGGGTGGGCGTGACACGATCAAAATGTACCTACGTTGTTTTAGGTTTTACGAAATAGCGTTTTATTTTGAGGTAAATTTTATTGATAAAGTTGTTATTTACATTTGGCAATGTACATTTTCATTTTAGAAATATTTTAGAAGTCTAGTAATTGATGTGTATAACATAGTAAGTAGTTGCGATGGTTGTTCGTTCATGCTGAGCTTCGATTCTACCAAGCAATTGTTTTAAAATTGTAAATGAATTGTCTATTTTTGACAATCCTGGCTTACAAAAAGTGTCAATTTCAGACAATTCATTAACAATTTTAAAACAATTGGTTAGTAGTTTATTGGTACCTATTTAGTAATTACTTATGTAGGTATTTGTATGTAAGTTTATTAGGTATAATTCTCAAATTGGTAAGTGTATTTAATATTTATAAAACCTTAATTTTTACCATTTTTCTTTAGCACAAACCACCGTCCATGCTTAATCATAATGTTTTTATTCCATCCAAAGGTTGTCTGGAAGAGATCTCTCAAGCGATAAGACCGCCCATTGCACCTTTATTTTTAAGTGTTTATTTTAGATTTAGTTGTTTTGTTGTCAATAAAAAGTTTTTGTATTGTATTGTAGAATTGGGGTGCAGGGTTTATTGCAGGTCACTATTTATTATTGTAATTCAGCATTAAAGTATAAAAGTCACCTTATTACCTTTTTTAACGCACCAACCAGTAACTCTACTTTTAAATAGGCAAACAAAAGGAATTTTGTGTTCGTAACCGCAGTTCTACGTTTAAAGGGAAGTATGCTAAAGGAATTCCACCGCAAACCGTGCAAATGTCAGTGGTTACTGACGTCCCCCAACGCTTCCCCAGAGGGCAATGCAGAACAACGGGGACATACTTTAATTATGACGAAATACGACGTTTTTGTACCCTGTCGAATTTAATATTGCAGATGTGAATTGAGAAAGAGAAAAAAGGTGATAAAATATTTATGGTGATAGTCGGTTTTGGTCAAAGCACATATGTTTATACATATATAGCTACAAAGAAATTAAAGGAAGCGTACTATATTTCGTCATAATCATTCACCGCCTTCTTTCTAACGCTTCTGGGTAGAAATAGAAGGTATATCTCCCAAGAATAATATAAAATCACTTTAGAATATGTAATACACGTCTACCTATTAGTTACAATGTTGTTCCATTTAATAATCGTTTTATCAATATAATAATTATGTAGCTCATATTTATAACTATTCGTACTATTCGTATAGGACTATAAATTTTCATAGGTGTTTTAAAGGAGTATGTTCTTAATTGATAAAGACTATATATACACACTGTTATTAGTACTAAATTCTAACTGTTCAGCAAACAAAGATTTTTGAAATTGAAAAAAAAATGTAGTAGACCTGTAGCCCAAACCTATATTTCTCTTGCCTGTGACATTCATCAGCTTCGATCCTGTACTAATTAGGACTTATTGGTCTCATTTTAACTGGATGCAAAAACGCAAAACGAATGATTTCCATCCTATTATTATCTAGGTACGTTTAGGAAAAATATGTCTAAGTACTTTTTAATACAAACATAATAGCTTTAAGCCAACACAAGAACGGAAACGAAACAAAGGTTTTCCATAAATATTTTTACTGCGGAGCCATACTTTAATTATGACAAAATATCCTCTTTGATATATTTTAAGTCCGGTTTAACTCGCGTAATGCTCAAAAGGGGTTGCAAAAGTTGCCGATAAAATGTTATTTATATTTCAACTTCGTAAATTCTGTATAAAGTTCATAACAACGCTGTAACTTCCTGTTCTAGCAAACTTCTTTGCTTATTTTCTTTGTAATTTGAAATTTTGCAACTTCATGTGCTGCGGGTACCTATTTAAAGTTAGTTCCTCTTTGTTCATACTCTTTCTTTTAAAACTCTTACATGCAGAAGATTTGCATATTGTTATGTAGTTTAAAAGGTGCGGATACATTAGCACGCGATAATTCGCGTCGCATTGTCGCGCTAAAATCATCGTTATGGGATATCGGCGATGTTCTTGTCTACATTAGCGGTCAACTCGTCGCCTTGTTGTGGACTTGACATGGGCGATAATTCGCCTGATTCATCGCCGGCTATACTCGTCGCGCGCGATAGCCCGAATCATCGCCGAAGGCCACGAATGTACTCGTAACCGCAACATTAAAAAAACGATTTTGTTATCTATAAATATTTTGTTTTCCATATAAATTAAATCCGTTTTCTAAAAAAATATACAAAATTCAGGTGCATTCTTTTTTTTGTTACCGAAACCACCATAAACACAACTAGAAACGAAAAGCGTACCAATTTAAAAATTTAGCAATTGAAATCGATGAAATACTAAAATTCAATTAAACACAAATCCTTCATAAAACCAGTGACGGCAAACACAAAAAATAACCATATTTCGAGATTTCAAAGATCAACCTCAATCAGGCCAGGATTCAGGAAACGTTGTTATTTAAAAATGGATTTAAAATTGGAGAGAGAGAGGATTTTAAACGGGGATCAGAGTAAATCCTCTCCATAAATAACCGTTAGTGAAGTCATCAAAAGGGTGGGAGTTTTGGTGAGGGCGAGCGATGTCATGTGAACCTACCATCAATCTTGGAGTGGGTCGCGGGCCGCACGCATAGTGTTGAACAGGGCGGGGCTTGATGATGGCGCGCCAGCGGAAAATTGCCTCCTAATAACACTAACTCCTCCAGATGATATGGTGATGCCAGTGGTAGGCTTCTTTTACAGGTGCGTCTCAAAAAGGTATAATTTACCATACTTAACTGAATATTGACCCACTTTCAGCAATGTACCTTTCCATTCCACTTGATTTGACTGCCTCGGTGGCTCAGTTGGTAGTGAACCTGCCTTCTGAGCTTGGGGGCGTGGGTTCGATTCCCACCTAGGGCAAACATTTATGCGATGAACATTTGTGTTTGTTCTATGTCTGGGTGTAAATATATATTTAAGTATGTATTTAAAAATTTATATGTATTTATATCAGTCTCTGGCAGCCATAATACAATCTTTGCTTAGTTTGGGGTCAGACGACCGTGTGTGTAAGTGTCCTGATATTTATTTATTTATTTACTTTACTGAATATTGACCCACTTTCAGCAATGTACCTTTCCATTCAACATCTTTTTTGTCATTTTCATGTTGTATGGTAACTTGAAGCCTTTTTGAGTCAGTCGTCGGGAGGTGGGATGAAGTACCAAGTTTTTCGAATCAATTTTTTTGGACAAGTTTATTTTGAAGAATAGAAAAGACTAGAAAAAAGAGTAGAGTAGAGAGAGAAAGCAAAAGAAGTGTCTTAAAGTTATTAATGCTTCTTGAAGTTTCTTTTCTTAATGTTTATTGCATTTAAATGACCGTGCTGTGTAATGACACTTTCTTTTTTTTGTGTGTATTTACGTTGCCTCTTCTAACTTCAACCAAGCCCCCGTGAAGGGCTCGAAGCGGCTTTGTCTCGCGTCTAGACTCGTAATCCATTATTACAGACGCCGTCCCTGCAAACCGAGGAAGGCGCGAGTCCTATACCTACCACCATACTTAGCATACTCCCCCACTGATAAATGGGTATCCTTTTTCTTCACTATCGTCCTTGAGACGTGAATGAAGCTGTTGCATTTTTCTTTTTTAGAAACAACATTGAAGCGAGACTCATTTAACGGGGATTTATCGGTTTACTCTTTGCATTGCAGTTTGTAACGGTTTAAATATACCGTTTCCTAGTTTCGATTTTTTTTTTTTAATGTCATGCCTGAACATCTCGTAATGACTTTTAAAATTACACTAGTATAAAAAAAACGAAAGTTTAGATGAATGGATGTTTGTTACTCAATCACGCCAAAACGGCTGAACGGATCTAGATGAAATTTGTCCCAGAGATAAATTATAGTCTGAAATAGCATATAGGCTACTTTTCAACTACATGTAACACCATGTTACTACATGTAAAGTATAGTATACCTATAATTATGATTGAAGATAAAGAAAAAGTTAGAATTGCGTATACACGTGTGATTATAGCAGAGTTCCGTAGCTAAATCGAATTAACGATAAAAGAATAGATAAAATCAGTTCCCGGAGTCAAAGAGCACTTTCAAAGCTTATCACTCTATTTTAGGAATTCAGACAGTCATAATCTCGTTTTACGAACTAAATCTCTAGCACTACTCATTGTTTTCCAAGCTCTCAAATTGAGAACACAATGGAAAATTTAAATTGAGGGGGTGCACAACAGTATGTATGGGGCTAAGACATGGGGTCCCATTTCAATGGATCTTTTTATGGTGCAATATCGGTGCTTGTTTTGCTTAAGCCACCATTAGTTCGTTTAATAACCTTCAAGGGATTTCCCCCTTACCACCTGATCAAATTATCATACACAATTCGGGTTATTGTCGACCAAATTGATCATTAAAGTGTAATATAGTTTGTTTAAATATAGCTTTCCGGTAGCGCGTTTAGTACAAGGGCCTTTTTATAAGGGGGCACGTAATTTATTGCTTTGAATGATAAAAAAATTCTAATGGATATTGTTCACGAGACAGAGGTCTATTTTATGTCTATTATGGGAGGTAGGTAAGGGTCACGTTTGAGGGGACACAAAAATGTGTGCGTTTTCCGAGTGATGAAACAACAATAAGTTTTTAATACGATTTGTGTATAGTTATACTTTCCATACCTTTCATAGTTAAGCAGTTAATTATATGCGACGAAAATTCTTATTTCGAAACTAGCTGCTATAAATGTTAAGTTGTGATATAAAATGTTAAAAGAAAGAAAAAAAGTTTATTTGTGACCTCTTAAAATTAAGAATATTAAGGGAATTGTACAGTCTACAAGGTCACAAAACGGCCCCAACTCAGCATAATGCCGACTGTTAACCGGCGCTGGTCTTCCGTTGGAACCGCTTGGTGATGTCACGGTACAAGCACACACACAGTACACACTACAAAATGATAATAAATAAAATACATAAAGATAATAACAAATACTACAATAATAATAACACAAAATAAACTACAAAAATTCAATGGACACTAAAGGTGTGTACGATTTCAAATGTTTGATGCAAAAATTATTGCAATTACATAGCTGTATTGCACTGGTTACTGGACAGTATATATATTTATATTGCAGTCGTGTCGTGTTTAAGAGTCGTTTAACTTGTTAAAATATTTAAAAAAAAAAACAAAAGACTTACAACAGCTGATTTTAAAAACACAAACCAATGTGCTCAGGCGTAACCACCTTGGTTCATACGAGACTTTGAAAAATTGTTACAAGACGCATCCACCTCACGCTTCTGTCATTTACAAGAAAATATGTGGAATAATTTCGTTTATTTACAAAATGCTTTGACTATCTGTCTGTTACGAACTGCATCTCACGTACTGCTATCAATTTAAAATATTATAAATACGCAGTAAGGACAGAAACGTAGATCGCTGCTGCTCAGTTACATTACTAGTTAACTAAACTATGTATTTTACTGATGTTACTACGTAACATAGAAATGAGAAAAACAATATTTGAACAAACTAAAAATAGTAATATGGATATTGTTGACAATATAGTTATAATACGAGTAAAGCCTGTAAGAAACAGCATCTAACATTTTCATAGAAGACAAAAATGTTTTTTTCCTCAATCCATTTATCAGTAGAAAATATTCATATGAACTACCCTTACTAGTCATATGAATAGTTTTATTTAACTAAAATGAATGACATTCACGTATTCATCTAATTTAACAACACATTGTCAAAAGTCTCGCCCCTTGATAAAGCGTAGTTATTTTCTGAGAAATTGAAATATATTATTGGACCCACAATTTGTTTGGCGTTGGTGTGATGCAATTTTTCATCTTGATTAAACAAATTGGTAACGTGACTTTACAGCGTTATAGGTACCTCACCAAAAACCTAACAAGGGTTCATTGTACTCATCAATATGAACAACTTTTACTATGGGGCGAACAAAAAAAAACAGCTGTTCCATACAAAAAGTTCAATCACCTGAGACAAAATGTATGGAACAGTAAATTTTTTTTTCGCGATTACAGGATTGTCTTCATAGTAAAAGTTGTTCATATTGATGAGTACAATGAACCCTTAAGAGGTTTTTGGTGAGTTACTGTATATATATATTTTGTTACACGTTGTATTTTACACTCAGAAATCTCCATATTCAAAACATTAGTGTGATTAAATTTATTTGACCTAAAGCCAAATCCCTAACTCTGCAAATGCTGTTCTGTTAATAAGTGTATCGTAAGTAATAATTAGAGCTAGAAATTAGAAGAAGATTTTAGAAACACCAAATTAAATTATTATTTACGTTTGTTTTCAATTATTTAATCGTCATCACGTTGATATTTTACTACATATACAGTTCCATGGTCAGGAATCCGAAATCAGAAATCAGAATTTATTGATAACTCTTATAGTTACAGGTCACACTAGAATATTTTTAATTAAAACGAATGTCAGAATAATAATAATTGATAATTATGTCAAATATAAAAATAATTCATTAATGTCATTATACAGTTAAGTCCTTACAGTTAATCCTCAAATTACTCCGACCATCATCTGCAATATTGCATGTGATAGGGCCAGTCACGCATTCTGTAATGAACTGCTTGCTTCTCACCTCAGAGACACACTAGGGAGTCCAAGCACGTCGCGCCGAGAAGACGGTGGTGTCACCCTTCAGTTGCTGAACTGTCGGGGCTTTAAAACTGCGCTCGCATAGCAACTATTGCAATGAATTGCAATTCTGAGATCATCATCATCATCCTCATTAATTGTTTTGCTGCCGCTATCTCGACATAGAATTTAGCGTTGTAAACAACAAAGCAGGCTACTGGAGGGTTTCAGTGAGTAGGTACAACCCCACATAACCCGACTGCACTCAATTGCAGCCAGGTATCTGGAACACGCAGCCTGGGAAGGCCTCCCAAAACGAGGACGGAAAATCTAGTGAGGCTTGCGGGAAGCCGTTGAATGCGGGCAGCGCAAGTCCGATCGTTATACAGATCATTGGGGGAGGCCTTTTTCCAGCAGTGGACTTCTTCCAGCTGAAATGATGATGATGGAGATGATCTTGCAAAAATTTCTACCCCCTAGAAATCGACACCGTCAAAAATTACGAACGGTTCTAGTGGTTCACTCATTGTTTTTACTTTGATCTTAGCTTTAAACCCTCAAATCTCACTGACTATTGTTCGATATTGCATTTAATAAGGGCAGTCACGCGTTCTCTAATGAACTGCTTCCATCTCACCTCGGAGACACATTCTAGAGTCCAGCCACGTCTCGCAGGGACGACAGTGGTGTCACCCTTCGGTTACTGTTGTATAGTCATTGGGGTTCTAAAATTGCGCTCGTTCAACAGTACTCTTTCAATTGTATTTTACATAAGTGTAGGTTTTTTGCTTTTAAAACTAAAAAATGCCCAAAAAATATCCGACTCTCCGCCATTGGTAAACTTTCCAAAAACTAACGCAACAAAAAAGTTCTATAAATTTACCAAAACTACTCACAAAATTTCAAGAGAATCGGTTAAAAAATGCGGTCTGTAGAGGAAGACAAAGAACCGGACAGAAATCCAGACATACGAAAGCATTTTTGTCGAATCTGCAGCATAGATGCTTCGCTTGCTCGGTAGATAAGTGCTATAATTGCAAAACATAATTTTGTAACATAGGATAAGTACTATACTATGGTAAAAAAAGTCGACCGATTAGGAATAGCAACAAGGAGCTCCTCGTGGCTATATTATAGGTATATTGTTCAAAATAATGCAGTTTTGGAGTTGGAGTTGTTAATGGAGTTCTACAGATTGCAATACTGCAATCCAAGCTAGCATCATCATTTTAGCCGCCCAGAACCCCGACACAATTAACCATAAGTATTAATACAGTTTCCCCCGATGTTTCCGCGCTATTTCGCCTCCGCTTATTGCTAGGGTGTCGTCCGCGCCATTTTATTGGCACCGATCGTATTCAACCATAGACTTAGCAGAGAATCTAGTTAGGATCGTCTACCGACTTTCAAACATGGTATAATAATATACTCCGCCAGGTATAGTATTCAGCAATACGTGCTTATTACCTTGTCGCATGGTAAAAATATACTTCGTCTAAAAACATTCAGAAGCACGTGGTGACGTCAATCGATGCATAAGCAAGACCGAAATACATAAGTCATTTACAACAAGTTATAAAGGGACGGGTGACGATGACGTCATTACGTGTTTGCTGAATGCTAGACCTTGTTTTTTTGGATAATTCTTTCAAACATGTGTATACGTGTGCTATAGCGTTGTGCTATTTATTCTATTTAAAATATTGACATTTCCATCCATACTTTTAACCATTATGTCGGTCTTGTGATTTTTCGTCTAAACGAAATAGAGTTATTACATTAACGAAAAGATGTCTCTTAATTTTTATGGAAATTGATAAATTTTTGATAGTTTTTGTTGTAAAAGTTTGCAAGTTGTATAAAATTGCGTGGTCTGCATCTTTCTACGTCTGTGTTAGTTTTGCGTACTTTGCGACACTTTCTACTCCATGAATGTTATGCTTTATTGCCCCTCCCCTCTGATGGTTGTCTGGAACAAAATGTTAGTGTTTCCGAGAGTAATTGCGAAGGCTACTGTTTTGAGAATATTGCTCTATTGTGGTTCTGCGGCAAAGAAATGCATGTTTTACGCGAGAAAATAAGGGGTTGGGTGTCGGCACTTAATAATATTGACTCATAATTTTCTTGTTTTGTATCTTACTAGTATAAAAAATATATCGCTGTAGTGGAGCGCGGTTATTTTCTGTTGTTTGAGAAGACATTTTTTGATTGTTTTGGGCTATCTTTGATTAGTAGTTTTCTCAAGTAATAATCATAATTATGCTAAATACTAATTTATAAATATTTCCGCTATTTTGATAAACTAATTCCAAAAACTGACCGGGAAAAAATCTGTATAATTATCGAACCTGCTCACAAAATTTCACGAGAATCGGTTGAGGAAATATAATAAATAATATTATATAATATGATAAATACTAATTATGTACAAAATTTGGAGGTTCTAACTTTACTACAACTATACCTTAGAAATTATGATTAACTGTCACTGAGTGAGTGAGTGAGTGTGTCTTTAACATATTAGTTTTAAACAAGGGTTCAAGTTCAAAAGTTAGTACTCGTAACTATGTTCATAGGTGGAATATTCGGACTATTGGTTAGATTAAAAAAAATCCTTAAATAGAATAAAAGTATCTTACAGTAATCTATAACTACAAACCCTATATGTATAACGTTTACATTACGCGTATTGAGCGCATTCAGAGACGGTTTCTTCGTCATATTTAATTAGTAAAAATATATCTTCGAAGTTACATTTAACGTTGTCACAAGTTTCACATTCTTCCATTAGATGTAAAGAGATGCGTTGCTGATGTTGCTTTTTTATTACCCGTATGAGCAAAACGGAGGGTTGTGTATTTCGAGTGTATGTAGGGTACTCGTATGTGGATGTGTATGTATGTATGAGGTTTTACAGCTTAGCTGTTTAGGCTGTGAAACTTCCTTGAAACGCTGTGTACTTTTTTGTCACTGCATTCGATTTAGCTAGTATACTCGTACCTTTTTAAAACTTTTTCATTGGTTTTTTATTTTATTGTACTGTTCTCTTAGTATTGTTTTATATTTTCTTTTAATGACAAGTTTTAATTACTTATATTTTCTTATTGTATTAGTGTTGTTCTTGTTTTATTTTATTTAAGACAATGTATGGGTTTATGACCGTACGTCACTCGCCATAGAATGAAAATCAGCGTCGCAGTAATCTGTGGCAATAGGCTGAGTGTTATCATTTTTGGCTTTACCGCTTACGCAACTAAATTTAGTACCTATTAGTTAAGTTAATATAATATTTTAATAATTAAATATATTGTATATCTTTGATTTTCATTATTTTTATGTCAAATTGTATCCATTGTATAAGTGTGTGTGGTGTAAGTCAAATAAATATTTTTCTTCGTTATTTTTACCTATAAACTTAAAAAAACTATTTATATCAATTATGTACCTACATGTCTTCTATTTTCTACAAAAGCGATGGAAATCTAGTTGGGAGAAGGCCTGCCTCTCAAGCCAGAGGGAGCGGGTTCGAACCCAGCCGACGGCACGCACCAATTTGTTCATTGTGTGAGCATATGTGCGTATTGTATGTCATCTGCTACATGACTGGAGCTCGGTGTATGGCGACAGGCTCGCCCCCTGTCACATTTGGGACTGAATATCGTCCGACGAAGTGTGGGTGTTGTATTACACCTCTGCCGGCCCCCTC
Source organism: Peribatodes rhomboidaria (assembly GCA_911728515.1). Taxonomy (NCBI): domain Eukaryota; kingdom Metazoa; phylum Arthropoda; class Insecta; order Lepidoptera; family Geometridae; genus Peribatodes; species Peribatodes rhomboidaria. Next base: position 9,561,896 of record OU452175.1, on the reverse strand, counting down.
GGGGGAAAGGCGTGACGATATTTGTATATGTCTTCTATTTTTTATGAATATAGAATTAACGATACTCAAGACGTCGGACAAATAAATAACGAGATATCGTCGGACAAACATATAATGAGATTTCTGAGACTCGTAAGACCTTGCTTGGCTCGGTCAATAAAAAAAATCTAAAATCCGAAAACAATCTATAATGTTGCAATTATAAATTATAATTATCAATTATAGTGTTGCAATCGATCTTGTACAGAAATAAGGCCATCGCTCTGCCCCTAGTAATGAAAAGCACACCAAAAGTCCATCGACTGCTGATCCACTAAATTAATTGCAGTATTGGTTACGTTTTCACCAACTCCGGGTCGGAATGCTTCTTACGGGTTGATTAATTTCTAGGGTCTAATGGAGAATTACCAGTTCCGGCATTCGTTTGCTGTCTTTAAGGTGTTTTGTCTTGTAAGAGGGTAAATAATGTTCGGAATTTGTTGATGTCTGTTAAGCAATTTTGGTGGATAATTAAACAGACTTTGCAATTTAAGTTGAGATCTTGTTAGAAATGAAAATTAATGTACCTACTTAGTTAATGGTTTTTGTTTTTAATTTTGTTGTAATCTGACTACAATCGTCAAACAGACTTACTACAATGTATTAATAAAAATTTTATCTTTAAGGTAGAGAGAGAGGTCTTAAAACTGCGCTATGAGATAGAGCGAACTCTGATATAATTAATATTTGTAAACTTACTTACTTTTTTTCTATATTTTTTACAACGTATTAAGCATGCGTTTGACTAGTGATTTGCCTGATGGAAAGCGACGACGTGATCGAAGGTGAAGCGAACGCTTTCCTAGGAGATATCTATTCACTTTTTTCTTGAACATCCCTGGGTTGTATTAAATAGATGCATGCAACGAGTTCCACACCTCTGCAGTTCTTATAAGAAAAGCAGATTTGACACGCTTAGTGCGTTTAGACAGAATTTCCACCATGTCTCTGATTGGTGCGCCTAGTAATTTTAGAAAAACGCTGATGGCTGGATTAAGTCATGCAGTTGTTGTACACACTCACCGTAATGTATTCTGTAGAATACCGATAGTGATAAATACTTATCAATCAATAGAATAGAATAACTCTATGTATTTGTAGCAGGAAATACAATTACATGTCCTATTTTTTTACTGATGGCATGAATATAAATACGAAAACAAACAAAAACCACTTCAACAAAATACAACAGCATTATTCATATGTTATTTACAACACAAGTATTAAACAGACAAACAATACAAAAGTTATTCACGCGCCTATAAATTATTTATCCGACCCAAAACGGCCTAACGACACTACTTGTCCAATTCATAGCCCCTCAAAGTAATTATCACTAACACCCATCTTCTCCATTACCGCCTTATCTGGTAGTTATATCTGTAACAGAACTTAATAGGTCATATTACTAATACATACCGTGAAACAATAGTTATGACAGGTCCAAGAGGTCGTAAGTAAATTCATAGGGACTGGATTGTACGCTATTTTGAAGTTGAAATAGTATTTGATGTGCTTGTTAATCGTTCTTGAGATACGTTGTTTTGTTTGTGTAGTGATGTAGTCGTCAACTGCCCTTAATTAGCAATAGCTAGAGGGCAGGCAGATCGTCCATTCGTAAGTGACCGTCCTATATCAGCTTACACTATGATCTGAAACTCATGTTGTAACCTTTGAGGAGTTATGTGGAATCATTTAAGTTTATAGATTTCTTTTCGCAAAGTTAGCCTAGTCGCAAAAGGCTCGTTTCTCAAGCCAGAGGGACCGGGTTCGATCCTATTAGCCGAAGGCACACATCAATTTGTTCATTTCTAAGTGAATTAAGTAGGGTCAACTGGAGCAAATACGTCTGTGAGGAAATTGCGTTTTTCAAAAATTACTGACAAACCCTTCACTGGTAAGATGGCAACTAACGCCATCTTGTACAGATCATTGCAACTAAAGATAGAAAAAAGATGTAGGTGGAGCCTAATTTTTGTGAATGGTTTGTCAGTAATTCTCGAAAGACACAATTGCCCCGTAGATACATTTGCCACAGTTGACCCTACCTATTTGATGTCATCTGCTACATAACTGGAGCTCGGTGTATGGAGACAGGCTCGACCCTTGTCACATTTGGGATTGAATATCGTTTGGCGAAGTGTGGGTGTTATACATACACTTTTGAAAGCACCTTCTGGGGAAAACTGTGACAATATTTTATGGTAACAATTTTTTTTTTTTTAAATGTTTTCAAAAATTGTAACCTCGTCATGTCGTTACTACTTACTAAACAGTTTACTTATACTTGATAATATACTCATAGATAAAATGTAATTATTCTAAACTTCCACAGTTATTTAGATACTCATTAATTCAGTCCATAGTGTTAATAACACTATTAGTAGAGCCTATTATGGGAAACTGATCCTTTATCTAACGATGGCTTAAACAGTGATCTTAATCTGGTGCATTATTCTACTTAACTACATACAAAGATCGGCAAATAAACGTACTTACTTACTTGCCTTTTGCCAATTTCATAATTAGGTTTCAAGTTTACATAATATATTTTTACTACGAATTTATGTTTTCTGACCGTATTTATTTTAATGTCTTCATTTTAAAAGTTAAATTGACTGTTAAAGTTACCTACAGTATGCAGTCTGTGTCTGTGAGGATTCATAGTGATTTACAGTAAGCAGCTGGCTCCGCTGGCTGACTCTTAGTCTCGTATCGAGCAAATTCGCTGTTAAGCAAGCAGCGAACTGTAGCAAAGTAGCAAACAAAATTCGAATCTGTCGCTTATCTGCAAGGGATATACGCCACGAGCTAAGTACGCACGCACGTACTCAGTACGCGCGTTTCGGATACTCCATTTAAAATATGTGGGGTGGCGAGCTGGAGACAAACAGTCAATGGCTCGCAGTTTGCCCATTTTGACCCTGTAGGAAGAATCCTATCAGCAAAGTTAGCTACCGCTACTGTAGTTAACTATAGTCTTGCAGTAAACGCCATCTAAAATCATCTCCATCTCCATCAGCCATGGGACGTCCACTGTTGGACATAGGCCTCCCCCATAGATCTCCAATAAGACCGGTTGGTAGCGGCTTGCATCCAGCGCGATTCTGCGGTCTTCACAAGGTCATCTGTCCACCTTGTGGGTGGACCCGGCTAGCTCAGTCGGTAGAGCATGAGACTCTTGAATTAGTACTCGTACTTAATTCTAGCATAGTTTTATTAATATAAGCATAGTTTTAGTACTATTTTAGAAATAAAGCCTTCGAATTGTAATAAAGTCTACTTTAACCTCAAAACGTATTGTAAACGTAATTTGCCACGGGTTTCGCCATTTATACTTAGGTATACAAAGCATTTCTTATAGCCTGTCTATAATAGTGCTAATTTTAAAGATACGCAGGTAAATATTTTCTACGTTTCTTCGAACAGTTTTATGGTAATATTATTGTAGTGTATTATTATTGTATTATTGTAGGTAATATTAATATTGTTAAAGTGTAGCATGGTACCTTAACCTCTTTTTCTGCTCAGTCAAGTAAAAACTTCGAAAATTTCGAATTCACCATTTAACTTGCGAACAAAGTGAAAATACCCGTTACTGGCGTGAGAACTCATGTGCATTTTACTTCACATTTCACGCAATTACGTTGTCACTTCGCCAACAGAGCTGTCAATTAGCACGGACCACAAATTCTCCTTAAATATTTAAGCACAGAAAATATTTAAGCACAGAACTTATGTATTTATTTTTCTACAATATTTAAACGAAATCTCAGCTTCGCGATTTTCATTTTTAACTTAACCTTTTTATCATTCGCATTCATTTTTCGGTGAAACTCTCGAAACGTACGTACAGCTTGGCAAAAAAATGAGAAAATATTAAAAGTTACACGATAAAAATAATTGCGACATTTATGTTACTTAACAGCATGATCCAAAATACAAGGTTCCGGGAGTTCACACACAACTACGGCACTCTGTGTATCGTAAATAATCATCATGGTCATCGTCTCTCGAAGTTGTTGAAAAATTACTTACTCTGGTCTTGCTTAAAAGCATGTTTAATGTGCTTATCAGACATGTTTTAACTCCAAGTTAAAAAAATAACTAGAGCTTCTGCCGTCTTCTTCTTCTTCTGCCTTCTTGAAAGTAGTCCTATAAGATTGTTACCTATGCTTAGCAGTAAGCATTACGTTTATTAATTTTTAAACAAATATCGTCACGCCTATCCCCCGAAGGGGCTGCCAGAGGTGTAATACAACACCCTCACTTCGCCGGACGATATTCAGTCCCAAACGTGACAGGGGGCGAGCCTGTCGCCATACACCGTGCTCCAGTCATGTAGCAGATGTACACACAATACACACATATGCTCATACAATTAACAAATTGGTGCGTGCCGTCGGCTGGTTTCGAACCCGCTCCCTCTGGCTTGAGAGGCAGGCCTTCTCCCAACTAGGCTGCCATCGCTTAAAACAAACATATTAAACAAATATATTACAATGTAATGTACAGGCAATATAAGCCTAAAATAAACCAAACAAAAATAACAAATTACAAATAATAAACAGAGCTCAAGTCAGTATCCGCGGGTAAAGTACCCAAAAGGCTGGCAACGTTACCTCGCTGAATAGCAATGCTAATTCGCTGACCGAGGTAAGCACCAGCCATTTGGTCGTTTGTTCTCTCTATCAGCCGCTTTGACAGCTCATTGAAGAGCAACCATGCGCTTGGACCCCAAGGGCCCAAAGTTTCTACCCCAAAAGGCAGAAATATGTATCCATCACCAAGGGATTCATATTTCCGCCTCTTGAGGGTTTCCGCCGATGTTGCAATTATTTTTATTATTTGCAATTACAATTATAATAATTAATGTACATTGCAAGCCTTTTTGACATTAAACTAATAAAAACCCTATGAAAAACAAATCCACTTCAAAAGTTTTAGCAACTTTGTACCTATTACATATTTTGCGTTTCGTACTTTATCCGATGCTTACGGACTGAATTATTATTTACGATGCAAACAGTCACATTGTGGGGTTTTCGAGTTTTGTATAAACAAGCCTATAAGCCGAGAGTGGCGTGCGACCCGTCAGAATTATACTCATTTTCGTGGATTTTGATACTGGTGTAGCTTAAGAGCTCGAGTTCTTAGAATAAAAATGTAAGTAGAGTGTACATAACCGCCTCGAAAAAGAGTAAGCATTGTGTTATTAAACCAAAATGTAAATTTATGTAACACCATTTTTTCTATGAAAAAAAATTCGTCATTACATTAATGCTGTAAACCAGAATTTGGTAAGTACACAGACTTTTAAGAGCAAAAGTAAGTAGGTACATAAATTACGCATACCTAGAATCGTTATACAAATACCTGGGGGCTATTCCTGCGCATGAGATGAGATGAGATTTCATCTTGGTCACTCTCACACCTATGACGTTTCAAACGAGAGCAACAAGGATGAAAAAAGGTGAGATGAAACTCTCAAATCTCCGAATAGGGCCACTGACCAAACCCGTGGGACTGGGTAAACTATCCTTCAAGACCGGTATTTTTTGGGCTTTTGTATCTCAATTAAAAAATTACCCTCACATCATTAACGTCATTCCGTTGATTTGCTGATAATTAAAAAAATATCAACAGTCCCCATTTGTGTTACTAAGATATCAGTAGATAAGGAAAAAAAACTTTTGATATAATATTCAAAATAATGCGTAAAGAGTAAAGAGAAAATAGTGAAATAACAACTTTGTGAAGTAGTTAACAAAATCAAAAAAAAAAAAAACTAAACTTAACTTGACTTGGTTGCAAAATGACCTCTAGCTCTACAACTACAATACCAATAAAATGTAATCGTAACGAATGGTCAAAGGCGGGAAAGTGGGTACACGTGACCCACTATTTATTGGTTTATTGCACTGCATATGAAATTAGGTCATTATTAACGTTTGCATGTTTGGATATGACATTTTGGAAGGCAAACACGTGCCGGCGAAACATGCTCTAGATAATGATTTAGTTACGTGAAGTGTTTTATACAAAACAGCTAATATCTTGAATATACAACAGAATGCACAGAAATGTATTTTTTGTCCTATTTTTGTTACATTTCCGAACCCACAAAGTCTGTTTGTTTGAAACATGAGATGTTAATAAGGTATACAATTGGCAATTATTAAAATTGTGTAAACATTCAATAATAATAATGACATTAAATGCTTGCAAATAGCACAGTTTCGTTTAAAATGGTCAGCATGTGGTAGGTATTTAGTTGCAATAATTCACGGTCCATTCATATTCCGCATTAATTTTAACTGTAATTAAATGTATCGTGAGAACTAATTACCTCTCACCCCATGAGGCAGAACCAAAGGTACCTCATGTCCGAGCTTATATATTTTACAGCTTGCGTGTTTTAGTGATGTAGTATTTTTCCGGACAATATTTGCTGCTCCGGTGTCCGGATAAGGTGGTCTTTAAAATCACTTATGTGTTTTGGCAAGGAAAGCTGAAAACAGTCAATAAAATTACTGACTATATTTTTTATGGCTACTATGACGTGCAGGGATTTACTTTTTTTACGAATACTTGAGATGTACAGACAGGTGTACAATTACCTTAAGACTTAATTACTGCGCGCGTAACGACGCTGAATTATTATTAACGGACGGAGCTCCTAAAGATGAAAATTATTGGCGGTGTCTATTTTAACATTTTTTATTTTCGTTCAGGCAATATTTTGTTCCGGCCAATCTGTAATCCACCACATTTCCACTTACGACACATCAAAAGAAAGTGATATCACGAAATTTTATGATAATGGAGGTTCACCCAGAATGAAGGCTTTTAAATTTATGGAGGAACCCGCTGATGAGAAGTTTATGGTTTGCAACATTTGAACTTATATCGTCAGGTAATGTGAGGTGTAGAGTATAAAACGTAGAGTTAGGTATTAGGTAAGTAGTATTCTAAGCCTGCAATTTTGTAAAGTAATTTTAGGAATATGTTAACATTTGAAGAACAAAATTTTTTTACGCCAACTTCATCTACATCTTCAAACGTTCTCAAAAATTACATAACTGTACAGTTACGAGTAGGTATTAGACAAGTACTCTTATGAAATCTGAAAATTTTGTAAAGTAATTTTTAGAAAAATGTTTACATTTGAAGAACAAACTTTTTGTAGCCTAGCTACGTTTACATCTTCAAATGTCTTTAAAAATTAAATAGGTACGAGTAACTGTAGAGTTAGGTATTAGGCAAGAACTCTTCTAAATCTGCAATTTATTAAAGAAAATTATAGGAGTGATTGTGTTAACATTTGTAGAGCAAACATTTTTTTAGGCCCAACTTCGTCAACATCTTCAAGTATTCTCAAAACTAACATAAATGTAGATTTAGTACTCTTATTTCATAATAAAATAGGCGAGTACCTGAGGTACTAAATTAGGCAAGAACATTTTTCATGAACTCCAACGAATAATTTATGCCATTTACGTATCGAGGTCGACAGTAAGCTCGAAGTTACGTTTTTAATAAGTTCTATGCAAATGAAGGAACCGCGGAGACCTCAATATCGGTTTGATGATCCTGATTCAAATTGAAAAGATTCCATGCAACGTCAAGTTAGGCCGTACTTGACGACGGTCTTGGCTTTCAAGGTACCCTCCTTCCCTTTGAGATGGCTGTCCTGACAGACCACTTGATATTGAAAAAGTTATTACCTGCTTACGGATGTCACTTGATAGAGGTAAGTATATCTGTACAATATCTTTCCTTGACGAATTATTTCAAATTTTTCATCGCTTAATTTCAGCAGAAATTTATTTGTATTTCCGTCTTCTTTCAAATTTTTAAACACTTTTAGCTTGACTTTTAACTACGATAATCTGTACTACTCATAATTAAATACGCTGTAGGTATACTAATACATTGTTCTATAGTTGAAAACACTTCAGTTCGACTTATTTTAATAGGGTTATTTCCAAAGTACTCCATTCTGTTGTATCAATACGCGTCGACTTGTAAACCTCCTCCGTTTCGTCGGTTAAAAAGTTATGAGTTTCATACATTTTTATAGTTATACTATAGCTGTGCCCCGCGGTTTCAGCCGCGGTCCCACAGGAACCGTTAATTTCTACGGGATAAAAAGGACCCTTTGTCCTTTTCCGTACCCTCGACAACGTGTATGCAAAATTTCAAGATGATCGGTTGAGTAGTTTAAAAGTGAAAGTGTTACAAACAAACTCACTTTCGCATTTAAAATATAAGAAGGATTAGGATTATTTATACGGATAATATTTTATAGTCAAATTTTAAATTAGGTAGTTGACTCAAATATTGAAAAAGAAAGTAAGCAAAAAAAAAATGTTACGTATAGTTTCTTATACGGCGTTCCCATTCAGCAAGTAGTTAAACGGAAAAATCTCAAAGAAATACACATCAGTTCAAAGAATACCGGTCGCTATAACGAGCCGAGCGATTGATCTTGCCTGACAGCGATACTGACAGCGATACTCTGATAAACCTTATCCGACGAAAAGCATCGCCAATTCAATTAACCTAATGATGTCTAGCCCCTTCCCTATGCGTTTGAAAATACGCAGCTCTTTTTACTAAGAGCCTTTTTGGTGTTTTGAAAAAGAAATAGATTTGCTGGGTAGTGTTTTTGGTGTAACGCTTTAGTAAAATCATACTGACTGATCGGTTTCTACAATTTTAAAAGAGTTGTAGAGTACTTATTAATCTTAAATTAGTCATTATTAGGTAAAAAAAAAGTTTATAGAATTACACTACTAAATTTCCCTAAATTCGAAAGAGTTTGGGTGGATGTTTGTTACTCAATCACGCCAGAGCAGCTCAACAGATCCGGATGAAATTTGACACGGGAATAAATTATTGTCTGGGATAGCAAATAGGAACTTTCTAATCGCGGGTGAAACCGTGGGGCGCTGCTGGTACACTATAATAAATAATAACAAATAACACAATACAATATGGGTCAAAGCCTTATTATTAAAGGTACTTTTATGCCCAGAACAGACATTATAAGGTAGCCCACTCTGATCAGGGCTCTCAAATGCATAATGTTCAAAGTTCCTAGCTCTAATTGGTTCTTATTTACGTCACAATCTAGTTACAATAGTCTCAATTTCACACAAATGTTGCGAAAATCAGATATCTCGGACCTATCACCTGACAATAACGTTCAAACTGAGACACCGTTTATAAATCAGGCCGCTGTCAATATCTATAATGTAAACGAAGCTTTAACAATCACCCGTATTTCCTAACTACTGGTTTACCGGTAGATCTATTAGTATATGTTAGAGATGAGATATTTATTTGACCGGTATTTATTTGTTTACTGGCATTTCATTTTTATCTTTTTTACTGATATTTTATTTTATTTACTCAAGTTTAATTTCATTCCCATCCATCCCAGAAATGAACTATTATGTAAAAAAACTACCAAATGCTACGTAGAAATCATAGAATGCTTCGTCGTAAACGCGGTCACTATATACATAAATAGTTAGAATACTATTAGCGACTATTTTACGTTCATTAATTTTTATGGCAGTCATAATTTAAAATAACTAGCCTATTTTCAAGGGACAGCAGTGGACGAGACTGACACAGGATCACAACAGATGGCGCGCCATAGAAAATACCTTCAGCAGCGCAATAAATATCGTCACGCCTTTCCCTTGAAGGGGCTGGCAGAGGTGTAATACAACACTCACATTTCGCCGGACGATATTCAGTCCCAAATGTGACAAACGACGAGGCTGTCGCCATACACCGGGCTCCAATCATGTAGCAGATGACATACAATACGCACTTATGTTCACACAATGAACAAATTGGTGCGTGCCGTCGGCTGGGTTCGAACCCGCTCCCTCTGACTTGAGAGGCGGGCCTTCCCCCAAACTAGGCTGCCATCGCTTTTTAATTAAAATCACGTGATGTAATTTTAATATGTGGAGTATCTCAGATTAAAGTTGAACGTACAGTGTCCGGAAAAATACAATCTCTAGCCCTTACATAATGCCGGTGCTACCTAAGGCAGTAAACGCAAGCAGTTTGAACAGCGGAGCCGACAGTAGGCTTGTATTTCAAGCGCATTATCAACAAACGTTATAGATTGCTATCTCCTTGATAGGGTACTGTTATTTCGTACACACTGAGTTTGAAATCTGCAAACCTCTTATCAAAATCGTTCCTTCCCCGCGATCTGTGCTCTTTCCCAAACTTTGCCCTACTATCCTACTTTTATGGTTTCATCGTCGGTTATGCGTAAATGAACATTGGCAGTTTTACCACGGGTCATAAATAAATACCCGTAAATAATTATACTCAGTTTATCCAATTCCGAAGACGGGTCTGAGCAGTATCGCACTAGTAGCGCCTCACTCAACTGCCGTCTTTGTACTTCTTTACTCTACAAAACTTTAAGGCTAGAGTGAATAAGTACCTTATAGGTCGTCGTGCTCCATCTTAGGTCACAACGTCGCTTAAACATCAGGCGAGTTGGTGGTCAAACGCCGACTTATTCTACATAAAAAAAAAAAAAACTTAATTAATTAAAAACCGTTGTTTTGCTCAAACAAAGCTGGGCAAAAAAATTACCATTGTGTATCAGCAATCGGTAGTGTTCGTAAGCGGCCTAAGGGCCTGTTTACTAAGCGCGCAATTTTCGCTAAATTTTATAATTTGCCTTTGTTTTATAGGCCGTAATGTACAGGTTCTTAAGGCCCTGGAGGAACTTTACTGGTCTTTACCGTTCTAGATTCGTAAAATTTATGTCAGCTTTTTTATTTTCCGGTTTGATAGTCTATAACTTCTTGATTGCTGACTTTAGCGAGTTAATCGTTAGCTTTTTAATTAACAGAGATTAAGTGTTCTGTTTTCGTTATAAACAGATTTATTGACAGCGTTATTGGGCATCAGTTTACGTAGTTTAAGCAAGTTGTTAGGACAAACTATATAGTATTATAGTATTTCTAATATAGCAATGTAAAACAAAACCATGTGCAAAATAAAACATTGCTATTTAAACTTACTCGTAAATCGCTAAAATCTCCCGAAAAGGTACAAAAGTGGGAACTAAAATTATGACGATATTTGTCACTAAATCCGCATTATTTGGGCTCATGACTCAATAATAAAACGTCCGATTGCACTATCCAATACGCATCAGGCCCAATGGTTAATCGATGTGTTAACGTTGGGCCACGAAGTTAGCTATAGATAACTTTAAAAATGTTAACGCTTAGTTAGAAAATGTCATCTACTAAAGACTAACTTCTAGCAACCTAGTTAATTTAGCACTGTTTAACTTTGTTTAATGTTAGCAATACAGCTAATTCTGACAGGTTAACTAAATGAAAGCTGTCATGCAGTCCATATGCAGTCGACGAATAACGTTTTTAGGTTTAAAAGTAAAACTTAATAACTAACTAAATGAAACCAAAGCTTTTGAATCTAACTGTTTTACAAGTTGAAATAAAAATAACTTGTGTCTTCCTTTGTTTCGAGTTTATTTATAACCGACACTAGCAGCGCCCTGCGGTTTCGCCCGCGGATAAAAAATATTCTCGTGCTATTCCAGACTACGTAAATATCTATCTTTGCGCCAAATTTTATCCACATCTGTTCAGCCGTTCTGGCGTGATTGAGTAACTAACATATGTACTTACGCATTTATAATGCTAGAGGCTCTGTAAGCTGGAGACCTCGCGACCAGCGTCTGTCCTCCCCTACAGGTCGCATTCCTCGACCAATTCTTATAAAATTTTGCAAGCAATCATTATTGAACCTACTCACAAAATTTCAAAAGAATTCAAAGTCAAGGTCAAAATGTTTTTATTTAATTTAGGTATTAAAGATAACTTATGAACAACTTATGAACGTCAAAGTTATTTAAATAGACTCGACCGCCCTGTTCGGATAAAAAGCCTCTACTCTAAACTGAGGGGCATTATATTTAAATAATTAAATTACAGTCCCACAAATTTTGGCTTACAACTAGGTAATATCTAACCAGAACTCCAGACATCTTTGTCTTCTAAATAATTCTTAACCTTATAATTTTCTTAACCCTCTTTTCATTAATGTAGTTTTTACATGTGATTTGAATTTTCCCTCAGTGAGCCCTGTTACATTTTTCGGGATTTTATTGTAAAAGCGAACGCAGATGCCTAAAAATGACTTATTTGACTTAGTCAGTCTAAATCTCGGTACAGCTATCCTATCCTTATTTCTAGTGTTATTATTGTGATAGTCACAGTTAAATTTAAATTTATATAGATTTTTACGAACGCACATAATATTTTCAAAGATATACAAAGAAGGTACAGTTAATATATTTATTTCTTTAAATAAATCTTTTTTTTATGTAGAATAGGTCGGCGTTTGACCACCAACTCGCCTGATGTTAAGCGACGTTGTAGAGTGAATAAGATACTTATTCACTCTAGCTGGAGTTTTGTAGAGTGAACAAGTACAAAGACGGCAGTTGAGTGAGGCGCTACAAGTGCGCTGCTGCTCAGACCCGTCTTCGGAACGGTTACACCGGACTACATCCCGAAACACGACTAGGTCATTTCACGGCATGGCTTGGTCCGGTGGGTGGTAACTAGCCACGGCCGAAGCCTCCCACCAGAGTATGAATAAATCTGAAAAAATTGGTTGAGAAATCTGACCTGTAGACGAAGACAAAGATCCGGACAAAAATTTGGACATACGAAAGCATTTTTGTCGAATCTGAAGCGTAGACGCTCGATTAGTGTGATTAACTGCTGGACAAGCTAAGGACCCGCCCTTTTCATGGCCCTGCGTATTTCCCCGGTACGTTATCACGTTTTCCCCCAGGACAGGGCACAGGTCGAGGGCGACGACTAATGACGGAAGGTTACGTTTGTTTTTACGACGAATCGTACTTTTTGTGGGATAGGGTCTTGGATTTTGTCGATGTATGTAGTACGAGTGATCTGAGTAGTTTTCTCGGTGCTCGTATAATTTCGTTGGTGATTACAGATGTTTTACTGCTGCAAAATGGACCACAAAAGTTGTCGTTGAATAGATTTATTTTATGTTCATTTTTATTTACTGTCTGTTAAATAAAATGGGTTATAAGTAAAATAAACCTCAAACACAGAACTGCTTTTGATAATAACATTATTAGTAACATTTGGTATCGTCATATGTTTCAATAATCATAAGGTATATAAGGTATGTAAGGTATATAAGGCGGTCGAGTCTATTTAAATAACTTTGACGTTCATAAGTGTATCTTTGATAACTAAATTGAATGAAAACAATTTGACTTTGACTTTTGACTTTTATAATAGGCCTCCTGTTTTGACTTTGCCGCAGTCGGCTACATTAAAAAAACCCCCAACATCGATTTTCATCAAAAATAGCTAGGAACACTCCCGGCTAATTCATCTTTCATACAATAAAAAAACAAAATTGGTTCTTCCCTTCAGGAACTACGATGCGACAGATCAGTGCCGTCTTAAGTCTATTCGGCGCCGGGGTGCGGGGCTCAGCCTGCGACCTCGTTTTCTTTTACACTGCAGCGTAGCACGCGACCGACGACACACTGCAGTATGAAAGTGGTCCTAGTCAACCAAGAAAACACAATACACGTAATTTTGATAATTTATTTATTTATTTCTCTAAAATACAATACTAAAATTAAACTTAAATTACACAAATTAAACCCAATTATACAAATAGAAAACAAAACTATTCTCCATTCGAGACATTATGTCCATTTTCTGGAATTAACACTCTAGAAAAGGTACCTACTTCTTCAAAAAAAGAGAAGATTTTTCGACGAACCTTCTAAAAATTAAAAAATATTTGTGTAGTAATAAGAGTCATTTTAACTTGCACATCATGAGCGATATGACAAGCGCCGAAAGCGTAATAAAAGTAAAACAATGATTATTGTTGATGACTAGTTTTTTTATATTTAATTTTGTGCATACGTTTTTGTGGTAACCTGTATATGAAACTGTGCAAAGGCGTTAAGTTCAATGAAATATCTAAATACTCAGCGCTCGGCAGGTGCCCCCGGGTGCTCTGCGCCCGGGTGCACTGCACTCCTTGCACCCCCGGGTAAAGACGGCCCTGCGACAGACACACACACACAGAGAGAGAGAGAGAGAGAGAGACAAACATACACATCGAACTTTTAAAACTCCGTCGTTTTCGCGTCGGGGGTTAAAACATCCAATTCTATGTAATTTATGATTATTTTTAAAGCTACCTCTACATTTGATTTTCAGTTGTACTCTGTGGTAGGCTCGACTTCTTAATGATTATTACACATTATTACTGGCATTACGTTATAATAACATTCTTCTCTAAAACTTGTAACCATTATACTCATTAATATAATCTATGCGAACACCAATACTCGTATAATGAACTGAACAATAACGCAGAGTACTATGAATTTATTTCTCTAACCTCTGAACACTGATTTGCTGTAAGCCTGGCATACTATTAATTATTCAGAGCCCTCACAACTACGCTCTAATTACATTAACATAATGAATCAAGTAATTACACACTACTAACCATCTACTTTAAACATTAACTTTAACTAATCTAATAATGAGCTCTGAAACGACTGAAGACCATTCTTCTACAAAGAAAGAGACACCAGTTAATATCGCTTAATGCTGCCAAGTTACCAAGTTATTCTTGATTTAACTTCAGTAGATTTATAATTCCATTAGGTTGGAACTAAGTTGGGAACAAAACGTGGATTCGGATTGTACAATGTCCGCAGTAAGTTTGAACGCTGGGGTTTCAATAGTTTTCATTTTAGTTTTGCAACAGTTGATATACGTGCACCAGTGCTAGGACAGGTGTTGCCAGTTAAATAATAGAGTAGAATATCTAGCTAAATCGGCTTTATACATACTGTTAAAATTAAAACAAAAGCAAGCAAGTTCGTATAGGCCGAGTGGCTTGACCTGATGTCAGATTTTCTAGGCCACCCGAAGGCCTCTGACATGGCTTGACGATTGTTGTTAAAACAAACAACCGGGACATCCAAATTGACGTGTCATCCGAGCCACGGGCTTCGGCCATCGGTCACGGCCATCAAAATTTAAAATAGAGGTGGTAAGGGTAAGACTGTACCAAAACTTTCCAACTCCGAAGAAGGTAAGGTAAAAATAGTAAAAAAAATGTGCGTGGAGTCCCCCTCCGCGCGGAAGAAGTAAAACTTCTGTGTATCTTTCTTACTACGCGCATGCGTTCGAGTGCCACGCATTCACTCTCGCACTATCTCTTTCTATTCCCCCTCCCTAGGAGCGTTAAACGTTTACCGCAACCTTGTTGAAAATCGCATTGGAAGTTTCACTTCAAAAATCTCCAAACGAAACCAACAAATGAAAACATTAAATTTTATTTTCCTGTTCCTGTTCTACTTCACAAACATTTGTTTCGAGTGTTATTATTTAATGAACCAAAACAACAATGTCATAATTCGGGCCGCAGAGTAATTAATCACGGGCCGCTACACGACGGCCCGCACCGGTGACACCGGCTAAGTTCATAATTGTATTCCGTAGTTTGGACGCAGCTTGATTGATTACCTTGTACTGTGTCCCGTACATTAGGTCACTACACCTGTAGATTGCCATTAGATATTGTATTATGTAGATTGTTATTAGCAACTGCATCTAATTGTGTTTGCAATAAGTACACCAATACACGTCGCCAGTGTGGGTTGCAAATTGCATACCTATCTTGGATAACGAACCTAACTATACTGTTATGCCTCTAATACTATGGGGGCTGAGCTACTCACGTCCGTAGGAGTGTACTCTATTCTGATTCCCTACACGTGGTCCCCGGGTAGTGCTAACCGGGTAGCAAACTCTGGGAGGCTTCGGCCGTGGCTAGTTACCACCCACCGGACCAAGCCATGCCGTGAAATGATCTAGTCGTGTTTCGGGATGTAGTCCGGTGTAACCGTTCCGAAGACGGGTCTGAGCAGCAGCGCACTTGTAGCGCCTCACTCAACTGCCGTCTTTGTACTTGTTCACTCTACAAAACTCCAGCTAGAGTGAATAAGTATCTTATAGGTCGTCGTGCTCCATCTTAGACCACAACGTCGCTTAACGTCAGGCGAGTTGGTGGTCAAACGCTGACCTATTATACATAAAAAAGAAACTATTTTACTCAAGTAAACACTAGTAGGGGTAGGTACTATACTATACTCAATTATGGAAAAGCTGTATACGCTTATAAAGGGTGTTCATATCAGCTCCATGTTTTTAGCAACTTAATTTAAAATAAATAAATAATGTTTACAAAGTTTTGAAGCCAAAATCAAACTCTACCTATGACATAAAATATCCTATTTCCTTAACACAAAGCAAACCTAGCTCATCATATAAGTAATTTTAAAAACAACGCAACAGTTTTCAAACTAGGCGGCATATTTATTCCACCTCGTCTGTGTCATCTGTTGAACAAAGGTTTATTAAACACGTTGGCAGTGGGAACGCAAACAAGAGCATTACTTGCTTAGGGCGCTACCATAGAATGTTTAGCAGGAATGGTCATGTGCGTGAAACTTACCACTAAAACTATGAGCAAGCACATCTCTTACCTACGCAAAACATAGGTAAATATTACAGAGGTTTTACAAATATTAAGGTAGCAAGGATCGATAACATTGTGTATTTATTATTACACAGAATTAAAGATAATTTATTAGTCTAATTAATAATTGTATTAAGTCTTACTGTGCCCGACTTGATTCGTGGGTGACGTCACAGCCGGTTCCAACGGAAGAGAGCGCTGGCTGCTATAGCCGGTATTACGCTAAGTTGGAACCGGTTTGTGGCAAAAAACATGGTTCTATAGTTTTTAATTTTTATTGTTATTTTTCGTTTATATTTGTTTTTTTGTATACTTACTTGTTTTTTGCTCACAAATAAAAATTGTCTATTCTCTATTATATTATTGTCTATAATACTTTAATTTCTATTGAGATTCATTTGGTCAGTAACTTGGCGATAGTGTGATATTCGTAGCAATGGTATTTGCCATGAAATATAAAGTTTTTGTTATTATTAATACACAATATACTTAGTAAATCAATTAAACAATCTTCTATCATTTAAGTAACCTAAGTTGATACTCGAGATGAATCTATAGGTATAACAGTTGTTTATTTATTGGTTCATATACATCAGTGAATAAATTGGTACCACTAACCACCAACATATTCAGGAAAGGATTCTCCATTCACTTCTAATGTTCTGTGGGTAGTACTACTGGTTCTGTCTCAGTTGGCGTTATACTAGTAAGGTACCTACTTGTATTTATACTTAATATGGTTTGTTTGGTTTACTGATATTGGTTCTCATGTAACGGTGAAATGTTTTTACACAAATTGATGTTGCTAAGAATACGTTCATATTCAGGCATTGCATTGATTTGAAAGCGATGGTAGCCTAGTTGGGAGAAGGTTCGCCTCTCAAGCCAGAGGGAGCGGGTTCGAACCCAGCCGACGGCACGCACCAATTCGTTCATTGTGTGAGCATATGTGCGTATTGTATATGTCATCTGCTACATGATTGGAGCCCGGTGTATGGCGACAGGCTCGCCCCCTGTCACATTAGGGACTGCATATCGTCCGGCGAAGTGTGGGTGTTGTATTACACCTCTGCCAGCCCCTTCGGGAGAAAGGCGTGACGATATGTATGCATTGATTTTAGAATCTTAGGTAGGGTAATGCGCCTGTGGAGCAATTGCGTCTTTCGAGAATTACTGACAAACCCTGCACAAATTACGCAACTAAAGCCATCTAGTACAGATAATTGTAACTAAAGATAGAAAAAATATGTAGGTGGCGCCTAATTTGTGAAGGGTTTGCAGTCATTCTCGAAAGACGCAATAAAACAAACGCATTTATGCCAGTTGACCCTACATATTGTTTGCTTGCTGTTAGTGTATTTCGTAAATCAGTAAATTACTCTCTTTTCAAACCATTTTTTTAAATAATCTATTAAAATGGAAAAAAATATTTTTAAAAAGTTTTTTAAATGTTGTGAAAAAACCCCTTTGTGGTAACCCTTATAAACAGGTTATTGTAGAGCTGTGTATGGACAAAACGAAATTAACACATTTTTTTTTTGTTTGTTTCACTACTTTGAGTAATTTTAAAGCATGTAAATTTTTGCAATAAAACCTTTAGTCCTGACCATAAATTCAATGGAACGTCGATAAATTTTCAAAGCATAAATTTTACCCAAGTCCATCGTGTGACATCGTAAAATACTTTATAGCCGTTTACTCGAAATAAGAAAGATGCCAAATAACATTCACATAGATTAAGTAGGTTTACGTAAATGATAGGTTTACGAAAAGGAATGACGACCTGCCAGCAACGAGGTTCAACGGGCAGGAACAGCACATGTAGCAGTACGCAGACAGCTGGAGACTGAGCTCAAAGCAGTTTCACTCGGCTGCTTTGTGCAAAGCCTTTGCAGCGATACAGTCGTAAAATATCATGTCACGATGCAAACGCGATTCCTGTATAAATGGAAACGCGATACAGTCGTCATGTAAAAGAGTTTTTTTACACTGTCGTTAGTAGTCACAGCACCGATACAACGGTATTTGTATCAAGACAGACGCGTTTGTGCATCAGTTAATGTGTTACAACCAGGGCTGGGTAAATACGTGCTTTGCTTTAATTAAAATACGAAATAACAAAATACCTTTAGGTAAAGTATTTGAAACATAAAACACAAAATACAGTATTTTAGCTATTTTCAAATGAAACACGACATACAAATTACAAAACACACATACAAAATAAGTAATCTAGACCAGCGCGGGCTGGAAGGTAGAGGCAAAGAAGACATATTTTTGATAACTTTTTTTTGTGTTGTGGCCAATTTTGTCGTACAGTATACATAACAGGTTCAGTGTTGTCAACTCTAATAGCTACTTCATCCATCATTACACTCTCGCCTCTCACTTACACTCACGATCTCTAAATGAAGGTTAGATGTACAATTTTAATGTTAAAGTGTATTTGAAGCCTCAAGTATTTGAAATACTAATTACTAAATACATATTAAGGAAGGAAGTGAAATACAATACCAAATACGTATTTGTATTTCAAACTGTATTTCTGCTCAACCCTGTTTACAACGCTGCCAAAAGTTCCTACATCCTGCCAAGCATTTTAAGGTGACGCTCTGTGAGTTTCAGTTATCTGCAGTCGGCTGATGGACTAGTGTAACATGACGTACGAGTAAGTATCTAATGGTACATGTAAGGTTAATATCTAGTAGTACCTAACTTTAATTGAATAAAATCTTCTAAATTCTATATTGGCTGGTAATTACGAAGAAAACTTAAGCACCTTAAAGTTATCTTGCATAAATAATATCAAAGCTCCAAATAATCGACCGAGCTAGCGTTGGCGAACGAAGCGTCTCGAAGCGAACTCTGTCCGGATCTTTGTCTTCCTCTACAAGTCGCATTTCTTAACCGATTCTCTTGAAATTTTGTGAGTAGGTTCGATTATTTTACAGTTTTTTTTTTGTCAAGGCAGTTTTTGTTTTCTTTTTCTTCAAAATGGCGAAAAATGACTCATTTCACCGCGATTTTTCAAGCATTATTTTTGTTAATGGCGAAGATATGTATTTATTTCTTTTAATAAACCTTAGTCACTTAGAAAAAAAATTACGTAATTTACATAACCACAAAATTTCAAATTTCAAATTTTTCAGGATCAGAAATGCGATTTATAGAGGAGAGAGAAGAGAGAAGCGTGAGCCGCGAGATCTACCAGCTTACAGACCCACTAGCTAAGCATTAATTCTTTGTATTGTTAGCAGTTCCACACGTACATTGCCGACGTGACAGCTTTGTTTTTGCACTGAATGTCACAGAGCAGAGTAAAGAATGGCCACAGGACGTGCAGACAAGGCGAGCTCTCTAGCCATATTTCGTTACGTCAAAATAGAAATATGACGACTGGATTTCCGGCTTTCTAAAATTGTTATCGATGCAACTATAGACACATTTTTTTTAATGCAGCCAGGAAGACAATAATGTTTAAATGCTTACTTATTGCACTAACCATCAATTTGGAATGATTTTTATGAAAAAAAAAACTGCTTAGATAGTTTGTTATTTAAAGCCTTGCCTCAGAAAAATTGAACTCACGACGTCCACAAGGGATGAAAGCTACTTTCTATTTAAGTAATATTTAAAAAAAAAAACAAGTTGAAGTCTTATTTTCTTGATGGAAAAGTTTGCACTAAAGTCCAAAGAACAATTTCGAAAGTTATAAAGTGCTAAGTCTTAAGAACATTGAACTTTAGTAAAGTAAAAAGTACAGCGAAAAAACACGGAACTATAAGTGCAATTTATCGAAACCAATCGAACGACCTAAGCTTTGTTTAAGATTTCCCCAATAATTTCTCTATGCCATAACTAACGCAGGATAATGCTTTCCTTACAATTTCATTACAATAAATCTCTAGACCTGACTTATAAAGTTTACCGTCGAAGCTAAAGAGATAGTGTACCCGTAGTTCGATCAGACCGTTCTTTCCATTAGCACAACGCCGTAACCGAATCAGAACTTAGCTGCACTAGGCATAGAGTTGCATTTCCTTGTTTAGTAGATTCGATTAACAGGTTCAGGCATTTGATAAGTACAGTCCGTCTGATAACCGGTGTGAAGTTGGCAGCCAATTATTTAAGTTGAGAGGTAAGTTTGGAACTTGTTTCTGAAACGCTGTTGGTGCTAGACATTTATTTATGTTAAGAAAATAGTTTTATTTTTATTTTTACTCCACAAATTTGGTTTTTTAGAAAATTTGGCTACTAAAAACCCACACTAAGCAAGAAGATAATTTTTTATACCGAAAAATTGAAAATTTTATGGAGAGCGAAGAAAAAAGTCATTATCTCGTATTCTTAAAGATTACTCTTTATGACAGTTTTTATGTCACTTGTTAACATCTAAATATATACCCCGACCGCTATTTACTCTTTCTGTCAAGATTTCCGTGGCTGTGATACGAATGAAAATTTACTTTACTTATAATAAATATTGTGGATCATATCTTAATTTTTTTATAGAGCAAAAATAGTAACCATATCGTCAAGCCTTTTCCTCGAGGGTGCTTTCAGAGGTGTAATACAACTAATACAAATACAACACCCGCACTTCTGCGGACGATATTCCGTCCCAAATGTGACAGGAGGCGAGCCCGTCGCCATATACCGGGCTCTAGTCATGTAGCAGATGACATACAATACGCACATATGTATGTACGAGTATGTTCATACAATGAACAAATTGGTGGGTGCCGTCGGCTGAGCTAGAACCCGCGCTCCTTCTGGCTTGAAAGGCGGGTCTTCTCCAACTAAAATCGTATTTTCTTAAAATAGGTTTCTTT
Source organism: Peribatodes rhomboidaria (assembly GCA_911728515.1). Taxonomy (NCBI): domain Eukaryota; kingdom Metazoa; phylum Arthropoda; class Insecta; order Lepidoptera; family Geometridae; genus Peribatodes; species Peribatodes rhomboidaria. The sequence continues at coordinate 9,540,384 of OU452175.1, read as the reverse complement.
AATAGTTTCTTTTTCTTTTTTCCTTTTTTTAAAGCAAGAAAGTAGAGCAAAATAATTGGACATGGATTAACTTCGTTCTATATTACTATTGGATACTCACAGAGAAAACACATTCATTCCTTAAATACAGCTACCAGAAACATTCGATACTCGTACATCGTATTTATAGATCCGTAAAGCCTTTTTATGATCGAGAATATAATCCAGACATAAAATTGTAACTGTTTCGGTATCGTAGCTACCGACAACCGTAAATCAGAGTTTCATAAGGTATGAGTACAAAGTCTCAATACTTCTTTATTTCGTTTACATTATAATATGACTAGCTGTGCCCCGCAGTTTCACTCGCGGTCCCACAGGAACTGTTTATTTTTTCGGGATAAAAAGTACCGAATGTCCTTTTCTGTACCCCAGACAACATGTATGCAAAATTTCAAGACGATTGGTTGAGTAGTTGAGACGTGAAAGCGTTACAAACAAACAAACAAACAAACAAACAAACGACGAAACTCACTTTCGCATTTACAATATTCATTTAGGATATATAGATAGACAAACTATTTATTTTTCACACCAGAAATAAATAAAAGAAGAACAATAATGCACACGACTAGACGCAAGTCGCAAAAAGTATGTAAAGTTCGGGTTTTCTAATCTTTAATTGAAAAGTCTCGCGACTGCGTTGAGTAGCCTACGTAAGTGTTTTGTGCATGTTTGTATCATAAAATACTAACTTTAACAATGTTAAGAATAAAAATGTTAGGAAAATATAAATAAAGCGAATCTTTGTTTTATGCTGAATTATTTGCAAAAGACGCCAACGGAAAGTCCATTTGTCGTGTCCGCTCAGGATCCTGGTTACTGGGGAAGCTCAGTTAAATATGGTGAATTGCTCCTCTGGTACAACTCATATCCGCCGCCTCTAAATGTTTGAACCCAATCATGCATTAAACAAGTAACATTATTAATAGAAAATCAAAAATCCCAGCTGCAAAAAGTTGTACTCACTTGCACTATCAAGACGATTCAAATGACACCTGACACGTCGAAATCCATCAAGCTGTTTTGGTTGTAGCGCGCAACCTCATACATACTTACCCACATACATACGCTCGAAAAACATAACCCTCTTTCTTGCGCAGTCGGGTAAAACAAACAGTAATCAAGGTCTCTACATACTGAACTAGTATGAACAAAGCTTTACATAAGGCATATAAACAAGCAAAAATCGATAAGCGAACTTCATGCAGTTATGTAGTTTGAACAAATTTATGTATCTCTATAATTATTAGATTTGAGTTTATGTACTATTTAAATAGTAGACTTGTCTTTATTTGCACAACATTTTTGATATCTTGAGGATATAATAGTTTCTTGAAACCATTTTGTTGAGTCAATGTGAAACTGAATATACATAAGTAAAAAAGATGTCTGGAGCCTTCCACTTCCGCCATGTAGCCACTAGTACATAGATGCTTTACAACCGTAAGCAAACATTTGTGAGACAGTATTTTTTTATTTTTTTGAAAAAATAATGCCAACCGTAAGCAAACATTTGTGAGACAGTATTTTTTTATTTTTTAGAAAAAAATAATGCCTCTCGGTTTCTTTCCTGGTCTTCAGAGGAGTGGCTCTTTTTCCGAACAAAGCGGTCGAGTCTATTATAAAACTTTGACGTCCATAAGTGTATTTTTAATACCCAATTGAATAATGCATTTTGACATTGACTTTAAATTTCATTCCAGAATCCGAGAAATATTATCATTTGGTTTATTACTTTGTTGTTAAGGTTAGTTTTGATGCATTTTAACTTACTTTTAATAACTTTTTTTGCTTCATATTAACTATAACATTTTCTTATTAATTTCATTTTATTACTGGCAAAATTATTAGCAAAACTGGCTTAAGCTTAGCAGCTGCTGTTTAAACCTTTATACTTAGATGCCGCAATTACTGTACATTAGAGTAACATTTGCTGAACGTGATATTCTTCTGTAGTTTGGTATTAAAATATTAAACCTATTACCAGTGTTGGCTGTGAGTGGGCGTCAACAATACAATCCAAAGTATTGTTGGTGTCACGTGCTCGCGCATCTTTGATGCACATAGTTACCTTTGTGGAATGCATCTGGCTCTTTACTATATTGGAGCTTTTATTGCCTTCTGTCTGTGTTTTGTCGTTTATGATTATTCGTTTAATTCAATTGTTATCAATGTTCGGTTGGTACTTATTTACTTATAAAGTTACTCACCAATAATAATGTAAAAGAAAAATTTTTGAGTATTGATTTTATAAATATTAATTTTTTTGTAAATTAAAAAAATACTTGACAGAGCGTGACATCGTTGGATAAAGAAAATCAGTTTATTTTGAGAGTCGTGAATCAATTAAATTATTGTTCTGTTATTTTTTCACGATTAATCGATTTGTTTACGGTAATTGAGAGCGGTTAACACAGAATGCTTTTTGGGATTGAGGGCGAACGTCATGTCTGTCAATCATTGATTCACTTGACTTTGTTGAGGGCGGTCGCACGCAATGGTCATTAGCTAACCTATTAGCTCTAAATCGCTAATTATTATTGTAATCCTTCATTAATAAGTGTATGTATGATTAAAATAGTGAATAATCAACGCTGCAGTCCCCATACTTTCCCCGTCATACTTAAAATAAAGTAATGTGAACTGTAAAGCATGGTTTGTAGTCAATATCCTCTCCTGAGGCCCTAGAGAAGTTGCATTTGCTTTCAAACTATTATATTTCTGCAATACCCAACGCTCAATCCTCAGCTGCTGATTGGACGAAATGCGAGATAAATGTCCCGTGATCTTTTTTTTTATGTAGAATAGGTCGACATTTGACTACCAACTCGCCTGATGTTAAGTAACGTTGTGGTCTAAGATGGAGCACGACGACCTAGAAGGTACTTATTCACTCTAGCCTTGAAGATACCCAGGTTGTAGTTAGTCAGGAATACAGATGATGGCAAGGTGTTCCATTCCCTAGCGGTTCGTATCAGAAAGGTGGAGGCAAACCGTTCAGTACGAGTGAGTGGAATGTCGACTAAGTAGAGATGGTATGTATGCGTTTTCCGACTTGTTCAATATTTCTATCTTATAGTTAACTCTTAAATCTGCAGCTAGCATTCAACTGTCAGCGTTTGTAAAAATAGAATCACTTGAAAGCGATAGCAATTTTTCTTTTGTTCATAAATTTGGAAAACTACATTGTATTTCTAGCTCCATAAATTCAAAGAGTCATTGTTAAATTTCTCTAACCTTTGAATTTTCCATTTTGTCGTTCTAAACTTTGTACTAGGGGTGAAGTAAGTATCCCCATTTCACCTGAGCTGACTAAAGTGGCAACTTGTGGATTATATTCTTGGAAGTTACAAAAATACCTCACACAGAGTGAAAAGCGTCAAAGTCGCGATAAATTCTCGAAGTGGGGACACAGTACATTGAAAATCTATTCAGTAGAGTAACATAACTAAGGAAAACCAAAAACTTAAGACATTCTTTTGTATACTTTTTTAAATAAAAATCACTAAGTACTTGAAAACGAGATACTTATTTATAATATAGAGAAACACATGACTTACCAAAATAAGAATATCTATTCGAAAATTATTGTTAATTTTAATTATTTTTAACAAAAATAACAAGTCTTAACAATTAAATTTTGAGTGAAATATCTTCAGTTTTTTTTCTTTCATATAACGTAGTTTTAGTTTGTTAACTTCTAAAGTATACTTTTAAAGAACCTATTAAAAATCACAGGTATTTAAAATGTATACTAAATGTTCTTAACACGTTCCCTGTATAGCTACTATTATGGATACGAGCCTTTACGTGTAAACGCAATTTGTATCGCCTTTAAACTTGCTTGGCTTCATGCCCCATGCATGCAAAATTGCATACACGTACGATAAGAAACTCAAAACGCACTGGCGATGGGCCATACACTGTGAACGTGTTAAGTAAGATTTTTTTATAATAATTCAATTAATTTAAGTATCTTGCAAAACATCTTTGAATTTACACATTTATACCCCCTTACTAATTACTAATAATAACCTAGGAATAGTTATTCAGTGTCTTATGTTGTTCTTTCTTTTCAAAGCTCAAAAGGTTAAAAAGACAATACACTGTATAACTATTCCGAGGATACAAAACGTTTAGTAGTAGGGAAATAGTGTAAACTATAAAATTTAGAAAGCGATGATAGCCTATATAGCTGGAGAAAGCCCGCCTCTCAAGCCAGAGGGAGCGAGTTTGAACCTAGCCAACAGCACGCACCAATTTGTTCGTTGTGTGAACAAACGTGCATATTGTATGTCCTCTGCTACATGAGTGGAGCCCGGTGTATGGTGACAGGCTCGCCCTCTTTCACATTTGGGACTGAATATCGTCCGGCAAAGTGTGGGTGTTGTATTACGCTTCTGCCAGCCCCCTCGGGGGAAACGCGTAACAATTTGTCATAAAATGTAGTAAGTACTTATTGTTAGTGAAAAAACAGTAAAATCTTTCTGAATGTCTATTATTCTGTCGCTAGGGTAGGCTCAAACAAATTCGCCATTCAATCTCACGCTACATTCTCTTTTAATCTTTTTAAATGACGACAAATTTACTGCTACAGGTTTTCATTTAATGCTTGGAACGCTTTGCGTATTTTTTTGCGTTGACAGCTAAAACTAAAAAAAAAAAAAATTAAAATAACATTTTTAAAATAATTATAAAAATAGATTAACAGCATGAAGGCAGTTGTTTCAGCTTTGATATTAATTAAGTAAGTCAAATAGTCACAAGTTTAACTACTATGAGATAATTTTTAGTGCTTCCTAAAATTTCTGGCCATTTGAGTTCGCATTGTTAAATCCATACGTTTTCACAGTTGCGCAGTTCGTGGTTTTCTAAATGTCCTGCTACAAAGGCATTCTGCAAAGATTTCCCTGTGATCATAATAATGTTATTAATAATTTTGCTGTTAAATAAAAAAAAATGTCAAATTAAAAATTTTACAAATAAATTCATTACATATTATACTTTAAATAATTAAATAGTCTGCAGTACAAATTGCTCTTAATTAAGATTGAATAGGTACTACGTTTCAACTGAAATGTCAGAGCACAGCCAATGAATCATTCACGTTTGCTATCATTGAAAAATATTTCAGCGAGTTGATTCTTAAATTGTAATGTTTTCTGTGAAATAATAAGATTCTGTCATCTCTAAAAAGCTTTTTCAAGTAATTATTAAATAAGTATTTTATTGAATTCTGTGGAGATAACAAATTTATAATATTTTGTGTAACTGCTAGCTAGCTCATGCCTGCGAGGAGTCTGTAAGCGTAACAGCGAGACTGTGTAACAGTGAAATTCAGAAACGAAACAAAGTCTAACAAATAATAAAGTGTGTAACAAATACAATTTATAAAAACGTTTAAGAAATGTACACAATTTCTAAATCGAATCAAATAAAATGTGTTTAATCAATTGGATATTAAAATCGAATACTTAAAAACAGTTAAAGTTAAACTTAAAGTAATGGAAAAATGACTTTACCACCACAAGTAACATTATTAAAAGAAATACAAAAATCCGGCTGCAAAATGTGGTACCCTATGTCACTTCCACTATCAAGACGATGCAAATGACACCTCACAAGTCGAAATCCATCAGGCAGTTTAGGCTATAGTGCGTGCCAAAGAAACCTCATACATCCATACCCACATACATACTAAAACATAGCCCTCCTTCTTGCGCAGTCGGTTAAAAATAGCCACCCAGAAGAACAGGCAAGGCAAGGGTTTTTTGTGATACCTATGTTTCTTTCTTCCCTTGTTTTCTTGTTCTCTTTCTTTTGTTTTAGTAAATATTTTGGTCTCAACTTTAATTACTGTTTTCCTTTGTCGCGCTATGATGTTAGTGTAATTCACGGCTTAGGTTTAATGAACAGGTCATTAGCGTACGGTTTGGTCAAATTAAGGTCAGCTGCGGCCAAAGGGCGATGTTTACCCAATTTTGTTTGTTTAATGTTCTGCTATGTATTAACTAGATTTGTAGGTAATGTGGTTGGTGTAATTGTAAGGTTTAATCCTATTATTACTACCAACTGGAATGGTTAAGTGAGGAAGGCGTCAATCTTTCCTGGTGGGTGGACTCAGGTCCATTTCCGTCAGCTAGGTAACTATTAAAAAATGTAATGAATTAAATTCCTCAAAAAAACAATAGATATTTATTGACCGAACAGCGTTAGCGAGCGATGCGTCTATCCTTTTGTTTGTCCGGTGTCTATCGGAATTCCCGGCTCTTTGGTAGAGAAAGACCTCTGTTAAAAAAAAATATCATAACTCTGCAATTCAAAAAAAAAAAACGAAAAACTAACTTGCCAAAATATAATATAAATATAAACCAGCTGACAAAATTTCACGAGAACATATCGTCACGCCTTTCCCCCGAGGGGGTTGGCAGAGGTGTAATACAACACCCACATTTCGCCGGACGACATTCAGTCCCAAATGTGACAGGGGGCGACCCTGTCGCCTGACACCGGGCTCCAATCATGTAGCAGATGACATACAATACGCACATTTGTTCACACAATGAACAAATTGGTGTGTGCCGTCGGCTGGGTTCGAACCCGCTCCCTCTGGCTTGAGAGCGAGAAGCGGTTGAGAAATGCGACCTGAAGAGGAGGAAAGTCGCCAGCTACGTGGTCTTCAACTCGCAGAGACACTAGTTATACACATTTTCTTTTCACTGCCCATGCTAGATTATACCAGTGGTAGTTATTATTTTTGTTCACATTAACATAATTCCCAGAACCGTCAAAAACAAAGATAAAAATAAATTCATACAAAAATTTCTGTTCCTACTTATTACTACTTGCTTAGTGTTATTGTATACTGTTGTGTACTTACTTATCACTATCACTTATCCTATCACCTACTATTACCTATCACTTGCTATTTTTAAAGACGCCGTAAAAAAGCTGTATTTATCGAAATTACCTTGATTGTTTTATTAATCAGTGTTGTATGTATGTATTAATTAGTATATTTTATTAACTATAGGTATTTTAAGTACTAGAATGTATTATATTAGTATGATGTACTTTTATGTAAGTTTTATGTAAATAGTTTATGTAGGTGTATAGGTATTAATACTCGATGTTTTGTTGTTTCTTTGTATCAATCTTATGTTTATTTTAGTTATTTTTGCACACCCTGTCCCATACTCATTTGTCGTATCCTCTCCATCCTAAGGTTGCCTGGAAGAGATCGCTTTTAGTGATAAGGCCGCCAGTTGTTACACTATTTAATAAGTTTTATCATTATTTTTCTCTTGTTGTTTTGTTATCTGTGGTGTGAACAATAAAGAGTTTATCTATCCATCTATCTATCTATTTTTGGTATAATTAATTGTAACTGACATCTGTAACGCACAGACCGAGTAACGCCCGTATAATCTCTAACCCTGTCATGTCAATATTATGTAAGTACGAGTTTAGATTCAATGCAACATTGTCACAGTGACAAGCCCGCATTTAACTTGTAAATTTAGGTATACATTAGCATAACATGTACCCACTGGAATGTTCTTAGTTATTTAATTATATTTTGTGACATTTCTGTCAGTTAACGAAATGTTAGTTATTAAGTTTTATTAAAAACTAGCTGACCCTGCGAACTTTGTACCGCCCCTAACAGTCGATTCTTTTAATTTTTTTTTTCAGGGATTTTTTTTTTCTGCTAAAAAACCATCCTCAAGTAATATTCTAAAAAAAAAATTCGCGAAATCGGTTCAGCGTATAGTGTTTTGTCTTTTTCAATCAAATAAGAAAAAGACAAATCTCTTTAAATCTATTCTGAGAGACTAAACATACGTGTTTTGTTAAGGGGAAAGTATTTAGATAACATAATTATATTTTATTTAATAAGTCAAACCATCAAAGCCCGTTAAGAACACCTTACCGTTTAAAACAGCAACCTTAACCTCCAATTTTTCGTAAGTTGGGGTACGTAATTACTATCAAATCACCGCAAATTTGTAGGTACATAAAGTAGGCATAATTTGGCAGCCATAGATTAAACACAAAAGCACAGAAGTATGAAAATGGAGAAGGTAACATCAATCATTACCAAACAAAATTAAACGTCACACGCGCAATGCCCTCTGCCGGACGCCGGTGTGTGTAGAGTAGGTAGAGAACAGAGAATGTTTTAATAGAGCTAAGAAATATCAGCAAAATAGCTAATCGACTGAGTGAGTGTTAGCCAGCGAAGCGTTATGTTTCAGCTTCGGCAAAAATGCTTATGTATGACAGGTGTCTGTCCAAGTTCTGTCCGGCTGGTTTCCTCTACAAGTCGTATTTTTCAACCGATTCTCTTAGAAAGTACATTTACACTTAAAACATTTTACTTTAATCACGCTGTTATTACGAATGCAAACGTTTGTGAGCTAGTGCATTAATATGTACGTGTTTGTTACTTTAAGCGAAAACGTTCAAAGGATTTTAGTAACATTTAGAAGGGAGACATTTATACCCTGGATTAACACATTAATTCATTAACGTTACAAAAACCGTTAATATTTTGGTATAAAGAACAGCTTAATTGTTAATCCATGAATTAAGCAACCGTTACGCCAAATTTTAGCCCAAATCGTATGGCGGTTGTAACAACCATACTGTTATCAACATCAACATTCACTCCAAAATTTTGCATTTATACATATCGTCACGCCTTTCTCCGAGGGGGCTGGCAGAGGTGCAATACAACACCCACAATTCGCCGGACGATATTCAGTCCCAAATGTGACAGGGGGCGAGCCTATCGCCATACACCGGGCTCCAGTCATGTAGCAGATGACATACAATACGCACTTAAGTCCACATAATGAACAAATTGATGCGTGCTGTCGGCTGGGTTCGAACCCGCTCTCTCTGGCTTGAGAGGCGGACCTTCTCCCAACTAGGCTGCCATCGCTTTTATAATGAAGGTTATTCTCTATTTCTCATTATTCTGGTAACACGTCGAAACGACGCACTCATTAATAGGGCATTTGTCTCGCAAGAGACAGAATTTCTTCCTCATTCGCCATTATTAATATTGTATTACAGTCATCCTTTTCTCGATCAATCGCGACGGGTCCGTAATTAGGTTTATTGAAAGCGGGATTATTAAAATCATTTTGTCATGAGAGATTTGCACTGGCATCTTAATAATAAAGTTGTAAATTATAAATATGTTTCCATCTTATAGCTTTTGTTTAAAAAAAACTCGTGGTTAAGGCTCGCTTCACAAGCTAGTAGGAGCGGGCTCGATCCTAGCCGAAAGGACGTGTAAATTTGTTCATTGTGTGAATATTTGTGCGAATGTCATCTGCTAAGCCCAGTGTTTGGCAACAACCCACCCTCTGTCACATATGAGACTGAATATCGTCCTGAGAAGTGAGAGTGTTGTAATACACCTCTGCCAGCTCTTTTGGGGGGAAAGGCGTGACGATTTCATGTATGTTTATGTTTTACTTTTATTATATTATAAGTCAACGTAATAATAACATGACATGCTTATTTACCTCTATATACCCACCTACTATATACTCATTTGACTAATAGTTTATCTTGTTAAAAGTACATTTCCAATAGCATTTTTAGAAGCTAATAAAATAGACATTTAGTAGTCATTAAAATACCATAGAACAATTAAAAAATCGCTTTCTTTCGAACCTCAAGCAGCAATTTTGTAGCACCCAATTCATTTCAACACCTTATTAATAAACTTCTAAAAACAAATACCCAGAAAGTATGTCAAAGGAAAAGATAAAATACAAAACAAAGTCGCAAGAAAAATAAAACACAAGATGAGAGGCAAATAAATTATGTCCATCGTTAACGTTATTAATAGGGCTGTTATTAAAAATGCCACAAATTATTCGTGGATTATTAATAAGCAAACAGACGGACGCATATTTTTACTCGGCAGATCAGAAGTGGAAATGATGATTTATTTATACTATCATATTTATTAACTCGGCGTAGTAACGTTTTGATACCAGTTACACCACGAAATAAAACGTTGTAATAGTCGTAACAAGTATCAATTTTGCGTATCTGCTCAAATTGGTCTCGCCTCAAATAATGCTCGAACAGATAAATCACTAGACTGTCAATAAAAGCCAAAATGGGGTGGTTTTAACGTTTATAGGCGCGTTCAACAGATGGCATCCGTCAAAGAGTGGAGAATTACCCGTGAATTAGTGGTTGACACTTTAACGGTAGCTTAACACCTGGCCTCGGATTTATCTAATTAGAGCAGTATAGACAGATGGGTTACAGTTTTAGTAGTGTGATGAGTTGCGACTCATTTAAAGATAATATACTTACTCGTAAAGCTTTAGTGGTTAATTCTGGCCATTACAGTCGACTGAACGCGACTGTGGGGACATAAAATTGACTGAAATGGAGTAAAAAGAAATACGTACGGAGGAAATAATGTAGTATTTTCAGTGGCAAGTGCGAATCTCACATAAGTAGTTCAATGCACAGCTTATAAAGATTGTTGGCCTAAAGTGGAATAACAGCTAATATCTTATTTTGTACCAGCGGGTGTTAACCGCGTAAAATAACCCTATGTCCTTTCTATACCCCTTATAACGTGTAAGCAAAATTTCATGGTGGTTGAGTAGTTGAGGCGTGAAAGCTCAAACAACAAACTAACTCGAAGGTAACAAACAAGCCTAAATCGAACAAAGCTACTTTCGCATTTAAAATATTAGTTGCCTTTTTGAAGGATTTAGAATTTTAGAGTAAAATGCAGAAAATCGCGTCCATCTCTACATAATCGACTCTATTTTTTTAATATCTCCGCTTTCCGAAAATTTTCCAAAAACTGTCTCGGCAAATAAAACTGTTTTGATAAGAACCTACTCATAAAGTTTTACGAGAATCGTTAAGGAATGCAACCTGTAGAGGAGGACAGATGCCGGCCGCAAGGTCTGCAGCTTACTGAGTCACTAGCATTATTAAAGTATTATAAAAGCACTTAAGGGTGAGTAAGTAAGTAGGTATTACTATATCTTCTTAATATAAATAAATTACGTGTCACGTTGTTTGTCCGCTATAGACTCCTAAACTACTTAACCGATTTCAATCAAATTTGCACACCGTGTGCAGTTCGATCTAACTTAACAGATAGAATAGCTCACATCTCAATTTATAGCCTCAATATTATTTTATTAGATAGATAGATAAACTCTTTATTGTTCACACCACAGATAACAAAACAACAAGAGAAAAACAATGACAAAACTTATTAAATAGTGCAACAACTGGCGGCCTTATCACTAAAAGCGATCTCTTCCAGGCAACCTTAGGATGGAGAGGATACGACAAATGAGTATGGGACAGGGTGTGCAAAAATAACTAAAATAAACATAAGATTGATACAAAGAAACAACAAAACATCGAGTATTATACATATACACCTACATAAACTATTTACATAAAACTTACATAAAAGTACATCATACTAATATAATACATTCTAGTACTTAAAATACCTATAGTTAATAAAATATACTAATTAATACATACATACAACACTGAATACTATATTATTTTATTACTACTATGTAATATAATAAAAACCTTAGCCACAGCAACGCGTGGCCGGGTCTGCTAGTATTATTATATTATTTAACATAATGGTCACGCCTTTCCCCCGAGGGGGCTGGCAGACGTGTAATACAGCACCCACTCTTCGCCGGACGATATTCAGTCCCAAATGTGACAGGGGGCGAGCCTGTCGCCATACACCAGGCTCCAGTCATGTAGCAGATGACATACATAATTACGTTCACACACTGTACAAATTGGTGAGTGCCGTCGGCCGGGTTTGAACCCGCTCTCTGGCTTGAGAGGCGGGCCTTCTCCAACTAGGCTATCATCGCTTATTTTATATTATAGTACAAGGATTTTACATTTTTGCATGAAAGAATTCATTGGCGAGCACTCTTGGATAACAAATCTGCGCGTAGGTAGGTACAATACCTACCTACGTGACGTGACTTTGAAAATACGAAGAAGTGGCTATTTTAAAATCTCTGGTACAAAAATAGAATTTACTTAGTTGGCGGATTTGTAGTATCTTTACTTGAAAATAAGACGAAAATATATATATGTATGTATATGAGTCTCTGGCCACCATAGTACAAGCTTTGCTTAGTTTGGGGTCAGACGACCGTCAGACGACCGTGTGTGCTAGTGTCCCGAATATTATTATTGTTATTATCGGCATTAGTATTTTTTTAAATATAAATGAAGCTTTATTAAAGTTACAATATTTTTTTATCATCATCATTACAGTCTTTTACGTTCCACTGCTCGAAAGTGCTCGTTCGAAAGTGATTGAGTGACCGTTATCCACCACGCTGGCTTATTGCGGGTTGGTGGATGTCACATGTCCTAGAAGATTATATTTTTTTACATAAAATTCAAAATTCCAGTAACATAGAAAAGCTTTTCCGAAAGACGTTGGTATTGTGCAAAAGGATTCAACACATTCCAGTACCTAACATAGAAAAGCATTTCCGATATAAAACAAAATTTTCACTATGTCAAATTCTCATATCGTTTGCCTATCAAATATTTCATAGCAAGGTGCACCGTCGAGCAGCGAAAAGACATCTGGCAGGACAAGCGAACAGAATTCAATTATATAGAACGGTAACACAGCGCCCCGGTGTCGCATTAAAACAAACAGCACCCTTACTGCGTGTTTTCGTATTTAACCCTTCATATTTTGAATGTCAATTCGGTCTATTATAGTGTAATGAAATTATCAAACCATGAGAGATAAAGCTGAGTTTCCAATGTTGACTTTTGGGTAGAGTCGATCCGCTCTTGTAAAAAACTTTTAGCGTCTTTAAATCAAAGTCAAAATGTTTTTATTTAATTTGGGTATCGAAGATACACTTATTAACGTCAAAGTTTTATAATCGACTTGACCGTCTTGTTCGGAAAAAGAGAGCCACTACTCCGAAGTACCGGCAAGACTCTGAATTATTTTTTTCGAAAATAAAATCATAATGGGGGGGCGTGGGTTCGATTCCCACCTAGGGCAAACATTTATGCGATGAACATTTGTGTTTGTTCTATGTCTGGGTGTTAATATGTATTTAAAAATATCTAAGTATGTTTATCAGTCTCTGGCAGCCATAGTACAAGCTTTGCTTAGTTTGGGGTCAGGCGACCGTGTGTGGAAGTGTCCCGAATTTATTATTATTATTATTATTATAATGGTGTGTGCACTTCACAGTTTTTAGACCTACTAGTAATTTATCTACTACTAAGTAGGTAAAGATACAATATTAAAATAGGTATGGATAGTATGATAACATTTTACTGAATTATCATTACATGACTCGTTTACCGCGAATTTTGATGGTCAACGAAAACTTTTTTCGTTTTCTTTTGGGTCCATGCATTTAGCCTAGTTCCTTAACGTTTCTTTTCGCCCGGTGAGCTTTATTGAAATGTATTGAGCGAAACGGAAACGAAAAAAGTTGCGGACAGCGTAACAGCGGTGGTTGTGGAGATCATTGGGGGAGACCTTTGTCCAGCAGTGGACGTCTTCCGGCTGAAATTATGATGATTGGTATTACTAAAAGTTACAAAGGTGAATAAGAATTTAATTTTATTATCCTACTATGAATATACATATTATACATTGTTGACTGCCTCGGTGGCTCAGTTGGTAGTGAACCTGCCTTCTAAGCTTGGGGGTGTGGGTTCGATTCCCACCTAGGGCAAACATTTATGTGATGAACATTTGTGTTTGTTCTAGGTCTGGGTGTTAATATGTATTTAGGTATGTATTTAAAAATATCTAGTTTGGGGTCAGACGACCGTGTGTGGAAGTGTCCCCAATTTACTATTATTATTATTATAAGGAGGATAATACAATACCTTCACAAGTATCCATTTTCTTGTTGGTAATGGTTGCTCCACTTTACAAATGTAACATACACTATTTCAGGCATTAAAATTACTTGAGCACCTAACTAGTACAGGTGAAATGCTAAAGGTTAAAGATCACCGAAGGAGAAGTCTTAATTAACTGGTGAACTAAAATCGTGTTCAAACTCGTATATCAAGCTTCAAAGCAAAGCAAAATAGACTTTATTACAATGGAAAGCTTCCTTACTAAACCCTACCCAACTATTTAGTACTACTGTGGATGTAGATATCACTGTTTATTAGTACTCAATCTCCAAGCAGTAGTGTAGGTAATAAGTACTCATTTGTATGTAACAATGTAAATATGAAATGAGAGTATATTTCTGCCTACAAACTGCTACGCAGTTTGGCAGAGTTGTATTTTAATACATATATATGTTAATAACTTAGATAAATAAATAAATAAAATAAAAAAGTAGCATTCGTGTGCCAAAGAAAAAAGTGTGTTAAAGAAGAAGGTTCAGTAAAATAACACATTGCTATAAAACTTTTTATTAATAACAATATAAGCATAAAATAAACCTAACATATTTAACAAATTACAAATAATAAACAGAGCTCAAGTCAGTATCCGCGGGTAAAGTACCCAAAAGGCTGGCAACGGTACCATTGCTATTAAACGTTGCAAAGCCTCGAAATACGAGTAGTTACAGAGTGCTGCGTCTTTTTCAATCGAGTTTAAAAATGTGAAAGAAAGAGTCTAAACAATGGAAAGAGAGTAATTACAAGTACTTGTACTAAGGAGACGAGATCAGTGGTAGTGCCGCTGAGTGTTTTTTGAACTGTTCAAGTTCATAATTGTGACTTCTTATTTTCTAAGCGTAATGATACAAATGGTCATCACGTGACATCTCGCTCCCGTCACTCTCGCGTCATAATAGAGAGCTTGAGCACATGATGATGACCATTGACTTTACGCTTACAGTATAAGGAGGATGAACTGATACGTCATGATTCCTGTTTTGTTCATTCATTTGACAAACAAACTTCAATATCTTACCTAACGTCAATATCTTAGCTTACGATGGTAAGGGTTTCTTAGCAATAACACCGCTTCATGCTCTTTGCATTTACATCGCACGGTGCACGTCTGTTATTTTCTTTATTCCTCGGTGAACGGGACCTTGTTAGGGGTTTATGTTTGTATTTGTATCACTTCATTGCGCGAATATCTCTACTTTATTGCAGTTTTGACATTGTTGTGAATTTCATTTTAGACTCGTCAAAGGTTGAACAAAAGTGTTCTGTTTATACTTTTACTGGGAATCTAAAATAGGTTCATAGACAATTTTTTTTTGTGGACTGCTTGTATTTGTATCACTTCATTGCGCGAATATCTCTACTTTATTGCAGTTTTGACATTGTTGTGAATTTCATTTTAGATTCGTCAAAGGTTGAACAAAAATGTTCTGTTTATCCTTTTACTGGGAATCTAAAATAGGTACTTAGACTATTTTTATTTTGTGTACTGTCTGTTTTCTTATAAAACTAAGTATGTAGATTATTGTGTAAGATTTTTATGAAAAATAAAAATAAACGAAAAGTAAAAAAAAATTAAATAGGGAGAGCGGTAGAGTTCGCCAAGAGATTTGCGATGATTTTAATGACTTACTTATGCAAAACTAAACATCCA
Source organism: Peribatodes rhomboidaria (assembly GCA_911728515.1). Classification (NCBI taxonomy): domain Eukaryota; kingdom Metazoa; phylum Arthropoda; class Insecta; order Lepidoptera; family Geometridae; genus Peribatodes; species Peribatodes rhomboidaria. The sequence goes on along the minus strand of OU452175.1, from coordinate 9,524,729 downwards.
AACACCCAATACTACCATGGTTAACACATAGCTATGGTCAACAGCAAAAACTGACATGGAAGTAGATACTTAACATATTTAGGACAACTATTGTTTTTTTTTTCTTTTTTTTTTATAAGTATTAATAAGTTTATTTTTGGAACAATAACACCAGGTATTACAAAAGATGAGAATCGGTGACACCTGCAAAAGTTTAAAATCTGGCACCCTATTCGGAGATTTGAGATTTTCATCTCACCTTTTTTCGCCCTTGTTGCTCTCATTTGAAACATCATAGGTGTGAGAGTGACCGAGATAAAATCTCATCTCATCTCACGCGCAGGAATAGCCCTCCAAAGTCGCAGATGTCAACGCCCTTATCTGAATATTTTTTACAAAAAGAGTTCCGTAATGAATCTAAATAAAAGATAACATTTTTCGAAAATAAAGAAAACTGTATAATAAAAGAATTGTTCAAACATGTAAATGTATGTATATGTTTGTTATGACGAGCATACTTACCTTAATACAAGACTCGACTTCCAAAACACATCTTACCCAGATTCCACTCCAAAACATAAATCATAAGGAACCTATTTACGTAGCAGATTGCACAAGATCACATTTCCTAGGAGTGGGTGAAGAAATTCAATCTCAGCCACACAATGTAGTCGGCGGCTGAAGGTTCCACAATGGCGTTGCGCACACATTCTTCTGAGACGTATTTTTACGTGCAGTTTTTATTCCCCGGAGTTTTGTTTGCAATTTCTATGACTGAAGTGTAAAGTGAGAAGATTGAATTCAAGCTTGCATGGCTGTAAATTTTTGGGAAAATTATGAGCTTTTGAGCTGAAAATTTTTGGCAATATGCATGAAGTCTGTGCAAGTGGGGTTAGGTATATAAACGTAAATTTAAAATTTTACTAGAATCAAAGTCAAAACGTTATTTCAGGTAAAAATTGGGTATCCTTGCATAAGACATTTTTGGACAATTTCCCTCAGCATTTGTTCAAATAAATTGCTTTTAAAATATTATTTACCTTTCTCTCTGCAATACAAAAATATCAGTCGTTGATTGCCCACGAAGCACTTCAACATTTATCAAATACTTACCAACAACAACAGCAAGATACACGCTGACATCGAGTCTCTCAAAGTAAAATTCCTTGGTAGCAATTTAAAGTTGTCCTGCGAGTCACTGTGGGGAGCAAACTTAAATCGGTTCGTTCATAGATGGCTCGCGAACGATTACCTCCATACTTTTTGATGATAGCACATTTCTGAGTTTATTTTGAGTAAGTTTACTCTCGGGAACTGCGAGTCGGATAGTTTATCAAAGGGAAGGGATGTTTTATTAATTCTCTTTGCAGAGACTAAAATAATGCTCAATCTTTTTGAATTCTTTAGTCATGTCAAGATATTCATTTCTGATAAGCAGCGAAGTTTGAATTCTTGCTTTGAGGATGCTGTTTGATCGAAATTTTTGATCATTTGCTACGTTATTTCAGGATCGAACGAGGAATTTCTATTCCTCGCAACACCAAAACCCCCTCACTACTAGCTATCACTACTTAGCTCGAGGCCACGGCTATAGCAATGTTGACGACGACTTTAACGAACGCGACGTTTCTTAAGGTTTTTATGCGCGATAGTCCCGTATATCCTACAACCAACCATGACGTTTTAATCACGAAAATTTTAAAAGTCACAACTGGCCTTTCCCACCTTCAACCTTCACGCAATTGCCATTCCCCGGAACTGCGTTATTGACGTTTAAAACAGTCACCGACTGTACGCCCGGTAATGGCAACCGGGCGAATCCGTTACGGCAACAACCCGGAACATAAACAGAAACGGGCCGGGACGCTTCCGGTCCGACTGTCCGACGTTTAACCGTGTTATTATAGCGAGTGTGAGAATTCCAATTGTTTTCAGCGTTGTGTAACTTTTTTTGCAAGTCTGCAGTTTTTGTTGACGGGGTTGGATTGGGTTGAATTGACTTGAGTTGACTTAAATGTAACGGTGATAATATGCTGGTTACGCTGCCAACTGGTTGTGGGTTTGAGCATTTGGTATCTTTAGATCTTCAATTGTCTTTGTTTTAGTTTATTGTACCTAATATTTAAATTTTGATCAGCTCAAGTATTTAGACTGCCTGATATTTTCGGTACTTAATGTTCTAGTGGCTCTACAATGTGAGTCCTCGCAGTTCTACAAAAAACAAACAAAATCAAAATAATATTTCCGCCATTTTGAATATTTCCAAACAACTTGATTTCTTGAGTCCATTAAAAAAATCTATATAATTATTGAACACACTCACAAAATTTCAAGAGAATAGGTTAACGACATGTAGAGGAAGAAAGCTGGACAGAATTTGAACAGAAATCCGGACATACCGGTTGATAATAATTAAGTACTAACTTCCTGTAACCAACAAATTTATCACAGGAATTAAGTATTATTATACCTAGTAATAATCATACCTAAGTCCATATGGCTAACCTACAGGCGGCCTCATTAGTTCTAAAAATAAGGCTTACTTAAGTACTTATTCAAATTGATTGTCTGTATTCCTTGTATAGATGTATCAGCACAAACAAAATTATTACATCGAAAGTTAAAGTTTAATTTACACAAAATAATTATTGTTTAATCATTGGATTGTTCGTAGCACAAAAGCTACATTGTCAGAACCTCCTCGATAAGTTTTGTTGCAAAAATAATATTAAAAAAACAAGCATGAGCCTTCAATTTAGTCTCACACTGGAAATTCGACCGTAAAACATTGGTTACTGAAGCGAAAATAGATTATTCACTTCATCCATATACACTGAACTTTATCATGCTCCCCATTGTAGTGGAGGTTAGTCCGATGCTTGTTTATTAGAAATTATCGCCAATATGTTTGTTCCGAACAAGGCATGGCAAAAGCGCCATTGCGATATGAGTTACAAGGCTAAAATCTGCGCCAAAACTGTACACTTCGATTCGACGTAGTGCTCGCGTTTCCCAAGCGGATTTATGCTCAGATCTATAAGCTAGACATATACGGCTTCAGAAAATGCTGAACAACTCAAAAAAGGTTGTACATAAATTCTTTTATCTCTTCAGAGAGATGTTTCGAGGAAAATAATTTAATCACATGAGTATTTTTACGTTTTCACTAAACTTTTATCATTTTCATTTTATATTTCTACCTAACCTGACATAAAAAAATAAGTATATATCAATTTGATTTGATTGTTTTCTTGAACGACATTGTTGTCGGATAAAATGTTTTTTCCTTAAAAAAATACTGAAAACATGTTGTAATTCTTACTCCCTGATCGTGCCACCTCTGTGTCTCGTGGTAGACAGGTCTGGCAGCAAGCCACGAGACTCGTTTATATATCACCGTGTTTTGACGCAGCCATACACCCTGACGACGCCGGTGAAATTGTAAAAGAAATGCATAAAATTGATGACTGCAATTATCTGTTAGGTAAGGTTCCATTTTTATGATCAACTTGCTGCGCCCCGCGGTTTCGCCCGCAGTTAAAAAGTATCCTATGTGCTATTCTAGGCTATAATCGATCTCTGTGCCAAAATTCATCCAGATCTGTTCAGCCGTTTTGGCGTGAAAGAGTAACAAACATCCATCCATCCATTCTTACAAACTTTCGCGTTTATAATGTTAGTAGGAAAATCTTGTACAATACTTGTGTTTTCCAAGTATGTCTTCACATCGTAGCAGAAGACATACAAGTCAACCAACTCACTATAAAGGACGCTAATAATCATGCAAAAAAAACAAAAGAGCAAGAGAGTGGAGCCTGGCTATACTCCAAATACATATTATAGTCCAGTCATTTAAGCTTAAATTAGGTAAGAATCTAGGAATTATGTTCAACGTATGAAAAATTTTTTTCAACATAATTTGTAGAGAATTTTGTATTCTACAATATTGATAATAAATACGAATAGCAAAAAACCCATAGGAAATGAGATGTTTACAAAAAAAGCACAAATAAACGATTTTTGTGACCTTAGACCTTGAAACACCTACCTATGTACACCCTACCATATTTAGGTTTTGAGACAAGAGAGTTTTAGGGTGTCAATATACAAATATTTACAGACTTACAGCTGGATATCTCTAATTCCGAGGTGAACTTACTATTTTGACTGGACTATTAGACAGAAACTCAGGAAGAAAGAAAAGAAGGTCGTAGATAGCCACTAAAATTTCCCACACATTTAGTAAAATTTAATTAGGAACACAAAAGTTACATTCACAATTTCACACCCAACCTTTTAATATCAGTAGCAACAGTATCAAGTTACTGTTATATACTTACAACACAGAGCACAGATACTCAGAGGAAATATAGAAGTAAGCACTTTCACCTTCACTGCCCTCGGTGCGAGCCATTTGCAATTAGCGACTCCAGGTCACAGGTGATACCTGGAAGTAGCTGTTCGTTAGCTCTTAGTTTTCTATTTGACTTGTGCCATAGATCAAGGGTGAGCTTCAGATTCAACTGATACTGTTTGCTAGTAAAGTTTTGATGCCATTAGCTAGAATTTCCATTGCCTTTATTCACATGTGATTGACTAGAAACGAAATGCCGAAAAATTATGTGACGTGTTTCTGATCACGCTATTTCTATCTACCTATCCCACTTACAACTTTTCTTCAGAATGTATGCAAGTAATAGGTTGTAATACAGAGCAGATACACCTATATCAACATTGATATAGGTGTATCTGCTCTGTATCTATTACAAATCTCATTATTCACATACCAGACAAAACTGTTTGACTATAATTTGATTTGTAGGTTTCTAACTATCTATATTTTATATAACATATATAAAACATATATATTTTTAACATTTTTTTATAACATATATATTTTTATAGAAACATAACCTGAATGGAACATATTGAGTACCAGGAGCACTAGTAATGAATCGTTTTATCAAAGGATATCCATACCTACTTCCATTCTCCTGACAAAGGGTCAGCGAAGCCCCTAAAGAAACAAATAAAAGACAGCCAATACGTTCCGTTCATTTGTAACATCCGTATGCAATCGTTATTCCTAGAAAGTTGGAGATTCAATGAAATGAACGTGTAGTCTAAGCCGGAGCTCGAAACCTAGAGCTTCTAGAACATTCAGTCATCAATAATGTATGAGTTTCGAACGACAAAGTATGAAGACAAACAGACGTTTGCGGGTTCATTTGCACGTTCTCGTACCAATAAAACGGGGTGATGCTCACATGAACTAGTGTAGTTAAGAGAGCGGATTATCAGCTTTTGTTAACTAAATGGGAATGCTGAAATTGGACGTGAAAGCGAGCATACAGTTTTAAACATAACGAAAATTTATTTGAAAATGTTTTTTCTGATTATTAAATTTCTTTCTTTGCTTTATTCCAATATTTCATGAGCAGAAAATCTGCATTGTAACCATCGTTTTTATTACTGAATTCGACCTTTTCTAGAAAGCGTTTTCATCTAGACTATTTCATCAAATACAGACCATTACAATCATAACTCACGGGACAGTTTAAGTCTCCTTACCAAAGCAGTTTAGAGGACTTTATTGTGAACAATCCACAGGCATGTAACTAAATTAAGTAGGAAATGAATTCCTACATCTTCTCGCTCCCCGCTCATTTCACCACCAAAGCCACACCCCAGCTAGTCGAATCCTGTACCCCAGTCGCGACACCGCGTGCCTTGCATGCCTAATGTCTAAGGATTGAATGAAAGTAGGTATTGTTCAGGAGATAGAATGAAAAAACGAACCAGGGGGCACAATGCCTTTCAAGCCCAACCACTGAACAGTTGTCTTCACGTCTTCGCAGTCAAATTGAATAAGTTTCCCCGCAGTGCAATATTATTGAAGGCGAGGCTGTAAATCCACGGTGAAAAGTATATCGCTTTGTATTTTATAATCTTGTAGCGATGATAAAAAATTGCTTTTTGGACAAGGTAAAGACGTTCGTCCTCAACGTATCAAGGCGTAATCAATGTTCATAAGTGTATCTTTGATACCCAAATTGAATAAAAACATTTTGACTTTGACTTTGAATGATGGGATGCAAGTCTAGCTTAAAACTGAAACTTTGTAACGAAAATAAATATTGTCACCTAGGTTTTAATTTTGGTCTAAGCAACTGGTACAAATACGTCTGTAGGGCAATTGCATATTTCGAGAATTATTGACAAACTTTTCACAAATTAGGCGCCACCTAGCTGCGCCCCGCGGTCCTACAGGAACCGTTAAACTTTTCGGGATAAATTGTACCCTATGACCTTTTCTGTAACTCAGACAATGTGTATGCAAAATTTCATGACGATCGGTTGAGTAGTTAGGGCGTGAAAGCGTTACAAACAAACAAACTCAGTTTCGCATTAATAATATTGGTTAGGATAGTCTGTGCTAGAAGGAGTTAGCCGCCTAATTTGTGAAGGGTTTGTCAGTAATTGTCGAAAGACGCAATTTCCCCATGCACAGACGCATTTGTACCAGTTGACCCTAAATAACAAAAATTAAAAGCTGCTTAACTAAACTTTACTGTAAATTAGTTCATAAAAAACGTCGTTCTAAAATAAACTCAACTGCTTAATACATTTAAAAAATAATAGATAAATCAAACCACATGATTCAGGCACAAAATAAAACGATCCTATCGCCCCATTACACTTACCACAAACGAAACACGGGTCAATTAATCAGAACAGTTAATTCTATTACGTGAAACGCGGTTGTTTGTTAGACGACGCGGCAGCCATTTGTCAATTGACACACCACCGTGGACTATATTTCGAATGGAGATCGTAACTTAGATCGACGACTTGGAGTTTGAAACAAGGAAGTGCAGGAGTGGAGTATACGTATAGCTAGATAGATCTATATCTGGCTATATCAAGTAAGTAGCCAGAGCCACAAGTTGAAGTAGCCAGATAGATCTATCTGGCTATATCTATCTACATCTTTTTTCTATTTTTAAATAAATAAATAAAATAAATAAATAAATTCGGGACATTGTCACACACGGTCACCTGACCCCAAACTAAGCAAAGCTTGTACTATGGCTGCCAGAGACTGATATACATACTTAGATATTTTTAAATACATACTTAAATAGATAATGACACCTAGACATAGAACAAACACAAATGTTCACCACATAAATGTTTGCCCTAGGTGGGAATCGAACCCACGCCCCCAAGCTCAGATGACAGGTTCACTACCAACTGAGCCACCGAGGCAGTCAGTTTTAGTTGCAATAATCTCTACAAGATGACGTTAGTTGCCTTATTTGTGAACTGACAAACCCGTCAGTAATTTTCGAAAGACGCAATTGCCTCACAGACGTGTTTGCCCCAGTTGACCCTACTCTTTATTTTCTGTTTATATCAGAAAAAGTAGGTGTGGCCCGTGGCGTTCCTCGCGATAAAAAGGATGCTATGTGCTATTCCAAGCCATAATATATCTCTGTGCAAATTTTTAACCAGATTCGTTCAGCCGTTCTGGCGTGATTGGCGTGGCCATCCATCTAAGACGAAGACGGGTCTGAGCAGTAGCGCACTTGTAGCGCCTCACTCAACTGCCGTCTTTGTACTTCTTCACTCTACAAAACTTCAAGGCTAGAGTGAATAAGTACCTTATATGGTCGTCGTGCTCCATCTTAGACCACAACGTCGCTTATCATCAGGCGAGTTGGTGGTCAAACGCCGACCTATCCTACTATCCTACTTCCTATCCTATCCTACTAATATTATAAACGCGAAAGTTTGTAAGAATGGATGTATGGATGTTTGTTACTCTTTCACGCCAGTACGGCTGAACAGATCTGGATGAAATTTGGCACAGAGATAGATTATAGTCTAGAATAACACATAGGATACTTTTTAACCGCGAGTGAAACCGCGGGGCGCAGATAGTAATACAATAAAATAAAATAAACTACATTTTGACACTTGTGATTGTAAGTGTGATTGCAACGAAAGGTTAACGTCACTACTTTGTCACTGAAAAACTTTTTGTAATAATAAATTTTTAACGATATTTTTGTTTCTTTACTTATTAAAGACACCACACTATATTTACTCTGAACAACGTATGGTATCGTAGGCTGCGTTCACCACTATAAGAAGCTCATCAACTCTGGCCTGGATCAGTACGTTTAACACTGCCGATCATTTTACAGCCCTCCACCTTAGTGTGCGTGCTTAAACCACCCGATTTCAATAAAATCAAGAAGCTCCATTCAAGTTCCCGACCACAGGGAGTTGGCCCTCACGCACCAGTGTCAACTACCCAGTAGTTTGTGTGGGTCTTGTTTGATTACGTCACTCAATCAAGGCAACTGTTTCGTTTGAATTTTGTATTAGCTACTAAACTTGTTCTCTAACTACTGGTCTGTTAATAAAGATGGATAAATGTTTAATATAACATTAGGCGATAGGACATTGAGGAGTATTTTTAAAGTAGGATTAAAGTTTTGGTTTTATTTTGTTGTATTTTTAGGTGGAAACAGGCTGATTTGAACAGAAAAATGAAGGTTACTCAAAACTAGGCACTTGTATTAGAAATAAACTAGATATTTTTAAAGTATTTAATTTTAATATAAAGCAAACTTACGATTTTCTTTGAAGACTAATGTTGATTTGTTTTCGCCACTGCATAAGTGAAAAGTAAATAGGTTGGCGTTCCTCCAAGTTTTGGCTTGGCCAAATCCAATCTTCTGAGTATCTTTTTTGTCCTGTCTTGTCCAGAATATACGATGTTCTAAGCAGGTCCTAAGCAAGCCAGGTTGTCTAAAGAGTCCTAATGAAAATATTATAGTTTTCATCCGAAATCAAAAGAGTAGATTGTACTTTTTTAGTTCGACTGCACTTTTCTACGTGTTCACATTTATGTTCCCCATAATCCAATATCAAGTAGCTTAAATCAAACAAATTAGAAGTTGTTTAGTGTACAAATTGTCATCCTTTTTGTATATTAGAGATTATATTAAGATTTTTTTTTAGGCAACTGCATTCGTTTTTACAATAAAATCCCGAAAAATATAACAGGGCTCACTGAGGGAAAATTCAAATCACATGTAAAAACTACAATAATGAAAAGAGGGTATTATAAGAATAAGAATTATTTAGAAGACAAAGATGTCTGGAGCCTTCCACTTCCGCCAAGTAGCCACTAGTATGTATAGATATTACCTTATAGATTATACCTAGTTGTAAGCCAAAATTTCTGAGACTGTAATTTATTTATTATTTGAAAAAATAATGCCCCTCAGTTTCTTGCCTGTTCTACTGAGTAGAGAGAGCCTCTACTCATCTATCATACTACTCATTATCCGAACAAAGCGGTTGAGTCTATTTAAAAAAACTTTGAGGTTCATAAGTGTATCTTTGATACCTAAATTGAATAAAAACATTTTGACTTATTATAGCATCTTACAAAATCAAGAGGATAGAAAAGCGAGCGAGACCGCAAAGCTTGCCTAGTGTTAACTTATTCTTAGACTCAATACTTTATTCCACGGTCAATCTCCATTAAACAAGAAATATGTTAACCAGAGTCGAATGCGGGAATCTAAGTAAGCAGATGTTTTATTCATGGCACCACAAATGGCAATTACAGTTACGGAGTACTAGGGACGGAAGGAAACATTGTGTAAAAAAGCTTTGGTGGCTTTTACACTAGGCGCGGTGGAAATCAGTTACATACATATCGTCACGCCTTTCCCCCGATGTGGCTGGCAGAGGGGTATTCCAACACCTACAACTGGCCGGACGATATTCAGTCCCAAATGTGACAGGGGGCGGGCCTGTCGCCATACACCGGGCTTCAATCATGTAGCAGATGAAATACAATACGCACTTAATTATGTTCATACAATGAACAAATTGGTGCGTGCCGTCGGCTAGGCTTGAACCCGCTCCATCTGGTTTGAGAGGCGGGCCTTCTCCAACTAGGCTATCATCGCTTGCAAATCAGTTACAAAGTGTTTAATATTATTTTTCACCCTTCCCGTTCGAAAAACAATCATTGTATTTTACTTTATTACGTAGGAATATCTGTTACTGCAAAACCAGTCTTTGTTTCACGAGTTATAATTGAATTCGCATGCATTTTTGAAAAGGGTTTTTTCAGATAGTAGATTTTTTGTTTCAAATAAACCTGAAACTTCCGTGAAATGAATGTAAAAACTGTTTTCTTTTTTCAATGATCAGCTTACGTTTGATTTAATTTAACTTATTTTGATGGTGAGTCATTATTTTGATGAAATCAGCTGTACAATGGTTTTGGTTACTGCAATTAGCCTTTGAAAATGTGACACCGTTTTCAAAGGGTAATTAAACCACTCGTTTAGTAAGTATTGCTTTGTTATAAATTTCCTCTCTGGTAATGGACTAACACCATTTCTTGTTTTAACTACTTCTAAAGTTGTTCAGCTTCTAAAACTAATTTTAGAGGGAGAACAACATAATGGCTATTTTATTATTCATATTTATTCGTGTCTTTATGATTGAACAAGAACATGTCAAGTAATAAAGAAAAATTATACTGATTTGCAAAAAAAGTACCTATTAATCAACTTAAAAACAATGATACAAATTAAGTAAAAGTAGATTATGCACCGAGGAAGCTAAGCAGTGTCTTACGTCACGGACGGTTTATTGAACCCTGAGCGTAACGAGGGACTCTAGAGTTAGCTCCCGCGGCGGGGGAGTCATAATATAACGCACGAGCGAAGCGAGGGAGTTATGTAGAGTCCTGAGTGAAGCGAGGGTATTTGGTCGAATGTAATTGGTCATTGTCGAGCAGGTGGTGTGAAAATTACTTTCATATTATTATATATCATCTTATCCATTATCTCCCTTGGGAGGCTATGCCTTTACGTTGAGTTAACGTGATATGTAATTAGTCATTGTCGAGCAGGTGGTGTGAAAAGTAATTTTCAACTTTCAAGGGAGTTTTCGAGCAAAGAGATTAAAATTCAGTAAAAACCCAGCAACGGGAATCGAACTGGTCACCACAAAAAAAAAACAACGCAGCTGCATGAAATTTTAAACTGAGAAAAAAACGCTGTTTTTTCTTTATTTTTGGCACCGCACGTCGTGTGCATTTGCCAGTGCTCGCTTCACTCAGGACTCTACAAAACTCCATCGCTTCGCTCGGGCGTTATATTAGAACTCCCTCGTTGCGCTCGGGAGTTAACTCTAGAGTTGGTACGCTTAGGGTTCAATAAGCCGCCCGTAACGTAAGACACTGCTTAACTCCCTCGATGCATAATCTACTATTATTTCAATATTGACATACAAAGGATCAAAACATGGTGAAACGGATAACCGTACTCAAATTGAGATGGGTGGGATACTTGATCAGAAGGTATGACGAGCGATGGACCAAAACAGTCCCTGTATGGTAGCCGCAGAATGGAAAGTGTTCTTAACAGTGGGTGTAAAATGATTGACGACGATGATGTCAATATCTGAAACATTACAATAAGTTCAGGTACTTTTAAAAGGTTATATTGCGTCTTTTGTGTCTGTTAAACCGGACGGTGGGACATTGTTCGGTGGTTAAATTATGTCCTCAAAACGTTACGGTTCGCCGTTTCCCTCTGACCTAATATCTCTGTATTCCGCTCACTCAGATATCTTTTTGTCTCATTTTCACTTTCCGTGTTTATTAATACTTTCATCCTTCAAAGGCGAAATTTGTGGTGGGTTTTGATAATCTTGTTTTCTTCATTTTGATAAGTGGATTGTGTTTTTATCCTAGTTTTATCATATTTTACATATTAATTAATTTTGTCCTTCTCACATTATATTATAGGCATTTTGATTATTATTTTTAAATTTTGACTATTTGACGAAGTCAAACACAATACACCCTCAAGCGGGACGTCAGTGCAGGGCTAATCGCCCTCACCTCGAATAAGTATAAGAAGACAAGCTTATGTTTGATTGATCTGCGTCCCTCTATGTATCCTACAGATATTTTCATCCCCCGAAAGTTTTGAATACTAAAAACAAATTCTCGTACTTAACAATAAACCTAATTCAATGTAAATAAACAAAAATAGTGAATTCCCAAAGTGCACGATGTAAGTATCGTGCAGTTTGGGAATTCACTCAAAATTCACTCAAAAGTTTCAGGCAAAACATAAAACAGTTTTAACAATGTAATATTATTCAATATAGCGAATGAACAAGTTTTAAATGACAAATAGCCGAATAGCGTGGGGCCTTACACTGACGGGTTGACACAGCATAAAATGACGACAATGAAACGTTAAAAGGACATAACAATTTAACTTAACACAAAAAACCATGCTCACAAGTATTCATATCTAAAATACAACCGCGTAAAACTTGCACAACTCACATTTTTATGCTAATCAAAATAAAAATACTAGTGCGTGACCAAAACGCAATTGATCCAGTAGGTTAGCCTCTATTTAGTACTTTATTGGACCATTCGGCCAAACATTACAAACGGTGATGTGACATGCGACAGCTGCTGCAATGATTTTTTGGCCGGATAGCTTAATTCTTAACCTCCTTAAGTCCTTTTTCACAAAATTCGTCATAAAAGATTTTGAAACATAAAAACGATATATGATCTTTAATTTAAAATGGACTTATGGTCTGAAATAAATAATTATTATTAATTGTTATTTTTATTATTATTTACCGTTTGTTATGAAAATTGTGATCGACCGAGCGAGCGTTAGTGAGCGAAGCATCTCTGCATGCTTCAGCTTCGACAAAAATGTTTTCGCATATCGTATCTAATTCTGTCCGGATCTTTGTTTACCTCTACAGGTCGCATTTCATAGTAGATTCAATAAAATTGTGTGAGTAGGTTTGATATTTTTTTAAAGTGTTATCTCCGCAACTTTGCAAATTTGCCAAAAACTGACTCGGCAAATAAAACTGTATAATTACCGAACCTACTCACAAAATTTCACGAGAATCGGTTGAGGAATGCGACCTGTGTACGAGTATAAACGTCGGCCGCAAGGTCTACAACTCACAGAGCCACTAGTTACTTAGTTTTTAAAATTTCGTAAATACATTTAATTGCTTAAAATTTAAATTGCTTAATATTCCGTATGATTTTTTGTTGCGATATGAGTAGGCATATTGTATTATTTACTTTGCTTTACCGGGAAACATTTACATTAAAATTGGTCAAGGCAATCAGGAGTCATAATGAAAACAAGAGACTCACGGACAAGGGCAGTCATGTATAAAATTAAAGTGCTCACTATTCATCTCACTCAAATTTTAAAATTACAAGAAGCTCGTCCGACATCAATTAATTACAAATTGACCGCAACCTTTTGCCGGATAGCAGCATGCAAATTGTTGGTTCAACAAACAAGCCGGACACAGATCCCATTTCTATTTAAACACGAATACTACAAGAGATTTCAGAAATATTTTTCCAAATGCTGCCACGGTAATGTATGATTCAATTAGCACTTAGCCCGCTTTCATGCTCCCTCGAGGTTAAGCGAAATGTGAACGTATATCAGCTCTACGTGACATTTAAATCACTAATGAAGTACCTAGTAGTATGTGTTTTGAACACGTGAAACACATGCTAAGCTTACTTAATTATATTAGCTAGGATTAGTTCAAGGCTTGTTCATGTTCATATGGAATCAAAGTTGAGGCTTAGGCCTACTAAAACTACGCTCAGTCTCGCACTTCTAGTGCTCTAGTCTAAAACTGGTGTTATCACACATAAAAACAGCTATGTCATCTGCTACATGACTGGAGCCCGGTGTATGGCGACAGGCTCGCCCCCTGTCACATTTGGGACTGAATATCATCTGGCGAAGTGCGAGTGTCATATTACACCTCTGCCAGCCCCCTCGGTGGAAAGGCGTGACGATATGATAGATAGATAGATAGATAGATAAACTCTTTATTGTTCACACCACAGATAACAAAAATAACAAGGGAAAAATTATGATAAAACTTATTAAATAGTGTAACAACTGGCGGCCTTATCACTAAAAGCGATCTCTTCCAGGCAACCAATATAGCAGGCAGGCAATATGTTGTGTAAGATTAAGTAAAAACAGCTATAAATCGAGATTCATGACTCAGCGTCGTTTTAGCATACGGGCCTTAGACATGTAACTTTTTTTTTCAAAAGTAAGTATATGATTTTGACAACATTCGACAACAACATTTCCTATGTTTTGTTTATCCGGCTACATGCAGCAGGAGCATATATTCTATGGAAAGAATGAGAAATAAAAACGATTATTACTAGTGGCTTTTCGAGCTGTAGCCTCGCGGCCGACGTCTATGCTCCTCTACAGGGACCCTATTCGGAGATTTGAGATTTTCATCTCACTTTTTTTCGTCCTTGTTGCTCTCGTTTGAAACGTCATAAGTGTGAAAGTGACCAAGATAAAATCTCATCTCATCTCACGCCTAGGAATAGCCCCACAGGTAGTTAACCAATTTTATGAGCAGGTTTGATAATTATACAGATTTTAACATCCTACTAATATTATAAACGCGAAAGTTTGTATGTATGGCTGAACAGATCTGGATGAAATATTGGTACAGAAGTAGATCATAGTCTAGAATAGCACATAGGATACTTTAAACCGCGGGTGAAACCGCGGGGCGCATCTAGTAACTCATATTTCAGCCATTTCGAAATACAAATTGCCAAAAACTGTCGCAACGAAAAAAAATCACATAATTATTGGAACTTACTAACAAAATTTCAAGAGAGTCGGTTAAGAAATGTGACCTGTAGGGGAAGACTGTCATCCAGATATACGAAAGCATTTTTGTCGGTTTGTTAACGCTCGCTCGGTAATAATATTTTCGTCAAAACACTGATCCAATGTAGTGAACGGACCATTTAGGTCATTCCTATTAGAAGTTAACCGTTGTGCCAAATAAAAACTGAGTATTCATCGAACACGTTTAGTATTCAACATTTACTGTCTAATTAAAGATTTAATGATAGCCTAATATAATGATAAGCGATGATAGCCTAGTTGGAGTAGGTCTGCCTCTGAAGCCAGAGGGAGCGGGTTCAAACCCAGCCGATGGCATGCACCAATTTGTTCATTGTGTGAACATAATTGATATGTGCGTATTGTATGTCATCTGCTACATGAATGGAGCCCGGTGTATGGCGACAAGCTCGCCCCCTATCACATTTGGGACTGAATATCGTCCGGCGAAGTGTGGTGGTTGTATTACCTCTGCCAGCCACCTCGGGGGAAAGGTGTGACGATATGTTATGTTTTGTAAAAACAGCTATAAATCGAGATGACTCAGCGTCGTTTTAGCATACGGGCCTTAGACATGTAACTTTTTTTTTCAAAAGTAAGTATATGGTTTTGACAACATTCAGCAACTACATTTCCCATGTTTTGTTTATCCGGCGAAAAAGCGATGGCAGCCTAGTTGGGAGAAGGTCCGCCTCTCAAGCCAGAGGGAGCGGGTTCGAACCCAGCCGACGGCACGCACCAATTTGTTGCGATTTGCTGCCAGCCCCCTCGGGGGAAAGACGTGATGTTATGTTATGTTAAAGATTCAAAAACACTTGAGCAGTACAAAATAGATGCAAAAGCGCTCCAAAAAACTTCAATCGCAATAACTCTCCCGGAAATCAAAGCGAAACTGCGAAACGTCGAACGTTAACGCTCAGATACGTAAAAAGTCGACGCGTTGTAATTCAAACGGGGCTCAAAGTAAGAGGCTATAAAAGTGATAAAATATCTATTTAGCTTTTTCTTCGTAGCCTTTTCTTCCTTCTTTAGCCTGTGCGAGCGTTCGTTTCCTTCCAAAAACGTTTGGAGACTGGTAATTGCAGTTTATGTTGGCTGAGATAAACGCGATATTTGCCGTCTTTCCGACGCTTCCAAGCTTATTTTTGGAATGACGATAATGAAATGGACTTTATTGTTTCGAGGCTTCGATTAGATTGGCCTCGAGATTGATGGCTTCGAGCGCTGATAGTCGATATAAGTGGTTTATCTTAATCAATATCAGTTTAACGGAGAGATAAGGAACCTGGGAGAGTGACTGTCGTGCAGTTTATTTTGATTAAATTTTTACTGGCTGTTAAATTCAGATTATAGCAGTCGTTTGTATAAATAGGCAGTTGAGCGTAAACCAGTGGATCTGTGAGCTGGAGACCTTGCGACCGGGCGTCTGTCCTCACCTACAGGTCGCATTCCTCAACCGATTTTCGTAAAATTTTGTGAGCAAGTTTGATTATTATACAGATTTTTTTGCAGAGATCCGGACACACGAAAGCTTTTTTGTCAAAGCTGAAGCAGAGATCCTTCGCGCGCTTGGTCGACAAACATTTCACGCTTCGGCTATAGACAATAATAGTTACTATCAACTCATCAGCTCATTTGTACAATTTTTTTTTATTATTTTTTTATTATTAAGCCATAAGGGCTTAATGATAATAAAATGCCAATATTATTTCAATTTCACTACAATACTATTATTTATTTATTGATTTAGTATTTTGGGTGTCGGCGTGTCCTTGCGACACGAAGGCCTCCTCAAGCTCTCTCCAGTGTACTCTTTTTTGAGTCGTTCTGTACTACAGCGGACCCGCAATGTTTTTGATGTCATCAGACCAACGTTTTCTTTGTCTTCCTCTTTTTCTCTTTGTTTGGAATCTAGGTGTCCATTCTGTTATATCCATTGTCCATTTATTGCTGTTCTCTCTCATAATGTGGCCTCCATTTAAGTTTCTTGGTTTTGATTAAAACATCTTCAATTTTCGTGATGTGTATCGAAGAACATGATGACTATATATTCGGGACACTTGAACACACGGTCGTCTGACCCCAAACTAAGCAAAGCTTGTACTATGGCGGCCAGAGAGTGATATACATACTTATATACTTTTAAATACATACTTAAATAAATATAAACACCCAGACATAGAACAAACACAAATATTCATTACATGAATGTTTGCCCTAGGTGGGAATCGAACCCACGCCCCCTAGCTCAGAAGGCAGGTTCACTACCGACTGAGCCACCGAGGCAGTCAATTCATATCAACCCACGTCAATATATATCCTGTACTACATTGGTGAAACAACATTCATTAATTTTGATACAATATGATAGACTAACTGCGCCCTGCGGTGTTACCCGCGAAGAATACCTATTCCTCGCGGGTAACACCGCAGGGCGCTGTTAGTATCCTATGTGCCATTCCGGACTATAATCTATCCCTGTACCAAATTTAATTCAGAACCGTTCAGCCGTTCTGGCGTCATTGAGTCACTAACATCAGTCCATGCATTTATTTAAACACTATATAATTTTATTACATAGTGTGTATTATGATTGTGATTGTTACATTTTAAATTGTATGTGCATAAAGTACTATGCTTCTCTATACAACGTCATTAAGATTTCTGTAGCACTTAAAAGTCTTCATCAGCTCAACAAACAATATTTGTAGCTTTAGTCCAAAAGGCGATGGCAGCCTAGTTGGGAGAAGGTCCGCCTCTCAAGCCAGAGGGAGCGGGTTCGAAGCCAGCCGACGGCACGCACCAATCATTTTGTGAACGTTTGTGCGTATTGTATGTCATCTGCTATATGATTAGAGCCCGGTGTATGGCGACAGGCTCGCCCCCTATTACATTGGACTGAATATCGTCCGACGAAGTGTGAGTGTTGTATTACACCTCTACCAGCCCCCTCGGCGGAAAGGCGTGACGATATGTTATGTTATGTTGTAATTTTATTACATAGTGTGTATTAGAAGTGTTATTGTTACATATATTACATCCAAAGGTTACCTGGAAGAAATCGCTTAAGGCGATAAGGTCGCCCTTGTACTGCCAAAACATGTATTTTAGTTTATAAGATTTTCATGTAGTTTTTTGGTGTGCAATAAAGTTTTATTGTATTGTATTAAATTGCATGTGCACAAAGAACTATGCGAGAAGCATAGTACTTTATGCACATACAATTTAATACGTAACAATAACACTTCTAAAACACAACGTCATTAAGATTTCTGTAGCACTTAAATGTCTTTGTCAGCTCAACAAACAATATTTGTAGCTATTAGCCCAAAATAACCGTTAAATGAAAAATCCCTGGTTGCGGTAGGCGCGGGCATTAAACGTCCGGGTTTCACCACGGCTGTCTATCAAAAAGCAGTTTGCGGCACGGACGCCACGTGCGCGCCGATTTACCGCCCGCGGCATTTTCATGTCGGCCGCATCGGAAATAAAGAGGTGGTAGAGCTGGAAGAGATGTTAGGAATAGGCCCTGGGCCCTATTCGGAGATTTGAGATTTTCATCTCACCTTTTTTCATCCTTGTTGATCTTTTTTTAAACGTCATAGGTGTGAGAGTGACCAAGATGAAAATCTCATCATTTAAAATAGAGGCTCTATTCGGAGATTTGATATTTTCATCTCACCTTTTTTCATCCTTGTTGCTATCGTTTGAAACGTCATAGGTGTGAGAGTGACCAAGATAGAATCTCATCTCATCTCACGCATAGGAATAGCTCTCCAGGGGGGCTATTCCTACGCGTGAGATGAGATTTTATCTTGGTCACTCTCATCTTATCTCACGAATAGCCCTCCAGAGGGGCTATTCTTATAGCCATAAAATCAGGTACACATTGCTGCTCTATCCAGAATCTGACATACTACGCGTGAGATAAGATGAGATTTTATTTTGGTCACTCTCACACCTATGACGTTTCAAACGAGAGCAACAAGTATGAAAAAAGGTGAGATGAAAATCTCAATTCTCCGAATAGGGCCTCTGATGTTAAATGATGAGAGAAATGACTGTTCTGATCATTAGCTAAGCCTCCACATACCAGCTTTCTACACGGGTTTTTAAAAGTCTGGCTTCCTGTCCCTTTCGTTTTTTTTTTTTAATTTTCGTTTCACCGACTTAAACAAAATCAAAATCGTCAACGACTACAGACTAGCCACCTAGCTTACTTCTGTCAGAGCTTACCGCCAGTAGCTGCATTTGACGATTTCGATTTGATTTTTACTCATCCTATCCTACCTACTATCCTACTAATATTATAAACACGAAAGATTGTAAGAATGGATGGATGGATGGATGGATGTTTGTTACTCTTTCACGCCGGAACGGCTGAACAAATCTGGATGAAATTTGGAACAGAGATAGATTATAGTCTAGAATAGCACATAGGATACTTTTTAACCGCGAGTGAAACCGCGGGGCGCAGCCAGTAAACATATAGTTTTGTCCCAATACACACGCTTTGAATGTTGCACCGTACTCGTGAGTATACCATGTGGTACTCGTAGCTTACGCCAGGAAAACTTTCAGATCGTGTGATCGAAGCGAAGACACTGGCGCTTAGGGTAACATCGGATTTTAGATGATACACAGTATTTAATGAATAGTCAAAGTTTCAGGAAGCAAGCAGTAAAATAATGAGCTTAACATAAAATTGGTCAAGAAAATTGTGTCTTTATGTTTTGCTATTTTGATCATTACGACAAGGTGTCTAACAAAATAAATTTAAAATTTACAAAACCCCCGACACCGATTTTCATCAAACATAGCATAAGAACACTCCCGACTAATTTACCTATCAAACAAAAAAAAACTAAATCTAAATCAGTTCATCCGTTCGGGAGCTACGATGCTACAGACACACACCCACACACACTTTTAATTATATTTTGACACTTTACAATTATATTGTGACATGAAGAAAATAGACAATCTGCGAAATCATCTGGTCTCCGAAAAATAACAACAAAATCCGTAACATAAAATCAGGTACACATTGCTCTATCCAGAATCTGACATTCTTTACCTCCAGAGCTATCGCGAACTGACAAACGGAGGTTACAATTAATTTCAGAAATACAGCAATGTTGACTCCATTCTGGTCGAGAAATTAAATATAAACAAAACAGTGCTCCAGGCTTTTATACGGTACTTAGGCTGCAGGTACTAGATGAGTTCTTCCCGTCATCTATAAAGACCCTGGGGTAAAAGTCGTGCGGATTACGCGTAGTCCAACCGACAACGGTGACGTCAAAGTCAAAGTCAAAATGTTTTTATTCAATTTAGGTATCAACGATACACTTATGAACGTCAAAGTTATTTAAATAGACTCGACCGCCTGGTTGACGTCTGAGAGATAAATGGTAAGAAATATTTTTTCCAGCCATTTCCTCTCGTTGATTTGCTATCCAAGATTTTCACAGAGAAATTATGATGACCACACATTGTCAACGCTAATAGGCTATTATTAATTTTAATGATAAAATTTAAAAAATGTTTTATAATAAATTTGTTTGAATTACATTGGTAGGTAAAAATTAATATTAAAGATTAAAAAAGTTTAAAAT
Source organism: Peribatodes rhomboidaria (assembly GCA_911728515.1). Taxonomy (NCBI): domain Eukaryota; kingdom Metazoa; phylum Arthropoda; class Insecta; order Lepidoptera; family Geometridae; genus Peribatodes; species Peribatodes rhomboidaria. The sequence continues at coordinate 9,504,340 of OU452175.1, read as the reverse complement.
TTAACATGGTTTTTAAAACAACTTTGGTCAGGCAAATCTTGAAAACGAATTAACCTACTTAAGAGGTTAAGATGCGCCAATGACATTTGGCATTCGGCGCTCAGCTGGTTTTAGCGCCTCTAGTGATCAACGCTCGAAGCTTTTGAACATTGAGCTAGCATTTCTCAAAGACTAAACAAATTCAGACGAAACACCGTGAAAAAAATATTTTTGCCTAAAAATGAATGCCCTCTGTGATGTTATGCTTTATTGTAATGTTTTGTGACTAAATTATTTGAAGCCAAAAAAACAATCGTAGACCACGGACTCTCTGAAGTGTGAGATATCTTGGTTCATCGGATCTTGGTCCCTCTCACTTTTATGATTTTTCAAACGAGAGAGACATTGACCAAAACATATCTCGTGCGTAGGAATAGGGGGAATAATATAATATCGTAAGAATAGCTCTGGAGGGCTATTCTTGACGCGTGAGATGTTTCTTGGTCACTCTCACTATGACTTTTAAAACGAGAGAGACATTGATCAGAAAATATTTCTAGCAAGAATAGGGCTCCTGATGGGCATTCTAAGAACTCCGGTACCAGGGATAAATCACTCAACCTATCTTAAACCAATGCTTACAACATTTCAAAAATCTCATAACAAAAAACATATTGACTAGGACTAGCAGAGCTGTTCAATCGACGGCCCGCTTTAAAAATGTATTCTACGAGTTGATAGTACTAATCTGTTTTATATAATTAGTAGGTAGTATAAAAATGACTAAAATTGTTGAAAATATAGTGGACCCAGAACTTACAACCTCATTATTTTCTCGATAGTTTCTTGCCTGATTTTGCTGAAATGTTCCTACTTGAAGTTAAAAACGCGTTTGTGTTTAATATCTTTTTCATCACACTCGCTCGTAAAAAGGACTTTATTACATCAGTTTTAGCTCATAATCCGAGCTATTAAGCACGTGTGCTGTTACTTTACCATTATCGCACTAGTAACTAAACTAGACTTTTTTAAAATAAATCAACAATAGTTTTTTTTTACTTTTCTTAAATTCTTGATTTAAAGTATCATAACTACGTAATAACAGTAAATAAACATTATTTTTTATCAAAATATTGACAATTAATTAGGTATGATAATTTAAACAAAGTATTCGCTTTATTATTTTGCCTAGGAAAATTTTGATAGGTGGAAAAGCAGCAAAATGCGCATACATTTTCAGAAAAATGTATTGACTAATGCAAGTCTGTGTTTTTTCCCCTCGCATGTGTGATGAAAAACGTCACATGAAACGCGTGTGCGTTAATAATTACACTATTGGCTCCATTAGTGGGCTCGCATACGACTCGCGCTATAATACCTCCTCGAGTGAATGACAAATACAAGAAACTAACGGAACGAGCTTTTTTTTATCTACGCGTACGAAATCGTGAGCAACAGCTAGTAGTTAATATAGAAAAAAAATCCTCTATAGCTGGACTAAAGGGGTCTTAGATTGGATATTGAAAAACCTTTTGTAGCTGAAATACATGTATAGTGCTTAGATTTTAGCAAACACCAAAAAAATAATCAAAATAAACCGAGATTCAAAAAATATCAATAAATCAAATGCTTTGAAGGCAGTAATCGCTCAGATTAACACATCCTTAATCTAACACATGAAACTCAAATGTTGGTTTTATAGATGAAACATAAATCCGAGCGAAGCTTGTAGCTGGGAGTTTCCAAGCAAAGAGGTTAACATTGAATGAAAACTCAGAATAGCACTGTAAGAAGAGTTTATTTGAAAATTGAACTAGCTACCAAGAAAAAAATACGAGCACGTGTTCCACGAGCTGCACGAAATTTAAAATAAAAGACTGTACCTTACTAGTAACTTTTTATTAGTTATGAGAGAGTATAATATTAGACAGTATTTTTAGTAGAGAATTCGCTTCTAGGATAAAGCAGTGTGTGTGTGTGTTGTCTTGGGCGGCTTGAACCCCTCGCTGCCCTCAGGACTCATCTTCCCTTGCTGCATTCGGGAGTTAACTCTAGATTCCCTCGTTACGCTCAGGGTACAATAAGCCGCCTGCGACGTAAGGCACTGCTTTGTGCCCTCGGTACATAATCTACTATTGTTACTCTTTATTCACAAAAAGGTGAATTTAGAAGCAAGACCTGTTTGCTTTTCTCCAATCAAGTCTATCGATTGTTTGTCGCAACCAAATCCATTGTGTCTTGATATTTCCTTCAATTTTACGAAGAAGAAGCTAATGTTATAATACGCCAATAACTTTTGTCTTTCTGTTCTTGTTCTGTTTCTTCTTCGACGATGAGATTCGGCAATGAAGACTGATATTGTTGTTCCTAAAAACAATATTAAATGATAATTAATTTGCAACCATACTAAGTCCCAACGCTCGTATCAATAATTTATTTATGTACATTGTGTACACAAAAAAATAAAAAAAGATTACCAGTTTATTCGAAGGTGAAAAAGTCCCTGTTCCTCGGATGCTCTGATACCCTTCGGCTGATTTTGAACTAGGCATCTGTAGATAAAAATATAGGATAAGTTTTTAGTATTTTTATTAACTGAAACGGAAGTTCTTCACTCGCGCTTCGCACTCGCTGAGTGAATGGTTGTACTGGCGTCACGCATGCCCATAGCAGTTCAGCGCCACTCTGATTACAAGTAGTGGCTCTATGAGCAACGTCTCACAAATTACATATATCCGCTATTTTAAATAAAACCTAAATTTACAAAATTTCACAAATATCGGTTGAGAAATGCGATCTGTAGAGGAAAACAATCGGACATCCGTGCAATCAGACGCTGGACGCCGGACATACGACAACTTCAGCAATAGCATTTTCATTTGGCATAGCTCTGACTATGCACTATGCTTGTCAACCTAATAATATAAGATGTTAAATGTCTTTTAACTCACCTTAGTTCAGTACTCGCATTTGTTGTTGGCTGAACGCTTGTGTTTAAATTTTGATAATTTCATTGATCTCTGTTTCTGAAAAAATGAAATAAAGCAATTTAAAGATATTAATTACACAATATTCATATTACTCAAAGCGTCTCGTTTGTCTCTTTCCATGATACCATAAAATATAAAACAATTACCAATCTATAATCCCAGTTTAAAATATATTATTATTCTATTCTTCATGCAATAGAGACTAAATTAAAATAACTAAGTATTAAGACTAGATGCAGGTTGGTATCAGTTACCAAAGAAATTGTTGTATATAATAAATATAAATAAATAACAATACATACAATAGTGACTCTGTGAGCTGGTGATTTCGTCAAAAAGGTTTTTTGGAAATTTTCCAATTATGCTATATTAATAAAAGATATATCTCCATATCTTTTTTTAAATCACATCTCTGCCATATTGAAAAATTTCCAATAACCGCCTAGACAAGAAAATTCTTTTTAAATATCGGACTTACTCACAAAGTTTCAAGAGAATAGGTTAAGAAATGCGACCTGTAGATTAAGACAGGTCTGGACAGAGATCCGGACAGAAATCCAGACGGAATTCGGACATACGAAAGCATTTTCGTCGAATCTGAAGCATAGACGCTTCGCTCGCTAACGATCTCTCGCTCGGTTATTGTTGTAAGAAAATGTAATAACTTTTCTATCGAATTCAATGGCCATGACTCGGAACACTACTTTCTGAATGCAAATGCTTGACTTTTTGTATTAAATATTATTTTTTACTAAAAAATACTTTATTTTGATCAAAGTGACTGATCAGAGTGTTAGTAAGCATATTCTTTCAAATAAAAAATAAATGAGTAAATAACGAAGTTATGCTGCAACAAACATTTAGTAAAATTTATACAATGTAATTGAGTGCGTCCTAATTTTTGAAGTCGGTTAACAAACCAGGATAAGTTAGAAAAATATGCTTACTACACTGCTAAAAATAATAATGTATTGCGGACCGTGGTTGGTCAGCTATAACATAAAAATGTGATTGTTTCTAGTTTAGGTAGGTTAGTTTAGGAAATGTGCTATACCAAAAACAAAAATTAGTATTAGTCATTTAATTTTACACCGTTCGCACGCAACGACCGCTTTCCGATATTGACATCGTAAGTACACATAATAATTATCATTATTTTATTTTTACCAGATTGTTCAAGAAGGATTACTTATTATTATTAACTATAGAATACTCCCCATTTCTGTTATTAACTAGGTGTTGGGGCATCAGCAAGTATGCCACAGCTTCAATTTGAAATGGCTTAGGTATATTGACCTTAGTATAATTTTTGTGAATAATTGAATCAAATGAAATCACGAGAAAAAAAACAGCTGTTTCATACAAAAAGCTCATCGATCGTCGACAAAATGTAAGCAGATGCTTTTTTCCCCGATTTAATTTACAAATAAAAAAGTTTAAAAAGTAATCGTTGTTTATAATGAAGAGTACAATGACCCCCGTTTGGCTTAGTACACCCTATACCGATAACCCTGTGCAATGTACAAATATGACACATATAGGTACATTTGTACATAACAAAACAAAAACACAGTTCTGACAAGTCTTGCACTTGGATAATTATCATGAGCAACATGTACAATGGGGCCCGTGCCGTGGCGTGATGATTGTAGTACAGCACGACGCTGCGCGACCGCGGCTCGTATCACAGCAAAATAAGGTTCATGGTCGCACAGCGTCGGCGGGTAAATCCAACAATCATCGCAATAAGGTGTAATGGACGGTGAAGCCCTGAGAGTTAACATAGGTCGGAGGACACGTCTGTAGTTTTCTATTATTTTTATCAGGAAAACAAACGTCAGACCGAATCATACGCCACTAAAAACTCAGACACTAGGGTTAGTCACTTCAGTCTACACAATAAGAACAAACGGGTAAAAATATTTATGTGGTAATTAAATATTAATAGGTAGGTAGGTACTTACCACTTAGCTAGTTGGAGTCCAATTTTTTTCTTACGCCTAGCTGCCTTGGTGACATCTCCCATTTTCATCGGATCAACCTTCTGTACCCTCTACTCACAACGCGATCAATTATTGTCCAAATATTTTCACTAGTAGTAAAGTCACTAAAAACTTATCAAATGTCTTGAAAAACTACTTTTTTTGATTGTCTCTGGATAATTAAGCACTGTTTAATTGATGATTTGCGTACAAATAGAAAAAAAATGTGAAAATATTTTTCGGCAAGGCGAGTACGTCCATCCTTCGTGAGGCGCTAGCGCCGACTGGCCCGTCCCCCGCAAAGGAGCTCGCGGGTGTCAGTGGTCACGTGATCTGACGAAATACTTCAAAATAACACAAAATATTACTAAACTAACTCAATTTTAGCTCTAAAAATATGGTAAAAGGACGATCAATCATATTTTTAATTTCCTATCCGAAGGTGTAAAAATATATAGTAACGTAATCTCCGAAAGCACGGTATTGCACGCCATGAGAACGAAAACAACGTCCATTTAATATTTTTTTACTCGCAATCTAGTAAGTAATATAATATTTTAATCAGACTAATTAATAGGTAACAGAATGATCTTATTGGTGATATTTTTTTCATATCGGTAGGGTCCGTAGCTTCTTCACTATTACGAGTTGAATAGACGCATTTGGCGAATATTCAAGGCTTAATTTGAATCCCGCATAGAATACACCTACCCTTTACGCATAATTATGCACTGTGTTCTCCTTAAAATTAACATATGGTCACGCCTTTTCTGAAGGGGCTGGCAGAGGTGTAATACAACACCCACACTTCGCCGGACGATATTCAGTCCCAAATGTGACAACGAGCGAGCCTGTCGCCATACACCGGGCTCCAGTCATGTAGCAAATGACATACAATACGCAAATATGTTCATACAATAAACAAATTGGTGCGTGCCGTCGGCTGGGTTTGAACCCGCTCCCTCTGGCTTGAGAGGCGGGGCTTCTCCATCTAGGCTATCATCGCTTTTTAAAGTGTGTTTTAAATTTAAAATTAAGTGTGACGTTATTATAGCTAGAGGCATGATCCAAAAAAACAAGGTCTAGCATTCAGCAAACACGTAATGATAAATCGTCATCCGTCTCTTTCGAACTAATGTAAATGACTTATTTCGGTCTTGCTTAAGCATCGATTGACGTCACTACGTGTTGCTGAATGCTATACCTGGCGGAGTATATTTTTAAAGCATGGCTAAAGGCTATAATAACCACTATTTGTATACGAAAACAAATTAAATTATCATTAAGATTGAATCAAAATAAATACAATAATGAGTGCTCGTTTGTCGAGTCATTAAGCGTGCTGAATGAACCAATTATCGTCGTGCAAGGGTTTATCCAATTAAAATCGTACCTACCGGTCAGAAGAGCCTTTGATATTTACTATCTGTTATTTTACAATTTCACGAGCAAATTACATTGAGTGGAATAATTATTTTGGTTTTAATAATGAACTGTAAATAATGTCCGCTACTTTACAATAGACTTAATTCTCTCGGGCAATTATTTTCCCTTACTTATATAAAATGTAAGCAAACTGATAAAGAAGCTCTCCAAAATATGTCCTACGATGATACAGAGAAGTTGTTATTTGTTTGTGTTTAATTTGTATGTTTAATTTTAAATTTACAGTTAGTTTATTTTATATTTTAAAATTAATTAGAATTTTATTGAATTAAAATATGTAAGTATGCAATGATTATTTTAAGTTAAGTTTTTGCCGTATTTATCGCCTGACAAACAGGACTACCTAGTTCAGGCAAAATTCTTATATTGTTCCTAAAAAAATGTTTGTATCTGATAGTTTTTATCTTTACCATGTAGTTATTGAAGTAAAAAAATATTATTATTATTATTATAACGTATGAATGTATGTTACGCCCTTACTCCACCAATGGTGATTCTTCCTTTGTTTGGTAGATCATATACTCTTACTTTAAAGGTGGTCATACTATACATGGTTATAGGTGACTTACCAAAAACCTAATAAGGGTTCATTGTACTCATCAATATGAACAACTTTTACTATGGGGCGAAGTTTAAAATCGCGAAAAAAACAGCTGTTCCATACATTTTGTTTCAGGCCAATGAACTGTTTGTAGGGAACAGCTGTTTTTTTTTTCGCGATTTCAGGATTGGCTTCATAGAAAAAGTTGTTCATGTTGATGAGTACAATGAACCGTTAAGAGGTTTTTGATGAGTTACCTATAATCACCCTGTATAAAGTTTGTCAAAAGCGGTCAAGCAGTTTTTAAAACTTTAACAAAAGTCTAAAAATAGATTACACCAACTGGATGATGATGGGAAGCTGGGTTTTTTTGCTTTGCTTTTTTATATTATAGCATAAAGCTTGCCTTGACGCTGGAAATTACTATCTTCAAGTTGAAAAATTGTCCTAAACACCCAACGTTGTTGTCAGGGTGAAGCCCGTTCTCATTTTAGACAAGGTATAAGTTTTTACCATGAACCTTTCACTGTTTCACATCACTACGAGCACACCTTTTAGGGGTTCTTTTAAGCACAAGGTTAAGAATTGGTTGATCAAGCAGGCATTTTAGTGATATGACCATTGTTTTTTTAACCTTGGGAAAATCCTTTATGGATACCACCAACAGCCCCGGGGCGGGCACAGAGTGGTTATGTGGGAATCCCGCCACTGAATCAGTGGCCAAGATCCACCTCGACGCAAAATGTCGGGACAACGGGAACACGCGGACGCGGTCGTGTGTGAGAGCACACACGACCGCGGCCCCGACAGCACCAGCCCCTGCGGGCACCTCCTCGAGCCTACGCTCTTCCTCACCATGACGATGTATCGAACACTAAACACATCGTCATCATCCACCTCGGGGACCAACTTAGCCGATGGGCGCGAAACAGCACCCGTGTTTAACGCCCTTAGTCCCTATGCGACGGGTCAGGTAAGTGGCCCCGCCACCTGCCACTTTGGCTGCAGAGAGCACTCAGAGTGGATCGCCGTCGCACCACATTTGAGTTCCTCCGCTGCCCCACCTCGACCTCATCACATTCACATAGCCTCCTTCAAAACCTGCGAAGGATCCCACCCAGCTAGCCCTCAGCCACATGTTGGTGGCCAAACGCAAGCCTATTAAGAAAAAAAACTCTTTCATAGTACAAACAATTATAAATAAGGAGTGACATCTACGATTTCTAGAAACAACACAAACCTTTGCAATTTTGTATACTTTTTTTCTTTTATGTAAAAGTTTTGCGACAAAACAACAAATAAACTTTTTTAATACAATTCTATCAGCAATCAAAAAACCAATTCGCTAACTCCCGTCCCAAACATTTTTGTACATGTTTTTCTTCTGCATGCCAATGTTATTGTGCTCACCTCAATAGTGTAGGGGAGACACGCCCTTACGTATTCACGTACAAGGCAATTTAGATCGTATCCTGCAGGGCTGAGATCGACATCGCTTCTATAAATGAAGACAGTACTTTGGTTCGTTCCAAGAGGGTGGGACTTACCCAAACTGGCGTACTGATGAGACGTTCCAGCGTAGATGGTATATTTATTATGGATGGTGATATTTACCTAAAGCATAACTTGTTTTTTTGTAAACTCATGCTCCATAAAGGTCACCCAAAGAATAAAACTGTATAGGATAAGTGAAATTCGTTCTTACTACAAATAATTAAGTAATGGACGTTTTCTTTCTAAAATTAAAAACATGTTTGTGTCAACTCACATGTTTAGCTCCAAGCTAAATTTATCCATATCGAAAATACCATGGTGTATACGCAAAGAGATTACATAAAACCAGAGCAGATAAAATTGTAATCTAAACTTACTTTCAAACATCTGTCTAGCCTGGAATCTACCTGGTACCTCCTGCTCAATATGTAGGCGTACAACCAAACAGTGGCAACAAAAATCACAGGTACTGTTTTGCTCAGTATACTGTGTCACTATCACGAGGTATCTAATAACGCTGTGTAAACAAACAAGGGCCAAGTACCGTGATTGCTAACAAATTATTCAAGGTTTTTAAGGTACGAAGGTTCAACAATTAGACAACGGACTTCTTGTAGTTTGAAAATTTAGCGTCGAGATAGAATCTACTTGAACGGGTTCATCTTCTTGGTACCTTTCTTGCATACTCTTTTATTTATTCCACAGAGCTGTAATCCTAATCCTAACTAATATTATAAATTCGAAGCTGAGTTTTTTCGTTCGTTTGTTTATTTGTTTGTTGTTCTTTCACGCCTTAACTACTCAACAGATCATCATGAAATTTTGTATAGATACACGTTGTCAGGGGTACAGAGTAGGACATAGGGAAGAAGGACATAGGATATTTTTCATCCCGAAATGTTAAAGGTTCCTGTGGCACCACGGGTGAAACAGCGATGCGCAGCTAGTTATAAATATAATGATGATTTTAAAAAATGTAGGAAAGGTGTATCTGTATTTTAATTAAAGCAGGAAAAAAAATTGGTTGTCTGTAAAGTCGGTTTACGGACGATAGTTTCACGTGACAAAGTCATAACAAAACATTGATGAAATGTTCTCCTCGGACGCATAGGTCAGCCGAGTTGAAGAGAGATAGATGCGGCGCAAGCCGAACATTAAAACCGATCGTGCCTTTCGCTCGCTCATGTAACGCTCTCGCTCTCGCGTAACGGGACAATGAATCATTTCTTTTGTGCTTGCAGCCGGTGTTCATCAATTTATTAGACGTTGTCACGTCAAAAACATTGTAGCTACGAGTAAAAACAAAGAAATAAAATGTAAAAGTTAAAATTTATTTATAACTTTTTCAGATGTAAAAAAGACGTCAAAATTTGATGCTCTTCATCTTTCATGTTCACTGTTCGGTTGCTCGAGGAATTTACCAGCCTACTATTATCATTTCGGCCTAATATTGCCCTTTACCTGCTTAGAATGCCTTTTGGTTTTCTTTTGAATGACCCCATTCCAGGTATTTATCTTGGGGAGGCCCGCGCTCACGGGGTCATGGCTCGGTCAGCAATTTTACCATAATTACTTTGTGTGTGCTGGTTTAGAGGTTATACTTTTATTTTATCAAAATAAAGGCTTTTATGGTCAAGTGGCCTCTACTGTGAACCTGTTAGTGGAATGCGGAAGTAAAATAAATATCAGAAAAAAGAAACAACTGTGTGCAGAAAAACGTTATGAAATTAGTTGGAATGTACTGAAAATGTATTGTCTTTTGAAATAAATCGGAGTTCGTATCTGTATTTGTGTATTTGTTCAACGATATGGGCAAGCATGTTGAAGCAAGTATTTTACGAAAGCACACTTTTTACTAAGTAATATACTTATTTTATTAGCAAAATTGTATAACAAAGGATTGGAGATTGAGGTTGAAGTCACATGAGTTGATACACGTACCGTTTTTGAAATAGTACAATGAACTTCAGTACATTGTCAATACCCTGTCAGCTTCCCATATTTTTATCGCAAGTGTAACAGCCTATCTACAGTAACAAATTACACTGTTTCGCGAGATCGATGTGTTATTTATGATCGTTGAAACTCATCAATACCGCGCTTTGTCTGCCCTGGAATTGAGATAAACGACGTACGGATAGTGTTGAGGATCAAATCCAATTTTCTATTCGCAAATTGAGTAGGGAATGGTAGGGAACGGTGTTTCGCGTGTGAGCGGACACGTCTCGCCTCTGAAGTGTTACTTCGCACGTCTGGGATAGTAAGATAGTTGCGGATAAATACATGTAAGTAGTCTATAAATACGTTTATATATGAGGAAGAAAACTGCTGCTTCTTTCTGAGATATGCGGAGGTTTTGCTAAAAGTCTGTTATTCTTTTTTCCAAACCTATACGATATTTATGATCTACCTAATCTCGTGTTGTTTTGAGCGACCAATTAATCTCAGCTAAAACACATAACATAACATATCGTCACGCCTTTCCCCCGAGGGGGCTGGAAGAGGTGTATTACAACACTTACACTTCGCCGGACGATATTCAGTCCCAAATGTGACAGGGGGCGAGCCGGTCGCTATACACCGGGCTCCAGTCATGTAGCAGATAACATACAATACGCACATATGCTCACACAAAATACAACTGTGATTAATTGGTCGTTCAGTTCAATCTTTTAATTTTGAATTCATTATCGTAATTGGGTCTACTTACTTTGTTGCACTTTTAAAGAATTTTTATCATCTCATGATCTCTTAAATAGTTGGTGGAATAACATTACGACTAGGTACATAGTGTGTAGGATGTTACAAGTTAAATTTTGCGTAAGACGTAGATGAGGCGCCATTCGTCTTTGTCTTACCCTTGGTAAAAGGTCGTGACCTCCTTACGTTTGCTATGCGGTAAGTAATTAAACAAACTCACATTTAATTTATGAGTAACTCAAAAAACTTAACTTAGTGTTTCTTTTGAAACGTTACGTTACGTGCTATTTTTTCGTTCTGAAATATGGTGATGCGCATGGTATAATAATATACTCCGCCAAGTAAAGCATTCCGGTCACGTGAGCAACACGTAGTGACGTCAATCGATGCTAAGCAAGACCGAAATAAGTTATTTGCAAATAGTTCGAAAGAGACGGATGACGATGACAAGTTACGTCATTGCGTGTTTGCTTCTGGAATGCTAGACCTAGTTTTTTTTGGATCATGGTCCAAAATTTAAAGCATTATTCCAAACCTAAGTGAGGCGCAGCCGCGAACGCGCACTCTACTTGATAAAAGCCACCGAATGCGGTTGAAACTTTAGTCACATTAACCAACTCTACCTAATCGTAGAAGCGTAATTTCCGTTTTAAAAAATCATTACATTATACTCATAAGTGACAACCACGTCAGTTTCCTTAATAAAACATTATTGAAATTACATTAACTTATGGACTTATAACCTCAGACTGGTCTATTTGCATCTCTTCTAGAGGTAATATCTTGAACAGAACATTTCAATGCCCAAAAATTCAATCGTTCTTCAATACCAATTTAAATCTGCACTTCGCCTACAGTAAAACTGTACAATGTTTCATAAACGTGTTTCAAAGTAAAATAACCAGATATTCCGTAATTGAATTTTTGGAACCCTCCTGAATTGTCCCATGAAATGTAATTGAAGAGGGATAGGTAGGTTATGCATGCAGTTTTATTGTTACAAAAACATTGTGTTTTTTTTTTCATTTTTATAGACCGCCGATTTGCATAATTTGAGACTTTGGTTATATTTTTCCTGCACATGTTTTCTTTAAATTATAGGTCGCATTATTCAACTCTATTTTTTTTTTCAAATTCTTTGAACTACGTTTTATTATTTTTAAGAGAGAGTAAAATAGAATTCACGAGATATTATTAGAGGACTTGAGTTGATAAACGGTCTCACTCGAGCGGTGTTAACACAATGATATATTACACAATTTTCTGTGAGCTAAACGGATATACGGTGAGCGCTCTCAACACATTGTTTCAGGCATTTCAGCTGGTGGTAGAGATAATTTCGGAAAAGTTAAGGGTTAGTGGTACTTTGGAGGGACTCTGTTATTTTAATTTGAGGACGAGGTAAATTAATTTCTGTGTTTAGTTTATGCCTACCTTTAATTTAAATTTTAATAGGCAAATATATTAGGTGTACATTTTTGCTTTCGAATTTAGCATATCGTAGCATTTTAACGTCATGTTAAAACAAAAGAAATTACGAAGATTAAACATTACAAAAACAGACATTAAAAATATTCATATCAATAGTAAGTATAACACTTTCATTATTTAATGGCAATGAATGATAACAAGAAATTAAATGTCATCTACTAAGAATAATAAATAAAATATTATAAACGCGAAAGTTTGTAAGAATAGATGGATGGATGGATGGATGGATGTTTGTTACTCTTTGACGCCAGAACGGCTGAATAGATCAGGGGGGCTATTTCTGCGCGTGAGATTAGATGAGGTTTTATCTTGGTCACTCTCACACCTATTACGTTTCAAAGGAGAGCAATAAAGACGAAAAAAGGTGAGATGAAAACTCAAATCTCCGAATAGGGCCACTGGATGAAATCACAGAGATGGCACAGATATAGATTATGGTCTAGAATACCACATAGGATACTTTTTAACCGTGGGTGAAACCGAGGGGCGCAGCTTGTAATAAATAAACAAACACACATAACTATTGACACTTGTTCCATATCAATCTCCATAACCCAAAAGGTTTAAGCCAACATAAAATGCATCAGAAAAATCCCAAGCATTTCGTTCCATCACGCCCAAAGCAATACTGCAGACAATCATAAAATGAAACATCATAAGGGGAATAAAAACTGAAAGGAGGTCGTAACGACCAAGACGGGGTCTTAACAAATCGTAGGTCATCACTCAAGGTTATAGCCAGAGGGTGTTAGGGTCACGTGTTGGGTCCCCGGACCCTGCGTCCACAGATAAGTCGGCTTTTCATTGTGTGCTAGGAAACGATAACAGTGTAGTTCGATTTATTATAAATTGAGGTCTGTGAGGTCCAGTCTTATTAGTGGACATAATAGCGGGCTCGGATGTGTTAGATACAATATTGTGCTCGGCTATTGAGCTATACGATTTTTTGTGAGGAAAATGGGCGAGGGAGCCGCGAAAATGATGTAACAAGAAAATTCAAATAAATGTGAGGTACAAGTACGTATTTTTCATCTTTGGTTTTGTTTTTCAGTTTTGATAAGCGTGTTTTATTTCTTTAACAAAAAAAGTAACTTAGAGGGTTTTTAAAACCTATTAAGATTGGTCTTAGTATAGGGTGGTAAGTTTTTACGTTTTTTTAGTGAACATAAGATTATAATGACTACATTATAATGTGATGTCATGTGATGGGATTACTTGGAGTGTAAATGAAATGCGACCGAGCTGTATGCAGTCCCTTTATTGACTGCTTTATCTTACCTTACACACTACAGTTTGCATTTTGCATTGAACATTTCAATGGAAGACCAAATAAATGAAATCAGTTTCATTAACATTTAATCATAAAGTCTGCTCTACCTTCAACTTAAAAAAGGTTTATAAATCCATAAAAGGATTCGAGACTTCAAACCGTATCGAATAAAAATGAAAATATTTATCAGGCAAAAAAACTCAATCATTGACCGACAGCTTGAAGCGGATTATCCGAAAACCTATATTGATTTACAAATTGCAATTCCAATTAACATTTTAAATAGATCTGCTGAAACGGTAATTTGCAAATTGTATCAGATCTTTTGAAGATTAAACTTTTGAAGTGAATTTTGCATTTCGAAAGCTTAAGTAGATAAATGTAAATTTGGTATAAATGTACGAATCTCGTCTTCGTCTAAGAGACTGTAATAAATTTACAACCTTAGGCGTCTCCCAGACAGAAGCGGCCTGCGGTGGCGGCCAGTCAGCCGCTAATAGCTACTAATGCAAAAAGCCATTGGCTGCCACCGCAAGCCGCGCGTCTGTTTGGGAGACGCCTTATTAGTTTTAGTGCGTAGATTAGTTTAGATCCCCCAACTTATACAGAATTGCTTGTGGAACCTGGATCCATATTACACCAACAATTTTACATGGCAAATATTGATTGTCTATTTGACATCTAACTTAATAAATAGGTTGTTAAAAATAGTTTATTATATTTTTACTGCCTTATTATGTCAACGATACTTTGGTCTAAATACAACAACTGAGCTCCGTTTACATAGTCGTCCTTACAGATTAATGTCCTTCATTATACAAACCCTAACTTCGTGAATGGCAAACTTTTTAAAACAATTTGTCTAATGGAGAGGAAATCTGTCTCCGGCGAGAGACAAAAGGAAAGTTTACATCAAAAGGTTTGTTGTAAACCAATGTTTTCGAAGACATTTTCAATGGTAAGTATAGGATGAACAGCTATCGGGATTCGGGATGTCTTGTTGTTTCTTCTACGTAGGTACATTGGAAGTACCTTACTGATTTAGCGCTAAACCTTTTTATAATTTGAATCATTTAAGGCTTGTTTTTTGAAACTAATTAATCTATCTTTGAGAATCGTAAAAAGATGGTAGAGAAGCATAACTTTTAAGATTTTTATGTAATTTTTGGTGTGCAATAAAAATATATTGTATTGTATTGTATTGTAACTATGTAATTCAAAAGTGTGTCTTCACTTCGCTCGCTTCTTCCCAAAGTCTTCACAGCCGCTATTAAGTTTAAATCAGTCTGTCTGTGTCTTTCTCTTAAACAAAGAGTTAGAGCATCATTTTTTAATTTTTTTTTATTAACAAAGCTTCAGTCTAGGAAAAAGGTATTAAAAGTAAAATAAATTTAAAAGAGTCCTTCCATTATTTAAATTTAGCCGTTACATTTAGCTTTTTGTCTACATGTCTGGCAATAATGTCAACAAAAATAAATTAAATAATTAGTTGAATTGGGTATGAGTTACCGAATCAGTTGATTATATTACAAAAACAAGCAGATAATATGCCAATTATTTTAGCGTTCTAACGTCTTAACGTCTTGACTGCCTTGGTGGCTCAGTTGGTAGTGAACCTGCCTTCTGAGCTTGGGGGCGTGGGTTCGATTCCCACCTAGGGCAAACATTTATGTGATGAACATTTGTGTTTGTTCTATGTCTGGGTGTAAATATATATTTAAGTATGTATTTAAAAATATCTAAGTATGTATATCAGTCCCTGGCAGCCATAGTACAAGCTTTGCTTAGTTTGGGGTCAGGCGACCGTGTGTGGAAGTGTCCCGAATTTATTATTATTATTTATTATTAAATGAAACAAAATAAATTATCAGCTAACAAAGAAAGATGGCGGGATGGCGGTGAAATATTCTTATCCGAAAAGAAAGAAGAAATCATTCTTTTTTTTTCTCATCTTTTTTAATCGAATTGGTCGTCGCACGTCATGTGCATATGCCAGTGTCAAGTAACTAATCATTCGTTTTTACATATGGTCGGATGATGATGATGAGATGATGATGACGATGATGAATACCTCCTCTTTCCCTATTCCAGTTAAGTTATGTATACTTTACTGAAACTTTAAGTGAAGTTTTGTAGAGAACGCGAAAAGTCGCATCTCGCAACGTTTGTATCATTTGCCTCCACTGGTTGCACGTTAACGGGTCGTTAAAAGTTAACAATCTACTATTATTAGTCGAAGAATCACAAATTTTAGAAAATAATACATTATCACGACGGCACATTTTTCTTCTTTGCGCTTCATACCTGGGCGGGGGTCTTTTACCCCGGAATTAATTTTATGAATCGTTTTCAGATTAAATGCTCAAAGGGGCCATTTTAAACTCGCAGGTAGTTTTCTGTTAGTACAATTTTGAATGCGCGTTACTTGAGCTCTCAACAACAACATCAAACCATATTTAATTCAACCGATATCGCGTAATTGGGCTGTTTGTTTAAAATGCTTTCGTAACATTTCACATGTATCGATTAACTCTTATTTCCAGTAGAGTTCGTGCATTTTCATCAATTTAAAATCTGAACCGTCTATTTGCACTGTTCATGGTTTTTAACAAATATTTACGACGATGCGTGCCGCGGCTGTAATCGTACGTCAGAGGTAAGCTTATGTTTAAATAAATATCAGTGCCACGTTTTGTGATAGGGATGTGAAAAGCAGACTACAGGATTGAGGTAATGGGATTTTAGCCCCTGTTCTGTTAAAGCTTCATTGCTGATTATTTTGACTGAGTTACTGGCGGTCACTAACCAGTGCGTTATTTTTTATAAAGATGATTGAATAATGGGTTAACAAATGAGAAATGATTAACTTCAAATGATTGGGGGGAATATTCTTTGAGGATGACTTTAAGTCTTATTTGAAACAAAATAAATTCCGAATAAAATCCGTTCCGAAGACTGGTATGGGCAGTAGCGCACATGTAGCGCCTCACTCAACTGCCGTCTTTGTACTTCTTCACTCTACAAAACTTCAAGGTTAGAGTGAATAAGTACCTTATAGGTCGTCGTGCTCCATCTTAGACCACAACGTCGCTTAACATCAGGCGAGTTGGTGGTCAAACGCCGACCTATTCTAAATAAAAAAAAAAAAAAAGTCGCGTAAATCGCTGTCAGCGTTGTGTTTATTACTATTTTTAACTTTTTTTAATGTTCGGTCAACCCATGGTATAATAATATACTCCTCCAGGTATAAAATTCCGGTCACGTGGGACGTAGTGACGTCAACCGATGCTTATGCAAAACCAAAATAAGTCATTTACAAATAGTTCTAAAGAGGCGAATGACGATGAAATGTTGAATGATGAATGATGATGATGAAAAGCGGCATCGTGTTATAGTCAACATACCTACAACACGCACGAAACGCTTTGGTTCCTCATTTCTCATACGGACCGCTAGAGTGTGGAATACTTGGCCAGAGTGTGTGTTCCCTGACACTTATGATCTGGGTGTCTTCAAGTCTCGAGTGAATCGGTTTCTTCTAGGCAAGCGTGCTCCATCGTAGGCCGCATCACTGCTTATCATCAGGCATGTTGGCGGTCAAACGCAAGCATATTATAAGTCATAAAAAATAAAATAAAAAAAAAACGATGACGTTACGTGTTTGCTCCCGAAATACTAGACCTTGTTTTTATGGATCATGGATCAACCCTTGTTTTGATTCTTGTCATACATCACAATGAATTAATTCGTATGTTACATACGGTTATATCCATTATACTCGTAAACGTACGCAGTGTTAACATTTTAAGTTGGGAGCACAATGTACTACACATGAACATTTTTGGCTTCCTATCAGCGCCAGCCCACATAACCCGATTTCAACGAATTCAGGAAGCGATTTATTCAATTTTGGATGTACGTTTTGAGCAAAAAGAATGGTGAATTAAAAGTAATACAGTCGCTTTTAGTTAGTCTTATCAATTTGAGCTTTCTGTACCAACAACTCTATGCTCATAAAGAGCTTAACATGCAAGATAGACTATCGTCGATTTTGCAGATGCGAATACTGAAGTTCTTTGGGCATATCTCCAGAAGCGTGAACACGATTGAAAAGCTGGTATAGTACAGGGCCCAGTAAAAGGCAAGCGAAGCCCCGTGGCCCTATTCGGATTTGTGATTTTATTCTCATCTTTTTCGTCCTTGTTGCTCTCATTTGAAACGTCTTAGGTGTGAGAGTGACCAAGATAAAATCCCATCTCATCTCACGCGCAGGAATAGCCCGCCTGGTCGGTCACCAACTCGTTAGACCGACTTCATTAAAAAGGTCACGCAGACCACCATGGTGCAGTGTGCTCGCAATGCAGCCAACCGCCGGATACGTAGAGGCATTGTGAGAAGAGCGGCAGCCTTGGGGAGGGACGAAGACAGCGAGAAGCCTTGTACCATTCACACAACCACGACCACTCTGCCAAGAGTGCACGACTAAGAAGAAGAGATCAATTTGAGTGTTTTTTAATCCATCAATTATTTTTCGACCGAGCAAACGTTAGCGAACGAAGCGTCTCTGCTTCAGCTTCGACAAAAATGCTTTTGTATGTCCGATTTCTGTCCGGATCTCTGTCCGGATCTTTGCCTTCCTCTACAGGTTGCATTTCTTAATCGATTGTCTTGAAATTTTGTCAAGAGGTTCGATAACTATATAAAACTTTTTGCAGAGTTAGTTTAGCTCCTTTATTACCCGACTGCGCAAGAAGGAGGGTTATACTTTTCGAGTGTATATATGTATCTATATATGTATGTGGGTATGTATGTATGAGATTACTTTGGCACGCCCTACAGCCCTAAACAAACAGCTTGATGGATTTCGACATGTCAGGTGTCATTTAAATCGTCTTCATAGTGGAAGTGTACAATATTTTGCACTCGGGTTTTTAGTTTTCTTTTAATAATGTTACTTGGTTTTTAGTCACAATTTAAGCTGGTAATCCAATTTTAAAGCAAACTGCTTTCTTCTTCACAGATCAAGTAATAATAATAATAATAAATTCGAGACACTTCCACACACGGTCGCCTGACCCCAAACTAAGCAAATCTTGTACTATAGCTGCCAGAGACTGATATACATACATAGATATTTTTAAATACATACTTAAATAGATAATAACACTCAGACATAGAACAAACACTAATGTTCATCACATGAATGTTTGCCCTAGGTGGGAATCGAACCTACGCCCCCAAGCTCAGAAGGCAGGTTCACTACCAACCAAGCCACCGAGGCAGTCAAGTAACCTGAAACATTAGCTTGCAGTTTCAGCGTTTCCTTCACCCAAAAGCGGTAATATTTTCCGACGATAAATTTTAAATACCTCCATTCTGGGTGCGCTTTCGCTTAGTTTGTTAGATTATGGGCTAGCACTCAGATCAACCTAGAGAGTAAGATGGCGCACGGCGTATGATTTAGGTGCAGCCAAAAATCATTCAATAACTACGCTACTGTCGTATATATATACAACACGCACACTTTGACGCAAAAAAAACTACGCTACTCGCTTGGTTTTTCGTCCCTCGACATTATGTGCATTGGTTTATGGTATAATTTCGTGTACCTAAATAAACATAGTGCATTATAAAAGTGTGGCCAGGACTACAGGTTTTTGCACAAGTCAAGTTTGAGAAAGCCGTAACATTAAACTCTTACAAATATGTGCAGTTTAAGAATATTAAATCTACTAAGGTTGTATATTGTAACGGAAATGGCTATCATAGAGTTAAGGAATTAATATTACTTTTCGTGCAATTGTAAATGTTTTAAAACTCGCACACGTTTAAAAAGAAGTGGCTTCAGCGAGATATAGCGCAGTGTTCCATCTTTTCCTCTAGGTTGATCTGAGGGGCTAGCATTGGAATTTATTGCATTTGTCTGGTTATATTTTAATGACGAGCAGTTATTGTTGGCGACATTGTTATGGTTATACTCTGGTTTCTCGGTGTCGTCGGTGGTCCAGTTTTACTATCGCGATATTGTTGAAATGATACAATAACCGCGGGAAGTGTCTCGTTAAGTTTTGTAATAACATAAAACTGTGTGATTATTCTTGTAAGTTGTAAAGTCTTGTAATACATCTGCTGCGTACACCTGGTATAGTTTAGATTGTTTGCTTTTTCAAATAGGTACCTGATTGTTAATCAACCTATCTACTCGATTACTTTTGCAAACAAAAAAATCTAAATTTACTTCTTTTAGCGTTCAAATATTTTAGTGTAAAATCTTCACAGCCCTTAGTGTATATAGAATTGATTTTGTATTTCTAAATAGTTAGGTATGTGTTTTTTTTATTTTTTTATGTAGATTAGGTCGGCGTTTGACCACCAACTCGCCTGTTAACAAGACAGAAGACACTTGAGAACTTTGAAATGTTAAGAAGACAGTACAAAGACGGCAGTTGAGTGAGGCGCTACAAGTGCGCTACTGCTCAGACCCGTCTTCGGAAAATTTAAATATAAAGTTACAATTTGAATGAAGTTACAAATCAATGCCACAACACACGCCATCACGCACACAAATCACACTCTTAAACAACACATACTCGCAAAGCAACCTGTCAGAAAAGTCCCAAGTTTATTGCTTGTTTTAGTAAATGTTTGTTTGGCTTAACTAATATTACAATTAACTTTTAACTAGTTTAGCTTTAAATATCTGCTTTTTATTGATCCATGAAGGTATACAGAAACCTGCAACACAAGCTCTGCTTAGTGTAGGTTCTGTGGACCAACCTACTCGTTACCGCCGAAAATATACTTTAAAACTTTAATGTACATATGTACAACAAGCTACTTTCTTTAAGAGTATTATTGTATCTTAGGTAATTTTAATTTTTCCTATGTATTATTGGCTTGTATCTATGCAATAAAGATTATTATTATTATTATTATTATTATGCCATAAGTGGCGTTTTTTTCTATTCTATTGATTTGATGCAATTATTTACTAAGTCAGTTAAATATTAGTCAATTCAGTTAGTTAATCAGTTAATTATTAGTCAGTGAATCGCGTTTTTTTTTTTTAGGGAAGAAGTATAAATCAATCGTAGACTCGCGTATTTGCTTAAACAGACGGACGTGATGGTGGTCGAACACAATCATCGAATAAAATTATTGCCGTCAAGTTTTGCCACAATAATTTCTTCCTCCCTTCCTCCCACTTCTTTATTAGTTCCGTTTCAGACTATTAACAAGTCTGCATCTAATTACAAGTATTTGGCCACTCCGCCAACTCGCTCGCGTGAAAGCTTCGGCTCACGTATAAGCTCCTACAATTCACTTATCGCTGCGAGACTCCCAAGAGCCGGACTACGTGAGACTCCTGGTTGGAGTTTGAGAACGAAATTATTGTCCGAAATGGCTGAGGAGACTGTGTTTTGTTTATTTTGAGGTAATTTGTTACCAATAAATGTACAAATGTTTTAGAATAAGTTTGAAAGTGAGATAACGTTTAATTCTTGTCAATTGATGAGTAGGCATGTACAAAAAAAAACGTTAAATATTAGTCCAAATAAAAATTGGATTTATAACTTTGAAGTTGTTAAGTAGACACTTTTTTACGTACAAGTTTTTTTATATTTTACTGAAAACTGGGTAAAAACCCATGAACAACAAAATATGAGCCTTATACGATTTTCCAATTGGCATCCCGCAGTTCGGACGGTTTCATATTTCTATCTAGTTTTCCGACTTAACTCATTGCTGCTGCCTCTAAATTCGAGAACTAGAATAAATTTTAACGCCAAACGAAATAAATTCGGAATTTTGAATTTTACGTGCCCCAACTTCTCTTGAGAGGGTTCCTAACGTTGATCGGCAGTTTTGGAATTTCGTTCACCGGCAATCAGAAATCGATTTAATCACAGGAATCATGCAAAGTTTCTGGTACAAAGTTCGCTCAAACTTTGGAATTGGTACAAATTGGAGCAATGTGGCCTGCGGTTAAGTATTAATGGTAAATTCATGACGCCTACTGATCTTGTTATAGCCATATTTGGAGTTTCCCGATGGTACAAAATAAGCCAGAGGAGACTTTAGGGATTATTTGTGTTTGGAACGCAGTGTGTTTTGGCAACTCCGCTTGAGAATCCAGGCAAAGCATATTTAGGTACTATCTTATGATTAGATATATTTGAATATCTAATCCGCGTTTTCGTAGCTACGTATCTATCGATCAAAAAAAAAAGTACAACCAATAAACCTACATAATATAATAATAACTAGGTATTACTAACATCGAAAAACACTATTTACCAATGAAACATTGATCAACTCTATACTTATAATAAATCGAAGAGTGGAATTAAATTTATATAACCGTAAGTTTTAAAAGTTTGTAAAACGAAATGGAAAACATCGCAACTTCAACGCGAACAAATTGAAGCGTCAACGCTAATCAAAACGTTTACATACAAAACGTAAACGGAGAAACTTCGGGAAAGGGATACGTCTCCGAAAATTTCATCGTAAACTTCATTGTCATTCGAGTGGCGTTCAGTACGGGATCGATAAGCGATACATACGACCCTTGGTTCTCAAAAAAGTGAGATTCACTGCTTTGCTATTCAGTCGGCGGAATTTCGTCATTGAAAAAGAATAGTATTGTGCATTCGGTAGTGATAAAAAGGGATAAGATATGATAAGTGCCTTTGTAGGAAATTCAAATGACGGTAATGGTAATGTTGTGGCAAGAAATCCATTCTTGTTGTTCACTATAAAATATGAAACATATTTTTGATTGAATATTTCCATTTTTTTTTCAATGTAGTATAGGTAGGAAATAATTATAGTAGTAATATTTGGTTTGATTCAACAATTTAGGGGTACATTTTAAACAAAATATTAAATTGAATGGATTTGTAGCGACTTACTTCCTTTCCGTTTTGTTTTATCGTCATGAGTGATATAAAGATGTATGAGTACTAAGATTATCTTCTGCTATTCTTCTGAATGTGATTATTCAACGTTTCATGCTATAGAATACGCTAAAACGAAACTCAGTCATGAAGATTGGTTTAAACCTGTTTTTATGTACCTATGGTAAAACCAGTTTTAAATCAAGATGCATGACTGAGCGTGTTAGCATACGGGCCTCAGTATTATATATTATTATTATTATTATTATTATTATTATTATTATTATTACACTATATAAAGTTAAACTACCACTGACTGACTGACTGACTGACATAGAGAAACCTTAAGGGTACTTCCGGGGGTGGGAGGGGAAAAGTGAATATGGGGTCGTGTAGGGGTTGGTCCAGAGGGCCCGGGAAAAATCCGAAATTGGCGAAAAGTCAAACCCTGATGGTGGTATGCCCTCGTATCTCGGAAACGGTGCATATTTTTACTAAAGCACTTGAACTAATATTTTAGCAAACCTTGGGAACTTTCACGAGAAATCAAAAAAAACATGGCCGCCATACAAAAAAAAAAATTCCATACAAAATTGAAACGTGAATAACTCGGAAACTATTCAAGTTTTAGATAGTCTGCTTGAACAAAAGTCATAGGGAATCGGGGGGGCTACCAGGTGGGGGTCATAAAAATCCAAGATGGCGGATTCAAAATGGCGGCCAAATTTCATAATGGTCCGAGAGGTCTGATTTTTTGCATCCGGGGGTTTTTGGGGTATCTGATTTCATTTCTGAAATAAAATTTTGAAAAAGTGTTTTTTTTAATATGGCTGCCATACATTCAAATTTTTCCATACACGGCGAAACCTAAAGAGTACATGGGGGGGTAGGGGGGGAAAGTGAATATAAGGTCGTATAAGGGGTGTTTCACAGTCTCCGAAAAAAATACGAAATTGGAACAATTACCTACTCTGATGGTGGTATGCCCTGGTATCTCAGAAACGGTGCTTATTTTTGGTAAAGTGCTTGAACTAATATTTTAGCAACTCTTGGGACCTTTCAGGAGAAATAAGAAAAAACATGACTCCCATACAAAAAAAAATTCTCCATACAAAATTGATACGTGAATAACTCGGAAACGTTAAGTTTTATAGGGAGTGCGTTTGAACAAATGTCATAGGGAATTAGAAGGGCCACCTGGTGGGGGTAAAAAAAATCCAAGATGGCGGATTCAAGATGGCGGCCAAATTTCAAAATGGTCGGAGAGGTCTGATTTTTTGTATCTGGGGGTTTTTGGGGACCCCGATTCCAGTTATGAAAATAAATTTTGAAAAAAAAAAAATTAACATAGCTGCCATATTGCTCGATTTTTTTCATACATTTTAGGGGTCGCCGCAGAATGACTTTTCGCAGATACTTGCGAGGCCGGAGGCCGAGCCCCAGCTGCGAGGCCGAAGGCCGAGCAGCAGCAGTCGAACGGTGCAAGGCGAGGCCGAAGGCCGAGCCTTGCAGCGGTCGAGTATAACTATATTCGAAGTCGAACAGGCGAGGCCGCAGGCCGAGCCCACCGATGCGAGGCCGTAGGCCGAGCTCCAACTGCGAGGCCGAAGGCCGAGCAGCAGTACTCGAACGGTGCAAGGCGAGGCCGGAGGCCGAGCCTTGCAGCGTTCGAGTACAACTATATTCGAAGCCGGATAGGACACACTCGCGAGGCCGAAGGCCGAGTCTCAGCTGCGAGGCCGAAGGCCGAGCAGCAGTACTCGAACGGTGCAAGGCGAGGCCGAAGGCCGAGCCTTGCAGCGGTCGAGTACAACCACACACAATCAACTTCAGGGCACCCCAACTTCAGGGCACCCCGACTTCAGGGCACCCACAAACGCGGGCCGCTTGCGGCCCGCGCACCGCCCAAAATACTAGTACTACTATAAAGTTAAACTACCACTGACTCACTGACATAGAGAAACCTAAAGGGTATAAGGAGGGGTGGTGGGGGAAAAGTGAGTATGGGGTCGTGTAGGGGTTGGTTCAGAGGGCCCGGGAAAAATCTGACATTGGCGAAAAGTGGAACCCTGATGGTGGTATGCCCTCGTATCTCGGAAACCAAAAAAAATTTACTAAAGCACTTGAACTAAAAATGAAGGCAATCTTGGGAATTTTCAGAAGCAATAAAAAAAAAGATGGCCGCCATACAAAAAAAAAAATTCCATACAAAATTGAAACGTGAATAACTCGGAAACGGTTAAAGTTTTAGATAGTCTGCTTGAACAAAAGTCATAGGGAATCGGGGGGGCTACCAGGTGGGGGTCATAAAAATCCAAGATGGCGGATTCAAAATGGCGGCCAAATTTCATAATGGTCCGAGAGGTCTGATTTTTTGCATCCGGGGGTTTTTAGGGTGTCTGATTCTATTTCTGAAATAAAATTTTGAAAAAGTGTTTTTTTTAATATGGCTGCCATACATTCAAATTTTTCCATACACGGCGAAACCTAAAGGGTACATGGGGGGGTGGGGGGGGGGAAAAGTGAATATACGGTCGTATAAGGGGTGTTTCACAGTCTCCGAAGAAAATCCGAAATTGGAACAATTACCTACTCTGATGGTGGTATGCCCTGGTATCTCAGAAACGGTGCTTATTTTTGGTAGAGCGCTTGAACTAATATTTTAGCAACTCTTGGGACCTTTCAGGAGAAATAAGAAAAAACATGACTCCTATACAAAAAAAAAATTCTCCATACAAAATTGATACGTGAATAACTCGGAAACGTTAAGTTTTATAGGGAGTGCGTTTGAACAAATGTCATAGGGAATTAGAAGGGCTACCAGGTGGGGATAAAAAAAACCAAGATGGCGGCCAAATTTCAAAATGGTCGGAGAGGTCTGATTTTTTGTATCTGGGGGTTTTTGGGGACCCCGATTCCAGTTATGAAAATAAATTTTGAAAAAAAAAAAAATTAACATAGCTGCCATATTGCTCGATTTTTTTCATACATTTTAGGGGTCGCCGCAGAATGACTTTTCGCAGATACTTGCGAGGCCGGAGGCCGAGCCCCAGCTGCGAGGCCGAAGGCCGAGCAGCAGCAGTCGAACGGTGCAAGGCGAGGCCGGAGGCCGAGCCTTAGGCCGAGCCTTGCAGCGTTCGAGTACAACCAAATTCGAAGCCGGATAGGACACACTCGCGAGGCCGAAGGCCGAGCCCACAGACGCGAGGCCGAAGGCCGAGCCACAGCTGCGAGGCCGAAGGCCGAGTCCCAGCTGCGAGGCCGAAGGCCGAGCAGCAGTACTCGAACGGTGCAAGGCGAGGCCGAAGGCCGAGCCTTGCAGCGGTCGAGTACAACCACACACAATCAACTTCAGGGCACCCCAACTTCAGGGCACCCCGACTTCAGGGCACCCACAAACGCGGGCCGCTTGCGGCCCGCGCACCGCCCAAAATACTAGTACTACTATAAAGTTAAACTACCACTGACTCACTGACTGACTCACTGACATAGAGAAACCTAAAGGGTATAAGGAGGGGTGGTGGGGGAAAAGTGAGTATGGGGTCGTGTAAGGGTTGGTTCAGAGGGCCCGGGAAAAATCCGAAATTGGAACTTCTCCCTACCCTGATGGTGGTATGCCCTCGTATCTCGGAAACCAAAAAAAAATTTACTAAAGCACTTGAACCAAAAATGAAGGCAATCTTGGGAATTTTCAGAAGCAATAAAAAAAAAGATGGCCGCCATACAAAAAAAAAAATTCCATACAAAATTGAAACGTGAATAACTCGGAAACTATTCAAGTTTTAGATAGTCTGCTTGAACAAAAGTCATAGGGAATTGGGGGGGCTACCAGGTGGGGGTCATAAAAATCCAAGATGGCGGATTCAAAATGGCGGCCGATTTTCAAAATGGTCCGAGGATTCTGATTTTTTGCATCCGGAGGTTTTCTGAAATAAAATTTTGAAAAAGTGTTTTTTTTAATATGGCTGCCATACATTCAAATTTTTATATACACGGCGAAACCTAAAGGGTACAAGGGAAGGTGGGGGGGGGGGGGGGAAAGTAAATATAGGCTCGTATAAGGGGTGTTTCACAGTCTCCGAAAAAAATCCGAAATTGGAACAAATACCTACTCTGATGGTGGTATGCCCTGGTATCTCAGAAACGGTGCATATTTTTGGTAGAGCGCTTGAACTAATATTTTAGCAACTCTTGGGACCTTTCAGGAGAAATAACAAAAAACATGACTCCCATACAAAAAAAAAATTCTCCATACAAAATTGATACGTGAATAACTCGGAAACGTTAAGTTTTTTAGGGAGTGAGATTGAACAAATGTCATAGGGAATTGGAAGGGCCACCTGGTGGGGGTAAAAAAAATCCAAGATGGCGGATTCAAGATGGCGACCAAATTTCAAAATGGTCGGAGAGGTCTGATCTTTTGTATCTGGGGGTTTTTGGGGACCCCGATTCCAATTATGAAAATAAAACTTGAAAAAAAAAAAATTAACATGCTGCGAGGCCGAAGGCCGAGCAGCAGTACACGAACAACTAAATTTGAAGTCGAATAGGTCACATTAGCGAGGCCGAAGGCCGAGCCTCCAATTGCGAGGCCGCAGGCCGAGCGCAACGATGCGAGGCCGTAGGCCGAGCCCCAGCTGCGAGGCCGAAGGCCGAGCAGCAGTACTCGAACGGTGCAAGGCGAGGCCGAAGGCCGAGCCTTGCAGCGGTCGAGTACAATGACACACAATCAAAGTCGGATAGATCACATTAGCGAGGCCGAAGGCACAGCAGTACTCGAACGGTGCAAGGCGAGGCCGAAGGCCGAGCCTTGCAGCGGTCGAGTACAACCACACACAATCAACTTCAGGGCACCCCAACTTCAGGGCACCCCAACTTCAGGGCACCCCGACTTCAGGGCACCCACAAACGCGGGCCGCTTGCGGCCCGCGCACCGCCCAAAATACTAGTTATTATACTATATAAAGTTGAATTACCACTGACTCACTGACTGACTCACTGACTGACATAGAGAAACCTTAAGGGTACTTCCGGGGGTGGGGGGGAAAAAGTGGATATGGGGTCGTGGAGGGTCGGGTCCACAACCTCCGGGAAAAATCCGAAATTGGAACATCTCCCTACCCTGATGGTCGGATGCCCTGAGATCTCGAAAACGAAAAACATTTTTTCTAAAGCACTCAAACTAAAATTGCAGAGAACCCTGGGACGTTTCAGGGGAAGTTGAAAAAAACATGGCTCCCGAAGAAAAAAACATGGCCGCCATACAAAAATGAAACGTCAATAGCTCGGAAACGGTACGACTTGGTAGGGGAGTGTTTGACCAAATGTCATAGGGAATCGGGAGAGCTACCTGGTGGGGATGACGAAAATTCAAGATGGCGGATTCAAGATGGCGGCCAAATTTCAAAATGGCTCTGGAGGTCTGATTTTTTGCATCCGGGGGTTTTTGGGGTCCCCGATTCCATTTTTGAAAAAATATTTTGGAAAAGTTTTTTTTTAAATATGGCTGCCATACATTCGATTTTTTTTCATACATTTTGGGGGTCGCTTCCGAGTGAATAGGGCGAGGCCGGAGGCCTCGCATCACACTAGCGAGGCCGAAGGCCGAGCAGCCACACTCGGCCGGTGCAAGGTGAGGCCGAAGGCCGAGCCTTGCAGCGGCCGAGTACAATGACACACAATCAAAGTCGGATAGGTCACATTAGCGAGGCCGAAGGCCGAGCCTACGACCGCGAGGCCGAAGGCCGAGCAGCACCGGGGCGAGGCCGTCAGGCCGAGCCACGGTGCGTATAGGACTACTCGATCGATGTAAGGTGAGGCCGAAGGCCAAACCTTGCAGCGGTCGCGTACAATTACACACAATTGCGCACAATCATTTCCCTAATGCTTTGATATAATCTGGTTCACATAATCTCGGCCGGCGCTACACGCAGTTGCTATGCACGTGCAGGAGGGACCTAGATATATTATAATTATTGTAGTATCTATGATCAGCCCGAAGTCTTCCATTATGCTAATTGTGCTGTAGGATATTGACTTATCATAAATATTAAATTCCTTTTTTCCTCTTTTCAGGTTACTGCAAGATACCAATAGACATGGTTCAAAAGTACAAAATAAAGCAACAGGAAGAGATTTTATTTTTATTTTTAACATTCATGATAGTGAACACATTGTGATGTTCAAGAACCCTGTTACACTACTTAAAACATAATTGTAGTGTTTTGTATCAAGTACACAGCTATTGATCATACCATTTATGGACCTAGATGTTAAGTGATCAGCCCAAGGTCTTCCATTATGCTATGGAGGGTATCATTAACATAAAACCTATGCTATCCACCGAGATAGGATGTTGACATACAACATTTATTAAATTTCACTTTTTCTGTTTTCAGGTTACTGCAAGATACCAATATACATGGTTCAAAAGTACAAAATAAAGCAACAGGAAGAGATTTTATTTTTAACATTCATTATTCATAAACCCTATTAAATTTATTAGTGTATTGTATCAAATACACATCTATTAATCATACCAACTGACTTCAACTCTATTCCAACTCCTATTTCAATCCTATATTTCTACTTCGGTTTAGGTAGTATATTATTATGGTATGGTACATATAAACACTTCAGTTTTTTTGCATATATTTATTTAAAATCCATTTAGTTGTGAACAACATTAACATCACAGGCACTTAAGTATTTAATTATCTGGGCATGTCAGTAACATCTGAACACCATGTTTGCGCAGGATAATAAAAATGCAGGTGAAAATCAGCGAAGCCATTCTCTGGTCTTCAGATGGTACTGCGAACAGAGCAGGCATAAATCAGCTTTTCAACTCCTTTACAAGAGCATTATTGGAGATACAACTGGGGACAGGCAGGAGGCTCGATATTTTGTACTGAGATGAGCAGTCATCACCCTGTGAAACAATGTACACAACGCTTCATGTTTTAATCCAATAAGTTCTTCTATATTTCTACAGTCTCAGGTTTTAAATGATCTGCAAGTTACCTGCAGTGGGTTAAATTAATTAGCGTTTTGTATAAAGTACCTGCTCAAACCGGCTGACCTCTACTCTAATCCAACTCCAATTTTAATCCTACATTTCTACTTCGGTATGGGTAGTATATTATTATGGTACATTTAAACACTTCAGTTTATTTTTTATATTTCTTTAAAATCCATTAAGTTGTGAACAGACATTAACATCACAGGCACTTAAGTATTTAATTATCTGGGCATGTCAGTAACATCTGAACACCATGTTTGTGCAGGATGATAACAATGCAGGTGAACATCAGCGAAGTCATTCTCTGGTCTCGAGATGGTACTGCGGTCAGAGCAGGCACAAATCAGCTTTTTAACTCCTTTACAAGAGCATTATTGGAGATACAGCATGTACACAACACTTCATGTTTTAATCCAATAAGTTCTTCTATATTTCTACAGTCTCAGGTTTTAAATGCAGCGGGTAATTATTATCCTCAGGGATAATGTAGCTTTCATAAGGTGAAAGAATTTTTGAGTTCAGTAGCTTCCTAATGTAATCTGAAATGATGGTCTGAGCTTTCTTGAGAATCACACTATTTTGGTTTTTATCGCTCCGAGATGTAGTTATCAATTAAATAACTTTACCTAACTTTCATTAAAATAACTAATATCTTTCGTTCTGTGTACATGGAGGGGAGACCATATTGTACGACAATTATTTTGTCCGACACAATGATGTACGGCCAGTTCTTTAAACTTTTGGAGGTGTGACTAATATATTCACAATAGGTCCACGGTTATAGTAGGTATACGGGAGGTATTTCATATTAGGTTATTGAATATTTTATTATATTATAATTAGCTATGATTCGCGGAGCATAATGTCTTGATAAAATTATATTTAATGGTCTGCGCCCGCGGTTAAGTAGCCTATATTGTGTTAATCATGGGTAAAAGCGACTTACATAAAAAATGTCATCAAAATCTCTCCACCCGTTTGAGCGTGAAGAAGTAACAAACATACACACTCACAAACACTCGCCTTTATAATATTATAGTGTGATGTGATATCAAATACAGTTTAGTTTCAAAAAGGTCGTACAAAACGTGGTCGGACATTATTAGCTGATTAAACACAAATCGTCATACAATATAGCAAACTCATTAAAGCTACCCACCCACATTGACAGTGACTAACACCTGACATGACATGAGACGTTTGCTCTGGTCTGTATTGCCATTTCTGCAATATCAAATTTACTGCATTTTATACACTCAAGAGTCACAATATGAAAAAACCTTATTAAATTTCTATTAACTGAGTTAATTTTTAAGTAATCGTTTTGGTTTTACATTATACCAATAGACCTATATGCATTTCAACATCAAGATGCTCATCTTTCCCCCCCCAAATTATAGTAAAACTTTGAATACGGCCACCCCAATTAACGCGGCACTTTTTGATTTTAAAGTTTTACATACAATTTTATGTCGTTGAGTAACATTAATTACCGCATAAAAGTAACATTATATTTAAATACGTTGAATATTTTAGTTAATTTTAATATGTTATTAAAATATTTAGAAATATTTATTTTTCAAACATTTTCAATATTAGTTGTTTATCGTAATCACATCCGATGTTCATGTTAAAAAGGGTTGCCAAAAGTAAGAAAAAAGTTCTAATGGAGTTTATTTTTTCTTATGTTTACATGACGTCATCTATGTTTCTAAAATATTATTTGGAATGCTCTTGATCACAGATAAAACGCGTATGAATCACATTTGTTCTAAGAATTATTATTTTAATTGTCTAAAAAAGTTTTTTAAAAGATTCTTATTAGAGATTGGAATAAAAATTACAGAAAAGCCGCAGCATCAGAGCGGAAGCTGTGACAAAAGACTGAAGAGCAGTTGTAGAACTGAGTACATGTAGAAAGAACTGCAAAAATAACAGACAGGATTCTGTTTTTAATTACTACTAATGATATTATAAAATATAATGCCCTAATTTTATATTTGTTTTCTTATAGATGTAAAAGTGATTTGATAATCTCATTAAATTTGGTGCTATCCATTCAAATTTCCAATATCTGTATCCCTCGTGCAACTAGGATGTACAATTGCATTTAAATAAAAAGAAATATAAATTAATTATATCTCATGTAAGACTTACAAAGAGAGAACAAAAGAATTACAAAGTTGGCGAAGTAATCGCGTCACAAGCATTCAAAATAGATTTATGAAGTAGGTAAAGAAAAGACAACAGGAATAATCCAGACGAAACGTGTATGGCAACCTTGTAAAATTGAACTTTTTGTAAGTATTATTAATTGTTGACATCCTAATTTTTCAAATTATTTGTAATAGGTAAACAATACTAATAATTTGATTTTTAAAATATAGAATTAGCTTGTTGTTTTCTTTTAAAATAGTATACTGCAAACTATTTGTTTCTATGGCAGTAAAATTTAAAAAAAACATGTAGACCGAAAACCGGAAATGAATTTTCCCTCTAAAACTTTTCCGAATTCGGGAACTTTGGATAATCAGGCGGCCATTGTAACTTTTGTCTGTTGCAGGTGTGTTTGTAATTTTAATGAATTTCGAAAATTATTAGTTTTTTACGTTAAATAACTAAACCTTACGTTAATTTTTCAGTATCCGTGCTTTTCAAGTTCAAGAAAACTAGAAAAAGTGAGTACCTACGTATATTTTACTATTTATTTCTCGTGAAAAGTTAAGCGTCGGTAGCGTCCTTTTTTTTTGTTTAAAAAACAGTGAATGGTGATAATTAATCAAGAAGATGAATAGATACCTACTCATCTTTGTGCCTGTACTTAGGGTTTAAACAAATTACACGAAATTCTAAACTTTGAACAGTGCCTTAGCGACGACGCGACGAGAGTTCCACTACATATTTCCCATGAGAATCTTATTTGTAATAAGATAATTGAACTGTGCCTCGCAGCATTACCTACCCGCGGTTAAAAAGTAGCAGTGTTAGTATAATAAACGCAACTTCTTCAAATACTTACAAATTTCATATAGGTAGATCGCTCTAGCAGAGTACCACGTACTTCCACGTTCACATCGTTCTTTTATAGAGTTATTTACTATGTATTGGGGTTCTATGGGCCTAGATATCTACTAGCTGGCTCGGAAAACTTGTACCTTCACACAATGAACAAATTGGTGCGTGGCGTCGGCTGGGTTCGAACCCCTTTGGCGTGAGAACCCCTTGGGCCTTCTCCCAACTAGGCTGCCATCGCTGCCATCAATTTTATACTATGATGTAAATACCTATATCTAAATAGAAGAATAAAATTCACAGTCCACATATTCATTCCTAATATTTAAATTTCAGATGTCGAAGAGGTCATCTATGGAAGAACCGTCTCTGCAGTCTCCGGGCAAAATTGCCAGGGAGGAGAGTTCTGACCTGACTTGCGTTGCTTTGGGTAAGTTTATAGTTTTAATTGGATATAGTTGAAGCGACCAAAGAAGTGTTGGTACCTACATCATGGAGTACCTACTTAAACAGTCCTTGGTCTTCTCATATGTCACTACCTAATATCAAACTGGTAATTTGTTCACATAATTAGTACCAACCTACTGACTTTTATTTATTCATATAATTCATTTTTTCACACTTTGTTGTCACATTGAAACAATCTACCTTTTTCAATTTTATTTTTGTATTTAAGCATAAGGCTCAATGTTAAAGATGAATTAATATGAATCAAACAGTTTTATTTACATAAAATTAGTTTCTTCAAAATCAATGATTTTTTTAACCAATTTTAACACAGCATAAATTTAGTAGTAAAAACACTTCATAAAGTTATAGTTATCCCTAACAATAAATGTTGTAAAGCTTTAGAATAGTTATGTTTTGTCTTTTTCTTTGTTTATAATTTTTTTAAGTTGATTGAAAAAGACCAACTAGGTATACCGAGGCTCCACAATGTTTGTTCCTGAGCTAAGCTAAGGGGGTAAGCCATTAAATTAATTCTTGTGGGATTTTAACGTTGATTGCAAAACATTTAACTCTGTTAAAGAGATAGTACATAGTTAGGTAAAAACAGTTCAACATTACACAGAATGGATGTGTGAAGTTATTATTTTTGTTTCATTGGCAGTCCTGTTAATATTTTTTATTTCCTGTATCCCTGAAAGTGTATTAAGCAATATTTTAATGATGTTCGGGGATGTGAAAACAACAAACTAACAAAACTCAGATTTATAATAAACTATGTAGCTCTTTTTCCCGCGCCTTTGCTAGAGTTTCACAGCCTATGTCACTCAGGAATAATGTAGCTTTCTAATGATGAAAGACTATTTGAAATCAGACCAGGCAGTTTTGAGTTTATTAATTGAAAACAAATACAAATTTTTCCTTTTTGTATTAGTGTAGACTAGCTGTTGCCTGCAACTTCGTTCGAGTTTATTCAGAAAATAGTATCCTAAAACCTTCCTCTTGATTTACTGCAAGTAATTATCAAATTTCATCAAGATCTGTTCAGTTGTTAAGCAGTGAAAAGCCTACAAACAAATAGACAACTGAGTTAATAATATTAGTGTGGATTATGTTGTAGTCATAATGCATATTATGTTACCAGTGTTTGGTAAATTTGCTTTTATAGGTATTGTGTTGATTGAGAGAACTATAATAGAGGTACATAGACTTTGTTGTATTTCTGCAAGAAGTGTCACTATCTTCCATTGTCATATCCAGTAGGAGAACCCTTAGTGGGTCTGAATAGGATGTGGAACACATGTTTTGTGACTCTAAATTTTGATTTGAATTAGGAATATATGTTTGAAATGTGAACATGTAGAAATAGTATCCAAATACCTTCGTGATATACTGTAACTAATTATCAGATTTCATCAAGATCTGTTCAGCAGCTTAGCTGTGAAAAGCCTACAAACAGTCAAGAGTTACTTTCAATTTTAAAATATTAGTGTGGATTATCTACATACCAGCTATGATTAGAATTCTTATCATGTATTCACAATCTTTTAGTGAAACTAAAATGAAATAAAGTTTTTAAATAGAATCTTTTCACGTAAAATGTATGACAGTTGTCTAATTAACTATAATGGTGTTATGATGAATGTAAGCGTCCAGAATCATAACCATGTAGAACTCACTACCAATACCACCTTGTGTTAGAAGCCACTTATAGTTCACGGCAATAACAGCAACAAACATTATCATACCAAAAAACTTATTTGTAGATTATTTTATCACTGAACAAATTTAATGCAATCATAACCTCAAACTCAGTTGTCTTGCGATATTTCACATCACTATAAAATACAACAAGAAAAGCACAACCGATAATTCATGTATAGTGTATAGCCTTAATATTATTTTATTGAGTATATAACCGTTCACACGTTTTTTATGCGACTTCCAAAAAGGAGGAGGTTCTCAATTCGATTGTAGGGTCAACTGGGGCAATTTTTTTTTTTTTTTTTTTTTTTTTTTTTTTATGTACAATAGGTCGGCGTTTGACCACCAACTCGCCTGATGTTAAGCGACGTTGTGGTCTAAGATGGAGCACGACGACCTATAAGGTACTTATTCACTCTAGCCTTGAAGTTTGTAGAGTGAAGAAGTACAAAGACGGC
Source organism: Peribatodes rhomboidaria (assembly GCA_911728515.1). Classification (NCBI taxonomy): domain Eukaryota; kingdom Metazoa; phylum Arthropoda; class Insecta; order Lepidoptera; family Geometridae; genus Peribatodes; species Peribatodes rhomboidaria. Next base: position 9,468,905 of record OU452175.1, on the reverse strand, counting down.
AGTTGAGTGAGGCACTACAAGTGCGTTACAGCTCAGACCCGTCTTCGGAACGGTTACACCGGACTACATCCCGAAACACGACTAGGTCATTTCACGGCATGGCTTGGTCCGGTGGGTGGTAACTAGCCACGGCCGGAGCCTCCCACCAGAGTTTGCTACCCGGTTAGCACTACCCGGGGACCACGTGTAGGGAATCAGAATAAAGTACACTCCTACGGACGTGGGTAGCTCAGCCCCCAAACAAATTGCGTCTTACGAGAAATACTGACAAACCCTTCACAAATTATGTAACTAACGCCATCTTGTTTATATGATTGCAACTAAAGATAGAAAAAAGATGTAGGTGGCGCCTAATTTTTGAAAGGTTTGCCCGAAAGACGCAATTGCCACACAGACGCATTTGCCCCAGTTGACCCTATATTTTGTTTTAACCAATTTTCAAAGGATGAGGTTCTCAATTTGTTTGTACGCTTTTTTTGTATGTATGTATGTTACGCGATTACCTACTCCGTCAATTGAGAATCAATTCAATGATTCTTCATTCTCTAATTGGTAGGTAGATCATACTTTAGAGGTGGTCCCAAATATACATTTCATCGAAATTGGTCAAACAGTTTTTAAAATGTCAACAAAAGTCTAAAAATTGTTCACATGGCGAATTACAGAATGGAATGTCTGTTTATAAGCTTTGCTTTTTATATTATAGTAGGCACGCGCCACCGGTCCGCCGGTCCGGCCGCAACCGCTATGTAATTGGATAAGGATTAATGCCGTATTGCTTAAAATCGCTTCGTAAATAAGCCATTATTTCTTGTAAAAAGTAAAAGATAAAAAATGGTTATTGTGGGTAATCCCTAACAGATAGACATATACCAGCGCAGATTTTTTTGTAAACCTTTTTTAAGATGTACAATACTGTAGTACATTATTTTGATCCACCTCGTAGGGTTCAGCAACGTTTTCAATGTAAGCGCAAAAAAATGTGTTTATTTACGACATCACATTAGAAACCTCGAAAATGATCAGTGTTTCTCTACTATACTCGTATTATGCCTGTGTTATACATTTAGACATTCCTAACTCTATATATTAAAAAAAACCGCATCAAAATCCGTTGTGTAATTTCAAAGATCTAAGCATACATAGGGACAGACAGACAGCGGGAAGCGACTTTTTTTCATACTATGTAGTGATTTTTTGTAACATATGTATACACATTGTGTAACACAAAAGCTGAACAATATAAATATTGTTGACTTAAGAGGGCCGCGACGTTCTGAAATTTCCATACAAACGCGCTACTAAAATTTCTTGAAAACCGTTTGTCAGATTATGATGAAATTTAGCATGTACAATTAAATTAACAATATCTTCGCCCCTATGTTCTTGGTTTTTTTAAAAAACGTTCTCAAGCGAAACTAGAGCTATGAAAAATATCCGCATTTAAAGGGGTCACTTTTGACTGATTTATTCAATAGGTAGACAAAGCAAATCAAAAATTCCATTACATAGGGAGGTTGTCTACATCATTAGCTGTTAAATGAATCAATAATACAAGGGAAATTCTTAGTTACTTAAGAATGATTACAGTAGTGCAAAAGTCATAAAAAAAATTGAAATTGCACTTTGTCACTCTGTAGGTAAGTTTAGAGGCTTGTCAGTATCATTACTCGCTCTCTTCACTCTTCTTCTTCTTCTAGACGAAATGGCGATAGAATACCTTAAGCCAATGCGAAGTTAGCCTAGGTCGCCTAGGTCGAAATTAGTTAGGTCGCCGGACTCTTAAACGTTGTGTACAGTTGGTATACAGATGTAACAAAATCAAATTTCGAATTCAATATTTGCAGAAATATAGGTACATATACAGTATAGTTGGTCGTGTTATACCCAATTTACACATTACACACGTTACACATTTGTATAGCGCTATTCACTTGCTACTCAGTGTTTAGACACTGAACATTGGTTTGTCAGATGTAGGTATATCCCTTTTTTTATTTCGTGTAACACAAGAGCTGAGCAAAAAAATACAACACATGGTTTTTGCTGTTTTTATAGAAAATGGCACGGGAACCCTTTGTGTCCGAGTCCGACTCTCACTTGGCCGGTTTTTTATTGGTACTTATATCTACAGGCTTAAAAGGAAAGGGTATATACTAAGCCAAAAGGGGTTTACAAATTAGTAAGTATGTAAATTTACTATATTTACATATTACATCTATGTATATATACTTACATATATATATATATATATGTAAGTATGTATAAATGTATATTTACTGTGATAGTAGGTTATGGTGCAGCGGGGTTGGCCCTTGTGACCACCCCTAAGCCGCGAACATGTTTATTAACATTACTCATATTATTAATAGTACCTGGATGGCCGAGCTTTGCTCGGTATTTTTTTTTTTTAATTGTGTTTTTTGGAAAATAATCAATTGATTTTAGTCTAACCTCAAAGCAAACACTCATTGACTTCGTGTTACTTAACAACGCCATCTGCTGTTGTGTCGTTAAAGCAATTAGTTGCTTTGCTCACAAAAAATAGTATTTTTATTCGCCAATAGATGTCAGGAAGAGTCATATTTTTCAGTTGAGACTACTCAAACGCCTCCTTTTTGTTATTTTTCTTCCAAGTTGATTAACGATAAAACACGAATAAAATTACATTTTCTAAAAATGATTCCTAGCTAGATCGATTTATCGCCCCCGAAACCCCCTATATACTAAATTGTATGAAAATCGTTGGAGCCGATTCCGATTCCGAATTGCTCATTTAAAGATCCTACTCCTACTAATATTATAAAGGCGAAAGTTTGTAAGAATGGATGTTTGTTACTCTTTCACGCAAGAACGGCTGAACAGATCTGGATGAAATTTGGCACAGAGATAGATTACAGTCTAGAATAGCATATAGGATACTTTTTAACCGCGGGTGAAACCGCGGGGCGCAGCTAGTATAAGATATATGACTCAACGTAAACTTTGCAAAACTACCTTTTATCCAAGTACTTCTGGTTCATGTTTTTTTTTTTTTGTGTAATCGACATCGTTACATAGTAATATTTGATACAATGATAATAATATTTAAAATAAGGCCAAAACTGATTACAATTATTTTATTTGTAGTTGGATTGATGTTAGTTCATGGTTTCGTTCGTCAGTAAGTTTTTTAGTTTATTTAGCTTACATTAATAGTTTTCATTACGCTATAACTAACACACCGAGTGAAGAACAACGTGTAGGAAATGGTAATAGTTTGTTAACATGTAAGAAGTCATGTTTTTGGGCGCAGCGCTACTTTTTGAACCGTCGAAGCAAATTGAAGGGTTACTTTTAAGATTCCGTCCGTGCCCAAGGGGTAAAACGAGACCCTATTGCTAAGACTCCGTTGTCTGTCCGTCTGTCATCAGGCTAAATGTATGATGTATCTCATGAACCGTATTAATAATACAATTGACTTTTCACATATGATGTATTTATATATATATATATATGTATTTATATTTATATATGTATTTATATTTCAGTTAATAGAATTTAATTATTTTGTAAAAATGATATTAAATACAAATAAAAGAGTACATAGGTAATTAATAAATGATATTTAAATAAAATATTTTACTGTGATAGTAGGTTATGGTGCAGCGGCGAACATGTTTATTAACATTATTATTATGTATGACTCCACGTAAACTTTGCAAAATGTACCTTTTTTCCATGTACTACTGATTCATGATTTTACTATTTTAGTTGTTTTAATGTTCGTAGTTTTGTTCGTCATTAAGTTTTAAGAGTCGTGGCTTACATTAATAATTTACATTATACCGTAACTAACACACTTAGTGCAGAACAACGTTTAAGTAACCGTAATAGTTTGTTAACATGTAAGGGCTCACGTTTTCGGATGCTACTTTTTGAACCGCCGAAGCAAACTGAAAGGTTCCGTACCCAAAGGTAAAACGAGACCCTATTACTAAGACTCCACTGTCTGTCTTTCTGTCAGTTCAGTTCAGTTCTTGGGTTTATGGCTTCTGTGACTACAATGTCGCAATTCTGCCAATGTCCGTTTCGTGGCAGCTTTGTAAACGGTAATGATTAAGTGAGCTAAGAATATGCTCGGTGTTCTGTTCACGAAGCTTCAATCGAGTGTTGATTATTCTAAACCTACAACAAAAGAGACAACACAACTAAAACAATCACAAGTATTAGTAGAATGTACATATACTTATTAAAATGTTAGTACATATATGATATGATATTTACAAAATTTACAAATTACAATATAATATTATTCTTATGTCTTTCTGTCACCAGGCTGTATCTCATGAACCGTGATAGTGAGACAGTTGACATTTTCACAAATGATTTATTTCTGTTTTCGCTGTAACAACAAATGCTAAAAAAATATAAAATAAATATTGAAGAGGGCTCCCATACAACAAAAATCTTTTTTTTTAATGCCATTTTATAGATAATGTTGCGGAAACTTTCTTGCGCTGTCCAGCTTGCATATGGCCAGTTATTTTTTTTTTAATTGAGCAATTTAATATTTGGTATGCCCGATGAACATTATTGTAATGGTAATTGCAGTTATGCGGAAAAAACACTTATGTATAATTAATGCTATAATTAGAATTATTAATAGTTATTTTTAACTTCTACAGAACCAAATTTTTCCAGTTAATATCAAACCTTTTTAATTTATGGACATACAACTGCTAAATGGTTTTTAATACATATTTTTGAATACACATTAAGATGCTAAAGTCATTATCATTTTGTTTTAGGTGAAACACACCAAGGCGACGCAAGATATAAAGGTAAGGGTAGGCAATGTACTGCCATGGCTGCTGTTGCCCTCGCATATAGTGCTTTTGAGAATAAAAGATCCACCATTGCAGAATTTGATTTCGATCGGGTTCTGCAAACTGGTGATGATCTATACGTAAAAGAAGAACGGAAACTTGCTCCCCACGTTATTAGTAGGTACTTATGTGCTGATGAGATACCTACTACAATACCACTCGGAGAAAATCTTGTTCAGATTGAGCGCAACTGGGCACATCAAGCCTTCTATCCACACGACAGGTCACAATATAATTACAAAATATTAGAACTTAAAAACGCGTTACAAACGGAAGTTTTTAAAAGCGATTGGAACGACAATAAAGACGGTTGCGTATTTACAGGCGCGAATTACTCCGTATCGTTTTGGCGTTACACTCATCGCAATAATAACCAAATTAATGTAAAATATTACATTTTCAACAGCCACGGGGTTGATGAAAATAATAAATCAAACTCTGACGGTGTAGCAAGGATTTTTGAGTTAAACTCACTAAAATCGTTAGCCCGCGCTCTCATGTTGTTCCATATTGAACACGATGATCGTTATGACATATTTAAATTTAGCGTAATCAACACGTCGGAAACAAACCCTAACAATAATCTGTCGCGTCCTGCTACACCCACTCCGGATTGTACTCAATCGGAAGTACATTCATCGCCACACCCTTCTGGTCTGGTAGAAAATAATAACTCGGATCCTGATCGTACCCAATGTAGTAGGAGTTCGGTTTCGTCGGTTGAAATACTGGGTTCTCTCAGTATTCTATCTGGGCTAAAGTTAGATGAAAATATCCGTTCGCCGCGAGTCGTTCCAACGCAACTGGATATGAGCCAAGGTAGCACGGTTTCTGGCTCCACGTTAAACAACATAAAATTGACACCCTCAACTACTGCTCTGTCGTATGCAGCAGTAGTTAAAACGAATTTGAGAAAACCCATTGCTACCACAGGAAACGTAAAAGTCGCGCAAACGCAAACGCAAAATCCGATCACGACTCAAAAACCAGTGGTAGTAATTAATATAGCAGATGATGTAAAACTATCATATTTAAGACCAGTTGTTGTACTCAATCAATTAGAATCATCCGAAAATAATCAACCAAAATCGGCAGTTAAAAGAGGCCGACCCAGTAAAAATAAAGGCGGACGCAAAAAGACCAAAGAAAATGCACAACAGGATGCGGTTAAAAAATATATCGAAAAAAACCCACAAAAGCATCGCGATGCCGTAAAGAAATACACATCAAAAAAACCAGCAGTTCACCGTGATGCCGTGAAAAAATATACATTAGAAAAACCAGAGGTAAACCGTGATGCCGTGAAAAATTATACATTTAAAAAACCAGAAGTGCACCGTGATGCCGTAAAAAAATATACCACAGAAAAACCTGAAGTACACCGCGAAGCCGTTAAAAAATACACATCAGAAAAACCAAAAGTAAATCGCGATGCCGTAAAAAAGTATACGTCAAAACATCCAGAAGTGCATCGGGAGGCCGTAAAAAAATATGATGACAATAACCCGCAAGTAAATCAAGCATCAAGTGCGCGCTATAATCAATCGAGTCGGAATGTGGACGTTCCGTTACGTAGATCGCGAAATTTAATAGGAGAGAAACGGGATGCGGAATTAAACTCTGTACATTCATTCGCATTAAAAAAACCATCTCTGAAATCGTCCGACACAAAAGTTTGTCAACATTGCCAGGCGCGTCTTTTTGTTGAGGAAACGTCTCGAAAACAATGGTGCTGTGGATCCGGGGCCAATAATATCCAAACGTTTGCACCATTGACGGAAGATTTTTACACGCATCCCAGTTTCCAAAAAAGACCCCGCGCATATAATAACTTATTTGCCTTTTCGGCTTTGGGTGTTTCGCACGGTTTCCACCAGCCGGAAGGTTTGTCGTTTTTAAAAATACAAGGCCGCACATATCACCGCGTGTTCGATTTGGCGTACAATCAATCGACTAACAATATCGGTTTATATATAAACGATCCATCTGAACGAGAAAATTTAGCGCGTAATCAAAGTTTAGACGTACAGGTAACTAGATCAATTCGAAATTTTTTAGAAAACGTTAATCCATACATAAATTGTTTTAAAAGATTACACTCAGAGGCTTCCGATGAAGCATTTATAGTATTTAAAAAAACTTCGCGAGCTACTGACGGGAACGTGCTAGGCGATCATCCGATAGGACGCGAAATAAGCGCGTTAATTTCGACCAATGCGGAAAATTACGTTCCGAGGTCTATTGCCATCTGGAAAGTGGGTGAGAGCAAACCTCACACTGTGGACATCATGCACCCGTTGTATGAATGTTTCCAGTATCCACTGTTGTATCCGGAGGGCAATACAGGATGGATTCCGGGGAAACTCGACAACAATGGCAATAAGCTTACTCAGGCCAGATATGTCAGATGCCTTCTTCTTTCGGAAGATAGGTTCAGCCTCTTAAACCGCCTCTCGGAAGAATGTATTGTGGACTTTTTTTGTCGAATCTCAGAGGAACGCCTGCGATATATACTCAACATGCAAGCGAATCGAAGTAACGAATTAAGGACCGCGCCCCTTCAGGAATTGTTAAACGACGAGACCATCGCGGGAGAAGGCGTTGTACCGGGACGTATCTACTTACCGAATACTTTTACAGGGGGCCCGCGATATATGAAACTTAAGTATTTAGATTGCATAGCATTGGTAAATAGATTAGGACCTCCTTCCTATTTCATTACATTTACTTGTAATCCCAACTGGCCTGAAATAAAACAATCCATACCTGAAGGCCAGCGCCCCAATCCACTCATTTGTGCGAGAGTGTTTAATTTGCGTTTGCTCGCATTGATACGAGACTTGCGCTCCGGCGCATGGTTCGGAACAATCGAGTATCTAACATATGTAATAGAGTTTCAAAAAAGAGGACTGCCTCATGCCCACATTTGCTTTAGAGTACAAGGGGGAGGTCCAGTAGAGAATGTCGACATTGATAAAGTTTGCCGTGCCGACATACCCGACGCTCTGGAAGCGGAGGGCAGGTTACGTAAAGCTGTCCTGAATCATATGATTCACGGGCCGTGTGGGCGAGAAAGAGATAACCTGCCATGCTACGACAAAGAAAAACAAAAATGTAGCAAACGTTTCCCTAAACTCGAAACCGACGTTACCTTCTGTGACGACAAAGGTTTCATTCATTTAAGTCGTAATTCCAAAAACGAGGGTGTCATTAGATTCCGCAATAAAGAAATTAAAGTAAACGATTTGTGGGTCGTACCGTACAACGCCAGTTTACTTTTGAAATACGATGCTCACATAAATGTCGAAATTTCCTCGCACCGGAGCATCGTAAAGTATCTGTTTAAATATATGACGAAAGGTCCTGACGAAGCGCGCGTTGCCATTGTTGATGGAGAACAACCGAATGAAATCGAGGACTTCGTAACGAAACGGTATATAGGGTCAAGCGACGCGGCTTGGCGAATATTAGAATTCGATGTAACTTCTCGCGAACCAAACGTAAAACAATTAACCGTTCATTTGGAAAATCAACAAACCGTTTATTTTAAACCGGGTCATGAAACCGATGTAAATAGAGAATCGTCAGATCTGTTGACATATTTTAATCGGCCACAGGGCGAACCATTCGACACATTAAAATACGCCGACTTTTATGAAAAATATATCGTCCACCCAAAACGTCCGAACACAAAAGTCGCGATTTTAGAGACCACAAACGGCAAATTTTTAACCGAACGTCAACGAGGTCAAATGGTAGCGCGTTTGTTCTGGGTCGCGCCTAACAGAGGTGAACAATTTTACCTTAGAATCCTATTAAATTATTTTGCGTGTCGGGGTTACACTGATCTTTTGAGTCTCGGTGGTCCAGATTGTACTACTTTCCAAGAAGCAGCCAAAGCTGTAGGTCTCGCGGACGACGAAGTCGAGTACGAAAGGGCTATGCAGGAAGCATCAACATTTTTCACCGGCCACCGCCTGCGCAGGTTTTTCGTACTGTTGGCTGTTAACGGTGCCCCAGTCGCGTCTCTGTGGGTTACATTTAAAAATCAACTCTGCGAGGATATTTTGCACAGAATGCCAAATGAATTCGATAAAGCTTACAACTTGTGCCTCACACAAATAAATAGAATGTTGCGCAAACATGGGTCTTCGCTCGCATCATTGGGCCTTCCGGAAGTCCAGGATAATTCTACTGAATTAGCCAGAGAACGCGTCGAATATAATGTAGAACAGCAAAAAACAGTTGTCGATGAGTGGTTACCCAGGCTCTCATCGGAACAGCTCTCTATATTCAAATACATCGATCGTCTTTGCGTAGATCAGGACTTCCGCGAAAATAATCCGTGCGCTATTTTTATAGACGGTCCCGCAGGTACAGGTAAAACAACTTTGCTAAATACTATAACGGCTCACGTACGCGGTAATTTAGAATCGGTAGTAATTTGCACGGCCTCATCAGCGATCGCTGCACAAAACTTAGATAATGCATTTACCGCGCATTCCATGTTTAAATTTCCATTAGATATCTTAGACGACACTGGTTACTGGAATATTACGAACAGAACTCAACGCGCCGAGTTAATATTCCACGCGACGGTTATAATATATGACGAGGCACCAATGGCACACAAGTATCTAATGCATATGTTAGATCGATCATTGCGTGACCTCATGAAGTCTGATAAAATTTTTGGAGGTAAAATAATAATATTTGCGGGTGATTTTCGTCAAATTCCTCCAGTCGTGGTTAACGCTAAAACCGATTCAGATATATTAAATAGTTCATTAAAGAAATCCCCGCTTTGGCAAAATTTAAATAAATTCACGTTGGTAACATCGCAAAGATGTAGAGACGATCCTGAGTACGCAGAATTTTTATTGAAATTAGGTTCAAACGAATTGCCGACTATGCCTCTGCAGGTTGGTAGAAATATCCAAAGGATCGTCTCATTAGATTTAATAGAGCACGTGACCGCGTTAAACGATTTAATCGACTTTGTTTTCTCGTACGCTATAATCGATGAGCCGGACGTTTGCGCACTCAGAGCCATTTTATGCACCCGGAATGATGCAGTTCGCGAAATAAACTCGATAATTTTAGATCGCGTGTCAGGGGAAATGCTCCATTTTTATTCGAGTGACAAAATCGAAAACGATAATGCGGACGAACTGTACCTGGGACTCGACGCGTTAAACCGACTGCAACCTCAAGGCGTACCGGAATTCGATTTAAAACTAAAAGTAGGATGCGTGTGTATGATCACCAGAAATTTGTCTTTTGCCGACGGGTTAGTCAACGGCACAAAAGTGATTGTAACAGCAACGTCACCGCGATTAATAACGGTACGAAAGAGAGGTTGCAATGAAAACATTCCGTACTTAATTCCGCGTATTTTGTTTAAAGCGCCAATCGAACGTAATAGTCCGTACGAAATGAGTCGTCGCCAGTTTCCCCTTCAGGTATGCTACGCGATGACCATTCATAAAAGCCAGGGACAAACGATTAGCCGCGTGGGGGTAGATTTGCGGTCGGACGTATTTAGCCACGGTCAATTGTACGTGGCATTAGGTCGCGTACAAGAAAAAGAATCAATTAAAATACTTGTGCATCAGAATCGCGTAATAAATGGCATACCCTGTGCAAATAATAAAATCATACAAGAACTAATCATGTAGAATTTAGAAATATAAATGGTTCTTTTTGGAAAGCTGTAGTAAAATTGTTGACCTCTTTTATTATAGTAAGGTATTTTATCAGTATACAATTTAAAATCAGTAAGAATCATGAAGCCATGGCAGTATTTGTCTACGTTTATACCATACACACACACAAGCACAACATTTACAGGTGAGATATATTACCAATTCATTTATATAGGAAGTTTTATCAGACTATGTAAGCTTATTTATGGAATGTAAAGCTTCTATTTAAAGTTTGATAAATTTGTGTAAATCAAAGGAATAACATTCGCACATACAAACATTGTGGCAAATGGATAAAAACGAGACGAAAAATGTTTGAAGCTTTGTTTGCTTCGATTGAGCGGCATGCGAGAAATGACGATTGATGTGCGGTGAGGGTGTATCGATGCTGTGGTGAAGGTAAGAAGTCGTCATGCAGTCGATTTCATGTGGATGAGGTGTCCTCGGGGTATGGTTTCGTTCCCAATGTGTAATGATGAAAGCGTCGTGTGACTCGGTCAATGAGTCGAGTCAGGAGGGAGTAGAGAGAAGGTGACACAAAGGCGAAATCGTTGGGCCGACCAACGCAACAGAAGAGGTGGTGCCGAGTTTACACGGTAGTGACCGAGTAGAACGTCACAAGGGGCATTCAAGAGTGCATGAAACAAAGAAAGAGCAAGAGAGAGAGAGAGAGAGAGACAGAGTGAGAAAGAAGTAGAGAGAGAGAAAGGAGTCTGTGAAAGAGAGAGAGAAAGGTGAAGGACGATTTGAGAGTATGAGACGAAAGCGAAATGTGTTAGGCGAAATGTCTTCTTTGCTTGGAATGCATTCGAACATTCTAGAGTCAAGCCTTACATACGAGCAGTTGTTAACTATATACATTTCTGATCAAGGATGCTAGATGACTTGGTACGTCCATGTCCAGCAACACGTTTCACAGTTTGTCCCACACGACACAATCAAATGCCTTAGCATAGTCAATGAAACACCAGATGACAGGTGTGTTAAACTCTTGACTCTTCTCAATTATCTGCCGTACGTTGAGAATCTGTTCCCTGGTGCCTTTGCCTTTAACAAAGCCAGCTTGTTCCTGGGCTATATAACCTTAGTAGATTTAATATTCTAAAACTGCACATATTTGTTTGCTATTACATTACATTAATGTTACGACTTTTTCAAAATTGATTCTGCATAATGTTTTTTTAGCGTGATATGGATGCTAACGACTTCGGCCAAAATACTAACAGAAACACTCATTTATATTAGAAATCTTTGACCTTTGATCTTTATGTATATTTCAATTTCAATTTTCGATAAAAAAAAATTGTATTTCTATATATGTATTTTTTGTATTTGTGTAATTTCATTGTCAGCCATTTAAAGCAAGAATGTCGAAAAGGTCTAATGCTTATTTAGTAATAAATAAGTATTTAGACCAAATCGACACCCTATTGCCTGCTGGTATTTACTGACAATACGTCACACTCGTCGATTGCTTCACGCAATCGTCGGAAGCTGTGCGTCATTGTCAGTATTACCGCCTAATTTGGCTGACAACTTTATTTATTTATTTGTTATTATATATCTATAAAATTATTTATTTGTTATATTATAAATGTCTTTATTTGTTATATAATATATATATAAATATATATATATTTTAATTAAAATGCTAGCAATTTCGTATATGTGTATTTTTTTGTATTTGTATAATTATTTTGTCAGCCATTTAAAGCAAGAATGTCGAAAAGGTCTAATGCTTATTTAGTAATAAATAAGTATTTAGACCACATCGACACCCTATTGCCTGCTGGTATTTACTGACAATACGTCACACTCGTCGATTGCTTCACGCAATCGTCGGAAGCTGTGCGTCATTGTCAGTATTACCGCCCAATTTGGCTGACAACTTTATTTATTATATATGTTATATTTATATATATATATATAATTAAAATGCTAGCAATTTCGTATACGTGTATTTTTTGTATTAGTATAATTATTTTGTATTTTATTTTTGTTATTTTTTTTATAAAATGCAAGCAATTTTGTATAGGCCGAGTGGGTAAAACGCACAGTTGGTTTTTGATTAACGTCTTTTTTTAACTAACTGCGCCCCGCGGTGCTATCCGCGTTTAAAAGGTACTTTTATGTGCTATTTTTATCTCTGTACCAAATTTCATTCAGATCCGTTTAGCCATTCTGGCGTTATTGAGTAACAACCATCCATCCAAGTTTTCGTTGTGACAAAAGTACATCAGTACACGACCAGGATCAAAGCTACGAACAACCCGACCCTTATAGTAGTATATTAAATTCTTATATTATCTATTATTCTGATAATGTTGATCTGTTTCTAAACCATTAAATTCTAGAATGGTAAAAAGTACATTATTTTTACAAGCTATTTAGTAAAAATTACAAACTGTTACTAATTCATGGCTCCCGATTACAAAATATGCATTTACCTAAAACAGTTCACTGTACCAACATTATTAATTTATTATAATTTGGGTATATATATTCATGTTATTGACATTAAATAATATTTAACGTCTTGGACTCCTCTATAGCACGAGCGAGCAACGCATTCGCCAGATCTAGATAAGCCCTTACATACCAACTAAACCTTCAACACACTTCAAATTCAAACGTGTTAACTAACATTATTAAACTAATTACCCATCTTATTATTTTTAGATTAAAAAAAATAATAAAATAAAACGTAAATTAAAGTACTACTGCTTCATGCACTGTCCCTATTATGGGAAGACTACATGCATAATATGTAGTTCTGTCTTGAATTAATTCGTGCCTTAGATTAGTTGGTGCCGAAATGCACCACGTCTTCTGAAGAGATGTGTAGTACTTGACAAAATTTTACGTAAGTACCTTTGTCTCAACATAACATCATGCAACACATGTCTGCATAACACAGAAAATGTATTTTTTTAATAATCTTGAATTTAATAAAACGAGTAAATGGTTTTAATGTAATAATACGCGTTTTTATTTGATTTGCTCAACTCATTATTTAAACAAGTATTTTTGAAATAAATAAAGCCACCAAAAGACGTTACTTATTCAAAAATGTACGTAACAATAGCATGATTAAATATAATTACCAAAAGTATTTTTTATTTACATACTGACAGTATTACTTAGAATATTATAACAATTCTGTTCAAACTGTTTTTGAGTAAGCGCATATAAGACCACTCGATCGCAATATTAAAGTAACTTAAACAAGAATATTTAGAGAAAGACAAATTAAATAATAACCTTCTGATGAGATTTTATTTCATATTTGTTAAACATACTCGTACATATATTTTAAAACTAAAAACAGAAATTCATTCATAGCATCACTTGCACACATAGCATACAATAACGTGAAAACGTTACTATGTGTATTGAACAATAACGTACTTTTTCCCATTCCAAAAAACTGCAATTCAAAATTGCGTATAAAAAATATATCTAATTATTTTTTTTATAGATATTAAAATCAAATACGAAAAGGTAACATTACTAAAACGCTGAGCACTACCGTGGCTCGGATGACACGTTAAATTGTGGGTCCCGGTTGTTTTTTTAAAAACAATCGTTAGGCCACGTCAGAGGCCTTCGGGCGGCCTAAAAACTCTGACATCAGGGCGAGTCACTCGGCCTTTATTAGTAAAACGCTAAGCACTACCGTGGCTCGGATGACACGTTAAATTGTGGGTCCCGGTTGTTTTTTTTAAAAACAATCGTTAGGCCACGTCAGAGGCCTTCGGGCGGCTTAGAAACTCTGACATCAGGGCGACCCACTCGGCATATACATTGCTTATAAAGATTTCCAATAAATGAATGTTTCTGTTAGTATATTGGCCATATTACGTCTGTATAAATAAAAAAAGTATAAGTATAAAGTCTGTATAAGTAAAAAACTGATCTCCAACGCTCCATTTTTCATCAAATTAATGCGAAGAAAAATTTCGTGTCCAACTTGCATTTTGAGATTTGACAACTGACAAACATTTAATAGTATAAATAGTCACAGGGACTATTGACGACCAGTGGAACCGATTTCCCTTGCCTGTTTAACCGACACAGTGACCATAGCGCTATACTTTACGGCTTCATCTATACATATCAATCTAGCATACCTACGTTCACACATTTAACTTCCGTCTCCTACTTACACATCTTCACCTTTTATTCTCTCATTAACATTTCCTTTTGCCCAATCTACATTTAAATACATATAAATAGTCACCATACATATAATTAGTCACAGGGACTATTGACGACCAGTGGAACCGATTTCCCTTGCCTGTTTAACCGACACAGTGACCATAGCGCTATACTTTACGGCTTCATCTATACATATCAATCTAGCATACCTACGTTCGCACATTTAACTTCTGTCTCCTACTTACACATCTTCACCTTTTATTCTCTCATTAACATTTCCTTTTGCCCATTCTACATTTAAATACATATAAATAGTCACCATACATATAATTAGTCACAGGGACTATTGACGACCAGTGGAACCGATTTCCCTTGCCTGTTTAACCGACACAGTGACCATAGCGCTATACTTTACGGCTTCATCTATACATATCAATCTAGCATACCTACGTTCGCACATTTAACTTCTGTCTCCTACTTACACATCTTCACCTTTTATTCTCTCATTAACATTTCCTTTTGCCCATTCTACATTTAAATACATATAAATAGTCACCATACATATAATTAGTCACAGGGACTATTGACGACCAGTGGAACCGATTTCCCTTGCCTGTTTAACCGACACAGTGACCATAGCGCTATACTTTACGGCTTCATCTATACATATCAATCTAGCATACCTACGTTCACACATTTAACTTCCGTCTCCTACTTACACATCTTCACCTTTTATTCTCTCATTAACATTTCCTTTTGCCCAATCTACATTTAAATACATATAAATAGTCACCATACATATAATTAGTCACAGGGACTATTGACGACCAGTGGAACCGATTTCCCTTGCCTGTTTAACCGACACAGTGTCCATAGCGCTATACTTTACGGCTTCATCTATACATATCAATCTAGCATACCTACGTACACACATTTAACTTCTGTCTCCTACTTACACATCTTCACCTTTTATTCTCTCATTAACATTTCCTTTTGCCCAATCTACATTTAAATACATATAAATAGTCACCATACATATAATTAGTCACAGGGACTATTGACGACCAGTGGAACCGATTTCCCTTGCCTGTTTAACCGACAGTGACCATAGCGCTATACTTACGGCTTCATCTATACATATCAATCTAGCATACCTACGTTCAAACATTTAACTTCCGTCTCCTACTTACACATCTTCACCTTTTATTCTCTCATTAACATTTCCTTTTGCCCAATCTACATTTATGCACATCTTTCTGGCGTACCTACGATTACACATCTTGCTTCCGTCTCAAACTTCCACATCGTCCATCATCTTTTTCTCTCTCTTTCATACACTCCTTTCTCTCTCCACCTTTTTCTCACCCTCTTTCTCTCTCTCTCTCTCTCTACCTCTTTCACTGTTTCATGCACTCTTGAATGCCCCTTGTGACGATCTACTCGGTCACTACCGTGTGAACTCTGCACCGCCTCCTCTGTTGCGTTGGTCGGCCCAACGATTTCGCCTGCGTATCTCCTAATCTCTACTTCCTTCTGACTCAACTCATTGACCAAGTCACACAACGCTTTCGTCACTGCACATTGGGTTCTACCATCCTCAGGTTGCCGCATCCACGTGAGAATATCGGCTGTTAACGACTTCTTGCCCAATCACTGCAGTTATCGTCGCTCGTACCACACATCAATCGTCATCTCGTCATGTCGTTCAATCTTAACAAGCACTGCTTTGCATTTTTCATCTTGTTTGTATCTATTTGTACACCGTTTTCTTAATGTTTGTCTTGTTGGTTAGAATGTGTATTCCTCACTGATTTACATTCTTTATTTACTTTATTATAAGTACTTTACTCCATTAACAATCTTACATAATTTGCTAAAACTGCTATTTAAATGAATTGTGTAATAAATCTCATTGCCTACATTACTTCACATACATTTTTTATACTCTCATTGGATCCCATAACATTCACTCAACAGAACACACTACACTGACAACACTAATTTAAACTTGTCAAGAAATCATTGTCAATCATTACACTCATCATGTTTATTAACTACATAGATAATATAATATGATTATATTGCCTATGTAGTTGGCGTGGATTAGGCCTCCTGGGGAAACCACGATAAAAAAAACGAACCTAGAGCTGAACCTCATGATTATTTCGTAATCGATCAATCTATCGTCATTTACAAATAATCTAAGGTGGTTTGGAAGACTGCTCGTGCATAATCCTAAAAAAAACAAATTACGTAGATTCGATTGTACCTACCAATAATCAAACTAAATCATTCTAAAGAAGTATTTTTCCATGAAGAAAAAAAACGATTGTAGGTACAACTAGACTAGATCTACAACAATAGTATAGGTAAATGTGTAAATAATTATAATTTGTTATTTTTAAATTTTACAGTACAACACGAGCGATGTATCTGTTTCCTGTCAGTAGAATGAATGCCTACCAGCCTTCAAACAACAACTGGACCTTGGATCCAAACAAGCTGCTGTTTTGCATTCCCACCAAATTTACAGAAGTAAATCTACCTACTCCACTAACAAACGCACATAGGTAAGTACATACAAATGTTTACCGCCGGCCGCGTGAGAGCGAGCGGAGTCGCGCGCGGGCGCATCTCCCCCCGCCCGGGCCCCTCGCGCCGGCCGAACCTCGAACGAGCGATCCAACGCACGATACCTATTGTGATCGGGTCAGTGTTCCGCCGGCGCCGGCGCCGCGCGCAGCTGGCAGGCAAGCTCAGTTCATTTCTATTCCAGTGCCGTGTTTTGTGCATAGTTTTAACACAATATCCGGAATCGTAGGCGTTTTACGTCAAAGTATAAGAGAAAATGTAACGTTTCTGTAAGAGCTGCGCGCCGCCAGCTCGGACGAAGAGTATACGGAAGTACCTACCTACTTAGTTTTAGAAAATTAAATATTTTTGATGATCCTAAGCCCGTCTGATTTAGTTAGTAAAGGCATAATACTTACCTACCTAAATAAATCAAAGCCAACTAACTACCAAACAACCAACGAAACCGAAACAAAACATTGATAATCTTCTTTCAGTCATTGAATGTACCTATGTAGGTAGGATAAAATGTGGGAAATTACTTCTTTTCGATAAAACAGGTTTAATAATAGTAACTATTTGTAATTTTACAGAAAAACCCTGCAAATGAATGCCTACTCTAATCTCCTGGTCGCCGTCACACCTCGCCGCCCGCCCGTCGCGACGCCGTCCTTCAAGCTGGACATGCAGTATTCTAATAGAAAAGGTACCTACACACATCTCCACAAGAAATCTCGCATGGATCACATGTTCAGAGCGATTCAGGAAAAATGCAAGGTCAAACTATGCTTCTATCGCCTGAATGTAACCATGGTATGTTTAAATGTTCTTGAAAATATGAATTTTGATAGTGTGACTAATGTGTTTTTTTTATTAATATAAAAATAAAATTTGAAAAGTCACATTACTACGCAATTCGTATGTTTCCAAGTACTTTTTTGAGTACTTTTTAATAGATTTTGAAATAAAATAATTGAACTGATAGTTATCCTTTGTAATTTTTCAGAAAAATACCGCAGAAGAATCTACCGTCACATCTCACCGGCGCGGCGCCGCGCCGTCTGTGACACATATTTTGAATTCGCTTCGAATTCTTCATATTCCTGGTGAGGAAATAGCATAGGTAAAGTTACCAATTTAATATATCAATACCAATTTGAGGATTAACTTTTGTATTGTCTGACATGACAATTATTATCTATTTACGTCTGAATAGTTATGTTTTATTTACCTCTCATTTTATAAACAATCAAATCACAAATAATATTGTAATATAAATACAATACATAAAAATATATATGACAAGTCACTCCTAAATAAATGACTTCTATGAAATAAGGGACTCATTAGTGATACTTTGTAATTTTACAGATGAATGCATCAATCAGTTGTACGTTGCGCGCCGTGTCTCGCCATCCGTCGGCCTACCGTTCGAATTGCATCCGAAATATACGCTAAACATACTACTATATTTCAAAAGGTAAAGATAAAAACTCCTAAACACGCCTATGTAGTTAACAAGTTGACTGAATGTTGTATTTGTCATAAAAATGGACGAACGACGGTTCAGTAGTAGATGTCGAACAGAACTGCGGTAGTAATCGATTAACACATTAGTTATACTGAATCGTTGTCCGCCCGTTTTTTTTTCTGATAAACACAACATTAACGGTTTAGTTAGAGCATCGGTTATAGTTGTTTTGATAGCAGCGTAAACTTTTTTCGTTTGGCTCCATACTTTTCAATAAACCGTCCCTCCCTGACGGAAACGTTAAGGAATTAAGTAAAATGTATGGAGTGTAACGAAAAAAGTTAACTATTCAAAACTCATACCACCACTCGCAGTGTAACTCCACGGTTATACTATGAGTTCAATTAACTGAATGAATACTTTTCGCACACAGAATGTAGAAATACACACTAACGCACCCCACAATATTATATTCCGATAACATATCTTTAACGAAATTTGAAAAATCGTCACAACATATCTATAATAATTGATTTTGCAATAAAATAATTTTACTGATAGTAATCCTTTCTAATTTTACAGAATAATAATCAAGCACAAGAATGTCCCTATCGTCGCATCTCGCCGCCGCCGGCGTCATGTCATGTGCTTCGAATCCACTTCGAGTTTGACATGTAGCCGTTACTCTCAATGTACGTACCTTTCGTTACCTCGTATTCGTGGTCGAAGGATAAATGTATTTTATCCTTCGACCAAATGTTGAAATCTCATCAAATTTAAACAATAGACAATACTACTGGAATATAAATACAAGACATATCGTTCTATGTATTGTATACTAACTGCGCTCTGTTATTTTACCAGCAGTTACAAATTAGCTTATGTATTAATCCAGGGCATTAACTACCTCCATGCCAAATTTCATCAAAATCCATACACCCGTAAAAAATAAACTTGCACACTACTAACTTACACCTTTTTTTGCCTTTTCATATTAGTGTAATACCTAAATAAATAACTTCTTTTTTTGTATTATAGTCATACTTTGTAATTTTATAGATGATGAATTATTGTACGCTGCGCATCGTATCATGCCATTCATCGGCGCCACGAGTATATCGAGTTGCATCCAAAATACGCTGTACGTACTACCAAACATTAAAAGGTAAATGTTAAAACTTATAACAGATAGCAGAAAATTTAGCTAACCACAGCCGACGCTTTAACTGAACCGTTGACGTTATATTAGTCATAATAGGCCCACCACACGCACAAGCCTCGCCACACTTTTAACAGCGCAGGCCAACAGGCCCACGAAATGGCGGCCACGATTTTCGACATGCTTAAACAAAAAAAATCTATTGAAAAGAAAGATCGTGTCGTTCGTTACCCAATGGCTCAATTAAGTACGCGTGCAGTTAAAGTGTGGTCAGGTTTGTACGTGTGGTGTAAGACTATTATGTTCAACCGAGTACATGTAGAATATCGATTGGGCAACTATCGCCCAATTGAATTGGGCGATAGCTGCCCAATCAGTGGTATTAAGCCGTTATCCGTCCGTTTTTTTAGAAGATAAACGCAACGATTCACTTAAACATTTGCTATGATTAACTGACTAAACAACAAGAGTAAGTTAAAATTAATCATTACTGGTGACTATTTATAATGCTCAACAATCTGTTATTCATGTAAATTCATCAATTATATTATCTCGGAACCAAATGCCATAAGTGTGCATTACCACCATCTGCACCTATATTCTCAATTATTCGGAATCGTTTTCGATTAGAAGAATGAATAAAAGATGCGAGTGCGGACTGAGACTCATATAATTTGATTTTTGAATAATTGAAAATATAGGTACTGGTGTTAATAACATAAACTCATAATAGTTAACACAATCTGTTTAATTTCATAGTTAGTAGTAGTTTTCATGTAGTCTATCCTAAAAAGGGTTTTTTTTTAATATCCTAAAATTTTAGATAAATAACTCATTTAAATGTTTTAACTTTACAGCTACAGCAAAATACAACGGCGGTGAACAACATGGCTACAGCAATACAAAAAGTCAAGTATCAAAATGTAAGTTAATTAACAAATTATTTGATAAACCCAGTCGGTGATAAATAAACAACTATAAACGCAGTTGAATCACTTCACGGCTAAGGCCAAACGAGCGTTACTTTTCGAATTGTGAATCGCATAATCAAAGTTCTAACTGTCTGCCAAAAATAGGACTTTTGTATGAGACCTAATACATAAACTTTTTAATTCATTTTACATGATTCACGACTGAAAAAATTACGCTCGTTCGGACGACCTAAATCTAAAAGGAAGACAAACGGTTGTCAGCTTCCGTCATACATAGAATGTAGACTAACTAATGTACATTATAATTACGAGTATTTCAATAAACGTAAATAGTGATAGGTGCTTTGTTATTTTACAGAACATTCCTGCATGCAGAAGGCCTTAATCAGTCGTCACGTCGCGTCTCGCCACCCGCCGGACCGTGCGTCGAAAAATATACGCTTTATATTAAAACAGCATACAGTCGTGCATTTGGTTTGTCACAAGCTATACTGCGCTGCATGCGGTTTGACCCGCGCTTAAAGCTAAGCCTAGACAGAACACTTTCGGGCTTCTTGCTCTGCGTAACGGAATTTTATTTGTATTTGGTGTCAATAAAAAGTTTTTGTATTGTATTGTAATTTACTCAATGAACTACTCGCTGACTGTTACAGCCCAGTTTAACTTTTATCCAACGTTTTACACTAATAGAAATTGTATTATTCTATTTATGGGAATAATCTTTCATGACTAATATGATTTCTAATACCAACATGATTAAAATATAGTGAACGACCGCGTCTGAGGCTAATGACAACGCTGTCTATCATATTGCTTGTTGGGCATACTCAATGTCTCTAGATTGATGCTTAGGTACCTATTTTTATTAATTACTAGCTGCGCCCCGCGGTTTCACCCGCTGTTAAAAAGTATCCTATGTGCTATTCTAGACTATAATCTATCTCTGTGCCAAATTTCATCCAGATCCATTCAGCCGTTCTGGCGTGAAAGAGTAACAAACATCCATACATCCATTCTTACAAACTTTCGCGTTTATAATATAAGTAGGATGTGTTGTGCTGTAGATGTATCATTAAATTCTTAATTTTTCATAACCATTACATGAATTGTATAGTTATATATTATTAACGACTTGTAAAATTGCATTTTATTAATAAAATAAATATTTGATTAACTAAAATTATTTATCGACTTTTTCTATGCCTCCAGTCTCTAAGATATTGTCACCTACACACCACTCATATCGATTAAATGGCGCCACCGTGTCGATGGCATAGATCGGAACTATTATTGATTTAGGAAGTTCAGAAATGAAATTAGTTCCGCTATATCGCCATAGATGGCATGTGTTAACACCGTGTATTTTCAGTAACTGTTTAATAAAAATAATTAAATACTATTTCTGATACATACAATCTTACTATGCAGTATGCTTACCCTTGACAAGCAAATTTTCGATATTTGACGGTTAAAGTTTTATTTAGCTTGCCATGTTTTAAAATATTATACTAGCTATTACTCGCTACTTCGTTCGCATTTATAGTAATACAATCCAGATAAAAATAGTATCGTAGAAAGTCTTTCTCGTAAAATAATGTGACTAATTATCGAATATTACCAAGATCCGTTCTGTCGCAAAGTCGTGAAAAGCCCACGAACAGACAGATCGATAGACTAATAAATAAGAGTAACTTTTGATTTTGTAATATTTTTATTATTTGTTTTAGTATTATTAATTATTATACACATTAAGTTAATTAAAGCCAAATCTTGAAAATTAAATTAGAACCACGTTCTGAAGTTCGATTAGACATACATTTCGTAAATGCAATTGCATATTTAGTGACAATGCAATGATATAGAGTACCATTAAATTAATTAAATAGATCTGATGATGGAATCGGAAGGTGATCATAGGAATTCCTCGATGGACTATTTGTAGACTTTTTTTTCTTCAAAATAATATTAATTAATTTAACAACAAGAGATTAACATTTTTTTACGTTATATGCTTTTCGACCTACCGACCCAGACGAATCTACTGCGGAATCCAAACGTAGGGCACCCAAGAGCCCACCACGGCACGACCGCGGGCCGCTTGCGGCCCGCGCACCGCCCAAAATACTAGTTACACTATATAAAGTTGAATTACCACTGACTCACTGACTCACTGACTGACTGACATAGAGAAACCTAAAGGGTATACGCAGGGGTGGGGGGGATAAAGTGGATACGGGGTCGTGGAGGGTTGGGTCCACAACCTCTGGGAAAAATCCGAAATTGGAACATCTCCCTACCCTGATGGTCGTATGCTCTGGTATCTCGGAAACCAAAAAAAAATTTACTAAAGCACTTGAACTAAAGTTGTAGGGAAACCTGGGACGTTTCAGGGGAAGTTGAAAAAAACATGGCTCCCGAAGAAAAAAACATGGCCGCCATACAAAATTGAAACGTCAATTTCTCGGAAACGGTACGACTTGGGTGGGGAGTGTTTGACCAAATGTCATAGGGAATCGGGAGAGCTACCTGGTGGGGATGACGAAAATTCAAGATGGCGGATTCAAGATGGCGGCCAAATTTCAAAATGGTCCGAGAGGTCTGATTTTTTGCATCCGGGGGTTTTTTGGGTCCCCGATTCTAATAATGAAAAAATATTTTGGAAAAGTTTTTTTTTTAATATGGCTGCCATACATTCGATTTTTTTCATACATTTTGGGGGTCGCTTCCGAGCGAATAGGGCGAGGCCGGAGGCCTAGCATCACACTAGCGAGGCCGAAGGCCGAGCCCCAGCTGCGAGGCCGAAGGCCGAGCAGCCCCACTCGGCCGGTGCAAGGTGAGGCCGAAGGCCGAGCCTTGCAGCGGCCGAGTACAATGACACACAATCAAAGTCGGATAGGTCATACTAGCGAGGCCGACGGCCGAGCCTACGACCGCGAGGCCGAAGGCCGAGCCGCACCGGGGCGAGGCCGTCAGGCCGAGCCACGGTGCGTATAGGACTACTCGATCGATGCAAGGTGAGGCCGAAGGCCGAATCTTGCAGCGGTCGAGTACGATTACTGCGAAATAAGCAGAGTACGTTACCGAATAAACTGCGGAATCGTAACGTAGGGCCACAAGGGTCCATTGGCGCCTGACCGCGGGCCGCTTGCGGCCCGCGCACCGCCCAAAATACTAGTTACACTATATAAAGTTAAACTACCACTGACTGACTGACTGACTGACATAGAGAAACCTTAAGGGTACTTCCGGGGGTGGGAGGGGAAAAGTGAATATGGGGTCGTGTAGGGGTTGGTCCAGAGGGCCCGGGAAAAATCCGAAATTGGCGAAAAGTCAAACCCTGATGGTGGTATGCCCTCGTATCTCGGAAACGGTGCATATTTTTACTAAAGCACTTGAACTAATATTTTAGCAAACCTTGGGAACTTTCACGAGAAATCAAAAAAAACATGGCCGCCATACAAAAAAAAAAATTCCATACAAAATTGAAACGTGAATAACTCGGAAACTATTCAAGTTTTAGATAGTCTGCTTGAACAAAAGTCATAGGGAATCGGGGGGGCTACCAGGTGGGGGTCATAAAAATCCAAGATGGCGGATTCAAAATGGCGGCCAAATTTCATAATGGTCCGAGAGGTCTGATTTTTTGCATCCGGGGGTTTTTGGGGTATCTGATTTCATTTCTGAAATAAAATTTTGAAAAAGTGTTTTTTTTAATATGGCTGCCATACATTCAAATTTTTCCATACACGGCGAAACCTAAAGAGTACATGGGGGGGTAGGGGGGGAAAGTGAATATAAGGTCGTATAAGGGGTGTTTCACAGTCTCCGAAAAAAATACGAAATTGGAACAATTACCTACTCTGATGGTGGTATGCCCTGGTATCTCAGAAACGGTGCTTATTTTTGGTAAAGTGCTTGAACTAATATTTTAGCAACTCTTGGGACCTTTCAGGAGAAATAAGAAAAAACATGACTCCCATACAAAAAAAAATTCTCCATACAAAATTGATACGTGAATAACTCGGAAACGTTAAGTTTTATAGGGAGTGCGTTTGAACAAATGTCATAGGGAATTAGAAGGGCCACCTGGTGGGGGTAAAAAAAATCCAAGATGGCGGATTCAAGATGGCGGCCAAATTTCAAAATGGTCGGAGAGGTCTGATTTTTTGTATCTGGGGGTTTTTGGGGACCCCGATTCCAGTTATGAAAATAAATTTTGAAAAAAAAAAAATTAACATAGCTGCCATATTGCTCGATTTTTTTCATACATTTTAGGGGTCGCCGCAGAATGACTTTTCGCAGATACTTGCGAGGCCGGAGGCCGAGCCCCAGCTGCGAGGCCGAAGGCCGAGCAGCAGCAGTCGAACGGTGCAAGGCGAGGCCGAAGGCCGAGCCTTGCAGCGGTCGAGTATAACTATATTCGAAGTCGAACAGGCGAGGCCGCAGGCCGAGCCCACCGATGCGAGGCCGTAGGCCGAGCTCCAACTGCGAGGCCGAAGGCCGAGCAGCAGTACTCGAACGGTGCAAGGCGAGGCCGGAGGCCGAGCCTTGCAGCGTTCGAGTACAACTATATTCGAAGCCGGATAGGACACACTCGCGAGGCCGAAGGCCGAGTCTCAGCTGCGAGGCCGAAGGCCGAGCAGCAGTACTCGAACGGTGCAAGGCGAGGCCGAAGGCCGAGCCTTGCAGCGGTCGAGTACAACCACACACAATCAACTTCAGGGCACCCCAACTTCAGGGCACCCCGACTTCAGGGCACCCACAAACGCGGGCCGCTTGCGGCCCGCGCACCGCCCAAAATACTAGTTATACTATATAAAGTTGAATTACCACTGACTCACTGACTGACTCACTGACTGACATAGAGAAACCTTAAGGGTACTTCCGGGGGTGGGGGGGAAAAAGTGGATATGGGGTCGTGGAGGGTCGGGTCCACAACCTCCGGGAAAAATCCGAAATTGGAACATCTCCCTACCCTGATGGTCGGATGCCCTGAGATCTCGAAAACGAAAAACATTTTTTCTAAAGCACTCAAACTAAAATTGCAGAGAACCCTGGGACGTTTCAGGGGAAGTTGAAAAAAACATGGCTCCCGAAGAAAAAAACATGGCCGCCATACAAAAATGAAACGTCAATAGCTCGGAAACGGTACGACTTGGTAGGGGAGTGTTTGACCAAATGTCATAGGGAATCGGGAGAGCTACCTGGTGGGGATGACGAAAATTCAAGATGGCGGATTCAAGATGGCGGCCAAATTTCAAAATGGCTCTGGAGGTCTGATTTTTTGCATCCGGGGGTTTTTGGGGTCCCCGATTCCATTTTTGAAAAAATATTTTGGAAAAGTTTTTTTTTAAATATGGCTGCCATACATTCGATTTTTTTTCATACATTTTGGGGGTCGCTTCCGAGTGAATAGGGCGAGGCCGGAGGCCTCGCATCACACTAGCGAGGCCGAAGGCCGAGCAGCCACACTCGGCCGGTGCAAGGTGAGGCCGAAGGCCGAGCCTTGCAGCGGCCGAGTACAATGACACACAATCAAAGTCGGATAGGTCACATTAGCGAGGCCGAAGGCCGAGCCTACGACCGCGAGGCCGAAGGCCGAGCAGCACCGGGGCGAGGCCGTCAGGCCGAGCCACGGTGCGTATAGGACTACTCGATCGATGTAAGGTGAGGCCGAAGGCCAAACCTTGCAGCGGTCGCGTACAATTACACACAATTGCGCACAATCATTTCCCTAATGCTTTGATATAATCTGGTTCACATAATCTCGGCCGGCGCTACACGCAGTTGCTATGCACGTGCAGGAGGGACCTAGATATATTATAATTATTGTAGTATCTATGATCAGCCCGAAGTCTTCCATTATGCTAATTGTGCTGTAGGATATTGACTTATCATAAATATTAAATTCCTTTTTTCCTCTTTTCAGGTTACTGCAAGATACCAATAGACATGGTTCAAAAGTACAAAATAAAGCAACAGGAAGAGATTTTATTTTTATTTTTAACATTCATGATAGTGAACACATTGTGATGTTCAAGAACCCTGTTACACTACTTAAAACATAATTGTAGTGTTTTGTATCAAGTACACAGCTATTGATCATACCATTTATGGACCTAGATGTTAAGTGATCAGCCCAAGGTCTTCCATTATGCTATGGAGGGTATCATTAACATAAAACCTATGCTATCCACCGAGATAGGATGTTGACATACAACATTTATTAAATTTCACTTTTTCTGTTTTCAGGTTACTGCAAGATACCAATATACATGGTTCAAAAGTACAAAATAAAGCAACAGGAAGAGATTTTATTTTTAACATTCATTATTCATAAACCCTATTAAATTTATTAGTGTATTGTATCAAATACACATCTATTAATCATACCAACTGACTTCAACTCTATTCCAACTCCTATTTCAATCCTATATTTCTACTTCGGTTTAGGTAGTATATTATTATGGTATGGTACATATAAACACTTCAGTTTTTTTGCATATATTTATTTAAAATCCATTTAGTTGTGAACAACATTAACATCACAGGCACTTAAGTATTTAATTATCTGGGCATGTCAGTAACATCTGAACACCATGTTTGCGCAGGATAATAAAAATGCAGGTGAAAATCAGCGAAGCCATTCTCTGGTCTTCAGATGGTACTGCGAACAGAGCAGGCATAAATCAGCTTTTCAACTCCTTTACAAGAGCATTATTGGAGATACAACTGGGGACAGGCAGGAGGCTCGATATTTTGTACTGAGATGAGCAGTCATCACCCTGTGAAACAATGTACACAACGCTTCATGTTTTAATCCAATAAGTTCTTCTATATTTCTACAGTCTCAGGTTTTAAATGATCTGCAAGTTACCTGCAGTGGGTTAAATTAATTAGCGTTTTGTATAAAGTACCTGCTCAAACCGGCTGACCTCTACTCTAATCCAACTCCAATTTTAATCCTACATTTCTACTTCGGTATGGGTAGTATATTATTATGGTACATTTAAACACTTCAGTTTATTTTTTATATTTCTTTAAAATCCATTAAGTTGTGAACAGACATTAACATCACAGGCACTTAAGTATTTAATTATCTGGGCATGTCAGTAACATCTGAACACCATGTTTGTGCAGGATGATAACAATGCAGGTGAACATCAGCGAAGTCATTCTCTGGTCTCGAGATGGTACTGCGGTCAGAGCAGGCACAAATCAGCTTTTTAACTCCTTTACAAGAGCATTATTGGAGATACAGCATGTACACAACACTTCATGTTTTAATCCAATAAGTTCTTCTATATTTCTACAGTCTCAGGTTTTAAATGCAGCGGGTAATTATTATCCTCAGGGATAATGTAGCTTTCATAAGGTGAAAGAATTTTTGAGTTCAGTAGCTTCCTAATGTAATCTGAAATGATGGTCTGAGCTTTCTTGAGAATCACACTATTTTGGTTTTTATCGCTCCGAGATGTAGTTATCAATTAAATAACTTTACCTAACTTTCATTAAAATAACTAATATCTTTCGTTCTGTGTACATGGAGGGGAGACCATATTGTACGACAATTATTTTGTCCGACACAATGATGTACGGCCAGTTCTTTAAACTTTTGGAGGTGTGACTAATATATTCACAATAGGTCCACGGTTATAGTAGGTATACGGGAGGTATTTCATATTAGGTTATTGAATATTTTATTATATTATAATTAGCTATGATTCGCGGAGCATAATGTCTTGATAAAATTATATTTAATGGTCTGCGCCCGCGGTTAAGTAGCCTATATTGTGTTAATCATGGGTAAAAGCGACTTACATAAAAAATGTCATCAAAATCTCTCCACCCGTTTGAGCGTGAAGAAGTAACAAACATACACACTCACAAACACTCGCCTTTATAATATTATAGTGTGATGTGATATCAAATACAGTTTAGTTTCAAAAAGGTCGTACAAAACGTGGTCGGACATTATTAGCTGATTAAACACAAATCGTCATACAATATAGCAAACTCATTAAAGCTACCCACCCACATTGACAGTGACTAACACCTGACATGACATGAGACGTTTGCTCTGGTCTGTATTGCCATTTCTGCAATATCAAATTTACTGCATTTTATACACTCAAGAGTCACAATATGAAAAAACCTTATTAAATTTCTATTAACTGAGTTAATTTTTAAGTAATCGTTTTGGTTTTACATTATACCAATAGACCTATATGCATTTCAACATCAAGATGCTCATCTTTCCCCCCCCAAATTATAGTAAAACTTTGAATACGGCCACCCCAATTAACGCGGCACTTTTTGATTTTAAAGTTTTACATACAATTTTATGTCGTTGAGTAACATTAATTACCGCATAAAAGTAACATTATATTTAAATACGTTGAATATTTTAGTTAATTTTAATATGTTATTAAAATATTTAGAAATATTTATTTTTCAAACATTTTCAATATTAGTTGTTTATCGTAATCACATCCGATGTTCATGTTAAAAAGGGTTGCCAAAAGTAAGAAAAAAGTTCTAATGGAGTTTATTTTTTCTTATGTTTACATGACGTCATCTATGTTTCTAAAATATTATTTGGAATGCTCTTGATCACAGATAAAACGCGTATGAATCACATTTGTTCTAAGAATTATTATTTTAATTGTCTAAAAAAGTTTTTTAAAAGATTCTTATTAGAGATTGGAATAAAAATTACAGAAAAGCCGCAGCATCAGAGCGGAAGCTGTGACAAAAGACTGAAGAGCAGTTGTAGAACTGAGTACATGTAGAAAGAACTGCAAAAATAACAGACAGGATTCTGTTTTTAATTACTACTAATGATATTATAAAATATAATGCCCTAATTTTATATTTGTTTTCTTATAGATGTAAAAGTGATTTGATAATCTCATTAAATTTGGTGCTATCCATTCAAATTTCCAATATCTGTATCCCTCGTGCAACTAGGATGTACAATTGCATTTAAATAAAAAGAAATATAAATTAATTATATCTCATGTAAGACTTACAAAGAGAGAACAAAAGAATTACAAAGTTGGCGAAGTAATCGCGTCACAAGCATTCAAAATAGATTTATGAAGTAGGTAAAGAAAAGACAACAGGAATAATCCAGACGAAACGTGTATGGCAACCTTGTAAAATTGAACTTTTTGTAAGTATTATTAATTGTTGACATCCTAATTTTTCAAATTATTTGTAATAGGTAAACAATACTAATAATTTGATTTTTAAAATATAGAATTAGCTTGTTGTTTTCTTTTAAAATAGTATACTGCAAACTATTTGTTTCTATGGCAGTAAAATTTAAAAAAAACATGTAGACCGAAAACCGGAAATGAATTTTCCCTCTAAAACTTTTCCGAATTCGGGAACTTTGGATAATCAGGCGGCCATTGTAACTTTTGTCTGTTGCAGGTGTGTTTGTAATTTTAATGAATTTCGAAAATTATTAGTTTTTTACGTTAAATAACTAAACCTTACGTTAATTTTTCAGTATCCGTGCTTTTCAAGTTCAAGAAAACTAGAAAAAGTGAGTACCTACGTATATTTTACTATTTATTTCTCGTGAAAAGTTAAGCGTCGGTAGCGTCCTTTTTTTTTGTTTAAAAAACAGTGAATGGTGATAATTAATCAAGAAGATGAATAGATACCTACTCATCTTTGTGCCTGTACTTAGGGTTTAAACAAATTACACGAAATTCTAAACTTTGAACAGTGCCTTAGCGACGACGCGACGAGAGTTCCACTACATATTTCCCATGAGAATCTTATTTGTAATAAGATAATTGAACTGTGCCTCGCAGCATTACCTACCCGCGGTTAAAAAGTAGCAGTGTTAGTATAATAAACGCAACTTCTTCAAATACTTACAAATTTCATATAGGTAGATCGCTCTAGCAGAGTACCACGTACTTCCACGTTCACATCGTTCTTTTATAGAGTTATTTACTATGTATTGGGGTTCTATGGGCCTAGATATCTACTAGCTGGCTCGGAAAACTTGTACCTTCACACAATGAACAAATTGGTGCGTGGCGTCGGCTGGGTTCGAACCCCTTTGGCGTGAGAACCCCTTGGGCCTTCTCCCAACTAGGCTGCCATCGCTGCCATCAATTTTATACTATGATGTAAATACCTATATCTAAATAGAAGAATAAAATTCACAGTCCACATATTCATTCCTAATATTTAAATTTCAGATGTCGAAGAGGTCATCTATGGAAGAACCGTCTCTGCAGTCTCCGGGCAAAATTGCCAGGGAGGAGAGTTCTGACCTGACTTGCGTTGCTTTGGGTAAGTTTATAGTTTTAATTGGATATAGTTGAAGCGACCAAAGAAGTGTTGGTACCTACATCATGGAGTACCTACTTAAACAGTCCTTGGTCTTCTCATATGTCACTACCTAATATCAAACTGGTAATTTGTTCACATAATTAGTACCAACCTACTGACTTTTATTTATTCATATAATTCATTTTTTCACACTTTGTTGTCACATTGAAACAATCTACCTTTTTCAATTTTATTTTTGTATTTAAGCATAAGGCTCAATGTTAAAGATGAATTAATATGAATCAAACAGTTTTATTTACATAAAATTAGTTTCTTCAAAATCAATGATTTTTTTAACCAATTTTAACACAGCATAAATTTAGTAGTAAAAACACTTCATAAAGTTATAGTTATCCCTAACAATAAATGTTGTAAAGCTTTAGAATAGTTATGTTTTGTCTTTTTCTTTGTTTATAATTTTTTTAAGTTGATTGAAAAAGACCAACTAGGTATACCGAGGCTCCACAATGTTTGTTCCTGAGCTAAGCTAAGGGGGTAAGCCATTAAATTAATTCTTGTGGGATTTTAACGTTGATTGCAAAACATTTAACTCTGTTAAAGAGATAGTACATAGTTAGGTAAAAACAGTTCAACATTACACAGAATGGATGTGTGAAGTTATTATTTTTGTTTCATTGGCAGTCCTGTTAATATTTTTTATTTCCTGTATCCCTGAAAGTGTATTAAGCAATATTTTAATGATGTTCGGGGATGTGAAAACAACAAACTAACAAAACTCAGATTTATAATAAACTATGTAGCTCTTTTTCCCGCGCCTTTGCTAGAGTTTCACAGCCTATGTCACTCAGGAATAATGTAGCTTTCTAATGATGAAAGACTATTTGAAATCAGACCAGGCAGTTTTGAGTTTATTAATTGAAAACAAATACAAATTTTTCCTTTTTGTATTAGTGTAGACTAGCTGTTGCCTGCAACTTCGTTCGAGTTTATTCAGAAAATAGTATCCTAAAACCTTCCTCTTGATTTACTGCAAGTAATTATCAAATTTCATCAAGATCTGTTCAGTTGTTAAGCAGTGAAAAGCCTACAAACAAATAGACAACTGAGTTAATAATATTAGTGTGGATTATGTTGTAGTCATAATGCATATTATGTTACCAGTGTTTGGTAAATTTGCTTTTATAGGTATTGTGTTGATTGAGAGAACTATAATAGAGGTACATAGACTTTGTTGTATTTCTGCAAGAAGTGTCACTATCTTCCATTGTCATATCCAGTAGGAGAACCCTTAGTGGGTCTGAATAGGATGTGGAACACATGTTTTGTGACTCTAAATTTTGATTTGAATTAGGAATATATGTTTGAAATGTGAACATGTAGAAATAGTATCCAAATACCTTCGTGATATACTGTAACTAATTATCAGATTTCATCAAGATCTGTTCAGCAGCTTAGCTGTGAAAAGCCTACAAACAGTCAAGAGTTACTTTCAATTTTAAAATATTAGTGTGGATTATCTACATACCAGCTATGATTAGAATTCTTATCATGTATTCACAATCTTTTAGTGAAACTAAAATGAAATAAAGTTTTTAAATAGAATCTTTTCACGTAAAATGTATGACAGTTGTCTAATTAACTATAATGGTGTTATGATGAATGTAAGCGTCCAGAATCATAACCATGTAGAACTCACTACCAATACCACCTTGTGTTAGAAGCCACTTATAGTTCACGGCAATAACAGCAACAAACATTATCATACCAAAAAACTTATTTGTAGATTATTTTATCACTGAACAAATTTAATGCAATCATAACCTCAAACTCAGTTGTCTTGCGATATTTCACATCACTATAAAATACAACAAGAAAAGCACAACCGATAATTCATGTATAGTGTATAGCCTTAATATTATTTTATTGAGTATATAACCGTTCACACGTTTTTTATGCGACTTCCAAAAAGGAGGAGGTTCTCAATTCGATTGTAGGGTCAACTGGGGCAATTTTTTTTTTTTTTTTTTTTTTTTTTTTTTTATGTACAATAGGTCGGCGTTTGACCACCAACTCGCCTGATGTTAAGCGACGTTGTGGTCTAAGATGGAGCACGACGACCTATAAGGTACTTATTCACTCTAGCCTTGAAGTTTGTAGAGTGAAGAAGTACAAAGACGGCAGTTGAGTGAGGCACTACAAGTGCGTTACAGCTCAGACCCGTCTTCGGAACGGTTACACCGGACTACATCCCGAAACACGACTAGGTCATTTCACGGCATGGCTTGGTCCGGTGGGTGGTAACTAGCCACGGCCGGAGCCTCCCACCAGAGTTTGCTACCCGGTTAGCACTACCCGGGGACCACGTGTAGGGAATCAGAATAAAGTACACTCCTACGGACGTGGGTAGCTCAGCCCCCAAACAAATTGCGTCTTACGAGAAATACTGACAAACCCTTCACAAATTATGTAACTAACGCCATCTTGTTTATATGATTGCAACTAAAGATAGAAAAAAGATGTAGGTGGCGCCTAATTTTTGAAAGGTTTGCCCGAAAGACGCAATTGCCACACAGACGCATTTGCCCCAGTTGACCCTATATTTTGTTTTAACCAATTTTCAAAGGATGAGGTTCTCAATTTGTTTGTACGCTTTTTTTGTATGTATGTATGTTACGCGATTACCTACTCCGTCAATTGAGAATCAATTCAATGATTCTTCATTCTCTAATTGGTAGGTAGATCATACTTTAGAGGTGGTCCCAAATATACATTTCATCGAAATTGGTCAAACAGTTTTTAAAATGTCAACAAAAGTCTAAAAATTGTTCACATGGCGAATTACAGAATGGAATGTCTGTTTATAAGCTTTGCTTTTTATATTATAGTAGGCACGCGCCACCGGTCCGCCGGTCCGGCCGCAACCGCTATGTAATTGGATAAGGATTAATGCCGTATTGCTTAAAATCGCTTCGTAAATAAGCCATTATTTCTTGTAAAAAGTAAAAGATAAAAAATGGTTATTGTGGGTAATCCCTAACAGATAGACATATACCAGCGCAGATTTTTTTGTAAACCTTTTTTAAGATGTACAATACTGTAGTACATTATTTTGATCCACCTCGTAGGGTTCAGCAACGTTTTCAATGTAAGCGCAAAAAAATGTGTTTATTTACGACATCACATTAGAAACCTCGAAAATGATCAGTGTTTCTCTACTATACTCGTATTATGCCTGTGTTATACATTTAGACATTCCTAACTCTATATATTAAAAAAAACCGCATCAAAATCCGTTGTGTAATTTCAAAGATCTAAGCATACATAGGGACAGACAGACAGCGGGAAGCGACTTTTTTTCATACTATGTAGTGATTTTTTGTAACATATGTATACACATTGTGTAACACAAAAGCTGAACAATATAAATATTGTTGACTTAAGAGGGCCGCGACGTTCTGAAATTTCCATACAAACGCGCTACTAAAATTTCTTGAAAACCGTTTGTCAGATTATGATGAAATTTAGCATGTACAATTAAATTAACAATATCTTCGCCCCTATGTTCTTGGTTTTTTTAAAAAACGTTCTCAAGCGAAACTAGAGCTATGAAAAATATCCGCATTTAAAGGGGTCACTTTTGACTGATTTATTCAATAGGTAGACAAAGCAAATCAAAAATTCCATTACATAGGGAGGTTGTCTACATCATTAGCTGTTAAATGAATCAATAATACAAGGGAAATTCTTAGTTACTTAAGAATGATTACAGTAGTGCAAAAGTCATAAAAAAAATTGAAATTGCACTTTGTCACTCTGTAGGTAAGTTTAGAGGCTTGTCAGTATCATTACTCGCTCTCTTCACTCTTCTTCTTCTTCTAGACGAAATGGCGATAGAATACCTTAAGCCAATGCGAAGTTAGCCTAGGTCGCCTAGGTCGAAATTAGTTAGGTCGCCGGACTCTTAAACGTTGTGTACAGTTGGTATACAGATGTAACAAAATCAAATTTCGAATTCAATATTTGCAGAAATATAGGTACATATACAGTATAGTTGGTCGTGTTATACCCAATTTACACATTACACACGTTACACATTTGTATAGCGCTATTCACTTGCTACTCAGTGTTTAGACACTGAACATTGGTTTGTCAGATGTAGGTATATCCCTTTTTTTATTTCGTGTAACACAAGAGCTGAGCAAAAAAATACAACACATGGTTTTTGCTGTTTTTATAGAAAATGGCACGGGAACCCTTTGTGTCCGAGTCCGACTCTCACTTGGCCGGTTTTTTATTGGTACTTATATCTACAGGCTTAAAAGGAAAGGGTATATACTAAGCCAAAAGGGGTTTACAAATTAGTAAGTATGTAAATTTACTATATTTACATATTACATCTATGTATATATACTTACATATATATATATATATATGTAAGTATGTATAAATGTATATTTACTGTGATAGTAGGTTATGGTGCAGCGGGGTTGGCCCTTGTGACCACCCCTAAGCCGCGAACATGTTTATTAACATTACTCATATTATTAATAGTACCTGGATGGCCGAGCTTTGCTCGGTATTTTTTTTTTTTAATTGTGTTTTTTGGAAAATAATCAATTGATTTTAGTCTAACCTCAAAGCAAACACTCATTGACTTCGTGTTACTTAACAACGCCATCTGCTGTTGTGTCGTTAAAGCAATTAGTTGCTTTGCTCACAAAAAATAGTATTTTTATTCGCCAATAGATGTCAGGAAGAGTCATATTTTTCAGTTGAGACTACTCAAACGCCTCCTTTTTGTTATTTTTCTTCCAAGTTGATTAACGATAAAACACGAATAAAATTACATTTTCTAAAAATGATTCCTAGCTAGATCGATTTATCGCCCCCGAAACCCCCTATATACTAAATTGTATGAAAATCGTTGGAGCCGATTCCGATTCCGAATTGCTCATTTAAAGATCCTACTCCTACTAATATTATAAAGGCGAAAGTTTGTAAGAATGGATGTTTGTTACTCTTTCACGCAAGAACGGCTGAACAGATCTGGATGAAATTTGGCACAGAGATAGATTACAGTCTAGAATAGCATATAGGATACTTTTTAACCGCGGGTGAAACCGCGGGGCGCAGCTAGTATAAGATATATGACTCAACGTAAACTTTGCAAAACTACCTTTTATCCAAGTACTTCTGGTTCATGTTTTTTTTTTTTTGTGTAATCGACATCGTTACATAGTAATATTTGATACAATGATAATAATATTTAAAATAAGGCCAAAACTGATTACAATTATTTTATTTGTAGTTGGATTGATGTTAGTTCATGGTTTCGTTCGTCAGTAAGTTTTTTAGTTTATTTAGCTTACATTAATAGTTTTCATTACGCTATAACTAACACACCGAGTGAAGAACAACGTGTAGGAAATGGTAATAGTTTGTTAACATGTAAGAAGTCATGTTTTTGGGCGCAGCGCTACTTTTTGAACCGTCGAAGCAAATTGAAGGGTTACTTTTAAGATTCCGTCCGTGCCCAAGGGGTAAAACGAGACCCTATTGCTAAGACTCCGTTGTCTGTCCGTCTGTCATCAGGCTAAATGTATGATGTATCTCATGAACCGTATTAATAATACAATTGACTTTTCACATATGATGTATTTATATATATATATATATGTATTTATATTTATATATGTATTTATATTTCAGTTAATAGAATTTAATTATTTTGTAAAAATGATATTAAATACAAATAAAAGAGTACATAGGTAATTAATAAATGATATTTAAATAAAATATTTTACTGTGATAGTAGGTTATGGTGCAGCGGCGAACATGTTTATTAACATT
Source organism: Peribatodes rhomboidaria (assembly GCA_911728515.1). Lineage (NCBI taxonomy): Eukaryota > Metazoa > Arthropoda > Insecta > Lepidoptera > Geometridae > Peribatodes > Peribatodes rhomboidaria. The sequence continues at coordinate 9,431,874 of OU452175.1, read as the reverse complement.
ATTATTATGTATGACTCCACGTAAACTTTGCAAAATGTACCTTTTTTCCATGTACTACTGATTCATGATTTTACTATTTTAGTTGTTTTAATGTTCGTAGTTTTGTTCGTCATTAAGTTTTAAGAGTCGTGGCTTACATTAATAATTTACATTATACCGTAACTAACACACTTAGTGCAGAACAACGTTTAAGTAACCGTAATAGTTTGTTAACATGTAAGGGCTCACGTTTTCGGATGCTACTTTTTGAACCGCCGAAGCAAACTGAAAGGTTCCGTACCCAAAGGTAAAACGAGACCCTATTACTAAGACTCCACTGTCTGTCTTTCTGTCAGTTCAGTTCAGTTCTTGGGTTTATGGCTTCTGTGACTACAATGTCGCAATTCTGCCAATGTCCGTTTCGTGGCAGCTTTGTAAACGGTAATGATTAAGTGAGCTAAGAATATGCTCGGTGTTCTGTTCACGAAGCTTCAATCGAGTGTTGATTATTCTAAACCTACAACAAAAGAGACAACACAACTAAAACAATCACAAGTATTAGTAGAATGTACATATACTTATTAAAATGTTAGTACATATATGATATGATATTTACAAAATTTACAAATTACAATATAATATTATTCTTATGTCTTTCTGTCACCAGGCTGTATCTCATGAACCGTGATAGTGAGACAGTTGACATTTTCACAAATGATTTATTTCTGTTTTCGCTGTAACAACAAATGCTAAAAAAATATAAAATAAATATTGAAGAGGGCTCCCATACAACAAAAATCTTTTTTTTTAATGCCATTTTATAGATAATGTTGCGGAAACTTTCTTGCGCTGTCCAGCTTGCATATGGCCAGTTATTTTTTTTTTAATTGAGCAATTTAATATTTGGTATGCCCGATGAACATTATTGTAATGGTAATTGCAGTTATGCGGAAAAAACACTTATGTATAATTAATGCTATAATTAGAATTATTAATAGTTATTTTTAACTTCTACAGAACCAAATTTTTCCAGTTAATATCAAACCTTTTTAATTTATGGACATACAACTGCTAAATGGTTTTTAATACATATTTTTGAATACACATTAAGATGCTAAAGTCATTATCATTTTGTTTTAGGTGAAACACACCAAGGCGACGCAAGATATAAAGGTAAGGGTAGGCAATGTACTGCCATGGCTGCTGTTGCCCTCGCATATAGTGCTTTTGAGAATAAAAGATCCACCATTGCAGAATTTGATTTCGATCGGGTTCTGCAAACTGGTGATGATCTATACGTAAAAGAAGAACGGAAACTTGCTCCCCACGTTATTAGTAGGTACTTATGTGCTGATGAGATACCTACTACAATACCACTCGGAGAAAATCTTGTTCAGATTGAGCGCAACTGGGCACATCAAGCCTTCTATCCACACGACAGGTCACAATATAATTACAAAATATTAGAACTTAAAAACGCGTTACAAACGGAAGTTTTTAAAAGCGATTGGAACGACAATAAAGACGGTTGCGTATTTACAGGCGCGAATTACTCCGTATCGTTTTGGCGTTACACTCATCGCAATAATAACCAAATTAATGTAAAATATTACATTTTCAACAGCCACGGGGTTGATGAAAATAATAAATCAAACTCTGACGGTGTAGCAAGGATTTTTGAGTTAAACTCACTAAAATCGTTAGCCCGCGCTCTCATGTTGTTCCATATTGAACACGATGATCGTTATGACATATTTAAATTTAGCGTAATCAACACGTCGGAAACAAACCCTAACAATAATCTGTCGCGTCCTGCTACACCCACTCCGGATTGTACTCAATCGGAAGTACATTCATCGCCACACCCTTCTGGTCTGGTAGAAAATAATAACTCGGATCCTGATCGTACCCAATGTAGTAGGAGTTCGGTTTCGTCGGTTGAAATACTGGGTTCTCTCAGTATTCTATCTGGGCTAAAGTTAGATGAAAATATCCGTTCGCCGCGAGTCGTTCCAACGCAACTGGATATGAGCCAAGGTAGCACGGTTTCTGGCTCCACGTTAAACAACATAAAATTGACACCCTCAACTACTGCTCTGTCGTATGCAGCAGTAGTTAAAACGAATTTGAGAAAACCCATTGCTACCACAGGAAACGTAAAAGTCGCGCAAACGCAAACGCAAAATCCGATCACGACTCAAAAACCAGTGGTAGTAATTAATATAGCAGATGATGTAAAACTATCATATTTAAGACCAGTTGTTGTACTCAATCAATTAGAATCATCCGAAAATAATCAACCAAAATCGGCAGTTAAAAGAGGCCGACCCAGTAAAAATAAAGGCGGACGCAAAAAGACCAAAGAAAATGCACAACAGGATGCGGTTAAAAAATATATCGAAAAAAACCCACAAAAGCATCGCGATGCCGTAAAGAAATACACATCAAAAAAACCAGCAGTTCACCGTGATGCCGTGAAAAAATATACATTAGAAAAACCAGAGGTAAACCGTGATGCCGTGAAAAATTATACATTTAAAAAACCAGAAGTGCACCGTGATGCCGTAAAAAAATATACCACAGAAAAACCTGAAGTACACCGCGAAGCCGTTAAAAAATACACATCAGAAAAACCAAAAGTAAATCGCGATGCCGTAAAAAAGTATACGTCAAAACATCCAGAAGTGCATCGGGAGGCCGTAAAAAAATATGATGACAATAACCCGCAAGTAAATCAAGCATCAAGTGCGCGCTATAATCAATCGAGTCGGAATGTGGACGTTCCGTTACGTAGATCGCGAAATTTAATAGGAGAGAAACGGGATGCGGAATTAAACTCTGTACATTCATTCGCATTAAAAAAACCATCTCTGAAATCGTCCGACACAAAAGTTTGTCAACATTGCCAGGCGCGTCTTTTTGTTGAGGAAACGTCTCGAAAACAATGGTGCTGTGGATCCGGGGCCAATAATATCCAAACGTTTGCACCATTGACGGAAGATTTTTACACGCATCCCAGTTTCCAAAAAAGACCCCGCGCATATAATAACTTATTTGCCTTTTCGGCTTTGGGTGTTTCGCACGGTTTCCACCAGCCGGAAGGTTTGTCGTTTTTAAAAATACAAGGCCGCACATATCACCGCGTGTTCGATTTGGCGTACAATCAATCGACTAACAATATCGGTTTATATATAAACGATCCATCTGAACGAGAAAATTTAGCGCGTAATCAAAGTTTAGACGTACAGGTAACTAGATCAATTCGAAATTTTTTAGAAAACGTTAATCCATACATAAATTGTTTTAAAAGATTACACTCAGAGGCTTCCGATGAAGCATTTATAGTATTTAAAAAAACTTCGCGAGCTACTGACGGGAACGTGCTAGGCGATCATCCGATAGGACGCGAAATAAGCGCGTTAATTTCGACCAATGCGGAAAATTACGTTCCGAGGTCTATTGCCATCTGGAAAGTGGGTGAGAGCAAACCTCACACTGTGGACATCATGCACCCGTTGTATGAATGTTTCCAGTATCCACTGTTGTATCCGGAGGGCAATACAGGATGGATTCCGGGGAAACTCGACAACAATGGCAATAAGCTTACTCAGGCCAGATATGTCAGATGCCTTCTTCTTTCGGAAGATAGGTTCAGCCTCTTAAACCGCCTCTCGGAAGAATGTATTGTGGACTTTTTTTGTCGAATCTCAGAGGAACGCCTGCGATATATACTCAACATGCAAGCGAATCGAAGTAACGAATTAAGGACCGCGCCCCTTCAGGAATTGTTAAACGACGAGACCATCGCGGGAGAAGGCGTTGTACCGGGACGTATCTACTTACCGAATACTTTTACAGGGGGCCCGCGATATATGAAACTTAAGTATTTAGATTGCATAGCATTGGTAAATAGATTAGGACCTCCTTCCTATTTCATTACATTTACTTGTAATCCCAACTGGCCTGAAATAAAACAATCCATACCTGAAGGCCAGCGCCCCAATCCACTCATTTGTGCGAGAGTGTTTAATTTGCGTTTGCTCGCATTGATACGAGACTTGCGCTCCGGCGCATGGTTCGGAACAATCGAGTATCTAACATATGTAATAGAGTTTCAAAAAAGAGGACTGCCTCATGCCCACATTTGCTTTAGAGTACAAGGGGGAGGTCCAGTAGAGAATGTCGACATTGATAAAGTTTGCCGTGCCGACATACCCGACGCTCTGGAAGCGGAGGGCAGGTTACGTAAAGCTGTCCTGAATCATATGATTCACGGGCCGTGTGGGCGAGAAAGAGATAACCTGCCATGCTACGACAAAGAAAAACAAAAATGTAGCAAACGTTTCCCTAAACTCGAAACCGACGTTACCTTCTGTGACGACAAAGGTTTCATTCATTTAAGTCGTAATTCCAAAAACGAGGGTGTCATTAGATTCCGCAATAAAGAAATTAAAGTAAACGATTTGTGGGTCGTACCGTACAACGCCAGTTTACTTTTGAAATACGATGCTCACATAAATGTCGAAATTTCCTCGCACCGGAGCATCGTAAAGTATCTGTTTAAATATATGACGAAAGGTCCTGACGAAGCGCGCGTTGCCATTGTTGATGGAGAACAACCGAATGAAATCGAGGACTTCGTAACGAAACGGTATATAGGGTCAAGCGACGCGGCTTGGCGAATATTAGAATTCGATGTAACTTCTCGCGAACCAAACGTAAAACAATTAACCGTTCATTTGGAAAATCAACAAACCGTTTATTTTAAACCGGGTCATGAAACCGATGTAAATAGAGAATCGTCAGATCTGTTGACATATTTTAATCGGCCACAGGGCGAACCATTCGACACATTAAAATACGCCGACTTTTATGAAAAATATATCGTCCACCCAAAACGTCCGAACACAAAAGTCGCGATTTTAGAGACCACAAACGGCAAATTTTTAACCGAACGTCAACGAGGTCAAATGGTAGCGCGTTTGTTCTGGGTCGCGCCTAACAGAGGTGAACAATTTTACCTTAGAATCCTATTAAATTATTTTGCGTGTCGGGGTTACACTGATCTTTTGAGTCTCGGTGGTCCAGATTGTACTACTTTCCAAGAAGCAGCCAAAGCTGTAGGTCTCGCGGACGACGAAGTCGAGTACGAAAGGGCTATGCAGGAAGCATCAACATTTTTCACCGGCCACCGCCTGCGCAGGTTTTTCGTACTGTTGGCTGTTAACGGTGCCCCAGTCGCGTCTCTGTGGGTTACATTTAAAAATCAACTCTGCGAGGATATTTTGCACAGAATGCCAAATGAATTCGATAAAGCTTACAACTTGTGCCTCACACAAATAAATAGAATGTTGCGCAAACATGGGTCTTCGCTCGCATCATTGGGCCTTCCGGAAGTCCAGGATAATTCTACTGAATTAGCCAGAGAACGCGTCGAATATAATGTAGAACAGCAAAAAACAGTTGTCGATGAGTGGTTACCCAGGCTCTCATCGGAACAGCTCTCTATATTCAAATACATCGATCGTCTTTGCGTAGATCAGGACTTCCGCGAAAATAATCCGTGCGCTATTTTTATAGACGGTCCCGCAGGTACAGGTAAAACAACTTTGCTAAATACTATAACGGCTCACGTACGCGGTAATTTAGAATCGGTAGTAATTTGCACGGCCTCATCAGCGATCGCTGCACAAAACTTAGATAATGCATTTACCGCGCATTCCATGTTTAAATTTCCATTAGATATCTTAGACGACACTGGTTACTGGAATATTACGAACAGAACTCAACGCGCCGAGTTAATATTCCACGCGACGGTTATAATATATGACGAGGCACCAATGGCACACAAGTATCTAATGCATATGTTAGATCGATCATTGCGTGACCTCATGAAGTCTGATAAAATTTTTGGAGGTAAAATAATAATATTTGCGGGTGATTTTCGTCAAATTCCTCCAGTCGTGGTTAACGCTAAAACCGATTCAGATATATTAAATAGTTCATTAAAGAAATCCCCGCTTTGGCAAAATTTAAATAAATTCACGTTGGTAACATCGCAAAGATGTAGAGACGATCCTGAGTACGCAGAATTTTTATTGAAATTAGGTTCAAACGAATTGCCGACTATGCCTCTGCAGGTTGGTAGAAATATCCAAAGGATCGTCTCATTAGATTTAATAGAGCACGTGACCGCGTTAAACGATTTAATCGACTTTGTTTTCTCGTACGCTATAATCGATGAGCCGGACGTTTGCGCACTCAGAGCCATTTTATGCACCCGGAATGATGCAGTTCGCGAAATAAACTCGATAATTTTAGATCGCGTGTCAGGGGAAATGCTCCATTTTTATTCGAGTGACAAAATCGAAAACGATAATGCGGACGAACTGTACCTGGGACTCGACGCGTTAAACCGACTGCAACCTCAAGGCGTACCGGAATTCGATTTAAAACTAAAAGTAGGATGCGTGTGTATGATCACCAGAAATTTGTCTTTTGCCGACGGGTTAGTCAACGGCACAAAAGTGATTGTAACAGCAACGTCACCGCGATTAATAACGGTACGAAAGAGAGGTTGCAATGAAAACATTCCGTACTTAATTCCGCGTATTTTGTTTAAAGCGCCAATCGAACGTAATAGTCCGTACGAAATGAGTCGTCGCCAGTTTCCCCTTCAGGTATGCTACGCGATGACCATTCATAAAAGCCAGGGACAAACGATTAGCCGCGTGGGGGTAGATTTGCGGTCGGACGTATTTAGCCACGGTCAATTGTACGTGGCATTAGGTCGCGTACAAGAAAAAGAATCAATTAAAATACTTGTGCATCAGAATCGCGTAATAAATGGCATACCCTGTGCAAATAATAAAATCATACAAGAACTAATCATGTAGAATTTAGAAATATAAATGGTTCTTTTTGGAAAGCTGTAGTAAAATTGTTGACCTCTTTTATTATAGTAAGGTATTTTATCAGTATACAATTTAAAATCAGTAAGAATCATGAAGCCATGGCAGTATTTGTCTACGTTTATACCATACACACACACAAGCACAACATTTACAGGTGAGATATATTACCAATTCATTTATATAGGAAGTTTTATCAGACTATGTAAGCTTATTTATGGAATGTAAAGCTTCTATTTAAAGTTTGATAAATTTGTGTAAATCAAAGGAATAACATTCGCACATACAAACATTGTGGCAAATGGATAAAAACGAGACGAAAAATGTTTGAAGCTTTGTTTGCTTCGATTGAGCGGCATGCGAGAAATGACGATTGATGTGCGGTGAGGGTGTATCGATGCTGTGGTGAAGGTAAGAAGTCGTCATGCAGTCGATTTCATGTGGATGAGGTGTCCTCGGGGTATGGTTTCGTTCCCAATGTGTAATGATGAAAGCGTCGTGTGACTCGGTCAATGAGTCGAGTCAGGAGGGAGTAGAGAGAAGGTGACACAAAGGCGAAATCGTTGGGCCGACCAACGCAACAGAAGAGGTGGTGCCGAGTTTACACGGTAGTGACCGAGTAGAACGTCACAAGGGGCATTCAAGAGTGCATGAAACAAAGAAAGAGCAAGAGAGAGAGAGAGAGAGAGACAGAGTGAGAAAGAAGTAGAGAGAGAGAAAGGAGTCTGTGAAAGAGAGAGAGAAAGGTGAAGGACGATTTGAGAGTATGAGACGAAAGCGAAATGTGTTAGGCGAAATGTCTTCTTTGCTTGGAATGCATTCGAACATTCTAGAGTCAAGCCTTACATACGAGCAGTTGTTAACTATATACATTTCTGATCAAGGATGCTAGATGACTTGGTACGTCCATGTCCAGCAACACGTTTCACAGTTTGTCCCACACGACACAATCAAATGCCTTAGCATAGTCAATGAAACACCAGATGACAGGTGTGTTAAACTCTTGACTCTTCTCAATTATCTGCCGTACGTTGAGAATCTGTTCCCTGGTGCCTTTGCCTTTAACAAAGCCAGCTTGTTCCTGGGCTATATAACCTTAGTAGATTTAATATTCTAAAACTGCACATATTTGTTTGCTATTACATTACATTAATGTTACGACTTTTTCAAAATTGATTCTGCATAATGTTTTTTTAGCGTGATATGGATGCTAACGACTTCGGCCAAAATACTAACAGAAACACTCATTTATATTAGAAATCTTTGACCTTTGATCTTTATGTATATTTCAATTTCAATTTTCGATAAAAAAAAATTGTATTTCTATATATGTATTTTTTGTATTTGTGTAATTTCATTGTCAGCCATTTAAAGCAAGAATGTCGAAAAGGTCTAATGCTTATTTAGTAATAAATAAGTATTTAGACCAAATCGACACCCTATTGCCTGCTGGTATTTACTGACAATACGTCACACTCGTCGATTGCTTCACGCAATCGTCGGAAGCTGTGCGTCATTGTCAGTATTACCGCCTAATTTGGCTGACAACTTTATTTATTTATTTGTTATTATATATCTATAAAATTATTTATTTGTTATATTATAAATGTCTTTATTTGTTATATAATATATATATAAATATATATATATTTTAATTAAAATGCTAGCAATTTCGTATATGTGTATTTTTTTGTATTTGTATAATTATTTTGTCAGCCATTTAAAGCAAGAATGTCGAAAAGGTCTAATGCTTATTTAGTAATAAATAAGTATTTAGACCACATCGACACCCTATTGCCTGCTGGTATTTACTGACAATACGTCACACTCGTCGATTGCTTCACGCAATCGTCGGAAGCTGTGCGTCATTGTCAGTATTACCGCCCAATTTGGCTGACAACTTTATTTATTATATATGTTATATTTATATATATATATATAATTAAAATGCTAGCAATTTCGTATACGTGTATTTTTTGTATTAGTATAATTATTTTGTATTTTATTTTTGTTATTTTTTTTATAAAATGCAAGCAATTTTGTATAGGCCGAGTGGGTAAAACGCACAGTTGGTTTTTGATTAACGTCTTTTTTTAACTAACTGCGCCCCGCGGTGCTATCCGCGTTTAAAAGGTACTTTTATGTGCTATTTTTATCTCTGTACCAAATTTCATTCAGATCCGTTTAGCCATTCTGGCGTTATTGAGTAACAACCATCCATCCAAGTTTTCGTTGTGACAAAAGTACATCAGTACACGACCAGGATCAAAGCTACGAACAACCCGACCCTTATAGTAGTATATTAAATTCTTATATTATCTATTATTCTGATAATGTTGATCTGTTTCTAAACCATTAAATTCTAGAATGGTAAAAAGTACATTATTTTTACAAGCTATTTAGTAAAAATTACAAACTGTTACTAATTCATGGCTCCCGATTACAAAATATGCATTTACCTAAAACAGTTCACTGTACCAACATTATTAATTTATTATAATTTGGGTATATATATTCATGTTATTGACATTAAATAATATTTAACGTCTTGGACTCCTCTATAGCACGAGCGAGCAACGCATTCGCCAGATCTAGATAAGCCCTTACATACCAACTAAACCTTCAACACACTTCAAATTCAAACGTGTTAACTAACATTATTAAACTAATTACCCATCTTATTATTTTTAGATTAAAAAAAATAATAAAATAAAACGTAAATTAAAGTACTACTGCTTCATGCACTGTCCCTATTATGGGAAGACTACATGCATAATATGTAGTTCTGTCTTGAATTAATTCGTGCCTTAGATTAGTTGGTGCCGAAATGCACCACGTCTTCTGAAGAGATGTGTAGTACTTGACAAAATTTTACGTAAGTACCTTTGTCTCAACATAACATCATGCAACACATGTCTGCATAACACAGAAAATGTATTTTTTTAATAATCTTGAATTTAATAAAACGAGTAAATGGTTTTAATGTAATAATACGCGTTTTTATTTGATTTGCTCAACTCATTATTTAAACAAGTATTTTTGAAATAAATAAAGCCACCAAAAGACGTTACTTATTCAAAAATGTACGTAACAATAGCATGATTAAATATAATTACCAAAAGTATTTTTTATTTACATACTGACAGTATTACTTAGAATATTATAACAATTCTGTTCAAACTGTTTTTGAGTAAGCGCATATAAGACCACTCGATCGCAATATTAAAGTAACTTAAACAAGAATATTTAGAGAAAGACAAATTAAATAATAACCTTCTGATGAGATTTTATTTCATATTTGTTAAACATACTCGTACATATATTTTAAAACTAAAAACAGAAATTCATTCATAGCATCACTTGCACACATAGCATACAATAACGTGAAAACGTTACTATGTGTATTGAACAATAACGTACTTTTTCCCATTCCAAAAAACTGCAATTCAAAATTGCGTATAAAAAATATATCTAATTATTTTTTTTATAGATATTAAAATCAAATACGAAAAGGTAACATTACTAAAACGCTGAGCACTACCGTGGCTCGGATGACACGTTAAATTGTGGGTCCCGGTTGTTTTTTTAAAAACAATCGTTAGGCCACGTCAGAGGCCTTCGGGCGGCCTAAAAACTCTGACATCAGGGCGAGTCACTCGGCCTTTATTAGTAAAACGCTAAGCACTACCGTGGCTCGGATGACACGTTAAATTGTGGGTCCCGGTTGTTTTTTTTAAAAACAATCGTTAGGCCACGTCAGAGGCCTTCGGGCGGCTTAGAAACTCTGACATCAGGGCGACCCACTCGGCATATACATTGCTTATAAAGATTTCCAATAAATGAATGTTTCTGTTAGTATATTGGCCATATTACGTCTGTATAAATAAAAAAAGTATAAGTATAAAGTCTGTATAAGTAAAAAACTGATCTCCAACGCTCCATTTTTCATCAAATTAATGCGAAGAAAAATTTCGTGTCCAACTTGCATTTTGAGATTTGACAACTGACAAACATTTAATAGTATAAATAGTCACAGGGACTATTGACGACCAGTGGAACCGATTTCCCTTGCCTGTTTAACCGACACAGTGACCATAGCGCTATACTTTACGGCTTCATCTATACATATCAATCTAGCATACCTACGTTCACACATTTAACTTCCGTCTCCTACTTACACATCTTCACCTTTTATTCTCTCATTAACATTTCCTTTTGCCCAATCTACATTTAAATACATATAAATAGTCACCATACATATAATTAGTCACAGGGACTATTGACGACCAGTGGAACCGATTTCCCTTGCCTGTTTAACCGACACAGTGACCATAGCGCTATACTTTACGGCTTCATCTATACATATCAATCTAGCATACCTACGTTCGCACATTTAACTTCTGTCTCCTACTTACACATCTTCACCTTTTATTCTCTCATTAACATTTCCTTTTGCCCATTCTACATTTAAATACATATAAATAGTCACCATACATATAATTAGTCACAGGGACTATTGACGACCAGTGGAACCGATTTCCCTTGCCTGTTTAACCGACACAGTGACCATAGCGCTATACTTTACGGCTTCATCTATACATATCAATCTAGCATACCTACGTTCGCACATTTAACTTCTGTCTCCTACTTACACATCTTCACCTTTTATTCTCTCATTAACATTTCCTTTTGCCCATTCTACATTTAAATACATATAAATAGTCACCATACATATAATTAGTCACAGGGACTATTGACGACCAGTGGAACCGATTTCCCTTGCCTGTTTAACCGACACAGTGACCATAGCGCTATACTTTACGGCTTCATCTATACATATCAATCTAGCATACCTACGTTCACACATTTAACTTCCGTCTCCTACTTACACATCTTCACCTTTTATTCTCTCATTAACATTTCCTTTTGCCCAATCTACATTTAAATACATATAAATAGTCACCATACATATAATTAGTCACAGGGACTATTGACGACCAGTGGAACCGATTTCCCTTGCCTGTTTAACCGACACAGTGTCCATAGCGCTATACTTTACGGCTTCATCTATACATATCAATCTAGCATACCTACGTACACACATTTAACTTCTGTCTCCTACTTACACATCTTCACCTTTTATTCTCTCATTAACATTTCCTTTTGCCCAATCTACATTTAAATACATATAAATAGTCACCATACATATAATTAGTCACAGGGACTATTGACGACCAGTGGAACCGATTTCCCTTGCCTGTTTAACCGACAGTGACCATAGCGCTATACTTACGGCTTCATCTATACATATCAATCTAGCATACCTACGTTCAAACATTTAACTTCCGTCTCCTACTTACACATCTTCACCTTTTATTCTCTCATTAACATTTCCTTTTGCCCAATCTACATTTATGCACATCTTTCTGGCGTACCTACGATTACACATCTTGCTTCCGTCTCAAACTTCCACATCGTCCATCATCTTTTTCTCTCTCTTTCATACACTCCTTTCTCTCTCCACCTTTTTCTCACCCTCTTTCTCTCTCTCTCTCTCTCTACCTCTTTCACTGTTTCATGCACTCTTGAATGCCCCTTGTGACGATCTACTCGGTCACTACCGTGTGAACTCTGCACCGCCTCCTCTGTTGCGTTGGTCGGCCCAACGATTTCGCCTGCGTATCTCCTAATCTCTACTTCCTTCTGACTCAACTCATTGACCAAGTCACACAACGCTTTCGTCACTGCACATTGGGTTCTACCATCCTCAGGTTGCCGCATCCACGTGAGAATATCGGCTGTTAACGACTTCTTGCCCAATCACTGCAGTTATCGTCGCTCGTACCACACATCAATCGTCATCTCGTCATGTCGTTCAATCTTAACAAGCACTGCTTTGCATTTTTCATCTTGTTTGTATCTATTTGTACACCGTTTTCTTAATGTTTGTCTTGTTGGTTAGAATGTGTATTCCTCACTGATTTACATTCTTTATTTACTTTATTATAAGTACTTTACTCCATTAACAATCTTACATAATTTGCTAAAACTGCTATTTAAATGAATTGTGTAATAAATCTCATTGCCTACATTACTTCACATACATTTTTTATACTCTCATTGGATCCCATAACATTCACTCAACAGAACACACTACACTGACAACACTAATTTAAACTTGTCAAGAAATCATTGTCAATCATTACACTCATCATGTTTATTAACTACATAGATAATATAATATGATTATATTGCCTATGTAGTTGGCGTGGATTAGGCCTCCTGGGGAAACCACGATAAAAAAAACGAACCTAGAGCTGAACCTCATGATTATTTCGTAATCGATCAATCTATCGTCATTTACAAATAATCTAAGGTGGTTTGGAAGACTGCTCGTGCATAATCCTAAAAAAAACAAATTACGTAGATTCGATTGTACCTACCAATAATCAAACTAAATCATTCTAAAGAAGTATTTTTCCATGAAGAAAAAAAACGATTGTAGGTACAACTAGACTAGATCTACAACAATAGTATAGGTAAATGTGTAAATAATTATAATTTGTTATTTTTAAATTTTACAGTACAACACGAGCGATGTATCTGTTTCCTGTCAGTAGAATGAATGCCTACCAGCCTTCAAACAACAACTGGACCTTGGATCCAAACAAGCTGCTGTTTTGCATTCCCACCAAATTTACAGAAGTAAATCTACCTACTCCACTAACAAACGCACATAGGTAAGTACATACAAATGTTTACCGCCGGCCGCGTGAGAGCGAGCGGAGTCGCGCGCGGGCGCATCTCCCCCCGCCCGGGCCCCTCGCGCCGGCCGAACCTCGAACGAGCGATCCAACGCACGATACCTATTGTGATCGGGTCAGTGTTCCGCCGGCGCCGGCGCCGCGCGCAGCTGGCAGGCAAGCTCAGTTCATTTCTATTCCAGTGCCGTGTTTTGTGCATAGTTTTAACACAATATCCGGAATCGTAGGCGTTTTACGTCAAAGTATAAGAGAAAATGTAACGTTTCTGTAAGAGCTGCGCGCCGCCAGCTCGGACGAAGAGTATACGGAAGTACCTACCTACTTAGTTTTAGAAAATTAAATATTTTTGATGATCCTAAGCCCGTCTGATTTAGTTAGTAAAGGCATAATACTTACCTACCTAAATAAATCAAAGCCAACTAACTACCAAACAACCAACGAAACCGAAACAAAACATTGATAATCTTCTTTCAGTCATTGAATGTACCTATGTAGGTAGGATAAAATGTGGGAAATTACTTCTTTTCGATAAAACAGGTTTAATAATAGTAACTATTTGTAATTTTACAGAAAAACCCTGCAAATGAATGCCTACTCTAATCTCCTGGTCGCCGTCACACCTCGCCGCCCGCCCGTCGCGACGCCGTCCTTCAAGCTGGACATGCAGTATTCTAATAGAAAAGGTACCTACACACATCTCCACAAGAAATCTCGCATGGATCACATGTTCAGAGCGATTCAGGAAAAATGCAAGGTCAAACTATGCTTCTATCGCCTGAATGTAACCATGGTATGTTTAAATGTTCTTGAAAATATGAATTTTGATAGTGTGACTAATGTGTTTTTTTTATTAATATAAAAATAAAATTTGAAAAGTCACATTACTACGCAATTCGTATGTTTCCAAGTACTTTTTTGAGTACTTTTTAATAGATTTTGAAATAAAATAATTGAACTGATAGTTATCCTTTGTAATTTTTCAGAAAAATACCGCAGAAGAATCTACCGTCACATCTCACCGGCGCGGCGCCGCGCCGTCTGTGACACATATTTTGAATTCGCTTCGAATTCTTCATATTCCTGGTGAGGAAATAGCATAGGTAAAGTTACCAATTTAATATATCAATACCAATTTGAGGATTAACTTTTGTATTGTCTGACATGACAATTATTATCTATTTACGTCTGAATAGTTATGTTTTATTTACCTCTCATTTTATAAACAATCAAATCACAAATAATATTGTAATATAAATACAATACATAAAAATATATATGACAAGTCACTCCTAAATAAATGACTTCTATGAAATAAGGGACTCATTAGTGATACTTTGTAATTTTACAGATGAATGCATCAATCAGTTGTACGTTGCGCGCCGTGTCTCGCCATCCGTCGGCCTACCGTTCGAATTGCATCCGAAATATACGCTAAACATACTACTATATTTCAAAAGGTAAAGATAAAAACTCCTAAACACGCCTATGTAGTTAACAAGTTGACTGAATGTTGTATTTGTCATAAAAATGGACGAACGACGGTTCAGTAGTAGATGTCGAACAGAACTGCGGTAGTAATCGATTAACACATTAGTTATACTGAATCGTTGTCCGCCCGTTTTTTTTTCTGATAAACACAACATTAACGGTTTAGTTAGAGCATCGGTTATAGTTGTTTTGATAGCAGCGTAAACTTTTTTCGTTTGGCTCCATACTTTTCAATAAACCGTCCCTCCCTGACGGAAACGTTAAGGAATTAAGTAAAATGTATGGAGTGTAACGAAAAAAGTTAACTATTCAAAACTCATACCACCACTCGCAGTGTAACTCCACGGTTATACTATGAGTTCAATTAACTGAATGAATACTTTTCGCACACAGAATGTAGAAATACACACTAACGCACCCCACAATATTATATTCCGATAACATATCTTTAACGAAATTTGAAAAATCGTCACAACATATCTATAATAATTGATTTTGCAATAAAATAATTTTACTGATAGTAATCCTTTCTAATTTTACAGAATAATAATCAAGCACAAGAATGTCCCTATCGTCGCATCTCGCCGCCGCCGGCGTCATGTCATGTGCTTCGAATCCACTTCGAGTTTGACATGTAGCCGTTACTCTCAATGTACGTACCTTTCGTTACCTCGTATTCGTGGTCGAAGGATAAATGTATTTTATCCTTCGACCAAATGTTGAAATCTCATCAAATTTAAACAATAGACAATACTACTGGAATATAAATACAAGACATATCGTTCTATGTATTGTATACTAACTGCGCTCTGTTATTTTACCAGCAGTTACAAATTAGCTTATGTATTAATCCAGGGCATTAACTACCTCCATGCCAAATTTCATCAAAATCCATACACCCGTAAAAAATAAACTTGCACACTACTAACTTACACCTTTTTTTGCCTTTTCATATTAGTGTAATACCTAAATAAATAACTTCTTTTTTTGTATTATAGTCATACTTTGTAATTTTATAGATGATGAATTATTGTACGCTGCGCATCGTATCATGCCATTCATCGGCGCCACGAGTATATCGAGTTGCATCCAAAATACGCTGTACGTACTACCAAACATTAAAAGGTAAATGTTAAAACTTATAACAGATAGCAGAAAATTTAGCTAACCACAGCCGACGCTTTAACTGAACCGTTGACGTTATATTAGTCATAATAGGCCCACCACACGCACAAGCCTCGCCACACTTTTAACAGCGCAGGCCAACAGGCCCACGAAATGGCGGCCACGATTTTCGACATGCTTAAACAAAAAAAATCTATTGAAAAGAAAGATCGTGTCGTTCGTTACCCAATGGCTCAATTAAGTACGCGTGCAGTTAAAGTGTGGTCAGGTTTGTACGTGTGGTGTAAGACTATTATGTTCAACCGAGTACATGTAGAATATCGATTGGGCAACTATCGCCCAATTGAATTGGGCGATAGCTGCCCAATCAGTGGTATTAAGCCGTTATCCGTCCGTTTTTTTAGAAGATAAACGCAACGATTCACTTAAACATTTGCTATGATTAACTGACTAAACAACAAGAGTAAGTTAAAATTAATCATTACTGGTGACTATTTATAATGCTCAACAATCTGTTATTCATGTAAATTCATCAATTATATTATCTCGGAACCAAATGCCATAAGTGTGCATTACCACCATCTGCACCTATATTCTCAATTATTCGGAATCGTTTTCGATTAGAAGAATGAATAAAAGATGCGAGTGCGGACTGAGACTCATATAATTTGATTTTTGAATAATTGAAAATATAGGTACTGGTGTTAATAACATAAACTCATAATAGTTAACACAATCTGTTTAATTTCATAGTTAGTAGTAGTTTTCATGTAGTCTATCCTAAAAAGGGTTTTTTTTTAATATCCTAAAATTTTAGATAAATAACTCATTTAAATGTTTTAACTTTACAGCTACAGCAAAATACAACGGCGGTGAACAACATGGCTACAGCAATACAAAAAGTCAAGTATCAAAATGTAAGTTAATTAACAAATTATTTGATAAACCCAGTCGGTGATAAATAAACAACTATAAACGCAGTTGAATCACTTCACGGCTAAGGCCAAACGAGCGTTACTTTTCGAATTGTGAATCGCATAATCAAAGTTCTAACTGTCTGCCAAAAATAGGACTTTTGTATGAGACCTAATACATAAACTTTTTAATTCATTTTACATGATTCACGACTGAAAAAATTACGCTCGTTCGGACGACCTAAATCTAAAAGGAAGACAAACGGTTGTCAGCTTCCGTCATACATAGAATGTAGACTAACTAATGTACATTATAATTACGAGTATTTCAATAAACGTAAATAGTGATAGGTGCTTTGTTATTTTACAGAACATTCCTGCATGCAGAAGGCCTTAATCAGTCGTCACGTCGCGTCTCGCCACCCGCCGGACCGTGCGTCGAAAAATATACGCTTTATATTAAAACAGCATACAGTCGTGCATTTGGTTTGTCACAAGCTATACTGCGCTGCATGCGGTTTGACCCGCGCTTAAAGCTAAGCCTAGACAGAACACTTTCGGGCTTCTTGCTCTGCGTAACGGAATTTTATTTGTATTTGGTGTCAATAAAAAGTTTTTGTATTGTATTGTAATTTACTCAATGAACTACTCGCTGACTGTTACAGCCCAGTTTAACTTTTATCCAACGTTTTACACTAATAGAAATTGTATTATTCTATTTATGGGAATAATCTTTCATGACTAATATGATTTCTAATACCAACATGATTAAAATATAGTGAACGACCGCGTCTGAGGCTAATGACAACGCTGTCTATCATATTGCTTGTTGGGCATACTCAATGTCTCTAGATTGATGCTTAGGTACCTATTTTTATTAATTACTAGCTGCGCCCCGCGGTTTCACCCGCTGTTAAAAAGTATCCTATGTGCTATTCTAGACTATAATCTATCTCTGTGCCAAATTTCATCCAGATCCATTCAGCCGTTCTGGCGTGAAAGAGTAACAAACATCCATACATCCATTCTTACAAACTTTCGCGTTTATAATATAAGTAGGATGTGTTGTGCTGTAGATGTATCATTAAATTCTTAATTTTTCATAACCATTACATGAATTGTATAGTTATATATTATTAACGACTTGTAAAATTGCATTTTATTAATAAAATAAATATTTGATTAACTAAAATTATTTATCGACTTTTTCTATGCCTCCAGTCTCTAAGATATTGTCACCTACACACCACTCATATCGATTAAATGGCGCCACCGTGTCGATGGCATAGATCGGAACTATTATTGATTTAGGAAGTTCAGAAATGAAATTAGTTCCGCTATATCGCCATAGATGGCATGTGTTAACACCGTGTATTTTCAGTAACTGTTTAATAAAAATAATTAAATACTATTTCTGATACATACAATCTTACTATGCAGTATGCTTACCCTTGACAAGCAAATTTTCGATATTTGACGGTTAAAGTTTTATTTAGCTTGCCATGTTTTAAAATATTATACTAGCTATTACTCGCTACTTCGTTCGCATTTATAGTAATACAATCCAGATAAAAATAGTATCGTAGAAAGTCTTTCTCGTAAAATAATGTGACTAATTATCGAATATTACCAAGATCCGTTCTGTCGCAAAGTCGTGAAAAGCCCACGAACAGACAGATCGATAGACTAATAAATAAGAGTAACTTTTGATTTTGTAATATTTTTATTATTTGTTTTAGTATTATTAATTATTATACACATTAAGTTAATTAAAGCCAAATCTTGAAAATTAAATTAGAACCACGTTCTGAAGTTCGATTAGACATACATTTCGTAAATGCAATTGCATATTTAGTGACAATGCAATGATATAGAGTACCATTAAATTAATTAAATAGATCTGATGATGGAATCGGAAGGTGATCATAGGAATTCCTCGATGGACTATTTGTAGACTTTTTTTTCTTCAAAATAATATTAATTAATTTAACAACAAGAGATTAACATTTTTTTACGTTATATGCTTTTCGACCTACCGACCCAGACGAATCTACTGCGGAATCCAAACGTAGGGCACCCAAGAGCCCACCACGGCACGACCGCGGGCCGCTTGCGGCCCGCGCACCGCCCAAAATACTAGTTACACTATATAAAGTTAAACTACCACTGACTCACTCACTGACTCACTGACATAGAGAAACCTTAAGGGTACTTCCGGGGGTGGGAGGGGAAAAGTGAATATGGGGTCGTGTAGGGGTTGGTCCAGAGGGCCCGGGAAAAATCCGAAATTGGCGAAAAGTCAAACCCTGATGGTGGTATGCCCTCGTATCTCGGAAACGGTGCATATTTTTACTAAAGCACTTGAACTAATATTTTAGCAAACCTTGGGAACTTTCACGAGAAATCAAAAAAAACATGGCCGCCATACAAAAAAAAAAATTCCATACAAAATTGAAACGTGAATAACTCGGAAACTATTCAAGTTTTAGATAGTCTGCTTGAACAAAAGTCATAGGGAATCGGGGGGGCTACCAGGTGGGGGTCATAAAAATCCAAGATGGCGGATTCAAAATGGCGGCCAAATTTCATAATGGTCCGAGAGGTCTGATTTTTTGCATCCGGGGGTTTTTGGGGTATCTGATTTCATTTCTGAAATAAAATTTTGAAAAAGTGTTTTTTTTAATATGGCTGCCATACATTCAAATTTTTCCATACACGGCGAAACCTAAAGAGTACATGGGGGGGTAGGGGGGGAAAGTGAATATAAGGTCGTATAAGGGGTGTTTCACAGTCTCCGAAAAAAATACGAAATTGGAACAATTACCTACTCTGATGGTGGTATGCCCTGGTATCTCAGAAACGGTGCTTATTTTTGGTAAAGTGCTTGAACTAATATTTTAGCAACTCTTGGGACCTTTCAGGAGAAATAAGAAAAAACATGACTCCCATACAAAAAAAAATTCTCCATACAAAATTGATACGTGAATAACTCGGAAACGTTAAGTTTTATAGGGAGTGCGTTTGAACAAATGTCATAGGGAATTAGAAGGGCCACCTGGTGGGGGTAAAAAAAATCCAAGATGGCGGATTCAAGATGGCGGCCAAATTTCAAAATGGTCGGAGAGGTCTGATTTTTTGTATCTGGGGGTTTTTGGGGACCCCGATTCCAGTTATGAAAATAAATTTTGAAAAAAAAAAAATTAACATAGCTGCCATATTGCTCGATTTTTTTCATACATTTTAGGGGTCGCCGCAGAATGACTTTTCGCAGATACTTGCGAGGCCGGAGGCCGAGCCCCAGCTGCGAGGCCGAAGGCCGAGCAGCAGCAGTCGAACGGTGCAAGGCGAGGCCGAAGGCCGAGCCTTGCAGCGGTCGAGTATAACTATATTCGAAGTCGAACAGGCGAGGCCGCAGGCCGAGCCCACCGATGCGAGGCCGTAGGCCGAGCTCCAACTGCGAGGCCGAAGGCCGAGCAGCAGTACTCGAACGGTGCAAGGCGAGGCCGGAGGCCGAGCCTTGCAGCGTTCGAGTACAACTATATTCGAAGCCGGATAGGACACACTCGCGAGGCCGAAGGCCGAGTCTCAGCTGCGAGGCCGAAGGCCGAGCAGCAGTACTCGAACGGTGCAAGGCGAGGCCGAAGGCCGAGCCTTGCAGCGGTCGAGTACAACCACACACAATCAACTTCAGGGCACCCCAACTTCAGGGCACCCCGACTTCAGGGCACCCACAAACGCGGGCCGCTTGCGGCCCGCGCACCGCCCAAAATACTAGTTATACTATATAAAGTTGAATTACCACTGACTCACTGACTGACATAGAGAAACCTAAAGGGTATACGCCGGGGTGGGGGGGATAAAGTGGACACGGGGTCGTGGAGGGTTGGGTCCACAACCTCCGGGAAAAATCCGAAATTGGCGAAAAGTCGAACCCTGATGGTGGTATGCCCTCGTATCTCGGAAACTAAAAAAAAATTTTCTAAAGCAGTTGAACTAAAGTTGTATAGAACCCTGGGACGTTTCAGGGGAAGTTGAAAAAAACATGGCTCCCGAAGAAAAAAACATGGCCGCCATACAAAATTGAAAATAAAATAACTCGAAAACGGTACGACTTGGATGGGGAGTGTTTGACCAAATGTCATAGGGAATCGGGAGAGCTACCTGGTGGGGGTGACGAAAATTCAAGATGGCGGATTCAAGATGGCGGCCAAATTTCAAAATGGTCCGAGAGGTCTGATTTTTTGCATCCGGGGGTTTTTGGGGTCCCCGATTCTAATAATGAAAAAATATTTTGGAAAAGTTTTTTTTTTAATATGGCTGCCATACATTCGGTTTTTTTTTATACATTTCGGGGGCCGCCGCAAAGTCACTTGGGCGAGGCCGCAGGCCTCGCATCACACTTGCGAGGCCGAAGGCCGAGCCCCAGCTGCGAGGCCGAAGGCCGAGCAGCCCCACTCGGCCGGTGCAAGGTGAGGCCGAAGGCCGAGCCTTGCAGCGGCCGAGTACAATGACACACAATCAAAGTCGGATAGGTCATACTAGCGAGGCCGAAGGCCGAGCCTACGATCGCGAGGCCGAAGGCCGAGCCGCACCGGGGCGAGGCCGTCAGGCCGAGCCACGGTGCGTATAGGACTACTCGATCGATGCAAGGTGAGGCCGAAGGCCGAATCTTGCAGCGGTCGAGTACAATAACTTCTAATAAAACAGACTGCATGATCGAATAAACTGCGGAATCGAAACGTAGGGCCACAAGGGTCCATTGGCGCCTGACCGCGGGCCGCTTGCGGCCCGCGCACCGCCCAAAATACTAGTTACACTATATAAAGTTAAACTACCACTGACTGACTGACTGACTGACATAGAGAAACCTTAAGGGTACTTCCGGGGGTGGGAGGGGAAAAGTGGATATGGGGTCGTGTAGGGGTTGGGTCAGAGGGCCCGGGAAAAATCCGAAATTGGCGAAAAGTCAAACCCTGATGGTGGTATGCCCTCGTATCTCGGAAACGGTGCATATTTTTACTAAAGCACTTGAACTAATATTTTAGCAAACCTTGGGAACTTTCACGAGAAATCAAAAAAAACATGGCCGCCATACAAAAAAAAAAATTCCATACAAAATTGAAACGTGAATAACTCGGAAACTATTCAAGTTTTAGATAGTCTGCTTGAACAAAAGTCATAGGGAATCGGGGGGGCTACCAGGTGGGGGTTATAAAAATCCAAGATGGCGGATTCAAAATGGCGGCCAAATTTCATAATGGTCCGAGAGGTCTGATTTTTTGCATCCGGGGGTTTTTGGGGTATCTGATTTCATTTCTGAAATAAAATTTTGAAAAAGTGTTTTTTTTAATATGGCTGCCATACATTCAAATTTTTCCATACACGGCGAAACCTAAAGAGTACATGGGGGGGTAGGGGGGGAAAGTGAATATAAGGTCGTATAAGGGGTGTTTCACAGTCTCCGAAAAAAATACGAAATTGGAACAATTACCTACTCTGATGGTGGTATGCCCTGGTATCTCAGAAACGGTGCTTATTTTTGGTAAAGTGCTTGAACTAATATTTTAGCAACTCTTGGGACCTTTCAGGAGAAATAAGAAAAAACATGACTCCCATACAAAAAAAAATTCTCCATACAAAATTGATACGTGAATAACTCGGAAACGTTAAGTTTTATAGGGAGTGCGTTTGAACAAATGTCATAGGGAATTAGAAGGGCCACCTGGTGGGGGTAAAAAAAATCCAAGATGGCGGATTCAAGATGGCGGCCAAATTTCAAAATGGTCGGAGAGGTCTGATTTTTTGTATCTGGGGGTTTTTGGGGACCCCGATTCCAGTTATGAAAATAAATTTTGAAAAAAAAAAAATTAACATAGCTGCCATATTGCTCGATTTTTTTCATACATTTTAGGGGTCGCCGCAGAATGACTTTTCGCAGATACTTGCGAGGCCGGAGGCCGAGCCCCAGCTGCGAGGCCGAAGGCCGAGCAGCAGCAGTCGAACGGTGCAAGGCGAGGCCGAAGGCCGAGCCTTGCAGCGGTCGAGTATAACTATATTCGAAGTCGAACAGGCGAGGCCGCAGGCCGAGCCCACCGATGCGAGGCCGTAGGCCGAGCTCCAACTGCGAGGCCGAAGGCCGAGCAGCAGTACTCGAACGGTGCAAGGCGAGGCCGGAGGCCGAGCCTTGCAGCGTTCGAGTACAACTATATTCGAAGCCGGATAGGACACACTCGCGAGGCCGAAGGCCGAGTCTCAGCTGCGAGGCCGAAGGCCGAGCAGCAGTACTCGAACGGTGCAAGGCGAGGCCGAAGGCCGAGCCTTGCAGCGGTCGAGTACAACCACACACAATCAACTTCAGGGCACCCCAACTTCAGGGCACCCCGACTTCAGGGCACCCACAAACGCGGGCCGCTTGCGGCCCGCGCACCGCCCAAAATACTAGTTATACTATATAAAGTTAAACTACCACTGACTCACTGACTGACTGACATAGAGAAACCTAAAGGGTATACGCCGGGGTGGGGGGGATAAAGTGGATATGGGGTCGTGCAGGGGTGGGTCCACAACCTCCGGGAAAAATCCGAAATTGGAACATCTCCCTACCCTGATGGTCGTATGCCCTGAGATCTCAAAAACGAAAAACATTTTTACTAAAGCACTTGAACTAATATTTCAGCAAACCTTGGGAATTTTCAGAAGGAATAAAAAAAAAGATGGCCGCCATACAAAAAAAAAAATTTCATACAAAATTGAAACGTGAATAACTCGGAAACGGTTAAAGTGTTAGATAGTCTGTTTGAACAAATGTCATAGGGAATCGGGAGAGCTACCTGGTGGGGGTGACGAAAATTCAAGATGGCGGATTCAAGATGGCGGCCAAATTTCAAAATGGCTTTGGGGGTCTGATTTTTTGCATCCGGGGGTTTTTGGGGTCCCCGATTCCATTTTTCAAAAAATAGTTTGGAATTTTTTTTTTTTTAATATGGCTGCCATACATTCGATTTTTTTCATACATTTTGGGGGTCGCTTCCGAGCGAATAGGGCGAGGCCGGAGGCCTCGCATCACACTAGCGAGGCCGAAGGCCGAGCCCCAGCTGCGAGGCCGAAGGCCGAGCAGCCCCACTCGGCCGGTGCAAGGTGAGGCCGAAGGCCGAGCCTTGCAGCGGCCGAGTACAATGACACACAGTCAAAGTCGGATAGGTCATACTAGCGAGGCCGAAGGCCGAGCCTACGACCGCGAGGCCGAAGGCCGAGCCGCACCGGGGCGAGGCCGTCAGGCCGAGCCACGGTGCGTATAGGACTACTCGACCGATGCAAGGCGAGGCCGAAGGCCGAGCCTTGCACCGGTAGAGTACAATAGTGATGCTCTCCGACCTACTTACCAAGACGAATTTACTGCGGAATCGAAACGTAGGGACAGAAGGGTCCATTAGCACCGGTAGAGTATAATAAAATAATGATGCTCTCCGACCTACTGACCAAGACGAATTTATTGCGGAATCGAAACGTAGGTCCACACGGGTTCATTAGCACCGGTAGAGTACAATAATGATGCTCTCCGACATACTGACCAAGACGAATTTACTGCGGAATCGAAACGTAGGGCCACAAGGGTCCATTGGCGCCTGACCGCGGGCCGCTTGCGGCCCGCGCACCGCCCAAAATACTAGTTATACTATATAAAGTTGAATTACCACTGACTCACTGACTGACTCACTGACTGACATAGAGAAACCTAAAGGGTATACGCCGGGGTGGGGGGGATAAAGTGGACACGGGGTCGTGGAGGGTCGGGTCCACAACCTCCGGGAAAAATCCGAAATTGGAACATCTCCCTACCCTGATGGTCGGATGCCCTGGTATCTCGGAAACTAAAAAAAAATTTTCTAAAGCAGTTGAACTAAAGTTGCAGAGAACCCTGGGACGTTTCAGGGCAAGTTGAAAAAAACATGGCTCCCGAAGAAAAAAACATGGCCGCCATACAAAATTGAAACGTCAGTAACTCGGAAACGGCACGCTTTGGATGGGGAGTGTTTGACCAAATGTCATAGGGAATCGGGAGAGCTACCTGGTGGGGGTGACGAAAATTCAAGATGGCGGATTCAAGATGGCGGCCAAATTTCAAAATGGTCCGAGAGGTCTGATTTTTTGCATCCGGGGGTTTTTGGGGTCCCCGATTCTAATAATGAAAAAAAATTTTGGAAAAGTTTTTTTTTTAATATGGCTGCCATACATTCGATTTTTTTCATACATTTTGGGGGTCGCTTCCGAGCGAATAGGGCGAGGCCGGAGGCCTCGCATCACACTTGCGAGGCCGAAGGCCGAGCCTCAGCTGCGAGGCCGAAGGCCGAGCAGCCCCACTCGGCCGGTGCAAGGTGAGGCCGAAGGCCGAGCCTTGCAGCGGCCGAGTACAATGACACACAATCAAAGTCGGATAGGTCATACTAGCGAGGCCGAAGGCCGAGCCTACGATCGCGAGGCCGAAGGCCGAGCCGCACCGGGGCGAGGCCGTCAGGCCGAGCCACGGTGCGTATAGGACTACTCGATCGATGCAAGGTGAGGCCGAAGGCCGAATCTTGCAGCGGTCGAGTACAATAACTTCTAATAAAACAGACTGCATGATCGAATAAACTGCGGAATCGAAACGTAGGGCCACAAGGGTCCATTGGCGCCTGACCGCGGGCCGCTTGCGGCCCGCGCACCGCCCAAAATACTAGTTATACTATATAAAGTTAAATTACCACTGACTCACTGACATAGAGAAACCTAAAGGGTATACGCAGGGGTGGTGGGGGAAAAGTGAATATGGGGTCGTGTAGAGGTCGGTTCAGAGGGCCCGGGAAAAATCTGACATTGGCGAAAAGTCGAACCCTGATGGTGGTATGCCCTCGTATCTCGGAAACCAAAAAAAATTTACTAAAGCACTTGAACTAAAAATGAAGGCAATCTTGGGAATTTTCAGAAGCAATAAAAAAAAAGATGGCCGCCATACAAAAAAAAAAATTCCATACAAAATTGAAACGTGAATAACTCGGAAACGGTTAAAGTTTTAGATAGTCTGCTTGAACAAAAGTCATAGGGAATCGGGGGGGCTACCAGGTGGGGGTCATAAAAATCCAAGATGGCGGATTCAAAATGGCGGCCAAATTTCATAATGGTCCGAGAGGTCTGATTTTTTGCATCCGGGGGTTTTTAGGGTGTCTGATTCTATTTCTGAAATAAAATTTTGAAAAAGTGTTTTTTTTAATATGGCTGCCATACATTCAAATTTTTCCATACACGGCGAAACCTAAAGGGTACATGGGGGGGTGGGGGGGGGAAAAGTGAATATACGGTCGTATAAGGGGTGTTTCACAGTCTCCGAAGAAAATCCGAAATTGGAACAATTACCTACTCTGATGGTGGTATGCCCTGGTATCTCAGAAACGGTGCTTATTTTTGGTAGAGCGCTTGAACTAATATTTTAGCAACTCTTGGGACCTTTCAGGAGAAATAAGAAAAAACATGACTCCTATACAAAAAAAAAATTCTCCATACAAAATTGATACGTGAATAACTCGGAAACGTTAAGTTTTATAGGGAGTGCGTTTGAACAAATGTCATAGGGAATTAGAAGGGCTACCAGGTGGGGATAAAAAAAACCAAGATGGCGGCCAAATTTCAAAATGGTCGGAGAGGTCTGATTTTTTGTATCTGGGGGTTTTTGGGGACCCCGATTCCAGTTATGAAAATAAATTTTGAAAAAAAAAAAAATTAACATAGCTGCCATATTGCTCGATTTTTTTCATACATTTTAGGGGTCGCCGCAGAATGACTTTTCGCAGATACTTGCGAGGCCGGAGGCCGAGCCCCAGCTGCGAGGCCGAAGGCCGAGCAGCAGCAGTCGAACGGTGCAAGGCGAGGCCGAAGGCCGAGCCTTGCAGCGGTCGAGTATAACTATATTCGAAGTCGAACAGGCGAGGCCGCAGGCCGAGCCCACCGATGCGAGGCCGTAGGCCGAGCTCCAACTGCGAGGCCGAAGGCCGAGCAGCAGTACTCGAACGGTGCAAGGCGAGGCCGGAGGCCGAGCCTTAGGCCGAGCCTTGCAGCGTTCGAGTACAACCAAATTCGAAGCCGGATAGGACACACTCGCGAGGCCGAAGGCCGAGCCCACAGACGCGAGGCCGAAGGCCGAGCCACAGCTGCGAGGCCGAAGGCCGAGTCCCAGCTGCGAGGCCGAAGGCCGAGCAGCAGTACTCGAACGGTGCAAGGCGAGGCCGAAGGCCGAGCCTTGCAGCGGTCGAGTACAACCACACACAATCAACTTCAGGGCACCCCAACTTCAGGGCACCCCGACTTCAGGGCACCCACAAACGCGGGCCGCTTGCGGCCCGCGCACCGCCCAAAATACTAGTTTAAAGTAATAAAGCTAGTTATACATTTTTAATGTAATAATGTGTATTCACAACACGTTTAGTTCATCTCTAAAACCACCAGAAAATGAGTCAGAGGAGTGTTCTAAAAATTTACATTTAATGAAGGCGTAAGTACGTACGCACTGCGTCTGTCGACGTAATATGTTCAGATAAATTTGCATTTTTATGAAATGTTTCCCAAGATCTCTAACCAACCGTCTCAAGCAGGAAAATAATCCACTCTGCCTGAGACAAAAATTGTCTTTGAAAGAGCATAGAATATTTTTATTCTAAAACGCATGTTAAAAGATACGATTGCATTCGGTTCGACGTTTTATATACGCTGTGAAAGTCAGGAAGGGGTTGGAAACTCCGCTACTTGGCAAATGTCCAAAGCTAACCGTCAGCTTAACTTAGGCAGGAGTTTAACATTTTTCTAGATTTTTATTCGATAGATTTGCTTGTATTGGCCTAAGATTTATTGATATTATCAATGCGGTTGTGATGTAGCTTTACTAGCTGGGGCCCTATTTGGACGTGTGAGATATTAACTTGGTCACTGTCTCTCTCGTTTTAAGAGTCCGCAGAGTGAGAGTGGTACCAAGATTATATCTCACGCGTCAGAATAAAGTTGTGATGTAGCTTTACTAGCTGGGGCCCTATTTGGACGTGTGAGATATTAACTTGGTCACTGTCTCTCTCGTTTTAAGAGTCCGCAGAGTGAGAGTGGTACCAAGATTATATCTCACGCGTCAGAATAAAGTTCCATGTCTTAACTGTGATACGACTGGCAACCTATTCTTGACGCGTGAGATGAGATCACTTTTACTCCTATGGCTTTTCAAACGAGGAAACAAGGACTAGAAAATATCTCAAATTAGAGCAACAGCTTTCCAGACCAGTCTTCTTAAGGGAGTTTACACATCAAAGCCACCGACAGCCGCCGATTCGAAGTCGGTGGCAATGTTTTTTGACGATTTGGCTGCCAACGGTCATATTCCAATAGAATTCAAGCCGCACACGTCATATTGCCGGGCTGTGTCCGTTGTCGGGCTGTATCGGCGGGATTATATTTATTTTTATATTTATTATATTACATTTATTTTTGTTGGATTCTTATAAATGACCTAAATACTTTGCCACCACATTACGAACTATGTAAACTTTATAAATCTAGAATGTTAAATGATTAAAATACCACAGATATATATGTACATACATATCACGCCTTTATCCCGAAGGGGCTGGCAGAGGTGTAATACAACACCCACACTTCGCCGGACGATATTCAGTCCCAAATGTGACTGGGGGCGAGCCTATCGCCATACACCGGGCTCCATTCATGTAACAGATGACATACATACATACATAAGACCACAGACAAATGATATTAAAGACCACAGTTTTTATAATTTTCTATAGTCTTTTAACAACTTTTAATAATTTGACTGGCTCAGTTGGTAGTGAATCTGCCTTCTAAGCTGCGGGGCGTGGGTTCGATACCCACCTAAGACAACCAATCATAACATATAGTCTCGCCGTCCTCCGAAAAGACTGGCAGAGGTATAATACAAAACCCACACTTCGCCGGACGATTTAAAAAACATTCATTCAGACAAACATTCATGTGATCATCACATGAATGTTTTTGTGTTTGTTCGATGTCTGGGTGTTGTTAATCCTACTATTATTATAAACGCGAAAGTTTGTAATAATGGATGGATGGATGGATGGATGGATGGATGGATGGATGTATGTTACTCTTTCACGCCAGAAGGGCTGAACAAATCTGGATGAAATTTGGCACTGAGATAGATTATAGTCTAGAATAGCACATAGGATACTTTTTAACCGCGGGTGAAACCGCGGGGCGCAGCTAGTATCTATATAAGTATGTATTAAAGTATATATGTATGTACATCAGTCTCTAGCAGCCATAGTAGCTAAGCTTTGCTTAGTTCGGGGTCGGGCGACTGTGTGTAAAAATGTTCCGAATTTATTTAATTTTATTTATTTATTAATAATCGTTACCACATTTGGATCTAAGATTGATAAAGTAAGCTGATGCACTCAGCTAAATAATACAAGTAGAAACAAATGTTATTAAAAACTGTTTAGAAATTGTAGAACTATTAAAGGCGCTTAATCGTGGTTAAAATCTAAGGCAATTCTGTTTTAAAAACGCTTTTTCTCACAACACCTCATTAAGTACTCAACTTGTAGAGCTTGTGCAAGAGCTTTTCAAAAGCTTTGTTGTCTTTCAGTTTGTAGAATAATGTACTTCATAATCAACATTCGTGTTTCTAAACTAGAACAAAGTGAAGGCTTTTCTACTTCATAGTTTATAAATACTTTGTGTACTTTTAGTTTATTCATATAAACCTTTTGACTTACTACTAATTTTCTGTGTTTCAAATTACTTCAAAGAATAACAAAGTATTTTGAATGTAAAGTATGTACTCACTTATAGTATCATGCTAATCCGGGATATAAATAAATTAGGTACTTCCATTCCAACTTCATCAAAATTCGTTTATCTACCGTACATACCTGTAACCGTACTTTTGGCAAGTCCATCCATCCATCAGCCATAGGACGTCCACTGCTGGACATAGGCCTCCCCCATAGATCTCCAATAAGACCGGTTGGTAGCGGCCTGCATCCAGCGCGATCCTGGGGCCTTGACAAGGTCATCCGTCCACCTTGTGGGTGGACGTCCTACGCTGCGTTTGCCGGTACGTGGTCTTCATTCGAGAACCTTTCGACCCGATCGATCATCAGTCCTTCGTGCTATGTGCCCTGCCCACTGCCATTTCAACTTGTCAATCCGCAACTTACTCAATACTCAATAATTTAATGCTTCTATTATGGTACATGCAATTCTTAAAGGTACTCGTAAACCACATAAAAATGTATTACATCATGACCCTGATTGGGTATGGCATCAACATTGTTTGGACTGGATTTAATTCTATTTAATATTTGTCAGGTAACTTAGTAAATATTTAGTACATTCACCTGTGCCTATTACCTGGTGCCTTTTGGTATTGGTACTAGGTATAGGCACTATTTATTATTGTTCTGCAGTAGCGGCTACAGTCGTGCTTCGAAATCTGTAAATGTTGGTCACACTTACTTTATTACTAACTACGCCCCGTTGTGTTATCCGCGATTTAAAAGTAGCCAATGTCTTAATGGAAGCGATGACAGTTTGGTTGGAGAAGGCCTGCTTCTCAAGTCAGAGGGAGCGGGTTCGAACCCAGCCGACGACACGCATCAATTTGTTCATTATGTGAACATATATTATGTGGGTATTGTATGTCATCTGCTAAATGACTGGAGCCCGGTGTATGGCGACAAGCTCGCCCCCTGTCACATTTGGGACTGAATATCGTCCCGCGAAGTGTGGGTGTTGTATCACACCTCTGCCAGCCCCCTCGGGGAAAGGCGTGACGATATGTTATGTTATGTAAAAACAGCTATAAATCGAGATGACTCAGCGTCGTTTTCGTATACGCGCGGGCCTTAGACATGTAACTTTTTTTTTCAAAAGTAAGTATATGGTTTTGACAACATTCGGCAACTACATTTCCCATGTTTTGTTTATCCGGTGTAAAAGCGATGGCAGCCTAGTTGGGAGAAGGTCCGCCTCTCAAGCCAGAGGGAGCGGGTTCGAACCCAGCCGACGGCACGCACCAATTTGTTGCGATTTGTATTACATCTCTGCCAGCCCCCTCGAGGGCAAGGCGTGACGATATGTTATGTTATGTGTTAATTCAGGGAATTAACACATAACACATAACTTTCCCTAAAGCTTTCTTTCTCTAGCCAAATTTCATCAAAGATCCGTCCATCCGTTTGAGCGTGAAGAAGTTACTAAACAAACATACTCACACAAACTTTCGTATTTGCAAATTTTCCAAAAACTGACTCGGTAAAAAAACTGTATAATTATTGAATCTGCTCACAAATTTTCAAGAGAATCGGTTGAGAAATGCGATGTAGAATGTAGAGGAGACAGATTTGTTTGTTTGTAACGCTTTCACGTCTCAACTACTCAACTAATCGTCTTGAAATTTTGCATACATGTTGTATGGGGTACAGAAAAGGACACAGGGTACTTATAACCTGAAAAAATAAACGGTTCCTACCTAGTTGCCTACATAAATGTCTCTGAGGGTACTTCCCTAATTTTCTATTCAAAACAATCCTACCCAGCGAAGTGCAAACAAACACAGTTGTCTTAAAGCTGAGTGCACACAAGCCACCTGCCCAGGCTAATTGCCGGGTACGTTAACTAGATTTAAGTTCAGAATCTGGTTACGTAACGTTTAACGAATTCAGTCCTCTTAGTTAGAATTGTTGCGACCATCCTTTTGGAGGAAGGGTGACAAACAGGAAATAGGGACGCGCTGAAAATTTCTTCGGATTATTTTGCAACATAAAATTTTATTCAAAACTTGATTAAATATTGCTCAAACTCATTACAATATGTTTTTATACAGCAAAATAATTTGTAAAAAGTGTTTGCTACAAATTATTTTGTTTTTTTTAGATTAAATTATTATTTTTAGATTATTTTGTTTTTGTATGGCAATGAAATGTTTTCTGCGAAGACAAAAAAAGTAACACTTAAGTAGATAAGATAAAGAAGACTTTATCTTCTTAACTTATGTCTAAATGGGTAAATAAACACGATAATATTTATTTTATAACTGTTTTTCATATCATAAAACTAGAATATGCGTTGATAGCCTAGTTGTAGAAGGCCCGCCTCTCAAGTCAGAAGAAGTGGGTTGAAACTCAGCCGACGCGACGGCACGCACCAATTTGTTCATTGTGTGAACATATGTGCGTATTGTATGCTTAATTCATTCATTTACTAAATGACCAACCCAGTGTGTAGAGACTCGCCCCTTGCCTCATTTGGGACTGGATATCGTCCGGCGAAGTGTGGGTATTGTATTACACCTCTGAAAGCCCGCTCGGAGGAAAGACGTGACAATAAGTTATGTGAAACTTCTAAAATAGAAACGAAAGGTCACTCTACTCGCATGTTAACAATCGGCTATACCATGAAGTCACTGTAAGGAGTTAAATTACTGAGGTTTACTTTGTGCATACTTAGCCATGCAAGATTTTGAACGTTTTGCATTTATTAGCGCCTTTTACAGGGGTAAACAACTTTGATTTCTTTTAAGCCTTTAAGCCTTTCTCCCCCCCTCAAAAAAGAGAGAGGTAGAAATAGTGTCTTAAGAATTAAAAAATAGTGTCTAAAGACAGTACAAGTAAAGACGTTTTTTTTACGTTATTGCCACAAAAACTCAAAATATCTTGTTATATGCCTTATGTGGCAAACAAGCTAACGGGCTGCTTGGTGGTAAGCAATCACAGTTACTTATAGAGGGCCATCACAGATACGTTGCCGACCTTTAAAGACTCTATTGACGGCTTTTCTGAAGAGATGTTGTAGTAGATAAAATAAATGTAAAAAGATTTAAAAAATGTATTATTAAAGTGTATATTAAAATTATTCAATGTACTCGTATTATATTTTAAACCAGAAAATCTGCTGCTTTTGTATTTGTATAAGTAAATATTAACAGCTGTTTTAAACCTCTATTTTATAGATAATGGCATATTAACCTTCGAGTTAAACATATGCGTATGATAATAACTTACATTAAAGCATTATTACGCGTATTATCAAGAATAAATTTGACAAAGTGCTCGTAAAATTTTCATTTAACCGACGCAAAGGTAGAGACATGAAAATCGTCAAAGTGGCGCATATTTTAAAGCCAGATTTTGTGACGAAAACAAGAATGTAGATATAGCATAAAACATTTGAAAACATTTTTATTAATGTTTTCAAATGTTTGTTCAGGATTAAAGTGTTTTCCAAATATTTAATCTTCATATTGTTACGAGTAGGGTAAGAATAAAAAGAATAAAACGTCAATGTATCCGAAGATTCACTTTATTCACCAATTACACACACACAAACACTGTTACACTACAATAGAACACTACTCGTACAATGACTTCGATATTAGCACATCGAACGCGTAATCAAAACTGACTGCCGAGTCGTCGGTCGTCCGCGTATTTATACAGTTTTAAGATATCCAGAAAATTTGATTAAACAATAGCGCAAGGACACAAAAAGTTGTTTATCACGCGGAGCCACGCGTTCAATCAAGAACATTCGGACTGTACAAAAGATTCAAGTAAACAACCTACTATTCAATAGATAAAAACATTACAAAAACGGTGCACAACGGTGATTTTAACAATGGGACGCGCGACTCGAGTGGCTACTATTGCCTAATCTGCGTTACCTATCGGTAGTTGTAAACATTGCCACAGATTAGCGTATAGTTTCTGCATCGGCTACGACTGGCGGCGTAACAATAAATATATTTACCCTTTTACTAATAAACGTTGTACCTACTTTTAACAACGAATTAGATATAACAGTATTTTGTCTTCTTCTTTCTTTAAAAGTTGTTAATTAGTTCGAATAAGACAAAACACTGTATTCATATTCCGAGGCTATACAACGTTAATTAGTAATGCTGGGGCTACGGCGCGCGATAATTCGTGTCGCGTTGTCGCGTTAAAATCATCGTTATCGGTGGTCGGCGATGTTCTTGTCTACATTAGCAGTCAACTTGTCGCCTTTTTGCAGAGTTGACGTGGGCGATAATTCACTAGACACATCGCCGAGTGCCAAAACTAGCCGCCTGCACTTTTCACGATAGCCCGAATTATTGTTGAAAGCCGCTAATGTAGCCGTAGCATTTGTTTGTTTGTTTGTTTGGCGGGGCATTTTCCGCACTAAGCCACTTGATTGGGCCATAACGTAGCATAAGGAGGTTATTATTTAAAATAAAATTAAACAATATATTTTGTGTCCAGCGTAGTGTGGGTATTGTAGTACACCTCTGACAGCCTCTTCAGGGGAAAGGTAAGTGAAATATGTATTTTATTATGTTTGTTGGCGTCACTTGTCTTTACACGAAAATTATTAAGGAGATATTGAGTTTAACTCTAGTTCCGATATATTCCTAATTTCGATAATGTCTAGTCTAATAGTTCAGAGCAAATTATTCAATTATAATACGAGTATTATCACTGTTAGTGAGCAATTAACGTTTGTAGGTCACATTAAGGTTTGGTACAAGTAACAAATTAAAATATTAAGTATAACATTATTAAAATATGAAACAAAACTTTATTATTATTTTTTAATTAAGTCCCCTATTCGTGATTGACAGTGCAAAATTTGTCGAATTTCCAAATGATGAGTTCTTAATTGTCTTCTAATTAGGCTCGTCCTGGAACAAACTAATTTCACTTAGCTGTAACAGATAATAGAACTTTAAAATGTAACAGTTTGAGACAAATATAATTCGAGCAAGTGTATTTAGCTCTGACGTTGTTTAACGGAACGTGTGCGATATGTGATACCTACATTTGAAAGCATTGCAGTCATTTTCAGGAGAACGGCGTTGCCTTACTTTTCCTTAACGGTTTAGTTACCATTTTAATCCGACTGCGCCAGAAGGAGGGTTATGTTTTTCGAGTGGAATGGATGGACGTATATTTGTATGTATGAGGTTTCCTTGGCACGCCCTACAGCCTAAACAGCTTGATGGATTTCGAAATGTGAGTTGTCATTTGAATCGTCATGATAATGGAAGTGACATATTTATGTTACTTATGTTAATATACTTGTACTTTGTGTGTTAAATAAATAAAAAACAAAATAATAATGTTACTTGTAATATTCGAACTGTCATAACATTTGTCTAGTTTGGACAAAGATTACATTTTTTCACATTAAAATGTGAAAATCTATTAGGAGGAGTAAATTAAGGAGTAGGATTAAATTAGCTTTCTACAATAAAATTTCATTTTCTTAACAAGTAATAATTGTTAATCCGATCTATCTGCACTTAGCCTACAGATTGTTCCTTGGGATGGAACGTAGGACGATGTAATCCATTTATCAGGTCACGACACGCGTCATGAGTCTCTGATTAGACTTCGGTGATCGGGTAATGACACCAGACAAGAGATTAAATTATACGACGTTCATAATTATCCGACGAAGATAGTGTAAGCTAAGGGATTCCACAAACTTATGTCGCCGACAGCTGCCGACATTAGGTCGGCGGTCTGAAAGTCGCACACGTAATGTAGGCGGGCGTATCGCTGGCTTTGGTAATTTACCTAGAAAAAATTCTACGGATTACATCAGTGAAAAACAAACCATAATTTTAATATTCAATTTCAATTAAATATTCAATTCAATTCAGCTTAATAGGTCGTTGGAAAGTAAAAAATATTATGGCACAATGCTTTTATGTCTAGTTACATAGTAATGGTCGGGTATAGGTCAATCAAGGCGTCTATTTATTTTAAATGTTCCTGTCCATACAGGTTGCCTGGAAGAGATCGCTTTGAGCGATAAGGCCGCCCATTAAAAACTTAGTTAAGCCTTATTTATGTACTTACTATTGTAATTATTTTATGTTTTTAATAAAGAGTTGTTGTTGTTGTTGCTGTTATAGTTCTATGTCTACGTGCAACTACGTGTCTAACTTCTTTGGCTCCAAAATGGCTTTATATTGAAATAAAAATCAATAATCACTACAAAAGTGAATAATGACCACAAACATTCTAAATCAGTCGTAAGCTCTTTCTGATCATCTACACAACAACTTTAAGTAGTAGGAATGTGAAATATCGTTATGCCTTTTCACCGTTGCAAAATAAATCTACTTACAACGTTACTCACGAGTGCGTATGTTCCATATTCAGGAATTAATAATTCCCGTTCAGAGCTCGTTCATTTTGTCACAGAACAGCTAAAATAGCTAAAATCTAACGTACTAGTGCCTATCCATTGATTGCTCGAACGTGACCAAATGGCGACTAATTAACATTACTGCTGTGCCATTATTTTAATGAACTAGCTTTTGCCTGCGGCGACAATAATGTAAGTACTCATTGTAATGATATAACTGTGTTTCCAATAAAAGAAAGTAGGTAAGCAAGTTCCTAACGATAAAATTATTTATAGCTAAGATCGATGAAGGTGGACTATACGGAATTTTATTGAAGTGGAATTATGTAAGAAGAACTGGGGCAAATGCGTCTGTGGGGTAATTGCGTCTTTCGATAATTGCTGACAAACCCTTGACAAATTAGGCAACTAACGCCATCTTGTACAGATTATTGCAACTAAAAAAAAATTTGGTGCTGCCTAATTTGTAAAGGGATGTCAGTAATTCTCGAAAAACGCAATTGATGCATTTGCCCCAGGTGACCCTTTATTTGGAAATGCCATGCAGACTTGTTTTACTTTTCTACAACAAGATTGCTCCTGATTCAGAAAGTGATAGGAGCTTTTCGATTTTTTTTCATGCTTGCTGCTACGATATTCTAATATCAGAGCCGTAGCAGAGCCTTCGTAGTCTTCGTAGCTGTCGCAGTATCGTAGTATGGCTACGATGCATACTATCTAAGTTCGCCGCTACAATTGTATTTAATTCGCACAACCAAATTCAAAAGTGCAAATGCTTGTAGTGGCTTAAACTCATATTGAAGTCAACAATGTGTGACCTGCTTAACAAAGAGAACGCATTTGTAAAGGAAATAGTTTCCCAATACTTCAATAGTGTATTTGAAATAAGCAACAAAGATACAGTCAATATCTCACAAGACCAGCCTATTCAGCTATTTCCTGTACGGACAAACGTATCGAGGATAAGTCACAGTTCAATAGATGGATAGATATAGGCCATCGATCCGGATCTTCGATGGACCGTGATACAGAGAGCGTATTACGAGCGGTCATCCGATAATTTAAGGGTATCCGTAGTTGCGGTCCGGTAATTGTCCGGAATTGTCCGAATTTGGACGTTGGAGCGAGTCACTTGAGCAATTATGTGGTGATTAAAGTGATATGGGGATTAAGTGCGGTCACGGATCATTTGTCTCATTGATTCGAAGTGCGAAGTGAATTGGCGGCTGTAGTCACTGATGACAATGGTGGGATCATTTTTATTTTTAAACTAGCTGCACCCTGCGGTTTCACCCGCGGTCAAAAAGTATCCTATGTGCTATTCTAGACTATAATCTATCTCTGTGCCAAATTTCATCCACATCTTTTCAGCCGTTCTGGCGTGAAAGAGTAACAAACATCCATACATACAAACTTTCGCTTTTATAATATTAGTAGGATAAATAAACTGTGCACAACATAGTAGTGAATTGGTGCACTGATGACAATGAATGAATCATTTTTATTTTTAAATAAATAAACTGTGCACGGCACAGAAGTGAATTGGTGGCTGTAGTCACTGATGACAATGGATGAATCATTTTTATTTTTTAAATAAATAAACTGTGCACAATACAGAAGTGAATTGGTTGCTGTAGTCACTGATGACAAGAGTTGGATCATTTTTGTTTTCAACAAATAAACAGTGCACAGCGCAGAAGTGAATTGGTGGCTAAAGTCACTGATGACAATGAATGAATCATTTTTATATTAAATAAATAAACAGTGCACAGCACAGAAGTGAATTGGTGGCTGTAGTCAATGATGACAATGGATTAATCATTTTTAGTTTTATTTGTGAAAAAATAAACAGTGCACAGCACAGAGTAAATCTTGAATAGTTGGCTCATAGTATAACGCGTAGATTAGTTGAAAAATGTTTGGTTCTTAAAGTTATAAATAAATAAATACGGAACACTTCCACACACGGTCGCCTGACCCCAAACTAAGCAAAGCTTGTACTATGGCTGTCAGAGAATGATTTACATACATATAAGTATATTTTTGAATACGTACTTAAATAGATATTTCACACCCAGATATAGAACACACACAAATGTTCATCACATAAATGTTTGCTTTAAGTGGGAATCGAACCCACGCCGCCAAGCTCAGAAGGCAGGTTCACTACCAACTAAGTCACCTGCACCGGGGCAGTTATACCTCGCACGACAGCTCTTGTAGCTCTAGTTTAGAAAATACGTGCTTAAATTAAATGCTAGATAACTTGATAAGAGTTGAAATAGAGTCGTAACTCGCGTGCTATGCACTTTTTTCAAACTCTCAACTTATTCTGCACTAAAGCTTCATACATCTTAATTTTTTATCTAAATTTTCGCCACTGGAATACGCAATTTAAGTTTGAACGTAAAATCTTCCTTACGGTGTGAAAAATTCACGACCAAAAGTTCAGAGGTAGTATAAACTTTAGTTTTGATTAAGTCACGTCATTTTACTTGGGATCTGTTTTATAATTATTTTTGAGTTTTGTTTTAAGAAAATAAGGCATAGAATCCATTAAATAAACTCGTGCCTTTTCCAAAAAATTTAGATAGATATATTTATGTAGATAGATAGATCTATACCTGCTAAGTTAGCTTCTTCTTTCAAGAAATAAGGTTATTGGCGTACAAAATAAACAGTGCATTCGCTGAGCAAGACTAGTGCTTGAATGTATTTTCAATAGGAAGTTTCCAGCGGTTTATTTTATTATTGCATAGGAAATTGAATTCCTTGAATCCGGTAGATTACGCGAGAAGCGCGTTCCGCGTATCTCGCAAATTGTGGATCCTATTCTTGATACAAACACTTTTAATACTCGTGTATTTGCTCACTTATTTTAAATTACAAATAATAACTTTTATAAACTTATATTAAGAGTAAAAACTTTTCATTTTATTCGTTTTTTATCGGATACATTTAGGTGAGTGTGCATCTGGTTTGCATTACCTTATTCTCCCTAGCCCGTTCTTTTATAAAACAACCAAGAGTACGAAAAAGCGGCATCGTTTTATGGTCGACATACCAACAACACGCACAAATCGCTTTGGTTCTTCTTTTCTTATACGGACCGCTAGAGTGTTTAATACTCTGCCAGAGTGTGTGTTCCCTGACACTTATAATCTGGGCGTCTTCAAGTCTCGAGTGAATCGGTTTCTTCTAGGCACGCGTGCTCCATCGTAGGCCGCATCACTGCTTATCATCAGGCTTGTTGACGGCCAAACGCAAGCTATTAAGTTTATTAATAAAAAAATAAAAAAGTGTCTTTGTATGTTTGTAACGAACTCAAGAACTACGTCCGAATTAAAAATCTCTTTTACTATCAGAAAGCGACATTATCCTTGAGTAGTATATAGGCTATGAAACGCGAGCGAAGCCACTGGCAAAAGAGCTAGTCTTAAATATTTTCAAACTAAAATTTCTTTGCAGTAATAGGTAGGTAGTTAAGTACATACCACCAGATCAGTTAGTAGGTACCTTTTTACGAACTAACCAAAATTAATAAAAACAATATACTACGTTTTAAACATTTTTTTTACTAGTAATAATTACACCTGACTAGAAAAATTTAAAATATCTAAACGCAGATTTTTTAATCTAAACTACCAGTGAATCATAAAGCAGATTTGCTATCGAACCATAATATTATTATCTCCGGTATTTACATGGCGCAGCGGAAATTTCAAAATTTCGACTTGATTTTCTAGGAAATACCTTCCCAGTTACTCCACGTACTGCACAAGTCCCATTAAAGTTGCACCGGTAGAGCTTATCTGCTTTGAGAGCAAAACTTGTAATTTCTATTTTGTATTAAAATAGATATCCTCATGTATCGAATAATGCTTCAAGTCGAAGCTTAAGTTAAGATAAGAATTTTCCATTGTTCGCTCAAGTTAGAAGACAAGTTAAGATTCTTTAAATTAGTTGTGACCGTCAAGTAATGAAAGTGTAGTGCTTTTAAGATTTCAACTTAACTACAAAATGAAATTAGATAGCGTATATTTTTTAGAC
Organism: Peribatodes rhomboidaria; assembly: GCA_911728515.1. Lineage (NCBI taxonomy): Eukaryota > Metazoa > Arthropoda > Insecta > Lepidoptera > Geometridae > Peribatodes > Peribatodes rhomboidaria. The sequence continues at coordinate 9,391,434 of OU452175.1, read as the reverse complement.
AAAACCAAGTGTTTCAAAATGTTGAACAAATTTAAATCTCTGAACATACAATTATTTTAGAAAACATCGTTCTTAACACGAATTAGGGGTTAACCAGAGGTACTTCACAAGTTTCTAACATAGCCACAAATTAATACCATTCCAAACAATTTGATCAAACAAACAGAAAATTTCGCTCACACGAAAAACAATTTAACTCCAATGTAATTAGATTTAATCGACAAATTGAGTATTTTAACCCTTATTAATTAGTCGCGAAGGTTAGGCGGGGTGCCTCCAAGCGTGATATTGATATTAAATTTAATAAGCGGAGTACTTAACCGAATTCTTGCTTTAGATATTTTGTCTCTTGATACGTTTGGGGATGATTTTGGGGATAATTTGGCAGATAAAAGTCTCATGAGTGTAATTTTGTTCTTGTAGCATTAAAAGTGAAACTGGTTGAAATGTTCGTTGTAGGTATTATTATATATATATATATAATAATACATATATATATATATATGGTAGGTATATATTTTATCTACTACGTTTTACATAGTTATAATACAAAGATAATAGTACTTATTAAACATTCGAAAGATTTTTTTTTAAATTTTAAATTATACTTTAAGGATCTTTACTCTACACTCTGGGACCGTGACCTTTGTTAACAAAAATCTAAATTATTATTTAAGCGAAATACAGGTACACATAATTCGAAAGTTTGGAGGGATGGGTGGATGTTACTCAGAACGGGTGAACGAATCTGGATGAAATTTGGCATAAAGATAGATAATGGAATAGCACATATTATGATACTTTTTAACCGCAGGGCTAGAACAAAGATTAGAGCAATTTCGTTAGAAAGAATGTATCTATCAATTTTTTAAATTAGTTATCTGATGAAATCATGGTTTTACAAATTAGTACTTCATAACTCAGTTGATACTGTAATTTTTTATACTTAAAATTAATAGTAGCAACATGTTGCTACTATTATTTTTATTATTACATTGTTATTGACAATCTCTGCTGAGACTCTGTGCTGTGCAGATTTATTTATTAAGTCTTATATTCATCCACACCTGCAGCAGATTACCTAGTAAATTACTTTTTTCTTGAGTAAATTACATACTAGCTGCACCCCGCGGTTTAACCCGCAGTCTCACAGAAACCGTTTATTTTTTCAGGAAAAATACAATAAGTCCTTTTCTGTACCCCAGACATGTATGCCAAATTTCAAGACGATTGGTTGAGTAGTTGCGACGTGAAAGTGTTACAAACAAACAAACAAACACACAAGACAACAAACTCACTTTCGCGTTTATAATGAAATGAAATGAAATGAAAATGTTTATTAGCTACAATATATACATACTACACATAAGAAAAATACACATAAATTATAAAACTTGGTAGTAATATAACATGCAGAGGAGTTTAAAAAAAAAGAGGTAAATTAACAACAGTTTCCTCTAGTGAGGAAACTGTTGTTAATTTATCTCTTTTTCTTTCACAGGCTTTGCCACTAGGCAAAGCCTGTGAAAGAAAAAGAGAGTGTGTCGAGGAATCCTGTTAGCAAAAAGTTTTTATACACATAATGATCCTCTGTCGACATAAAGATGTTACAAAAAAAGGAAAAAAACTTACATACCTAGACAAGTTACAAATTGATAAATATATATATATATGTATATCCTACAATAACAATGAGTGCATAAGAAACTATAATAATAAAAGTGATTTATGAACGAATGGTATTACAAGTCTATAATATAAATATAAAATATTAGTTAAGATAAGGATTAATCCGGATAATATCTACCTGGGTGATCAGTAGACTCCATTTATATTTCACAAAATCCGAATCCGCAATCCAAGAGCAAATTATTACATTTCTCGCGTTCAAGACATGGAAATGAGCGTTTCGTAGACGGCTAGGAGTCTTATCGCAACCACAAGCGAGCGCGGCGAGTAAGCGCAATCGTGCATACCGACGTTACTGTACCTACTTGTACTTGCACAATGTAGCAGTTGAATTTCACAAGCTCACTTAACATTACATCTTCCATTAGATAGTGTTTTGTTTCACATCGGAACAAAAATTTTACCAAAATAATTTATGTATTTATTTTTATTTTTATTGGTTAAGGTACAAAAATAATTACCAAACTAAACTTCTAAATTTAAATAAAATAATTTGGAAGCAACATTATAAATTTGCTAATCCAAACATTGTACACAGCGTTGTTAAGATAATAAATAAATGAATTCGGGACATTTACACACACGGTCATCCGTTATAAATTTGCTACTCCAAACATTGTACACAGCGTTGATAAGATAATAAATAACAAATAAATAAATAAATGAACTCGGGACATTTACACACACGGTCGTCCGACCCCAAACTAGCAAAGATTGTATTACTGCCAGAGACTGATAGACGTATATATATAAATTTTAAATACATACATAAATAGATATTAGCACCCAGACATAGAACAAACACAAATGTTCATCACATGAATGCTTGTCCTAGGTAGTGGGTGGGCTACCAACTGAGCCACCGAGACAGTCAAACTAATAATAATAATAATAGATAACTCATATTTTCTTAAAATAACGTCAACTACTTACATATTTGTACTTAGAAGATTGTTTTTTAATTATACAAAGTTAGATGAAAATTATCGATGGAAAAACATGGAATATGGAATTGAGCGTTCCATAGACGGCTAAATGCTTTATCGTAACCACAACCGAGTAAGTTAGCGCAGTCATGCATTCCGAACCAAAGGAAGTGTTCCTACTTGTAACACAGTAGAAGTGGAAGTTAACAAGTTTACTCAAGACTTTACTTAACCCTCTTCTAGTAGTGTTTTGTTTCTTATCGGATTATAAAGGAACTAGCTGCGCTCCGCGGTTTCATCCGCGGTTAAAAAGTATCCTATGTGCTATTCTAGACTATAATCTATCTCTGTGCCAAATTTCATTCAGATCAGTTCTGGCGTTCTGGCGTGAAAGAGTAACAAGCATCCATCCATCCATCCGTTCTTACAAACTTTCGCGTTTATAATATTAGTAGGATAGTAGTCAAAGTCAAAGTCAAAGTCATAATATAATTATAATATAGTCACTTCAATAGGGTAAGTACATACAGTTCTTCATTATATAAATTAGTTATGCCTATTTGTCAGATAACCTGACATGTGAATATGTTAAAATTAATACATACATATTATAATTATAATCGAATTATTAGTATTTTAAAATTATTTAAGTCAGTCAATATTAGGATCAAATTAAAAATTTTATAATATTATTGATAGTTGTTACAAAGGTATTTCTTTGACTGTTTAATTTGCTGTAGTGTTGTTGAGGTATTGCAATGGCGCCGCTCTTTAGGGTTTTGTAGTAAACTAAAAAGCCCTTATAGTGTCACCGTGTCCACCTTTTTGTTTGCTTTAATGCTGTATATGTTTTTAGAGGTAGCTGGTTTTTCAGAGTAAAGATACAGCCCTACATAAAAAGCGGTTGAAACACATACACACCTGGAAGAGATGTAAAAATGCATGGTAAGTAAATTGAAAAGGAAAGATTACGGAAGCAAGTCAGCTGTGCCATTCCACGTCCGTTTTTTAAAGCAAACTACGTCAACGATTCGTTTAAGCATCGGCTGTGGTTAGCTGAATTAATGAGAATAAATGAATGAAAGACAGCTTTCCGTCAAGACATTAAGAGGGCCGCGACGTTCTGAAATTTCCATACAAACGCACTACTCAAATTTCTTGAAAACCGTTTGTCAGATTATGATGAAATTTAGCATGTACAATTAAATTAACAAAATCTTCGCCCCTATGTTCTTGGTTTTTTTTTTAAAACGTTCTCAAGCGAAAATAGAGCTATGAAAAATATCCGCATTTTAAGGGGTCACTTTAGACTGATTTATTCAATAGGCAGACAAAGCAAATCAAAAATTCCATTACATAGTGAGGTTGTCTACATCATTAGCTGTTAAATGAATCAATAATACAAGGGAAATTTTTAGTTACTTAAGAATGATTACAGTAGTGCAAAAGTCATAAAAAAAAATGAAATTACACTTTGTCACTCTGTAGGTAAGTTTAGAGGCTCGTCAGTATCATTACTCGCTCTCTTTACTCGCCTTCTTCTTCTAGACGAAATGGCGATAGAATACCTTAAGCCAATGCGAAGTTAGTCTAGGTCGCCTAGGTCGAAATTAGTTAGGTCGCCGGACTCTTAATTTACTGAGCGAGATATTTTGCTCTAAGTAAAATAATTTACGTTTACGTTCGTACTGGTGTTACTGGGTTTGTTATTCTATGGCAGTGCAGCTTGACAATTTTGCTTATTATAACATTGTAACACACCAACTGTGTGCTCACAGTAGATACTGTTGCTTGTGCTAACTGGATTATTCTGTGATACTTTTAGCTAAGTACACAAACTTTATGAGCAAGTATTCTGGAACATTACATTTAAAACACGCTGTTAGCCACTTGGTCTCTTTTTAGGTCGTGTCATCACTAAGCTTGGAACTGGAATATAAATAATCCAGATCTCAAAAAATATTTCATATTATGGTCATAACGCGGTTATCGTGCTTCATAGCTTGCAAAAATGTGTGAGTAATGTAGGTAAGCGTTTGAGTATGTTTGTTTCCAACCAACTCTGATCGGAAACTTACATATTTATACTAGCTGCGCCTCGATGTTTCACTCGAGACCCCTCAGAAACCGTTCTTTGAAAGTGAGAGTGAAAATATCCTTTCATTTTTAATTTCCGCGATTTTGAAAAAAATCCAAAAACTAACTAGAAAAAATATATATATATATACTAGCTGCACCCCACGGTTCTACTCGCGGCCCCTCAGAAACCGTTCTTTGAAGTGAGAGCTGAAATATGTATTTTTTTTCCAAAAATCATTTTCGCGATATTGAAAAATTTCCAAAAACTGACTAGAAAATAACAACTGTATAATTATCGAACCTGCCCACAAAAAATCACAAGAATCGGTTGAGGAAGGCTACCTGGAGGGCTATTCCTGCGCGTGAGATGAGATGAGATTTTATCTTGGGCACTGTCACACTTATGATGTTTCAAACGACAACAAGGACAAAAATAGTGCGATTGAATCTCACTCCGTAAGAATAGCCCTACTGTAGAGGACGACATACATCGGCCGCAATTCTACGGCTCACAGAGCCACTGGTTAAAATTATTTAGAAAGTTAGGGTTAGGATAGCGCTAGTCTTCACTTCGGATTACCACAAGACACTTTCACCCTAAAAAATACGGCTCCTCAAGAAAAGCGAGTGAATCCGTGGTCGCAGCTACTTACTTACACAATTACCTTATCTAACTCGTACAGAAAACAAACAAAGCTAAGGTTTGTTTGAACGATCCAGTAAACACTACAAATACAGCCTGGAGGGCCATAAATATTAATACAATTAGGCCAGTACTCGCCCAAGGGACATGATTTATTGCCAAAAGAGGATAAGGAAGTATTCACATGACGGTACACGTTGGAAAAGTGGATTTTGTATCGGACTTAAGTAATTATTGCCGCTTTTTAAAGGCTTTTTTACATGAACTGTCTTTCCAGTTCCATAATACCCATTAATCTTCTAATAAGTTTCCAATTAAGATGGATAAGTATATTTGAAGTTTCAAATAACAACCGATCATTATAATAAAGTTGAGTTGAAAAGTCACTATCAGATGCAAAACAAGGCTTACGTTAGACAAGTTTTTTTTTGTTGCCAAAGTTTAAGTTTCTTTTTGTAAAAAAAAAGCTGAACCCTTGATCTCTACGCGTTTCTTCATTACGTCTATAGTATATTGACGTAATGAAGTAACGCGTAATGAAGAAACGCGTAGAATGTTAGTCTACACTCCCTTTTAATCGATAACAATCAAAGGTCACCGTGTCCCTAAATTGTAAGTTTAGCGTATTCCCAAATAAGGGAAACGTTGCATGTGAATCGGCAGTTACAACTTACAACGCAAGGCTCGGTATGCCTGTGCGGCAGCAAATAATTGAACTAATGTCCTTAATCACTGTGATTTAACGGTAATTTTGAACATAAAAGTGTATGGGTATTTTATTTTGTTCATTTTATTGGCTTGCTCTAATTTTTTGGAAGGGGAATTGGAAACACTGTACTACTAGCGCCATCTAGTTTCCAATACGTAAAAGACAAAATTGCTCAAAATAGCATTAAGGCGAAACGATGCGGTTAGCTAGGAACACCTGCGCCAATAGATGGCGTTGATGCTGCAATTTGACGTATTTTATTTTTTTATAAATGAAAATGTGCATTTTATTTCATGATAATATATTTACCGCTAATAATGAATTATTTGCTATTTTCTTAGGTTTATCTCAGGTGTATTTTAGTTGTAAAGTACTTGCATATGTGCTAGGCAATATCGCGGGCGGCGGTAGACTACTCACGCATACAAACAAGGCTTTGGTTGAATTCGAACGTGGTTGCAACTATGGGATAATTTCGACGTATCAGATATCTTACAACTTGGCCCAGTGGCTAGAAGTTCCGGGACTAGGTATTTTACGTAACCCTGTTCGATTCTTGCATATCATGTTTCTTTTTGCATTTGTTTTTTGTTCGTAAGTAAAAATCAAATGCTATTCATTAGTGAGCGCATCATTTGAGAACGGTCTGATCGATTATATTCCTATATGTTTTCATGATTCGAATTATGCCCTGCCCTTTATCTACACCGGTGGAACCTGGCGGTGGATCTAAGTGGCCGGAGGGCATATTATGACTGAAAAGTGGAAATGTGTTCGTATGTCCTTATTTCAGGTAAAAATAAAAAACAATCAATAACTGCTGAAGTTGATTTAATTATTAGGATTGATTACGTTTGGATCGATAGACGGATGTTTGTTACTCAATCACGCTAGTAAGGCTGAACGGATCTGGATGAAATTCAGCCAACTAATTCGAAGATTTTTTTTACTTTCTAGCTGCGAACGCTGCCATTTGCACATCACAATGCACATTTCACCAGCTTCGGTAGCATATTGGATATGAGAACTTCGTCGCGCTCTATTTCAAATACGGTGATGTCCTGAGTTGGAGAAATAAAGCCCACAAAATAACATTTCTGACTCATGATTGTTGACAGTAGGATTGATTAGTGGCCAATTTATATCCAGAGGTTCTGATGTTGTGGGCTTTGCCTTAGACTTTTCCGGCTCATATTGTGTATAATTGGCTTCTATGTGATTCTTCTTTATGTTTTCACAGGGTCTGAAGAAAATATAGGTGTAAATTTATAGACAATACACATTTTAGCTAAATCAGAAAGTGATATGATAGTTGGGTGAATGCTTGTTTTCCAAGCAGGAAGGACAAAACAAGTACAGTACCAACCCTGGGTCTTGCACATCTGGGTTTTTTCAAAGGGACTTTGAAAATACTGAAAAGATGTGAACCCAAAATTAATGTGATCAAGACCCATAGAAATCATTTCAACATTTATATTTTTTTGTTGAAATTTTACTCACGCAGAATTTAAAGCAACACTGGAATCGTCTCTTTTCAGATTTTTACACGAACTCGTTTCAGATTTTTCTTGGGACCAGAGTAGTGGTGGTTTCTATAATCTTTTTGAGAAGTACGTGGTTCCATGGTTTATTTTGGATAAATGCCTTATAAATGAACACCGTATAATAGAAACTAAGAAAGACACTCTTTGTTATAAACAAGAAAACCACAAGACGTCGAGAAAAATCATCGACCGAATGGAATGTCAATGCCGCCCACTGAAATGTCAATGTGGGTAAATTGAGATTTGCGGCCGGCGCGCGCAAGCAAAGAAATCGCAATTAGTGTTACCAACTCCAAGAGTTGAAATTATGTTTTCCATGAAAATTATCGTACTTTCAAATAATATTTTCCTTCTCCTACTACTCATTTACTCATAATTATACATATGTATGTAAAGCTATATGAGTAAATGTATAATTCTGTATTTTTTTGTAATTGATTATCGTTTATTTTAATAAGCAAAACTTTCATGGAAATACTTCCACACTCTTCTCACGTATATATTATGTACTAGCAAGTCACTTTACATTCCGATTTTTGCGGCAATTTTTCCAATCTTTTATTCATAAAACCTAGCATTACCAAAAAATCCAAATCGGTACAGCCGTTCCCATATGATGCGCTTACCAACGAATTTTTGATTTAGTTAAAACGATTATATTTAGAAAATAGTGACTACATGTATATTTGGAGCTATATTTTCATAATATTTACATGATGGGATTATAATTATCTACTGTTTTTAATTTAGGTATAATTTTCACTCTTAGTTACCTTCGTTCAAATACTGGCAATACGTTTGTCTAATTCTTCAATATTTGATTTTTGACCTGAACGATGCGAGCGAAATGATAACAGAGAGAAGAGCGGCAACAGCGCTTGACCTGCGTATGCCACAAGCTGGCAACGTCGCGCGTTGTCGCCGTTAATATTACTATTACGTATTCTGTGCCGCTACCAACATAACTAAATGTAAGCGTACGACACTATCTGTGTTCACGCGCACATTGACAAAAATTAACTAAAATTACAATGTAATTTTTGCTACTAATATGTTGTTTTTTTCAACGATATATAATGTACCGCAAATAAAGACCCAGACCCAAGCCAACTTAAGTCATTACAAAGTCAAATAAAACTCTCTTCGCTCATGAATGGTAAAATACTGTATTTTACCAAAGGTCAAATTGACTTGGTCTGATCGGCTTACCTTCGAAATAAATACGTAATTAATTAAACGAGTTTGTAAATACGTCAATAATAGGTGGTATTAATTCATTAGCATTGTTTCTTTCTTATTAGTCCCACAATCCAAATTATACGAGGGTCCGTGTTAGAGACTCGTATATTGTACCGTAAATTGCCAACAATAAAATCGTAACGTCACATGGAGATTAAAATACTGGAAGAGAGGGTCTGTCTGTTACATAACTAAACTTATGTGCTCACTCATAAAATTACTAACACAAAAATGTCGATAGAGACACTAAGAAAAAATATCATTAAGTAAGCTGTTTTTATTAAACTTTAGTTTTCAAACATTAGAAATTGAATAAAAAAAAATCGGCCAATATTTTCCTATTAATACCCCCCAAAAGCAATTTTTATTACTTTCCAAATTATGATTTAAAATACATTACTGATTGTGGTCAAAGGTAATAAAACATCCAGATCCTAACTTTCATAGTTATTATAAATGCGAAAGTAAGTTTGTTTGTTTATTAAGCTTTCACTACTCAAACGACATCGTTATATCATCATTATCGATAAACATCATTCATACTTTTATCAAGGATACACGGTACAGGACTAGGATATTTTTCATCTCGAAAAAAGTTACCATTCTTAGGGACTGCGAGAGAAATTGCAAGGCGCAGCTAGTTCAAAAATCGCTTTATTTTCTAAGTGGAAATGGTCACATCCAGTAAACAAAACAATAGTGCTACACCTCTGACTGAATAAGCAAAATGGAAATAAGGCAGAGGTGAGGGGAGGAGTTGAAACAAGGAGGAGGGGGTCAATGTAATTAATGCTTACGTTTAATTGTACTCGAAATTGGTCGAGACAGACCCTTAGAAATGTGAGATGAGACAGTGAAAAATATAGCGGAAACTTTAGTGCGAATGAAAGTAATGAGATTAAGATTTGTAAAGAACTTTTGAAGATTACTCATAACGTAATTAGAGCTAGAATTTATTAAGCGTAATGTGCTTGTAGGAAAATTTTTACATGCGCACTCAATTACGGAACAAAGAAGTAGTAGGTAAATGCCTCAGTTACCTTTAGAGCCAATTTACGAGGATCTATTTATATAGATACCACTATATTTTCACATTAATGTAAAATATTTTTTTAAATCAATTTTCTCAAAAATATAAATAAATAGTTATATCTCATTGAAGAAGGCGTTACTTTGCGGAAGTTCATCAAAACACACGTTAGAGCGGAAATACACTAGAGATTTGTATACATAACAGTTTAAAAAAAGAAAAAAACGAACGAATGTTCGAATATTATTAGCGATGGTAGCTTAGTTAGAGAAGACTCGCTTCTCAAGCCACAGAGAGCAGGTTCAATCCCAGCAGAAAGCACACACCAATTTGTTAATTGTTGTGAACATAATGTACGTACTAAATGTCATCTGCTACATAACTGGAACCCGTGTGTATGACGACAGGGTCACCCCCTGTCTCATTTGGGAAAAGGCGGTTATGTAGAAAGTTAAATAAAACTAAGTTCATTACATTACCTCCTTACTTGATGTCTTTACCTTATAACTTTTGCTCTAAGTGGATTTGAAACAACAAGAAGTTCTAGCTTAAAATCTGAATATAAATGCTAATACAAACTGATCCATACTTTCAATTCAACTCTTTTGGTGGATTATTAAAATTTCTTACGAATCCTTTAGAAAGTTTTGGAATCCACAGTTGCTTTATTAAATTTATTTTAATGCGTTTCAAGCTAAGTTTGAAATGTAAATCGGCTAATGTTGATCACTACTTATTGAGATCGTTGAAATTTTAGTATTTACATAACAAAAGCCCTAATTGAAGTTGAAATTGGCAAAAGACTACTGTAAAGCTTCGTCCTAACTAAGCATACTACATATGAGCGGCTGACTGTTTGGTCCAGTGAACCCTATCCTTCCTACTAATATTATAAACGCGAAAGTTTGTAAGAATGGATGTATGGATGTTTGTTACTCATTCACGCCAGAACGGCTCAACAGATCTGGATGAAATTTGGCACAGAGATAGATTATGATCTAGAATAGCACATAGGATACTTTATAACTGCGGGTGAAACCGCGGGGCGCAGCTAGTATAACATAAGTAGCCATTACGCTGTCTAATTTGCAGAATGCTAACTTAGCGTGGCTAAGCCCGTGCAATAGAAAAAAAATGAATTGGTCCATAATAGCCATTACGCTATCCTATTTTAGCACGCTAACTCAGCTAGCAATTGGATCGCAAATTGGATATTGCTTTAAATATAGTATCGGAATAACGCGGACAACGCAGTTTGCTGCGTATCGCTTGCTGACTCATGAGCGGCCGATTTTCACTTTGCTTGCTACAGTTATCGATTGCTCCACATTAAGTTTGCTCAATACGCGACTCAGAGTCAGTTAGCCGAGAGTCAGCAATTCCTAATTTGCTTAGTCGTAACGTGAAGGTTAGCGAGTATGCCAGTTGTTAATGCTTCACACTGAAACGACTCTACTGGTTTGAGTAAATTTTAAAATGGAAAACCCATGGAAAACCATTACTCTCGAATAACATAATATTATTTAAAATAGTCTTGAATATTGGTAGAATAAATTAATACTGTAAGATAGTGGGTACCACAACTATGGAATCCAGAACATATTTGAAAAGATACAAAACAAGTAATAACTTTAAAATTGAAAAAACCTCCGAAACCAACACTCGGGAAGAACACTCCCGACCAATTAAAAAGAAATAATAATAATTTAAAAAAAACAGAACTGGTTTATCTGTTCGAGAGCTACGATACCGCAGACAGTCACACGCTCTCACACTCACACACACACACACACTCTCACACATACAAGACACGTCAAACTTATAACACCCCGTCGTTGTTGCGTTTGGGGTTAAAAATAGGAAACAGCGGCAATTAAACAATATTTATTTGTAGTTATATTCATTATTACAGAGCATTCATTTAATCCTGTTCTGTTCTACGGTCAGGGCCCGTTCCGTGACATCTTATTGTAATGATTGTTATGTTCAACCGCAGACGCTGCGCGACCGCGAACGTATTGCGCGGCGATACGATCTGCTACGAGTTTTTACGAGTTGCGCAGCTTCAGCGGCTAAACCTAACAATAATCTCAATATGATTTCCCGGTACGGGCCCAGAACTGATTCTTTGTACCTCAAAATCTCGTCCTGACCCAAGAGGCACCGAAGGCCTTCACACATTTCCCTGCCTCACTCACTTGACTAATAGCTCTTTTTCTCAGTCAAGACAAGTCGACGATAAGGTTTTAAAGGAACGACGCGAGAGTAATGCCCCAACATGTGATCGAACCGAAAACGGATAAGAAAAAAATAAATGAACCGAGTGTCACCTAAAGGAGATTCGAAAAAGCTCGTTATGCTGATAAATTGCGTCCCACAGTGTGTTTGGTACAGTTTCTCGGAATTCTCTTACGTTTCGTGACGACAAATCGACTCGATTGTGATGTGTTGTGTCGCATTCGAAATAAATTGTGCGTGAATAGAAATTCTGTGCTGTGAACATTTTTGGAAGGGTGAGCGCTGAGATTGTTTTGGATTTGAAAAATTTTGAACAATATAGTGAACTATTGGAATTGTCCCAAAGCTTGTGAACGGTAATATGAATCAATACAAAATGATCAATTTAGTACAAACACTTTAAAAGTGAATTAACCAACAATTAACAATGAAGATGCCGACTAAGAATAGTCGGCATCTTCATTGCTGAAGGTCGTGCCTAGTTTGATTGAGTAAAGATTGAGAATTAACCTACTTATTAAAAAAAAAAATTTGCTGCACACTTGTGATCAAAAAGTGGTTTAAGTGTTCAGTCAGGGTATAAGCTATCTCCATACTAAATGTCATCAAAATCCATCCATCCGTTTTTGAACGTGAAAAAGTAACAAGCACATACAAACTCAAATTTTGGCCATATGTATTTAGCGGGGGGTGGAGTTACTCGCGTCCGTAGGACTTACCATCTTTTCCTAGACCCACCCTACACGTGCCCCCCGGGTGGTGCCAAACGAGTAACTGGGCTTAATGAGCTATGCCCAACACCGATCAACAGGCGGTGGTAAATAACCTGTCATCAGGCCATCGCAGACCTTGGAGGACTAAATAACCCCTAAAAGAGTGACGGTAGTGCCGTGGGAAAGTGCTGCTGGAATATTTCCCAAACCCCTTTTAAATATGGAAAAGTCTAATAATGAGGAATGTGATATGTCATGCGATCCGGCTAACCCCCGGCGCTCTCCGGTACCCGGGCCAGAGAGTGTGAAATTGGCTACCGAAGACTACGTGGATGTGGGTAACCAGGCGTCTATGTCAGTGAATGCTACTGGAAAACGATTTGTTCAACAAGCTTTCCACCCTAGCTTGTTTATGAGTAGACCAAGAAGTCAATCCGTTGGTAATAAAACACAGCTTGATGCTACCAACACAGCCCCCTCAACAAAAGGACAGAAAAGTCAGACTGCAACAAATAGCACCGATAACACGCCCTGCCCCCCCGAATGGCAACGAGTTCCAACAGCTAGAGGCAACAAGCGAAAGAAGTTATCGCAGTCGCCATCTCCTGAAATAATCAAGACCAACAATAGATTCAATGGCTTACAGATTGACCTAACAGAAGATGAGCCCAAATACAAGGAGAAACCCCCAAACAAACCTCCACCTATCATCTTATATGGAATCGAAGACATAAATAAACTAAGTGAATTAATTAACACTGTTGCTGGTATAGATGATTTCATCCTAAAAATCATAAATAAAAATCAACTAAGAATAAATTCTCTAAACATTGAAGCTTATAAAAAAATTATTACTGTAGTCAGAGAAAATGGACTTATAGGCCACACATTTAATAGAAAAGACCAACGTTGCTGCCGTCTAGTGATAAGAAAGCTTCATCACTCAACCCCACACAGTGCCATCATAGCAGAATTCGAAAAAACTGGAAATAAAGTACAAGGAGAAATTATCAATGTAAAATATGGCCCAGATAAAATACGTACGTCGACATTCTTTGTTAATCTCGTGGCTGGCCCAAATAACAATGCTGCTAAATCCATAAGATCCATCAACAGCCAAATTGTTTTAATTGAAGAGCCTAAAAAAAGCAACACAATACCACAGTGCCAGAGGTGTCAACAATACGGACATTCTAAAAATTACTGCATGCGACCGTATCGTTGTGTAAAGTGTGCGCAAAATCATAGAACATCCGAATGTCCTAAAAAAGACCGGAACACGCCCGCCACCTGTGCATTATGTGAAGGAGCACACCCTGCTAACTACAAAGGGTGTGAGGTGTACAAGGAAATATTATCCAGAAAAATGGGGAAACAAAAACCAACAAATCGAAGCGCAACACAAAACAAACCAAATAATGTAGGACATACAAATATCACTACAGAACCACACCAACAGCAATACCAAATGTTTGGGAAATCGAGACAAAATAACAAAAAATCCACAGAAACAAAATCCTATGCAGACGCTACGAAAACGCAACCCACAACAAATAATAATAACTTAGAAATGCTACTCACACAACAAGCTTTAAAGCTGGATAAATTATTAGAACAAATGTCAACAATGATGACCCTTCTCACAACAGTAATCAGTAAACTTGTAAATTGAAATGGCCACGCTGAAAGTAGTAACATGGAACACCAATGGGCTGATTAGGCACAAATACGATATACAAACCCTATTAGAGCATGAGAATATTGATGTACTTCTTGTATCGGAGGCACACTTAACACCAAATCACAACACAACATTAAAAAATTACAGTATACATTCGACATTCCATCCGGACGGAACTGCCCATGCAGGTACAGCTGTAATTATCAAAACACATATCAAGCACGAGATTCTCCAAGAATATAAAACCGACCCAATACAAGCTACTACAATAAGGGTGCAAGACAAACGAGGGTCTATAACACTATCGGCAGTATACTGTCCCCCAAAGCACATCATAAAAGAAGAAGAGTTCACAAATTACTTCAAAACCCTTGGACACAGATTTATATGTGGAGGCGATTGGAACGCCAAAAACGTTTGCTGGGGATCACGACTAACCTTGCCCAGAGGCCGAGAAATGAAAAAAAGTCTAGATAAAAATAAATTATATGTACTGAGTACAGGTGAACCCTCGTATTGGCCTACAGACCCAAATAAGACACCAGATCTTCTAGATTTCTTTGTGTATAAAGGATTGTCAAACCATTACTTAAAAGTGGAGACTTGTTTAGACAGCAGCTCAGACCACACACCAGTAATTGCCACAATAAGTTCCACTTTAATTGAAAGACCAGCCAAGGAGCGACTATACACCAAAAAAACGGATTGGGATGCATTTAGAGACTACATAGACGAAAATCTAAACTTGAAGGTGACACTCAAAACAAAAGATGACATCGAAAAATATGCAACAAGTCTAACAAACCTAATACAAACAGCTTCATGGAAATGTACACCGGTTACCACATTAAATCGAGGTAGTAAAAACGTACCCAAGGACATAAAAACAAGGATCCTGGAAAAGAGACGCCTCAGGAGAGTGTGGCATTGCAGTCGACATCCCCAAGACAAAAGAGCGTTTAATAAAGCAGCCGCTGACCTAAAACAGTACCTTAAAGACATTGAAGAGGAAACTCTGCAAAACAAATTAGCCAACCTAAATCCGCAAGCTAAAAACGAGTATTCACTTTGGAACACAGTAAAAAATAGTAGGGTGGCCCCTCTGGTTGCACAACATCCTATCAAAATGAATGACGACACTTGGGCTAGAACAGACAAAGAACGGGCTGATGCGTTTGGAGAGTTCCTGTGTGAAGCCTTCACTCCAAATAGCGGTGACATAGAAACAGAAAAAGAAATGAGAGAATACTTAGAAACTGACTTACAACTATCTCTCCCGATTCAAAGTTGCTCACCCCGAGAAATCCAAAGAGAAATAAAAGGTCTGGAGTTAAACAAGGCTCCTGGTTTCTGCTTGATAACAGCTGAAATTCTACGAAAACTTCCTAAAAAAGCCATAGTCGGGATAACACACCTCTTTAATGGCATAATTAGGATTGGACATGTCCCATCAATATGGAAAATATCAGAGTTAATTATGATTCCAAAGCCTGGCAAACCTCCGCATCTTGTATCTTCTTACAGACCAATCAGTTTACTACCAACCTTATCGAAACTGTTTGAAAGGGTCATCTTACGAAGGCTTACACGAATACTGACCGAAAATGATCTCATTCCACAACATCAGTTTGGTTTCAGAACTGGCCATTCAACTATAGAACAAGTCCACCGTGTTGCTAATAAAATAAGAGAAGCTCTCGAGAAAAAGCAGTACTGCTCTGCTGTCTTTCTCGACGTACAACAGGCATTCGACAAGGTTTGGCACTTGGGCTTGCTTTTCAAAATAAAGAACCAACTCCCACACAACTTCTACCTACTCCTTAAATCATATTTGGAAGAAAGAATATTTCGAGTTAAAATCAATGACACCTACTCTGCCTTTCAAGACATAAAAGCTGGAGTGCCCCAAGGTTCCATTTTAGGCCCTACTCTGTATCTTATGTACACTGCAGATATACCTACAACAGATCATGTCCTATCTGCCACTTTCGCTGATGACACCGCTGCACTTAGCAACCATGAAAACCCTGATGTTGCCTCATTAACTCTACAAAGTCATCTTAACAAAATCAACAAATGGATGGAAAAGTGGCGCATCAAGGCTAGCACCAGCAAATCAGTACACGTCACTTTTGCTTTAAGAAAAGACAACTGCCCCCCAATTAAACTTGGCAACGCTGTTCTTCCCCATCAAGATTCAGCAAAATACTTAGGCATGCATCTTGACAGGAAACAAACATGGAAAATACATATTCAAAAAAAACGCGACGAACTAAACATACGGCTAAGAAACCTGAACTGGCTAATAGGCAGAAGGTCACACATAACCATGGAAAATAAGCTACTCATTTATAAAGCTATAATCAAGCCCATTTGGATGTATGGCATTGAGTTATGGGGATCAGCAAAAAACTCTAATGTGGAAATTTTACAACGGTTCCAAAATAAAGCACTCAAAACTATAACCAATGCACCTCTATTTATCAAAACTAGTGAATTGCATGAGTACACAGAAATGAAAACAGTTAAAGAAGAAGTGGAACACAGAGCAACTGAATACAAAAACCGAATAAAAACACATACAAATACCCTAGCCACAGAGTTATGTAAACCATTGTGTGATAGAAGGCTCAAAAGACAACACATATGGGATTTTGTTAACTAACAAATCCGAATCTATTATGAGTCAGCTTGCTCACTGGAGCAACAGCTCTCTCCCGCTATCTACACATACAACAAATCTGCTAAGGGCTTGCTAAGCCGATCGCAAGATAACTGAAACATAAAAAAAAAAAAAAAAAAAATATGTATTTAGCCTTTATAATATAAGAAGGAAGTAACATATTGTCATTAAGTAGGTTAGTACATACTTTGTTTCCTAAAAACTTGATTATCTCTACGTTGTACTATGAAAACTACGAAAACTAGTCTTTCTGATAACCTTAATTTCTCTCTCTTCTAAAAAAAGTTTAAAAGTATTTTGAAGAATGGAGGACTATTAGAATTAGAAAGACTAGTTTTCAGGGAACAACGTAGAGAATGGAAACTGGAGGTTCTCAGCTCTTCTAAAAGAAGTATTATTATTATGTGTCTGTGTTGTATTAAGTATTCACTGAAAATACTAAGTACGTCAATACAAGAAATGACACTACATAAGTAATTAAATCCAGTCTCCAGTCTCAGACAATTAAACGCAGACGCCATTACGGGGAACGTTTATTTCCTACGACGAGTCTAATTAATTGTTGGGTCTGACTCATCTATCCATATTTCAATGTAGTAGGAGGCTGAATAATAAGAAAAAACGATCAATCTTAATTATTATTCAGAGTTACTCAGAGACAAATCCTCGGAAAAATTTAGAATAAAAGTAATTGTGATGGTGATTTCAAACAGAAGTTTATTATGTGGGAGTTCATTTCAATTCGTGTTATCAGAATTTATTGATAACTCTTATAGTTACACGTCACAGCAAGACATCTTAGTGACATATATACACCTTATTCCCTTCTCTCATATGTGCTGCAGAGGTATATTACAACACCCATGCTTCGCCAAACGATATTCAGTGTCAAATGTGACAGGGGGCGAGCCTGTCGCTATGTACGAGTAGGTACACCGGGTTCTAGTTATGTAGCAGATGATCTATAAAACGCACATAAGTTCACATAATGAATAAATTAATCCGTGCCTTCCGCTGGGATCGAACCCGCTCCCTCTGGCTTGAGGTAAGGTTTATCCAACTAGGCTTAAGTAACCCTGTTCATTTATAACTGAGAAATGTAATTCAGCATTTTTTTTTTAGTTTCGTAGCGAAATGGACCCTTATTAACAAACGAAGTCTTACAAATCAGTTTAAAACATTTAACAAAGAAATTGTGCGTCAAAATAATAAAGAGATCCTATCAAAATAGAGTACCTTTATATTGCTTGCTTTCATTTACGCTATAAACTATAATATAAAAGTAATAAAAAGTATATTAATGGAACCTAGGCGGCAAGGACTCAATGGGCGTTTAATTTGACTTTATTATAAAATGGAATTTTTGATCGTTCGCTCGTCGAGCCGACCTTTTTATTTTAATATCTGCATAATATTAAGTTATTGAGGGGCCGGTTAAAATTGCGTATTAATTAAAAGGGAAAATATTTGCAGTTAATTAATCGTTGAGGGCGGGTTATTAAAACAGGCCACTCGATTTTTCTCATCAAAGAATGAACAAGGCTTTTAGAAAAAAAATCCAACAACCCAATTGTGACTTTAGATTTTAATATATAATTATTAATAACTGAAAATAAGTACGTTAGAAGTACAAGGTAACGTATGTTAAGTTTATCACTAAAATCTGTCCCGTAGAGTTACATCAGTAGGTACAAAGCTTATAAAGAACTAAGTAAAAGCACTTAGAAAACATTTGTTTCGACATGAGTCGGAAACTATTCCGTCTCAAACTGAACAACAAGTAAGTATCTAGACGAAATTTGTCACTTGCACGAGTCCCGAGAAGGAATGCTTAACGAATAATGACGGCATCTGTTAAGGTAAATAGAAATACGTACTGTATCCATCTGGGATTCACAGTACACCTCTTTCTATAAACCTCACACTGAAATACGTAAACAAAAAACATCTCACATCTAGCAAACTGTCTTGCTGATTTTAAGCGTTATATTCACAGCAATAGAGCATAGTTTTGAAATGAGATAAAGCCGGCGTTTGTGTGGTTGTAACTGAGTGGTGTATGTGTTTCTCTAGAGCTTTATTACAATTTAAGCGATGTAACAAATTGTAAAACGCGCTAACGTGAATTCTGTGCACGTCCGTACTTTGTTTGCTACTCTCTTTCATCCTTTTGAAAGTAATTTTCTGACATGTTGCCCTCTAAGTTGGACGTGCAAACTGGGTTACTTCATAAATATACGTAGCTATACGTACCCTGCGTACACAGTACATAGCTATTGACGATGAGCCTTCATTTCGTTTAAGATTGGAGTGGTAATAAAATATTTCTTGAACAGATAAGTTCAGGAACTTTTCTCGAGTTGACTTCGGGTGCAGGTAAAGATTTACAGCCTCGACTCTTTACGAGCTACCTTGGAAACAAAAGTATATTTGCAATTTATAGGAAAACTGTGTTTTCTTAAGCTAAGAGTATGCATGATGGTTTTACTAGAATATTACATACATTTACATACGAATATTACCTAGAAACCTACCTAAGAAGCAGTCAAAGAGTAATTATTACTCTAAATCTATTTTATTGTATCTGGCGACACTTACGAGTATATCTTGTATTTAGCGCGCGGGTTTTTAAATCAGTCACTTTTTCTATTTATGTAGGTATATCTGTCTTGATACTGTGTAAAAAAAAACTGAACTTAAACAAGAACCTAATTAAAAACAATTCTAATTGTCTAGGGTATTCTAAATTGTATTTAAATAACAACGTAAAATACATAAGTTTAAACTTGTCTCAATATCAATCTAGTGCTTTCATCTCTTTGAAGAATTTGCTCTAAAATTCCCGAGAAAACAATGTAGCTACTGCTTAGAGAGGTCCCCGTGGGCGTATTATTTCAATA
Organism: Peribatodes rhomboidaria; assembly: GCA_911728515.1. Classification (NCBI taxonomy): domain Eukaryota; kingdom Metazoa; phylum Arthropoda; class Insecta; order Lepidoptera; family Geometridae; genus Peribatodes; species Peribatodes rhomboidaria. The sequence goes on along the minus strand of OU452175.1, from coordinate 9,371,360 downwards.
TTACATTCCTAAGCGAAACTTGCCCATGTTCATGCAAAATACTCCGTCAGTACCGAGTATTAGAAAAATATAACGAAGACGGTTTTCTTTACAGGTCCTGTAAAGAAGGTAATACACGAACTGGGATAACAATAGGACAAGGCATGATTCAAAAAAACAAGGTCTACCTATCAGCAAACACATAATGACGTAATCGTCATCCGTCTCCTTCGAACTTGTTGTAAATGACTTATTTCGAACTTGCTTAAGCATCGATTGACGTCACTACGTGTTTCTGAATGTTATTTAGACGAAGTATAATTTTACCATGGGACAACTTGTTTTTATGCTGAAACAGTTTCGTTTGTCTTATCAGTTTTCGGGTGATCAATCAAATACAATTATGTTTAAAAAAGTTAATATGACAACTTTACGTCGTTTAGCCGCATAATGTCCAATTCGCAAAATGTCTAGTGGTCGCAAAACCTTCTACTCACGAAATGTCTATTCACAGAATGTCCGATTCGCAAAATGTTACCTAACAAAAGAGATGGAATTCAATCTTGGATGTCTTCAAAATAGTTCTGTTGATAAAATATCTTTGATACTTTACTTGCATTTTGTAAGTAACCGCCTTTAGCTTCTCAAGGTATCTTCCCAGGAGTGTCCGTCGTTGCAGATATTTCACGGTATTTTAACATTTTTAACGAGTTGCCGTGCTCACTCTGATGCTCCGTATCGAGCTACTGGAGTCAACTTTACCTTTGCGTACCCTTATTACCTATGCTCATCTATGCATACGAGTTTTGATAATATACTGCCAGGACAAAAGGAGATCATTTTAGAATTAATATTCGCGGGGGCTGAGCTACCCACGTTCGTAAGAGTGTACTCAATACTGATTCCCTACACGTGGTCCCTGGGCACTGCTAACCGGGTAGTAAACTCTGGTGGGAGGCTTCGGCCGTGGCTAGTTACCACCCACCGGACCAAGCCATGCCGAGGAATGACCTAGTCGTGTTTCGGGATGTAGTCCGGTGTAACCGTTCTGAAGACGGGTCTGAGCAGTAGCGCAATTGTAGCGCCTCACTCAACTGCCGTCTTTTGTACTTCTTCACTCTACAAAACTTCAAGGCTAGAGTGAATAAGTACCTTATAGGTTGTCGTGCACTATTTTAGTCCACAACGTCGCTTAACTTCAGGCGAGTTGGTGGTCAAACGCCGACCTATTATTAAAAAAAAAAAAGAAATTAACATTTTGTATCGGTAAGTTTTTGCATTCACTATCACTTTCACTAGTAATTATATCCCTCTCAACGAAAGTGAAATTATTTGATCACCTAAGGGCGTTCCTAGACGTGCCATATTTTTACTGCAAAACTGGCAACGTTGCCGACTGTAGCGCCATTATCAGCCATGCTAATAGAATTGTATAAATAAATGGCCCTCAAAACATTGCCGGGCTACACACAAAATATTGCCGGGCCCGTTTTGTCCGGCCAGTATTACAGTAAAAATATGGCTTGTCTAGGAACGCCCTTAGGTGATTAAGTAATTTCAATTACCTGAAACCTCGCACTGAGCCAACGTGGTGGATAACGTCTCAATCACCCATGACGTACGGTAGGTCGGTGTTTTTGCAGTGGAACGTAAAATACTGTAATGATGACCTGAAAAATACAGATTTTTGCTTCAAAGTTAATTCGTGCAAAGCGCTAGTTACAGGAGCTGAGACAAAGAGAAAGAGCTAAAGAAAAAGACAAAGAGCTAAAGAAGAAAAAGAGAAAGAGCTAAAGTAAAAAACAGAGCTAAATTTAAATGTTTACACCTAGTCTCTCAAGTTAGTTATGAAACAATAACAGTAAATTTTTCATACATAACATAACATATCGTCACGCCTTTCCCCCGAGGGGGCTCCCAGAGGTGTTATACTACACCTACACTTCGCCGGACGATATTCAGTCCCAAATGTGACAGGGGACGAGCCTGTCGCCATATACCGGGCTCCAGTCTTGTAGCAGATGACGTACAATACGCACATATGTTCACACAATGAACAAATTGGTGCGTGCCGTCGGCTGGGTTCAAACCCACTCCCTCTAGCTTGAGAGGCGGGCCTTCTCCCAACTAGGCTGCCATCGCGCATGAATAAATCGCATCGCAAAATTTCTCAAGGCTTGTAAAATTTTGAAAATCACATCCTTCCTACTAATATTAAAAACGTGAAAGTTGTAAAAATGGATGGATGGATGGATGGATGGATGTTACTCTTTCACGCCAGAACAGCTGAACAGATCTGGATGACATTTGGTACAGAGATAGATTATATTCTAGTATACTTTTTCACATAGTATACTTTTTGACCGCGGGTGAAACCGTGGGGCACAGCTAGTGAAAAAGAAAAGTGTAAAAGAAAGTTGATGGATGGATGTCTCTAACGCAATCAAGTGAGAATGTATATGAACGGTGCTCGATGAAATTTAGCACAGTGATAGATTATAGTTTAGAATAGCACATACCTTACGTACTTACGTTTTACCCCCAGATAACACTATTGCGCTGCTAGTAACACAATATGCACCACGCATAGTTCAAAAACTATAGAGTCACTAGTTATAGTGACATAACTATAGAGTTGCTATTCTAGACTATAATGTATCTCTGTGCCATATTTCATCCAGATCTGTTAAGCCGTTCTGGCGTGAAAGAGTAACAAACATCCATTCATCCATTCTTACAAACTTTCGCGTTTATAATATTAGTAGGATCTGATGTGGTTTTCACACATTATGATTTAATGATACGGGAGTTACTCACCTACGATGATTGTAAGTCGATTATTCCGACTATAGTTGCAACCGCATTCGGCGGTCTATATCAAGGCTAAAGCAGTTGAAAGGACAGTCGGAATAGTCGACTTAATCGAACGTGAGTAATTTGCTTATCATCAAATCATAACTCAACTATCATAATTATACTTCAGATCCTTTAAATGCAATAGGTATTAATAAAGCTCACCGCAGAACCGCAATAACTTTGTGAATCTTATTTTCTTGAGTACGATTCTCCAGAGACTGAAACTTGCTTATTAATCTACGTTTTATCCTAGCGTTGCATTTTCATTGCACTCTTTAATATTAACCTTTACCTTTGTATAAAGTTTAGAATTTATTAGTACCTGATGAATAAATAACGAACGATGCGAGGTTTTTGAACCTTGATTGCCAGTTGTGGCGTATACGTTTATCCACAGAGCTAATTTTGTTAACTTTATTTATTTTGAGAGCTAAGTTATTAAATGGTTAAGGTTCAAGGTTAAGCTCTTGAACCTAAAGTTAAAGCTAAAATGGTAGATATTTTTTAATAATAATCTGCGAATTTTTAATTGAAGACTAACTGCCGCACTTAAGAACGCTAACGGTTACTTACTCAAGTCTCACTACATTTCCATTAGAAATCTTTACTTAGCGATAGTTTAAGTAATCATTAAACATCACTGAGTGCGACCGCAAGCGATGGAAATTCTGTAATATTTTTTAAAGATCGAGACTAAGCCACGAGACCGTTGTCTCAGTGTGGTAAAAATTCGTTACATTTTCAAATGATTGCTTTTTTATAATCATTAACTCACATAAAGCGATGATAGCCTAGCCGGAGAAGGCCTGCCTTTCAAGCCAGAGGGAGCGGGTTCAGACCCAGCCGACGGCACGCACCAATTTGTTCATTGTGCTGAACATATGTGCGTACATATATGTCATCTGCTACATGACTGGAGCCCGGTATATGGCGACAGGCTCGCCCCCTGTTACATTTGGGACTGAATATCGTCCGGCGAAATGTGGGTGTTGTACACCTCTGCCAGCCCCCTCGGGGGAAAAGCGTGACGATATGTATGTAATTAACTTACATGAGTCCACTACTCAACGAAAGGCCTTTCCATTTATCCTGATTTTCTTATTAAACTATATTTACACAGCTATAAAATTATAGGTACACACAACACTTTGTTCATAAAGTATTAGCCACATCTGCACAATAAAAGTGGTCGGTGTTAAGACTATACCAAGAACTGGCCCCAAGGGGCTTGGATTGATGACTCCAGCCAGGTGATCCCGGTATAAATCGCGAGGAAACACCGACCATTTTGCTTTATGAGAGGCCGTTGGAAATATTATCGCGAAGTGCTTTGGATATAATGTGAATTTAAGATAACGCTGTATGACCTGTGGTGATTTTAAATTATAATCCTATTGATAGGTTGGCCTTTGTTATTTAAATGTTACAAAACATTCCAATAGAACAAGATAAGCATGACATTTTTGAGTGGATGAGACTAGCACACTACCGGAATGGATTGCACTCTCTAAAGAAAACCTATACTCAATGCTGTAGTAGGTCCAAAATGGGTGATGAAAATGATGTTATTGAATGAAAAGCTCTTTTTACGTCCTAAACTGGAACTAGACTATTCTTAGGCCGTTCCAATTGGTCTAAAAGCTTTTAACAACCAATACGAACACTTTGGCGGCCGTTTGTGGTAATAGTCTGGTTCCAGATTAAGAATAAAGTGCAAATGATTACTAAAACTAGATTCAATTTTCAATTTCAAAGAATTTATTATCATAAAGACATTATCTCGCTTACGCGATAATATTACTAACTAAAATACAATTCAGTTGTTGTCGTACTATGACTAAGTACAAAAGGAAAATAACAATTGTTGTTTTTTAATCCTTATTTCACGCCTTAATTTTATTAAAATAGATTTATAGATAGTTAGATAAACATTTTATTGTTCCCACCAGAAGTTACAAAACGAAAGAACTGAAAAAACTTAAACTGTAGTGTAATAACTGGCGGCCTTATCACTAAGAGCGATCTCTTCCTGGCAACCTTAGGATGAAGAGGATACGTATGAAAGAGTATGGGACATGAAAATAACGATTGATCTCCTATGATGTGTTTACCTAGTCTTTTTAGAAGCGTGAAATAAGTTAACATTTTTTACATGTGAGAGTAGTTGTACTGTCTTGCGCTCTAGATTACTGGATACAGCCAATACGTTTATAATCGTGTTTATAATATTACTGTGAAATGTGATGTTTATCTTCAGTCCTTCCTACAGCAGAAGGCAAAATAGTTCCGTCTGATTTGGGTCCGTAATTCGTCCAACGGTGGTGTAGGAAGGTAGACTTAAATTAGGGTTGATGGTTTAGGGCTGGAGTAGTTTAATTAAATTCTGTCATAGTTAACTTTTGGTTCTATTGTTTAGACAGTCATTTGTTATTTAGTTTAGAGCACGCGGAGTTATCTTGGGACAGGAATGAGGCAGGGACTTTAAATTGATCATACCGCTTTTAAGCTCAATTTTCGTTTTCCTTTTCTGACAAACAAAGCTTTTTTACACGTTCCATTATGTTTCGCCAATACTTTTGTAATTAATTTAAAGAATAAATTTCCGACTTTTTTAATGAGTATGTTGTAGTAACTTTAAGTTACTCTGACAGTTGTAAAAGCTTTGTAGAAGCAAATAGTTTTATCTAGGAACAACGTAATTTTATGTACAAACGAAAGTCATTGCTCCTTGTACCTAACAATACAAATTGATATAAGCAGTCTACAAATTCGATTGGTACGAGTAAGCAAACAGCCTAGTGCTCACAACCAGGTAAATACCCCAGTATTTAAGTTTAAAGACATTTGTTCTCCTTAAAGATTATTATATCACTTACATGAGAATACATCGTATTAAGTAAAATAGGTAGTTCGTCGTAGCACAAAAAGTTAAATAAAGGTAAGTAAAACTTAGAAAAACAAAACAAAATAATACAATTCTAAACAATAACAAAAAAAGTGCATGAACACCAAACAAGCATCACTTATAGTTTAAAAATAAGAAAAACTACGAAATACGATTTTAACCTCCTAGCTACCATCATCTGGTACTTATGTGATACGAGTATATCACCTGGTTTTAGGTAAATAACCGGTTATTTTATCTCTGGCCTGTATAAAATAAAAGTGTACTTTAAAGTCAGTAAAGCCGTAAACAACACAGCCTCATTCTGCCTCTCTGGCACATTACCATTCTACGTGTATAAACGGTGAACAGTTACCATTTCAAAGCACCGTCCGGTTACGGTAGGTCAGTGCTGCTGTTGACAGAATGGTATTCGGTGGCTGTTAACCCGCACATTATTTTTTAACTGCTTCCATCCGTCACTTCCAGAACATTAAAATAAAATTTTAATACTGAACGCGTTTAAGTTTTATTTTTGTTGGGTAAAATTCGGGCGTGGTAAAGTTTTATTTGATGTTGAATTTTAATTATGTTTTGTAAAGGTTTTGTGCGTGAATTTAGTAATGAGAAAACATGCTGTCATAAGCAATGGTTCGAAAGCCAAAATACTTAGCTCAGTTCTTAACTCGTGAGGTCCAATATAGTTTAAGCTTAAAGTAACGCCAATGAATTGATGATTTGGAATTAAATTCCGTACCAATGGGGAGAGTAAAGTCTTTAGATGTTTTTTTATATCTTAGATGGGCTAGGTTACAACTGCACTGAAGTTAACACTCTTAGGCATTACTTTACACAAAACTGTTCCTAATGTAACGGTAACACATTTCCCCTTACCGTAACTATGTAAGCTATTGAAAAAAATAATTAAAACAATACAAGAGAGGCCTTTGCCCTGCAGTGGGAGAGTGCAGGCAATAACTGTAACAATAATTATACATGATGACAAGGTAACGTTGCCAGCCTTTTGGATAGTTTACCCGAGGTTACTGACTTAAGCTATGTTTATTATTTGTTTATTTATGTTTATGTTAGGTTAATTTTATATTAAAATTAAAATGTTTTACATATTTCGACAGGCTCGCTCCCTGTCACATTGTGACTGAATATCGTCCAGCGAAGTGTGGGTGTTGTACACCTCTGCCAGCTCCCTTGGGGGAAAGGCGTGACGATATATTGTTATGTTATGACGATACTCGTATGTTCATCATTCCAATACATGATGTTCAACATGAAAACATTATCAGTGCATTGCCAACCATAAAAAGTTACCGAAATCATACCAAGCCATTTATATCCATAAAAAGATTAACTCACCTCCAAACCAATAACAGGTACCAAAATAAACATCTAAAGTAAACAAATAAATCAACCTCGAGCCTGCAAAAATACTGCCAGATAAACAATAGAAACTGTATAAATGGAATACTTTCCTAGCTTAGAGAGCTAAAACAATAAATGCTCTCCCATAAAACACCGTTTACTATCCAATGTCTGTCGTCTAAGTCTCTTCATACAATATTTATACGCTCTAAGGCACGGCACACCCGAGAGCCAACGGTCTATCTTTTTTTACAACTATTATATTATTTATAGGGACCCGACAAAAGTACTCCTTAAATATGGACTCTGTTATTTTAGGGCCTTTCATATTTAAATCGGAATGGTGATATACTCCCGTGTGTTTGGTCGTATATTTTTTGGATGAGTTCCTTTATATTTGGGAGGTACAATGACTTTTGGCGTGGACATTTTATTTTTGTTCATAAAAAATACTTTGGTGGACACTTTCTACTTTTTAGTTGCTTGAAACGTAAATAATCTTTTCAAAAAAAACATAAATCTTAAAAAAAGTTACATATTTTTTCTATATTTCATAGATCTAACTGAATCTACAAATGCTATTGAAAATACGTTCTACGAAATAGCATATTTTAGTAAGTTAATCCAATTTCTAGAAACTTTCAGCAAATACGTTTGGAAATACCTCAAAACCCGCAAATAAACTCACCAAATCAATAATTCATAAGCCGTTTTCGACACAAGCTATTCAATATTCCTTTGAGAATTTTCTTTTCAATAAATTGACCTAAAAATCTTGTCGTTGCTCCTCTATTTGAGTTCAAACTTTGCATAAGCGGCTTTTAAATCAAACTTTATGACTTTCGGATTGCATTATACTGTAAGATGAGCGAAATTGGATTATAAAATAAAAGAAGAAACGAGAATTTTAGTGTCGCATATAAATCTTTGGGTTTATAGTAAAATAGAAATGATGATAATGACGTAACACTTGCTAAAGGTTTTAGTAGAATACTTGTTTAAAGCCCTTCCTCTTAGCTTAGCTGAGCCAACTCTTACCTCTCAAATACATCTCTTCTGTTCTATATTCTATCAATATCGCTTTCCGCGTCTGTCTCACTTTCTGCCTGTAAATACATCAACTTCTTAACTAATATCTAATAACACTAATAAACCACGTAACGGATTTTGATGCAGTTTTCAAACCGAAACTGCATCAAAATCTGTGTGAAAAATTATCTAACTGTAAGATTCACGGAAGGTTTATTGGTACCGTACAAAGTCAGGGCGGGTCGCTAGTTTATTTATTTATTTAGTGTTATGTTTAATTGTATACAGAGTGTTACAAAAACACTGTTGTATAAGCGAGGTGCGCATCCAGTATCAACTGGAAGATACAATTATGCTACTTTAAACTAAATATTGTCAATAAAAATTTGCACGCATATCGCGCTCCGCTCTACTAAAAGTGCGAACGCAGCCACTAATCGCGTCAGTTTTATTTCTACTATCGCGTCGTGCTGCCAGTTTTTTAGAATAAAAGTCGCCATCATATAATACTGTTTTTTTAATTTTTTTGCTAAATTTCCCTTTTTCCTTGCGTTCTAAATTTTAACGTGCATTTTTTTTAGTATTTTTCTATGCATACTTATAAGTGTGTGTACATGCCCTTCAAATATACAACAAGGATTTTTGTAACATGCTGTACATCGCTTATATATTGTGAAGTTAAAGTTTATCTCATTTTTTTCAGTACATTTTATTTTAAACTATTTTAGAGATTTTCTTCTTTTAAAATAAAATCAACTAACGATTAAAATAAATATTGCAGAATATTGCACATAGAATGTTTTTGAAAAAACAAATTGACCTCTTTTTTGGAATCGGTTGAAAATAACTGAATACTTACAACGAACGAGATATAATCGGACATTCAACTGATTACGAAGTCCCAAAGGAAATTGCCGCGTCTCGATGCAAAATCAAATTTTTGCCAGCCATTTCCGAATGGAGGCACAAGATATTCCTGCCGTTCTAACTTTCAAATACCTATTCGAGTTAGAGTCCGGAAAACAATTTATTTGTTTTATCTTAAGAACCCTTTGTTGTTTCAAAATACTGCGAATAAAGCAGTTACGATCCGACCAAATAGACCATAACCACTTCTGAAGGAAATAGTCGTGGCAATTAAATTTTTGTTTGAGAAAAAGGTGTTTTTTTGTCGAAATTTCGTTCGCTTTGAGTCTGTTTTAGACTATGTGCTTCACTGGATATAAAAAAAAATACTGATTACATTTATTGCTCTAAAAAGAAATTCTAGCGAAGGGCGTAAACATTATTTGACAAAGACATTGTTTTTTTTTTATTTGATTGCCTCGATGACTCAGTTGGTGGTGAACCTGCTTTCTGAGCTTGGGGGCGTGGGTTCGATTCCCACCTAGGACAAACATTTATGTGGTGTACATTTGTGTTTGTTATAATATGTCTGGGTGTCAAATATCTATTTATGTATGTATTTAAAAATATACGAGTATATTATGTTTATCAGTCATTGGCAGCCATAGTACAAGCTCTGCTTAGTTTGGGGTCAGGCAACCGTGTGTGGAAATATCCCGAAATTTATTCATTTATTTGACGGCGCGTACGTCATAAGATAAAGAAAATCAGTTTATTTTGAGACTTGTTAATCGATGGTATTATTGTTGTGTTATTTTTGACTATTAATTGATTTGTTAATGGTAATAAAATTTAAAGCGGCTAACACCGAATGGTGTTGCGTTTGGGATGGCGGGCGAACGTTATGTCTGTCAGTCAGTGGTTGACTTCACTTGGCTGAAGGCAGTCGCACGCAATGTTCATTCGCAAATCCATTTCTCTAAATCGCCAATTATCGTCGCCAATTATCGTTTTAATCCTTCACTAATTAAGTAATCTAAATGTCTGCATTATTAAAATAATGTAAAGTCAACACTGCAGTCCACTTATTTCAACGTTCCTGAAGTCACCATCACCACCACCACCATCAGTGATCAGAAACCAGACACGACACCTCGGCCTACTTGAGTTTCCCTGACATATTTATTATCCAGCTAATCATCCATCATCCATCAGCCATAGGACGTCCACTGCTAGATATAGGCCTCCCCCATAGATCTCCAATAAGACCGGTTGGTAGCGGCCTGCATCCAGCGCGATCCTGCGGTCTTGATAAGATCATCTGTCCACCTTGAGGGTCCGTCCTACGCTGCGCTTGCCGGTACGTGGTCTCCATTCGAGAACCTTTCGACCCCATCGGTCATCAGTCCTTCGTGCTATGTACCCTGCCCACTGCCATTTCAACTTGCCAATCCAGCTTATCCAGGTGAGCCAAAGCCTTTTTTAAATTCATGCAAATTTTATACCAAGAACAAAAACTTTATTTCGGCTAAAGACACACCACTTAATACGTAATATGCCGTTGCCCATTCCAAGGTTTCTTTTTATTGTTTTTGGGCAAACCACTCGGAAGTCTTGCTAAAATTGCATGAAATAGTTATCGTCGTACCCTCTTATAAGAATGCAAATGTTATTGTTTCCTTACCCTGAGGTGCATTTTCATCAGTAGTTTGATACCTTCCAAACTATCTTGAAAGAAGGTATTAGGGTTAAGAGAAAGTTGTCTTCTTAACCTTTTTGATGACACTTTTATTTTGCTTAGTTTGAATTTTCAAGCGGTTTTAAGAGCTCCTAAAATGCTGCTTATTAATATATCGATTATTTGGAGATGTTCTTAGTTTAGAAAAAAAAAAACATGTAAAACGAAGTTGAAGTCCACATTTTTATTTTTTGTATTGTAGGCTTGTTTCACTAAATAATGGTAAATAACACGATGCTGTTTAACACGATTTAGATATTGAAAACGCAAATACAAGTAAATAACATCTTTATTGTGTAAAACCACGTCGGTTTCGTTTCCTTAATAAAATAGATAACACCTATTTGTACTAGCGTTTTTTTGGATTTGGGTTTTCCCAACATGGTATGTGTAAAAACTATTTAATTGTCGCTATTCTGCTACATAACTGAAGCCCGGTGTATACGGCGACAGGCTCGCCTCTTGACACATTTAATACTAAATATCGTCCGTCCGGTCCGAAGTGTGGGTGTTGTATTACACCTCTACCAGCCTCTGCGGGAAAAAGGGTTACGAAGTTACATTTAAACTTCTAACCATTACAACAAAATACAAGCAAATACAAAATCCTGGAAACTTATTGCAAATATGTTTGAAATACTTCAAAAAAATACTTCAGGGCCAGTAAAGCTAAGAATTTCAACCAAATTTATCACTTAATTAATATCAAACTCCCAACAATCACAGTGTTGGTGTGATAATATCTCTCATACTCGACCAAATTAACCAATGTAAATCAAAGGCCTGCGTTATACAGCACAAATATGCGCCCGCGCGATAACTTACATCCCGTGATGGCCGCAAGTAACATTGTTTGCTTAGGACTATGCCACAAGGTAGATTAACGTCAGTACAGGAACTTTACCCCCTTTCTAACAACCGTTGTATAGTTGTACGGTGGTAGCGATGCAGCGCCTGGAGTCGACTGTCCGAAAGCCTTATTTCAAGTCTTACTTACTATGGGTTCCAGCGAAACACAAGGCAGCACTACTCTCGCCTGAGTTCTGGCCAAAAGGGCTAATGTTCCGGCGCTACTGGGAGGCTGCACAGGGAGCAAAAGCCCAGAAGATTTAGTTAATTTTATTGATGTTATTTTAATATTTGTTAGTCTGTAAGGTATTTATTTTCTATAGGCCTCTGTAACTTGCATTGTATGTAAGTTATATTGCCTGAAATAAATGAATTATTATTATTACATAGCCTCGGAATAGTTACAAAGTACGTTGTCTTTTTCTTTCTTTAAAATGTTTAACTTGATTGAAAAAGACAAAACACTGTGTTACTACTGATGCTATACAACGTTTATTGTATCGGATGATTATTGTATTTGATTTGATGTGGATTTTTTCAAAACTCTTGTAATTTTATTACGATTATTTATTATTTAGCTGTTTCTATTAAAACGGAGATTTAACTAGCAAGCAATATAATTGGTTATATTAATATTTCTTGTGTATGTATTTCTTCATCTCTTTATTGTGTGAACATAAGTGCGTATAATAATGTCATCATCTGCTATAAAACTGGAGCCCAGCGTATAGCGATAGGCTCACCCGCCGTCACATGTGGGACTGAATATCCTCTGGCGAAGTGTGGGTGTGGTACACCTGTGCCAGCCCCTTCTCGGGAAAAGCGTGACGAAATGTTTTGTTCTTCATCTCAAGCTATTATGCCAAATTATTTTTGCCTTGTGAATTATGGGTTAGCCTTAGTCTATATTCATTCGTTTTACCTATATTCTCCAAATGTAATACAATTTCCACTTATACTCATTTGTATAAGTAGATAGTGTTTTTTTTTTGTTGACCTATAAATTAAACTTCCAGATATTCTAACTAAAATAGAAGTGGTCTGGACACATTCAAAGAGCTGGCGACGAGAGATGGTGCAAGACGAAAACAAACTGGCACCCACTTGACGCTAAACGTAGACCAGGTAGAGCACACAAACGCTGGAGTGACTGGACTGGAGTGACTGGAGTGGAAACTGGCAGGCAGGACGCGGAGCAGAGCAGCAATAGAAAAAGCGAAATGGGAACTAACGGAGGAAGCTTGCGAATGGCTTGAGAATGCGACTCTAACACAAAATACTTCTCGTAGTAACAGAAAAGATTAAAAACTTAAACATAAATAACTATTTTAACTATTTTAAATGTGTTAAAAAATAAAGGTTTATTATTATTATTATAAATAGTTGGCCGATTGTTTCCGTGCCCACACTTATTCAAAAGAAGATTTGATACTGCACTGTGTTGCCACCGCCCTTTTAAATTATTCACATTCGTATACATACATTGCCTGTCTGCGGTCACCCCATAATTCTTCGTATTTTTTTTAGCCCTCGCCTTTAAAATGCCCGCGTCTGTGAAAACATTTGCAAAAGTTAAAAAATGTTGAGTCACGTGTTTGGGATTTGGATGTTTTCTCAGGTAAATTGTGAAGCCTACCGAATTTAGGTTCAATGGAATTTTTCGTGCTGGAAATTTCAAACGACTTTGTTAATCAAATAAATGTTTAAAATTGAATCCTTGTATGAAAAAATATTTGCTTAATTCAAATTACGATTTTAATCCTTTTTTCGGGTATTTAAGTTGAAATAATTATCATCATCTCAGCTGAAAGACGTCAACTGCTGAAAAAGGCTACCTTCAATGATCTCCACAACGATCGGTCATGCGCTGCTTGCATCCAGCGGCTTCCCGTGATCCTCACTAAATTGTCGGTCCACTTTGTGGGTGGAGCTTCCCACGCTGTGTCTTCCAGTTAAAAAAGTCATTTACTTTTCTTATTTATTTAATAACAAAGAGCGATTAGATGCTCGTTTTGTTGGTAATTATAGTTTTATTTGATGTACCAAATTACAATTGCATGTTTAGAAGTTGCAAAATCGCATTTAAGGAGGAACTACTAGTATTAATAAGAATCAAACAAAATATAACCTCAGCCAACACTTGTATAATTTTAACCGGAAATTCCTTTTCTCTCTTTTTGCGGTAGGACCTTCCATGATAACATTACGAAGGTAAAGACATAAACAAAACATTCTGTACACGGTCACCTATCTAAGAGTCCATAAAATTCCTTCGTTTCCACGTAACCAAACCGAGGATCATAAATATGTATAGTCAGAATCAAGCATGCGTCGCGTATAAAACGACGCCGAAAATGCGATCTCGGGAGACGACGGTTTGCTTTGATGATGAAAAACGCTAGAAGTGAACAAAATTTGCTGAAATCAAGAATCTATTAAAAGTTGGCAAACGTGATCTGTGTAGGCTGCATTATTGCTTAAAATCTTAAAAAGAAAAAACTTTGCAAATACGCGACCAAATAAATGTTTATAATTTCGCGTTATCATTAAATGCAAATGGTATAGTAGTATTTTTGTTTCTTATGTAATATTAACGCGGGATTCGCGGGTCATACTTTTGCTTTGATAAAATTCAAGTAGCAGCTCCTTTGGAGATCCTTAATTAAATGTTGATATTATTATAAAGCAAACTCTTGTCTCATCTAGATGCAGAGGTTCCGCGCACATCAGACTCGCACCCGGTTTATTTGCCCCTATTTGCATAGAAACGTTTTTTTGTGGGCGTCCTTGTTTGTATAGTGGATAGGTGAAAAAGCTTGGCAGCGTTCTCTACAAAATGCTACGGCAACGTTTCTCTAAGCAATACTATCGCTGTGGAAACGAGCTAGTCCAACTTAATCAAACATTTATTATTTTAATTCTAAATTAGATCATTTATAAGTTTGTAAGTTTATACTCTACAGACATTGAACGTCAGTTGTCTTAATTTAGAGCCAATGTTGATAGGTTTGACTTAAAATTGTTGGAATATCGTCAGCCCTTCGAACTAGGCGTCACACGCTTTTTTTAGTAACCAGCTTTTAATGCAACAATAAAATTAACGATTATCTGTAATAGCTCTGGTAAAGATTTATTGTAATCAGCTGAAGATCGTCGCGATAATGTCGTTTGTAGAGATGATGCCTACAAGAGCTACGTCGTAGCACTCGTCTACGACGTCTACGAAAGATTTGTTTGAATTGAAAGTACTGTGTGTCAAGCTGCCATATAAATCTTCTGCCTTGAGTGGTGTCAAGAGTAAACTGTCATGCACTCAACGGTTCGTATTTGTCGTTATTTAGTGACATGTAATGTACACTGAGAGAAATTAATTGTTGGGTCAACAAAACTCTAACAAATATTACATGTCGAAATAGGGATAACTGAGAATTTTGTTATAGCGACAGACTTCAATTTGTTAATACATCATTTAAAAATTGTTACAGCAACAAATAAATTGATGAAATAAACAGTTTTATCGTTGTAATTACAATTTTTTTTGCGGAGAACAACAAATTCAGATTAGTTCCAATGACCTATTCTTATTTTGTAGAAATGGCTTTGGTTACTGTAACAAAATCGTATCTTGTTATATTAAATGTTTCCTATTTGTTTTATTTTACAATGAATAATCGGTTAAATTACTGGTTAGAAATACTAGGAAAGCTGTTTGTTATAACCATTATTGTGTGTTGAAGTAGTAACGCTAAAGTTAAGGTGTACTAATAATATATGTTGGATTTATTACGGATTTCTGTTAAAACCACTCATAAATCGGTTAAACTACTCGTTAGAAATACTAGGAAAGTTGTTTGTAATTACTATTTTTGTATGTTGAAGTATCAACGCTAAAGGTGATGTGTACTAGTAATATTTGTTGGATTTATCACGGGGTTTCTGTTAAAACCTCTCATTAATCGGTTAAATTACTGGTTAGAGGTACCAGGAAAGCTGTTTGTTATTACTATTATTGTATGTTGAAGTATCAACGCTAAAGGTTAGGTCTACTAATAATATTTGTTGGATTTATTACGGGGTTTCTGTTAAAACCACTCATAAATTGGTTAAATTGCTGGTTAGAAATACTAGGAAAGCTGTTTGTTGTTACTATTATCGTATGTAGAAGTAGCAACGCTAAAGGTAAGGTGTACTAATAATATTTGTTGGATTTATTATGTCGTTTCTGTTGAAATAACTCATAAATTGGTTATATTACTGGTTAGAAATACTAGGAAAGCTATTTATTATAACCACTATTGTATGTTGAAGTAACAACGCTAAAAGTAAGTTGTACTTGTAATATTTGTTGTATTTATGAGGGGGTTTCTGTTAATACCACTCATAAATCAGTTAAATTTCTGGTTAGAAACACTAGGAAAGCTGTTTGTTGTTACTATTATTGTATGTAGAAGTAGCAACGCTAAACGTTAGGTCTACTAATAATATTTGTTAGATTTATTACGGGGTTTCTGTTAAAACCACTCCTAAATCGGTTAAATTGCTGGTTAAAATAATAGGAAAGCTGTTTGTTGTTACTATTATTGTATGTAGAAGTAGCAACGCTAAAGGTAAGGTGTACTAACAATATTTGTTGGATTTATTATGTGGTTTCTGTTGAAGTAACTCATAAATCGGTTATAATACTGGTTAGAAATACTAGGAAAGCTATTTATTATAACCACTATTGTATGTTGAAGTAACAACGCTAAAAGTAAGGTGTACTTGTAATATTTGTTGGATTTATGACGAGATTTCTGTTAAAACCACTTGTGAAACGGTTAAATTACTGGTTAAAAAATACTAGGGAAACTGTTTATTATAATCAGTATTTTCTGTTGTTACTTCAACAGAAAATACTGATACTGAACAGTTTCCCTTTAAAACCCCCCTTTCCCCTGAACAAGTGGTTTTAACAGAAACCCCGTCATAAACCGAACGCATATCTCCAGCACAACACGTCAAAAGCGTTGTCACTTCAATAGACAATATTAGTTAGGCAAAATAGTTTCTACAAAAACTAGGTAGGTACGAAAACATAACAAAAAAGAACTTATTGTTAAATATTTCCATTTAACTATTTACGTTGATAATACAATGATCTCTGTTTTAAAAGTGACAATAGTAACGTTAATAAATAATAATAGTTAATAAATCCAACAAATATCGTTATATGACTACCCAGTAAGCTGATTTTACCAATAAACGAGCAAATAAAAACCAATTTATTATTATTAATCATGTATAGTTGTGGTATCAGGAGACAAGGTATACTAACTAGGTAGTCTTTTGACTATTTTAAAATTAATGAGTATAAAATGATAGAATTAATTCACAAATAAGTAATTTTATTTTCTAAAAAAAACTAAATAGGTATTATGAAAATCACATAATTATACAAATCATATTTAGTGAACCCCATTTATTTATATCTAGCCTAAATCATAATGTATGGAATTTTAAGAAAGACGTCACTTTCGTGCACCTTTTGCAGAACTTCATACATTTCAACTGCATAGGGTGTATTTTTGAATGGCGGACGTATTCTAGGATACCATCATTCTTTCGGGTACGCAACATTCAAAACCGTAAAACATTTAAAGCAAATGTCAATTACTTTTGTTGATGAAGTACTTCATGTCGACCACCATATGGATTGCTTCAAGCTCTGTAAGTGTATCAACACTTAAACTCATAGGCTGGCAAGTCAATCCTTTTTTGTTGTACGACTTATGTCTATTCTTCAATTATTATTCTTCTTCTATGTCAGCATAATTCTAAAACAAAATATAACTTTAATAAATAATAATACCAATAAATAAATATTTGAGACATTATAACACACACGGTCGCGGTCGTCCGACCCCAAATTAAGCAAAGCTTGTATTATGGCTGCTAGAGACTAATGAACATACATTACATACATTATTCTTCATATATTTTGGGAAACATACTTAAACAGATACTTAACAACCAGATATAAAACAAACAAAAATGTTTATCACATGAATGTTTGTCCTAGGGGGAATCAGTTCCATACTCCTAAGCGCAAAAGACAGGTTTACCACCAACTGAGCTATCGAGACAGTCATAGTTCAATATCAATATTACACTTTTAACCAATATTACAAGAATTTCAGACCAATAAACTACATAATTGAATGCCTATATTACATACAACAAGTACACAAATATTCAAATATCAACTTACTTCGACATGTGTTATAAAAGCTTGTCTAGACGGCAATAGGCACCTTATTGTATTTTTTCTCGTCAGCAGTCAATATTTGTGATGTTCATTTTGCATGCTAAAGTACTGCAAACATCAAAGTCTCGAATATCTGCAACAAATTACAAACAATATTATAAATGATTGGTACAGGACCAGGATGAGTGGCATACGAGATAAGAGGTCTATGCTCAGCAGTAGGCGATTACGGGCTGATGATGATGATGATTATAAAACGATATTGCGCTTTTGATTATATTGCTCTTGCTGTTGTAACGCCTTCAAATAGACTGCAAGGGCTCACTAAAAATAGTACAATAGAAATACATCAAACTTCTTTTCTACCTATTTAAGTTTAATAAAATAATAAATGTGAAATTAGCAGAGGTATCGGTTGAAGTTAGGTTGTCAACCTTCAATATATAAATTGCCCACTAGTTAACAATAGAATTTTATATTTTTATTTCATGGTTAGTTAAGTAGGTACAGACATTCGGACATATCACATTATCAATTGGCCTTATGCGAAAAATGTTCTTAGTTCAAATGAGTACTTACTCTCACTATGTTATTTGAACTGCAACTTAAAATTGTCTTCATTTGTAGTCCCATCATCCAGCATCTCACTTTTCAAACAACTTCAAATTTTTGTCTTCATTTATATTACAAAAGTCAATTTCAATCTGGAAGTAAAAAAAAAACATTAAAAGAGGCTATTACTTGCATCACAGTTTTGTATTATTTAAAGTTACAACACAATTTTAGTAAACTAAACCTAAAGTATTTGTTACGATAACAAAATGTTATAATTTCAAACAACAATCGTTTTGGTTACCAATCATCATCATTATAGTCTTTTACGCCCACTGCAGGGACATTGCAGAGCTATCCACCACGCTTGCTCAGTGCGAGTTGGTGGATGACACATGTCTTACGAGTTATTCGTCTAGGACATGTCGGTTTTCGCACGATGTTATCTTTGACAGTAAGAGCACGTGTCAAATTTAAATGCACATAAACTTTTCCACGAATAAAAAGTTCATTGGTGCACGACCAGGATTGAACCCACGACCTCCGTATCGGAAGGAGCGGTCCATCCCACTAGGCCAACACGTCTCAATGGCTTCCAATTTTTTGATAAAATTTACTATTTATTGGATAAGTTTAACATTATCTCTTCTTTAAAAATACTAGGACACTAGTCCATGACTTCATAAAAGAAACAAAAAATATCGTTTAGATGAATACAGTCAAAGTTACGACCATTCACTAAACATCGCGTGGGTGCACGTTCACTTGTCTATTTTGAAAAATTTTATGAGTACCGCTGCCTCACGCACTAGTGCAGTGTAGCGCTTCTCATAATATTTTTCAAAACAAAGCTTGTCGTGCCCCCTTGCGAGGTGTAGCGCACAGCCTAAGAAGTATTTCTGATGAAATCTACAATACAATTAAGTATTTCATGCGAATACAATTTTAAGTGCGAATATGTGCCATGGAAAAATATCGAATTTTATTTTTTATTATTTTTTTATAAACTTCTCAACCGATTTTGATAAAATTTTATTGGGACCACCTGGAAACTTTAAAATAAAAAAAGAATTTTCTAAATCGGTTCAAGCGTCTTCGAGGAATTGGAACATACCTACAAAAAAAGATAACGACGAATTGAGAACTTCCTCCTCTTATGAAGTCTGTTAAAAAAGGTTATTACTAATTAGGTACTTACTGAATGCATCGTCTTTATTTCTTCGATGTTATTATGTCCTAATTTTAATTTTATTCGGCCCCCCAGATTTTCTGTACTACATCACTCAGGCCGTCCAGCCACGATGTTTTTGTAGTGTTTTCTGAAAAATTTGAGGATTAATTAATTTAAAATCATACAAGAAACCAACTGACGCTCAGCCAAAACGGACAACGAAGATTCACTTTACGTCACAATCTCAGTTTACCACTATCAACTTTGGAAAAACTTTCTACTATTGATAAATGGCATATAGGTGCAATTATGTAAGTTTTGAATTATTTTAAAGTAACCTATTAATAAAATGCTACTAAAAAAAACTCAATTCAAAACTACTTACCGCAGAATATTTTTAATGCGTCTTTCTACGCCCAGGTTTGTAGATCTTCAATTTTTTGACTTTATTAATTATAGTACTTCACTTAAAACATATTAAATCATCTGAAATCGAAGTGTGGACGCGATCGTTGCCTCTAATAGCACTTTTTTACTTCACTTCACGTACAAAATAGTTCAATTTAACACAAACTTTAATATTCGAAATATAAGTGCGGACACGTTGTTGCCTCAGTGCGGTTTTTCACGAAATGAGGAAGCGGGCGGAGGTGGATGGCAATCGGTAAACCAAACCACCGTAGCGCACGCGACGATAGTTGCTGAACCAGTGTTACCAGCAGTAGTCAAAGAAGATAAAGTCCGAAACTAAATCAGAAATTACATGAGCAAATAAAACCATTTTTAAGTTAATTAATATAAGTAAATTATAAATTAATATAAAAAAGAAAACTTGATATCAAAGTTGCAGCTTGAACTATTTTTATTTACCTTTTAGATAAAAAAAATGCTAAAACGCTAAAACTGCTAGTTTTGATTAGTAAATTAGATCTTGTAACAAATGTATCTGATATTGCAATAATTTTACTACATAGTTAACCTTGTATTTTCATATTTTTTTAGCCAATATGCAGTATTCTGATGTTAGTATTCTAATTAATTTTAATACATTACTTATGTATTAGTTATATATTATTAAACCAGTTAGAGCCCACACCCAAAAACACCGATTATTGAACAAGCGAAGCAACGGTCCACGAGCCCACTGGGACAAATCGGCGTTGTGTGTGTGTTTGTATGTTTGTTCGAATACCGTTGACCAGATCGGCATGAAATTTTGTAGGCAATTAGTTCACGCCAGTCGGTCAATTAAGTTACCAACCTACTTACTTATTTAACTAATCGAAAGCTGAACGGCTCAACCTGAAATTTAAATTTAAAAAAGGAAAGACGATGTCGAGGTCGTTTAAAAACTTTGCCTTTCCGCGTAACGTGCACAATTTAGCACACACATAATTATAACGATACCATGGCTCGACATTTTTCTTTCTTTTCCACTTGCGCCACTACTTTTCATCGACAGATCGATACCGTACGTTATAAATTTATTTAAATTGGTAACGTTATATTTGTTATTTTGGTTTAATTTGAATTATTATGGCTGCACCGGCCCACGCACCCATGCTTAACGGCCTCACTCCACTGTTCGCAGAGCTCTGTGTTTACTCTTTATTTGGTCTGAGAGTGCAACATACAAAATCACTGTTTTATCGTGATTTATCAACAATTTTACAATCGAGAAATTAAGTTTTCAAGCCTTAGTAAATTTACCCGACGTTTTAAGCAACACTATGAAATTGGCAACACCGGTACATAAGCGAGCAACTGACTAAACAAAACTCTCGGCGCGTGACGGCCGCGGCGTAAACAGGTTTCAACCTGTCCATAGCGTACAAAATTATTTTGTTATTTTAACAAAATTTCCTTTATAGTTAACCAACAAAATTGTATTATGCGTACGATGCGTACCTATTTATTTAGGATCTGAATGTAATTTGTAATGTTATTATTATTTTGTAGTACCATAGCATAGCATAGCAATACCATAATAATATACCTACATATTATTATGGTATTTCTTAGTAGGGTAAAACACTATGATCAGACCTGCACCAGTACTAAGCCTTCAAACATTTTATTTCCTTCTAAATACTTAGTGATAAAATGCACTAACGTCAACGGATACTTTTAATAAATTTTGTAAACGTAGGTATAGGTATACCTATTTTTATTTTACGCGCGGTCGCCTGACCCTGAACTAAGCAAAGCTTGTACTATGGCTTCTAGAGACTGATATATATACATTTATATATTTAAATAAATATTAACACCCAGACATGGAACAAACACAAATGTTTGTCACATTAATATTTGCCCTAGGTGGGAATCGAACCCATGCCCCTAAGCTCAGAAGGCAAGTTGAGCCAACTGAGCCACCGAGGTAGTCGAAAGCCGAAATATAATAAAAATTACAAGTCAACGCGTATTAACTTTTATTAATATTTTTGATATACTTCTTACCTACATACCTGAGGAATGAACATAATTTTAATGATATTTTTTTACTTGTAGGCAATTCAATATAGCTTTAAATTGTTTACCTCATTTAAAAGATTTTTGTATGTAGGGAAGAAGTTATTGTTTATTATTATGTTTGAATTAAAAGTAATTCGTGAAAAGTAAATTATTATTTTTATTTAAATATTTCAAATTTGTGATATACGTTTACCTATACGTATAACTATAGTGATCGACTGAAAAACTTTGTATCCACTAGCTGCGCCCCGCGGTGCTACCTGCGGTCAAAAAAGTAACCAATGTGCTATTCTAGACTAAAATCTACCTTTGTGACAAATTTCATTCAGATCCGATCAGCCGTTTTGGCTTGAGTAATAAACATCTATGCATCTTAACTTTTGCATCTATAATATTAGGTTCGACTGAGACAGAACGGAAAACTCCTCGCGCATTTCTGACGTCATTGACAAATGAACCATACTACCACCACCACCATAAGAGTTAGATGTGATAATTATCTAACCAATGAACTTAGCTATCCATCACGTTAAAAGTTGGCCTGTTTATTACCCGAATATGGCAAAGTAATATATGTGGTTATAGTTTTGATCGATATGTATGTTTTCTTAGACCCCTAACCAAAAGTCTAAGTATGTAAAGTACGTTCATCTATTTCCTCGTAACTTTTAAACTACTCATCATAATTTGACAAATGAAACATCGTTGCAAGCGTCTTAATTGTCCACTAAAACCAAAGTATGTAACGTTATATTAACTTATATGACTACTTTGACTATACTCTATAGTTGATCTTAACGACGTGTTTGGTTTCTTTTAATTTCTTTTAGTTTGTATGTTTAATAGAACTAAAGTGTCTTTATTATTTTAAAACTAGAAATAACTGTTGTATTTAGTCTGTACCTGGCAAATTTAACAAGGATATTTGAAACCAAGATTAGTGTTGTTTCAAACTGTAACGTTTTGTTACTTCTAACATATATGTTTGCTTCAATTTATTAAAGTTGCATTGTTGATTTTATCCAGTTGAATTCTTAACTTCGACTATATTCTATAGTTGATCAAAACGATATGTTTGGTTTCTGTTACTAAGTTTGTATGTTTATGTGAACTAAAGTGTCTTTGTTATTTTAAAGAAGAGATAACTGTTGAATTTAGTCTGCATCTGGCAAATTTAACCAAGATATTGGCAACCAAAATAAGTGTTGTTTTAAACTGTAATGTTTCGATCCTTCTAACAAATATGTTAGGTTCAGTTTAATAAAGTTGTATTGTTGTTTTCATCAAAGTGATTTCTTAACTTTGACTATAC
This sequence comes from Peribatodes rhomboidaria, assembly GCA_911728515.1. Taxonomy (NCBI): domain Eukaryota; kingdom Metazoa; phylum Arthropoda; class Insecta; order Lepidoptera; family Geometridae; genus Peribatodes; species Peribatodes rhomboidaria. Next base: position 9,348,045 of record OU452175.1, on the reverse strand, counting down.
TCTATAGTTGATCTAAAGGATTTGTTTGGTTTTTCTTACCAAGTTTGAATGATTATTTGAACTAAAGTGTCTTTGTGATTTTAAAGAAGTTTAAAGAAGTTTTATACTGTTGAATTTAGTCTGAATACGGCAAATTTAACCGAGATATTGGCAACCAAAATTAGTGTTGTTTCAAACTGTAACGTTTCGTTCCGTATAACAAATATGTTAGGTTCAGTTTAATAAAGTTGCATTGTAGGTTTCATCAAAAAGATTTCTTGATTTTGATTATATTCTATGGTTGATCTCAACGATGTTTTTGGTTTTTTATATCTTTTTACCTGTACAATTAGACTAAAATGTTATTTTATAGAAGAAGAAAAAAATGAATTTAGCCGGCATCTGGTAAATTCAATCTAGATCTAGATCTAGACCCAAAAATATTATTCTTTCAAACTGTAACGTTTTGTTCCTTCTAGTAAATATGTAAGGTTCAGTTTAATAAAGTTGTACAGTTGAATTCATCAAAACAATTTCTGAATTTCGATTATATTCTAAGGTTGAATTAAACGATGTTCTTTGTTCCTTTTCCTAAATTTATATGTTTGATTGAACTAATAAGTCTTTGTTATTTTAAAGAAGAAAAAAATGTTGAATGTAGCCTGTATTCGGTAAATTTAAGCTAGATATTAGTAACCAGAAATATTGTTGTTTTAAACTGTAACGTTTTGTTCCTTCTAACAAATGTGTTCGCTTCGGTTTACTACATGTGTATTGTTGATTTCATCAAAGTGATTTCATAACTTCGACTATACTCTATAGTTGATCTAAACAATTTGATTAGTTTCTTATACTTAGTTTGTATGTTTAATTGAACCAAAGTTTCATTGTTATTTTAATAAGAAATAACTGTTGAATTTAGTCTCTACTTGGCAAATTTAACAAAGATTTTGGCAAACAAAATTAGTGTCGTTTCAAACTGTGACGTTTTGTTCCTGCTAACAAATATGTTAGGTTCAGTTTAATAAAGTTGTATAGTTGATTTCACCACAAATATTTCTTAATTTTGAGTATATTCTATGGTTGATCTAAACGGTGTTTTTGGTTTCTTTTACTAAGGTTACATGTTTAATGGAACTAAAAAGTTTTTGTTACTTTAATGAAGGAAAAAATGTTGAATTCAGCTTATATCCGGTAAATTTATCCTAGATATTAGTAACCAAAAACATTGTTGTTTCAAACTGTAACGTTTTGTTACTACTAACAAATATGTTCGCTTCGGTTTATGAAAGTTGTATAGTTGATTTTATCAAAATTATTTCTTAATTTTGACTATACTCTATAGTTACTCCAACTATGTTTTTAGTTATTTTAACTAAATCTATTTGTTTGGTTAAACTAAAAAGAATTTAGATAATTTTTACTAAGAAAAATAGTTTTATTAACAAAAGAAAAATTAAACAATTTAGTTTTGTTACTTCAACATGTATTTTTTTTCATTGTAACCACTACGGAATAGTAAGAATAACAAAATGAGATTTGTTAGTTTGAACACGTATGTTTTAGTAAGCTTTTGTTAAATGAACAATTTCCTTGTAAATTTAAACGAAAAAAAATCAACCGAAATAATTTTGGTAAAATTAACCGATCTGTTTTTTCAGTGTAACGTAGATTTTAAAAGGATGGAACATTTAGTTTCAATTGGTTCTCTTTTTCTGTTTTGTTTTGACGCATAATTATCTAGCAATAATCTAGTGTGCATATGTCGCAGCCAACTTGCTTAGTCAGCCGTTCAATTAACAGCCTAGACATTTTACTAAATGGCGCCGTTCAATAAGATTCCTTAATGAAATTCAGCCGTAGGGTCTAATACAACATTTAATAAATTGGCTGGCTGATGCTCAAGTTATTTATTGAGTATTAGCCAAAACTACTATTTTTGACCGAAAAAATGGGATTTGAAATGATAATGATTAAAATAAAATCCTAAAATCGGTAAAACAAACCGCGATTTTGATAGACTTGATATTATAACAACCTTTCCTGCCCGACTCCTTTATCAGGGCAAATCCTACTTGAATTGGTTAGGTTAGAAAGCTAAGGCGAAACGAAGTGGAGCTCCCACCTTAGCCTTCGTGGTAATTTTTTTAAAACAACCCGTTACCTCCCCTACTTCAGTGTCTTGACTAAGCAAGTAGTCAACGTTGTCGATCCAAGCCATTTTGCCTAGCCGTTTGATTGAATGGCTGAATATCATCAGGAAGCTAGTTAAACGACGCCGTTTAGTAAAAAGGCTAGGCTGTTAATTGACCGGCGAATTAAGTTAGTAGGCTGCGACAAATACTAGTATATAATTAACAAGCACTCAAAAACAAGTCAAAAACATATTTATACTAATGACAGCTCTTCAGTTGGTATGTAGAAAGATGTTACAAGGAATAATAATAATGCTGAAAAATGAAAACCAAAATGCAAAGTAAACTAGAAGAGCCATGATGGCAGCTAGTATATTGTAAATTTAAATTTATGACATAACTAGCTGCGCCCCGCGGTTTCACCCACAGTTAAAAAGTATCCTATGGGCTATTCCAGACTATAATCTATCTCTGTGCCAAATTTCATTCAGATCTGTTCAGCCGTTCTGGCGTGATAGAGTAACAAACATCCATCCATCCATCCATTCTTCCAATAAAGTTAGTAGGAAACGACGATGTCCTAAATATTAGTACAAGTACAATGTCAAGATCCTGTATCATTATCTTCCATTGAAAAGCGGCAACGTTCCAAGTTAGAAAAGCAATAACTTTACTAACATATCCCACCATCTCCAAGTTCAAATAGATCCTCGTATATTCAGATAAGTCTGGCAAACAGTAGCTCGTCGAAGACGAATAGTTGTAGGAGTCAGAAGTTTGCTAAATCAATCGGGATAGATGGATTGTAGACAGTTGTGAGAACCTAATTCTGCCTTCTAGAAGCTTGATCTTTGTGCTTGCTAGTTAGTTGTGAGACGAGGTAATACTTTTTTAAAAGCAAGTGCTTTTATTGACCAAATAATTATGAATTTTTTAACTTTACATTGAAAGTTAAAAATTCTGTGACCGAACGGCCATGCGGAGTTTACCGATTTTCTGATTGTGAAAGTGATCAAATAAGTAAATGAGAATAGCATGCGATTACTATCACAATCTAGATTTCAATCATTTTTACACGACCGCATAAAGGACTCGAAAATCATGACCTATGTTTTTTGAGTGTATGTATGTGGGTATGAGGTTTCTTTGGCTCGCCCTACAGCCTAAACAGCTTGATGGATTTCTACATGTGAGGTATCATTTGAATCGTCTTGATAGTGGAAGGGACATAGGGTACAACGTTTTGCAGCCGGGTTTTTTGATCTTCTTTTGATGATGTAAATAGTTACAAAATAAGCCTGCTGTGGGTAGCTTCCTGAGTTACAAATGGGTTAACATCCATCTGTAACATTTTTTTTTTGTGTATGTCGGCGTTTGACCGCCAACTCGCCTGATGTTAAGCGACGTTGTGGTCTAAGATGGAGCACGACGATCTAGAAGGTACTTATTCACTCTAGCCTTGAAGTTATGTAGAGTGAACAAGTACAAAGATGGCAGTTGAGTGAGGCGCTACAAGTTCGCTACTACTCAGACCCGTCTTCGGAACGGTTACACCGGACTACATCCCGAAACACGACTAGGTCATTTCACGGCATGGCTTGGTCCGGTGGGTGGTAACTAGCCACGGCCGAAGCCTTCCACCAGAGTTTGTTACCCGGTTAGCACTACCCGGGACCACGGCACCACCACTATTCTTTACTCATCATTTTGAACAACTTTTTCTATTGAACCAACCTAATTGAGTTTAGTTCAGAAAGTAATGCTATCGCTATCACTAAGCTGTTTCACCAATAATCTTTTCTCTGAAATTGCATTAAGAGATTCATTAACTCGAAAGCCAGCGGTCAGCGAATACCGATTTTTCTAAAATCGACCTTCGTTTACGTAATACAGCGTCACTTATTGCATATCCCATAATTGACTTTGAATTAAAAGAATTAGTAAAGATCGACCTTATAAATGCAACATAGAGTTGCTTTTAGCATGTAGTTACTTAAGCAACGATGCGTTGCGTAAGGCGGACGGAGCATCCAGCGTTCTTATTTACAGTGTTTAATTTATCGAGAGACGGTCAGACACGCCCTACCTTACCCCGGTATTTGTACAGTAATCCTCTGAAAATTAATTACCTCCTCTGTCTTAGGGTGGTTTATAGGGACATGTTAAAATGACGCAACGACAGATTTAAGTTTTAATTATCTAAATATAGCCAGGGTGAATACAGTTGGAAAATAGTGAAAAAATAGTTTAAATTATTGTGCATAATAGAGAATATTGAAATACAATTTAAGAAAAATCGAGGTTTGCCTGCCGGAGCATGTTGAAGCATTGATAAGCTCGAGTTATTATCTGAAAAATAGTAGAAATAATTTAGAAAATTGGTAGGTTGGTGACATGACATGACATTCATTTATAGGTTGGTGACGTGACAAGACCAGTTTGAATCATATTTGAACTGTTGTTTTTGATAATATTTTTTTTATTTAACATTCATCATGTCCATGAGAATGTCATAATTCTGTTAAGGGTCCGGCAACCACTTTAGACTAACTTCGCATTGGCTAAAGATTTTCCATTGCTATTTCGTCTACAAGGAGACGACGAGCAAAGAGAGTAAGTAAAGATACTGACAAGCTTCTAAAGTTATTTACAGAGTGACAAATTGCTATTTCAATATATTTTTCTAACTTCTTTAATCATTCTTAATTAACCAAGAATTTCCCTTATATTATGAATTAATTTAAAACCTAATAATGTAGACAATGCAAAGTAATTTTTGATTAGCTTTGTCTACTATTAAATAAATCAGTCAAAAGTGACCCAAAAATGGGGATATTTTTCATAGTTTTATTTTCTTTTGAGGACGTTCTTTCAAAAAACCAAGAACTTAAAGAAGGTGTTATAGTTCATTTAATTGTGCATGTCAAATTTTATAACAATCTGACGAATGGTTTCCAAGAAATCCGACAAGCGCGTTTGTATGGAAAATTCAAAGCTTCCCGGAACCTTTAAGTAATATTATGTGCGTTGTACATACGAACTCTGCAAGTTAAATAAATGTAAATAGTTCCTTACGGTGGCATAAGTTTGGAGAGAGACTTCAGCAAATCCAGGAGCTGTAATTGTCAATGGACGCATGGACCTCTGCATAATGAAGAGTAGATATGACCTCAAGATGAGCCCAGAGTTCCAGAATGGAGTATCCCAGCACGCATCACTTATGGCTTCTACCTACGGACATGAACATTTTATCACATTTTTCAGTTTCATTAAATAATTTTAAATTTATTCTTAGAAAAACTTATACATCATGGACTGTAAATGGACTGTACGTACAAGTACCCCCTACCAATAAGCGTAGTATAGCATCTAAATAGTTATTCTGTGTTTTATCTTTATCTTTATTTTATTTAAATTATTAATTCGACGGAAAAACAAAGCACTGAATAGCTATTACGTATATTAATTAGTAAGGGTGCTGCTAAATATTGATTGTGTAAATAAATAAGTATGAGTATATTAGAATAAGAAAATATGTAGTAATTCATGCGTGATTATAATCAACCCCTAAGTAAGTTTGTATAGGTTTATATAGGCAAGTCCTGAAGTTAGACTTTTGAAGCCGCCTAAAATTCAATTCCACTCCTAAAACTAAAAAAAATATTTGCGCATTTCGTTCATAACCGAGTAAGCATACCTTATCGCGCAAATGGGTGCACATAAAATTAGGTATAATCTCCTCAAAGATGGTCCCGATGCATAACATTAGCATCAACACTTGTACTTCTCCATGTTTGAGACTCTGAAATGAATATTAAACCTGTATTATACAATACAGTACAATACAAAAACTCTTAATTGACACCAAATACAAATAAATCTAAACTAAACACTCAAAAATAAAGGCGCAATGGGCGGTATTATTCGATTTATCAAAAAAACCTTCACAATTAAATGTGAAACGGAGGCATTAAGATACAAACGATTAAATAAACCCAACGCTAAACGAATGAATTCGAAGTTCTTCTTCACTATGGCTCACTCACCTCCGTAAAACCATATGCGGTCATACATAACACTGGAGAGGCGATTGTCTGTTCAAAAAGCAAGCATCTCTGAAAAACGCCTGCATAGTCATCTATCAAATCAAACATGCTATGATGCATTTGAACTATTTCTCTCATTCGATGTTTTATAAGGATATTGTAATACTGCTTTTCTGCTTCCGACTTTGCAGGAAATACATCAACCAACAGGTCTTGTAATCTCCAAGATATAATATCTGCTCTGCAGGTGATTGCTCGAATCCATAATATATGACTCTGCACCATGACTGACAAGCAAAATACGATTATGATTTAAAATAGTTCAAACTTTAAACCTTAACAAATTATTAATTTTTCAAGTGGAGTTAGATTAGATTAATACGTCTAGTTTGAGCATATCGTAATGTAATATAACATAAACAAGCAAAGGGAAAAAAACTAGCAAAAGGAATAAATTAGGTACATATGAAGAATTGCTTACATCCAAAAATAAAAGCATAGGTATACGTGAACCACATTGACATGACAAACATGATTTCATATACAGGGGTAGCGTGTAAATCAATAGTGAAGAACCAAAAAGGAAACGGCAGCGGTCTCTTAGTGCCTTCCGCTGCACCATACACAGTGACCAAGACAGACAAGCAGGCCCCGGCAGACATGCCAATACCAGTAGCAGCAGTCACAACCATCATGCACACACTTATTTGGTGCGTAACCCGTTGATTATTGAAGAATCTATCACTGAAACGTTTTTTCAAGATTCATTAAGTGGAAATAAACTATAACAACAACATAAATATTGCATTTACAAACATGGAAATGCCGGCATACCTTAATGCCAAAAATTTATTAGGGATAAAAAAATAAAACATAACATAATTATCGTCACGCCTTTCCCCCAAAGGGGCTGGTGCTGCTGGGGCTGCTGTGTAATACAACACCCACACTTCGCCGGACGACATTTAGTCCCAAATGTGACAGGGGGCGAGCCTGTCGCCATACACCGGGCTCCAGTCATGTAGCAGATGACATACAATACGCACGTATACTCGTATGTTCACATAATTAACAAATTGGTGCGTGCCGTCGGCTGCGTTCCTCTGGCTTAAGAGGCGGGCCTTCTCCAACTAGGCCATCATCGCTTCCATAAAAATGTATTTAGAAATATAAAAAGTTAATAGAAACTCAACCTATATTGTTTTCCTTTCGCACTTATGTAATCGAAGTCATGTTTCATGGCTCGAAAGAGGTTGTGGAACTGTTTCCTTCCTTTGGCGACAGAAGTTGTGATCAGCATTTGCAACACCATCATTACCAAATACGTCGCGCTTTCAGTGCATTTAGTGATTTGAGCCAGTGTTGCAAAATGAATAAATGAAACGAGACAAATACTTCCTGCCAAGAATGAAGAAAGAGCCGAGTTTATAGGGACGATGTACCTTGAATTAAAAGAAAAGGTTACTGAATGTCCTATTTAGATGCGTAACACTAATTATTATAGACAACTTGCTAGCAGCATTTCATAAAGATTGAATTCGTACTCTAGTTTATCGTTGGACTAATATGAAACACTAACATAATTCATACATGCGTACATACATACAAATGCCACTTTGTCCTAGTAGATTTTGAGACTCTCGTCTAGATTGGTGTATGAAGAATGGTCATCTGTGATCCAAGCCCGGCGCAAACAAAACATATCTCAGTTCATAATCTTGGGTACATCAATTATCGCTTTTTTTTTTCTTTTTCTGTGGCTAAGTTAGTAAAATTGCCATTTAAACCATAGTTAGACAGGTTTTAAGTACCTAGCTAAAATCGGCATGGCATGGCATGGCATATAATACGCATTGGTATTATATAGCCAGCGTAAGTGTAAATTTGATACGTCATAACATCCTTTTATATCATATTTTTTATGATACTTATTTTTTTCGTTTTAATTTAACTTACATAAATTGTAAACGCGAAATTTTGTTTGTAAATTATTTGTATGAAATGAAAAATAGAGATAGTTGCTTTGAATTGACTGATATACTGCTAATGTTCTTATAAGTACTCAAATCACACAAATATTATACACCGGTCTCCTGACTTTCTCGTCATATTTTTTATTTTATATTTACTGAGAATTTTACATCAAGGAACAAAACAACTAAGATATTGTTGTTACGGAGATTCGTTTCCTTCAGGCCTGGATAAATTTTGTATGGATCGTGACCTCTTTTCTTTACTTTTATTTATTTACATTTTACTTAACAGTTTTCCAAAAAAGAGGAGGTCTCAATTCGACTATATGTTTATTTTTTGTATTGTAAATCGATATTAATGACTTTTATTTTGTTTGGTAGATCGTACTTTAGAGGTGGTAAATTTTATCAAAATCGGTCAAACAGTTCAAAAGTCTAAAAAATGATTTCACGGATAACGATTTTCAGGACTGCAAGTCGGTCTATATTGAATATTATTTTGAAAATAAACACACAATGAAAAATTTAAAATAAATAACTGGTAAGTTAAGTTTGTACTTATACCCAGCTAAGGGCTTAATAATTATTTTTAGAAAAGCCAAACAAATTTTAAACTAAACAAAATTATTTTTCTAATGAGAAAGTCATGACTTTTACTTACATCCACCATTGCATTTTCGGAACATCCATTACACTCATTACTGTAGAAAAAGTAGTAAACGCATTGTGGTATTCAAATGGATTAATTGGGCCGTCCACATTATCATATTCTTCTTTGTTTAAATAGGCTTTTAGCCTTCTTTTTTGTTCCTCCAGCATCGTGAAGCGGTATCCAAAGAATGTATGAAAAAAAGTATGCTATTAATTGTGAAAGACATTAACTAGGAAATTATCGCTATACTGCTATAATTATAATACTAAGTTGGATGTGGCATTAATAAATATAATAGATTCGTTAAAGTGCATGGCTAAAAAAGTTATGATTTATAATTTCAAAAAAAAAATGAGACCGTCTAAAAGACTTTGGTGTGCTTTTAGGCAGTCCTAGAGGTTGCATTTAGTAACCAATTTTTAGAAATTTTGTGAGTACGATAGGCCACAAAAAAAAAATGAGAATTTCAACTTATTCAGAGAATAATTTGATAGATGCTTCCATAGTCAGGTAGTGAATATATTAACTGACTTAGTTTTACATCAGATCTCACATCTTTTTACGACAGTTTGCGTTGCGAGACTAGTTTTTTCTGTGATGTTTTTAAAAGGATGAAACTTCACAAACTCTATTTAAAATTAAAATAATTACCTAAATAAACTAAATCTAAAACTATTATGATCCATACTAACCGTATTTAATTTTAGAAAGTTGGACCCACTCCAACGACATTTTAAACTTACTCTCTTATCTATGTTTTATTGCATCGATACCCACAGCGCTAATATTATAATTAGTTCTACTTAACAATTATTTGTCGTAATTATTTTTAAATTAACTCCAATTAAGTATAACCGTCCATAATTTGCCAACGCAAGTCAAGGTTCAAACAATTAGTACACATTTACTGCGCCCCGCAGTTTCATCCGTGTCTTTGCAAAATTACTGGGTTTAAAAAAAGTGTTAAAATACTCCTAAAATAAATTAACATTTTGAAACATGTAAATACACATTTATAAAGTTTAATTACAAAAAATCAAAGACAACAGGTATTTTTTACATTTCAAAAAATACTTTGCAGACTTCTTCTCACCTTCTGATCGATCATCATCCTTATTTTCTGATGTACCTTAGATTTCTGCTGGTTTTTACTGCTTCTTGACAGAACCATTTCTCTGACAGTAAATTTAACCTTGACACGTTATCGAAGCTTTGTTCCGTTTAGCTTTTTACCCGACTGCGCAAGAAAGCGGGTTTTGTTTTTCGAGTGTATGTGGGTATGGATGTATGTATGTATGAGGTTTCTTTGGCACGCCCTACAGGCTAAACAGCTTGATAGATTTCGACATGTGAGGTGTCATTTGAATCGTCTTAATAATGAAAGTGACATAGGGTACACCATTTTGCCGCCGGGTTTTTGTTTTTCTTTTAATAATGTTATTTGATAATTTATTTTGATCTTAACCTAGTTTTTATTTTATTTCAATATAGTTAGTTACCTTGGTTTTATAATAACCTGCTTATTATACGTAGTTAGTCGCCTATTGTTTTTCCGAAGACAAATGTTTGTTTATTAAGAACTTCCAGTTTTTCTTAAACAAGAAATGTAAAAAATACACTCTCAAATGGGTGTAAAACGTCCATCAAAACGGACTTTAGGTACACACCTACTGCGAATAGCTCAGCGTTATAAGCTTAAGGGTGCTGTTAAGTTTGTAACATCGATTTAAGTAGCCGCACAGAATATAATACGAAAGATGAATTACTCTATGACAAAGTACTCGTAGTAGTAGTAGTACTAAAAATACACTGTCGCTTTGCAGTAATCACACATCAAATGCCGGCCATTTGGTGTGTGATTATTGCAAATCTTATTGTAGGTACGAGTACGTAAATAGTTTTCTGTCTGTCTGTAAGTCAACCTAGGCCCTTGAATTGATGATTCAAGTGTACATCCTATCCTACTAATATTATAAACGCGAAAGTTTGTAAGAATGGACGGATGTTTGTAACTCTGTCAAAGAGTTGGTAAAAGGTCTGCAACAAAGATTGCGGATGCGTGGTGACGATAATCACTTTCCATCAATTGCTTAGTTGGCCCGTTCGTTTGATTGCCACATTTGCTATGGCAAACTCCACTCTACTATGGCATTAAAAAATGTAGCTAAAATAGCTAAAAAACCAGGCTTTCCACCTTCTTGCTCCATCGTCAGGTGAGCTCCAAAATACCAAATTGTATTTTGGTCATCTGAACTACATAATATAATTACACATACATAGTTTCATATCGATACAACAATATTAGAAGAAGGTAGAAATCATTGAGAAAAAAAATAGAGTTGCTATTGCGAACACAATTTATCGAACGGCTTATCACCTATTCGTGCAGGAGTACGGGGCTGTTAATATTTTCGTGTGTCGAAAATCTGAACTTACTCGTGAAAAGTAACTCCGTTGTTTTTTTTTTAATTTTTAATCTTAATTTATTTCTTTTAACTTGTACTAGGTATGCCTATCATTTTCATGATTAAATTAAAATTGACATTTAAAATATAATAATAATTTGTTAGTCAGTTCATCTTTACTTTACACAAGGCGATATGGCGGCTAAGCGCAATAATATTATTTTTTAAAGTTAGTTAAAAGGCGAAGCTAATAAAAGCTTGTCGAAAATACTCTTTGGAATTCTCCATCTGTCTATTGCAAAATCTGCTACAGCCGGTAATGCGATTAGATGGAATGTTTAATTTAAACTTCTGCAGTGGAATGGATGGTTATCCAATTAAGTCTTTTGGTTATAAAGTATTTTGTGCTTTTGATTATTAAATTAATTAACTTAGTAACCATCAGAATTTTCAGTAATTTTCAATACTCAATACTCAAATATTTTTTGCTCCTACTAATTTTGTAGTCATGCAATACACATAAACTTCTCTATGAGAGATAAATTAATTGGTTGGCCAGGGTCGAACTTATGATCCAGATCGAAAGACGCCATACGCCCTTTACAGGGTGTTACAAAAACCCTGTTATAGCCGCAAAGTGCGCATCCAGTATCGACTGGAGAATGCAATTATGCTAGTTTAAATTACGTTGTGTCCATTGACTAATCGCGTCGATTTTATTTGAAAAACTATTCGGGTCGTACCGCAACTTTCTTAGAATAAAAGCCGCCAACATATTATGATACAGATTTGTTAGCATTTTTGTAAAATTTCCAGTTTTTCTCGCGTTCTTAAACCGGTCATAACTCTTGCTATTTGCATTTTTAACGTGCATTTTTTTTGGATTTTTTGCATGAATACTTAGAAATGTCTGTACATGAACCTTAATTATACAACAGGGTTTTTGTAACATGCTGTATAAACGTCCCACGGCCCTACACCTCACATTGGTGCAAGTATGACCAACTAGCTGCTTCCCTTAGTATTTAACCCGCAGTTAAAAGTAGTATTTTATGTCAATGGAGGGTATAAGCTGTGTCCTTTTCGGGTTTCACCCAAATCTGCCGATACAGTTATGTGCGAAGAATTAACAAACCAACACACATACAAACTTTCGTATCCTAATCCTAACTAATATTGGAAATGCGAAAGTGGGTTTGTTTGCATACACGCTGTCTGGGATACAGAAAAGGACATAGGGTACTTTTTATCCTGAAAACGGTTCCTGTGGGTCCGCGGGTGAAGGGCGCAGCTAGTCCTACTATAATATTATAAACGCGAAAGTTTATATGTATGGATGGATGGATGGATGGATGGATGGATGTTTGTTACTCTTTCACGCCAGAACGGCTGAACAGATCTGAATGAAATTTGGCACAGAGATAGATTATAGTCTAGAATAGCACATAGGATACTTTTTAACCGCGGGTGAAACCGCTGGGCGCAGCTAGTCTATAATAAAAGGCAGGATGTATGGCCACGGCATAACGCGAACAAAGTCACGGCCACAGCTAGTCTATATAGATAGAAAAATATATTTAAAAGTAATAAAATAGTAAAGTAGTTTATCTCAGAAACTAAGAATTTATTTGCTTCTCATACTTGGCCAAACTTACACTATAAGTGCCACTTGTGTAACAAATCTCGTTTTAAACTCTTAACAAGATTATTTTCGTTGCCGAAACTTTTTAATAATTCAGCGTATTCGATGTAAATTTTGCTCAGACACCGCATGTGGGCATGTTCTTGCTTGTTTTATGTTCGTTAATGTCATTATATTTGACACTTTAAATCAAACTCTATTTTGTATTACACCTCCGCCAGCACCTTCCGGGAAAAGGGGTGCCGATATTATTATGTTATGTTATGTCTCAATCATTTTTTTATGCCATAGGTGGCAAACAAGCAAACGGGCCGCCTGATGGTAAGCGATCAGCGTTGCCTATGGATACCTGAAATACCAGGGGCATCACAGATACGGCACCGACATTTAAGGACTCTTTTAACAGCCCTTTTGAAAATGTTTCTCCCAGTAGGTACTTACCTCATTTTTATTTATGTTTTTACTAATTACCTATTTTGCAAAAGTAACAGTATTTTTTACAAAACTAAACATAAGTACCAAGAATCTTAATAATTACAGCTTAAAATTAATAAGCTAATAGACCCCATTATTGGAATGATAAATTCAAATATTAGGGTCTATCACGAGGTTCGATTCACGGGATTCGAACCCTGTATCTCCGGCGTAGCAGTCAGATGCACCAGTAAACCATAGCAATCACCAATATAAATAAAATAAGAGATGACAGAGATGTCCAACACCCACACTTCGCCGGACGATATTCAGTCCCAGTTGCGACAAGGGGCGAGCCTGTCGCCATTCACCTGGCTCCAGTTACTTAGCAGATGACATTCAATACGCACAAATGTTCACAAAATAAACAAATTAGTGCATGCCTTCGACTGGGTCCGAACCCACTCCTTCTGGCTTGAGAGGCGAGGCTACTAGGCTATCATTGCTAATATATAACTAAAATATCGAGTATCCAAGATACCTTAACGAGAACCGGCCCACATTAGGTCTCTATGGATCCCGTTATAGTAGAGCTACTTAGAAGCTTCCGCTGTAAAGGGCGTGCGGTCAGAAGGATCCCTAAACTTGTCTCGAGTACCAATTTGTTAAATTATTTAACATCCTCCGGGAGCGAAAGTGGGTCTTGATACCTTAAGAAGCTTTTAATGTTCCATCAGTATGGGACTCCTTTTGTAGTCGTAGTTGGTAGTAAAACGGAAGCAGTGCCCTTAATTACTGAATAATTATGTAGATTAGTGTTTCGACCACAAATTCTGAGCGAAGATTTTGGTTGGTGAAATAAGTGGGTACCTACTTCGATCATGTATGCCTAAGGTAGAAACGGTACGAGCACCTAATCATAAACCACTTAAATTAGGTTCATGCACATAATTCACCGGTCGTTTCACTGTTTTCAAACAATCACAACAAGTAGCAACAGTGACAGTTATTTTTGTCTCGTTCTCGCTACAGTCTCTTGTAGGTCTTTCTATCTTTGTTATTGATAAACGTAACATAATACTGTCAGCGGAACTGTGTAGGTAGTAGGTGTGCGTTTGATTGCACATAGTTTCATTTGTTTTTTTTTCTGTGGTCTAAAAATTAGAGTCGAGCCGCTTCTTTCTTATATTCCATACTAGCTGCGCCCCGCGGTTTCACCCGCGGTCCCACAGGCATCGTTTATTTTTTCGGGATAAAAAGTACCCTATGTCCTTTTATATACCCTCTGGGGTACATAAAAGGACATAGGGTACTTTTTCAACGTGTACGCAATATTTCATGATGATCGGTTCATTAGTGATCGGTTGATTAGTTAATGCGTGAAAGTGTTACAAACAAACGAACACACGAACGAGCTCACTTTCGCATTTATAATATTAGTTAGGATTGCTATCACCGTTCTTCTATTACTGTACCAGGCGCACTAGTAAGAGACACCTTCTTATGGTGGATATTCCGCAAAAGAGCACTACGCGTTTCAAGTCAACTTGTCTTGTGAGAACTGCTGAGGTGTGGAACTCGTTGCGTGTTCAAGAGTAAAGTGAATAGGTATTTCCTTGGCACCTTTTCCTATCACGTCGACGCTTCCCATCAGGCGAGTCAGTGGCCAAACACTTGCCCAGTCTGTTGTAAAAAAAAAAGTTATATTTCTATGCAGAATTCAGGGCAGACGGGATAATGAGATTGTACGGACACATAGACTTTGGAGAGACAGAGAAGAGGGTAGGAACAAAAAAAACGAACTTGAAATAAAAATATAAATATTTTTGTATTTAGTGACATACCTAACACTATTAAGTTATATAGCAAGTTATAAGATAGCCTAGTTAGAGAAGGCCCGCCTCGCCTATCAAGCCAGAGGGAGCGGGTTTGAACCCAGTCGACGGTACGCACCAATTAATTCATTGTGTGTACAATAAATTGTACATATGTGCGTATTGGATGTCATCTGCTACATAACTGGAACCCGGTGTTGGCGACAGGCTCGCCTCTTGTCACATTTGGGACATTTGGGACTGAATATCATCCGGCGAAGTGTGGGTGTTGTATTACACCTCTGCCAGCTCCTTTGGGGGAAAGGCGTAATGATATAAATAGCAAGTTTGTTGCCTGCATACAGGTTGCCTGGAAGAGATCGCTTTGAGCGATAAGGCCGCCCATTAAAAACTTGGTTAAGGCTTATTTAAGTACTATTGTTATTATTTTAATGTTTTTAATAAAGAGTTGTAGTTGTTGTTGTACGTAGGTAGCCCACTTATTTTGAGAAAATGCAAATGAACATTCCTGCAACATTGCTGGTAAAACTATATTTTCATAGATGTTATGTGAAAGTTATCGTAACGTGCAAAAGCAAAATTTAATTAATTAATGTGATTTTACCAGAAACTCAACCAAATTATCGCAAAACCTGCAAAAAGAAAACATTTCACGTAAAACATTGCAGACCATATCACCAATTTTAATTAATTCCACATTTTTAATCAACACGCCCGTGCCATAAAAATATAATTAAAACTAAACAGAGCACCCTCGCCAGCCAGTTTTATCCGTCCACCTGTTTTGGCAAAAAAAAAGAAAAAAACATTCTCAAAAAAAGAAGTTAATTAATTACGTATGCAAATTGTCGAAAAAGTCGCAACGAGACAGGGCAGACGGGATAATGAGATTGTACGGACACATAGACTTTGGAGAGACAGAGAAGAGGGTAGGAACAAAAAAAACGAACTTGAAATACGCACACTAACCCACTAGCATTCATATTACGTAGCTATGCATGTAACTTTAGTCCCATCTTTCCATCTTGAAAGTAATCTTCTGAAGGTCTTTATAAAACTAGACGATGAAAAAATAAATATGGAAAAACTCATGAAAAAACTTTAGTTAAAATTATATTAAAATTTTGGATCTTTATAATTTCACGACTGTATTGAGCTTACATACCGCTTTCTTACTAAACACAGCACGTAGTATCCATGATTAAATCATTTCCGCATCGTAAAAAAAATGTATTCTCTAATGATTGTGATGAAGATCCTTGGGAAGGAACAAGCAAAAACTTTCTCTATAAAAAGGCACAAAAGGGTATTTACGGTTCAAAGTCAAAGTCAAAATGTTTTTATTCAATTTAGGTATCAAAGATACACTTATGAACGTCAAAGTTATTTAAATAGACTCGAACGCCTTGTTCGGATAAAGAGTCTCTACTCAGAAGAACAGGCAAGAAACTGAGGGGCATTATTTTTTCAAATAATAAATAAATTCCAGTCTCACAAATTTTGGGTATATAACATTAACATTAATAACATTAACAAACAACTAGGTAATATCTATAAATACTAGTGGCTACTTGGCGGAAGTGGAAGGCTCCAGACATCGATATCTTCTAAATAATTCTTAACCTTATAACACCCTCTTTTCATTAATGTAGTTTTTACATGTGATTTGAATTTTCCCTCAGTGAGCCCTGTTATATTTTTCGGTTCTATTTTCGATTTTATTGTAAAAACGAACGCAGTTGCCTAAAAATGACTTATTTGACTTAGCCAGTCTAAATCTCGGTACAGCTATCCTTATTTATATGGTTTTTAACCGACTTCAAAAAAGGAGGAGGTTCTCAATTTGACTGTGTGTTTTTTGTTATGTTTGTTACGTCATAGGTTTTGACTGGGTGAATCGATTTTGATGATTCTTTTTTTATTAGAAAGCTGATGCTTCTCGTGATAAATATAAATTTTATCGAAGTCGGTCAAGCAGTTTTTAAAATTAAAAAAAAAAACCTAAAAATTGTTTACATGGATGACAAGAAGTTGGTTTTTAAGCTTTGCTTTTAATTTTTGTTATAATGCGTTACTTTTCAATGGGCAACTTTTGATGGTAAACTACAAGTAGATTGTTTGTCCGATATATCGACAGACAGAGAAGACGGAGCTTAAAAAAACATAATTTTAACAAACTGTGCAATGGCTAACAACTTAAAACATAAAGACTAATGACCACTCGTACTGAATACAAGAATTGCCTACACTTAATCAGCTTAAACTACTCCTAGCTAGCTCCTGTCTAAATTTTCTTGCATGAACCTTAAGACATTGCTTAAGAAATTCTTAACTTTATGTGCCCGATAAGCGAATATTTCACTAGGAGTAGATTTAACTATTAATGCGAGGACTTAAGTAATTATTATTTTCAGTGGAAGTGGCCATATAGGCTGCTCAATACAATGTTACTTTAAATTTAAAATAAAGCTTGTAAAAAATACGTAAGTACATCTAATTTTTTGATAGATCGACGTTTGACCAGCAACTCGCCTGATGTAAAACACGGTAAAAGTAAATTCATTACGTAATTATTATCGTTTGAAAATTGTAGCCTATTATTTTATGACAAACTAGCTTATTTGTCCGCGGCTTCATAGCCACTGATTTTATAACCTATATAATTCAGGAATAATGTAGCTTTCTAATGGTACATTTTTTTTTTAAACGGACCAGTAGTTTAGAGTTAATTCGTTACAAACTTCTTCTAGTAAACTTCAAGGCTAGAGTGAATAAGTACCTTCTAGGTCGTCGTGCTCCATCTTAGACCACAACGTCGCTTAACATCAGGCGAGTTGGTGGTCAAACGCCGACCGATATTTTACATAAAAAAAAAAACATACAACAAGCATACATAAAAAATAAAAAAAAAACTCCGACACCGTTTTTCATCAAACATAGATATAACACTCACCAATTCACCTTTCAAACGAAAAAAAAACAAAATCAAAATCGGTTTATCCGTTTGGGAGCTACGATCCCCAGACAGACAGACACTGACACGTCAAACTTATAACACCCCGTCGGTTTTGCGTCGGGAGTAAAAATACAAAACTACAAATCTTCCTTCTTTAAAATATTAGTATAGATGTAGATAAAATGCTGCCTCATATCTATGACAGAAGCTTAACCACTAGCAAGCAAGTAAAAGCAACCGGTCTCTACATTATACAGGGAGACTATCGTCGTTTTTTCCACGTGCGCGAATGGCACGCGGAGACCATGCTCGTTACACGTCATTAAGCGATACTTTACAGCAGACGGCCCTCGAGACTACCCCCCTACACGCGGGAGCTGCATTATAGCGCTGGATGTACGTTTCGAGCTCCGTCTTTGATGATGGGAGTGTGGTGTAATGTCATTTCGGTTTTGCGGGAAAAAGAAATTCCGTATGTGGCTTTTTAAACATGAAAGCTAAGGGGAAGATGTTTCTGGTTTCAGATTTTCAAGCTGTGATTACTAGTTACTTTAGTATCAAAAGAGAATGATCTTGCCCTCTTAGCAATAAGTATTGTTTTGTCTCGGAATAGTTATTCAGTGTTTTGTCTTTTTCAATCGAGTTTAAAAATATGTTAGAAAGAAAAAGACAAAACACTGCATTACAATTCCAAGGCTGTAAAACTTTTATTGCTAAGAGGTAAATGTTTAACGACGTAGTATGCTCAAATAAAATTGACATTGGACGTATTCATTTTTAAAATATGTTTAGTTTAAGATAAGGCAATACCATACTAGCTGCTCCCGCGGTTTCACCCTCGTTCCCACAGGAACCGATAATTTTTTTGGATAATAAGTACCCAATGTTCTTTTCTGTACCCCAGACAACGTGTATGCAATTTCATGATGATTAGTTAGGTCGTAAAAGCGTTACAAACAAACAAACAAACGAACAAACTCACTTTCGCATTTATAATATTAGTTAAGATTATTTGATCTACAAAGTTTGGTGATATATTCTTTACCAAAAATGTCATATTTACCGTGTCTACGTCATGCGTCAGCATTAGTTAACTCAATTTTGCCAGGCTACCAACACATGGCAAATTGGATAAAATTTCGCTCCAAGTGTAATTTCGGTGAATGACATGACGTCGCTTATTAATTAGAGGCAACCATGAGCCAACTTAAAATATTGAGCGCTTCAAGAGCACTGAAATTTGTCAAAAACATTTTTTCATTTTACTCGCATATTCGTACCGACCATACTTTACCGAGGCGCTAAGTTTGATAAAATTAAAGCTTAACTTGATTAAGTATTTCCGTTGCTTAAATGTAATTTTGTGAAAAAAATTCTTTAAAACTGCATTTTTTTTTTTATAAAGAATAGGTCAAAGTTTGACCACCAACTCGCCTGATCTGAAGCGACATTGTGGTCTAAGGTGAAGCACGAGGACCTAGTAGGTACTTATATATTCACTCTGGCCTTGAAGATACCTAGGTTGTAGTTAGTAGGAAAAACAGAAACTGTGGTGTTTAATATATTGGACTCAATTATCTACATCCAAATTTTTTTTTTTTTTTTTTATTATATCCTGCTTAGCACAGCGATCTGTTTAAAAACATTTAGCTGCTAGTTTTGCCGACCAGAGTCTGTTTATGTCATTAAGCTGTAAGGAGTGTCCATTGACCTCTCTTACTGAATGTTAAATCGGTTGTTAAGGCTTGGAACGCTATTCCTCCTTAGTCTTTTATATGTAACACTACCAGTGCCTGTTAGGTTTGTTGCTAACACATTAACATGTTTTGATAGTTTGTTCTGGTATTTGAGACTTCTGATGGCTATTTCTTGTTTTACGGATGCAAGCTTTAAATCTTGTAGGATGTATTTGTTGCTGATACATTTCGGGATGTTGAACATGGATCTCATGGTTTTTGTTTGGAATCTTTCCAGGATCTCAATGTTGCTGTTGGAGGCTGTGCCCCAGAGTTCAATTCCGTATGTCCAAACTGGTTTGAGTATTGTCTTGTAGATATTGTAGACATCCAAATTAGTAAAATAAAGTAACAAGCTGCTGAACACGGTGTCACCGTGCTTTTAAAAACTAGCAAAAGTGTTAATTAAGGGTGTAAGCTATCTCCATATATTTTTCGAATTTCATCGAAATTCGTCTCCGCTTGAGCGTGATACACACAAACATACACACAAACTTTCACTTATAATATAAGCGAGGGCAGCCTAGTTGGAAGGAGGCCGGTCTCTCAAGCGAGAGGGAGCGGGTTCAAGCCCAGCCGACGGCACGCACCAATTTGTTCATTGTGTGAGCATGTGTGCGTATTGTATGTCATCTGCTACATGACTGGATCCCGGCGTATGGCGGTAGGCTCGCCCCCTGTCACATTTGGGACTGAATATCGTCCGGCGAAGTGTGGGTGTTGTAGTGTGGCTGCCAGCCCCCTCGGGGGAAAGGCGTGACGATATGAATACATATAAGTATTGGATGATACAGGATTGGATGATATTACATTCGCAAATAGTATTTTGCTCGTACAAAAAGGCTCTTACTTTATAGTCAGCTTAAGGCGACAATTTATTTTCGTCTGTCAAGTCCCTATCTTAGAAAGTGCAGCGTTGGTGCAAGACTTTTTGGAGGATTCCAATAGCAGTTTTCAAGAAAGTTCTTTATTGAACCTAAAGAAGTATATTTTAATCTAATTTAGAGATATACTGCTCATTGTACAGTAAATACTATTTCCTAAGATTTTTTTGTAGGTAAAATTTTTATTGATATAGAGTTGTATAAGGAGTAATATTTTTTTAGTCGGTTTTTTAAGTATATACTTAAAATATTGAGCGCTTCAAGAGCACTAAAATTTGTTAAAAACATTTTTTAATTTTACTTGTATATTCGTACCGACCATACTTTACCGAGGCGCTAAGTTTGATAAAATTTAGAGTATTTAGGATATACTTATTATGGAATAAGTGAATACTAAATATGAGTAGGTAAGTAATAATTACTCGTATTAATAATAATAAATAAGTAAGAATTTAATATGGATAATTATTAATAAGTAAATAGGGAATACATTGTACTTATAGCAATGTTTAATTTATGAAAAATATAGGTATGTTTTTTATTTTGAAATCCTAAAGTACACAATTGTTATTAGTGGCGAACGCTCGGGAATATGACTTATTTCCGCGATTCTGATTCGAATAGCAATGAGATACACCGTATTGCATATCAATGCAAAACGCTAAGGGCTTATTGGACTCACTTTCGCTGTAAGATTGTCGGTTCTTGTTTACGAGTTAACTTACTGTACGGGGAAGGAATAAAATCAGTTGAAATGCGAATCGATAGACACAATCTGTTGAATGGTACAGATAAGGTACATTATTCCAATATAGATTGTACCAACAAGTAACATTATTAAAAGGAAAACAAAATCCCGGCTACAAAATGTTGTACTCTATGTCATTTCCACTATTAAGACGATTCAAATGACATTTCACATGTCGAAATACATCAAGCTGTTTAGGCTGAAGGGCGTACCAAAGAAACCTCATACATACCTACATTCTAAAAACATAACCCTCCTTCTTGCACAGTCGGGTAAAAACGGGTTCCGCACATATTTTTATAGTTTCAGACTAATTTTCTGATCAACGATTTTGATCGCCAAAATATCCAAGTTTTCCTACGTATTCGCATTATCACACGCCTACAAATTCATATTATCGTTAAAAAAATAATACAAACGATTTTTTCAAAAACATAACAAAATGTCACGTAATAGATATATTTCTCATGTATCGTCAGAGAAACGCAAAACGGGACATTAATCTCCAACTGAAGAACTAACTTCACATCTCAGGTGCAATTTATGTCTTGCGACGTCAGAGAACATCCCTCTAATATTTCAAAGTCTACATAAAACACGTAGCCACAGTTAATCCAAGCACGTAGGTAAAGTGTTGAAAATTCAATGAAAGTTTGCCCGGCGTCTTGCCGAGTGCCAGTACCGCAAAGCGCTGTCACAGTAAACCCTAAATTAATATGAATCTCTAATTTGAGCGTCACACGTGTTGCGAGCTCACAACTTTGCAGACTCCGCCAAATTGGATAAACATGTGCGACGAACGGGGACCCGGGGGTTGTACGGGACGATATTTTGAACGGGCACGCTCTTTACAGCGTTGATTGCATAGCATGTCATCAACATGTATGAGCAAGAGCAAGATACGGAATTTAAACACGTTCGAAAAAGATGACAACAACAATACAAAATAATGTATAAGTAGGTATAAATGGATACCTACAGCAACTGTCAATGCTAAAATGTGCCGGCTTGCTATGTTAGTGATGATAGTCTAGTCGAAAAAGGCTCGCCTCTCAAGCCAGAGGGAGCGCGTTCGGACTCAACGGAAGGCAAGCAACAATTTGTCCATTGACCGTTTGTGCGTATTTAATGTCATTTGCTTCATAACTGGAGCCCGATGACCCAGGCTCGCCCCCTGTCCTATTTGAGACTGAATATCGTCTGGTGAAATTTGGGTGTGGTACACCTCCACCAATCCCTTCGGGGCAAGGGCGTGACTATATGTTTTTTAGGTTTCCATACCGAAATGGTAAAAAGGAACCCTTACGGTGAGACTAATGCTTGTCTGTATGTCACCGCCCCGATATTTTTTTTTGTCGCAGCTGGATACATTTATGCAAGTGTTCTGTAACGTTAAACTTGAAAAGTCACCTTCAGGCTCTACTGATGTATTTCAAGACGTATCTTACGATAATCTCTGTTCCTATGTTTTCGCCCTTCCTCGTGCGTTCAAAGTTTATGGTAATGATAATGATTGCGTTTACTTCCACAATTACTTCTGATTTGAGCGTCAATGATGTCGAATAACTGCTTTACATAAACGAATCGGGTGCAAATTACGTCTGAAGCAGTAAGCAATTAAAATTTAGTACATAAGGAAAGTAATATCTAAAACTGAATATATGAATATCATTCTGTAGGTACATAGGATCAAGTGGAGCAAATGCGTCTGTGAGACAATTGCGTCTTTCGAGAATTACTGACAAATCCTTCACAAATTAGGTGCCACTTACATCTTTTTTCTATCTTTAGTTGCAATAATCTGTACAAGATGGCGTTAGTTGCCCAATTTGTGAAGGGTTTGTCAGTAATTCTCGAAAGACGCAATTGCCCCAAAGACGAATTTCCCCAGTTGACCCTATACTTGCTTGTAATAATCATCATCACTATTATGTCGTTTTGACGTGACAACGTCTTATAAATTGGTTTGCCGGGTGACACTTCAAGAAACTGAGTTACGCTCCGCTCACGTTATGCGCTCACAATGAGAGCGAGTGAGAGGCACGCCCGCGAGGTTAGCCCGCCTAAGAGCGAGAGAGACAGACATAAAAAGTCGTTGTCACGTAAAACTTTCGCCCGTATACCGACTTTACAGGCAACCAATTTTTTTATTCATGTTTCTTAAGTGGTTAAAAGGAAATAACAATTTAAGTAAGTAGTAAGAATAGGTAGGTCACAAAGGTCCCAAAAAAAAAGTGGATTTTGACAACGAGACCAATATGTAAGTATTGAAAAACCGTTCGAACGATTTCGACAAAATTTTAAAGGGACCTCCTGAAAAATATAACCTATGAAATAAAAAAATAACTTTCTGAATCGCTTCAGGCGTCTTCGAGTAATCAAAGTCAAAGTATTTATTGCACATTATGGTGATTGTTGCATGAGTTCACAATATCTTAAAAGTTATAATAAAAGTATCTCATAATGGACCCTATTAGGGTATTGCAATGTCATGTGGAGTGAACCAAAGTGGCCGGCGAACATACAAATGTTGCTGCGATTGCATGAACAATGATGATAGCTGATTTGGTGTTTTGTTGATCTATGGCAAATCTAAAAAAAAAAAAATTAAATTTAACTACTTAACTGAGTATGAACTAAACCAATCAATTACAAATAAAAAATATCGACCCCCAGGGATCGACGACGACCTAAAAAAAATTAGGGGTATGTGGGATAGAAACGGTGGTCCACGATAGTCGATTTTATTTCAGTACGTCTCGATTTTATTTTCATTAATGAACTATTAATATACTTATTAAAACATATCGGCACATTTGGGATGAATGGGACTGAATATCGTCCGGTGAAGTGTGGGTATTGTATTACACCTCTGCCAACCCCTTCTTTACATTTTTTACTACGTTATCACTGAATATGGTCCGTAATATTTGGATCTATCGGTCTTTTGGCGTGCAAGAGACGGTGCGAGGTAAGTAAATAACCAATGTCTGAAAATTCGGCGGCAGAGGGTCTTTCCAAAACCAAAAAACATGGTAAGTGGTCTACGAGTTAAAATAGTTTAAGAACCTCTGAACTAGACTTTCACAAAGCAAAAATAACATAGCTTTCAATAAATAATTAAATTAATGTTTATATAAGAATACCAAATTAATAAAATGTAAGTAATATATATTATTTATGTATATCAGTCTCTGGCAGCCATAGTACAAGCTTTGCTTAGTTTGGGGTCAGGCGACCGTGTGTGACAATGTACCGAATTAATTTATTGAAAAATTATAATTATCTCAAACTTTTGCGTATTTTTCAGAAAATCAAGTTTCATTAAAAATTTACCAGTTAGCACAATGTACACCGGTACATGTCGTAGTTATATGTACAACTATATATATATTACTAGCTGCGACTTCGTTCGCGTTTATAAAAGTATCAAACAACCTTCCTTGTGATATGGTGTAACTAGTCATCAAATTTCATTAAGATCTGTTCAGCCGGTCAGCCGTGAAAAGCCTACAAATGGACATACAAAGTTATTTTCGGTTTCACAATATTATAACAGAGAAATGTGAGAACTGTAATTTTTCGAGGGAAAAATGTATCTCGTATCAAATATCACTTTATTTCATTCAGGTTTATTTCATTAATTTCGAATATTTTCCAGCCCAGTCACCGGATTGTATATTTATATTGATAAATGTGATTGTAGAAAAGTGATAATCCCCACTTTTTTACTAAATTAAAAATATCGCCGCAGTTACAATTCCAAGATTTTAATGAAAAAGCAACTATTTTATTCAAACAAATTGAAATCAATTTGCGTCGGTTATAAATCCGAGTTTAAACCAAGATGAATCGTTTGAAGAGGTAGAGTGAAAAATGCACTAATTCTAAAGCAGCGGTCGGAGCGAGCGCAGAGTGCAATTCATTCTCATTAGCTGCTAGCAGCTTTTCTCATAACACGCTATCGTGAAAGTGCATCCGCGGAACAAGATTTAGAAACGCCTTGGTGAGAATTTTTTAAACTTGTGTAGCTATTTGTGAGATTGAGTTTAACGTGGAAACCAACTTTTCCTTCGATTCCGAAAGTAAGAATTGATTGGAGCTAGTATAAGTAGAAATGCGTAGCTTATAACAAATACAATCATAAAATCATAGAAATAATGTAAGGAAGAAGTCCTGGCACGTGTCTAATTTCTAGTACACAGCGTGTGGACCCAATATAACTAAAACAAACTGAGACTACACAGCTCTGTAACAGTATATTATCTTACGTGTATCAATAACAAAGAGAGAGCGATGTACAAGATTCTATAGCGACAACGAGACGACAGTAACTGTCACTGTTGCGGCTGGTTGCGTTTGTTTGTGACTACAGCGAATTGTGTACATGCACCTAATTTATGCGGTCCATGTTTAGGTTCTCGTACCTTTTCTTTAACATCCCTTAAACATATTATGATAGAAGATTTAAAATAAATAAAACACTAAAATGTACATGTTGAAAGTCTAGCTCAACTTCACAGAGCTTTGGTGAATAACTGGCCTAATTGTCTTATCCCGGCTGTATACGCCGATAAATCCCGAGACCGTACTTATACTCTGGGCAATTTACGTAGGCGCATGTCATCATACATTTTATTGTCGATGGCGAGTGCCTCCTAAATTGCCCGGACTCTACGGTCTCCCAAAACATTCCCAGAAAATTCTGCTCGTATAAGGTAAATAGTATGAAGGTAAACTGTACAAGCACGGTCCTAAGTCTCCACCTTGAGCCGTAAATCCTACGCAGGTGCAGGAGGTCTATCCGACTAATTAAGGAGCCGCTGAATCGACCTTCCAAAGTCCTCTGCTTCGTTTACACAAAACGACCCGATTAGATATTCGACTGAATTTTTATTTAAAAAAAACAGGCTTGATTTATAAAAATCAAAATTATTAATTCACCTTATTATGAATTCAAAATTATTAATTATTATTAATTCAATTGCGAGTGGGTTGCCCTTAGGCATACCAATATGTTTTAACCGATGAAACGGAGGAGGCTTACAAGTCGAGGCGTATATTATTTAGCTTTACATTTAATAATAAATACTTCTCATCGAGTAAACAAATGCGTTAAGGTCGTTCTTCAACGGATCACCTACGACTGGTGTAAATCTAATTGCGTATTAGGTCACCAATGTGCTAAAGCAAACATCTATCAGAAACTACTAAATAGGTTTACTTGCAACAACTATAAATTATTTTATCGTGTCGCCGATTTTAAGTAAAATAGCACCCTCCTCCCAAACTCTGGTTAAGCCTACGATTTTCAAAGCGGTTTCTTAGCCGCAATGCAGTATGTAGAGGTAAAAAACTAAGGCAGAATTAATTGAACACATAAATCTTAGGTCTCATAATGTCTAAGTTTTGGTTTTCTAATTTGTTACTGAATTTAAATTTATAGTTCTTTACATAGTTTTCTTACTCATAACGTTACATGGCTAAACATTTTCAATGTACCTAAAACTTTCGTTATACTTGTACATATTTTTAATGTAATGGAACAATTGGAAAAAATGTCATAAAACGCACTTTTAAAATAAAATAAACTGTTTTATAAGCAGAAGTAGCTCTGTCTCTTTGTCCACCTGTTTGTGACATGTTAACAGTTGAGCAGTTAGGGTCAACTGGGGCAAATGCGTCTGTGTGGCAATTGCGTCTTTCGAGAATTACTGACAAACCCTTCACAAATTAGGCAACTAACGCCATCTTGTTCAGATTATTGCAACTAAAGATGGAAAAATTCAAAATCTTGTACAGATTTACATTTTACGCCACCTACATCTTAAGTTACAATAATCTGTAAAAGATGGCGTTAGTTGCCTAATTTGTGAAGGGTTTGTCAGTAATTCTCGAAAGACGCAATTCCCCACAGGCGCATTTGCCCCAGTTGACCCTATACGAATCTTGATAAAATATAATAGAGTTTATCTAAAGTTTAAATGGAGTCTATCTCAATGATAGACATAGGTTATACTTTTTTTGGGAACAAAAACAATTATTCTCACGATCGAAGTCGCGGATGACAACAGCAGTTTAAAACATGAAAGGAACGTAAAAAAATCGCGGATTCAATATAAGCGTGGCGCATTGTATCAGTTGCCGTTTGGCGGGATCAATTCACATGAATTGTGAACGCTTTTTGACATGCAAAAGGAAACATAACAGGGGTATTTGTCGCGAGCACACGGGCCGTTTCCGGGACAATCGGGCGAGTGTACACTGCCGGAGCGAAGGAACGAAAAATTGACTTCCGGTTCGTGACGACGAAATATTTTGTAAACAACTCAAATGGTTTTTAGTCAGTGGGTGGTCGTTGCCGTTGACTTTTTCAATTACCCGTTACCTATTCAAATGTTATATTACCCGTTACCTATTCAAATGTTATATTTTCATGTTAATCATATTTGAATTATTTTGTTTTTAATTTTTAGTAGTCATTTAAAACCGTTTAGATACGCAACTTAAAAAGTTTTAACAAGCATCAAATTACATTATAAATATGAGTAAGTCCATATAAAATGGTCGTTGTGTAAATGTATAACTTAATTATTCAATTGTAACTGTACCTACCTCGAAATGAATATTAAGTAAGATTATTTACTTGGTGTGTTTGAACTCAGAAGCAAGTACAAATAAGTACTAATTTAAATTTAATCTAGTACGCAATACAAAACCGAGATTAACAGGCTAATTGTAAGTGGCTTTCAACGTGCCAACCAACATTCCTCAAGCTGTTACTAGGTTACTACCTGCCTCTAATTGACTAACTCTCCTTTCTACTTGTTTTTTGTTACTTACTACTACATTTTTTACTTACATACTTAACTTGTAATTTTTTTCACTTCACTGAAAAAAACTGAAATCTTCAAATAAATCAACAGAACGTGCAACCTTATCTTCTAATTTATTCACGCACGCCTTTTTATCCCGCATCAGAGGTCCCAAGACGCATCTTTCAAAGAGCTAGCGTGTGAACGAAATGTTCGAGGTTCTTATCAGCGAAGCAATACCGAGGCGCTGAGGAGCTGAGGAGCTGAGGCAACTATATGCACCCGGCTTTACATCTATGATATGAATATTGTATGAACTGTCCCGTGGGAAACGTCTTCCGGATAAACGTTCTTTTTAAAACTCAATGGGAAAAATTCAGTGACGCAACTCGTAGTCTTTAGAAGAATGTATTTTCAGATATTGTCAATTACTAGTTGGCGTTATAGTTTTGATAGTTCTGTTGTAATAATACCTGGAAGGTAGAAGGATTACCTACGTAATATTTGTGCTGGAATATGCAATTTCATAATTTCCCATGTAAATGTAGGTCATAAAAGTCATAAGTGAAGCACCTAATATCTATGACATCCATATAGGCTATGTTACTCGTTGATCAGCTCATCATCTTTATAGTAAAGATGCGCTCCCTGTCTGAGACCCAGCCAAAGTCTTTAATATTCTTGACACTCAGTACACTTTACTCCTACAGTAGGCATAGGCAGACATCTTATAATTTTACTCGAATAAAAAATTGCTTGTATGAATCTGGAATTTACACTATCTCTACCTATTTCAAATTTCATTTCTGTAAATAAAAACAACAAGAATAGGTAGTTCTTAAATATACACAGACATTTGCAAACTTTAACATTTATTATATTAGCATGATAAGCTATACAAGCAGCCTTACCTGCGCTATAAAATGAGCACTGCCAAGAATCTACTTTAAATTGTAAGTATTCAAATTGGCACTCCAAGTCGTCCGATTCTAGAATATCAAGACGTTTTAGAGGCATCGTTATCGCCGTTAAGCAAGGCGTCTAACGGCTTCGCCATGCAAAATGCCTTTGACTAGATACCTACCTACACAATGTAAAGAACTATTATTTACTTTGATGCTTACCGTCTTAGCATCCTTGTATTTTGTCTGACTGCAATCACAATTAATTAAGGCCCGGTGTTACACGACATCAATGAAAACAAGTATCTTTTTGCGCCTAGTTTGATTTGAAGAGTTGTGATGATCATGTGCAAAAAAATACAGCTGGTAGAAATAACAACCAAAATCAGTTTAACCAAAGTAGAGTTTGTGGGAAAAAAACACAATAAGTATCGTCTGAAAAAACTGTTTGAGAGATAACCATATTTTTTTTTTATTATTGCATAGCCAGATTTGTTCTCTAAAGTTTAATAACTTACTCTTATTTATGTTCTTATTACGATGAATACTAATAAAAAGGGTTAACTCATAGGTTTTGGCAATAAATACATTTTTTATTTATTTAAAAAGGACAAAAAAATGTAATTCTACGCACCGATCTCATTATAGCATCAAATATGATATACGATTTTCAACTATGAATGACGCGGCTTAAGTAATCATGCGTTTGGGTAGAAAATCGTGGTAAGATCGAGCCTTAAACAATAATTCAAATTTTTACAATCATTATACCGCGTCAAGGTTTTTTGAAACAAAGAAGTGCCACGCGATTAAGGAACAAAGCACATTTGAAACAAAACAGGCGTAATTGAACATTACTATAACCATTATTCATTAGATACATTCCCAAACTCACCCATTCACCCTCCATCACAGTTTATTCAGATGTAAAATTACTTAAAACGTTAACCTTCCAAAAAGACGAGGTAAGGGTCACATTAATTTTCTGTCAGTTAGCAAGTCTAATGTCTATGAATCTCATTTGCCCCGGGGCCAGTCGGTTATTTTCTTTACTTGAACCCTACTTCATTATATTTTGATTGAGAGAACGAATGTTCCCGACATGTTTATCTTATATTGCGGCGAGCTTTAAAACAATTTTGTATGATAACTTTGTATTCGCAAATTTGTTATTCTTTGTTGGCTTGGAAAGTTTAATGTTTATAAATGTGCTGTTCATGCGAGTTAATATTTATTTTCTACTCGTGTTAATGTAGACTTAAGTGAACATAGTCATTATGAGTTCACAAGTTTGTTGAATTTTAGTTTCAATAATTGATTAATTCTACTGACAAATGATAAATATACCAATATTCATAGAACATATTATGTCATCGATCACCTTTACTATTAGAAACTTTATGAATGTTGTACTAACGTAGCTTTTTAAAAGTTAGTTATTAAAAAGCAAAATTTCAATACATCCGGACACAAATAGTCATCAAAGTGAAACACTAAAAACTTTTGATTTTGTTCGTATTGTTCGATTTCAACAATGATAAGTTTCAAATTCTGAATATTAACAATTTTTATAGTTTGTGACAAAAGATTGATGATAAATTGATTGATTGTTTGATGCATAATGATTTCTTCAATAATCAGTTCGATTTTGTAATGTTTGTGATATTGAGCATGGTTGTTTTTCAAATTATATTTAGGTATTACAAATGAGCTTGGGCCCATTTAGGACACAACATATTTGGGCACTTTTATATTACATACTTACTTACAACTCCCGTCAAGTTGTATTTTTGTCCTTCCCATTAAAACTTCGCTTTAAATGAATCAGTAAACCTTAGCAATGTACAAAGGAACTTGCTACCGTTTTAAAAAATCTTCTACAATTTAAATTTTCGTAGTGTCTGAACTAGCTTTCAACGCTTGGTTAAATTAATTTTATTTATTCGCCTATTTGTTGTGATTTATAAAATAAGCTTTTATTACCCTCGGCTTCCAGGTTTAAGCTTGTTCATTTTTGCTTTTAGCCTTTTCTGTTTAGTCCAAACCAAATTATAATTCAATGGTTTAGTAAAAAGGGATTTCATTAAAGTTTGGCTTAACGTTTTAGCTTTAGGTTCAGTGCATTAGCATAACAACTGAAATCCTAAAAAGCTTATTCAAAAACATGCTTAGTTCATTTAAAAAAAAAGTTTAAAACCAAAATACCTATTAGACAACCTACATAATGTCCAGCTAGTGCATTACAACTTAGGTCAGACTAGTCACTACTATCAGGTTGTGACAGATAGCCTGTGTCATAGTCCAATCTATCACAGGGGATAAATCTGAAACAACAATACCCACTATAATTTCAGCGAGTAATCATCCATCAACCTCGCAACATTGACTTAATTGAATTCAAAACTGTATTACTGGGAATCATTAAGCTAAGACCACAATGAGTTAATACATTAGAAAGAAAAAACGCGTTCTTTACTAAAATTTTGGAGTTACATTTTTAAAGTTAGGGTGATAGTACATGTATTGAAGTTTGATGAGAATGTCAAACAATATTACACTCAAATTAAGTTGGATTGCCAGCCAATGACATTAGTTAGGTTATAATATTTTTGTAACTTGACCATGTAGTGTGGCTTTTCACTTGACATAGATACATTTCGACTAAAACTTAGAGATTGATAATTATTTAACACTAGCTGCACCCCGCGGTTTCACCTGCGGTCCCACAGGAACTATTATTTTTTCCTGGGATAAAAAGTACCCAATGTCCTTTTCCGTACCCCCAACAACGTGTATTTGTTTGTTTATTTGTTTGTTTGTAACGTAAAAGCGTAAAAAAAAAAACAAACAAACAAACTCTCCTTCTTAGGATTAGCGTGCGTGAGTTGAGTGCGCTTCAGATTTATGACATATTTTGACAGCTAATGACATGATCTAGTTGACATTCCGTAATAGTCGAAAATGTCTGTCTGTAATGCTTTTTTGCTTAACCTTAGCTAAGTCAAGCTTCTCCCAAACCAAAATCTTACCTATTCAGCTTTATCAAGCCCGCCAAACTAAAATTCAGGATACGCCATTGAGCAAAATATTACGGTAGTGGACATCTTGACTTTTTCCATCTCTCACCAGGATATCCATAGTGTTCATCTCCATCCTTGCCTCTCATTGCCTCTACAAGTCGAACTAGAATACAAACTGTGTCAAACTACACGTTATTATATTCTAGTGTAGTCACACCCTTAATTGAATTCAAACTTGCAATACGAGTACATGCAAAGCCATCAAACTGAAATGCGCTCGGCGATAATGCTATCTAAATTCAGCAGTGTCAGTGAAGTCAGAGCCAGAACTTACCCTGCGAACTTCAATGTTTGTCAGCTATAAGTCGGCTATTCAGACACTGTATAAAAATGAGCAGAAGGCTAAAATCTTCTTCTTAATAAAATTAGAACCACAGATTGAAAACAACACACTAATACACACACCCTAAGACAGTCCAAATACGTAAATTTCTACAGATGTTCCTTAAATAACGTAACAATCAACAAAAATGATTAATTAGGTATGTGTATGTAGTCACAAGCATCAGGTAAATTAGATTCATTTTTTTCAACGGACTTCGCAAGCATGTGATTGACCACTGACTCGCCTGATGATAAGTGCCGACGTAATCAAAAGTGTAACAACACGTACTCGTATGTCTAGTAGGTACCAATTCACTTTACTCTTGAACACCTCCGAATTATATTTACGTGGAAAGACAGACGCAGACATGCAGTTTCACACCTCTGCAGTTTGCAGAAATGAATAATTAAGGGCCCGGTGACCACTTTAGACTTCGCATAGGCCAATGGTTTTCTATTGCCATTACGTCTAGAACAAGACGAGCGAAAAGAGCAAGTAAAGATTCTGACGAGCCTCTAAAGTTATCTACAGAGTGACAAAGTGCAATTTCAATATTTTTATGACTTTTGTACTACTGTAATCATTATGAAGTAACTAAAATTTCTTGTGTTATAGATTAATTTAAAAGCTAATGATATAGACAACCTCCCTATGTAGAGGGATTTTTGTTTTGCTTTGTCTATCTAATATATCAGTCAAAAGTGACCCTTTACAAATGCTGATTTTTTCATAGCTCTATTTTCTCTTGAGTACGTCTTAAAAAAAATCAAGAACATAGGGACGGAGAATAGTTTACTTAAATGTATATGCTAAATTTCATCATAATCTGACAAATGGTTTCCAAGAAATTTGACAAGCGCGTTTGTATGGAAAATTCAGAGCGTCGCGGAACCCAAATAACTTAGGTGCAATCTCGTAACAGACAGTGTAACTATATCGTAATGTAATACGAGTATTACAATTGACGTACCTACTTACATACAGTAAATATAAAGCAGTAACCCTACTGTTTATGCTTCAACTGTATCCCTAGCAAGTTGCTCACAAGACTTCAAGACTCGCAACTTCTCATGCTCTCTTGAACTCTTAACTGCAACTCCAAGCAATTACAAGCTACGTAATAGTCCGGCAACTTGTGGACTGTTTCTTTTGCTTACTTTATACCTATATAAAAATATTCGAGCGTTTTAGTGAGCTAATTTCATTTCTAATTTCAACGATTTCTTTATTCTTCCAATATCAGTAATTATCAGGGTTTTTATGGATCCGTGGTAATTAGTTAGAAAGTTAGAAAAGAAGAATATATAATACAAGACTTGATTTCTGTTTCGCCATAGATGGCATGTGTTAACAGTAGGTACAAATAGAAAAAAAAATGCTATGTTTAGATAGGTACATCTGATCTATAGAAGCTAGTAACATTAACTGAAAAACACACCTAATACTTGACAGTGATTGATAAGTGTGTGTAAAAGAAAATGAGGGTTGCAACATGTTATTAAAACAGTCACTGAAAATTGAAAAGAGATGCTCTTCACGCCCACACCTATCTTACAACGCATTAAAGTGTACCAAGCGTACGCTTCAGGCATCAGACATCCCTTTAATCTCCGAAGTGTCTTCACAAAGTAATTTAGATGCTATCTGAGGGACATTGAATCTATCCTCGGATAGGGCTGTAAGTGTCGAAAAGAGTAAAAAAAACTGGAAATCAAAGTCTGCGATGTGATGAAGGTACTTTGATGTGGGTGCTGGTGTGAATATTTTAATGTCTCGAGGGATCGTGTGAGCTCCATTTCGAGATCTCGTGGAAAAATATCAGAATTCTATCACTGGCTGGCGTGTATCAAAAGATTGTTAGATTGTTTTAGACTAGCTATTGCCCGCGACTTCGTTTGCGTTCATTTAGAAAATAGTTATCAAAAACCTTTCTCGTGATATACTGTAACTAAATGTTAGTAATTCTATAAGTACTGTAACTAATATTCTTGGTTACAGTACTTATTTATAATTTTAAAATTTCATCAAGATCTGTTTAGCCGTAAAAAGCCCACAAATAGACATACAGAGAGAGTTACTTTCTATTTTATTATATTAGTATGGATTAAATTGGATGGATGGATGGATATTCTAATCCTAACTTCTCTCCCAACTAATATTATAATTGCGAAAGTGATGTTGTTCGTTTGTTTATTTCGCTTTCATGCCTTAATCAAACATCATGAAAATTTGCGTTCAAGTTGTCACGGGTACGGAATAGGACATAAGGTACCATTCATTCCGAAAAGAATAACGGCTTCTGTGGGACCGCAGGTGAAACCGCCGGGCACAGCTAGTTTTGATCCATTTCAATTCTATCTATGAAATTAAATATCAAAATTTGCTCTAGATAGAGTAAAATTTTGTTTTTTTTAGTAAGGAAAATACAAATACTACCCCTATTTGTATTTTATTCCACTTGTATTTTTTACTTTGCAGAAATGTTTACTAATCAAAACTAGAATGTTCTATTCGCAAAAAATAACCCGTCAATGCAGAGACAAACGGCCAAGTGACGTAGTTACGGATCAAATTCAATTTGGGAGCCGTCGATTGAAGAGGGTCCAAAATGACGGGTGAGAGGAGACGTGACGGGGCCGTGACGAGTCCGGAACGGGAAACGACGCACGGACAAAATAACGATGTGAACTATGAGCGATTGCATTGATACAATTGTACATACCTATGAAACCTAGTCAGGGTTGGGCAGCATTCGAATTACTTGTAGTTAAAATACGTAATTGAAATACAAAAACGTATTTCATATTTAAATTACTTCCCTAAAATGTAATTTGTAATTCGTATTTCAAATACCTGATGACGAGGTATTTAGCAATTAGTATTTCAAATACTTGCGGCTTCAAAATACATTTTATTATTAAAATACATTTACCTAACGTTTATTTAGCGATCGTGAGTGTGAGTGCGAGGCGAGAATGTAACGATGGTAAAGCAGCTATTAGAGTCGGCAACACTGCACCTGTTGTGTATACTGTACGCTATGACTGTTTGTCAAAATTGGCCAACAAAAAGCAATTTTCTCCACTTTTTAGCCCGTGCTGGCCTAGATTATTTATTTTGTATTTTCTAATTCGTATTGCGAAACAGAATCTTTGATTTGTATTTCAATTAAAGCAAATCATGTATTTTGCCCAGCTCTGTGCTTAGTAAACAAATACGAAAAATAGGTTTAGAGCATTTCAATTTTAACTAAATTGAAGCTTACTATTATGAATAACTTAATATTTACTATTATCTTAGTATTTAACCAAAGGCTATTGTAGGTACGTTGTTTCAATTGTTACTTATATATCTATATTCGATTTATTATTCAAACTTACAAGTACAGCTAACTGCCAACACAATTTTGTAGTACTTAAGGGCAATTTCTAAATAACTTTTTAATGAGTAGGAAGAAAGAAAGGAAGTACGAGTAAGTACAAGTCTAATGAAGTTAACTAAGCATTGAAGACGCCATGAAGTCCAGCACTGTGCAAGCAAATTGTTTTGCATTAAGTTTTAATCTATTTTTCGTTTTGTTTCTTGCAAGTTCCTAATAAGGTTAAGTCGACTAGGGTCGGACGTTAAGTCGCCTTTTAAGTCTGGAGTCTTTTTTGTCAGAACAGTAATTAGATCTTTTAGAGTACAGTTTTAGAAATAACTTTTAAAGTTTTTACAAATTTTTCAGACGTGGTATTTACGTGAATCGTCTTATTTCGACATATATGTGGAATACTCTGCCAGAGTGTGTTCTCCTTGGCACTTATAATTTGGGTGTCTTCAAGTCTCGAGTGAATCGGTTTCTTCTAGGCAAGCGTGCTCTATCACATCACTGCTTATCTTCAGGCATGTTGGCGGGCAAACGCAAGCCTATTACGTAATAAAAAAGAACCCTTAATACAAATTTTGTATAGTTTTGTCTTTTTCGAGTAAGTTAAAAAAAATTAAGAAACTAAAAGAAAACCTCGGTCAGAGAATTAGCATTGCTATTCAGCGAGGTAACGTTGCTAGAGCTCGGTTTATTATTTGTAATTTGTTATTTATGTTTGATTTATTTTAGGCTTATATTGTTATTTTTGATAAATAAATAAACCTAAAAGAAAAAACGTTAAAATTAAAGGAAAAAATTAAAATGAAGGATTCTAGGTGAAACCATGATCTCAAAAACAAGGGCTAGTTGAGGAGCTGATTACGTCACTCGCCATCGCCATCGTCTCTCTAGAACTTGTTGTAAATTACATAATTCCATTTCTTATTCCAGTCTTGCTTATGTATCGATTGACGTTACTGCGTGTCGCCCGTTTGACCGTTATTGCTGGCTGAGTATACCATGGGTGAAACTTCGGTAGGTAGGTACAAACGTCAAGAGGCTAGACTTTGTATCAAACTAGCTACGCCCTGCGGTATTACTCGCGGTTAGAAAGTATCCTATGTGCTATTCTAGGCTATAATCTATCTCGGTGCCAAATTTGATCCAGATCTATTCAGCCGTTCTGGCGTGAAAGAGTAAAAAACATCCATCCATTCAGCCATTCTTACAAACTTTCGCGCTTATAATATAAGTAGGATGCTAATTTCACCGTTTTCTTCTACGTCAATGATAGTTGCTGTACAAAGTAGTCTTATCAGGAACCAATAAAACTTTCACTACCAAATGAAATGGGTAAATACCCGGCCGTTAGCACCAAATAATGCAATCCGTTTAATTTCAGGAGGTGTTCAGATCGCAGTTAATTTACTTTACGAGGTCGTATTCTGGAATTGTCGTCGTAAAATCTGCGTGGAAAAATAGTCAAGTGTCATAGTCATTTCTTGAGCAATATAAAAATGTTCCTTTTGATTAAATGGTAGGTAGATGAAGATTAGATTAAAAACGAGAGACATTTAAGGAACTGAGTAGTTTTTTTAGAACTCTAAGTGGTTCCTGTACCTATCTATCATTTTATGTTTTAATTATTTTCTAGATAACTCTTTTTGCATATAAAGAAGCTTTTACGTATCGTCTAAATTTGTTTAGTTAATGTGTTTAACTTTGATTTAAAAAACAAGGTTAAGCATTCCGGGAGCCAACACGTAATGACGTTACTCGTCATTGTCATCCGTCTCTTTCGAACTAATTTTAAATGACTTATTTCGGTCTTGCTTATGCATCAATTGACGTCACTACGTGTTGCCCACGTGACCATTTTTAACTCGGAATGCTATACCTGGCGGAAATTGGCGTGAATATGTCAAAGACCAAGATCATGACCAACAACACCGAGCAAAAAAATTATGTGGGGGATGTGGGGATTTAATATGTCCAGGAGTACGTGTATCTTGGCCAAATAGTCTCTTCCCAGGCAAGATGAAGAAGTTGCTCGACGCACTGGAAACGCCTGGAAGAGCTATTGGGCCATGAAGGACCTAATGAAAGGTAACTTACATACGAGTATGTGCCTAAAACGCAAACTTGTGCATTCTCTCCATCCTCACTTATGGTGCTCAGACTTGATCTTTGATAAACGAGCAAAGGTTCATCAAAAGCTCGTGGTCTGCCAACGTGCAATGGAGCGCAGTATACTGGGCGTGAAACTATTAGATCGCATCAGAAACACAGTACTGCGCTCTAAAACTCAGATCTTCGACGTAACGCAGAACGCAGCCATGCTAAAGTGGGACTGGGCTGGACATGTCTGCCGAATGCCTGACGAGCTATGGGCTAAAACCACCTCCGGCTGGGTTCCAAAAGTTAAACGGTCGTGAGGCCGACCCAGAAAAGAGATGGAAAGACGAGCTTGACGCCCACGAAAAGGATTGGCCCACCAAAGCCAAAAACAGGGACAACTGGAAAGAGGGAAGAGAGGCCTTTGCCCAACAATGGGACATACCGAGCTGATTTACCTATCTATCTATACCTTTCATTCCATTAGTGCTTAACAAACAACATTTAATTTTATTATTTACAATCAAAGTTAAAAAAAACTAAGAAATATTTATTAGTAGGCAGATAAGTATCTACTTATTTTTTATTAATTTAAGGCGGTATTTTAACAGCCTTGAAGCATAAAATGTGGATTCTTTGTAGAAAAATCCAATTTTAAACATAATAAAACGTTGCTAAGACTTCTACGCAATAACTGTAACCGTGATTAAAACATAAACCGAGAAGTTAACAGCTTCGTTAAAGCTTTGATACGGAATTGCTACTTTGTTAAAAAGAACAGTTTGGTTAATTTGTATTTCGGCAACATTTCGCATTCATTTGCTATAGTTTCTTCATTGCAAAAACATTAAAAATACGTGTATTTTCATGGTATTCTTGTGTTGTTTGTGTAATAACCTACCTTACTTACTTACTTACCTTTAGGTCCTTATAAAGTTATAAGTACCTAAAGTACTTACCTTACCGTAAGTAATAAAAAAAGCAATTAAGTAAGTAATAAGTTTACATAATTACACACATCATTTTGCCACAATAAAACTTCAAATTAAATAAATATTTTATGAACATTGTTATGTCATGAATCTCAAGATAAAATGAATGTCATGACAAAACAAGCTCAACATATTTATTTTCTCTCTTGATCTCGCTCTTACATAATGGCTTTGTGAGCTGTAGACATCGCGGCCGCCGTTTTTCGTCTTCCTGTGATAGCATTCCTCAACCGATTCTCGTGAAACTTTGTGAGCAGGTCCGATAATTATACAGATTATATAATTTTGCCGAGTAATTTTTTTTAAATAGCTTTTTTTAGGATAAAATAATATCTTAAAATTTTATAAGAATCGATTAAGAAATCGACCTGTAAAAGACAGCAGAGATCCGGACATAAATCCAGACAGAATTCGGACATACGAGAGCATTTTTGTCAAAGTTAAGCAAAGACGCTTCGGTCACTCGGTCGAAAACTAGCGGTAAAATTATGGACCTGTAAAACTATGTTACATATTACAATCTTCTTAATATATATAAATATCGTGTCACAATGTTTGTCCTCAATGAACTCCTAAACCACTTAACCGATAATAATAAAATTCGCACACCATGTGCAGTTCCATCCAACTTGAGAGATAGGATAGTTTAAATATATATATATAAATAATAAACGCGAGCGAAGTCGCGGGGTGACAGCTAGTTATGTTATAAATTACGTGTCACGTTGTTTGTCCGCTATAGACTCCTAAACTACTTAATCGATTTCAATCAAATTTGCACACCGTGTGCAGTTCGATCTAACTTAACAGATAGGATAGCTCACATATATATTATATAAATAATAAACGCGAACGAAGTCGCGGGGTGACAGCTAGTTAACTATAAGTTGTTCTTACACATACATATGCGCTCCCAATAAACAGCTAAATCTCGAAAATACCGATCAAGTAAGTTATTTTACACCTGCTAAAAGTAAACCTTCCAATTTTATCTTAAAACTCACTCCATTTAACACTATAGGCATCAAGTTAGTATATCCGAGCGAGCTAAAAGCACCCTCTTAAATAAGTCACAAGTCATTTACTGCAAACAAAAATAACAATGTTGGAAAATCTAGGTCGAGTAAGCGGTGTACTAGAACATGCTAGAGGTAGAATAAAATCAAAACATTTTTTATCGAAACACAGATTAAATTTTTCTTTTCTAACGTAAACTACAAAGACCTTACCTATCTAATAAGTTTACCAAATTCAATTATTATAATCACCCTCTATTTTGTCTCCTAGCATACCTAATCCTACTAATATTATAAACGCGAAAGTTTGTAAGAATGGATGGATGGATGGGTGGATGGATGTTTGTTACTCTTTCACGCCAGAACGGCTGAACAGATCTGGATGAAATTTGTCACAGACATAGATTATAGTCTAGAATAGCACATAGGATACTTTGTAACTGCGGGCGAAACCGCGGGGCACAGCTAGTTCTTAAATAAATAAACAACGTTTCAAACTCATAGCTCCCTACTAGTTTACCCTGGGTCAGGGATGCTCTGGAGCACCGACAAAGGCCCGCATGCTAAAACTACGCTTAGTCATGACTCTCGATTTAAAGTAGTTTTTATGTTTAGCAAAACCAGTTTCTAATCGAGATTCGTGACTGAGTATCAAACATCTGTCCGGCCAGGAATCGAACCCGGGACATCCGGCTTGTTAAGCAGTCGTAGGTTGAAGATCGTCAATTGATCCGATAGAATTGGAATATAAGTACCTACTTATAATATGATTTATGCAAGAACAAAGGCCGGGAACCAGATCCGAGCCCCAAACCTATGAGACTGAAGCTTAGACCAAACATCACTGCACCGGCTACTGAATAAAATCAGTACATCAATCAAAAACAGCATTACATCCCAAAATAATCGTCATAAGTCCAACCTACGAAAACAACAAAATGTTACTAACATTCTTCAGCGAACGATCCAATTCGTTTACCGGCAGCTTTGAATACAAAGAAGGAACCGTATTTTTCCCACACAAATCATTTTGTCGTTACAAAACAAAAATCATTTTTACAGCAACACTCAATTATTTCCTACCGACATCTATCATGTTATCCTCAAGAAAATCATATTTTTCGTGCCTCATCCCTTGTCCAATAACCTCTCAATTTTCCTTTAATCATACAGGATTTCAGGCCGGCACTTCTTTTCTTATCTCTTTCAAAGGGTCTACAGGTAAAAGGTATGGCCTCACCCTTACACTTTACCTTATGAAGATAATGTAGCTGGAAGTCAGTAATACAGCTGTGAGACTAATTTACTTAACTAGAGTAAACTACTTAACGAACTAGAAATCCTGCTAAGTGCAGATACAATTTATTGCAATAGCTATTAATACTAACTAAGTTGTTACTGGATTTTCACCGACTTTGCATTGAGGCAAAATATCGGCCACTTACTAATCGTTAAAACAGATTTAGCAGTCACTTTATATTCAAAATTAAAATCATATTATAGTCTAATTTACGTTGCTCTTTTCAAAATGTAAAAGTTTTTTTAAAATTTATGTGGGGTCAACTGGGGCAAATGCGTCTTTCAAGAATTACTGACAAACCCTTGACAAATGAGACAACTAACGCCATCTTGTACAAATTATTGCAACTAAAGATAAAAAAATAAATAAAAATAAAATAAATAATTTCGGGACACTTTCACACACGGTCGCATGACCCCAAACTAAGCAAAGCTTGTACTATGGCTGCCAGATACTGATTTACATACTTAGATATTTTTAAATACACACTTAAATAGATATTAACACCCAGACATAGAACAAACACAAATGTTCATCGCAAAAATGTTTGCCCTAGGTGGGATTCGAACCCACGCCACCCACGCTAAAAGAATGTAGGTGGCGCCTAATTTGTGAAGCGTTTGTCAGTAATTCTCAAAGACGCAATTGCCCCACAGACGCATTTTCCCCAGTTGACCCTATATTTCTATGCAAGCCGAATGCACCCGGATAGGTGGGCAAAGGTCTCCACGGAATGGATGGCTCCGGACAGTCGACCCCGAAGTCGCCCCCCGACACGATGGCGCGACGATATCGGAAGGTTTAAAAAGGACTGTACGGTACTGTGACTGGCTGACTGTACGGGGAAAACTGGATAAATTTGGAGAAGACTATTGACTAGCAGTTGGACAATAAAAGTTATATAATAAAAAGTTTAGAAATGTTGAAATACATTTCATCTCAAAATTAGTATGTTAAAAGAGCAAGAGGTAAAATACTGATCACACAAAAGTATTGTTACAAAGCCAAGGCCATACGGAAGTTAACCGAAAAAATATAGTCCATAATTTAATTCGAGTGAAGGGTGGAATATCTATTTAAGGGACTACAAAGAAGCGCGACCTTTATTCAATGAAGAAGGTCTGTGTGTATTAAAACCATTCACACGACACGACGCAGTAGTCCCAGATTATTCTATGTCAATTTTCCAAATTAGCCGGTAAACCTTTTTCGTCAATGATGAGATTGACATACGTTGTAAAATCACTTTTTTTTTATCAATCACCTCATAGTTTTCTTAGATGAAATTTTATCAATTTATGTAATGAAAAGATAATCTTTTCAAAATTATTTTAGTATTTCAAAGTCAAATAAGAAAAATTGTTGCTTAGACAAAACAACTCACGTCCGATTTATCTGTGGCAGATGATATTATTCAGAGTAAGTAGTTTGTAAAAGAACATATAAATTACTAGCTGTCACCCCGCGACTTCGTTCGCGTTTATTATTTATAAATATATATATATGAGCTATCCTATCTGTTAAGTTAGATCGAACTGCACACGGTGTGCAAATTTGACTGAAATCGGTTAAGTAGTTTAGGAGTCTATAGCGGACAAACAACGTGACACGTAATTTATATATATTAAGATATGAGTCTCTAAAAATTAATAAGAAACATAATATTTTAATAATACTTGGTTAGAACACACAAATACCTAACACCTAGAGGGAAATAGGTAGGTACTTATTGACAAAAAATCCACAACGTAAATTTTATAGGTTCCAACAGAACGTAAATTATTCCTGGAGAATTAAAACAAAATGCAAAAGCATTTGATTTCAGTTTATTATAGAAAACAGACTATTTTAGTAAGAATCGTATCGTATCATATAAACGCACATAACCTTTTCACACATTACATTTTCACGACAATATGGAGCTTGTAATAGAATTGTTTGAGTTTTTACGCTGGCTCAGGGCAAATCGACGTTCAGCGTTTGTCAAAGGAAGTATTATTTTGTATTCTGTAACAAACTTGAGAAAGCTATAACTATTTTAGTTGGTTGCAATAGCTAAGTAGAAAGTAGCTGAATAATTTAATAAAATATCAGCCAATTAAATAAATATTTTATTTAAAAAATATACAGGCTATTATGTTTTTTTTTTAATCACTTTGGCACAACATGTTGAAAACATTCATACTAAATGCTTGGAGCGATTACCTTTAGTAAAAAATAATGTGAGTTTTCAAAGTGTTCGCCTGAGGCTAGTTAATGAAACGACGAGTTTTTAAAACAATTACACTAAATAATAAAAAGACGAGTCTAATTAAACCAACTCAGAATTTTAATACCCTAGCTCGTTCGTAAATAGTGCTTAAATTTAAACTCATGCATATTCATTAGTAAAATCAACCGCCACTTTGAAAACCAGAGAGTCCTAATTTTCACATACGAGTAGCTTCTCATTTTAAAGCTAAACTACAAAACTCACTGTCGAACGTATGAGAACCGTAATGGTCAGAGAATATTCGAACAAATTTTGACTGCCTCGGTGGCTCAGTTGGTAGTGAACCTGCCTTCTGAGCTTGGGCGTGGGTTCGATTTCCACCTAGAGCAAACATTTATGTGATGAACGGTGTTTGTTCTATATCTGGGTGTTAATATCTATTTAATTATGTATTTAAATAATATATGTATGTATATCACTCTCTGGCCGCCATAGTAAAAGCTTTGCTTAGTTTGGGGTCAGGCGACCGTGTGTGGATGTGTCCCGAATTTATTATTATTATTAAATTACCTTAAGGGTCGGGTGACCACTTTAGACTAACTTGGCATTGGCTATAGGTTTTTGACGTGACAACGTCTTATAAATTGGTTTGCCGGGTGACACTTCAAGAAACTGCGTT
The DNA here is from genome assembly GCA_911728515.1 of Peribatodes rhomboidaria. Classification (NCBI taxonomy): domain Eukaryota; kingdom Metazoa; phylum Arthropoda; class Insecta; order Lepidoptera; family Geometridae; genus Peribatodes; species Peribatodes rhomboidaria. The sequence continues at coordinate 9,303,855 of OU452175.1, read as the reverse complement.
ACGCTCCGCTCACGTTATGCGCTCACAATGAGAGCGAGTGAGAGGCACGCGTCCCTTCCACTCGGGCATGGTTAGCCCGCCTAAGAGCGAGAGAGACAGACATAAAAAGTCGTTGTCACGTAAAACTTTCGCCCGTATACCGACTTTACAGGCAACCAATTTTTTTTTTATTGACATTTCGTCTAGAAGAAGACGACGAGCGAAGAGGGCAAGTAAGGACACTAACGAGCCTCTTAAGTTATCTACAGAGTGACAATACAATTTCAATCATTTTTATGATTTTTGCACTTCTTTTTCATTCATTTATAACGAAAACTTTCCCTTGTATTATGTATTAATTTAAAAGTCAATGACGTAGACAACCTCCCCATGTCAAAGACTTGTTGATTTGCTTTGTCAATTTGAAATAATTCAGTCAAAAATGACCCCTTACAAATGCGGATATTTTTATAGCTCTATTTTTAGAGGACGTTTAAAAAAAGAAAACAACAACATAAAGGCGGAGAAATAGTTCGTTTAATTCTAAATGCCTAATTTCATCATAATCTGACAAATAGTTTCCAAGAAATTTGAAAAACGCGTTTGTATGGAAAATTCAGAGCGTCACGGAACCTTTAAACATAAATATACATATACAGGGTGACTGGTTGAACACTTTAGATATTCTGGATTATCATAGTACTCATCATTATGAACAACTTTTATTATGGGACCAACGCGGAATTCGCGAAAAAAAAATCAGCTGTTCCATAGAAAAATGTCAATGACACTCGACAAAATGTATGGAACAGCTGTTTTTTTTTTCGCCAAATCTGGGTTAGTCCCATAATAAAAGTTGTTCATAATGATGAGTACTATGATAACCTAGAATATCTAAAGTGTTCAACCAGTCACCCTGTATATCATATCGTCACGCCTTGCCCCCGAGGGGGCTGGCAGAGGTATAATACAACACCCACACTTCGCCGGACGATATTCAGTCCCAAAAGTGACAGGGGGCGAGCCTGTCGCCATACACCGGGCTCTAGTCATGTAACAGATGACATACAACAAACAACAACAAATTGGTGCGCGTCTTCAGCTGGGTTTGAACCCGCTCCCTCTGGCTTGAGAGGCGGGTCTTCTCCCAACTAGGCTGCCATCGCTTTTACACAACGCTAAACAAGAACACAATAACTTGTCTGTCTCATTGTATGCCTATGCATGCATGAAAGTTTGTGTGTGTGTGTTTGTTACTTCTTCACATTAAACGGATGAATGGATTTTGATGCAATTTAGTTTGGTTACCACCATACAAAATTGCATCCTTTGCCTACCCTGGATTAGCACTTAGCCTACTTTTTTGCCGCGAGCAACACCACGGGCGCAGTGTGTCTGAGAGTAAATATCAAGAAAATATAATAATTAAAATTATTGTCTAAATTGTTTAAATTGTCTAATTTATTTTGTGATGTCATCCAATAAGCTCATCCTTTAATTTACTTAAATCAGTTTTTTTTTTTTTATAAAAGCTACATCACTACTTTTGGTAATCATGAATAATAATAAAATACAATATGTAATCTTCATAAGTAGTTAAGAATTTGCACATGGTTTTCACAGGAAATCATTTTTTTATTGGCAAGAAACTTTAACATGGAATATCTCGCAACTCACTTTTGTGAATTTACCGGGTTTTATCACTCATCCCTCGATATGACCTACTCATTTTAAAAAAGATAAACTCCCCTAATCTAACCAATTGTCCTACGACCGGATTTCCCCATTCGCTCCCAATAATTCACTCCGGATAAAGTTTGCCAATTAAATTTCGCCCAAACACGGAATTCCCAAAAAACCTATTAACATAAAACCGTCCCCATTTTCAAGACGAAGAAGTTTTATGGCTTGTAAAATATTGAGGGCATAAATAAAGCAGCTGTCGTGTATTACAGCACGTCGCGTTGCTACCTACAGCCGTATTTTATCTGGGATTCTCTTATTCTTTGTTGTATAAAAAAATGAATATAAAATATCCGGTGTGCAGTTGGAAAGATCTGTCCTTGGGGTGTTAGAGGCGATATTTTATGTCTTATTTTGGATATATTGTTCTCCGTTTTACGGTAAATATTATTTCCGTAACAATAAAACCAACTCTACATTGTTTTATTTTAAAAATAAATGACTTTATGCCGTGAAATGACCTAGTCGTGTTTCGGGATGTAGTCCGGTGTAACCGTTCCGAAGACGGGTCTGAGCAGTAGCACGCTTGTAGCGCCTCACTCAACTTCCGTCTTTGTACTTCTTCACTCTACAAAACTTCAAGGCTAGAGTGAATAAGTACCTTATAGGTCATCGTGCTCCATCTTAGACCACAACGTCGCTTAACATCAGGCGAGTTCGTGGTCAAGCGCCGACCTATTTTACATAAAAAACGAAAAGAAAAAAACAAAAGAACCTCTACAACCAAAACGGTTACTTCTATCTTGATAAATAGATACATTACACAAAAGAACTTAACTAATACACACTACACATGCAATTGATAGCTAGAATTAAAAAATAGGTTTATACTAGTTGTACAAAAACGCCACCATGTCAGTCCGCCGACTCCAGGACCAGAACTCGAAACCTATCCAACTGCAGCGAGGCATGAGACAGGGAGATGTGATATCTCCTGAACTGTTCAGCGCTGCACTGGAAAACGTTTTCAAGCTTATGAACTGGAAATGGTTTGGCTCAAATGCCAATGGCGAGTATATCACTCCACTTTGATTTGCTGACGACATAGTAGTCATGGCTGACCTTGGAAGACCTTAGCATAATGCTTGATAACTACGGCAGAGCCTCTCAACAATTGGGTCTGAAAATGAACATGGACAAGACAAAACTGATGTCGAATGTCTATGTTGCACCCACTCCAGTAAAGGTTAAAGACTCTGCACTCGAAGTCGATTACATCTATATAAGACAGACCGTTAAATTAGCTAGGTCCAACTTCGAGAAAGAGATCAATCGTCGAATCCAACTCGGTTGGGCACTGTTCGGGAAGCTGCGGAACATATTCTCGTCCCAAATACCGCAGTGACTAAAGTTGAAAGTCTCTGACCAGTGTGTGTTGCCAGTGACGACTTACGTAACTGAGATGTGGTCACTTGCGGTGGGCCTCATAAGGAGGCTCCAGGTCACCCAAAGAGCATTGGAGAGGGCTATGCTCAGACTTTCCCTGCGAGATCGAATTAGAAATGACGAAATCCGCAGGCGAACCAAAGTAACCGACATAGCCCGAAGAATTGCCAAACTGAAGTGGCATTGGGCAGGGCACATCGGTCGTAGATTCAACGGCCGATGTGGCAGAAAGATTCTCGAGTAGCGACCACGAACCGAAAGGCGCGTGGGAAGGCCTCCCACAAGGTGGACTGACGATCTGGTGAGGGTCGCAGGAAGCCGCTGGATGCGGTCAGCGTAGGACCGGCCGTTGTGGATATCATTGGGGAGGCCTTTATCCAACAGTAGACGTCTTCCGAGCTGACATGATGACTAGTTGTTAGACATGAGGATTTACTCGTTGTCCCACAGGAACCTTTATTTTTTCGGGATAAAAGGTACTCTATATTTAGTTATATCAAGATATATAAAATGTATACCTGCACCCTGCGAATAAAAAGTATTCTACGTGCTATTCCATTCTCTTCTTTCTCTGTGCCAAATTTAATTTTTATCTGTTCAGCCGTTCTGGCGTGACCAAACATCTATCCATCAAAATTGCGCATTTATGATATTAGTGTAATAATATGTATGCCCTCTAAGATACTTACTAAGAAGATTCAATGTCATTCGAGAAATTAATTCACGCGATAATCCCTTCACATCAACGGCAATTATTCATTAACGCTCAGGGAATAGGGATACGTGTCTTGACGTTGTGAACACCTATTTATAATTCAACTTGTTATGTTACTGAGGACTAGGGATCCTCCAGAGATTCGTGATAGATGACTAACATCGTTAGTGTTTGCAAAACACTTGCGCCGTATCATTTATCTTAAGGTCAAATACGGCCAAGTATTTATTGACTAAGCATTTCTTGCTACATAAATTTCAAAATATTTTTTTTTTAATAATGTTGGAGTTTGAGTTTAAATTATATTGTGCTTGATGGTTTTCTCTTTATAAATATTCCGAGCATAAGTACAAGTAAAAGAGGAAGTAAGAACGAGTATAAGCGATGGCAGCCTAGTTGGGAGAAGGTCCGCCTCTCAAGTCAGAGGGAGCGGGTTCGAACCCAGCCGACGGTACGCACCAATTTGTTCATTGTGTGAACATATGTGCGTATTGTATGTCATCTGCTACACAACTGGAGCCCGGTGTATGGCGACAAGCTCGCCCCCTGTCACATTTTGGGACTGAATATCGTCTGGCGAAATGTGGGTGTTGTATACACCTCTGCCAGGCCCCTTGGGGGAAAGACGTGACGAAATGTTAAATATTCCGAGATGTGGGACTAGCTAGCTAATACCTCTCATTAGCTACAAAATGTGTTTTCAACTAAGGCTGAGTTTTCCACCTCTATAATCAAACTAAGTGATTAAACAGATTCATTCGCTCATTCTTAAGACTAACCGACTACGCAGCGGATTCTTTGTAAAAACCGGGAAAGAATTCCCCAATAGCCTTCGGAATTTACGACTTAAATGGACCGTCCTAAGAAAACACAGGAAGGTCACGACGATCCTGATTTCGTTTTCTGACTGAGATTCAGTTTGATTCGTTCGGGAGATTTATTTTCTTGTGGGAAGAACAAACGAATGCTGAAAAACTGTAAATACTGCTATAGCGTAAACTCTGTTTTTTTATAGAACAACTGTCTGCGCCCTGCGGTATCACCTGCGGTCCCATAGGATCCGTAATTTGTTGCGGGATAAAAAATATCTATGTTCTATATATCTTATTCCCATTCTCTTAGATCTGAATATACACTTTCGCTAAAAACTCCCACTGCTCATTGTAAAATGTTCTATGGTAAGTCGTTTGCATTTCAGGCAGTCCAACTGTGGAACAAGCTGCCCGTCGCTACTAGACATGCTCCCTCACTTGCTATTTTTAAGGACGCCGTAAAAAAGCTGTATTTATCGAAATTGCCTTGATTGTTTTATTTATCAGTGTTGTATGTATGTAATAGTTATATGTATATAGTGATTTATGTATGTAATATTTAATATATTTTATTAACTATAGGTATTTTAAGTACTAGAATGTATTATATTAGTATGATGTAATTTTATGTAAGTTTTATTTAAATAGTTTATGTAGGTGTATAGGTATAATACTCGATGTTTTGTTGTTTCTTTGTATCAATCTTATGTTTATTTTTGTTATTTTTGCACACCCTGTCCCATACTCATTTGTCGTATCCTCTCCATCCTAAGGTTGCCTGGAAGAGATCGCTTTTAGTGATAAGGCCGCCAGTTGTTACACTATTTAAAAAGTTTTATCATAATTTTTCTCTTGTTATTTTTGTTATCTGTGGTGTGAACAATAAAGAGTTTATCTATCTATCTACTCGTATATATCTATCTAAAAAATATCTATCCCTATGTTCTTTTCCGTACCCCCGACTACATGTATGAAAATTTTTATGAATATCGGTTGAGTAGTTGAAGCGTGAAATCGTTACAAACAAACGAACAAACTCACTTTCGCATGAATAATATTAGTTAGGAAGCCTTGAAAAGAAACATAAAAGTCTCGTAAAAGCAAATTACAATACATTTTTAATGTATGATATTACATTCCGTATTACTCGTACCTCGTGTTCCTTCTATAAATAAGACGTTCGGTAGATCTTCTCTTCTGAAGAATTTTTGCAACTGAATTAGAATCTAAAAAAACACACAGCCTCAGAATTGAGAACCTTCTCTTTTTTGAAAGTCGGTCAACAACCCTGCGAAACACTTCTGAACAGGAATAAAGTTACAGGAATTTTCTGATATACTTGGTTATGATTTACACTAGCTTAGAGTTCTAAAGTTAGCTGTTCTAGAGTTCTTAAGTATTCTATTAAATAGGCTGAGAATAATTTTCTCGAAGGAAGTAAGTAAGTACTGTTCAGGAAAGTAAGAAAATCGGTGTGGAAAGTTTTATGTCAGTATTAAAATAGAAATTGAGCTGTCAATACCCCTGTCGTCAATACTACTACTGCTACTACTGCTACTACTGCTACTACTGCTACTACTGCTACTACTGCTACTACTGCTACTACTGCTACTACTACTACTACTACTGCTACTACTATTACAACTACTACTACTACTAGAAGCTCATTTCAATGAGACAGACATATACATAGACATTTACATATTTTTCTTCTTTCAATTACTTAATGAGATTTAAGTCGCAATGAAAAAGCATGTCACAAACTTGGACTAAAATACTAAAAACATTTCAGTTAGCCGCAGAATACTCCCTATAGTAAGTATCAAAATTTTTAATACTTACCGTAATTGTTACACGTGACAATATGTGCGAATATCGAATCACTCTCGTATCTTCTATCTTGTAACTCGATACAGAAAATCTATTAGGTAATTTTCTATGTAGGTATCTTTCTAGAATGTTCGGGCACGTTCTAGTTTCGAAAATCTAATTTTTCCACCGTCGAATCCCTTTTGAGAAGTAGCGAGCTATCGCTTGCAACGGCTCGGTTTATTGCCAATTCTAAGAATGTTCGACTCATCTCTAGGACTACAGACTGTTACTAACTTTTTGTTTCGAGTAATATTGGCGCGATTTGGGACAGTGGACTTTACGAGTATGATATACAGGGTCATTTTGAAAATACCTATAATATTTTGCAGACAGCTTTATTCATAACGTAATATAACATATCGTCACGCCTTTCCAAGAGGCGGCTGGCAGAGGGATAATACAACACCCGCACTTTGCACGGACGATATTCAGTCCCAAATGTGACAGGGGGCGAGCCTGTCGCCATACACCGGGCTCCAGTCATGTAGCAGATGACATACAATACGCACATGTGTTCACTCAATGAACAAATTGGTTCGTGCCGTCGATCGGCTGGGTGCGAACCCGCTCCCTCTGGCTTGAGAGGCGGGCCCTTTCCAACTAGGCTATCATCGCTTTTCTTATTTATACCTAACCAATTCCATTTTCCTAAAACTTGGTGCATTACCTGGATAATAACTGCACGATGTTTGAAATGAAATTAAAATAACCCTGAATTTATTTATGATATATTTAATTATTACTTTTACAAATATTATTGACATTAGGTCACACGGTTTCTGATAATTTATTTTTTTATTGGTACCTTGCTAACTATTGTCAAAAATTAACGCGGAACTTGTTGATTTTATTTAATACTAGCTGCGCCCCGCGGTTTCTTTCGCGGTTAAAAAGTGCCTAGAGTGTGAGCCTAGTGTTAAAGAGTCCTATATGCTATTCTAGATTATAATCTATCTCTGTGCCAAATTTCATCCAGATCTGTTAAGCCGTTATGGCGTGAAAGAGTAACAAACATCCATCCATCCATACATACAAACTTTCGCGTTTATAATATTAGTAGGAAGTAGGATTACTTAACATTACTAGCTGTTTGATTTTATAATCTGTGTTGATGCAAATGACTAAAATTTCATTATCACCCTGAAAAGGCCGTGGTTAAGTAAAAACCAATGTAGCTAACATAAATTATGCAATTAACTTTAAAACCTTGCCGCGATTAAGTTGCAAAAAGCCGGCCGTTCACCACAAAAATAACCCCAGGTCGAAGTTAAATCACAAATTATTCCACGGGGCAATGTAAATTCACCTTTTGAAGAAGTATAATGGAAATTTCAAGCAACCACTTGGAAACTCTTTTGATCTTGAGAATTTTGAATCGTTCAGTGAAAGGCTACAAAAGTGCCAGCGTACGGGCGCCGTTGAAAGTTGCCTTTAAGTTTTAGGGTTTCTACTCATTCGGATTAGAAGTTAGCACCAACATGGTTTTTTTTTAATTTCTGGCTTTGTGTCACGTATCTGTCGTCATCGTCACACAGAAATTATAATATAAAACAATTTTTGTGTTTCTGGATTTCACTTTACCAATACCTACCTTTCGGAGTTTTCTGTTGTACAAAGTAAAATATATAATAATAATATAATATTCGGGACACTTGCATACAACGGCCGTCTGACCCCAAACTAAGCAAAGCTTATACTATGGCGGCCAGAGACTGTTATACATACATATATAATTTTAAATACATAATTAGTATAGATAATCAACACCCAGGCATAGAACAAACACAAACGTTCATCACATGAATGTTAGCCCTAGGTGGGAATCGAACTCACGCCCCCTAGCTCGGAAGGCAGGTTCACTACCGACTGAGCCACCGAAATAGATCGTTACATTTTTCTCACAAGCAGCCAAACCCTCAAAAATGTAACATTCAGACTTCCACTTTTTTTTTCCACATCCAATTCTTAAAATCCTCTCATCGACTCACAACATTTTCAAAAGCCTGCAATTCAGACAGAAATCTTGTCCAACGCTAAAAAGGTGTGCAAAAAAAACACACCTTGAGTCTGATTGTCGAAAAAAGCACGAATCTCATCAAAGGCAAGGTTGCATTCGTAAAGTGCACCGTCCGCGGTCGCCGCGGTCTGAATTTCACAACTTTGAATGGGCATTCACTAAATGCAAGCTTTTTCTTTACCTTTTATAACATGGAAAGACGGAGCTCATTCCTTCTAAGATTTTCAGCATTTTTTCTTTCGCAATCATTAATTTTTTTCAGTTGTTTCGTGAAGGCGGGTTCTTGAGCGTTGCTAACGGTAATCTGTATAATGAGAGCTTTGAAAGATAGGTTCATCTAAAAGGTTTTTTTTTTAAGTTTAAATTTAGCACGTGTTAATCAATCATAGAGTGGTTACGTAAATTGTTAAGCGGATTCTATTTTTTTGAATTTTAAAGTTTGAAGTAATTTTTCTCAATATTTTATTTCATAGAGAATGCCAGAATGGTTTAAATCAATGTAAATAAAATAATGTTATTTCTTTACAACCAAATTTCTTTAGAATAGAGAAGACCTTCTTCCCTTTGCAATCGCAGCGAAGATTCGGAATTTGTACTTAAATCCACCCCGAGTCGATGTAAGATACAAACAGTACCTATTCGTACTAAAGTGACTGATGATGGTTGAAAAATTGTCAAGCGGTTTTTTTTCTTTCAAAAATGTTATTACCCTACTTGACCACGTGGGTTACGTGGTTTCTAAAATCATATTAAAATCAGGTCTAAGTAGGTATTTAGGAACAAACTTTAAAAGTACCTAATGATGTAACCAAGCATTTCATTGGTCTACTACAGTCTGCATTATAATAAATTAATCAAATTTTATGATCACTCAAAAAGACGAAAACATTATTTGTACTCGTAGCTTATAACTGCCAAACCATGTCAGCTTCAGACTGCCTAAAAACACTGACACCAGCCCTCTTATTTTGTAAGCGTAATAGCAAAGATCTTAATATGCCCTCACTCTCGCTCGTATGACGCGACTAGTCGTCGTAAGCGGGATAGAAAATAGGGCATCAGAGCTTTAATAAGAGTCTGCATGACTTCTTTTACTATCTAAAGCTTGGATTCTGTGTGTAATGTCTAGTCTGTTATTCCGAGACCCCAGTTTGAAACAGGCTCTGGGAAGGCACAATAAAGTATTGATTGGTCCATTCACGGATACACTCTCTATTAAACTTTAACAATAAACGGAGAAAAGGTCTGTAAACTTGTAGCAAGGTTTATTATAGATTCGTGAGAGTACAATATTAGGGACAGAGAATGATTTAGAGAGGTATTCAAAATAGAGTTTACCAAGTTTCGTAACAAAGCTGATAAACAACCTTAATAATAGTATGCAAAAACTTAGTAATGAATGTTTACGTGTTTCAGTAGCTGTTTGAATTTAAAAATATAAAAAAATACTCTTCGACTGACTGCGTAAAGGCATTGTTTTTACCCGCCTGCGCAAGAAGGAGGGTTATGTTTTTCGATTGTATGTATGTATGTAACAACTTTTGTATCTAAATACATATGAGGTGTCTTTGACACGCCCTGCCGCCCAAACAGCTTGATGGATTTCGACACGTGAGGTGTCAGTTAAATTGTCTTGATAGTGGAAGTGACATAGGGTACAACATTTTGCAGTCGGGTTTTTGTTTTGTTACTTGTTAAAGTTACACACGTGAAACTTCGTATGTTGGTCTTGTTAGTTAACCTAGTTAGTAGTTTTAAACGATAGTAACATGTTGGATTGTCTTTTAGGTCTCGTTGCTCAACAGGGTCGTATTAGGGAGGTAAAAGGGGTTGGAAAGCTGTGTTGAAAGTCCTGCGCTTATTAAAGTTAAGATGTTTGAATAAGAGTTTAGGGATGAGAGTGGAATGGAAGCAGCAGGGTGGGGACTAAAGAAGGACGTTTAAAGGATAAGCACAACACATAAAATTTACTTATTATTATTTTTTACGTATACAAACTCACATCAGCCAGTATCATCATTTCCTGTTGCATCTTCATTGTTTTCCATCTATAAGCATTAAATTCAGAATTATAATGACGAAGCAAAACGAAAGATAGGAGCATAGCAAGCAAGTAAAATGTTTCAAGTTGGAACTTTGAGAAAACTACGTATATAATATATAATAGGCATAGTTCTGGGTAAATTCAAGAGTTTTTATTTAAAGTTGGTTCATTATTATTTTTCTTTTAACTCTTGTTAAATTGATGCATTTTTGAACACAGTCATATAATTTTAAATATTAACTCATTCGGCTTCAAAATTAGTTTCATTCTATTGTGACTTTAATATGATACACAATAATACTGTATATCTTCCCCCGTCTTTACGATGAGCTCGACAAATGGAAGCGCTGGCGAGCCAAGATAAAGAAAATTATGCCGCGTGTGTCGACGTATTTTATTGCAAGGCATTATATTCGCCTTATGGCTAAACCACACTAGGGTTTACACAAAGAAACAACAAAAAATATTTTACACTAGACTAAATAGAACATTTTTTTTTTTTTTATGTACAATAAGTCGGCGTTTGACCACCAACTCACCTGATGTTAAGCGACGTTGTGGTCTAAGATGGAGCACGACGACCTATAAGGCACTTATTCACTCTAGCCTTGAAGTTTTGTAGAGTGAAGAAGTACAAAGACGGCAGTTGAGTGAGGCGCTACAAGTGCGCTACTGCTCAGACCCGTCTTCGGAACAGAACTAACGAAATAAAACATAATAAAGATACTCAACAGTGTGTTAACGAAAATAATAATACAAAAAAGCAAATAAGAAGTGAGAGTTTGAAATAACTAAATTGTTGGGATGTTCCTTAATACTTACCCTTGGTCAACTCGTCCTTGGCTTTGAATAATTAGAAGAAAAGTCCTAAAATTCATGGGAAGAGGGCAAACACGAAGGTCTCATATTTTAGCTGTATTTCTTATATTTCTCTATAAAGGTTACAGCAGTTTTTAAATAACTGAGTAAAAAAATATTGAGTCCCAGTGCTGTCGAACCCTTATTCCATGGGTGGCCTTGTACTGAGATGATCAAGCCGCGCCTTCATAAGCCACCACCGCAATGAATGGGTGTGACATTAAGGCCTTATCATAATTATTATCCACCTTTGGGTGTTTGAATGAACTTGTTTAGTGTATATTTGCTTTAAAAGTAGAAAAAAGAGGATAAGTAGTTTTTAAATAATTCTTCTCAAATGCTACCAGTATAAAGGCCTTTATTGCCTAAGCAAGTAGGTACATATTTACAATGTAATAAATGTTCTTACTACAGTTTCCTATTTGGGCAACTACAGTTGCTTCAAATCACATTTATTAGATGCTCAATACGTATAGACTGCTTATAGTCTAAATATAGAAGTCCAAAAGCACTTGACAAGCACACTACATAGATATAAAGCAGTATACTTGGACACGAAACAACGAAACAAACGTAAAGAACAAAATACATAATTTAAAATAGCTATTGATTGTTGAATTTACTTTTGTGATGCCAAAATACTATAAAATGAGTATATTCTCATTAGAAACAGATAAAAAATAAGGAATTTATTTGATAAAAGAGCCTATATTCGAATATAATTACGCTTAACGCAGCAAAAATACGTGGAGCGGACAATATTTTTCTTCAATTAGGCTCTAAACGTTACGCCAGCTGAGGCTATTTGAGACGATGCCAGCCCAGTCTTACACATCTGCTATTTATGCTTTTTGCAATGAAAATCACGTTTTAATTTTACATTACCAAAAAGAAAAAAGACTAGAAAGCTTCAGTAGCCAAAAAAGGAAATAAAAAAGAGAGGTGCCATGTAACAAAATGAAAAGTCAAATTTGATTTGCCTAGCACAGCATTGAAGCTACATACCTGCAAATTTGCATAGTGCAACACAGGTAGAGTCGCTTATGAAAGAAATTAATTAAAATAATAACTCATTTAAATTAATCTCGTTCATAGTCAAACCTAATCCAATAATTTGCCAACCAAACAAACTCCATAGAAAGTTGAGACAAATTACTCTCAAAAAAGTATTTTAATTAGATAAAAGAAGTTTGTAAACTCTGTATGTCGCGCCGACTGCTGGCAATACGTTGGGAAGACATTTGCATTTTTATGAAAACGTTTTACGGTGGTGAGTCCACGGTAAGGGTCTTTTAGATGTCCAATTCGATTTCGCGGACACTAAACTTTTGTGATTGCTTTCAAACGCCTTAAATTCTACTGAATTATTTTAACACACCACTATACTAAAATTTAAATAATCCATTGTGTTTGTCTTTTCCGTTCTTTAGGTTTAAAAACATTTATTCTCATAAAAGATATCACTTACATGAAAAAACATCGTATTAAGGAAATTAGGTAGTTCGTCGTCGCACAAAATGTTAAAGGTAAATACAATACAATTTAGTAAACAAAACAAAACAATATAAGTTGACAATACAATTCTCAACAATAACAAAAACAGTGTATGTACACCAAACAAGCATCACTTATAGTTTAAAACACGAAAAACTACGAAATACGCTATTAACTTCCTGGCTTCTTTTAAATTTTTAAGTACATTCAAAACACTGTTAACTAATTTCTGTATTACAACAGTGGTCAAGCCATCTCAGAAATCTTCGGGAAGCCTAGAAACTCTGACATCAGGGCTAGCCACGCGGCCTATAAGAACTTGCTAGCTTGCATTATTATTTCGAGGATATACCGATATACTATCCTTACTAATATTATAAATGTGAAAGCGTGGATGTTTGTTACGCTTTCACGCATAAACTACTTGACGAATCATCATGAAACTTTGTACACATTCTGGGAGGTACTAGAAGTAACATAGGATGCTTTTTAACCGCGGGTGAAACCGCGGGGTGCAGCTAGTATTATATATAACGTTTATTAGTAAGAGGGATAGAAATTACATCAAATTACAAATCACACTTTCACGCTAATATTATAAATGTCTAAGTTTGTAAGTAAAAGTGTGTGTTCGAGTACGCGTAATTATTATTTTTTAAATGAAATTTGAGATGCTTATAGCCTAAATCCTGAAATAACCTATGTATCTAATACCTGACCTTACATTCCGAAAAATTCTGGGGTTCTTACACAAGAATACGACGCGTGGTACAACTAGTAAGTGTTAGATGTTAACACACCTAATCAGACTACTTCCTACTAATATTATAAACGCGAAAGTTTGTTAGAATGGATGGATGGATATTTGTTACTCTTTCACGCCAGAACGGCTGAACAGATCTGGATGAAATTTGGTACAGAGATAGATTATAGTTTATAATAGCTAATTTTTACTCGACCATGCGGAAACGGTGCACATCTCTAGCACGCAGGGTCCGGGCCAGCCCCAACACCATCCTAAATGTATTCGCATGTAGGTTTGACTGTCTGTACATGAACCATTGTTATATGGTTCATGTACAGACTAATGACCAGTTGACGAAATGTTTGTGGTGAGCCATAGTTTATTTTAGACATGACCTTAAGCCATCATGGTTTAAGGTCATGTTTTATTTAAATTTATGTATTTATGAATTATTATTTTGCGTCTACATTGAATTTATTTGATTTTCAAAATTTTTATATTTGACATCTTATTGTATTATTTTATTTTATTGGAATGACATTATCTGATTCTTGTATTTTTGACATTTTTTATTTTTATTTTTATTGTTTATTTTATTTTTGTACTTACTGACATTTTGATTTCGTCCATTCTAGTTTATTAATCCATAATGTATTTCTATTATTCTGTTAATTATTAATGTGGTGCAATTTATGATGATAATAATGTGACTGTTACTCTGATGATTATTTAATTTAAACTTGTATGAGTCTATGATACTCGATGAATAAATGATTTATTATTATTATTTATAGCACATAGGATACTTTTTAACCGCGGGAGAAACCGCGGGGTGCAGCTAATTAGTTATAAAAACTAAGTTGATTAATTATGATTATCAGTATTTAATAGAGTGCATTATATCCTTTGCTTCAGAAACCCTATTCATGATGAACATTCAATCCTCTAAAACTTATCCGGTAGAAACAAGATGCAGCACGTTTAAGATTTAACCAGGTTTCTCAGAAACTTTCATCTTGCATTACCTGAAAGATCACAGTTTACAAACTAATGGGTAACTTAACTGTGTCTTACAATATTAATAATTTAGGACAGAACTTATTCTTAGGCTGAACCTATCAAGTTTCGTTTCTTATATTTACTTATTGTGCATTGTTCTATACGCTTCAATAACATTTGTTCAATTGAAACATCAAAAGTAAAAATTAAAAACCTTTTTTTTGTTTTTTTTTTTTTTCCTAACGGCCAGCAAGTAGCTAGATAATTAAACATTTCAGGCCACATAAAGACATCGCTAATGGCTGCCAAGACACAAATGGACTTAAATTCTTGGATGGATTTCTTTTTGATAAGCTACGTTACGCTGTTTTCGTCGTTGTTGTTGTCGTAGCTCGCATTGACCCATCAAAACCCCGATCGAACAATCTGTTGGTTCAGTAATCTGCTTGGGCCAAAGAATTGGAGTTAAGTACGTGAGTTTGAGTAATTAGTTGATAGCACTTACGTTACTTTCGTCGGTACTATCTTCTAATACTACTCAGCGTGAGATAAACTCAGGATCTCCGTATAAAATATTAAGCGCCTGGACCGTGCTTCTAGGACACGAGAGCTATTCACTCGTGCCCCACTTCCACCTTTTTCATGTTGCATGTTTTCCTAGATTTCGTTGCCGGAGTCGTGATGAGTTCTGTTGAATACAAAGTCGCCTACATAGTAGATATATTGCATGAAAACTTCAAGCCTGGATCATCATAACCAACACCCAAAATGATAGTAAAATTCTTTTGAAGTACAATAAATATTTCACCAAAGTCAAACACCAAAAAAGTTTTTTGTAAAATCAAACGTTTTCCTGAAACACAGTTAAATGTATATAAGTATATTTATGTAAACCAACTTCAACTGTTTCTTCATAAACCCTACATGCTCCTCGAAACTCCACTTTTCGACGTCTGAAAACTCCGACCGCATTTTAAAATTATGAACAGGCGGAAGTTCAAAACAGTCTTAAGGAATTTTTACTTTAATAGTAGTCGGCCACTTGGAGTGAAGAGCGAAGAGATCCCAGAACTTAAGCAATTAGTGAGCTCCAGTCAGACAGCAATTAAGGAGAAATGCTATTTGAGAGCAGAAAAGGTAGAAATAATTCAGCCAATAACCGAGAGCCGAGTTCACTCGTTAACAAAATTATTCATTAACTGCTAATGACCGAAATATATCGCGAGCACTAGGTGATTGCGCCAACAAAGTACGTACCTTGAAATAGGTAAATTTGCATGAAAACTATCAAGTTCCTCACCCAGTAATTTCCAATTTGTGTACTCAGGTGAACAACTTGAAATATGCCTTGCAGACGTTCACAGTTGGTCGTTTTTCTAAAGTAGCGTTTTGCTATCGGTATATCGTTAATACGCATAAGAAGAACGTTTGTTGTACGCTTTGTACTAACGTTTTCTTTTATATTCTGTTGCTCCGAAGCGAGCAGTAATTATACAAAGAGCTCAATAGGTTCGCAATCTTGAATAGAGTGATTTATTTTTAGGATCAGACGTTTCAAGTCTTTGTTAGAAGTCAGTACAAAACCATTTCACAAGCCTCAAAACATGCATGGTCTGCTTAATCTACCTCCAGATCCCAGTACAATCCAGTATATTTGTATCTGTATATGTAGTATGTTTGTATCTGTATATGTAGTATATGTCCAGTATATTTGATTGTATCCAGTTACAATCTAGCCAAAAACAATCTGAAATAAAATTTGCTAAAGCAACTCACTTGAAATATGTTATGGTAATCGTCGCGGCGGGTGGTTCCTGCTCGGCAATACCGAATCATCGACACTGTTAACGAAAAAGAAAAATTGTTCCGATCCGCTTTCATCCACTTTTTTAATGTGCAAAAAAAATTGATAGTTTAACGTGACAACGCCATATAAATGCAAATAATTTATTTGGGTATAAAAAACATGTGACAATTACAAATTTGATTCCAGCGGCTCCCGAGGCATAATAAAACATTGGTTAAAGCTTCTCCTCAGACGCATAGGCCAATCGAGTGGAAGAGAGATAGATACGGCGCAAGCTGAACGCTCAAGTCGATCGTGCCTTACGCTCGCTCGTGTAACGCTCTCGCTCCAATCGACCGAGCGTAACGGGACAATGAGTCATCCTTTTTCGTGTGTGCACGAACGTTCATCGATTTATTAGACGTTTTCACGTTAATAAAAATAGCTGGGTGCTCATATCTATTTAAGTATGTATTTAGAAATACATTTGTATTTTTATTTATATCAGCCTCTGGCAGCAATAGTACAAGCTTTGCTTAGTTTGGGTCAGGTGACCGTGTGTCCAAAAATGTCCCAAATATATAAAAAAAAAAAAATTAAAGCAGCATTCCACAACACTGTGCACGACGGTAACATTTAAAAAGCGTTCGTCGAAACTGTACACAAGTGGAACTTTTGTTTCAAATCCGATCGTCGACAGCGTCGGCAATTGGGTGTTACCGAGCGGTAAGTATCCATCACGGCAGTATCAATGTAATTTTGAAGCGACTGCTAAGAACAAGGCCCCAAGAGGTAAGCGCGAGGAAACCAGAGGCCTACGTACTAAGCGTGATTTATATCTCAACAGGCAAGTTCCGCGGGCCTATGTCAAGGCTCATTCCTCGAGTTTCGACCATTAATATTCATTACCAGCCCGAACTTGTACGCGTTTATTTAATTTTATCTGAAACACTACTTACCTACTTTGTAAACAGGTGTTTTGTAACAGCAAATTAAGTTAACTGATGAGATAAGGATAACGCTCGCTACGGACCTAAAGCCTTGTTGGAAAATAGGTTTTACGCTAAATTGGGAAAGTTTCTTTGCTATTTCTTGTAAACCTAATTTGAGACTAAGAACATAAATCTAGGTCACAGCTAAGCATGTCATCACCGTAATTGAAGTATACTGTGATTAAGAATTAAACCGCTTTTGCGACACTATCAATGCTTTCTATGAAATTCATATCATAAGCAGCAAACCTATTTCCTGAACTCTGTCTTTTATTTATTGTCATACATTGAAACAATATTTTATTATTGTATCGTAGGTTATTGTTGCTGACTCATTTTCCTCTACCGCCGATACTATCGGTCATTTCCGCTGAGTCTTCAGTTTAATTTGATCCGACCTCCTTGGTTCTTCCGTTTCCTCTGATCCAAAGTACAGATTAGTTAAGATCAGATGGACAACAGATGCAAAAGTGTAAAAGTTATTTGGAATAATAAAAAACAAAAATGATTGCTTTTTTTTCTCTGTCTCGATTTAGGATTAATAAAATCAATTAAGTTTAGTATTTTATCTCGTATATTTACGATATGTTTAAGTAATAAGTTCTAAATTTGGAGATATATATTATTTTGTTTAATTTGGAGAAGCCACTGGCTCGCAACACACAGTCTGTGACTAGTTCGGGAGCCTCTGGTATCAAACTTGTAATTGTCACATGTTTTTTTACCCAAATAAATTTTTTGTATTATTTGGAATGACTTGATCACTTGTTTTGACCCCAAATGTGACAGAGTGAGTCACGACATGCGCCATTTCAATTAAATCGCAAAAAATCAGAAAAAATTAAATTAAATCCATGAGCTTACTACCAATTATTAAACCTCATAAACTAATTATTAATTTTAATAATTAGTTTATGAGGTTAAAAAGTTTAGAATTTTTAATCTTAATTTTTAAAATTAATAATTCTTTTATGAGGTTTTAATAATTGGTAGTAAGCTCATGGATTTCGTACTTAGATTATTTAAGTGAAAACTAATTAATGGTGCGTACTGTAATAGTAAATTAGTCAATCTATTTTTCTAATTAACTAAAACAGTATGGATAACACTGTATGTTTTCCAAAAAAAAAAAACACACTACAGGAAAACCTTATCAAGGGCGTATTTGCCGGTAGTGGGACTGCTATAATGCTTTTGTGCGTCCATATCTTTGCAAATTTCCGTAGCAAATAACTTAACCTTTATAGGTATCTACCTAGTACCATGACATCTTAAAGCCATGATGGTTACATTTTGTTTTCGACGCTGCGCGATCATGGACCTTATTGCGCGGCGATACGATTCGCTGTCGCGCGACGTCTAAAACAAAAGAAACCATCATGGCGATAAGGTGTCATAGTAGGCCCCCAGACAGGGAAATAAAGCAAAACTAAACATCTATATGCAGAAAGCAGAGATTAATGATATTTTCAAAACATTTCATTTCATCGCTATAATTACGTATGTAAGTGGGTCACCTGAACTGAGCTTACATTTATATCGTCACGCCTTTCCCCCGAGGGGGCTGGCAGAGGGGTAATACAACACCCACACTTCGCCAACGATATTCAGTCCCAAATGAGACAGGGGGCCAGCCTGTCGCCATACACCGGGCTCCAGTCATGTAGCAGATGACACACAATACGCACATATGCTCACACAATGAACAAATTGGTACGTACCGTCCGACTGGGTTCGAACCCGCTCCCTCTGGCTTGAGAGGCGGGCCTTCTCCTAACTAGGCTGCCATCGCTTTTTCTGAACTGAACTTACCAATTGAATAAATGTTGTTGGAATCTGTGTCCTTGTAGTTTGTGTCTGCAACTATGACCGTCTTTTATAAACTCTTTTCAACCCTTTGCTGCAACATATCGGGCTAGCTTAATATAGAAATGGACTTTTTTATTTTAGTAAGTAAGTACTCATTTACCTTTCTTGGTTAACATTTTGGTGACAGAATAGATGTTATTGAATGTTGGGATGCGTACTACTACGCGTACTCATTTCTGATTCTTATTGAAGTGAAACTTCTAATGCGAGTTCCAACAAGGTTGCGTTAAACGTTAAACGCTGCTGGGGAGTGGGAATAGAAAGAGACAGAGCGAGAGTGAATGCGTGGCACTCGAACGCATGCGCGTAGTATACCTGTTACAGACCAGCGCGAGCGTCAGCAACGAGTAGCGTCCAATATTTCAACGCAAGAGGGAGAGAGAAAGAAAGATACACAGAAGTTTTACTTCTTCTGCGCGGAGGGAATCCACGTACTATTTTTTACTAATTGAATCTTCGTTACGTAAAAAAGATGGTTTGTAAAGCGGCCAGAATCATAGTAGAGTAACGAAAATTTTGAATGATGAAAATATGTTTTGACGTGAGAACGTCTTATAATTCGATAGAGCCGGCTGCACGCACGAAAAAACATGACTCATGCGGCGTTACCTTGCTCTGAGGCGTTCCATGTAAGGCTTGAAGTGCAAGCGAGAGCGCGGAACGAGCGACAAAGAAGCACAATCAGCCTTTGCGTTCGGCAGCGTTCGACATCCGTCTCTCTCCTACTTGAGTGAGCACGTTGTCACGTTCAACTATCGTCAGTAAACCGACTTTACAGACAACCAATTTTTATTTACTACATTTATGACTGTACTAGCTACGCCCCGCGCTTTCACCCGCAGTCGATTATACCTATATATACCCTATGTCCTTTTCTGTACCCCTAACAACGTGTACGCAATATTTCATGATGATTGGTGTAGTAGTGTTTATGATGTCTGAAGGTAGATGAATAAAGTTAGTGGTTGTCTGGCACTCGGTCGTTTCACTGATAACACAACATGGTGACAGCGTTTTAATTATTTGGGGCGTAAATACTGCGTAAAAAGGGTGAAAAATAATAAAAACAGTGATTATTTGCCGCGAGAAGTGTTGTGTGATATAGTGTTGCGTGTGAAATTAAGTAAATCGAGGATTTACGATGGAACACGCTAGGCCACCCGCTGAATTAAATATGGACGCCACCGGCGGGCCGGTGGGTCGGGCCGATGCTTGGAAAAAGTGGCGGCAACAATTCATGTTATTTGTGAAGGCTTCAGGAGTGCAATCGGAGCCTTCCAGTGTTCAGGCAAGCCTGCTTGTGAATTTAATTGGATCCGACGGCTTCGATATTTACCAAACATTCAGCTTCGAAACCGAGGCAGAACGCGATGACGTGAACGTATTGTTAAAAAAATACGATGCCTATTTTGGAACAAAACCGAACATAACTTTGGCGAGATATAAGTTTTTCACGCGGAGTCAGGAAGATGGAGAATCGATTTTACAATATGTTACGGCTCTGCGTCTGTTAAGCAAAAACTGTGGATTCGCGACCCTGGAAGAAGATTTAATCAAAGATAGAATCGTGTGTGGCATTCGAATAGCCGCGGTCAGGGACCGGCTATTGCGGAGTGACGAGCTCACACTCGATAAAGCTATTAAAATGTGTCAAGCCGAAGAAGTTTCTCAAGAAAGTGGCAGACAATTATTGTGCAATGCGGGTGCGGGAGCGAGCACGAGCAAGGAGGTGGTGCACGTCGATGGAGTGACGGGGCGCGGCCGGCGCGGCGGCCCCGGCTGGCGGCCGGGGGCCGGCGCGAGCGGCGGCGCGGCGCGGGGCCGCGCGCCGCCTCGCCGCGAGTTCCGCGAGCCGCCGGCGCAGCCGCCGGCCCGTGCGCAGCCGTGCAGCGGTTGCGGCCACGCGCGATGTACCGAGGGTCGGTGCCCGGCGCTGTTTTCTGACTGCTTTGTTTGCGGGGGTAAAGGTCACTTCGCGCGAGCTTGTAAGTCATTTAAATCTTATAATAAAAGTGGAGCCCGCGACTCCCACGACAGAGTGCGACGTGTTTACGAGGTAGATCGGGAATATTGTGACGACGAGTCCGACGAAGAGGAAGAGTTTTATATCTCGTCCATTGAAAATAATAAAACTAGTTCAGAGAACTGGTTTCAAGTGTTATTGTGCAAAAACGGAAGTGAAAAATTTAAGTTAGATACGGGAGCGGACTGCAACGTATTAGCATATAAGAGATTTTTAGAGTTAGGCTTTACCGATGATATGATAACCAAACAAAATGTTCCGTTGTTGTCGTACACGCATGATGTAATACCGATTAAGGGAACATGTATTTTGCCATGGTCGTATAAGGGTGTTATTTATGATCTCAAGTTTGCCGTAGCGGACATGCGTTGTAGTAGTGTGCTGGGACGGAAGTCGTGCGAAACTATGGGCTTAGTAAAGCGCATTAGAACAATGGACATGTCTAACTACAATGATTTATTTAAAGGGGTAGGTTGTTTGCCAGGTAAATATCATATAGTTATCGACAAATCCGTTCCACCCGCGATATGCGCGTCTAGAAAGGTACCTCACGGTCAACGCGATCAGCTGCTGGACGAGCTGAAAACAATGGAGCAGAAGGGCATCATCAGAAAGGTGAGTCACCCCACGCAGTGGGTACATGCATTAGTAATAGTGGCTAAGAAGGACGGTGGTATAAGAGTGTGCCTGGATCCGCGGGAGTTAAATCGTGCGGTGCAGCGCGCGCACTTCCACCTGCCGACACTGGCGGAGCTGGCGGCGCGCCTGCACGGCTCAAGGTACTTCTCGGTATTAGACGCCAATTCAGGGTTCTGGGCCGTGCAACTTGATAAAGAGAGCGCCGACTTGTGCACATTTGCAACACCGTTCGGTAGATTTCAATTTTTGAGACTGCCTTTTGGTATAAACTGTGCGTCCGAAGTTTTTCATGCAAAAGTGCGTCAATTATTAGAAGATTTGGAGGGGGTAGATAATTATATTGATGATATTATAGTATGGGGGCCCACTAAAGAAATACACGATCAAAGGTTAAAAAAATTGTTGGATAGGGCGAAAGAAATAAACCTAAAATTTAACAAAAAGAAATGTAAAATTTGTGTGAAGGAAGTGACGTATTTAGGGCACGTGTTTGATGCTAACGGCATGAGGCCGGACTACACTAAAATTAAAGCTATTAAAGAAATATCTGCCCCTGAAGATAGGAAGAGTCTAGAGAGATTTTTAGGGGCCGTGAATTATTTGTCCAAGTTCATTCCTAAGTACTCAGAAATAGCAATTCCACTAACTAATTTATTAAAAAAAGAAAACGAGTGGCGTTGGGAGGAAAGTGAACGCAGGGCGTTCAAGAGATTGAAAGAGTGCGTTACAGAAGCCGGCGTGTTAGCGCTATACGACCCGCGGCGCCCGGTACGGCTGGCGGTTGACGCGTCCAGTGCCGCTCTCGGGGCCGTTCTCCTACAGGATGGCCGCCCCGTCGAGTACGCGTCACGTACGCTCACCGACACACAAAAGAGGTATGCACAGATCGAAAAAGAGCTGTTGGCCATAGTCTTCGCGTGCGAGAGATTCCACCAGTATATTTACGGCCAACAAGGTGTTGTAGTAGATTCGGACCACAAACCATTGCAAAGTATTTTTAAAAAACCGCTCATGTCTGTCCCAGCACGTCTACAACGGATGATGCTTAGAATACAGGGCTATGATTTGATAGTGAATTATGTTCCCGGCAAATACATGTATATCCCTGACATGCTGTCTCGCTCGCCCCTACCCGACTTATACAGCAATGATGTGAGTAAGAACATTTTGTACCAAGTGCAGATGATTGTAAAAAATGTTCCTATATCAAATGATAAGCTCACGCTTATTAAGAGAGAGACTAAAAGAGACGAAGAATTAAGCGAACTCTCAAAGTATGTGACTTTAGGGTGGCCAGATAATAAGTATGGTGTCGCGAATAACGTTAAGGAGTATTGGTCAATAAAGGACGAGCTATTTATAGTCGATGATGTTCTTTTTAAAGATAAATCAGCTGTTATTCCGAAAAAATTGCGCGATACTATGCTAGGCATCGTACATGAAGGGCATTTAGGTATAGATCGGTGCAAGCGGCGAGCGAGGCAGGTAATGTTTTGGCCGCATATGTCGCGGGATATTGAGTTATATGTGAAACGTTGTAAAGTTTGTCAGGAGTACTCAAACGCCCCAACAAAAGAACCCATGCTGCCAATCGAGATTCCAAAGCTTCCATGGTTTAAAGTAGGATCAGATATTTTCGAACATAGAAAGAAATATTATCAAATCATTGTTGATTATTATTCCAACTACGTAGAAGTCTGTAAACTGAATAATATTACTACTGAGACTGTCATAGAAAAAACTAAAGAGGTGTTTTCACGACACGGAATCCCGAAAATTTTCGTAAGTGACAATGCAACTCAATATACCAGTCGTAAGTTTAAGCAATTTGCACAAGAATGGGGATTTGATCACGTGACCTCGTCGCCTAACTATCCACAATCGAATGGGAAAAGTGAACGAACGGTACAAACTGTAAAACAGTTACTACTAAAATCAATCAAAAGTAACAGTGATTTCAATATAGCGTTACTAAATTTTCGTAACACACCCCGGGATGGTTTGAGTTCTCCTGCTCAACTTTTAATGGGCCGTAGGCTTCGATGTCAATTACCAGTTCACCACAAACTGTTAGAGCCACACCCAATCAACCCATTAGAGTATAAAACTATGATTGATAAACAAAACAAGTCTAAAATGACGTATGACAAACACAGTAGGGTTTTACCAGATCTGAAAACAGGTGATTCTGTCATAAACATTGATGGTAAAACTAGAGGAAGGGCTACTGTGATTGGCCAAGCGGACACTCCACGTTCGTATATTGTACAAACCAAAGTAGGTGCTAGATATAGACGAAATCGGCGTCACCTAATAAAATGTGCTACAGGTGAGAATGAGTCACAGGATAAGCAGAGTGCATCCAGCGAGTTCAGTGACGAGTTCAGTGATGCGTGTGGAGATGAGGAACTTAAAGCTGATATAGGTACTGAGTATAACAGTTACAACCTAGCAACAGCTTCAAGAGAATCCACACTCCCACTGCTAATCACAAAACACGTTCGTAAAGCTAAAATAGCCGCTCAACAAAAGCTAGCCAAACAATAATATTGGTGTACTTGCATGTACTTATTGCTTAACTTGTACTCATTAAATTTTGATATTTTACTTGTACTTATTATGCTTTTCACTAATTATGTTTAAAATCCATACAACAGTAATAGTTTTGATCTTAGAAAAATTTTGTATTTTGTTTTTTTATTTTATTTTTATGAAACCTAATAAACACTAACTCGTAATACTGTTATAAATAAATAGAAAATTAATTCCTTCAACATGCAATAGTATATACCTACATATGTAATAATAAACTAAACTACAAACCTTAAGAAAAAGGATAAGTGTACCTAATAGGTGTTCATAACGAAATAGTTGTAAATAAACTAAGTTTATAGAAAACCCAATTATTGGGGAAGATGTAGTAGTGTTTATGATGTCTGAAGGTAGATGAATAAAGTTAGTGGTTGTCTGGCACTCGGTCGTTTCACTGATAACACAACAATTGGTTTAGTAGCTAAGGCGTGAAGTCGTAACAAACAAACTCACCTTGGCATTTATAATTTTAGTTAGGGTTAGAATTCACTGCACACTAAGTAAAACTAAAATATTAAAAACATTAAAAAAGCTTTTTCCAAGTCTTCCAACTCAGTTTTAAGACAGTTTCGTTTAGTAGCATGAAGTAGCATCCGCTCCTATAAACGAGATTTCTGTTTTACGTTGAATCATCCGCCATCTTGAACGGGAAACTATTTACCGAAGTTGTTAAACACACTTTAATACTGATGGAGTATCTTAAAGGTAATCGTCTATAAACTTAAGGCATAAACCCATCGGAATACCTGTATCATTTGTGAAAGACTTCCTACAATTTTCATATTATTTACATTTTTACTAAAGCGATGACAGCTAGTTGGAGAAGGCCCACCTCTCAAGCCAGAAGGAGCGAGGGCACGCACTAATTTGTTCATTGTGTGAACATATGTACGTATTGTATGTCATCTGCTACATGACTGGAGACCGGTGTATGGCGACAGGCTCTCCCCCTGTCACATTATAGGCTGAATATCGTCCGGCGAAGTGTGGGTATTGTATTACACCCTCAGGGGAAAGGCGTGACGTTATGTTATGTTATTATTTTCATATCGTACTAATTTTGTAAAGGCGAAAGTGTATGTAAATGTGTGTGTAGTTACTTCTTCACGCTCAAGCGAATCGACGTATTTGGATGAAATCCAGAACAAAGAAAGTTTATGCAAAGGATTGACTTACAAGTAGGCTACATTTTAACCACAGGTAACACCGTAAAGCGCAGCTAGTGTCACATACAACAGGTAACTTTATTAAGAGGGCCGCGACGCTCTGTGATTTCCATACAAACGCGCTACTTAAATTTCTTGAAAACCATTTGTCAGATTATGTTGAAATTTAGCATTTACAATTAAATTAACAATATCTCCGCCCCTATGTTCTTGGTTTTTTTTTAAACGTTCTTAAGCGAAAATAGAGCTATGAAAAATATCCACATTTTAAGGGGATATTTACTTTTGACTGATTTATTCAATAGGTAGACAAAGCAAATCAAAAATTCCATTACATAGGGAGGTTTTCTACATCATTAGCTGTTAAATGAATCCATAATACAAGGGAAATTCTTAGTTATTTAAGAATGATTACAGAAGTGCAAAAATCATTTAAAAAATTGAAATTGCACTTTGTCATTCTGTAGGTAAGTTTAGAGGCTCGTCATTATCATTACTCGCTCTCTTCGCTCGTCTTCTTCTTCTAGACGAAATGGCTATAGAATACCTTAAGCCAATGCGAAGTTAGTCTAGGTCGCATAGGTCAAAGTTAGTTAGGTCGCCGGACTCTTAAAAGAAAAAGAAAAAGCCCGGCTGCAATTTATTATACCCTATGTCACTTCCACTACCAAGACGATTCAATGGGACGATTCGATGTGATTCTATGTGTGTCATACATGTCGAAATCCATCAAGTTTTTTAGGCTGTAGGGCGTGTCAAAAAATCCTCATACATAAATACACACATATTTACACTCGAAAAACATAACCCTCCTTCTTGCGCAGTCGGGTAAAAAGTATACAGTGTTTTTGATAAATTACAGACATTTGTAAGGCATGTCCTTAAATTTAAGTTAAGCTTAAGTCGTACAAATGTCTGTAATTTCATTAAATTTTAATGTAATGTTATGGTTTGCTTGTAAATTGTGCAAAAAGAAACGTATATTATAATTTAATTTTCGGCGTACTTTTGCACATGGCCTAGTAAAACAAGGAACAAAAGGATTTCCTAAAAACGTGAGTCCACTGTCAAAGCTTCTTCAGTTATTTGTTCAAGGCCTTATCAAAACATAATCTTTGAACGTTAATAACTAACGAGAGATAACATTGCGCTGACATTGGTAGGGAACGACCTTAAAATATGTCGTACATAAATTCAAATTAAAACTACGCAGACTTAAATTTGCACTTCTCTTTAAAGTCAAAGAAAGTTATAAAACTTTTAAGACCAGCATTGACTTCTTAACGAAGATGTAGATAAATAAGTACTTACTTGCCAAAGTTCATAAAAGTACACAGCAATTTATTTAAAAAGCCTTTTTTTTATTTCGAGCGAGTGAAATATGAGTGAAATAAAATGCACATACCTATTTATGTATATATATGTGCATTTTGTTTGTTATTTCTTAAAGCGTAAACGACTAAACCGATTTGAATAAAATTTGCAATGAAGATAGCTTGCACTCAGGAAAACCACAAAGACTATTTTTTTTCTTAATATAATTTACAGAGCGATGATAGCCTAGTTGGAGAAGGACCGCCTCTCAAGCCAGAGAAAACGGGTTCGAACCCAGCCGACGGCCACGCACCAATTTGTTCATTGTGTGAACATACTTATGGGCGTAGACGTAGCTGGATTCTGTATCTCAGACGACGTGTATGCAAAATTTCATGATGATCGGTTGATTAGTTAGGGCGTGAAAACGTTACAAACAAACAAACGAGCAAACTTACTTTTGCATTTATAATATGTCTATAACAACAACAACATATTGTCACGCCCTTCCCCTGAGGGGGCTGGCAGAGGTGTAATACAACACCCACACTTCGCCGGACGATATTCAGTCCAAAATGTGACAGAGGGCGAGCCTGTCGCCATACACCGGGCTCCAACCATGTACAATGTACAATACGCACTTATGCTCACACAATGAACAAATTGGTGCGTGCCGTCGGCTGGGTTTTAACCCGCTGCCTCTGGCTTGAGAGGCGGGCCTTCTCCAACTAGGCCATCATCGCT
This sequence comes from Peribatodes rhomboidaria, assembly GCA_911728515.1. Taxonomy (NCBI): domain Eukaryota; kingdom Metazoa; phylum Arthropoda; class Insecta; order Lepidoptera; family Geometridae; genus Peribatodes; species Peribatodes rhomboidaria. The sequence continues at coordinate 9,276,066 of OU452175.1, read as the reverse complement.
ATACCCTATATCAAATGTCATTACCCTTCAAAAATATAAGCATTAATTCTATGACTTACTCGTACTCGTTGAGCGTTGAAGCGCGAACGTTTCTGGACCGCAATAGCGTTCCTCCTACTTCAAGGAGTAGGAGCAAAAACGTTTTCGGGCTCAAAACAAACTAGTCCCGTTAAAACTAAATAAACTTGTTACACATCGCGTCGATGGGGACGCACGCGCCACCATTTGCATTTTTATTGGTGACATTTAAACATACAAAGGATACACAGTTACGTTAACCATTTGGGAGTTACAGTTTTCCTGTATTTTGTGTCGAGAGCTTCCGTGAAACGAATTTCTGTAGTTAGATGGATAGGTGAACTCTATTATTCACGCCGGAATTGGAAGCAAAATATTTTTTCTATCGACAAATTCTAGAAAAATATTGATAAACAAAATTGTAGTGATCAAGGACTAATCCAGCTACAGACATTTTTCTCTTTCTTCATAGTTTAACAGAATAATTAAAACAAATAATAAAAGTACTTAGATTCAGATTAAGATTCCGATTCAGAGCTTGTCACACCGGCGTGAAGTGGCCAGTTTGTCGGTTTGCTACACAATATACTACGGCGAGTGTGCACAAGAACTGCACGACCTTATCCAGCTATCGCCGTTCTTTTATAATTGTACCAGGCGCACCAGTAAAACACACCCTCTTATGGTGGAAATTCCGTCAAAACGCACTAAGCGTTTCAAGTCAACTTTTCTTATAAGAACTGTAGAGGTGTGGAACTCGTTGCTTGCGTCTGTCTTTCCTCCTAAATACAATCCAGGGGTGTTTAAGAGTAAAGTGAATAGGTATCTCCTAGGCAAGCGTGTTACACCTTCGATCACGTCGATGCTTCCCATCAGGCGAGTCAGTGGTCAAACGCATGCCTTGTCTGTTGTGAAAATAAAAATAAAAAAATAAAATTGTATAAGAGTGGCATCTGCTTGTTTAGCAGTCACCGTCTGAGGGTTAACAGTAATCGCCACCTATGCGGTGCTGTTGATGGGTTGTTAGCCCGGAAAGAAATTAGTAGACCCCCCTTTAAGGTTCGGTCATACCACGATTATCTACCTACATGCACGTTTACTTAAGTCGCTTAATTTAGAGTTATAATTCCAAATCATATGTGATGGTAAAATTAGATCGGCGCCTAGAATTACATTTTTTTGCTGTTTATATTGGTATTCATTGTAATAAGAACACAAAAAAGTATAAGTTAGGTAAAACTTTAGATTTGTTTATTTAAAAATCGATAAAATGTGTTATAATCGCTGAAAATGTAGAGAACTACGCTCAGACAGTTTTTTTAAGAAGATACTTTTTGTCATTATTTTTTTAAATGAGTATGATTTTCAAAATTCTACTTCGGTTCAACTAATTTTGGTTGTTTTTTCTACCAGCTGTATTTTTTTGCAGCTGATCATCACAATTCTTCATATCAAACTAGGCGCAAGCAAAATATTTGTTTTTGTTGATTTCGTGTAACCGGGCCTTAAAAACGCTCCCTGCCGTACCGCGACGGAAAGACCTAAGACGGACTTAGATATTTTATTGTAACCCCACTAGGAAACGTTGTAAAATAGCCTTCGGAATTCGGGATAGTTCTACAGTGTTTGTTTTCTTTTTTTTTTCCTTTAATTTTTTTTACTTGAACAAAATTGATAAAACACTGTTATAACTATTCCGAGGCTACACAACGTTTATTAGTAAGGGGTAAGTCGTGAGCAAAAGCATTGTAGGAAAAAGTCACCAAAAAGTAAACTAAAAAGTGAGACTTATTACCTCTCTCCGCTTACGAAGATCAAAAGACTATAATTACCAGTACAAGGGAATGTATGCACGTAGGTTGACGCCGGTTGCTTTGTCGAAAATATCGTATAAGGCATAGCGTACATGCCTATGACGTTGAGTGAAACATGTAAAGATATCGCGACAAGGATCCTTTACGTTTGGATGCACCCAGCCTAAAATTTCGGGGTTATTCTGAAAATGTATGCGCTATTTATTTGACTGGAAAAACTCTAGCTACAGAATTTTGTTCGTGCATTTGTAGAATTAGGTATTCTATAACACGTAGCATTCAAATGACTACCGAATATGTTTCTATAAATATGTAGTTATTTTAAGAATCATTTTGTGAACAGTTTCTTAAACGTAAACTTTGTACAAATTAAATTACAGATTATGAAAGTAATTAAATATTGTAGAAATGTTATCTAAGAACTAATGTACGAGTATTGTCACCAAAGACAACAAGAAATATAAACCCTATTGAAAGTAACTTCTAGTGCCAATATGTATAGTAAAACTATAGCGTTAACGTCTAAAATGTCAGATAATTCTTTCTTTTTAATTTCATTGAAAACTTCGTAAACTTTTGCTGCAGAAACATCCAGGCTTTTGTTCTTCCGTCGCGCCGTACTTGCTAATGTCACGTGAAATAAGACTAAAACAGGCATATTAAGATGAGAGCTGCCTTTGAAGGACTGCGCCAAAAAGAGTGGTAGACTCATGCAGCTGATGGTACTAGAGTCCTGGAGTGCAGCTACCATTGTTACTGATGCGAGGTACGTTAACACGAGCTCACGTCATGCTTTTAGTAAATTTCGAGATATTTAAAGGAAAAGTTTTTGAAGGCACCGATTGCTTGAGTAAAAGTCCGAGAGTACGCCGATAGTTTGGTCGGGTTAAGGTACTCGTGATAGTTTGAAGGCAATTACGACCTATACAGACTTGCTGTAATGTGCGCATCATGATCCAAAAAACAAGGTTCCGCATTCCAGGAGCAAACACATAATGACGTCACTAATCATTGTCATCCATCTCTTTCGAACTACCTATTCGTAAATGACTTATTCCGCTCTTGCGGATGCATTGATTGACGTCACTACGTGTTGCCCACGTGACAATAATGCTATACCTGGTGGAGTATATTATTAAATCTTGTTGCGCATTTGCATACCTCTTCACACTGATTAAGAAGCCGACCATACTATCAGACGATATAAAGTCTGCAGTCAGTGGAGAGTCTGGCGGTATTTTAATAGAACATCGATAGCTCGAACAAACGTTGATCGCATCGCATCGTACTGATTGTACGTTCACGCGATGAACTTATCTTTATTGACGTTTTAACGATCAATCCGCAATTGTGTTTGTGTTACAAAATTGTATCGTATGTTCGTGCTACCGATTGCCAATAAGAACGAGTAGTTACATAAATCAAGACTTTTATTCACAGGAGTTTTTATTACTGTTTTAGATGTTTTTCTGAGCCTAAAAAACTCGTTGTCATCAAAACTTTGCACACGAAATAGTACGAGTGCCTATCTAATACCACTAATTTGGCTCCACCACTGATCACTGTGGTCGTACCGATCCTTGCCAAAATACACTTGACTAGCTCTTGCCTACGGTAGTCTGTAAGAAAATGTGGTTATACATGTCGTCTTTACTGTGGAAGACAATGCGATCAGCTCGCTCATAGATCGAATTAGTTAAAGTACAATAATAAATAAATTCGAGACACTTCCGCACACGGTCGCCTGACCCCAAACTAAGCAAACCTTGTACTATGGCTGCCAGAGACTAAATATTTTTAAATACATACTTAGATAGATATTAACACCCACAATCTTCAACATACTTATCTCACTAACTTTAGCTTAAAATAAAACAATTATATTGTTGTTTGACCATCTCTAGACAAAGAATATTTCGAAAATGAATAAAACAATTCTCTCAATATCAGATTAAGCTTATCGCTTTCAAAATTTCCTTTTTCAGCAACTGTTTTTCTATTTCTGTCACTCAGTCAGTAACAATCATTTTATATATTCAGATTGTTGGTATTGGTCTTGCCAGCAAAACGCCTGCTCTCAAATACTTGGAATAACATTATGCTAATGTGTTGTGGGAATATTCTTTACAGCTATTTGGTTGGCGAGTGCCGGGAAAGGGGTTAAGTAGGCGCCTAGAATTTCGTCGTGAAGTCAGAAAAAGAAATACCTACTTCTTATTAAAATAACTAGACAATATGTCACAAGCTGTTCTCACTATTTACAATTTTCCTAACTAATAAACGTGTATAGCCTCAGAATAGGTCTGTAATACAGTGTTTGGTAATTTCGATTGAATTTTAAAAAAAAAAAACGAATCACAAGTACCATTATTAAAAGAAAAACAAATAACCCGACTGCAAAATGTTGTACCCTATTTCACTTCCACTATCAAGACGATTCAAATGACACCTCACCCATCAAGCTGTTTAGCCTGTAGGGCGTGCCAAAGAAACCTCATACATACACACCCACACACATATATACATACACTCGAAAAACATAACCCTCCTTCTTGCGCAGTCGGGTAAAAAGACAACACATTGTATAACTATTCCGAGACTATGTAACGTTTATTAATAAGAGGAATAGTTACTAAATGGACGAGATCATAGTGCATCTGACTTGTAAGTAGTAAGTCCCCGGCCGGACAAACGTTAGAGTGATAAATATAAATCACAAAGTATAAGTGACTGCCTCGATGGCTCAGTTGGTAGTGAACCTGCCTTCTGAGCTTGGGGGCGTGGGTTCGATTCCTACCTAGGACAAACATTCGTGTGATGAACATTTGTGTTTGTTGGGTGTTAATATCGTATTTAAGTATGTATTTAAAAATATCTATGTGTGGATTTCAGTCTCTGGCAACCATAGTACAAGCATTGCTTAGTTTGGGGTCATGCGACCGTGTTTGCAAGTTACCCGATTTTATTTATTTATTATAAAAACTCAGGAAACTAACATCATTAAGCCATGGAACACGTAATGTATTACATAACGTCCCCAACACAGGAAAACCCAGTTGAAAAGTAGGTACCTACTACTAAGTGTGTAAAGCGTTGAGTACCTACTACGTTTATAAAGTATACTTCAACGTAGCTACGAATACAACAACATTTATTATATTCGCAGATTCCTTAATAATTTAATCTCAAATGATTTTTTTCCTATCAATTTTAATTTACCCAGATCTCGCATCAAAGCGAGCCTTATTAAACATAATTAATTCATCAGAATCTTCCATTACCATTTTTTTATTGGAAGATTTTTTATTGATTTGAATTCCGTATTCCGTTAATGTTCTTTCCTTTTGTTTTAGATTACTCATTAATATTTAATAGAAGACGTGGAATATACATGATTGTAGGCCAAGTGATAGGTAAGTCATAGAAGTAGAATAAGGTAATAGCTCATATTATATAGTTCATAGCTCCGGAACTGTGTAATGAAAATCAGAATATTAATAAATAAATAAACAAGTTCAGGACATTGTCACACACGGTCGCCTGACCCCAAACTAAGCAAGGCTTGTACTGTGGCTGCCAGACTGATTTACATAAAATAAATAAATAAATAAATAAATTAATGTTTGCCCTAGGTCGGAATCAAACCCACGCCCCCATCTCAGAAGGCAGGTTCACTACCAATTGGGTCATCGAGGTAATCAAATTTGATTTGAAGTCCAATACTTCTGAAGATAAATTGGTGCTCAAACTGTGTCAGGTGATGAATTTAGACATATAAATTATAGCAGGTTCAATATCACTGAAGCTGATTTCAACTCAACTGAATTCAAACTAAACTCAAATTTGATTTGAGTTCAGTTTGAGTCTCAGTCAGTCAGTCAGTCAGTTCAAATTGATTTCTAAAAATGTGTGTTAAAATTTGGGCTGAGTAACCTGTTTTTGAATTAAGTGTTCTATTTCAAAAACAGGTTTTAAACTTTCTTTGTTTTAATTTTAACACACTTATTTAGAAATCAGTTTTAAGTGAAATTGATTCTGCTATACCTATGAAAGTATAGATGTGATAATTCTCACGAGATGTAAACCAAACCCCACGTCAATTGTGTACTCTAAGCCGCTACCGCTATGACGATGACGGGCCACAGCGTAATGCATCCTTAAATAAGCGATATTTCAAGTAAAATGTGGCAACATCCATCGTGTACGGAAGAGCACTTCAATTTATGTGCGTAATTAAGTGGAGTTTGCGTCGGGCCCGTCGCTCGGCACTTTCCAGCGGTAAATGAAATTTACGTACGCCTCTACCTTTCGAACGTATCTTGAGATGTTGGTGCAAAATATAAGCTTCGTAATGATTGAAACAAAAGGAGTAATGAATCCAGGCCTGGATGGGCTCCACCGACAAGAGCGACGCTCTTGAATTTTGAATGAATAATTGAGACACTTTTAGTCCAAAAAAATCTGACCATCTGGTCAGTCCGCGGATGATTGGCAACGAATGAAATAAACGCATATACAACGTAGCGCTATCGATATTTGGATGACACGCAAATTCATTGGTCCCAGTTGTTATTCAAAAATGTTTAGGTTCTTTTGTTGTTCCATAACAATAACCGACAAGCCATGAAGGCCAGAGGCCTTCAAGTGACCTCCTGCACTCTGAGAGTATTAATTACGCAACGAGAAATGTAGTTAATAGTTAATACAAATTAAACATTATTTTAGAGAAAAACACTTAGAATGTGTTAACTTGCCGTCACGCACGTGCTGATTTTATTACTTTGACTCGTTTTTTACAACAACTAGTGCTACGACAAACAACAACAGGTACCTACGACAATGATTATGGTGCTACATCTACGACAATGACGCTACAGCTACGACAACGGTGCTACAGCTACAACACTGGTGCTACAGCTACGACAATGGTGCTACAGCTACGTTACAAAGACTGCAGCTACGAAAAGTTTTATACATGATTTTGTTATTAAACAAAGAATCGCTACCTCTTATCTCTTAACAGTAGAATAGGGGCTTTTAGTCTTGAAACGTAAGAGAAAATGGTGCACGGAGACGCTGACTGCGCTCAATTACATTAATAATCTTAGTTTGACCAAAAAAAGGAACAAACAGTGTAGGTAAAAATAAAACAAGAAAAACTTAGGTGAATATTGAAATTTACCTCCAAATTAATGTTTGTTTGTTTCTTTATTTATGCCCTACTAACTGCTCCCGCGGGTTTAACCTTTAGAGATAAAAAGTTTTTAATGTTGTTTATTCAGTATATCAGGTAAACCCTACCTTCATGTTACGGACATCCAAATCCTTTCATCTGTTAGGTAAAGAGTTAGAATTAATGACAAAAACATAAAGATTTTTATGCTTGTAAGTACATACTTACCTAACAGCCTTTTGAAGCTCGTAATTTCAAAAAAATAGTGGTCACACTCTTGGTTTTAGTTTTTGTCCGACTGCGCAAGAAGGAGGTGTTTTTCGCGCGTATGTATGTATGTATGTATGAGGTTTCTTTGCCATGCCCTACAGCCTAAACAGCTAGATGGATTTCGACATGCGGAGTGTCATTTGAATCGTATTGATAGTGGAAGTGACATAGGGTACAATATTTTAAGGCCGGGTATTTTTCTTTTTCTTTAAATAAATGTTACTTGTTTTCTATTGTAATCGTTTTTCTAAACTTTAATAATCACACTTACCCTTATCTAAAATAATATAGCGACTCAAACCAAAAATATCGACGTCTTAGTTAGACGCTCTACACCTCATTAAGTTTAACTTTGAAATGTTACTCGTAAGGTTACCTTGACCCGTTGTAATGATGTTAGGGCATGTCAAGGTTCCCCAGAAGGTAGAGAGTAATAAGTTTATTAACACGTGTGCTTCCACTTTCAGTAGCAAAGGGCTGACGTCAGAGCCCCTCTACGAGCTTAATGTAGACCCTTAGGGACGCTTTGTTCTGTCCTGACCCTATTAACCGCATTAAAGGTATTTAGCTGACAACGAGGCACATATTTTGTAAGATAAAATGGAATGCAGTCACTATTAACTATGGTGAAATAACTGCCAGCAGTTGTTGCTAGGGTTCTTGCTTCGAATAAATTTCTACCTGTTGTAGCAGCTGTGATACAATACAATTGCTAACATAAAATACGAGTAAAAGCAATTCTATTCAGCTGGGTAATACTGCCAGTAGAATGGGTATTCAAACTGATAATTAAGAAGAACTGATAGTGGATTTGTAAATTTGGCATATGATTACTTATAGATCTTCAGACAGTCCGGTACAAGCTTTTGTTGCTGAATATAGATTTAGTATTTGAGGTAGTACACTGTATGTAGGGTCACTGGATCAAATGCTTCTGTGAGGCAATTGCGTCTTTCGAGATTTACTGACAAACCCTTCGCAAAATAGTGCCACTTAATCTTTTTTTATCTTTAGTTGCAAAAATCTGTACAATCTGGCGTTAGTTGTCTAATTTGTAAAGTGTTTGTCAGTAATTCTCGAAAGACGCAATTGTCCAACAGACGCATTTGCTCTAGTTGACTCCACATATTTTGTACAGACAAGCCTGTAATTATGTACAACTTTTGTTCGATAGTTCGTACTTTTATTTTACTTTTACAACTGAATAGTTCAGCTAAAATATTATAATTTCCCCAAGTTTAATTTCCTAAACGTAATAATAGTAAATTTAACTTTTATTTCCCCGTTAATCATGCAAAGTGCTCAGAAGCTCAAAATGAAATTCTGTCACTGAAGATTATTATCTTCAATGACAAAATTTCATTTCCAACGTAATCATCGTTCATATTCTGTTCATCACCATTCCATCAAGTAATTAATGCAAATGTATCTCGTCTCCGTGGAGCCGTATGCAAACAAGTCTGCGTTTTTCCACGCGACACCGCGAAAGGATTTTCATCCAAAATACGCGCCACGCCGGTCTCACACGAAACTCTCAAAAATTCAACAGCGCGAGACGGACACTTATTCTGGAAAAGGAATAGTAGATTGGTACCTATTCATTCATTATGGCGAAATATTTGCGTCTATGTAGGTGTTGTATTACACCTCTGCCAGCCCCTTCGGGGGAAAGGCGTGACGACATGTTATTTGTTCAAATTTAAATTATATCGTGCAATCAGAATCTGGTCTTAATTAAAAATTTTGAATGTATGAATGTATGTCATCCGCTACATGACTGGAGCCCGGTGTTTGGCGACAGGCTCACCCCCTGTCACATTTGGGACTGAATATCATCCGGTGAAGTATAGGTGTTGTATTACATCTCTGCCAGCTCCCTCGGGGGAAAGGCGTGCCGATGTACGTCAAAAGTTTGAAAGTAGAGACATTTTTAGATTTACATTAAGAGACATTCTATACGTAATTATATTTCTACTTACTCTACTTAACCTTCACAGCAACGCCGAAATTTTTTAACGTAAAATATAGAGAAAGCAAGGAAACAGAAATTTGATATGAATAAATAATACTCGATGTTCTTATACCTCCAAACTAATGTAGAATATGAACACAAGAAAATATCTTTGAAATTTTAGATTTGATAAATCGCAAGGAAAACTGCGTGTCGAGTCAACTGCCTCGGTGGCTCAGTCGGTAGTGAACCTGCCTTCTGAGCTAGGTGTGGGTTCGATTCTCACCTAGGGCAAACATTCATGTGATGAATATTTGTGTTTGCTCTATGTTTGGGTGTTAATTATCTATTCAAGTATATATGTAGAAACTAGCTGCGCCCAGCGGTTTCACCCGCAGTTAAAAAGTATCCTATGTGCTATTCTAGACTATAATCTATCTCTGTGCCATATTTCATCCAGATCTGTTCAGCCGTTCTGGCGTGAAAGAGTAACAAACATCCATCCATCCATCCATCCTTACAAACTTTCGCGTTTATAATATTATATATATATGTATATTAGTAGGATAGGATATTTATGTATGTAAAGTATATCAGTCTCTGGCCGCCATAGCTTTGCTTAGTTTGGGGTCAGACGACCGTGTGTTAAGTGTCCCGAATATTATGTAAAATGTTATTATTTTTGTTTCACAAATAAAACATCTATAATAACCAGAATACATCCTTCAGTAGTCGGCGCTGCGTTTTCGGAAACTCGACGGTCTCCAGACGGAGGCTGATGAATATTTCACTTCATTACAACGGCACACGCTCCTTGTCTAATATTCAACGCGATGATACAACCTGCCTTACCTATATTAAAAGCTTGTAACTCAATTCTAGATTTTTGAGCTCAAAGCTAAGTACTCTTTATGCGATTTTTGGTCCCTCATTTCTTATACGGACCGCTAGAATGTCGAATACTCTGCCAGAGTGTGTTCCCTGACACTTATTATCTAGTCTCGAGTGAATCGGTTTCTTCTAGGCAAGCGTATATTAATTACAGCTAAATAGATAAAACCAAACTTATACAAAATTGCTTTAAAACCATCTGACAATTTATAAATTACTAGCTGCGCCCCGCGGTTTCACCCGCGGTTAAAAAGTATCCTATATGCTATTCTAGACTGTAATCTATCTCTGTGCCAAATTTCATCCAGATCTGTTCAGCCGTTCTTGCGTGAAAGAGTAACAAACATCCATTCTTACAAACTTTCGCCTTTATAATATTAGTAGGATACGATTCATTGGTGTAAGTAATGTGGAATGCATAAAATGATCTCAAAAAACGTCCCTTATACCGGTCTGATGATCCAGATACACAACTCTCGGTAACAAGACAAAATATGACCGCATGGTACCATAGTCTAGACTTAATATGGGATGCTGGAGGTCCTGTAGGATTACTTATTAAGCAGATTACAGGAGCGGCTGAGAAGTCGGCAGGAATCCATTCAGCCACCAGACGGGCAATGAATTTTTAAGAGGCCTTCACGACGCTCGTGTGCTTGTAGAAAGCTTTTTTCAGAAAAGGAATCAGCCAGATAATGAATGAGGTACAAAGGCTTCGTGGTTTTGGTCTCGTTTGTGGTTTTTGTTGACGATTACGTGGGATTTTTTTTTCTTTTGTCAGTAGCTAAATAAAACCTTTAGGGAGAATGTATACTTAAGTACGAGTTTAATGTCTTCAATTTGTAAACACACAAAAAAGCTGTCGTACGCATGTAACTTATTTGTAAGTTTGTTTAATAATGGAAACTTGTCAAAGTTAACTTTTATTAAACCAAGACCTACAGAAAATTAATAGATCATGAGTAGATCCTAGGAGTACGAAAATCCTGTAATAGAATACAAATTCACTAATAACAATACATATGCCAAAAATTTAATCGGTAAACCCCTCCTCTGTTTTTTTTTTTGTTTTCGTCGGATTAAAAAACAAGGCGACAGGCTCTTCCCTTGTCATTTTTTGGATTGAATATCGTTCGGTGAAGTGTGGGTGTTGCAATACTCTTTGCCAGCCTCTACGGGGAAAAGGCGTGACGATGTGAAAAGTAACCTTATTTTTTCTTACAGAAATTAATTCACTATCGAGAGACGCAATATTTTATTTTAAATCCTAAAAAGATGAGTTTAATGATTTTACTGCGCTTGACATTAATTGGCCCATTAATCGTTCATCCATTGTCAAATATCATGGACATTTCGATGACACAAGAACAACGAGAGGCCCTTAACGTCAATCTGCGTCTTTGAAATGGAAATAAAAAACTGAACTGTCAATACCAAACGTAAACCTTTGTCATTCCTGGTAAATAGTAAAAAAAGGTGCAAATAAAAACAAAATAAAATTCAATAAAATTCAAAAATAAAATTTTGGATCAAAGTGAAAAAGTCTCAAAAGTTTGAAACATTTTTTTGAAACAAAGAACCTTAAAGTTTACGCATAATATATACTCGTTCCTTGCTAAGTCCGTATTCTTACTCGTAGATGCAGTGTTAAATACGCGAAAAAACGTTAAATGCGAACGCCTTAAGATTTCCGTAAGCATTCTCAAAACCACGTCTGAAACCTCAGATCAACCTAGAGCATAAGATGGCGCACGGCTGTTGATTTAGGTGAAGCCAAAACCATCCAAAAACTACGCTACTGTCGTATATGTACACAACACGCACACATTGACGCAAAAAACTACGCTACTCGCTTGGTCATTCTTACCTCGACATTACGTGCATTGGTTTATAGTATAATTTTGTGTGCATAAATATACATAGTGCATTATAAAAGTGTGGCCAGGACTACATTTTGAGGTTCTTTTTAAAAACTGTGCAGTTTTTATACAAGTCAATTTTGAAAAAGCCGTACCATTAAACTCTAACAAATATGTGCAATTTTGGAATATTAAATCTACTAAGGTTGTATATTGGAACGGAAATGGCTAACGTAGAGTTTGGGAACAAATCTTAGTTTCCATGCAATTGTAAATGTTTTTCATGGCAACATTACCACACGCACACGTTTAAAAAGAAGTGGCTTCAGCGAGATATAACGCAGTGTTCCATCTTTTCCTCTAGATTGATCTAAGGTCCGAAACGAATGCACAGCATGCACGTAACGAAACTTACTCGTACCAGAGCAAGGACGTCAAGGATACTCCGACATATTTTTTCTCTTTACATTTTATGCCCTTAACGTTTTGACTCGCACTCTATGCATGTATCACCCCCTTAACAAGCGAGCCAAGATTTTCTGAATGTGAATTTTCTGCAATGAAAAAGTGCTCGTTACGTTATCTCCCATATGTTTTTATATTTGAAAGCTCACATTTTCTTTACGACTAAAAATTGTGAGTTAGAAAAATAGGTACTGTTTTTTTGTGTTTCTGGTGAAAAATCCGATATTAGGAAGTCGCAAAAAATTAGAAAAAGCTTGTTACCCGACTGCGCTAAGAGGGTTATGTTTTTCGAGTGTGTGCATGTATGTATTTATGTATGTATGTATGATGTGATGTACAAGCAAACCGTAACTTCATGTCCTTAAAAATGTCTGTCATCTACCAAAAATACTGTATACTTTTAACCGACTGCGCAAGAAGGAGGGCTATGGTTTTCGAGTGTATGTATGTAAGTATGTATGTATGTATGAGGTTTTCTTGGCACGCCCTACAGCCTAAACAGCTTGATAGATTTCAACATGTGAGGTGTCATTTGAATCGTCTTGATACTGGAAGTGACATAGGCTATAACATGTTGCAGCCGAGTATTTTGTTTTTCTTTTATTAATGTTATTTGTTTTAGCTATACTTCTACCTACTTAATAATAAACGTTGCATAGCATAGCAATAGTTATACAGTGTTTTGTTTGTTTTTGCTTACATTAAAAAATTTAACGCGATCATAAAATACTAAACTCTATACAACTATCCTGAGGCTTTACTGTTATGAGTAGAATACTATTATGCTAGAAGGTATTTTGTAGTTTCTGAGTAAAACCGTTAAAATTTATAAAGATTCAATTATTAGGTAACTAGCTATGCCCCGCGGTTTCACCCGCGGTCCCACAGGAACCGTTTATTTTTTCGGGATAAAAAGTACCCTTTGTCCTTTTCTGTATCTCAGACAACGTGTAAGCAAAATTTCATGATGATCGGTTAATTGGTTAGGGCGTGAAAGCGTTACAAACAAACAAACAAATAAACAAACGAACAAACTTACTTTCGCATGTATAATATTAGTACTACAAATAAAATTGTTTAGATGAATGAGTACGAGTAGGTACTACAAATTGTTAGGTATTTACAAATTGTTAGGTATTTATCTAGGTAGTCAATAAAACACGAAGGTAATACTCGTACAAAATGACCCTAATTTTTTACGTGCAATAAAGCATTTACTAAGTAGTATCATACCCTAATTACGAAGCACTAAGAGATGTCATTAAACCGGTACTTTGGAAGTTACGATCGCCTTTAAGAGCTGCGCTGAAGCTTTTCTGTAATGACTGTTTATGCAAAAGATTTTGGGCGTTCATCAAAAAATTACACTGGTTTATAAAACAACTGACGATTTGAAAGGGAATTATTTAATAACAAGTTACAATATTAAAAGAGAAACAAAAACCCGGCTGCAAAAATTTGTACCCTATGTCACTTCAACTATCAAGACGATTTAAATGACACCTTAAATGTCAAAATCTATTAAGCTGTTTAGGCTGTAGGTCGTGCTAAAGAAACCTCATACATCTATCAAGGAACCTCATATATGATATACCAGCTGCCCCCCGCGGTTTCACCCGCGGTTAAAAAGTATCCTATGTGCAATTCTAGGTTATAATCTATCTCTGTGCCAAATTTCATCCAGATCTGTGGAGCCGTTCTGGTGTGAAAGAGTAACAAACATCCATCCATCCATTCTTACAAACTTTCGCGTTTATAATATTAGTAGGATGTACACATATACCCACATACAGACGTACATACATACACTCGTTAAACATAACCCTGCTTCTTGCGCAGTCAGGTAAAAATCAGAAAAAAGTAAACTAGACACTGCACTAACATGTTCTAAGGTACTAGCTATGTTCCGCAGATTTACATACTATTGCAGGAGAGCTGTCGTCTAACTAACTACCAACAGGAAATCTACGCCTTATAAAAATAATGTGGATCAATAATCGGCTACCTTCAAGCCAAATCTATCAAGAATATAATATAATATGTACTATATAATTATACGTTGCAAAATAAACAAATGGAGCAAACAAGTAACCATAAGGTACCTACGAGTAAGAGAGGACACCAGAAAAAAGGGGCGTTCGAAAACAAGATGGAGTGACGAAATCCGCCTAACCCTAGGCCCATGCTGGACCAGAGTTGCAGAAGATCGAGATCAATGGAGAGAGCTGGAGGAGGCCTATGCCAGGAGGCACGCCGAACTGCGAGATTTACTATGAGAAAAACTCATAAAAGCAAAAACGTTACATTGTAAATAGTTTGGAATAAAAGGGCTTTATTATTATTAAATAATTATGTATATACATATTATGTACTCGGAGTTGAGTAGGAAAAAAAATGCTTTCACACATAATAACTTTTGTATTTAAAATTAATATCGTCACGCCTTTCCCCCGAGGGGGCTGGCAGAGGTGTAATATAACACCCATACTTCGCCGGGCGATATTCAGTCCCAAATGTGACAGGGGGCGAGCCTGTCGCCATACACCGGGCTCCAGTCATGTAGCAGGTGACATACAATACGCACATATGCTCACACAATGAACTAATTGGTGCGTGCCGTCGGCTGGGTTCGAACCCGCTCCCTTTTGCTAGAGAGGCGGGCCTTCTTCCAACTAGGCTGGCATCGCTTGCAATATTTATAATTAATCCATGTAATAATAAGTATCACAGTATAAATGAACCCTTAAGCTACCAACACGTTGTGTGAAATTTAAACTTGTAATTATTTTAATGCTTAAATTGCACTAAAATAAAAACAAAACCGATGCTTAACTTAAGGGAAGTTCAGAAGAACTTAAATGAGGCTGGATTTTATCGAGTTTTCTCGTAATAGTTTAATTAGTTTAATCTTTGAGTCAAGTGAACGGGTATTTTCAAGGCGAGCGCGCTTATCGTCCGTAACTTTTTCTTTCCTTATTAAAAAGAAGCACTAAAGGATTCCCAAGAATATTTTTAATAGATAACATTATGCTTAAAGTCATTTCTTACTTAGTGCTTATACCGAAATAAATAAGTAAATATTTCTTCTTTGTTCTTAAGAGTTCCAAAAGAATTGTTAAATAATAAAATTGCGCAAAAATATTAATCTATATTTACGGCAGATTTTATCCCTTTTTTATGTGTACAGTCACTAGAGAAAAATAATTATGTAGGTGTTCATGTATGTAAAAGCGGAATAAAATTTCACACCAACTGCTCGACAATGAGCAATTACATATCAAATAGTTTTAATGTAAAGCAAGGCATTGCCTCCCTAGGTAGATAAAATTGTATGCAAATCCCAAGGGAGTATTCGAGCAAAGAGGTTAAAATTGAACGAAAACTCAGCATACGCGAGCACTGTAAAAAGAGTTTATTCAAAAATTGAACCGGCTATCACAAAAAAAATGCAGCTGGTGCATGAGCTGCACGAAACCTTGGAACAGGATGCTTTAGTCCTTGTTCCTGGAATCACCAAACGCAATTTAAATCAAAAGACGGTGTCTGGTGTAACCTGTGGGTGTATCATATTTTTACAGTTCCTTTTTATTGCCTCGTAGAAGCTGTAAAAAAAAGTAGAGTTTTCTCCTCAAGGATAAAGCAGTGTCTTACGTCGCAGGCGGCTTATTTGAACCCTGAGGTAACGAAGGACGCTATAGAGTTATGTCCCGAGCGTAGCGATGGAGTTATGTAGAGTCCTGAGTGAAGCAAGGGGATCAAACCGCCCAAGACGAAGACACTTCTTTGTCCCCTCGGTGCAT
Source organism: Peribatodes rhomboidaria (assembly GCA_911728515.1). Lineage (NCBI taxonomy): Eukaryota > Metazoa > Arthropoda > Insecta > Lepidoptera > Geometridae > Peribatodes > Peribatodes rhomboidaria. The sequence continues at coordinate 9,259,825 of OU452175.1, read as the reverse complement.
AATCTAGTATGGTCTGCTGGTTTGCTATAAAGTGATTTGAAATAACCGAAACGTCCACATGAGCCATCTGCGAGCAATTGCCGAAGCGACCGCAGTCTGTCTGCTACAGTTTCAATGTATCTACGTTGGGTTCCTGAATTTATGCACCCCCAGTGCATCCACACAGATTTTACAAAGAGCGATACGATTTTTTTTTGTACAACAGACTAGGCATGCGTTTGACCACTGACTCGCGTGAAGGGAAGCGTCGACGTGATCGAAGGTGTAACACGCTTGCCTAAGAGATACCTATACGATTATAGTAATGGAAGTCTTTGTATCAATCTTTGACATACACGTTTTCACCATGAACAATGAAAATCAACAATCCCTTAATGGTCCACTGCTAGGCAAAAGCCTGTCTATCGGAAATTGAGCACTCTGCATCTAGTTTCAGCATTTCATTTTTGTATGAACGGCAAGCTATAAGTTCGACCACAACTTGGCTGATCTAGATTGAAAAACGGTGTGATCAAAAAAAATTTTTTTTTCTCTTCTCATCTTCTTCTTTCAAAGGACTAGGCAAGCTTTTGACCACTGACTCGCCTGGTCGGACGTTATCGAAGGTGTAACACGCTTGCCTAGAAAATACCTATTCACGTTACTCTTAAACTTGAACTAGGATTATATTTGGCATTTAGCCTGAAAAGTGACTTTACCTGGCAACAACACGCTCAGAACTATTACCTAAATATTATTATTATTAGTATATTTTATTAACTATAGGTATTTTAAGTACTAGAATGTATTATATTAGTATGATGTACTTTTGTGTAAGTTTTATTTAAATAGTTTATGTAGGTGTATATAATATAATACTCGATGTTTTGTTGTTTTTTTTTATCTTATGTTTATTTTTGTTATTTATGTCATTTATGTCACACCCTGTCCCATACTCATTTGTCGTATCCTCTCCATTCTAAGGTTGCCTGGAAGAGATCGCTTTTAGTGATAAGGCCGCCAGTTGTTACACTATTTAATAAGTTTTATTATAATTTTTCTCTTGTTGTTTTGTTATTTTGTTATTTGTGGTGTGAACAACAAAGAGTTTATCTATCTATCTAAAAAGTTCCTACTAAAGCACCTAAGTGGTTAATGAATCATTATTAGTCGGGAAACTTGGAGAAGTATTACCAACACTTTATTACCAACCACTTCAACTTACGAGTCCTAATTTATTGAGCTATATCGGGTAATTTGACACATCACTCCTATGTCGTAGTGGAATAGTGTAAATACTTGCATGATCCTCACTTTGTTCCACGAATATGCGTGTACAGTGTCGAACCTTCATCAAATTCACGCATGAATTACTTTTCGATAAAAATTTGATGGAAAACGGACTTTCAGACGGATTTTTACAGATCACGTAGTAGTGGCTTTTACCAACATGCAAGTAGAGATGTGTTTGGAAAATTAAGTATTAGTAGACAATTTGGTTTGTTGGAAACATGTCTGGTATAATACCTATTGATTGTTATAGATTGGTTATAGTTTCGGTAAAAATCTACATAAAACCAAAGTGGAATGCAGGGACGTTGGATGTGCTTAAGATATAACATTTTAGAATGTATTTTTGATAAATTTGCCTCAATAAATACATTGACATTGATTCGATGACAGCCTAGTTGGGAGAAGCCCCACCTCTCAAGCCAGAGGGAGCGGGTTCGGACCCAGCCGATGGCACGCACCAATTTGTTCATCGTGTGAGCATATGTGTGTATTGTATGTCATCTGCTACATGACTGGAGCCCGGTGTATGGCAACAGGCTCGCCCTCTGACACATTTGGGATGAATATCGTCCGGCGAAGTGTGGGTGTTGTATTACACCTCTACCAGCCCCCTCGGGGAAAAGGCGTGACGATATGTATGTATTATACGTGTACGAAAGACAATATTTGAAATATCCGATATTACTACGTTATTATTACGTCGCGGGCGGCTTATTGAACCCTGAGCGTAACAAGGGACTCCAAAGTTACCGAGCGCAGCGAGGGAGTTATTTAGAGTTCTGAGTGAAATGAAGCGTTCAATCTGCCTAAGACAAAGACACTGCTTTTCCCACAAGTGAATACTCTACTTTTCACTTGTTCTACGAAGGCAATAAAAGAAACCTGAAAAATTAATATGTTACACCAAACACTATATTTTGTTCTCTGAATGAACAAATTGCGTGCCGTCGTCTGGGTTCGAAGTCGCTCCCTCTGGCTTGAGAGGCATGCCTTCTCCCAACTAGGCTGCCATTGCTTCGTATAATAAGCACACATAACCCATACTCGTGTGAATTACCGCGTCTTCATGCGTCTCCACGCTGGGTTTGACAAAGCCGAGACATCCGGCGCTCGAGTTTGGCAAGTGGTCTTCGTCAGCAGACGTGCTACACGTTCATACTATGATTACTTAATTAAAATTGAAGAAAAAAATTGTTTTTAGTTCTCTATGGAGTATTATAAAGTAGCTGATTAACTAATGGTTCTGATGTGATGTTGACTTCGCAGCCGACGTCTGTGCTCCGCTACAGGTGGCGTTCCTCAACCGATTTTCGTGAAACTTTGTGAGCGGGTTCGATAATCAAACACAATTTTTTTGGTGAGTAAATTTTTGGATTTTTTTCATAATTACGTTGATATGAACTTACTCACAAAATTTTAAGAGAATCGGTTAAGAGGAAACACAAGGACCGTTTTCCATACAAACATAGTCCCCTGTTTTCGCACTGGATAATACCGGTAGAGTCATGTATTTTTTTCTGAGTATATGTGGTTACTATTAGCATGTTCCTATGATTTCTATTTTTTCATACATTAATTATTACAAACGTTAAAAAACTTAAAAAAATGGCCGGTTTTTCCGCTGAATTCAAACACCCAGAAAACAAATTTGACTAGACTAAATCAAAAAATTAAAACATAGGAACACAGTGCAAGCCCTATTTTAATTTTTAATAAGAAAAAAAATTAATCGGTTAAGTTTTGGAGAAGGAATCAGGGGACTACGAATCAATGATTTTTTGTAATTTTAATAGCTATTTTCAGTCGAAGCTGCAGTTGGCTCTATCGCACTTGTTCGGGCACTGCGCGACAGCAATAGATTTTAGAAATACCAATTTTTCATTTCTCTACGCCTTGATGTTTCCTCTTAAGAAATGAGGCCTGTAGAAGAAGGCAAAGATCCGGACAGAGATCCGGACAGAAATCCAGACAGATTTCGGACGTACGAAAGCATTTTTGTCAAAACTGAAGCAGAGACACTTCGCTCACTAACGCTTGCTCGGTCGATTAACTAGTAATATAATACCAAGTCGTTTTTTTTTTCTCATAAAGTTTCAAGAAGCTAGTTTACATTTACTTGGAAAGATTGGCATGTACAGGGTTTGGAACTTTATCTAATACCCACTTGCATTGAATTTATTAGTTGCCTAAGTCCTTGTTGTGTTAAGTGTGACAGTGAGTAATATTTATTGTTATGCTATACTTTATTTTTTCTAATTTTGTGTGTGTGTGATAGATTGAGATAGATGTAACTGATAAGATTGTAGTTTTTATCTCAAAAGATAAACAAATTTAATTTAATTTTAAAATTTAATTTAATTTAATTTAACTTGCTTAACTAGTATGTACCTACTACTAGAAAATATGCACTTATCGGGCGCATAAGATTAAGTGTCTTCTAAAGGTTGGCTTAAAGTTCGTGCAAGAAAATTAAGGTAGGAACTAGCTAGGAGAAGCTTAAACAAGTTAAGTGAGTTAGGCATTTCTCAATTCATTTCGCAAATCAGCATTTAAGTACCTATATTAGGTTGCTTTTTAAAAACTAGTTTTCCTGATTTTGTTTTGTAGAGATTTGTTCAGTAAAAGTGTATATTGCTTAGATCGGGAAATAAATAACCGAAAGTGTTAAATAAATCCATTAGTAAAATGAACTTCTTGAGTAAACTTACTCAGCACGACCGTAAATTACTATCGGACGAAAATGTGAAGTCATGGTCATTCGTTTCCTGGAAAATTTGTTAATTCACTTTTGTTGATTGAGTTAGAGTTTCCTTTATTGTGATTAATCGTATTAGTTTTGAGCTAACATAAGGCCCGGTATTACACGAAATCAACGAAAACAAGTATTTAGAGTGCGCCTAGTTTGAAATGAAGAATTGTGATGATAAGCTGCAAAAAAATAAATCTGGTAGAAAATACAACCAAAAACAGTTTAATCGGAGTAGAATTTTGAAAATCATTCTGATTTTGGAAAAAAAATACAAAAAGTATCTTTATAAAAAACGATTTGAACGTTGGTCTCTAAATTTTCAGCGGTTAAAATAAATGTATATTTTTTTATTATTAAATAGCCAGATTAGTTCTCTAAAGTTTAACCGAGTAATTTATTCTTATTTGTGTTTTTATAATGATTAAAACCATTAAAAACGGGAAAAAACTAATTCTAGGCGACGATGTAATTTTACCAACAAATATGATTTGCCACTTTCAACTCTATATGAAGGCCAAGTAAAGGTGTTTGAAAGTGAAAAATCGTGCATGTTATGACCGCGTGCCAAGATAATTTTTGCCAGGACTGATTTTAGCCGAGTCTCGTAATATGTGCGTGTACCTGAACCATCCTCGCCTCAAGAGCTGTCTACGTGGTGTAGGGTGCTCGACCTTTCCCAATATAAAGGAAAGTCTGTTTTAACTCCATCTCGACGACACTCAGAAGCCTATTGATTGCCGGCTATAGCTAATTTCGGGTTGAGGTGGATCCAAGGTGCGGGAAATATTTGAGTTGATGCCTGAATCTTTCTAAGTATGCCGAAAAAATGTTTCGGCATACTTAGAAAGTAATAAGTAGGTATTTAGTAGTAGTTAGTATTAGTAGGGAGGTTAAATTATGTGGGTATGGCACGGTAATGTTTAAAAAAAAAACCTAATTTTTTTAATGTGGTGGTAAGTACAAGTTTCTGATTTTGCGAAAGAATATTTTATTTTAACAGATTAAATTTTAGGGCAAAATGATTTGGTAGAAGTCTCTTTGTTAGCAGAGTAAGTCTAGAATGAATCTGATCTTGCCAGTGGAATCTGAAGTGTTTGTATGAGGTGGCGTAATAAAAAGACAACAACAACAACAACTCTTTATTCAAAACATAATATAATTACAATAGTACTTAAATAAGGCTTAACTAAGTTTTTAATGGGCGGCCTTATCGTTCAAAGCGATAATATGTAAACAACACTTCAATATGCACACTTGTTTTATATTAGACTTTTCTGAGTATTTATTAAATTGATAAATGGATTGAATTTTATTGTTGAATGGACTACGTGGAGACTAATCTAAAGAGCTTCTAGGTTACATTACGGCTAGGCGGCTAGGAGCCAAGGTACAGAACAAAACATATGTGACGTAAGAGCATAGACACTTTTTAACAGATACGGACACAATTTAATAGACAACAAATTGTCACAAGATTCAAGATTCAAGATATTTATTTGCAACAATACAGTACAAGATGTCAATAAAATGTGAGTACATAGTCCACTGGACCCTGTCGAGCTCTGCAAGATTTGGTAGAGAGGAGGAGGCTACTTTATTTAAATATATTATGTCCAAAATCGAAAACTTTAATTATAAATTGTCAAAAAAAACCTACTTAATCTGCGATCCTATTAAATCGATGAAATGGGGTACTGATAAACAACATATATACAACAGTCTAGAGGTTTGTAGGCTCAGAAATTTAATAATCATGAGTAAGTCGTCATGTCGTAATTGTAAGTCATCTAATTTTTGTAGATCTATATATTCCACCATGATAGCCTTTATGAGGGTTCGACTCTCAAGCCTGAGGAAGCGGGTTCGATTCTAGCCGCACGCATGCACCAGTTTGTAAGTTGTGTGGACATAATGTTCGTATTTAATGTCATCTGCTACATAACTGAAACCTAGTGTATGGCGAAAGGCTCTCCTTTGTCATTTGGGGCTGAATATTGTATGGTGAAGTGTGGGTGTGGTAATATACTTCTGCCATACCTTTCGGGGGAAAGGTGTGGCGATATGTATGTTATAAATATTCCACAATGCTTATAAAAATGTAAGTTGTAAAGAAAAAATAATTTCATCAATTTACTTTTACTTTTTGTTAGTTAGCATTTCCAACATTTTTAATGTCCGCTTCTTAATGCAACTTCTATGTTGCGCCACACTAAATCAAAGTAATACTGTAAACTATGATGTTGTAGTCGCAGTGTGCAAACTTAAACCGCAGCTCGGCACTAAACTTTAACTTCAGTGCAAAACTGCGGTTTAGGTTGTACCCAGCTTTGCACTAAACCAAAAAAGTGATTTCGTGTTCACAACACATTTAACAAACTACGCACTACTTTACATTGTTTTTTATACTTTTGTGGCGACAAAGTTATTGAGACAGCTGAGATGGTGCAATGTTAGTGAGAGACTCTAAACAATGTCACGGATTAACGGTGAGACAGAACAACAGCTGCTGGAAGACAAAACTGCATGCATAATACAGTATGCATAAAATGCACATATAACTGCATAAAATGCACAATACTGGCTGTGTACCTCGTTTTTAACCATTATTATTCAACGATTATTTTACGGAACACGTTTATTTTTTCTGTATGTGGGAACAAACACACTCCCCTCACACGCAAACTTTCACATACATTATAAATGGCCTTTAAACGCTGGACATTATATTCTAGATATTATTGTACTCAATAATCATTATCATTATGAATCATCATAAAATTGCGGAGAAAATAACAGCTGTTCTGCAGAAAAAAAAACATTAATTCTCAACCACATGTATGGAAAATCTGTTTTTTTTTTCACGATTAAAAGATTTTCACGAATAAAAGTTGGTAATGTGTTCATCCTTTAAAGAAACGACCACTATATTAATAGTGTTCAGTAAAATGCATCGGGTTAAGCGAAAGTGACAATGATTAGAAGAAAAAAGAAATATAAAAAAGTAGGGTGGCTAAAATATAAGTTTCATTTTAATTTATTGTACAATAAAAACACTCTTTATCCAAATAATAAGGCTTTTTTATAAGGACCAAATAATCCCATTATTTAGGAATACAATTTCATTCATGTGGCAGGAGCGCCTCCTGTCAGCCCAATTTTACAAGACTTTGTTGATGGTTTCGCACTCTATTTCACGAATAACTCGGTCAATGTCGACTTAAGTGCCTAAAGCGTTTATGAATTATCTGCATAACATCGATCTTTCATAGTGCCCCACAAAAATAATTCTAACGGCAAAAAAGCATATAGCTCTGACCCAATTCAGTAGCGACCAATTGACATGGCCAACACAGCTGATTACCCGATTATCAAACTTTTTTTCAAAATTCGCACTGTTAAGGCTATACAACAGTTAGTTTGGTAATAATTTTTCAATATTTTACCGTAAACCGATTTATTTTGTCCCACGGAAGCATGATACTAATCTTTTGACAATATTTTGAACTAAGAGTTGTCAGTGTTAAATTAACTTATGATTTAAAAAAAAAACACAAACTGTCGTTTTCCAAAACACAACCGATAAATAACAAGAGCAAAACATAATTACAAAAATTTACCTGAACACTTCAAATAACGCGCCACATGTCCATAGAGCGCATAAAGTAGAGTTACTCATTTCATTCATCATTATCATAGCCCTCTCGTTATTATAATAAACTATCTGCGCCCGCGGTTTCACCTGCGGTTAAAAAGTGTGCTATGTGCTATTCTAGACTACAATCTATCTCTGTGCCAAATTTCATCCAGATCTGTTCAACCGTTCTGGCGTGAAAAAGTAACAAACATCCATCCATCCATTCATTCTTACAAACTTTCGCGTTTATAATATTAGTAGGATAAGAGATTCATAACTTAAATGTTCTGACTGAAGAATTGGTATATAGATACCAATTCTTTCATCATGAGATAATTTCTGAAAAACATTGCATAAATCTTTTTTTGACGTTATGATTTTGGCATTGCGCGTGCTCGTATTATGCAATGGATTTGAAAAGCGCTCAAAATAATAAGTTATGCTCGTTTAGTTGATTGAGACCTAATCAAACAACAATCTAGGATATTTTGCTGTTTTGATTAATCATTATTTAAGCATTTGAAGCGTTTTTTTAACCTGCATAAACAGATGAATTATTACCAGTTCTGTTAATAATAATATTATATTTAAAATGAGACTAATATTCTACATGGCATTAACTTTAATACCGTATTATCGTATGTTAGTCCTGGTTTAAAATCTGGTACCTACTAATGGAATGTTTTGGAATAGGACCGTAGATGACACTCTCTATAGTACCTCCTTATCGTAACAAACAGCTTTTATTGTGCGAATAATCAAAATCACGATAAGAAACAAGAACACAACTGAAAACTTTCACACTAAACAATCAAATCCTTAACAGATTGCTTATTGCAAAACCGTTTATTGGCATGGGAATTTACAACATTACAGCAAACCACATGTTCCTATAACATTGTACATGATTAATTTAGCAGAATATGTACGGAGTATAGATAGACAGATCACATAATAATTTTTTTTTAAATAAACTTGTTGTAAAACCTTTACTATAATGACTATAATTGCGGTTTAACTAAGTTGTCGATATCTAAAGTTGCAATGCTCGATTAAATACCTTAAACTGTCAAAAGACATACGAGTATCATGTAAATATATAACTATTACAGAAAAAAAACTTAAGCAATAGTGAAATATTGCTAGTAGGTGCCTACAGGAAGTGTAGTGTAGAAAGTGCCAATTGATATTTATTTGTAACTATTACCGTAAAGCTTAAATTACCTTCTGTCCCTCTCTAGCCTGTTTAAATACACACACAATTCATTTCCATACACTGTTACTTGGCTTTCAACACGTTTCTCAACATGTTATCCTAAATTAAGATTTATCTGGCTCATCCATCGTAATCCTCAAACTCCTCATACCAGCTCAGTCGAGTGCATTGTGGTGTATCTCAAATTATGGCTGTACTTCCTTTATCTTGTAACTTAAAGCCATTAGAATGTTTTCCCGCTTTGCGTGCTCTCTCGCTCATACATTTCTTGTTTTTAATGACAAAAAACGACATAGACGTTTAGAGAATCTACTATTTTACGTTCTGTGAGTAAAATTTTTTATCAAGCCAATCAATTGATACCAATGAATGGGAATGATATTCATGGTACATTTACATGATTGACTAGTAAAAAGATAGTTACGTTTTTGTTTATGTTAATTTTTTTTTTCAACATAGTTTTATAATTCTAGAATTCTAATCTAAAAAAAGTATATGTTAACAACAGAACTTCGTTAACACTTGGACAAAGAAACTTGCAAGTAAGTATAATTAACAAGGCGGTTGCTTTCTGTGACAATATCTAATTCTGGCAAAATCTTGTTAAATTACACTTGCCTTTTTTTTGGCAGTTGTAAAATCTGCTAGCTGACGCCCAGATTCAGGGTCGCGTTTTCTTGGCGATCCACTAAAACCAGCTGGTGGCCAGCCTCGATGCATGTCAAGGGGTACTGGGATCTCCATACAGAACGCACCGGTGGTTATTACACCTACCTACTATAATCAATACAAATTATCCTTACATTCCTTTAAACCTTGTTTGATGGGTTAATTGTACCTAAATTGTACGCAACATGTGATGTGGTAAGATCGGCCAACCTCAGAACAAAGGGCGTTAGTTCATTATTTAAATAGGAAAAGTTACTGGGACAAAGGCTTAGGCCCAAGTTATGCGGGTAGTCCTTGTTCTGCGGATCCCAGGGATTAGATGCTGGATGATAAACTGTAGGTATATTATTATAGTGGAGGTTACCAAGATAAAAGTAGGCTCAAAAGAATATCTGTAACAAAATGTTTTCTTATTTTGTTTACCAATAAGTAAATAGGTAATTTTTATTAAAAGCGAGCCGATTAATCCAAAATCGAGACCAATAGCATTATAAGTCAGAAGCCTTCAGCCTTAGACTGCTGTCCACTGGAACGGAGAGGAGAGGAGCGGAGCGTACCTGTACCAATATTAATCAATAAGACTGTTTTATGGAATATAATGGTTTTTTTTTTTAATATTAGCACAGCACCGCTAAGCTCTTCTCCTTTCCGCTCCAGTGAGTGGACAGGCAGCCAAACTCTAAACAGTGCAGTGTAGAACGCTGTGGGTACCCATTTTATTGCCTTTTACAACAGCGACGCAAGTTTAGAAGTTTTAGCAGTTATTTGTTCTTCCCTCGTTTTTCCAAATAAATTGGCTTAGGCTTTGTTATTTTACTACATGTGACACACGGTTAGTTTTATTGTGAACTCCTTCCCAATAAGAACTGCCTAGGAGTGGAACGCACTTCCTGCTTCGATGTTCACCAGCAATAGAAACAACCTGGGTCTCTTCAAGACAAGAGTGAATAGGGACCTCATGAGCAAGTGTCTCAAGCACCATCTTAGATCGCATAGTTACTTTCATCAGTTGGGTTGTGGTCAAACAAATGGGCTCACATTCAATCATAGAAAAATCTGTACTTCGTTGGTAAATGTTTTTTTTGTACCGTTTAATGTAATAACTATAGGTTTACTAATGGCAAAGTTTTTTCTACCCTAATCCCACTCAGATGAGGTATGTACTTTACCACAGTGTCTAATTTTTTTTTCAATTTAGTTTACTAGCTTCATGCTTAGTGTAAAAAATTTGGCTTAGGTTTTACGGCCGTCCGCCTGCCTAACACCAACCCTCTTTGGGAATCTGAATAAGTAAGCATAATAAAACTATTGTTGTAACCCACGATGAGCATAAAAATGAACATAAAAAATGACCTGACAAGTTTTTAGGCATCTATAACTTAGCAACATTCAAAATACCTATTTGTGTGACCAATTAAATCACATAATAATACTTCACATAAATCGACACTATCACCAAGAGTTTCTTTATATCCAACAGAGTTAAGTAATTAACTTAGATATAACTGATAACACCCTTAGGTTAAAGCAAAGCTAGCCAACTTTCCACTCTGTATGTCCTCCGGAAAGTTTTGTTGTCTCTACGTCAGCCCATCGTGGAGCCAGTGAATTATCTCAATGAGTGCTAATTAAATTTCTTAACGTCTTTACTATGCGGGAGGCGTTCTTAGTGAAATCGTTAATTCCCCGGGCGAATTGTTTTGTTTGTCGCGATCGCGGGAATTTTGTGTCATCGCGAGATTTCCGTCGCGGGATTTTGCGTCGTTAGCCATTCTGCGGAGCCTTTGTGAGATAAAACGTTGTTTATTGACGCTTTGGTTTGTTGTTAATCAGCGAGATGGGCTGATTAAACGAGTTGTTATTTTTTGTGGTTTTGTTTATCGTATTGAACTGTGTTAATTTCTTTTGAAAGCGTTTTTGGTTCCTGTTTTATTGTTTTGTTCATCAGGTGGATATAACTGAAAGCAATTATCCAATCATCTCAATGTAACAGTCGCTTCCGAAAGCCTCCAGTAGGCGCCGCGGCCCGAACCACTGATGGTGCAAGCCGACTAAAGACCCGATATTTTTCGTGTTCACACAATATTTTCAAAAACACTTTCTCAATGGTCACGTAGACCCGGGTCCGGTATCCCAGTCACGAGCGCGCGTGTAACTCATTGCACCCCCGGGATATTATCAGGTTAATTACTATCTCTGTTATTGCTATACTTTCTTTGCTGGGACTTAGGGAAGACTTATAGATCGGATACGGTCAGTATTTTTAATATCCATGTAAGATCTACATATATCACATTTGGTTAATAAGCGTGTGATGCGTAACGAGTAACATTAAATGTTACATTTACTCGCACATTATCTGAATCTCAATCTTATTTTGAACTTTTAGGAGGTTACTTTCCTAATTAAGAAATATTATATTAGCTTGAGCGGTTCGTGTGAATCTTAATTATGACTGACATGTGCCTAGGACAATTTACCTACTCACATAAATAATACAATACTCTAAGTAGAGTTATCTTTCAGCGTGAAATTTAAATCACTACAATCATACTGCTTAGTATTTTCAGTGTTTGGCTAAAGTTAAAATCGCAAAAAAATTAGAAGACTCCAATTTTTTTGCAGAATATAAAGGCACTACCTACTAGGTACTTAGGTACTAATGAAGAACACCCTTTTATATAGCAAACACAACTATGCAACGATAAGGAATTAAGCCCATTTTTCACTGGATAATCGTCTTTTTTACCTATATTAATATATTTCTTTTTACTATAATTAAAGTAAATAATCATAGTAAAAATAAAACCATTAACTACCATTTTAATAGAAATCTATTGAATCAGTAAGTATCAATTGAAATATCTATAAATTGAAGCTATTGAAATCGGCAGCAGACATACTACGTGACTTCTAACCCGACTTAAAATCGAACCGTGACTCTCAAAATTCTATAACAACCGCCATTAGAGCAGACATCGGAAAACCGCAAACCTTGAAATCGAAATGACCCGAGTCGTAAAAATCGAAACGTCATGCTATAAAACCACAGCATAAAAACATTCCCAACTAAGAAACTCGAAAAGTGGCAGATGAAAAACTTTTCCTCTGGATATCTGCTTGTGTAGATGTTTTGTTGAAATAGATTTGAGAGTCCTTTCGAGGGACGATGGTGGTGGGTGACGTCTTCTAATATTACCATTTAAACAAGTTTTATGGTAATCGTGTCGGGTCGCTGCTTACTTTCGGACGAAATTTCCGAGAACGTTTTTCTTTTGTAACTTTTAAGGCGAAAAGTTACCAGATTCCTGATACCGCCATCTTAATAGGATTGGATGTTGTTTTAGAATAATTTAACATTAATTAAATAAGTTTGTCTGATCTCTTACAAATTATTCAGTGATAATAATTCCGTTCATTTCATTGAGTTGGTAAATGAACATTCCGAATCGGAATCAGATAGGGTTGTTTAGATTAATTAAAGATTGTATAAATCAAAAGTGGTTTAATTAAATAGAAAATTGATAAACAGAGTTTTAAAGCGATCGTGATGAGAAGATTCTTAAATTTGATTTGGAAGAGTTATGGTGATGGTTTGATTTAAACCAGCGGTCGGCAACCCGCGGCCCGCGGGCCATGTGAGGCCCTCGCCCCCCCCCCCCCCCCCCCCCTTGCGGCCCGCAAGTGTTTTGTAAATATTTAGAAAATCGGGACATTTTACTCACACGGTCGTCTGGCCCCAAACTAAGCAAGGCTTTTACCATAGCTGCCAGAGACAGATAAACATTGGTTTTTAGAGATCAGATAATACCTACATAAATAAATAGATACCTATAGTAGAACATGTATATAGAAACATTTAGTAAAATTTTTGAACAAGTGCGGCTCGTCACTTGCTTATTTTAGCACTGTGCGGCCCTACTCTGCCAAAAGGTTGCCGACCGCTGATTTAAACAATAGATGAGTTATAACGTTTAGTTTAGGAGTAGACTTTTGTACCTTGGTATAGTAATATTCCGGAAAGCACTCTCTTCACCTTACCCATTTTTCCAAAAACATGAACGATCAGCGCGAAGCACGAAGTCTTTTGTATAATAGTTAAAGATACATATGGCTAGAACATGATTGATAACCGTCCAAGACAAACTAAATAACGCTTCTTTAGAGATAACTTTAACTTAATAAGATCAACTTTATTCTCTGAAAACCCCTAGGTATATATAAGATGTACATACGGTATGTTAACCCCTAGGTACTTACTATCAATTTTACTTAAACGTATTGTGTATTGTGAACTTGTATTGTGAGCGCGGCCGACGTCTGTCTCCTAACAAGTCGCATTCCTCAACCGATTTTTGTGAAATTTTGTGAACAGGTTCGATAATTTTTTTTTTTTTTTTTGCATAGTCACTACTCACAAAGTTTCAAAATAATCGGTTAGGAATGCGACCTGCAGGCTAAGACTAAAATTCATCAGATATGCAAAAGCATTTTTGTCGAAGACGCTAAGCTCGCTAACGCTAACGTGGTCGATTTGAACATTAAAAAAAATTCAATAACAAAATAATAAAACATACAATTGCTGCAAATTGTAACACAAACTATAACGAAGCTTTACGTTTACGTGATGAAACAAAGAAAATTGCTTTGTACAACATTTTCCCATATTGCATCTCCTGGTACCCATAAACATATTTCCAATATCTTTTATGTTCGGTCCGCAATCTTTTAAACCCAAGTGTACATTGTAAACCCCTTGTTCCCCGAGCATGGAATAGTTTCCATACGTTCTTAGCTTTACAACCAGCGTGCGGTTCATAAGTTTAGAAACGTATTAGGCGCAGCGGGACTTGGACGGGTTCATAATGTTTAACTTGAACTGATATTATATTACTATTAGTTGGTAACTAATATTGTGGTAGTTTTGAAAACTGATCTTTTGTATCTAGTACCTATCGTGAGTACACGGTACAAGACCAAGAAAAAATTATAATGCTTTTACAAAACTGTGTATAAAAACTTTTTTTTTATTCAAAATTTAGAATTTTTTTTATTCCTATATATAAAATATCTATTTTCGATACAATAAAAAAATCTTCTATTTATATTAAAAAAGGTAATTTTTCAGTTTTTAAGACTTTAAATAACATATAAAAATAAATGCACAATGTAAAGACGTCAGCACTTTTCAAGTTTTGTCGTAACAAATTCGTTTGAAAATTAGGCAATGACTTAAAACTTTCGGGTACAAAAAAAGAAACAAAAACTTCTCTTACAAAGTCCGATTTTGGATTTAGCTCGGCATAATAGCTTTATTCCTTCCACATTGTGGTGTCGAAATGTTTTTCTCCAATTTCTCAAGAGCCGAAATCAAAGTGGCAATCGTCCTTATAAAAATAAAACGGGGAACGGATAAGCAGAGGGTCTATTACCTAAAGAGGATAACACTTCACGTGTAAGCGAGAAATCGATTGAGCAAAAAGAAGCAATAGGTACTTGTACCTAGTCCTGTTTCACAAACCTTGGAACGTTTTGTAAAGCGTTCGTCTTTGTAAACCGGCTGCCAATATTGAAACGTAAATATTTTTAGGAGTAATAAAGATTTTGAATGTAAGCTAATCAAAACTTCTAATACATGCTTTAGACTACATACAATTCATGTATTTTTATTACACTACAAAAACACGTGAGGCAAACTCTACTTAGTCTATACCAGCCATACTCAAAGTGTGTTCTGCGGAACCCTAGGGTTCCACGAAACGCCTGTAAGAACCCTGGGCTCCGTAAAAATTTAATAATTATTAAAAACACCTCTCTCTCTCTCTCTCTCTCTGGGCAACCGTTCCACGATACGTGCATTCGGGCGACTGTCGATGCGGTTTATCACGAGACGCTTAATAATTTACTACGCTTTATTTGGGGGCTGAGCTACCCACGTCCGTAGGAGTGTACTCTATTCTGATTCCCTACACGTGGTCCTCGGGTAGTGCTAACCGGGTAGCAAACTCAGGTGGGAGGCTTCGGCTGTGGCTGGTTACCACCCACCGGACCAAGCCATGCCGTGAAATGACCTAGTCGTGTTTCGTGATGTAGTCCGGTGTAACCGTTCCGAAGACGGGTCTGAGCAGTACCGCACTTTAAGCGCCTCAGTTAACTGCCGCCTTTGTACTTCTTCACTCTACAAAACTTCAAGGCTAGAGTGAATAAGTACCTAAAGGTCGTCGTGCTTCATCTTAAACCACGACGTCGCTTAACATCAGGCGAGTTGGTGGTCAAACGCCGATATATTCTTCATAAAAAATTAAACTCTTACGTTGTACTCGTATTATGCTTATTAATAAAGAATACACATAAAAACAATGTTTGATATATTGTAGGGTTCCGTCAAGTATTTCGTTTGCCAAAAGGGTTCAGTCACCAAAAAAGTTTGAGAACCGCTGATTTATACCATCCAATATTTTCCGCTATTATTAGGTATGTATATTAATTTGTGCTCACAATAAGCAAATACGAGACTTATATTATTATTATTACAAAAATTATTACCAACACACTGACACAATAAATCGTCATATCCGTTGAGCCGTCGTTTCTTAGACTAATTCTAAGAAACGACGGCTCAACGGTTATTAAATATAGATTTTAAAATACTACTTCGGTTAACCTAATTTTGGTTGTTTTTTTCTAGCAGCTGATCGTCACAATTCTTCTCATCAAACTAGGCGCAAACAAAATACTTGTTTTCGTTGATTTCGTATAATACCGGGCCTGATAAGTAAGCTGGTAAAAACTTACAAGTAGTTGTAAACTTCAGACAACTTGCTTGTACCTTTCAGCATCGCCTATAAATAGGAAAGGTCTGTAACTGTGAGCGTACTTAATTGTATCTGAGAAACTAATAAGAAAGGACAAGTTGTGGGAACATATTGGTCTTTTGTTTGCAGTAATACTAATTCTCGGTAAAGGAGGTTGAAATAGAGTATTGCCATTGTAACACCGCAACAGCTGGACACATAAACTAAAGTTTGGTAGTGGTTGGTGCGAACTAGCTTTATTTAGCAGTTAATATATTTTATATTTTATACACAGTTACTATGTATTTAAATTTGGGCGACTGGGTCACAACTGTTTCATTCGTGTTCAATTTGGAGTGGGGATAGATTATGGCCACGATTGGCAACATTAACTACTTTTTTAACCGACGAAATGGAGTAGGTTTTCAAGTCGACGCGTATATATATTTTTAAATATTTTCTATTCAAGTAAAAATAATAGTTCGCACCTTGTTAAAATAATAGTTATTAAACATTCATTGTATATTATACATTCATTGGATTATATGAGATTATACTTGTATTGTAGTTTTAGGGAAACATTCTCTAGCGTATACCTACGCATATACCTACGTATGATACGGTATACTATACTATACCGTATCACACAATGCTTCAAGATGGTAAATAAAACGACAACAAGACAGTAACGTACTATTTTGCAACAATTTTTAAAACTAAAGAATTTATTCCGATGAACAGACTTAAACATACGAGTACCTTTCCTATAGTTTTTCAGTACGAAGATAAGAAGAACATCCCAGCTTAACTTTTTAACTGGAGGTCCGTACGTAGTCGAGTGATTTATGAGCTAGCTAGGAGCCGTATCTTCGAGCCACGGAAACTATTTAAATGAGAATGTTGTCTTCCCGATAGCTCCGGCGAGAATGCGGGGCGATCCATTATCAATTGAATTATTAGGTTCACGTTTTGGAGTTGGACTTTGGAAGGGTTGAACAGGAAAACAGGATTTTTCCACGTAGTACAAGTTAGCTTTTAATAAAAGAATTCTTTTAGTAAATTTTAGAAAAACCTGTGTCATGTACAAATATTTTTCAAAATCTTATTAACGAGATACGTAATGTGATGGAGGTTTTATTAATTACCACTCTGAAAACTAGGCAAGTAACGACATTAAACCTAGTTGATGTGGATGAATCTTAAGCCGTTTCCGATGGACAACCTGAAAAAAAAAGTAACATTAAAAGTATTAAAGTATTAAAGGGGCCAATTCGTCTGTGGGGCAATTTCGTCTTTAGAGGATTTCTGACAAACCTTTCGCAAATTAGGCGACTAATTAGGTAACTATGGCGTTTATTGCAACTAAAGATACAAAAAGATGTAGATAGCGCCTTATTTGTGAAAGGTTTGTCAGTAAATTTCTAAGGACGCATTTGCCCCAGTCGACCCCACATTTAAATTTTTTTTCATGTTGATATAATTTTTATATGTTTAGACAACATTAGTTAGGCATCGAAGTTCGCATATTGTTAATATTATAATATCCAAAAATTATACTATACCTGTATGAAAACGGCTTTATACGTGGGTAATATTTACAAACTATTGTAGTGTAATGTTACCTGCAAAATCGGATGGGCAGTCATACAAAATGTTTGCTCCATGCTCAGCCTTCGATTGGAAACCAAATTGTACAATTTCTGGACGATAAAACCCTAAACGGCTAGTACTGCTAATGGGTTCGTGCTCACAATGTTTCCCATATTTTAAGGTACCTGAAAAAAAAAAATACAAACTACATACTGATACGTAAAAAAAATTGATAGACAAAAATTGTTTAGGAATTAACTATTTTACCATAGGAAGACCATTTGAATCGAAATTGAATCCAGGTTTTATCCCCGCGAGTGTATTGACTTAGCCAATCTAAATTATTTCATTGCATTGGGTGCCACACGGGCTGTGCGCTTGTGCAGCTGCTATGTCATAACAGCTTACAGTGCCGCTCCAAAGTGTGGAACTAGAACTAGTCCCTCACTAAGTACTGGTTACAAATATGGTCTCTGCTCGGCGCGGCGCAGAAGCACATCGTGTTTTATGCAAGACGCCGCACGGAATTCGATTCGCAATACATTCTGTGGTCCGGCTTTTAATTTTTTTTTGCTAGTTGCTCTGTGAGCTGAGGACCTCGCGAATACGTTAAAAACAATCATATCTAAAAACTGAAACGACAAAACAATCTAAATAGGTAATTATTGAACTTGCTCACAAAATTTCACGAGAATCGGTTGTGGAATGCTATCTGTAGAGAAGGACAGCCCGCAGGACGTAAATACGAAATATTTTATGCTATAGCTAAAGCAGAGTCGCTTCGCTGGGTCAGTAATATTCAAACAGAAAATTCATGCGAAATAAAAAATTACTCACCGTCATTTATTGTGATGTAAAACTTCTCATATTTGTCAGGAGACAAAACATGGCTAGTATTCTTCAAATCGTAAGCCTGATAATTTTCGTAATTCTCTGACAACGTTGTATAAAAGAAAGATGAGACCTCATTGTTATATGTTCCAAGAGCTGTAAACAGTTTAAAATAGCTTTACAAAAGAAAACATAACCACACTTTCCTCTTTAACTGCCTGAAAGATAACATTTAAACATTGAAAATATGTACTTAATATATAATGAACTTGAGGCGTTATCACCACCATATCAAAAATCAACAGTTTCGACCAAAATAAAATGAATGGACGGGCCTAAGCTGTCGGTTGTGTTCAAACAAACCATTAGACTATCTTCAATACCTGATAATAAGCATGTATGCAAGAATATATTCCAATTTTTAAAAACAAAAGAAATTGAGAATACAAATTACTTTATGTAAAAAGAACCACTAAAAACGCTTCTTACGTCCTAATAAGTAATGAGACGTAATGCGAGCCCGGAGCTTATTCGATCGACTTCAGGAAAATGCGATTCTTGCGCTGTCCTTTCACATTAATTTGGACGAAGCTTTAAAATATTAATTTATATCGTAAAATCGCCTGTTCACCAGTTTTAAATATTTAACATTTCTCGATTATTTTGAAGCAAGTTTGACAAAACGAATACATTGGGTACTGTTCCTCCTCCTCCTAGCTTCGTGTTCTTCAATTCTGAGGGTCGTGTGACCACCTCTCACTTCTCCATTGTGATGTTGCGCCATCTGCTTTGATTGACGGCGACCTGCATAGCATCGTAGACGGAGGTGTCAAGTGTATCGAATGAGGATCTGGTCGGACCAGCACCAGGCTGCATAGAAGGGGAATAGGCAAGTGTAATTAGTACTTACCAATATCATAGTCAGCTTTCGATTGAGATATCGTATACTGTTGTCTAGTGAACATTAAGACGTGGAAGTCAGAAGCTGATTGTACGGCGAAATTCATTCCGAACTTCGGCTTTTGATCATCTGAAACCTCATCGGATACGAGAGGCATGGTGGTGTGTTCCAAATTTCCGCTGTCCTTTGTAAACAATATTTTTTGGTCTTTCGTCAAAGATAGAAATTTACAGCCTGCAAGGAATAGAAGAAAAATTTAAAATTAGGCAAAGAGTAAAGAAAAGAATGCATAAATTCATATTTTGCCTAAAATTAAAATAAGGAAACAATACGAACCCATTTGAGAAATATTTTTTTTTTTCTCTGCATCTGCATTTCTGATAATTCTATGTCCTGATACGTGATTAAAAAGTATTAAACTAATCAAGAGAGCAGAACATAATTTAATAATCATTTTGCAGAAAATTGCAGGTTGATTAAATATGTAAAACGATACGGTGAATAAATTGTTTGTGTAACATTATTCGTGGCTTTGACTTTTATACCAACTCGGGATATAAAATAGATAAGTTTAACAAAACAATCCGCTATCAAATATAAACATTATTTTATTTTTGGTCATTATGAAATTTGTTAGGTACTCGTATGCCTGGTATTAAAAAGCCAACGGCCAAACAATTGTATCGCCATCGTTAAATTTGAAACACTGAACAATCACGCGACCCCATCGATACACACCGTGATTATATCGATGGAATACTCATAATTATGACCAACTCTTACTATGGGGCATACCCTAAAATGGAGGCAAAAAAAAACAGCGTTACCAATAAACAACTGTTACAAAAATAAACATCTGTTATCTTTATCTTATCTTTAAAGCGATGACAGCCTAGTTGGGAGAAGGCCCGCCTCTCAAGCCAGAGGGAGCGAGTTCGAAACCAGCCGACGGCACGCACCAATTTGTTCACTGTGTGAACATATGTGCGTATTGTATGTCATCTGCTACATGACTGGAGCCCGGTGTATTGCGACAGGCTCGCCCCTTGTCACATTTGGGACTGAATATCGTCCGGCGAAGTGTGGGTGTTGTATTACAGCTCTGCCAACCCCCTCAGGGGAAAGGCGTGACGATATGTTATCTTTATCGATTTTAGGGTTGGTCCCATAGTAAAAGTTGGTCATAATGATGAGTACAATGTATTGTAGACTACGAGTATGTACGTTTTTTATAAAGTTCAGAATATATGTATACTAGCGACCCGCCTCGGCTTCGCACGGGTGCAATGCTGATACTAAATACACTACAGAAAACTGTGAACGTTGTATATAAAAACATAGCGGCCCGCTCTGGCTTCGCACGGGTATAAACAAAAAAATGTTATTGTGGGATATCCATAAGAGATAGACATATACCATCGCGGAGTTTTCTGTAGACCTTTTCAATGTGTACAAATAATTAGTATATTATTTTGATAAATCTCGTAGGGTGCAGCCTGCGTTTGCAATGTAAGCGGAAAAAAAATGATAATTAACGACATCACATTAGAAACCTCAAAAATAACAGTATTTCTCCACTACTTAATGGATGTTATTATACATATAAACCTTCCTCTTGAATCACTCTATCTGTTAAAAAAACCTCATCAAAATCCGTTGCGTAGTTTTAAAGATTTAAGCATACAAAGGGACATAGGGACAGAGAAAGCTACTTCGTTTTATACTATGTAGTGATGTACTCAGTAGTACGTATATCTCAATGTGCCATCCGGATTTAAAAATATATTATGAAAATTCTGAAAAGTTTTTTTTTTATATATTTTTATTTAATGTATTATATCGTACTCGTATAAAGAAAAGGTAGTTAGTTATTGTTGTTTGAAACATGTTTACCTTTAAATGATGAAATCTTGTGTCAATAGATCACTAAAACAATTTTTTTAAACCGTCGACTATCTTATTATCAAAGACAGGTCAAAATGCAGTCTTTATCACCGTGGTATATTTATAATGTTTTGAAATTTAAATACAAAATGAATAAAAAGTAGGAAGAGTTAAGTAAATGATATAGATATAATAATAGATTGTTGTAAAATGTAGAGAGGTCATCAACAGCATCATCAGTATCATGTCAGCCCGGGAGACGTTCACTGCTGGACAAAGGCCTCCCCCAATAATCTCCACAACGATCAGTCCCGAACTGCCCGCATCCAGCGGTTTTCCGCGACCCTTACCAGATCGTCAGTCCACCTTGTGGAGGGCCTTGTGGTGTCCAGCCGAGTTGGATTCGACGATTGACCTCTTTCTCGAAGCTGGACCTACCTGATGGTTTGTCCTAGGTAGATATAATCGTCAACAACTTCGAGTGCAGTGTCTCCAACGTTTACTGGAGTGGGTGAAACATGGACTTTCGACATGAGTTTCGTCTTGTCCATGTTAATTTCAGACCCACATGTTGAGAGGCTCTGCCGAAGTCATCGAGCATTGTGCTGAGATCTTCCAAGGTCTCTGTCATGACTACTATGTCGTGGGCAAATCGTAGGTAAGTGAAGTACTCGTCATTGAAATATCAATATCAATGACGAGCCAAACCCTTTCCAGTCCAAAAGCATAAAGACATATTCCAGTGCAGCGGTGAACAGTTTCGGAGATATCACATCTCCCTGTCTCAAGCCTCGCTGCAGCTGGATATGTATCGAGTTCTGGCCCTAGAGTCGAACTGACATGGTGGCGTTTTCGTACAAACACTTTGACACCTCGCTCGCCGTACCAATAGAATTTGGCCCTTTGAAGAGATCTTAACGCGGCCCAAGTTTCGACCGAATCAAAGATTTTCATAGTCCACAAACGCTTGTCATAGTAAGTGTCCGGTTTAACTCTTCAGTGTTCTGTATAATCGGCTGCAGCGTATATATTTGGTCTATGTTACTAAAGCCCTTCCAGAAACTGGCTTATTCGGGAGGCTGGAAGTCATCAAATCTGATCAAAAAAGATGATTCGTAATGACTCTCGAGAACAACTTGTAGACATGACTGAGTAGTGAAATGGGTCTTTAATTCTTAAATGCAATTTTGTCACCCTTGTTGAACAAGAGCATCACCAGACTCCTGCGCTATGCCTGTGGCGTGTGACTTTCCAGTATAACAGAGTTAAATAGCTTCTGAAGGGCCCTGACGATCGGTGACCTCTCGCGTTCAGGAGCTTAGCTCTAATTTCATCATCAACCGGCGGGCGCCTTGTTATTTTAAGTTGTTTGAGAACCTTTCTCATCTCGTACAGACTGACGTCCGGGATATTTTCAGTGTAGTGTTGGGTCAGTATAGCTCTGGGATCTGCATCTTGATCTCACAAGAGCTCAGGTCGAAACTTGAGCTGTTCGAAGGAGTCGTGACGATTTGACAATCCTTAGTCAGTTCACGTTAGTCAGTTGGCTTTTCACAATAGACATATCTCATGCGAACATTTTTAAGCGTCAAACAGACAGAGGCGGCCTGACAAGGCGGCCTACTGTCACTGACTGTCAGCCGCAGCTCCAGCCGCGGCGACAACACACTGCTGCGGCCATTGACAGAGGCGGCCGGAAGCGTCAGCAGTGTTGCCACATTGGGTTTTGAAAAGGCCTAGTTGGACAAGGTAGAACGGGCTAGATATACCAAATTTTAGCATCAAAAGTGGTGCTAGAAAAAAGAGACTAAAAAATAAACACTTTTAACGGGGGAAATCTGCATTTCGTGTTCGCATTTACATAGGTATATTTCGGGCAATTACAAATACATTACTTACAAATTGATTTTCGAAGAATGATCACGATCCATACAAAATTAACCCAGCCCCGGCGCAAATTAATCATATGGAATAAATATAGTTGTTTTGTTATTTTATGTAGGTAAGTACTTACATAAATTTTCAGTAAAAAAAAAATTATACAATATTTCTGTGGCTAAGTTACTAAAGTTGCCAAAGTTAAGATGTATTGTCGTTGACAACAAATGACGTAATCAAGAAGACAAACCACAAACCGATACGTAACTACCATCCCCCAATCGAACACGTTATATTTCGGTCGGACGAGGTTGGGCATGGTGTTCGTCTTGCCGGATTACAGAAATCTCAGTATGTCTGGTGAGTCGGTCTGATCTCTGAAAGTAGGTAATTTTTTTTTACTAGTTATATAATAAAAAGCCTTTTAATCCATGCAATAACTAAGATGCACACAAAGCTAAAAGAAAGAGAAAAAAAAGATAAGAAAAAAAAAATGTTATTTACACCTAAGTCACTTATTTTTGAAAAAAAAAAACAATTAATTCTAGATAATAATATAGAAGTTTGTTTGCCTGAACCCCTCCTCCAGTGAAGTCAAAGTCAAGTCAAAGTCAAAGTATTTATTCACTTAAATAGGGTAAGTACATAAAGTTCTTCAATATATAATTTAGTTCTGCCTATTTGTCAGATAACCTGACATGTGAATATGTTAAAATTAATATAATTATAATCGAAATATTAGTTTATTAAAATTATTAAAGTTATGTCAGTCAATATCAAATTTAAAAATTATATAATATTATTGAATTTATTTATTTTATATATAGTATTCTAAATTAAATCTTATATTAGGTAACAATATTATTTTAAAAAGTCTTTAATACAATAGAAGCGTTTGTCTAGTAACCATGTTTTTAATTTCCTCCGGAAGATTCCGTAGGGTAGGTCTTTAAGGGTCGAAGGAAGCTTGTTAAATACAGAGATGCACATCGCGTAACAATTCTTTCTACATACTGCCAATCGAAGCGCATGCTTGTGAACCAATCTTAGTCCGTTCCTAGAATTGGAAGGGTATAAATCCTTGGCAGTGGTAAACAAGTCAGGGTGGTTACGCACAAATATTGCTAATTCAAAAATATACATGCAAGTCAGGGTCATAATTCGCAGTTCTTTAAAAAATGGCTTACACGACTCATGTGGACGAATGCCTACTATAGCTCGTATACATCTTTTTTGTGATAAGAACGCTTTCTGTATTGCCGTTGAGTTACCCCAAAGAAGAAGCCCGTACCGTAACACAGAGCTCACATGGCCATGATATGCCAGTAACACAGTTTGTCGCGATGAAGATTTCCTAAGCTTATTTAGAACATGCACAAATCTATTTACTTTTGTACACACATTACTTATATGCTCCTTCCAATCTATATATTGGTCTACAGTAATACCCAGGAAGCTCATCTTATTTGTCTCTTTAAGTAAAATATCATTATACCGTACATGTCTTGCAATAGGTTTTGATCCTTGCGTTAGAAATTGAAGATAGTTAGTCTTAGTCAAATTCACTTTAAGATTGTTATCATTTAGCCATTCAATAACTGATTTAATAGTATTATTTATTTCAATGTCAAAATTTGTGATTTGTATGTCACTTGTAATTAGTATAGAAATATCATCAGCGAATAATGTACATTTATAACTAGTAATGTCAGGTAAATCATTTATGTATAAAAGAAATAGTAGAGGTCCCAAGACGCTTCCCTGGGGAACTCCGTACTTATTTACGTGGTATTGTGATCGATTATGTCTTATTTCACAATTTTTAGACATATTTGAAATTTCAACACACTGTTCACGATTCGACAAGTAACTTTTTAACCATTCCAAAGTAGGACCACGCACACCATAATTTTCTAATTTCTGTAAAAGAAGAGAATGGGAAACAAAATCAAACGCTTTGGACATATCAAAAAACACCGCCATAGTTTGTAATTTATTATTAAGATTTTCCAGCACATTGGACACTAAATAAAAAGAGGCTAAAGTCGTCGATTTTCCCTTCTGAAAACCATTTTGTTCTCTTTTAATAACTGAAAACTTTTCTAGAAAACTCGTTAATCTTTTGTGCATAGCCTTTTCAAAAATTTTTGAAATTATCGGTATCAATGTGACTGGCCTGTAATTGTTCATATCGGTTCTATCTCCCTTTTTGTAAAGAGGCTTCACGATTGATTTCTTTAGCAAATTTGGAAACTCACCTTGTTCAAAAGAGAGATTTATGAGATATGTGAGTATAGGGACAATTACATTCATACTTTTTTTCAAAATATCAGTTCTTATTTCATCATACCCTACAGAATGTGTATTATTTAAGGATTTAATTATATTGTGGACTTCTATGCAGCTCAATGGTCTTAAAAACATACTACAATTTAAGCGAGTCTTGTTAGTATTTCTACAAAAATAGTTGTTTGCATTAGTTTGCTTAATAAAATAATCGTTAAATTCATTTGCTATTTCTTGTGAATTGTCTAATAATTTATCCCCTACTTTTATGCTATCGATGAAGTTGCTCTGTACATTCCTATCTGTGTCATCATTTATTACGTCCCACGCCGCTCTACATTTGTTTTTCGAGTGTGAGATGAAGTTGTGATTACAAATCTGTTGCGACTTATATATACATCTTCTCAACATTTTGGCGTAGTTTACATACTCACTCTTACTCTCTATTGTTTTTTGTTTGTAAAACTTACATCGAAGTGTTCTTTTAGTTTGGCAGCTTTTTCGAAGACCTCGAGTAACCCATTTAAGGTCTCGCCTTTTTTGAGTGACTTTAAATCTCAATTTAGGAAAACATAAGTTAAAAAGTAAACTGAAGTCCTCGTGAAAATGGTTGAAGGCTTCGTTTAAGTCAGGAGTGAGAAATATTTCCCCAAAACTCAAGCAATTAAGATAGTTTATGAATCTATTAACATTTTCTGAACAGAAGTCTCGTTTTGTAGTGTAGTAAATATGTACGGGAAGAACCGTCTTTTTACAAGGTATACTAATCATTTGTGCCGTGTCATGATCCGAGAGACCAAGTTTTACAATTTCACTATTACCTTCTTTTGCATTACTTATGATATGGTCCAGACATGAATTCAATCGTGTTGGTTCGTTTATTCGTAAAGTTAATTTATAGTTTTTTAATAATTCTACCAGATTTCTAACCGCAGTACTTTCTCTCAAGGTATTTATATTAATATCTCCTACTAAAACTAAGGTTTTTTTACTTTTGTATAATAATTTAAATAAAAGAGTCTCTAAGTATTCTAAAAACATGTCAACATTTGTTTTTCCTCTTCTATAAATACACACTATTATAAGATTTTGCTTTAGAACTTCAATCCCGCTACATTCAAAAATACCACAGCATGAGTAGTTCTTAATAAACCCTAATTCCTTATATTTTATTCCTTTTCTAATTAGAATACACGAACCTCCTCTAGATTTATTTCTACAGTAGCTTGATCCTAACTCATAACCTCTTATCTTAACCATGCATTGATTCCCCTCTTTAATATTCGATTCCGTAAAACATAGACAGTCAGGTAGTTTATTTTGCAATTTTAAGTCAGTGAGGGCAAGTTCGACATTATCACTTTTACTATTAAGACCCGCTATATTTTGATGAAATATTCTTATAAATGATTGATTAGCTACGAAAAAATGTTCTTGATTTGTTGTTGTTACCATTTTCTTTTGTTGACTTAAAATAATACGGTATAGTACCTCGGCGAGTCGGTGTCGTCGTCGACGGCGTCCCCTGCGACGCTAGCACCACCGTCGGTGACACCTGCTCGCCATCACACACATTGAAAATCCCAGTCTCTACATGTACATTTCTTAAGCATCTGTGCATAACAGCCCTGCCACTTAGTCGCTTATCATTCGCAACGGGAAGCATTGGTATGGTCATAGGCATAGCTGGCCTCAACATTTGCAAATTATATCTAGTTTTATTTCTCAAATTATAAATGGTGATTAGGTCTTGTTCTAACTTGGTGTGATTTTTTAAATCGGATTTTTTACATGTTTTCATCAAATCTATAAAATTACATGTCGGGTATTGAGCACAGATCATTTTTATAGCACTATTTAGCCATTTCTCATTTAAATATCTATTTTGCTTAACACTAAGTACAATAATTTGTCGGCTATGTAGTAGTTTCAATGTAGCGGAAAGTTCTGTTAAAACTTTAGTAGGGTTTTTGTCATGTTCCCCCACTGAAACCACTACAACGTCATCCTTACTTATGCTAAATATATTAAATGTATTCAGTATCTCTTCGGTGTTGGCTTCCGGCTTGACAAATGCGGTCATTTCGAAGCCATGATTACTCTCCTTAATAAGCCTGCTAGCGAGCCCTTGGCACTGCGTACCGCCTATTATGTACAGACGCTTTCTTTGTGGTGATTTAAGAGTCGTAGATGTTCCCAATGACTTAGTTAATTTCTCGGTCTCTTCACACAGTGGTGGATTTTCCGCGATGAGTGATTCGCTATCTGCGTCAGATGTATCATTTGTACTTCTCCCCACGGTCATTGTATAGTCCAACGGTGCTGCAGAATTTCCTTTCTGGTCTGTGCAGGGAGTAGAGATCCGTGAATGTCTTTTCGAGACTTTTCGGCCACTTTGAATACTGCTCCGGCGATTAGAGATCGGGCTTCTGCAGATTTCTTTAAGAGAAGCTATCTGGTGATTTTTTTTCTTAATAATATTTTGAAGTTGATTGTTTTCCAATAACAGATCATCAATTTGATTATTTGCGCTCTCTAATTTAATCTGTAAATTCGAGTTTTCAAGTCTTAAATTTTCAATCACGTCGTTATTTACTTCGCCGGTTGATAAGTCCAGGTAGCCTAGACTTCTCATGTGTATTTCGGACTCTGTTGAGTTCAATGATATATTATGAGCTGAATCTGCAGAAAGTGACTGTAAATGTAGCCTCTTAGGCTTTACTCTTATTGTCACATGGTCTCTAGAGCTGCGACCCGTAGTATTAAGAGCCATAATGCTATTATTTTGCTTGAATGTTTAACGAGTACTTCACCTTCGCAATACAAAATATCCGGGGAGCGCACAAGATAAGTGGCGCCCTCTCTATAACATCCCCTGGGCCATACTCTTGCTGATGGTTGCGACGAAACAAGCAACCCGTAGTTACGGCAACCTGTTGAGTCTTAACGAGCGAACGTTATCGATGACTCATACGCTGCCCCTTAGCACTGATTTCGTACACTTCGTTGATTTTTTCTACAAAATGAGGGTGATTGAACAAAATACGTAAATTGAATTGTTTATTTTAATTTTTAGTTTGTGTTTTTCACTGTTCCCTCGTTTAATTCTTACTTTGTTTTTACTTTCTTCATTTTAAACACTACATAGTTTCTAGTATAAGTCTATTTCACAGTTTTACTATTTCACTGATACACTTGTTCACTTATTACTGCTCTTAATTTTTTATTGAATTTATTAAGAAACCGCTATTATTTCAGCTATAAAAACACTTTCACTATGGTTTTGTTTATTTACGCACACGTTAAGTTCATTGGTTAAGCTTTGAATTCTGGTTTAGTATTTTTAATATTTTTTTAACACGGAGACTGTACGTTCGCGACCGTTCCGCCGTATTTTCCGTATTTTCGTGAAGGCGATGGCCTCCTCTAAAGAATACCATGTGTCTCTGTCTTGAGCTATTTGCGGCCAGCAGGTACCAGCTATTATTATCAGTCTAGTCTCGTACTCGTCAGTCTCATACCATCTCATGTGGGTCTGCCTTTGAGACGTTTGCCGATTGGACCCTTCCACGTTGTTAGCCTGTTGGTCCATCTCTCGTCCTGTAGCCTCGCTACGTGCCCAGCCCGCTTCCATTTTAGTTCGTCACTTTGGTGGTTTCTCTAATTTTTGTGTGAAGAATTTTTTGCACTTTTTTAATATTGAGCATACGCTATCTATTCCGCGTTGGCAGGTTAAGTTGGACGTAAATTTCCAAGTTTGACATGCATAGGTTAAACAAGGTAGGAGGCATGATATCATGACTTCAGTTTTGATGTTTGTTGGCATGTTTTGAATATTTATTTTAAGGACCAGTACTTTTTCCAAGTATTTATTTATTTTTTAAAATAAGTAGTTTCAGAAAATGTAACAAACTAATGCTAGTGGCTCTGTAAGCTGTAGAGCTCGAGGCTACGTCTGTCTCGGCTGCAAGTTGCATTTTTCAACCGATTCTCATAAAATTTTGTGAGCAGGTTTGATAATTATGCCGATTTTATTTGCGTCGAGACAGTTCTTGGAATTTTCAAAATAGCGAAGATATGATTCGAAAAAATCATCGAACCTACTCACAAAGTTTCAAAAGAATCGGTTAAGAAATGCGACCTGTAGACAAAGACTAAGGTTTTTATTTAGTAAGACGGAATTTGGACATACGAAAGTACTTTTGTCGAAGCATAGACGCTTCGCTTACTAACGCTCGCTCGGTCGAAAAACTAAGTTATTATTAAATTGTTAAAAGTCGGAATCTTCATCAAAATCTTCTTAAAATAATATCTACTGGCTGAAGTAGAGCAAGTTGATGGCTGATTGACATCTGCTATTTTTGACAACTTATAAATTATTACAAAAACACAACATTAAAAATGCTAGATCTAGCCCGAAAAGTGCTAAAGTGGCAACATTAAACGTCATTCACCATTTGTGGAGTTTTGGCGGGAACCGAAAAGATGGTGTCGTGTTTTTGTATTATTTTCTAAAACTTGTGATTCTTCGAGTGTTAAAGTGTAATAATGGTGGATTATTAACGTTTACCGGTTCGTCAACGTGCACGAGTGTGGGCAAATGATACAAACATCGCGAAACGCGATTTTTCGTGTTCTCTACAAAACTTCACCTAAAGTTTCAATAAAGTATCCATAACTTTACTGGAATGGGGAAAGGGGAGGGATTCATCGTCTTCATCATCATCATCCCATCATCTGTTACTGAAGAAAAATTATTACTAAGAATCCGACTGAAGGACGAGTATCCATGGTCATGAATAATTAAAAAAAAAAAAAAAATTCACCATTTGTCAACGCGGTAGTAGAGATGAGCAATGAATAATTTTATTCAGTTAAATTAACGCGTTGAAAAAATATAACATTAACATCGTTAAAAAATATTCTTCAAAACGTTAATTGATAAAACCAATTTCCGGTTTGCATTTCTTAGAATTTAACGTTATCTATGGGGATATTATGAGAATATTGGTACATCATTCATTGATTGGGCCACAAAAGTCTTCGAATTGTTGTTATAATTATTATTATTATTTGTTTTATTTTATTATTAACATAAATTTAACTACAATTTAAACTAAATATGCCCTTAAAACCAATGTGGTTTGTCTAGTACAAACAGTTCTCACCCCTAATTAACTTAAGTATGCCATATTATGCCTAAATATAAATATTTAAAGAAACGTTGATTTATCGACCAAGCAATTTTAAACAACATGATAATTATTTTAAACATTTTATTCAAAATGTTTTTTAACAGTTATCAGTTCATTTTTTTTAACGTTTAATCCCATTTCTACGCGGTATCCGCGGCTGACGTAGCTTGTTGTAATAAGTGGTCAAGTGCAAGCCGGGCTCGCGCACTAAGGGTTCCGTTCCAGTATACCAAATAAAATACAAAAGTACAAGGTTGGTATCGAAAATTAGACAATACTAGAGTCTTGCGCAATTAGTAATTACCTAAACTTTTACAGTTATCTTTTCACAAACGTAACTTGATATATATTATAGTACTTTTAAAAATATATATATTATGTACGTATTTCAGTCTCTGGCAGCCAAATTACGAGCTTTGCTTAGTTTGGGGTCAGATGACTGTGTGTGCAAAAATGTCTCGTTTTTTTATTTCAAACAAAGATAACTGACCATCACCTCATGTCTCTCACTCATCCGTCTGTCTTTGAAGGACAGGCAATCAGACGAAGGGACGGACAGAGGGCGTAAGCTTAATAATATGGTTCCGTTTACAACGTTAGGGTACGGAACCCCAAAAATGTTTCCGACGCGCGGCCAGCCGCCTGCAAGCCGCGTGGTGGCCGCGCCTGTGTGAAGACTCCCATACATTTCAATGAAATACAACTGGCCGCTCTGTCAGCCGCCGCGCCAGGCCGCCTCTGTGTGTTTGACGCTTTTTAAGCATTGGTTCCGCTCGATGCCCTTTTTTTAATATAATATGTATTGAAATGCCGTGCGTCGCGAGTCAGAGACTTTGAGATCTGTCTATTGAGCTTCCGGTATCTGTCAGGATCATCTGAGGATGTGAATATAATTTTTCGTCTTTCCTCCATAAGCAGTAAAGACAGTAAGGTAGAGTTAGATATCTTTTTGGTTCCGTTTGTACGGCGGGGCTTAAAGAATTTAAGCCCAGGTATGGACAGCCTCCACGAACCTGTCGTTGTATGCGTCCACTTCATCACAATCTACTAAGCATTCAAATCGGTTCTGAAACTCAAGCTGAAATGGTTCGGGATTTAGGACATGGAAAAGGGATGGACGGATCGTAGACTTCATCAGTCGAGATCTCTGGAGTTTGACATTGAGATTCAATGAGCCCTTAACCAATCTGTGATTTCTCCCGGTTTATTGACCGCATTGATCACAGACACGTCATTGAATATATGTCTCCCTGCCTATTCAACAGCACTCTCCTAATAAACATTGTAAAGCCTCAAAATAGTTATTCAGTGTTTTGTCTTTTTCGATGAAGCTCAAAATTTAAAAGAAATAAATAAAACAACACACTGTTGTAAGATAAACCCTAAACAGCCTTAGCGTTTATCTTAGTATTTAGCTAGATTGAAAATCTAACATAAGAGATCACAAAATAGAAAAGATCAAATTTCTAGAAACTGTTGCACCCATTTACTTACTAACAAAACACAACATTCAAATCTAAATTAGCTATTAATAATCCATTTAGAATTGCGACTCCGCCATCTTGAGACGACATTAATCTCGCGTTATCTCTAACCACGAGGATTTAACTACTTTAGAAAGTTTGACCCAATTGTCATACATTACACACACATAAATATAGGCACATATACATAGGTAGCGCACACATAGACTGTTCCCGTTTATCATGTACGCTCACTAAACACGACATGCTCGTATTGTTCAGACGTAAGCTGAATATAGGTACAACTGTGGACAATTTTTATTTATTTATTTTGATGCTGCACTTTATTTGCCTGCTATCTTCCACTATTTCAATTCAAATTATTTTATTTCGGATAACATAGACCCATTTTTGTTAGTACACACGAAAAATAGGCTTAAAAACTAATGTTAGTAACTTACAGAATATAATAAAACAAAAACTAGAATTTAATGCGTCATGTACTTACGAGGCATCTCGGGAGGAATCATTGTCCGCACGAGATGCCTCAGTACAGGCACTTGCGGGTCATC
This sequence comes from Peribatodes rhomboidaria, assembly GCA_911728515.1. Lineage (NCBI taxonomy): Eukaryota > Metazoa > Arthropoda > Insecta > Lepidoptera > Geometridae > Peribatodes > Peribatodes rhomboidaria. The sequence goes on along the minus strand of OU452175.1, from coordinate 9,226,891 downwards.
AGCCACTACTTTCAGGATGCTGTTGTCACTCCCTCGAAGCCTCCTCACCAGTGACGCTACTTTCTTCCTTATGACGGCATGGAAGCCGTCAGTGTGGGTTTGTGCAAACATCAAGGAGGCACTGCAATATCGAGGGAGTTTCAACATCATCCTGAACACATTATTGTATTGGATGCGCAAGGAGTCTAGAGACCTTTGAGAATACCGGAACCACAGACCTCCCGTGTACATTCCTTGACAATATGCTTTAAAAAGCGTTATCTTGACCTGGTCAGTACACCGAGCAAATCTGCGGGCCAGCATGTTCCCGCGGACCGCCAGCGCCCTGCGCTCCCTCTCTATGTCGTTCTCGTCCTTAAGGTCGTCAGCAAGAATGTGCCCGAGGTATTTAAACCGAGACACTTGGTTTACGTTCATGCCATTTAGGGTAATTGATGGGAAAGTGTCTGGGGATTTACCAGCGGCCTTAAAAACCATGAACTCACTTTTCTTAGCATTATAAATCAGGCCATGCGATGCGGCGTATGTCTCACAGACCCTCAGCATTTGCCCGATGGACCTCGTAGTGGGGCCCAGCAGCACCATGTCGTCCGCGTAGCTGATGTTGTTGATACAAACACCCCCCACGCGGCATCCGACACGCATGCTGCTGAGCTCAACTATGAGGTCATTGACATACAGGTTGAACAACTTTGGAGACGACAACCCCCCCTGCCTTACACCGCACTCCAACCTGTACGACTCAGAGAAGCTGCTAGACCACTTAATATGATTGGTCTGATTAGCGTACCAATATTGAAATATTTTCAACAGTTCTGCCGGCATACCCCTATCCTCCATCTTTCTCCAAAGCACATCATAAGCCACGAGATCGAAGGCCTTGGAGAGATCCAGAAAACAGGCGTATATCGGAGTCTTTCTTTCAGTATAATATTGGACAGTATGCTTGAGAGCCAGGATCGCGCTTTCTGTGGAGAGTCCAGGCCGAAACCCAAACTGAGCGTCGTGGAGATTTAAATATTTGTCCAGGCACGACTCAAGCATACTGTCCAACACCTTAGCTACAGTTGTTGCGAGAGAGATGGGGCGATAGTTGCCTTTGTCCGAGATATCCCCTGTCCTGTTCTTCACTATGGGCACCGCTATAGTTTTCATTAAGTCATCAGGTAGGTATGAGTGGCTAATGCACATATTGAAGAACATAGACAGGACCCTCGGCAAGTGCAACCCCGCATACTTTAAGTGTTCGATACTCAGCCCATCGTGACCGGGAGATTTACCTCTACTCATACCTTTGACTACCTCCTTGATTTGTTTAGAGGTGAACTTAAGTATAGGCTCCTCTCCCCGCACGACGGGCCCACCATCGACCACTGTAGCTGAAGGACCCAGTGGAGATCGCACTTTAAACTGGTCCATAAACAAACTGGCTATCTCACCCGGGTCATTCCTGCCACCGACGCTCGCTGGGAGGCCAGGCTTAACATCCAACTTGCCCGTAGACTTCCAAAACTTACTAAAGTCTTTCTGAGCTCTCTGTTTAGCAATAATGTCCATTTTGATCTGCTCTTTGTGGTTCTGACACCACTTGAGTCGCCCTTTGAAGACTTTGCGGGAAGCGCACATTTGGACATAATAGAGACCTGATCTTGGTTGTTCCAGCTGCGCACATTTGGACATAATAGAGACCTGATCTTGGCTGTTCCAGCAATACGGGATAGAAAAAACACAACAATAATTCTACACACACATTGTTCATCATCATTGACATAGCAGTTCATATTTGTGTTGTATTGTCATTGTCTCAGATCTACCTAAAATCATGATCCAAAAAACAATGACTGGCATTCTGGGAGCAAACACGAAATGACGTCACTCTCCATCTTCATCAGTCTCTTTCGAACTAATTGTAAATTACTTATATCGATTGACGTCATTACGTGTTGCCCACGAGACTGGTATGCTATACCTGCCGGAGTATATTATTTTAAATGTCAAAAAACCAAAATGATGCTATTTTATTTACACTAATCCACGATGCAAAAAAAAACAAGGTCTAGCTTTCAACAAACACGTAATGACGTCATCGTCTCCCGTCTCTTTCGGACTTGTTGTAAATAACTTATTTCGGTCTTGCTTAAGCATCGATTGACGTCACTACGTGTTGCTGACTGCTATACCTGACGGAGTATTTTATTATACCATGCACTGATCTCAGTACAACTTCATATTATCTGATACTGCCCTAACATATGCTCTCATGGAGTCACAGGGCATCCTATTTTGCATTTGCCATACTATCTACATTGCAGTTAAAAATCAAGTAAGTTGTACCTAGTCAACTAGCCAGATTTCAGAAACAAACTATTTCAGACTCTTAACATATCGTCACGCTTTTCCCCCGAGGGGGCTGGCAGAGGTGTAATACAACACCCATACTTCGCCGGACGATATTCAGTCACAAATGTGACAGGGGGCGAGCCTGTCGCCATACACCGGTCTCCAATCACGTAGCAGATGACATACAATACGCACATATGCTCACACAATGAACAAATTAGTGCGTGCCATCGGTTGGGTTCGAACCCACTCCCTCTGGCTTGAGAGGCGGACCTTCTCCCAACTAGGCTGCCATTGCCCAGACATTTCAGATATTTGGCCCAGATATTTCAGACTCATCTATTACATTTCGAGTTCATGTCAATTTGCAGTGCTCAGAGACTCCGACAATGCTTTTCACGGTAGCGCTCTCATTGACAAATAGCAATAAATACTATCAACCATCAAGCACACGTCCCGGCACAGCAGAGAACCGCACTTAGCGCCAACAAACGGCGGAGTACCGAAATATTTTGCTAGCACTCAATGTGGAAATAAATCGACGATCTTATTTACATGAACAACTCACGCTGTTTCTATTTATTATTTGTCCGATTTCAACCCAACGGAACGATTCTTTATTTACGAAAAAAGAACTTTGTGACGAGAGATAAAGTAAACCACAGTATGATCTATAGGATTAAAAAAAAATAAGTTGTGTGTCAAAAAGAACAAGGTTTATTTATTTATTTTTAACAGGTTCGGTAACAAACTGTATAGGCTAACAACCAACTTTACTAGACGACAACTTTATACTACACAAGCTGCGCCCCGCGGTTTCACCCGGTTAAAAAGTATCATATGTGCTATTCTAGACTATACTCTATCTCTGTGCCTAATTTCATCCAGATCTGTTCAGCCGTTCTGGCGTGAAAGAGTAACAAACATCCATCCATCCATCCATTCTTACAAACTTTCGCGTTAATATCAGTAGGATTAGTGCCCATCAAACAGCACAATTTATATTATTTGAGATGATTTGATTTGCACAAAATTCTATAATGAAAAGTAGTATTACATTATCTAAATGCCAATGGCATGCTCTTCTTTGCCAAATTTTAAGAAGATTGAATCAGCTCACACATATGTACACAGACACACACAGTATTTGGAATAGACAGGAAATCAAGACCTACTCCTTGTTTTATACTAAATTTTGTATTTTAGTAGTCTTTCTTTGTCTCTTCTTAGATAAGTCATGATTCTAGAACACTAACGCATGATTTTGAAAATCACCTCCGCACGTGTTTTCCGTAGAACCAGGACGCCGGACATAAATTCCGGACACAAACTGAAGCCAGCTGTTCCGCTGTTTCGGGGAAATAAATACGGATTAGAACGCGGACTGAAGCACGATGAAGATAACAGTAAGGAAGCTACGTAAACATTTAAAGGGAACTAGATCAAAAGCTGTCTATAACTTAACTAAACAAGTTTTCTATGTAATTCTATTCTCTAACGCATTGGATTGTGTATTGATATTTTCACTTTGAAGTTTTTAGGTCTTTTATGCGTATTTATCCGTAATCAATCTTATTTGAAAAAGAAGTTGAAGCAAAAGTTTCAGCTTGCGATTTCGTCTAGTGTAAATTAATACAATTTTTTTTTTTACACTTCCACACACGGTCGCCTGACCCCAAACTAAGCAAAGCTTATACTATGGCTGCCGGAGACTGATATACATACTTAGATATTTTTAAATACATACTTAAATACATATTAACACCCAGACATAGAACAAACACAAATGTTCATCGCATAAATGTTTGCCCTAGGTGGAAATCGAACCCACGCCCCCAAGCTCAGAAGGCAGGTTCACTACCAACTGAGCCACCGAGGCAGTCAAATATACAAAACTATAAATATACAAATATACAAAACTAGCTGCGCCCGCGGTTTCACCCGCGGTTCCACAGGAGCCGTAAATTTTTCCGGGATAAAAAGTACTCTATGTCCTTTCCGTATTCCCGGCATCGTGTATGCAAAATTTCAAGATGATCATTTTTATTATGTAAAATGACGTGGTTTTCACACATTATGATTTAAAACACGGGAATTACTCACGTACGATTCAGTCGATTATTCCGACTATAGTTTCAACCGCATTCGGCGGTCTTCATCTGGGCGAGTGCGCGCGCGCGGCTGCGTCTCGCATAGCACTCGCCCTGATGAAGACCGCCGAATGCGAATGCGAATCGTACGTGAGTAATTCTCGTGTTTTAAATCATAATGTTCAAGATGATCAGTTGTGTAGTTAAGGCGTGAAAGCGTTACAAACAAACAAACTCAATTTCGAATTATAATATTAGTTAGGATAGCATCGTTTCATGCTATCGAACAGAAGAAAAAAAACATTATTACGCAAAAGAGTAGTTAGATTGACTATTGTGACCTGGGGGGCTATTCCTGCGCGTGAGATGAGATGAGATTTTATCTTGGTCACTCTCACACCTATGACGTTTCAAAAGTGAGCAACAAGGACGAATGAAGGTGAGATGAAAATCTCAAATCTCTGAATAGGGCCCCTTGTGTGTTTCAGTTCAACTTTTGGATGACACAGCGCATGCCACTGACTTAATTTTGTTTAGCGACGGAAAAATTAAGCGCAAACAGCCGTATGAATGCCAGCTAAGCATTATATCATGTTAATGTAACCTTCCTAGAAGCCATACCGTTACTATATTGACGTAAAGTGTAGTATACATCCCACGGCTGAATTATTGAACACTCGTGTACAGTCAGCTTTATGTAGAAAATTGACGATGGGCCTACGGGCTACCTTTTCCCATTTGTTTTGCGGTAGTGATATTCAATCTACAAAATAATTTTATAAGTCTGTTTTCTCTGTAAAAGTTGAAGCTTTATTTTTGGAATGAATGTTATTTTTTTATTTAGTAATGATCATTCCGTCGATGCTTAATCATAATGTTTTTTATTCCATCCAAAGGTTGTCTGGAAGAGATCGCCGATCGATAAGACCGCCCATTGGGCTTTTGTTTTTGAGTTAAGTTTAGATTTATTTGTATTTGGTGTCAATAAAGAGTTTTTGTATTGTATTGTATTCCGTTCAGTTTTAATGATTAAGGCTAGAGCGTACACCTTAGCCACACATCACATAACCATAGCTGAATTATGAACTTTAGTTTCTTGAAATTATAGTTTCCAAGTACACAAGCACTTCACGCTGTGCTTGCGGTTTCAGTCTCTCTCTTCTCAGTCTTCTATCTTATCGCAATGAGACGTACTTGAGTACAGAATCAGATAAAGATAGAATACTAAATACTAATAGCTGTCGAATCAGCATGCTGAGGTATTGTCTGCCTCGGTGGCTCAGTTGGTAGTGAACCTACCTTCTGAGCTTGGGGGCATGGGTTCGATTCCCACGTAGGGCAAACATTTATGTGATGAACATTCATGTTTGTTCTATGTCTGGGCGTTAATATGTATTTAAGTAAATATTAAAAAAAATCGAAGTATGTATATCAGTCTCTGGCAGCCATAGTACAAGCTTTGCTTAGTTTGGGGTCAGGCGACCGTGTGTGGAAGTGTCCCGAATTTATTTATTATTTATTATTTCAAACCATAGACACATATTTTCTTAAGCAGCCAAAGGAAAATAACAGAAACGGTAAAATAAAAAAACCGGCCAAGCGCCAGTTGGACTCGCGCACGAAGGGTTCCCTACCATTATCAATAAAAACGGCAAGAAAACACGTTTTTTGTATGGAAGCTTCCTTAAGTATTTTTTTTTCTGTTTTATTTTTTTAATATCTGTTATTATCAACAGAAATACATCATCAGTGAAAATTTTAACTGTCTAACTATTACGGTTCATGAGATACAGCCTAATGACAGACGGACAGACAGACGGACGGACAGCGTACTCTTAGTAATAGCTTCCCGTTTTACCCTTTGGGTACGGTACTCCAAAAAGATTCTGAGCTCTACTTAGAGACTATGTTCTACGTTTCGTAGCACCGTCGCTATGAGCCACTACGACGTAAACCTATAAATTTAATTTTAATAATAATTGAAAAGCCTAGTTTGAGAAGGCCCGCCTCTCAAGCCAGAGGGAGCGGGTTCAAACCCAGCCGACGGCACGCGCCAATTAGTTCATTGTGTGAACTTATGTGCGTATTGTATGTCATTAGCTACATGACTGGATCCCGGTGTATGGCGACAGGCTCGCCGCCTGTCACATTTCGGACTGAAGATCGTCCGGCGAAGTGTGGATGTTGTATTACACCTCTGCCAGCCCCCTCAGGGGAAAGGCGTGACGATATGTTAATGTTAATAATTGAAAACATGCGTCCTTCAGTTAAAGCTAGTCACCTTACCTATTTTTCAGTGTTTCTTTATTTTCTTAAGAAATATCATTTCCAATCTTATTTCACACAAGAACTGCAATTTTTAGTACTTACATGTATTGCATAACCAAGTAAAAGCTTACAGCATGTTTAACGAAATACGAGTATAGCTATTCTTTTACGAAACAACCAACTCATTCTAGCTCCTTTCCTTATACAGTAAAAGACATTGTAATTAAACTGTGCTTAGTATTCAAGGCAATGACTCAATTTAAAACGTTGAATCTCTCGGACACCTTGGATGCATATTAAAATAGCCAATCTTGCGGCTTTCGTGGTGGCTGGAGTTAAACTAGAAATGGTTACTATTTTCCCTGACAACGGTGAAGCTAAAAAAATGGTTGACTAGACCAGCGGTCGGCAATCCGCGGCCCGTGGGCCACATACGGCCCCTCTCCTTGCGGCCCGCGCGTGTGTTTTGTAAATAAATTAAAAAAAACAGGACATTTGGCAAACACGGTCGTCTGGCTCCAAACGAAGCAAGGTTTTTACTATAGCTGCTAGAGACAGATAAACATTGCTTTTTAGAAATCAGATAATACCTACAGAAATAAATAGATACGAGTACTTATGGTAAAATTTGTATAAATAGAAACATAGCAAAATTGTTGAACAAGTTTAGGGCGACCCGTCACTTGCTTATTTTGGCACTGTGCGGCCCTTGCCTGCCAAAAGATTGCCGACCGCTGGACTAGAGATTTCACTACTACAAAGATACACTTAAGTAAAAGACACTCAGTTTCCAAAAAAACTTTTGACGATGGCATTTCTAGTTATTCCTAAATCTGAATGAGGCAAGGCGTATCGTCTTGAATAGGGAATGACACCAGAAATTGCCGGCGCCGGCGTAAGAAGCTTACTGATCGCATCACGGCGTAATGGTTAACTGTTACTAACTGGTAGCTTTAGTAAAATTTCACAAATATGAAATACACTGCACCCCGCGATTTTCGCCCTTGGTCAAAAAGTATATTGTGTGCTAATCCAGATTTTAATCTATCTCAGTGCCAAATTTCATCCAGATCCGTTTAGCCGTTCTGGCGTGATTGAGTAAGAATGTACCACCCATCCATCCACATTTTCGCATTGAAGTGTGATAGAAGCCTTCCGGGTTACCTACTTACTTACCGGTAGGTATATAAGATGAATAGTGATTTGACTTATAAAACCCAATTAAAGCTTTTGTAGTATTTTTACAACTATATATTACATTTAAATATAGCAATTATTTAATTTTCGGTTCCAACCTACCCCGTATGCCACAGAATATATTACTCCTCAATTAGTGCTCAGTTATAATTAATGCTGCTGGCAACACCTTATTCAAAGACTGGCGGAACATTTGGACAGTCATTAGCAGCACATTACAACAAAAAATATGAATGGAAGCCCTGATACCATCATTAAACTTCCAACGCCTACTAGTCTGCTTAATTGCCAACAAACTACCCGCACGTTTGATAAACAAAACAAAAAGCGAACGAGAACAATAGCGTAGTTAATTAAATACACTGACGCCCGTATGGTGCTTCGAAATATTTGCTAGTCTTTAATTAAGAGAACGATAATATGAAACTGTGCGATACTAAACAAATACTAAGGAACTCATCTAAGCTAGATACTGGCTTATAGTGTGATTCTAATTAGACAAGTCAAACAAAGGACTTGATTGACAAATAATTATCACAGTGATTTTGTTTGTTTTATTTTACACTAGCTGCACCCCGCGGTTTCACACGCGGTTAAAAAGTATCCTATGTGCTGTTCTAGACTATAATCTATCTCTACGCCAAATTTCATCCAGATCTGTTCAGCCGTTCTTATAAACTTTCGCGTTTATAATATTAGTAGGATAGCTCCATGTTTGCAAAATAAAGTTGAATCTTTCTAATTAAATAGTGGAGTACCAAAAAATATTTTAGCACAAAGTCAGTTCTGTAGAGCTTTGTTATTCACTAATTGATTGTTAGCGAGTTTATTTACTTCCAAACAACTGTCAGCAAAACTACAAATCCCTAAGACAAAGAGCATTTCAGATGAAAGATTACCGAAGCATTGTTTGATGCGTCCCAAATTTGATTAGCCGCTCAAACTATGTGCAAACGTCCAGGGAGCCCTTGTAGGCTCTTTGAAGTAGCACCAAACCCCTAATTTGTCTTCTAATCTCGTGTGTAGCAAAAGTTAGGAGGCCTTTAATGAAGTTGCCCTCAGTTTTAAAAGCTTAACGATGTTTGGTGGCGGTTAATTATTTTGTGTGAGCCGTAAGTCTGGTGATTTACGTTTCAGTGTACATGTGTTTGTAATTTTGTGCTGATTCTAGGTCTGTTAATGTTCGAGGATGTCAGTGTGTGGTTTCTAAGTATTTCAAGGATATTGTTGTTAAGAATTGCTTCAACAGAAGAAGAACATGCTCCCCTAGCATTTCAGCAACACTATCAATTTAATACAGGTAGACGAGTACCTTTTCATGTAAAGGTACTCGTCTACCTGTGGATATGTGTATACTTAATCTACTGTACGTTATAGACAATTTGTGTTGGTGTACAAAAAACCAATTGTTGTTTAAATTAAATATTGACCAAAAACCGAAATGGATACTTGATTACAATGATTTAAGTTCCTTTATTGCTTTTATTTTATCTTTTATTGCTTCATTATAATACATGCAGTACTTAAAGGTAAATCACATAAAATTGTATCACATAATGACCCTGATGGGGATGGCAACATTTTGCGGACTGGATTTATTCTAACTATTGTATTCTAAATATTGTATATATTTAGAATAGAATATTTATAATATTTTCGGTCAAGAATTCGTTTAGAGTATAAAAACATCTTATAATCAATATATTATTTAGCGTTTTAATGAATTTGACCTCATCTTCCATGTTTTTTAAGTCTATTCATGTAAGTTTGATATAATTATATAATTCATAATTATTGTTGCCATCAAAATAACAGTTAGTTAAATTTATTGATTGAAATATCAACTATTCACATAAATTTACTTCACATTGTCTTCACCAGCACCCTTAGCATAAGTTTTGATGGTTTCATGGAGCAAAACGAAAACGAAAACAGTTTACGTTAACTATCAAAACTCGTGATAAGCCCACTGGTGCTATGAAAATTTTGACACACATTACCACCCGTTACCAGCAGTGGCCCTATTCGGAGATTTGACATTTTCATCTCATCTTTTTTCGTCCTTGTTGCTCTCGTTTGAAACGTCATAGGTGTAGGAGTGACCAAGATAAAATCTCATCTCCTCTCACGCGCAGGAATAGCCCCCTTGGAGGGCCCTATAAGCTCTTCAGGAAAGCCCCCCTGGAGGGCCCAATAAGCATTCCAGGAAAGCCCCCCTGAAGGGCCCTGTAAGCCCTCCAGGAAAGCCCCCCTGGAGGGCCACTCTTTTTTTATCTTGGTCACTCCCACACCTATGACGTTTCAAACGAGAGCAACAAAGACGAAAAAAGATGAGATGAAAATCTCAAATCTCCAAATACTGGTCCACTGGTCCCGTTGTTTTCATGATGTCTATTGTCTATATGCCAATCAAAAGAATACATGCAAATTATGGTAATCAGTACATGTTGAGTCACTTAGACACGTGAATACATGCGTCACATAGGTAAGTGAGTACATAGAGCGAACTTGTCGGACTGCGGCTTTCGAGACAACGGCAGCGACTTGGAAGCCACAAATTGCTCGGCGAACTTACCTCACTCTGACGGACGGAAACTTCGTCGCAGTTTACTTGAGCCTTAATGAATGGGGACTTGCTTGGGAATTTGTTGATCTATCTAGACGAATACCTAGATGCCTTGTATACCTACACTTGCTTCAAGTAAAAACACTTAAACTTAATAGCCGAATAAAAACTAATTTTTTTTAAACTTTAAAATGTCTCACTGGTAAAATCGGACGGCCTAGTATCTTTTACATCAGGGCTAGCTACTCGGCCTACGAACTTGCTTGCTTTTTATCATGTACATTCATAAAGAAAAGTAACCTTTAAATAGCATTAAGCATGTTTTGTTGCCTTGAAAACTATATGTATGAATGTAATTTCTACTTCATTAGTATGCTATAAGTAGAATATACTCAGAGTTCATATCCTGAAGCGTGAGATAATGTCTTGGTCACTCTATGACCCTTAAAACGGGAGAGACATTGACCAATTTATTATTACTTCTAGGAACTAATAAGTCTTATCTCTTTTTTATGATTTAGGAAAAACTTAGTAATAAACTTAATGACTATTTGTTTTGGTTCCCTACCTTTTGAGATTCTTGTAAGATGAAAAACACATTTAACATAACATAACATTTTATTTTCAACGCTCAACGACATGAGTTCACAAAAAAAATTGAATTGTGATTCAAGATTTTTGCAGCATCAGCCCGCATCGTGAAGCAATATGAGAAGTAATAAGTCGGAAGCACGTTTTATATTGCCTGCATGCACCCGAGGTGGCACTCTATTTGTGTCACTTAGGTAACTGACATATAGAGATGTGGTAAGAGTGAAACGGATGAGGCATTTCTGAGCTAGAAAAGTAACATTAATACAAGGTCCGGAAATCTGCTCAAACAAACAGCTTATATTACTCTAAGTTGTAACTAAACTAAGCTAAATCTTTGAGGAGGGATGAGAGGAAAACAACCTTTTAAATTCAAAAACATCTAGACGATCTGAGAGTAACCTGATAGGCGAAATCGTCATATTCTAGATTTATTCCTTGAATTTATATTGGAGATAACTCCACCTCTCTGATTTTATTTTGCCTACCTACCAAGCACAAAATTAATGTCTGTTCAGAAAGAGAACTGTTGTGCCAAAAACTGGAACTAACTTCTCAAATAAAACAAAAATAAATTCTCATCGTTAAAGGGTTAAGCACAGCGGCGCCCTCAAATCCCACAATCACTGTTTTCTTTTCTTATAATATAGTCTCCACCCTACCGAAGGACTAAGGCAAAATTATGTGTAACAAATAATTTTTGTTATACATATATGACTACGGTGTCCAAGATAGTGATCATTATTAAAACTAGAAAACAAATATAAACAAAAAAAACAGTTGCAGTAGTTTGTAAAAAAAAATATCGCTTGTGTTTTGTTTACAAATAATTAGGAATGCGTAACTTTACACCGTATTGTAAAGTTACGCATTCCTAATAGACTCTACAAAAACTTTTTGAAAACCCTAAGTAGAGTAACGTAGCTTGTACCATATCTACTAAAAGGCACACTTTTCTGACATCTACCATCAAACTGTGTAAACTCCCAGAGGAGCGTCAGAAGGGTAATTAGTTATAGTTGGGCTTAAACCCGTTCAGAAATGGCAGGTGTACTTATCTGCCGTGAGAACGCTCATTGTAATGTACTTTACTCATAAATGCGCTGTGAGATAGGATTTAAAGCTGTTGGGAAGCAAAGGCAAATATATAGTATAGTCCGTTCCGAAGATGGGTCTGAGCAGTAGCGCACTTGTAGCGCCTCACTCAACTGCCGTCTTTGTACTTGTTCACTCTACAAAACTTCAAGGCTAGAATGAATAAGTACCTTATAGGTCGTCGTGCTCCATCTTAGACCACAACGTCGCTTAACATCAGGCAAGTTGGTGGTCAAACGCTGACCTATTTTACATAAAAAAAAGATAAGTAAGTAGGTATAGACAGCAAGCGAAAATATTTCTGAGTACATAAAGCTAGGCGACTACGCAGCCATACTTGCTGCGTAGCCATAGCATAGTAGTGGTTTAGATGCTTAAGGGGTGCATGGTTTTTTTCAGCACAACTACCTTAAATGTAGCTAATATTAAAAAAAACCTTGCATGTGTTGTAATAACTAAGTAAAATAGAAATATATTGTAAACAATCGCTACTTTAAAACAGTACGACTTTATAAATATGTAATAAAATTTTGGATCTTAATTCCGGTATTACTCGTATGTATCAAAATAATATTACGTCTACCTACTCATTTTTATTACTGGTACATTGATACAGCCAAATTACATAAATAAGATATTTAAAAAACAATTAATAGCTTAGATAAGGTGTTATAAAATATTATGATTACCTAGAATCCCGCAAAAAATATATTTACAAAAGATTTTAAAAAATATAAATTTTTAGTTTTCAATCTGAGACCTCATAGATCCGTATTTTTTTCTTAATACTTTTGCAAACAATCTAATAGCATTATTCACCAAACCCAGCCTGAAAAACTATCGAAGCCATGCACCCGGCAAGTGCAGCTCTCGACCACTCTTGACTTAATAGTGATTTGTAGTCCAACTTTGCCCCAACTTCCTTCTGACACCCAGGAGAAATAACTTCTCTCGTACTTTCTTAACGAAATGATTGCCTACGTGTACATTGTTAGCCCTATTTATTTGGGGTGGGCTTTATTTGCCCTCCTTCCCTAGTGGATAATTCAGTTTCTAAGCATTCCGCATCGATCTTAGGGGACGCATAAAATATTTTTTGCTTTGGAGGAAATGCTGAATCGCATTTCTGTAAACGAAACGGCCGCCACTTATTCAGGTCAGTGTATTTATGTTTATTACTTTTGCCGATAAAAATAATCTATGGGATAATAAAAGGGTTACTTACAGAAAATATAGTTACTTTAGAAAAAAAATGGATTTCTAATTAATTTTAAACAGTTTCTAATTTGTTTCAATAAAAAATTACATTAAGGGTTACTATCCCTAGATTTTCATCTGCATGGATGTAGTCCCTTTTTAGATTACTTCGATCTATTAAATACCGCCGCCGCAGTGGGTATCCAAATTTGACCATTTTTAGCACAAAAGATCAAAAGATGCTACTTCGTCGCTCAACCTGCATACTCTATCACACGTGTAGGTTACATGTATAGTAGAATCGCAATATCAAAAGTCAAGGATAATTTGCCAGAACAATTATTCCGTATAATACTATGCTTACTTTAATCAAGGTCCTAGAGCCCTAGATAGCAGACATCTGCCGGATAATCGCAGTAACAGGCAGGTAATATCGTTACTGGAGGGTAGTTCCACACATGTGGAGGGTAGTTCGACTCGTGCGTGATTATTGCACATTCAAATATGAGCCTTGATATAACCGAGTTGTCAGTTGAAATTAGTGAAATGAGATCAGATGAAACCAACTCTTTGAACCTAAGCTTTAAGCGTGTTGTTTTAATAAAATTAATTGAGAGACAATAATACTGTAAGTACCTACAAGTTGTAGGTTTACCTACCAACATTGGTTTAATACGTAGCTGTAAAGCTACGATTGCTGCTTAACCAATGCATTAACGATCTCACAATTAAAATAATAGCGCCACAGTATCGACACACATACTAAATATCATATTTTAACTATATTCATTCAGAATAATTGCGTGTCTACCTTCAATAATTAACACAGACACGACCAAAATGGTATACAAATCTCTATACTCTATGATGAACTCTCAGATTAAAACTGAAACAAAACCCGAAAAATCTAAATCTATTCAATTGCAAACATGGCAGTGGCAAATGTACATAAACGATCAAATATGACCGTTGATCGGCTCACACGGTATTAGCAAACAGAGGCGTGTGGGTTCAGCACTTCAGTTCTTCTATCCAGTATCCACGGAATCCTCTCTAACGTTTGAAGTTGTTGACCGAGTTTAGATCGTGATTTTTCCTTTACTGCTATTAGCTCTAGCCAACTGAAGGGTTCGATGCTAAAGTAGCCCAAGATTAAGAACTGACTATCGTCGACTATATACGAGTTTGACCTCTGAATTCTGTCTGTTCTTTTTCGTTACAAAGATTACACATTCAGTGCTAAAAGCAACGCTGCTGGTATGAATGTCATAAAATTCATACTACGTTATAATTGTCCATTAGTTTCCGAGCAGCCAATTACGTGGCCATTAGGCGTGAATCTCCTTAATAGCAATTTCGCACCGTCGACTTGGGATTCGGTAAAGACATGCTCACATAAGTGGCTTAGATCTGGAGGCTTAACACCTAAATCTTGATCTCGTATCTGATTATCAGTATCAGATTTGGCTGATAATGTAACCGTAATACAATAATGGGTAAGTGGATTTGCCTACGCATTTAGAAGGAATTCTAAAGCTTCTTCATTAGTAGTAAATTATATACCATTACAAGATATTGAAAACTGGATTAAGTGCCGTATTCCTTGAAAAATCATTAAGGTTTTTTTTTTTCCTAAAATTTTAATTTATGTTCTTGTGTGAGACTGAACGAGCCCTTACGATCTCCGGCCTAGATGGCGCTTTCCTTATTAAAGTGGTTGAGTTTACTGCAGAATCTCAGATTTTATCAAATCTTGAACAGCTTTTATGTTAACAAAAATAATAGGGAAATATCAAAATTACTAAGAATTTTGCAAAACAAAAGCAAGGTACTACTGTAACATGCTAATATCACGCTAAAAAACTGTATTATACTAAATTTCGTTTATTAGAGATGTCGTTTAGAGAATTAGAGAATTATAATAAAAATGTACTTATTAAAGTAGTACGTAATTTTTATTTTTTCATAATTATATCAAAAAAGCAATTAACATTTCTCTTACTACATTTCAGAGCTATCATTTTTGTAACCACACGAAATTGAAATCCAGAACAAGTTTTAACAAAACAAACGCGAAAATAATCGCTCAAACGCGCACCAAGTTCGCGGCGTTTCAACGACGCCATGTTGTTGCGAACTGCGAACAATTCAGAACCAGTTATGCAGTTTCATACTGTTTAATTTGTTGCCTAACAAACTACTGGACATTAGAACTAAGTTGCATTGATATTCGAGTTTGATATCAATTAGTAACAGCCGATAAAACTTGATGTGAAACTATTAGTTTAATTGCAGGACTTTGTAGGTATGCTATAATAGCAACAAGATATAGGTTAGATGCTTGTAATTGAAGATTACGGCGATATCGAGCGTACTGTGCGATGGACTTGTAGGAAGAATGTAGAATTATTGTGGTGATACATGAAGTAGGTTTATATCTTGACTTAAGAGGGCCGCGACGCTCTGAAATTTCCATACAAACGCGCTACTCAAATTTCTTGAAAACCATTTGTCAGATTATGATGAAATTTAGCATGTACATTTTTTTTTAAAAACGTTCTCAAGCGAAAATAGAGGTATGAAAAATATGCGCATTTTTAAGGGGTCACTTTTGACTGATTTATTCAATAGATAAACAAAGCAAATCATAAATTCCATTACTTATGGAGTTTGTCTACATAATTAGCTATTAAATGAATTCATAATACAAGGGAAATTCTTAGTTACTTAAGAATGATTACAGAAGTGCAAAAGTCATAAAAAAAAATGAAATTGCACTTTGTAAGTTAAGTGTAGGTAAGTTTAGAGGCTCGTCAGTTTCATTACTCGCTCTCTTCGCTCGTCTTCTTCTTCTAGACGAAATGGATATCGAATACCTTAAGCCAATGCAAAGTTAGTCTAGGTCGTCTAGGTCGAAGTTAGTTAGGTCGCCGGACTCTTAATAAAACATAATGGTTCTGCGAGCTCGCGAGTTCCATATATCCGCTTTTTGTTTTTTTTTTAAACTGACTTAACAAAAAAAGGATCTAAATAATTATTGAACCTACTCACTATATTTCTCGAGAACCGGTCGAAAAATTGCGACCTGTAGAGAAGAAAAACTGGACACAACCCGGACATACGAAAGCATTTTTGCTGAAGCTGAAACAGAGACTTCTCTAGCTCAGTCAATAGCATATTTTAACTTGAAGGCGCCGTCATAGCACGATTTTTCACCCACACACACACGTTTATTTAACACGCTTCATTTAGAGTTGAAAATCATAAATCAAATTTGAGGGTAAAATGAGAACGGCGCGTAAAATTTTATTTTTTTGCCGTTTTTAATGGTATTAATCGTAACAAGGAAGGACACAAATAAGAATAAGTTGCTCAATCAAACTTTAGAAGAGAACTAATCTGGTTATTTTATAATCGAAAAAAATGTGCTGTAATTGCTGAAAATTTAGAGAACTACGTTCAGATAGTTCTTTTAAGAAGAAACTTTTTGTGTTTTTTTTTCCAATATGAGAATGATTTTATAAATTGTTCTTCGGTTAAACTTTAGATGGTTGTTTCTTCTACAAGCTGTATTTTTTTGCTCCTGATTATCATAATTCTATCTGATCATCATAATCAAACTAGGTGCAAACAAAATACTTGTTTTAAGTGATTTCGTGCAAGACTTAACAGTGTTTATAACAATAATTAAGGCTGCAAATTTTGATCGTTCATAAGCAACAAAATAATAGAGTCCAACTACGGACATAGAGACACAAAACCACAGTTGAGACACAACAACGAGTAGGTAAGTAATCTAGTAATCGACGTTGTCAATACAAATAAACGGGAGATATTCTGCTGAGTTCTCACATCCATTATGTTATTAGTTACACTGTCGTTTCCGTCTGACCTATTTCTTCGCTGTAACTCAGTTAACTCTGTCGTCGGTAGCGTCTATGTATCTTCTCTTCCATATTTGCGTTCGACTGAACCTTTAAACTAATCAGATCATTAGTATATTTTAGAACCAAAGTCAAATAAGTATGTTATGAAATTGTCAATCTGCTGTCGAATTGTCGAAATATTAAATTTTATCTCGCTTGTTCACGATGATAGTTTTCAACAGCGTGACCGTGTATCAATCCTGCATCAATCATGGTTCTTCAATCTATTTCCGCGCCGGATTCAATCTAACTGTCCATCAGTTGATTGAAGGACCGTCCAATCGTCTGTCAAATGTAGCCATTCCCGAAATGCTCTTGAATTTACGTACTAGGTGACTTTGAATTTTTTTCTCCTTTCTAAATTTACATTTATTGCCCTACAAGTTTAAAATTATAGTAACGTTCAATAAATAAATAATCAGTACCTGCTAATAGAATATACCCACAGACATCCAATATAGTAGCAGACCAAACATTAGGTATTTATCAGCGTGGTATGAAAACACACATAGACTTGTAGCTTAGTAGTGCATTAAAGATGTTCATTGTTCCATATAATCGAGATTATGATTAGGGGCAGCATTAAGAATGTTCATTGTTCCATATAATCGAGATTATGTGACTAGTTATCTGTGAAGATTTTATTTTCTCCAAGTAAGTATAGGTTTACTTGCCCACTGGTTTTCAAGCCGTTACATAACACCTATCAAGTTATAGGAAACGTAGAAATGAAATTAACAGCTATGTACAACACTAGTTTATTTGTTTTGGAATAATACAATTGGATTGGATTACTACTGTATTGGATGTCTATGAATATACCTAATTACTTATCATACAAGCATTGTTTTTAAACAGTTCATCGCATGAATTTAATATGAAAGAAAAAAATGGTGAACCTAAAAAATTACAAACTAAAAACAAATAGCAGACCTGTGAAACTTTAGGTTTAAACAAAGTTCCATAAGAGAAGACAAATAAAATGGATCCGTCTTCCCTGCTATTACGTCGCGTAAATAAATCTTGCAAGATACAAGACGGCCGGGACACCGCCACAGCTGAAACGTATAAGTAAGATTAACTTTATTATGGAAACTGACGTAGTTTTCACACATTATGTCTATATTGTTATAACTATAGTCGGAATAATGGACTAAATCGTACGTGAGTAATTCCCGTGTTATTAATCATTAGATTAACCTTACTTTATATCAATCTACATTATTTTTATCGTCATGTGTACCTAGTTTTTTTTTTCATGATAGTTCTATGCAATTCTTTTTTGTTATTTTGCTCGGCTGTGTAGTGAGATAGGCGAACTGCAGTTGTTCTCGACACGGGTCAGCCTAGTGAGGACTACTTCGCAAGGCTTACTTTTTGGCTCTCATATTTTGTTTAAGGCGCCGTATGATCACGAAATCAAGGAAAACAAGTATTATGTTTGCACCTAGTTTGATATGAAGAACTATGATGATCAGGTGCAAAAAAATACAGCTGGTAGAAAAAACAACCAACTAAATTTTAACCGAAGAACAATTTTGAAAATCATTCTCATTTTGGAAAAAAAAAATCACAAAAAGTATGTTCCTAAAAAAACTGTTTGCGCGTAGTTCTCCAAATTTTCAGCGATTACAACGCCTTTTTTTTTCGATAATTAAATAGCCAGATTAGTCCTCTAAATTTTAACCGAGCAACTTTTTCGTATTTGTGTTCTTTTTACGATTAAATACCAATAGAAACGGCAAGAAAATGTAATTCTAGGCACCGATTCCATTTTACCATAAATATGATATGCGATTTTCAACATTAAATGAAGCTGCTTAGGTAAGAAATTGACTACGACATCCGATTTAGTCGTCGAGCAGCGCTCGACGTGAAAGGTCGTTCCCGGCCGCTCTGTGGCACGATCCGGCGTATAATTTGATCACATAATTATACATCGTATATTAATTATAATAGAAAATTATAAATAACTTGAATATAGCAGATTGTAGGTCGTTGTAAATAGTGACTTTATTATACATTTTACCAGTATGAATATTTTAATTATTCATACTGGTAAAATGACTTTGCACTTTAATACGCTATAAATAGAGTCCACATTGATTGTTTCAAAAGCATGAGCCCTCGCGTTGAGCAGGTCGAGCGCCGCCGCCGACAGTATACGGTATGACAGTACCTTATATGCTACACTTTCAGATACATTATGATGACGTTATGTACCTCGTTGTTATTACCCAAGCTATGTTTTTTAGTTCGGAGAAGCGAAAAATGACGGTACCAAATACTGATATTAGCCAACCAAGTACCTCAGAAGAATTAATGTATAGACCAATGTAATGTATAGATCTACGAGCCCAGACGGGCTAGCATTTATGAGCCTTGAAAATAATCCCTGTCAGCAATGTTATTGCTCTGATTGCTTGCTTATCTAACCTTCAGGGGTGATCCTTGGTAGTCTACATTCAAAGTGGCAACCAAAGACTGCCGGTGCGGTAGCCGCCATCTTGAATTTAATGGGAAATATTTTTTTATCGGATCGTTTTCAACAAAAACAGGACTGAGTTGTTATAAATTTGATTCTTTCTACAGCTTTAGTTTTATTAACCATTTTTATCGTGCGATCGTTATTTTTCAAATAAAGCCAAAAAAATAATACGTTGATCATTCATTTTAGGGCATGTTCAAAGTTGTGTAAAATAAACTAGATAGAGACACACTGCAACGTAAAATTTGTATCTGAATTTCTTTCGTTCGTCTTTAGTTACCTTTTTTTGTTGGGACTAAATTATAATGATTCAAATTTACAACGACTTAAGACCTCACGCATTTAACAAAAAAATAACTTTTTACATAATTTTAGGTCAAGCAATCAAGACTTAAGTTAAATGACGTCAGTGGACGAAGTGGAATTGTTGCTTATAATAATAATAAGTAAGTTTACGTTTTACATATTGAATTAAAAGTTCCCATTTAACCAATTTATATTAGAGTACTAGAAATTGCAAAAAGACAGTACACATCTCTATGTATCAAACGCGCGCCGGCCCCGTCAGAAGCCGCCGCCGCCCGCTGCAGCTGTACTTTGCTTGTGTACGTACGCGACTTCGTACAACATATGGTTTTCCTAATTAGAAATATATTTTCTAAAATTTTAATTTTTTTGGTGATGATTTTTATAATGAATCGCGCTCTGTTGGTAAAGTACACCTACTTTTGTAAATTTGGCGGAAATGCAAAACAACAGATTATAGAAAACTTCCTTGTGCTTGCACATAATAGGAATACTCAGTACAAGTACCTGCTAAGGGATGCTTTTTTTTTGCTAAGGGCTGCTAGGCGTAAATACTTATGAAGCACACCTTTGCGTAGTCGGATAGTTTGGCTTAATAATAATAATAACTCAATGTTTTATACTTTTGTAGCGTAAGCATCGAGCTCCCACCTGAAATAGTTAATTCGATAATCCCAGATGGTCCTACAAATCTTATCTGCAGTGAGTGAGTTTGCTTTATATTATACATATCTATACTCCTATCTGTATCTCCTACATACATTTATTTATTTATTTATATAATTATGATGACATAAAGTCGAGTTCTTCCAACTCTCATCAGCGTATACATTGATTATTGGTAATTTACTTTCTAGTCTGCTACATTTATAACTGTGTCTAAATCTGTTTCATATTCTATATTAGGTTGAAGTAAAATAATGAAAAATATTAGTGACGATAATTCCCGAAATCCCCATTGGAGTAAGTAGTGAGGAATTCGGGAATGGCCCATTTTATCCTCTATCCTGCAAGAACGGTTATTGATTATGAAATCAATCAAAAGATTTATCTGCATGTTTCAAATGTACTGTATGCAACGTTCCTTGTGAATAAATGTGAGTATAAGTGTGGACCTTATTGCGCGGCGATACGATTAGCGGTCGTGCAGCGTCGACAACAAAACGTAAGCATAAGATATCGTGGTAGGTCTCCAGATAGCTGTTGCACTACGTACGCGCCCCGTCGTCCGTGCGTTTCGCCAGTTCTATCCGCGTATGCGCAGGTAGAAAATGAAATTCGAATCGCGATTATACCCGGCCTTAAGTAATTTGCTTCGCTAGGTTAAGTTAAAATATTGTAACTTTTAATGGTATTGCATCTGTATGGTATAATTTCAGATCACTACGGATATTGTGTCTTAAAAATGTGGGCCAATTTAGTGGCTTGCCTGAAATTATACTTACAAGCTACTTAGCACAGAGGAGATAATTGCTGTGCTACTTACTTAGTGCTAAATAATAAGTACGCAAACTACTTTAAAAAATGTGACGTTGTAACTGTATATAACACAACATATCATCACGCCTTTCCCCCAAGAGAGAATTCCTTTCCCTTTTGCCTTTGTCTGGCAGAGGTGTAATACAAAACCCACACTTCGCTGCACGATATTCAGTCTCAAATGTGACATAGGGCGAGCCTGTCGCCATACACCGAGTTCCAGTCATGTAGCAGGTGGCATACAATACGCGCATACTTCACACAATGAACAAATTGATGCGTGCCATCGGCTGGTTCGAACCCGCTCCCTCTGGCGTCAGAGGCAGGCCTCCTCCAACTAGGCTATCATCACTAAATCTAGGCTATTTACAATTATTTTAAATAGCAAATGTTCTTACCATTTCGAAAGGCCTAAGCTCTACGAAATCCATCAAGGGCGTCTCACCACACGCACGCACGCGCGTAGTGTAAATATAAATATATTTATCGTTCTAAATATCGGTGTACTCATAGTTATAGTTCCATGACATTCTCTAAAAGGCAACCCCAGCATACTGTGGAACTGAACTTTGAATGTGACGCGTAACTTACCGTCTTATATTATGTATCGCTTGTCTTGTGTAAAATTACTTAGATATTATCTAAGCTCGTAAATCAATTTGTTGCTACTTGGAATTACAGTTTCAATATCGTTTCTATCTGTTCAATTAACACTGTGACACGACGGGGGCTAACTGAAAATCAACAGTGGCGCCCCTTGTTTGCCCATTAGCTTCCCGCTAACAGGGCAAATATAGAAAATAAGGGACAAAGACATTGTTTTGTTACGTCCAGCGTTTCAGTACGTCGTTTATAAAAGGACTGAAATTCTGGTAAATTCTTCGGTCTGTAAAAAATTTGCTGCTAAAACCTCAGAACAATAACTAAAGCAAGTTTACTTATTGCTATAGTTATTGTTCTGAACAATAACTAAAGCAAGTTTACTTAATGCTATAGTTATTGTTCTGAGGCTAAAACCTATTTTCTTGATTACGCAACTACACAGACTTCCAATACAATAGTACTACTGTGCACAACTGTTAATAGCGTTTATTTGTGATCCAAAAAACAAGGTCTAGCATTACGGCAGCAAACACATAATGACGTCACTCGTCATCGTCATACGTCTCTTTCGAACTATTTGTAAATAACTTAATTCGGTCTTGCTTGTCGACAGCTTCGCTGCCATCATGCGCAAGCGTATCGCATCCCTGATGCGCCGCGTGCGGGGCAGCCCCAACAGATACCTGCAGCTATTTGCTGGGAGGATGGATCTGGACTGTCCAATAATGCAGTACTGGACGAGGGTACATGTTGAGCACTCCGGATCCAGACCCAAATATAGGCTGAAATGAGAACGATGATAGTAGGATAATAAACTGACTTGATTGTATTGACTTGATTGTATTGACTTGATTGTATTGACTGAATTGTATTGACTTGATTGTATTGACTTGATTGTATTGACTTGATTGTATTGACTTGATTGTATTGACTTGATTGTATTGACTTGAATGTATTGTATTGACTTGATTATGTATACTTGTAATGATTATGTTTTATTGTTTATTGATTATTCGCATTTTTGTAATTTTTAATTTAATTTTTGTGTTTTGATTTTTAATTTTTAATTTAATTTACATTTTTGATGATTTTGTGATGATACTATGGAATGACTGTTCTGAAATAAACTTTATTATTATATTATTATATTATTAAGCATCGATTGAAGTCACTATGTGTTGCCCAGGTGACCGGAATGCTATACCTGGCGGAGAATATTATTATTCTTTTTTTTTTATGTAGAATAGGTCGGCGTTTGACCACCAACTCGCCTGATGTTAAGCGACGTTGTGGTCTAAGATGGAGCACGACGACCTATAAGGTACTTATTCACTCTAGCCTTTGAAGATTTGTAGAGTGAAGAAGTACAAATACGGCAGTTGAGTGAGGCGCTACAAGTGCGCCACTGCTCAGACCCGTCTTTGGAACGGTTACACCGGACTACATCCCGAAACACGACTAGGTCATTTCACAGCATGGCTTGGTCCGGTGGGTGGTAACTAGCCGCGGCCGAAGCCTCCCACCAGAGTTTGCTACCCGGTTAGCACTACCCGGGTTTATATATAGGTAAAACAAGTAAAGGTGAAGCCAGGGTGGGTCGCTAATCTTTGATCCCCGACCAAAGATTGAAATAAAAAAACAGTGGAATATTTTTTTTATTTTAATCTTCGTAATAACATCATAACATCATCGTCAACATAATTTAACGATTTATGTTTAGACTAATTATTTAGTGATGATGTTTTACTTTTGGAAACTTTTTATTTAAAATTACAAACAGTTTGCTAAAAACATAATAGGGAAGAATTCCGAGGCTAAAAATGCATTTTAGTACATTTTAATTTTAAGGAATATTGTTAATCGATCTTTTTGAAATTGTAGAAAAGTGACGTTTTTATGTTCTAGATTGAATATGACAAAGTCAATAGACCATTCTTTACAAAAGTGACTTTTTAAGTTTCATTGCTTGACGTTATCATAACACAATCCAACCCATAGATCTAGGATGTAAAAGATCAACAGTGACAATTCGATAGTGATACAAAAAAACATTTGCGCATGCGCGAGTAAATTAGTGTTGTGAAAAGTACTTATTAATTTATCGATTGACCAAAAATGGTCCTCCGGGTGCTTGTCGATAAATATAATTTTTCGCATACCAATTGAGTTGTTTTTTGTTCCAAGTAACACCGCTGCTGAGCTAAAATGAATATTAATTACTAAACGGGTGTTAAGCTAGGCGGAAGAGTTAGATATCAGTGTCACCATGTATCTAAATTAACATAAGAAAAGTAAATAATAAGATCAATATAATACTATCCTAGTAATTTGCTTCGAATTGTGACCCTTGACCAATTTTACTCGTATACGGATTAGGATAAGTAACCTCATTGGTTTTGTACATTTATTTATAATTTACATTTTTATTATTTAGTTAAATTAAATATAATTAGACTTGGATGTAAGACACCCAAAATGTGTAAATTGAATTAAAAATGATGATCAGAAATTGAAGGTACATACTTATATTTAATACAAAAATGTTTTACGCCTCATCATTCAGTACAAACTCGGAAGAATGTCAATTTACTTTTGATGGCATTGATTCAAAAATGTATGCTTTGTTTATGTATTGCACCCATCGCCTACCTAATGAACTTTGATAAAAACTATCGATAATAATGACGTCATCTTTTTATCCATCTCTAGTGAAAATCGAGCGTAAACTAACTAATATTTTAATGCTGAATTTTATCACCAATTCTGCTTTCATCTAGGAAATATAGATGTTACGAAGAAACGACAACAACATACCGCTGGTAAATTGGTTTTTGGACCCAATTTATGTTATGTTTTAGACAAAATTTAGAAAAAAACATCACAATGGAATTTTCATATTTACCCATGAAACGACAAATTTTGTGGGTTACATCTTAGATTCACATCACAATTGCTAAACTCACAAGATGACATAACTGCATTTAGTTAAAATTGCTCTCTTTTGAGTCTATTTATAATTATTTTAGTAAAAATATAAATCATAAGAATTTTCGCGTGTTTCCAGGTGGCGCGCTGTCATTAATGACAAAAGAATTATTGACTAACATTTTATTTGTAGGCGACCTCTTTCTCTCTTGTGGAGTTTACATTTCGATGGAGACTTCTCTGTCCCACGCTTCGTTGGTCTTTTGCGAAGCAAAAAAAATCTTAGGTCTGTGATCTAACCATACAAATACCAATTCAATGGTTATTTAATATTCTCTTTGATGGTTATCGCTCACGCTTCTGAGGTTATCGCCTACCATTGTTTGTAAAATATTAGTGTTTGAAGTGGTTTCACAAGATTTTTTTCATACACAATTGTTGTTGGTCTCAAAAAATACAGCACCTATAATGAATTTACCGAAAGTCCCTTTAATACATCAAGACCTTGACCTAAGCAATCCTAAAGTTCTAGAAAGGCTGCCTTACAGTCTTCGAAGAAGCCCCCTAATGGTTACTTTAGGTAAGATGTTACAAGTTTTAGCAGAAATTTAGTTTTACCTGAGAGTTTTACACAATCTATGCATATAAAAACCCGATTTTTTTCGTCATATATCGCTTTTCCCCCGAGGGGGCTGACAGAAGTGTAATATAACACTCATACTTCGCCGGACGTTATTCAGTCCCAAATGTGACAGGGGGCAAGCCTGTAGCCATGCGCCGGGCTCCAGTCATGTAGCAAATTACATACAATATGCACATATCTAATGTTCAAATCATGAACAAATTGTGCGTGCCGTCGGCTGGGCGTGAACCCGTTCCCTCTGGCTTGAGAGGTGGGCCTTCTTCAACTAGGCTATCATCGCTTTTTTTTACTTTACTTTTAATTCTACATTTCTGAAACTTTGACATCAGGGCTAGCCACTCGGCCTATATTTTTTTCTACGTGCTTGGAAAAATATCGTCCTGCTGGTTTTTGCGCTTGTTTTTTCATGTCCCGCTTGTAAAGTCTTCAGTTGGACCAAAAAATTCGACATGAGGCAAGCCACTAAGCATATCATTATTTTGGGGGCTGAGCTACCCACGTCCGTAGGAGTGTACTCTATTTTGATTCCCTACACGTGGTCCCCGGGTAGTGCTAACCGGGGAGCAAACTCTGGTGGGAGGCTTCGGCTGTGGTTAGTTACCACCCACCGGACCAAGCCATGCCGTGAAATGACCTAGTCGTGTTTCGGGATGTAGTCCGGTATAACCGTTCCGAAGACGGGTCTGAGCAGTAGCGCACTTGTAGCGCCTTACTCAACTTCACTCTACAAAACTTCAAGGCTAGAGTGAATAAGTACCTTATAGGTCGTCGTGCTCCATCTTAGACCACAACGTCGCTTAACATGAGGCGAGTTGGTGGTCAAACGCCGACCTATTCTACATTAAAAAAAAACTAACACACCTGCTCTGCTTCTATCCTACTTCCAGCCTGTTCTCTCCCGTTCCTGTCTATGTCTGATTCAGCCACCACTATTTCTTATTCTCTCAAGCAGTATTATTTAGTAAGTATTTCACAACCATAATTATCTCTCTAAGACTGAATCAGATTCGCAAAAAACTGAGATAAGTAGCGTACAAGAAGAGTGGCCTATCGTGGGCAGTGGACGATTAATAAAAATGATAACGATAATGATGAAGTATTTTTAACAGCTGATCCAAAAATCGCATCGCAAGACATTCAAAAGATGATGGAGCTTGGTGCTAACATTATAAAGTTCAAGACGTCTTTTTGCACTCTGGGGGATAAAGTAAAACTGTTAGCCAAATTGGAAAAAGCTGTGACTGTTTTGGCTAAAAAATACTCACTTTTCGACTGGCCCGTTACAACTTGCGTAGAGCTAAAAACTTGTATTGTAAAGACGGGAGTTTTGGAAGGAGTAAGTAACGACTGAACTTAAATTATGAAATCATTTTTTTTAGATTATTCACTTATGATTAATATTTTTTAGGATCTTGAGTCCATCACTTTGGTAGAAGGTGATTCTGTGGTATTAGTCAACAATACTGATTTATTCGATAAATGCACATCTAACAGAATCTTCGTTGATAATCCATACATTGCTGTGGATGTCAAAGTTGGGACGTCAATATCCATTGCCCATGACGAAATCGTACTGCAGTGCACGAAAATAGTCGATAATAAATCCATAAAGTGCGTAGTAACGAAGTCTGGCGAACTGAAAAATATGTGCTCGGTGGCAGTAAGAGGTGCGACAAGATCATCAAACAGGCCTTTGTTAACGAAAAAAGATTTGCAAATTATAAACTTCGCAATGGAGTACGAGGTAAACATTATCCCCTTAAAAAAAAGAGAAAAGGCAAAATCCTATTCTAATTTCCTAACTAAAATTATAAATGCGATAGTAAGTTTGTTCGTTTGTTTGTTTGTTTATTTGTTTGTAACGCTTTCACGCGATAACCAATCAACCGATCATCATGAAATTTTGCATACACGTTGTCTGAGATACAGAAAAGGACATAGGGTACTTTTTATCCCGAAAAAATAAACAGTTCCTGTGGGACCGCGGGGCACAGCTATATATGCGATTATAATATATGCGAGAGTGGGTTTGTTTGTTTGTTACGCTTTTACGCCTTAACTACTCAACGTACTCAACTGATCATCATGAAATTTTGCAGACACGTTTTCAAGGACACGGAAAAGGTCATATTATTATAGCACTTTTTATTTCGGAAAAATTAACGGTTCCTGTGGGGCCGCGAGTGAAACCGCGGGATGCAGAAATTACTGTATAACTATTCCGAGGCTATAAATAAATAAATAAAATAAATAAATTCGGGACACTTCCACACATGGTCGCCTGACCCCAAACTAAGCAAAGCTTGTACTATGGCTGCCAGAGACTGATATACATACTTAGATATTTTTAAATACATACTTAAATAGATATTAACACCCAGACATAGAACAAACACAAAATGTTCATCACATAAATGTTTGCTCTAGGTGGGAATCGAACCCACGCCCCCAAGCTCAGAAGGCAGGTTCACTACCAACTGAGCCACCGAGGCAGTCCAACACAACGTTTATTACTAGGAAGTTATTTTTTTTATCAAGAGCGTGTCAGTGAGCGTATACATGCTCCAAAAATGGTCTGATGAAGCTTATTTTACAGCCAGGTTTTTATTTTTCTATCAATAATAATACTTGATAACGTTTTTTTTAATAGCCTGGCCTGTCCGAGAAAGAGACCTATGCTTGCCAGTTTGTAGGAAGTGGTTGATGTTTATGACAACCATCTTTATATTTTTTTCTAGATTGACATGATTATAATTAACTATTCTCGTCAGCCAGAGAGAATAAATAAAGTCAAAGAGTATATTGGCAAAAAAGTCAAAAGACCTATTCTTTTAGCTGGCATGTGCAGTTTGGATGAACTTCAAAACTTTGAGGGCATTTTAAAGGTATGTTGGTTCACTTTTTATATTAGAACAGTAGATAGAAGCAATGGAGGCCGTGAAAATCAGGCTAGCACCAGGCCACCAGGCTGCCCATCAAAACATAGCCATTACGACATAATATGAAGGCACACAGAGACACAGGTTATGGCGAAGGTAAAAAATTGCAAGTTGTGTAAGACATTAGAAAAGGCCAACGTTTCAAATTGACAAAGAAAGCTAAAGAAGAAAAATAATGGCAAATAGAAAACGCGTTTCGTTTATTCTATAATAGCAATTTTTAAACTTGGCCAAACCACTATTGAAAGTGACAATTTATTATCTCTCGTTTTTTGTAGTAAGAATTGAATTTTTCAGGAGTCAGATGGAATTGTATTTTCTAGAGAGTTCCTAGCTTATGAGCTAGATGATGTTACACGATACCGATTGATGCAAATACAGAAAGTGATCGGCGCTAAATGTCAAATGGTAATATTTTACTGTAGAAATTAAAGTAAACTAACCTTTTAATTCTGGGAGATTTTATTGTGTTACCAGCTCTGCCCGCGATGTTATCTGCGATTAAAACGTAGGTACCTTAAGTACTAACCCAGGGCATAAGCTATCTCATACTGAATTTCATTCAAATCCATCGGTCCATTTGCGCATGACATGATGTTGCATCAAGTAACAAACAAACAAACACAAACATTCGCCTTTTACAATATGAGTGCGAAGTATTACGAGTATAAGCCGATCGCGGCTGTTGTGCGTCGGTATAACATAACATATCGTCACGCCTTTCCCCCGAGGGGGCTGGCAGAGGTGTAATACAACACCCGCACTTCGCCGGACGATGTTCAGTCCCAAATGTGACAGGGGGCGAGCCTGTCACCATACACCGGGCTCCAGTCATGTAGCAGATGACATACAATCGTCGTACGTCGTGCGTCGGTAATGTGCTAAAAACATGTCTTATTTTGACTTTTTTTTTATTTTAATTTAATTTCCATGTAATTAAATTGACTTGTAATTTAAAAACTGGAATTTAAAACCGTTTTTTAATTTTATTTTCTTCAGGCTGGAAAACCATTTTTTGTGTCAGGCGAAGTTTTCAGAGGAGCACTCGATACAGGAGAATACAACGACAATGAAACTGCAGATATTACTAATGCCATACTAGACGGAGCCACCGGCTTCATATTGAGGTCGTGCGATGATAACGTTGAAAATTACCTCGAGGTAATAAGAGCTATAAACACCTTGTGCTGTTACGTCGAGCCTCTCACGAATAGTAAGACGTACTTTTGGAGAATTCTTGAAGCGGTGAGTATTTTTAAATATTTTGTACTTCAATACTTATTTCTAAGTTATCAATGAATTGGAAACGTAAAAAATAAGTTTTTAGAGTTGGCTCCAATTTTGCTACGGAACCCTAAAACCGTGCTTCACGACGCTTTTTTACCCGACTGCGCAAGAAGGAGGGTTATGTTTTTAGAGTGTATGTATGTAAGTATGTATGTGTGTATGAGGTTTCTTTGGCACCCCTTACAGCCTAAACAGCTTGATGGGTTTCGCCATTTGAGGTATCATATGAACCGCCTTGATAGTGGAAGTGACATAGGGTATCATTTTGCAGCCGGGTTTTTTTTTAAATAATGTTAGTTGTTTGTGATCGTACCCACAGATACCGATCCCAGTAAACGCGGCTGAAGCTGCAGCCATCTCATGCGCCGCGATAGCGCACCAGATGAAGGCTCCGATTATTATTATTCCTACCGTAACAGGGTATACTGCCAAAACCCTGATGTGGTTACATCCGGCGTCCTTGGTGATAACGGTCAGCACTAAAACGTCTGCCATAAGACGTTTACAATCATATCGATGCGTTGTCCCGATGAAGTATAAAGGTCAGTAGATTCAAAGTCAAAGTCAAAATGTTTTTATTCAATTTAGGTGTCAAAGATACACTTATTAACGTCAAAGTTTTTTTAAATAGACTCGACCGCCTTTTTCGGATAAAGAGCCTCTACTCAGAAGAACAGGCAAGAAACTGAGGAGGAATTTTTTTTTAATAAATAATTTACAGTCTCATAAATTTTGGCTTACAACTAGGTAATATCTATACATACTAGTGGCTACTAGGCGGAAGTGGAAGGCTCCAGACATCTTTGTCTTCTAAATAATTCTTAACCTTATAATACCCTCTTTTCATTAATATAGTTTTTACATGTGATTTGAATTTTCCCTCAGTGAGCCCTGATTACTTTCTTATGCGAGAAGAAGCCTCTGCCATGAAACCGCTCCTACTATACTCTGCTACGCTAAGTGCCAAATGGTTTGAGAGTCAAGACATAACTTGAAAACACACCATACCCCATTAAACACTCATAAAACAGAGTACTTACCTAACTAAAAAATAGTCAGTTTGAGAAATTATTTATGGATGAAAATAACGATAAAATACTTTTCACTTCTCTTGCTCAAAAAGTCCATCATTGTAGCGTACATGGGTGAAGATGAAATAGCATATTTCGCTATACTTAGGGGGTTTTTTTTTTAAATGGAACTAATTATTACTAATTGAACCTTTTCGATAAAATGCGCATATTGCGTTACGACCACAGAAGAAATTTAAAAAAAAAGACATTGGCGCAAAATCTTTAGATTTTTTTTTGTAATTACAAAGTAAATTGGTTAGTTTAAATAGAAATAATTTATTTTACCAAAAAAGCCTTAGATTGGATTATTTTATTTTCTCCCAATTGAAGTGAAAAGTGCAGTGTAAAGGGACTGAAAACCCATTATAATTCGGCTTCTTTTAGCTCCCTAGCCAAAGCTCGGGAGTAAAACTACCTCGTAAATAACGGGTCATTTTTGCCCCTTGTATAACAATCTACTATTATTTTTTTCACCTAAATTAAAGGTAATTATTACAACAATATAATTTGTGTTAACTTTTACCACTCTCCATTAGTCGCGAACTGTAGTTTAAACGAGAATCAGAAGAAAGAATCAGTCAATAACTGAGCGAAAAAGGGTCTCGGAGTCAGAAAACAAATTCGTGATTTCATTTCATATGCTCGCATGTTAATGTATTTATCCATAGTAACTTGTAAGAAAGAAAGTCAGCATGATTGAATGAGAGTAAATATTGATAACAAAGTAGATTTTCTACGAACGAGGCTCTAGACAGATTGTGCCGTAGTACACGGCGGCGTGTCGAGATTACGAAAGATTGATGTACACACTCGTATATTTCAATATATCTTGCTTCCTATCAACTCGATAGAAATATTTGGCTTTCTGATACGAATTTCGCAGTTGACTGATTTGCTCTTTTCCAAATCTAATTTACGCTCGCTATACCTAAGTAATGTCTGTATTACGGTTGATAAAAACTACCCAAAGTTTTTCTATATTTTTGGAAGTAGTATCCTTATACCTAAGTTGTTTTTAGAAAATGTCGTTGCTACGTCAATCTTTACGTACACAAAATGTGCAATTTCATTTACTTTAGATACCGATTGGTGTTAAAATCATATAAAAGTGCGACGTTACTTCCTTGCTTAACGCTGAGCATCGACGCAAAAGTTAACATGATAGTTAAGTACTAAACCAAATAATTCAAGCTAGCCTTATTATTAAAAAAGTTTTTCATAATAAAAAAAAACCCTTCACTTTCTTGCCTGAGTAGTGGCTCTTTTTCCGAACAAGGCGGTCGAGTCTATTGAAAAACGTTCATAAGTGTATCTTTGATACCCAATTGAATAAAAATATTTTGACTTTGACTTTATTTATTTAACAAATATTTCCTTAAAATTATCACACCGCAATTGTGTTCTCAACATAACTAATAACTAAATGTAAAAAAAAACTATATTAAATAGTACCTACCTAATTCTTAACTCTTCATTTAATAGGAGGACAGCAATTCGATAACTGGTATAAGGCAGTTCAGGCACGAGTGGAGTTAGCAGTAGAATACGCTGTGAAGCAAGGCTGGCTGAAGGTCGGGGACAACTACGTCACCCTGCAGCGAGGGAGCGAGGACAGCGCCTTCTGCGACATGGTCAGGATCTGGCTCGTCACCATAGCCAAGACGAGCAGAGTCGAGTAAGCTTCAATGTATTTTATTAATCGTCACATTTTACACTAATCCTTATCCTAATACTAATTATAAAAACGAAAGTAATTCTGTCTGTCTGTATGTCTTTTTGTAGGCTTTTCACGGCTAAACGGCTGAACGTATCTTGATGAAATTTGATAAATAGCTGCAGTATGTCACACACACAGGAAGGTTTTTGGATAGGTCTTTTTTCTGATTAAATAAATCTTTTTGACATGAAATTCTATAAATTAATAAAAAATAACGCGCCGCTTACCAAATGCGTCAGACAACATCACAGAATAGTGCATAGTTAATACTGAAACAAAAACAGACAACTCTGTTAAAATTAAAACTCTGCTCAAAACTAATCTTTCCTCGCACATCGTAAGCACTACAGCACTAAAATTTACAACATCAAACCCAAAATTTACTTTACAGATGCCCAGATCCAGACGATACAAAGAAAGAGACCGCATCCCATTGAATTTTTTTTTCAGAAGCCAGTTTGTAAAATTGTTGTTGCGTAACATTAGATAAGTAGACAATCGATGATAGACATTTATTTTAAATTATTTTACTAATAGTTATTGATAATTTAATATACTGATACCTAATTTTATTTTCTTACTTACCTTACTATACTTATTTTTGTGAAAAAGTTCTTGAATATTATATTTTTTTTTTACAAACCGTGCTGTTTTATTTGTAAAAAGCAAAACAGTGTAGGTGTCTAAATACTAAATAGGTAGGATTATTTCGAGTAAGTCGGGACATATTGTTGTCATTATTAAGTTTGTTAAATTTTGGCAACACGAAAAATTGTATCCCCAGATAAATTAGCACTGGACAACCTTAACTAACACCTTTAAATAATAAATAATCAAGTTCGCCGGGGTTTATAAAACCAACGTATCGAATAAATAAGCAGAATAATGGCAAAATGTTTTTTTTTCATAGTGCAACTTTTTTTTTCTTCCCATTCAGGGGAATTTGGCGTCGCACGTCATGTGCATTTGCCAGTGTCAAGTACTAATCATTAGTTTTCACAGATGATGGAATGATGATGATGAGGTGATGATGAAGATGATGAATCCCTCATCTTTCCTTATTCCAGTCATTCCAGTAAAGTTATGTTATTTCATTATTCCAGTAAAGTTATGAATACTTTACTGAATCTTCAAGTGAAGTTATGCTGAGAACACAAAAAGTCGCGTTTCGCAATGTTTGTATCATTTGCCCACACTCGTGCACGTTGACGAACCGGTAAACGTTAATAACCCACCATTATAACACTTTAGCACCCGACGAATCACAAGTTTTAGAAAATAATACAAAATCACGACACCATATTTTCGGTTCCCGCCAAAAACTCGGTGCGACGAGCGTGTATCTTGCTTTTTTCAACTTAAGTCTCTTCAAGACTTGAGTGAATAGGCCCCCATGAGCAGATGTATTGTGGTCAAACATGGGCCCATTCAATCATAAAAAAAAACAATAACCACTTACGATTTTAATATTTGATATAATTAAATTGAGAAGAAGTATCTTTGGAGTACACAAGGTACGAGTAGGTATGAAAATGAAACCCTGGAGACTGGTTACAAACGTAAACATATAAGTGCAAAGGGAATTAAAGTCATAGAAGCTTTAGGCTTTAATGAAATTACCAATCGCTCCTACTACAAATGATAGAATTCTTTATGAATTCAAACCACAAACAAGAAGTATTCCCAAGCCTGGGAATGGAAAAGATGTTGAATTCATTTTTACGCTATTTCCCATAAGACAATTTGCTAGTTTTGTTAACCTTGTATTGCGGAATCAAGTGGAATATTTCGGAATATATTCACTGATATTTTTGCATCGTAAATCAATTTGTATCGCTTCGTTCTGCAATGTTGCTTTTTGAGTTATGTCACGTTATACCCCGATATTTTGGTCGGGCAAACGCTGCTTTATTTTATTTTTTTATTTAACCTTCATTGATCCACTGCTGGACAAAGGTCTCCCTCAATTTTTTCAGTTTTCTCTGTCCTGGGCCAGCATCGTCCAGTCCTTTTCAAACCTCCTGAGTTTTTAGTGCCATGCTGTCGGGGGACGACCTTGGGGTCGACTGTCTGGGGGTATCCATTCCAACGCTGCTTATAATGATGATGAAACATGATCTAAGTGATAAAACCCAAAGAAAAACACTATTGAAGTTATTTTTTTCTTGAATACTTAAATGTTCTAACCACAGAATACTCCCTATTTCTTCTATGCCTATGATTCTTGCCTATTCATCTATGCCTATGAGCCTATGAACTTCGTAAGCAAGCAAGCTAGTATGTAGGTATAGGCAGAGTTGCTTGCCCTCATGCCCTGATGTCAGAGTTTCTAGGCGGCCCGAGAGCCTCGACAAGACTTGACGATTGTTGTTATATAACAAACAACCGGGGCCAACAATTTAACGTGTCATCCGAACCACGGTAGCACTTAGTTGTAAATGCCACTCGCGGTCACCCATCTGGAGACTGACCATGTCGTCCATTACTTAACATCGGTGATCTAACTTAGAGAAATTAAAGTTGTCTTGAAAACATTTATAAGTCAAGAGAGAGGGAGAGAGAGAGTCTTTGCTTGCCCTACAATAAAAAGTATGTAGGTATTTAGTAGTTGAAAGTAAGTAGGATATTAATAAAATAATAAAAAATCTTCCTCCGTTTTAATTTTTCGTCGGTTAAAAACAGACAACCCCGATGCGGGCTTTAGGGACCAAGTTTGAGAGCACAAAGGGTTTTACGCATCAGACGGACGAGAGTTTTATAGATTGTGGACCTCTGGGGAACGGATACCCGAGTGCGGCGAATTGAAGGCACGGTTTTATAGAAGCCGCGAAACTAGCTACTCTAACAACTGTAGAGGATTGGGCTTTACAAGCTGGGAGTGCTAGAATAGAATTCTATTGTCATGTTGTTTCACTTTTGTTTTATTGTTTCTATACTTAGGTACTTATAAGTTCTGTTGTCCCGGTGTACGGGGAATCGACGACTTACCCCCAGTTATATTTGGGACTGGTTATCGTCCGGGAAAGTGTGAGTGTTGTAAGTGCACCTCTGCCGACTCCTTCGGAGGAAACGGCGTGACGATGTGTAAGTATGTATGTTGTTATATTTTAAAATACAGTGAGCTACGTAGGTACACAAGTCATGGAGTCAGGGCTATTGTGCTGTTACTTAGGTACTTGGTTATAGTGATTGACTTAGTCCGCTGAAATCAATTATTTTCACGTCGCAAAAGAATTAAATAGTGAAAACCGTTCATTTCAAGCACTAGCTCATATTAAATAACAACACGGGCCCATATCATAATACCTTACAGACTAACATACATCATCCTGTCAGCCTGGAAGATGTCCACTGCTGGACAAATAAATTTCCCCTAATGATCTCCATAACCACCGGTCCTGCGCTGCCCGCATCCAGCGGCTTCCCGCGACCCTCACCAGATTGTCAGTCCACCTTGTGGAAGACTCTCCCACGCTGAGTCTTCCGGTGCATGGTTGCCACTCGAGAATCTTTTTGCCCTGCCTGCTAACATAACAATGCATAACATAAATTTAAAAAATACATGATAATAATCCTACTAATATTATAAACGCGAAAGTTTGTAAGAATGGATGGATGGATGTTTGTTACTCTTTCACGCCAGAACGGCTGAACAGATCTGGATAAAATTTGGCACAGAGATAGATTATAGGCTAGAATAGCACTTTTTAACCGCGGGTGAAACCGCGGAGCACAGCTAGTTTAAAATATTTTGGCTGGGATTTCCTGGCTGTGTCGCTTTCCAGTAGCGCAGTAGCATATTAAAAATACATTGAAATGTATAGGTAAGATGCTTTGACAATCCTCCCAGTCTAGTCATAGTTGGACTGTATGAGGTCCCAAGTTAAATTTCCGGCCGAGCAAATGTTTGAATGGTGAATTTTGAAAATTTGTTCTAGGTCTGGATGCTATTTGACCATGCCCTTGTTTGTGCTCCATAGCATCCCCGACACAGAAAAACTTAATGGGAGCTATCACTCATAGCTCTCCACTAGGTTTCGCTGTGTCGGCAATGATAACATTTTTTTCTTTACAATTTTTTCCTTTACTGGAAGCTGTTATACTATGTTGACATGTTGTCTTGGAGTGAAAATAAATTAAAATGGGATAAAGTGCTAATTAATGATGGGACACAAAATACTCTCCTTCACCTTCAGACCATGTAGTCAAGTACGGGAAAAAAAGGTATAATGCTGTTAAATCTCTTGCATTTATTTGTTTTTTTAAATACTCACGATTTGTAAGAATTCAACATCATTTTACCAAGAGAGGTCCAAATCGAAGATGCATATAATCCGTTCTTTTCGATTCATGTTTTAGTAAGACTCTGTTTGAAATTCGGGAAGTGTGCTACCAACCCAGTCTTCAGTAAGAACCCTATTAGAGTTAAGATCCGCAGTTGCGCCCTAAAAAGATTTATTTCTTAGATTCTGAAACATGACGTAACAAGTTTAAGCCACCGCCAATTCCATCTAAGCGCACCCATTACGAATCCTTACAAGCGTCCGACAAAAAATCCTGTCTATTTTTTCTTATTTATCTTTTTCGCCAGCCTCGTTTTGATCCCCTAATGGTTTTCCCACAAATAAAACTTGCCTTTGTTTATTTTGTTGAGCTTTATTTATTTTCGTCGGCGTCGTTAGAGACAGCTGCGCCGTTTGTTTATAATTCAGCTTACCGCGATCGGGACTCTTGATTCACCTGACTTTTGTTTTAACAATAACAAATCTGAGCCAGTTTAGAGGATTCGCGTACTTATAAATAAAACTCCGATTGTTTAGGGGATCTTGTTGTTTTAATTTGCGATTAGGAGACTTAACCATTTTGTAGCTTTGAGTTTTTTGTACTGGGCTGATCCAATAAATTTTGCTTTAAAAGTTTGAACAGTAACTACATAATTACAATATAATTATAAAGTCCTAGCGACCCGTCCCGGCTTTACACGATACCTATTAACCTTCTGAAAAAAAAATCTAACCGATGAAGAAAACTGCATCAAAATCCACTGCATGGTTTAGGAGGTAGAGTCTTTGTTTCTATACTATCTAGAGACGATGAGTTTGTGGAACGCCGGTGAATAAAAATCAGGATTCCACTTAACACTGTTTATTAACTATAACTGTTTAAATTAACAACATAAGATTGCATATGCTTGCGAACACGGCGTAGGAAATTATAAGCGCGCGCGCGAGGCAAAGTTGCGCAGGTCCGGCGTGTCAGCGGTTTATCTCGCACTGGCGCGGGCGTCGCTCGACTGGCGGCTGGTCTTCACCGCGCCCCGCGCGCGCAGCTCGCGCGCCGCCGGCGCCTGGACCGGTTTCCGCTGTACCGCGACTAGTGTTGCGCCGCCACACCACCCCCCTTGGAGTGTGGAAGACCTGCAGAAAAATAATTGGGAAATCGGATTATGCGTCCTGACCTTGTGGTCTTTAACGGACACCGACCATCAGGGTTTCCAATCACCAACTTTGGTGCGTCTTCGAGCGAGTCAGTTAATATGTAGGCAGGTTTCACGCGATCTATTGAGACTGTCACTGGTCCTCTGTCTAATTCCACAGTGACGGTCTTACTTGTTCTGTCCAGCACTAGGTATGGTCCTGAATATGGAGGCTCTAGTGATCCACGAAGTGCGTCTTTTCTCATGAAGATATACTTGCAGGTCTTGAGATCCTCGTGAACAAATACAGCGGCTGGGGAATGTCGTGATGCTTCCTGTGGTCTCAGGAGTGCCATATTATGCCTGAGCTGTGAGACAAAATCTGAAGGTTTCAGTTGATTAGTTATAGTTGGCTGCAGGAACTCGCCCGGTATTCGTAAGCGCTCGCCATACACCATCTCAGCTACAGAACATTGCAGGTCTTCTTTCCAGGCAGATCGCACGCCGAGCAGGATAACAGGTAAAACGTCTGTCCAGCGCTGCTCCCCTTGAGCCATTATTGCAGCTTTTAGTGTGCGGTGAAACCTCTCGACCTCTCTTTACTCTGGTGGGAGGCTTCGGCCGTGGCTAGTTACCACCCACCGGACCAAGCCATGCCGTGAAATGACCTAGTCGTGTTTCGGGATGTAGTCCGGTGTAACCGTTCCGAAGACGGGTCTGAGCAGTAGCGCACTTGTAGCGCCTCACTCAACTGCCGTCTTTGTACTTGTTCACTCTACAAAACTTCAAGGCTAGAGTGAATAAGTACCTTATAGGTCGTCGTGCTCCATCTTAGACCACAACGTCGCTTAACATCAGGCGAGTTGGTGGTCAAACGACGACCTTTTGTACATAAAAAAAAAAAAAAAAAAACCATGCCATTGGCTGCCGGGTGGTATGCAGTTGTGTGGCGCAGCTGGACGCCGCAGAGGTTTGTTAGAGCTTTGAAAAGGTGAGATGTAAACTGGCGTCCTCTGTCTGTCGTCAAAGTCTGCGGGCAACCGAAACGAGAAATCCATAGCTCGTAGAATGCCTTTGCCACTGTTTCAGCTGTGATGTCCTGCAGCGGCTGGATTTCCGGCCAACGTGTGTATCTGTCAATGGCTGTCAGACAATACTTGAAATCGCGAGATGGAGGCAGTGGACCGATTAAATCGATGTGCACGTGACTGAATCTTGACTGTGATAACTTGAAATTGCCCAGTGGTGCCGAAGTGTGACGGTGCACTTTCGCCTTCTGGCAGGCTTCACAGCTTTGAACCCAAGTACGACAATCTTTCCGAGCCGAGGGCCAAATAAATCTGTCTGTTACCATTTTAGTCGTAGCCTTCGCTCCAGGATGACTCATAGAATGGACCGAGTGGAAAATCTGCCAACGCAGCTCCTTCGTAATAAAAGGACGGGGCTTCGACAGAGAGACATCACAATATAAAGTGACATTCGTACCTGGTACAGGTATTCGTTCCAGCTTCAATGAGGTCGAGTGATTGATGAGAAGTTCCTGTAGTTCAGCGTCATGTTTCTGAGAGCGAGCCAGCTGTTCTGAGGTCGGCGGTGATGTTACGGCTTCGATACGCGTCAGCGTGTCTTTGCCAGAAATGTGTCTTATATCTGTGGTAAACTGGGACACAAAATCGAGATGGTTAAATTGCCTCGGTGAACACTTCTGCTTGTTCTGCTGGAATGCGTAGGTGATTGGTTTGTGATCCGTGTATATAACAAAGTGTCTACCTTCAATCATATATCGGAAATGTTTGACGCTTTCGTATATAGCAAGCAGTTCTCGATCGTATGCGCTATAAAGCTGCTTTGACCTGCTCAGCTTCTTTGAGTAAAAAGCGAGCGGCTGCCAATCTCCTTCTACCAACTGCTGGAGCACCGCGCCCATAGCTAAATTAGAAGCATCGGTCACAAGAGCTAGCGGTGCGTTCATGACAGGATGTGCAAGCAGAGTGGATTTGACGATACTTGCCTTGCAGTTGTCAAAAGCTGCTAAAAGCTCAGAGGTCCAGGTCAGTGGTTGTGTACCTTTTACTTTAGGTCCCGACAGCATCTCATGCAGTGGTGCTTGGTCGACGGCTGCGTGAGGAATAAAGCGTCGGTAAAAATTAAGCATGCCTAAAAATCTGCGTAAGCCGTTGACTGTCTTCGGCGGTGGAAACTCTTTTATAGCTTCAACTTTGTCCTCCAGAGGTCGCGTCCCGTGTTGGGAAATGTGAAAACCAAGGAAGTTTAGCTCACCCTTGCCGAATTCACACTTTCCTTCGTTGATGCGAAGTCCATAGTCTTTGAGGCGCTTGAAAATGATTTCCAGGTGTTCCAGGTGCTGGGAGCTACTTCTGGAATAAACCAATATGTCATCAATATATGAAAAACAGCAGAAATCCAGACCCCTCAACACTTCATCCAGAAACCGCTGGAATGTTTGAGCAGCATTACGCAACCCAAAAGACATAAATGGAAATTCCAGCAGGCCAAAAGGGGTTGTTATCGCCGTCTTGGCTATGTCTTGTGGACAGACAGGGATCTGATGATATGCGCTTTCCAGGTCAATTTTTGAGTACACTGCACAACCTGCTAGTCTATGGGCATAGTCTTCTATGTGCCTAATAGGGTACCTGTCAGGTATTGTGCGTGCGTTGAGAGCGCGGTAGTCACCACAGGGTCTCCAGCCGTTTTTCTTAGGAGCCAGGTGTAGTGCCGAGGCCCATGGTGAGTCTGACGGCCGCGCAGTGCCATCT
Organism: Peribatodes rhomboidaria; assembly: GCA_911728515.1. NCBI lineage: Eukaryota > Metazoa > Arthropoda > Insecta > Lepidoptera > Geometridae > Peribatodes > Peribatodes rhomboidaria. Next base: position 9,185,965 of record OU452175.1, on the reverse strand, counting down.
CGAATCATGTTCTCGATCTGTTCTTTGGCTATCTTAATCCGATCAGGAGCTAAACGTCGTGGTCTACAAAATACCGGGGGTCCAGGTGTTGTATTAATGTAGTGCACAGTCGAGTGTTTGACTTCCTGGAAAACTCCTGAAGGCTTGATCAATTCTGGGTATCGAGATAATAATGTGTGAAACTCAGTCGTACCTGATATTGCCTTGATGCTGGTTTGTTTGCAGGTCTTCAAGGTCCCAGGTGTAACCAATGTGGTCATGGTGTCCATCATACGTCTGTTCTTGCAGTCTACCAATAATCCGTAATGCGCGATGAAATCAGCACCGATGATTGGCTTGTCTACGTTCGCCACCACGAAGTTCCATACGAAGTCTCGTCTCAAACCTAAGTCTAGGTGTATAGTCAAAGTACCGTAGGTATTGATGACGGTTCCGTTTGCAGCGGTAAGATTGTAGTCCGCGGGCTGTCTTGGCTGACGTAGAAATCGACGCGGGAGTACACAAAGATCTGAACCGGTATCTATTAAATATTGTACCTTCGTTTTCCGATCCGTGATGAAAAGGCGACTGGTAGCACCTTGACAGTCGTCTGTCGCCTCTACGAACTGCCGTTGCGGTTTCCCGACTTGTAAGAACAAGGAGACGTGCACTTCCTCGCCTTATCTCCGAAAGTATTGTGGTACCAACATACACCAGGTGTTCTGCTGCGGCTGCGGCCCCTTGATTGATTCCCGCCTCGAGACGAAGAGCGGCCGCGAGAATTTATATTAAGTTCCGAAATATGTTGTCTTAATTCCGTCTGTATTCGCGACGTAATCATATCGTCGATGCGTTTCAATAGTCCGTCGAAATTACTTGGAACGGCGGCGGCGGTGCTTGAGCTCGCTACCTGCTGATGTAATGGCGCCGGCGCGACCTCACAGATTTTATCCGCCAGCTCAGCGACGTCTTCTAGGCTGCCGGATGTTTGCGACGCAATAATCGCCTGAACGTGATGCGGTAATCGATTCGACCATAAACTGCGCAAAAATTCGTCCGTTACTCCGTCTGCCGCTAGAGTTTTTAAATGACGCAAAAACTGCGACGGTTTTCTATCACCCAATTCTTCGTGCGAAAGTAATTGGGTGATCTGATGTTGGCGAGAAATAGATAACCGCTTTGTAAGTTCTTGTTTCAACTTCTCGTACCTGTTGGTTGGCGGTGGTTTGCGCACTATATCCTTAATTTCGCGGATATACTTCTGGTCGAGCTGCGAAATAACGTGATAAAATTTTGTGGTATCTTCTTTGACGCCCGATATCTGAAATTGCGCCTCCGCTTGTGCGAACCACACCTCCGGGTCCTCTGGCCAAAATGGCGGCAAGCGCACGGCGACTCTGCCCACTACAGCGGTGCCCGTTGTGGCATCTACAAACATCGCGTCTGCATCGCTGCGTTTCCGTTCGGCATAATCACGTCGGGGTCACCAATGTGGAACGCCGGTGAATAAAAATCAGGATTCCACTTAACACTGTTTATTAACTATAACTGTTTAAATTAACAACATAAGATTGCATATGCTTGCGAACACGGCGTAGGAAATTATAAGCGCGCGCGCGAGGCAAAGTTGCGCAGGTCCGGCGTGTCAGCGGTTTATCTCGCACTGGCGCGGGCGTCGCTCGACTGGCGGCTGGTCTTCACCGCGCCCCGCGCGCGCAGCTCGCGCGCCGCCGGCGCCTGGACCGGTTTCCGCTGTACCGCGACTAGTGTTGCGCCGCCACAAGTTCTTACAGCTTTAAGAAACTTTTTAAAAGAAATTCGACAAAGTCAAAATAAAGAAGCAGTTACTAGCTCTCAAATTGACATTTCTAAATTTTGGCTCTGTTTCACATAATGATACAGGGTTATAAACACGAAGTGTACGGACGACGTATTTTAAGACGAAGACGCGTAATAATAAATACTTACTTAAAATAAATATTATACTAATGAATACTTAACCATTGAGTTCTTACTCATAAATATGAACATTTTTACTTTGGGACCTAAATTTGGGACCAACCATAAAAATACAAGAAATAAATTGTTCCAACAATGTTGTTCATCAATGACATTGCTCTATCTAACAGCTAATTTTTTGACGTGACAACGTCTTATAATTCGATAGAGCCGGCTGCACGCACGAAAAAACATGACTCATGCAGCGTTACCTCGCTCTGAGGCGTTCCATGTAAGACTTGAAGTGCATGCGAGAGCGCGGAACGAGCGACAAAGAAGCACAATCGGCCTTTGCGTTCGGCAGCGTTCGACATCCGTCTCTCTCCTACTTGAGTGAGCACGTTGTCACGTTCAACTATCGTCAGTAAACCGACTTTACAGACAACCAATTTTTTTTGCGCAATTTTGGGGCTAATTTCTGAGTAAACATTGTTTAGAATCATGATACATACTTTTTTGTTTTCGGCTAATCAAATCCCCAGCCCATAAACCTTTACAAAAAGTACTTTGTTTTCTGTCATTCTGTACTTCTGTCATGGTTTTCTGTATTAAAGACTACTATTAATATTTTTCTATCACACTATACATATAGTGAACTTTGTATTTTTATTTGTGGGTATTTTAAAAGTTATTCCTACACAATGGTGTGGCCTACCAAGTTTGACACGAAGCTTGGAGAGGTAAATCTATTTTACACCTACTACCTCCGATTATTTATCCATGCCCTACATGCCCCATGCAGTAGGGAGTATTCCGTGTTCACTGCATTATTCTTTCACCATCAAAGAAACGGCTTTTACCCCTCTTTTAACCTTTACCTAAACCAAGCTAAAATCTGACTAAAGTATCACTTTCATTAGTATTCACTTTCATATACTTAGTACTTCATTCAGATTTTTTAGACCAGACCTCACAACTCTACTCCATTGAATTATGTTTACTTCCCTAGTCTTAGCTCTATTCAAAGCCAGTAAAATTAAAACATCTCATTGTTCTCATAGGCAAATACGACAAACCTTTCTTTGCACCTTATACGTACAAAATATTTTCAGTTTGACGCCATGCAACTTCCCGGCCAGCAACTTCCTTCGTCACATGCAGACTCGCCAATGGACCATTTACTAAACTTAGATATCAAGGCACCGCCGGCCGTTCAAAGGCTAACTTGCATTATGGCTTTCATGGGTTCGTAGCTCAATCACTGAATCAACATGTACTAGTATAAAAGACTTGCCAGACTTAATATTTAAATTATATAATTATGTAGACTCTCGTCTAGGCATCAATTTTAGCTATTGAAAACTCAAATTGTTTGAAAAAAAAAATATTTGTGATAAGAAGGGGTTTGTAACAGACCCACACTTTAGTTGAGCCGGGCTATTTCGATGCTCATGTACATCTCAAAATCCCAACAGTAATAATACCGTTGAAAGTCTTTAGATACTTATTTATTAACTAGCTGCACCCCGCGGTTTCACCCGCGATTAAAAAGTATCCAATGTGCTATTATAGACTATAATCTATATCTGTGCTAAATTTGATCCAGATCTGTTCAGCCGTTCTGGCGTGAAAGAGTAACAAACATCCATCCATTCATCCATGCAGCCATTCTTACAAACTTTCGCGTTTATAATATTAGTAGGATGTCACGAGTATTTTAATAGTACCTACTTTTACTACTGTTCTCATAAATATTTCCAAAAGACAGAGGCCTTCGAGCGGCCACCAGGCCTAGCCACTCGGCCGATAAAAACTTATTTTTAAGAGAGAAACTGATAAAAATCACCAAGTGACTGTTGCATTTCAAAGTTTTAGATTGCAAAATTTTTATATAGTTTACTACTGCTTATTTATAGGTAAAGCAACTTTTGATGTGGAAATATTGGAGCAGATGATGGAAGCTGGCTTAAACGTAGCACTTTTGAACCTACAATTTGGAGTTAAAGAAGACCACATAGAAATGATCAAAATGTTAAGACAAGCGGCTAAGAACTTCAGCGTGGTTATGGGCAAGAATTATCCCTTAGCTATCGGTGCAAGGCTACCTGGGAGGAAGATTCGAACTGGAAGAATAGCGGAGGTATATTATTTTATCAATAACAGTGAGCAATAACCTCTGAGGTAACTAAAAAAATTGACTAATAAAAACGACTAAAAGAAAAATGTATAAGTAGCTTCTGGCACTTTTGATGTGAGTAGCTAATGATACAAAATCCTCTTGCACTCCATGATCCAAAGAAAGAAAGCTTCCCAGGAGCCAACACGTGATGACGACACTCGTCATTGTCATCGTCTCTTTAGAACTATTTGTAAATGGCTTATTTCGGTCTTTCCACGTGACCATTTTTGACTCGAAATGCAATACCTGGCGGAGTACATATATACCCCGTTGCACTCCAAAACCTGTCAAGATGTTAAGGCTCTCATATTAGCACAATTCTACACATATGACGTGACAATGATCTTTAAGTTTCAGATAAATAACCGTAACCGAGACGTTAATATAGGTTTTAAGACAACTCCTTAACATTAATTGAATTGTAAAAAGTTATTTTGAATTATTATTGAATTGTAATTTAGTTTTATGTACACCACCTACCCTTTTCGTATTTCCATAAGTTCCTGTCCATCCAAAGGTTACCTGGAAAAAATCGCTTTAGGCGCCTTAAGTAAGTTAAAAGGTCGCCCTTGTACTGCCGAAAAATGTATTTTGGTTTTTAAGATTTTCATATAGTTTTTGGTGTGCAATAAAGTAATATTGTATTGTATTGTATTATTGAATAAAAATTTATTAAATCCATAAATAATTTTTCTAATCGAATTTTTCAGACTTACGACGAATCTGTAGAACTGAAAACTGGCGAAACCTTAAGGCTAACGACCGACGAATCCTATAAAGAACGATGCTCTATGTACACAGTCTATATTGACTTTATGTACTTTGCGGATCAAATTCACAAGAATGATATAATTTTGCTTGACAATGAGAGCATTATGCTTAAAGTGGAAATTATATCCACGACTACGGTCACTTGTGTGATTGAAAGAGGTGGAACCCTTGGGTCGTACAAGGATGTATTTGTACCAAACGTGGTGTTCGACATGCCTAACTACAGTGAAAAAGATATAAGTTATATTAATATGCTAGTTCATCATCAGGTAAGCTCAAATATGTTCATGAATCAGTATAATATTAGAGTTTTTAGCTCAGGAGAAAATTTGACATCTAAATAGTTATTATCTTGATAGAAATAGGTGTGTAATTTTTTGTTTTTGTACACATGTAATTTTATAAAAAAATCGTTGATATTGTACTAGATCCAAAATCCATGTGTTGATAAATCTTTGTTCAGAAAGCAAAGAATCTCGTCAAGGTCATTCATCCATCTTCATTACTGAAGGCGTCTTCGCGATACATTTTGTCACAGAGGACACACAATGGATGATAGATTGTCTGCATTAGACGGTGCTTAATGACGACTGTATTGATATTTACAACCAAATTTTTGATTATTATTGACTGTCTAGGCTTTTGACCATAGTTTTTACTTCGATTAAAATTGCTCCACACACTAAATATATCACTGCAAGCTTTAATAATAAATAATTATATACTTACAGAAAAAATATACTGAATGTTGATTTAAGTGTAGGCTTTTTAGTAAATATCTGATCAGAAAAAAATATCTTTAAACCACTTGGAAAAATTTGTACTTAGTACTTACCTACTTACCTAATGGAAGTAAAAGGCATTCGTTGAATATTTTTATGGAATCCATGATTTTCTTTCAGATTGACATTATTATCGCGCCGTTCTGTAACAATGCAAATGCGATTACAGAATTGAAAGAATTGTTGGGCGAAAAAGGAAGAAAAGTTTCCATTATAGCCAACATACAGACTATTGAAGGATATCGCAATTATGATGAAATTCTTGAAGTAACACAATTTCATTACAAATCATAACGTAATACTTTACATTTGGTTTGTAATAATTAACTAAACTTATAATATATTAACATTTGTTGCAGGTTGCCAATGGGATCATGATAACTAGACAAGAATTGGGCTCAGATATCACGCCAAAAAAGCTAATAATAGCCCAGAAGAATATGCTTATTAGAGCAAACAAGGTAGGTAAAAAAAATTTTAAATGTTTTATCGTAAAAAAAACTACTCTTCTTTCAGAGAGGTAACTCTCTCTGAAATAAAATTCACAAACGTCTCATGTCACCCTAACTAAGCGAAACAAAGTTTGATATTATAGTTTTCGTGAGTGTTTTTCAAAAATGTTTTAGGCCAACGTACCAGCGAGCGTGTGCGCAGCCCTTCTCAGCAGTATGCGATTTCAAAAGATACCGCTAAGAGCTGAGCTGCTCGACGTCGCCAATTGCATCTTGGACGGCGCTGATAGCCTGGTACTATCCGCAGAGACCGCTGTGGGAATGTACCCAGTGGAAACTGTGGCTTGCTTGGCTAGCTGTTGCAAAGAAGCAGAGTCGTGTGTGTGGTCTAAGAAAATATTTTACGATCTCGTTGATAAGGTATAAAATAAGTTAATTGAACCAAATATGTCAATAAATTAAAAGTATTTTTTTAATACGGTTAAAAGTTACACAAGCTGTGATTACAATATGACGATGATTCACGAATCACGTGGAACTAGAATCCTCTCGTTACATTTAGTACCATTTTATTTTGACTTTTAGTCGCTCTCTTAACTTTCCTTCTATTCCAACAGACTCCAATACCATGCGATCAAGCAACAGGTGCATGTATAGCCGCAGTGCTTGCTGTCCAACGTTCCTTAGCCGCCGCCATCATTGTCGTGACCACAACTGGAAAGTCTGCTCAGATCGTCTCAAAGTTCAAGCCTCGCTGTCCCATCTTGGCGGTAACGAGATACGCTCCAATCGCCAGGCGACTACATATGTTTCGAGGGATTATACCTGTTATTTATGAAGGTAAACCTATATTTTTTACACTTTCTTTATTGAAAATTTAATCGGCACTGACATACAGACAAACATCGGAGTCTCACAATAAGGAGAATTTGGTACGAAAGTACCTAAAAATGATATTGCTACCCAAGTTACGCCTTGCTTGACTAGATCCTAGAGCATGGATCTTTGTTTATTTTATAAAAAATAAGTTATCTTTACATGACTCTAATGTAAGTCGGTAATGCTCATGAAATTAGTAGGAAGGTATGCTATTCACCATAGATTTTTGTTAATTCAAATGGTTTATACTTATTCGTAATACTAAGGCTTATCTACTTTATAAGAAGTAGAAGATTGATTTCAATTTTAACCTATTGATTCAATTTTTAACTTATTCAATATAAAAATTTAAAGAAGATTGAATAAGTTAAGAAATCAATAGGTTATTATTATTAATAGATTTCTAACTTATTCAATTTCTAGAATCCCCAGACGCGGATTGGCAGTATGACCTCGAGAAGCGCGTCAACTCTTGTTCCAAATGGGCTATGGAACGCGGGTTTGTTCGTGTTGGAGACCCCATCGCCATCGTCTCGGGCTGGAAGCAGGGCTCAGGATTCACTAACACAATGAGGATTGTGTACACAGCCGCTGACTCTACCGTATCGTGAAGTTCCTTGAGTTTCTTTAAGATTTTATTACGTGTTAACTTTATTTTATGTACTTATTAATTTATGGTATTTTTTTAAACTCAACTTTTATCTTAAAACCTGTGTTTGCGAACATCAAATAGACAGCATTTAAATATTTTCGGGCTTAGTTTAATTTTTAGACTTTTTATTCGTATAACCAGCGTCAAATTTTATCAAAAGCTGAGCCAGATCTCGATTCAACTACGAAACAGAGACTGAAACGCCGGACGTGACATTTTTATTACACGGAACAGGAGTCTGAATGCAATTCATTTTATCCTCGACATTTACAAGCCCAATTTCGCAGTCCCAGCACTTGTTGTATTTGCCCAATTTCCTCAACTCATAAAACATGCAAACGAGACGAGCTGTTTCGCGTAAAAATCCAATTCTCTATTATTCCACTGCAGTTGCTTTATGCTAATACAGTCTCCGTTTCGGCTAAATCTACACTTTTAACTTTTAGTGCAAGTCTGGCGTAATGGTTAGTGCCGGACGGGAAAGCACCTATCTAGAATTTTAAATTCTACGTGGCTCTTTGAGGGGATCTATAGACTCTACAGGGTGTAATCGGAGATATAAGTCGTTGCTTGATTGTTAGAAAACAACAATACCTACCAATTTAGTATTACACCTTACCAGCTCTCTAGGAATCAACTTTTTTACAGAAAAAGATTATGCTTGACTCATGACTTCATAGCTACCTAACACAGAGCCTTTATTTGTAATTTCAAGCGTAGTGCCATAATTAAATCGCTAAAAGTATAAATATTGAAGTTGGCCAAGCGCCGCTCATGCATTTTTTTCTTTACATGCTGTATAAAGCCTCAAAGAGCTGCAAGTTACATTCTGACTCTATAGGGTGACGGAATGACGACGCTGATCGGCATCAAAGGGTAGCTCTGGTAGCTGGTCGGTGGGCAATTTAGTGAGCTCTCAGAGGTGCCTCAATTGAATTTATGTGACCTCGCCTTCACACTGTCCTACTCACGGGTTTGAAGGTTACCTACGAAATCTAACAAACCGATTGTACGTGTGTTTTATGAGTTTTATTTACACTCATATTTTTTTGTCATACCTATTTTATGCCGGTTTGCAGTCTTAATTTTTTCGTTATTTTTCTTTTTTTGTTCGTCAAGTTTGCGGTGTCTTTGGCTCATTACTAATAACGGTGACATAGCTATCCATGCTAGCATATATGAACGTAATTTTTTAAGTCGTGTGTTAAATAAAATAAAAATAAATTTCGTCCTGACAGCGTGCCTTACGTGTTTTAACGTGTGATCAGGTCATGTTTAGTCTATTATCAAAAACGAAAGTTAAATAGAGCATTTTAATTTTTTTTTCTTTTTTAATCGACTTCCAAAAAGGAGGAGAATCTCAATTCGACTGTATGTCCAAAAAAATAAATTGTATGTACGAGTATGTTACGCAATTACTCCACTAATTGTGAATCGATTTTTTTTGATTCTTTTTTTGTTTGGCAGATCATACTTTAGAGGTAGTTCCATTTAAATTTTATCAAAATCGTCTAAGCTGTTTTTAAAATATCAAGAAAAGTCTAAAAATTGTTTACATGGATGACGGAAAGTCGGTTTTTTAAGCTCTGCTTTTTATATGATCTTATTAGTCATGCACTCTTGGCAGAGTGGTCGTGGTTGTGCGAATGGTACAAGGCTCCTCGCTGTCTTCGTCCCTCCCCAGGGCTGCCGCTCTTCTGGCAATGCCTCTACATATCCGGCTGTTGGCTGCATTGCGAGCACACTGCACCATGGTGATCTGCCAATAGTATTTCTTAGCATTATTCAAGGTTTGAGGTTTAAAGACATTTATTCTCAATAAAGACATTACATATCACTCACTTGAGAACAATACTAAACATCAACAAAATTACAATGTCGTCGTATCTAGCAAGGCTACCAACCCTCTCAACGTATTCATTTGCTTAGAGACTGTGATCGGCTATCAGGTATTGAGCAAGTTGTTTTTATTATTCTTTCCGACCTTTTGCCAATCATACCTCATGAAAGTATGAAGCTGTGCAAGTTATCCAATCGGATTACCTGTATGTAGTAGATTAGAGATATCTGATAGCCAATATACCCGTCCAGTGGTCCACGTACCCAGCATCTAACTGTAGAGCACTTTCTACTATCCCACCAATAGACGTTTTACAGCCGTGCTTGTGAATTCCCTTTACTGTTATGTTTTTACTCATTCGCAGTAAACAAACAGCGTTAATACAGGTTTAACTAGATAAGTTTATTCTATTTCTATGGTTCTAACAGCGGTAGCAGTTGCAGAATTAAATTTCAGAACATACTGTTGTAGATTGGTTTTAGACGGTTGGTTGGTTCAAATGTTACGTGATCGCTAAGTATTAATACAAGTATCCAGATGATTTTTTATTTATTATAACTCTTAAGAATAGTTCTGATGATGGCAAAATTTAAAATTATACTTGTAATGTCACATATGCATTTTTAAAATAATATAAAACTCTCTCTTTCTCTCTCTCCGTTAGCTCTGTCGAAACAAAAGATCTCAAGTACCTACCTACCGCTGACATATTTATGTTTTCAACTTGAAAAATAAAGGCAAACACAAAAAATAAAAAATTATCATTTACAATGACAATAAAATGTAATACTGTACATATTAGACAAATAAAACTCGTACAATATTACTCTTTCAGAGTACGCATACGTAATTTTCCATCTAATTAAGCCACCATTACATTTACAGATAGATACAAAGACTTGTTTTGGTCCCAACTCGTGCAATTATTGTTGGAAGCGGTAAAACGTCCTGATTATAACCTTACAAAGGCTAAACTTTAAGTTCATTTCGTGAACCGTTGCCGGTAGCGTACCTGGATGAAACTTTTAACAAAGGTCAGTGAGCATAAAGAGCATATTGTCTGTAACGGATACAATTATCGTGAGTGGTGACCGAGCGGTCGCTTTGTCAAAGTAGAGAACAAGCCAATTTGCGCAGAGCTATCGTGAATCCAATTTAACGTTAGCTCCTTTAGAATTTACCGAAGCGTTTAAATGTGTCATCGAGAAGTGAGACTCAGTACTAGGGTCGGCACAGATAGGTCACCGGCGTTAACTGTTGAACAGCACGAACAGCAATTTCAAATGCTCTTTTTGCATTTGACCACGCCTCTCATACAAAATCCGGTCAAATCTGCTGGATAACCAGCATATAAATGGACATCACCGGTGCGTGACCCATCTGCGCCGAGCCTTATTGTCGTCAACATTTCGCCCCAAAAAATTATTTGAAAATTGAATTTAAATAAAAAAAATCTAATTATAAAATGACATCTTAGACCACAACGTGAGTTGTTGGTCAAACACCGACCTATTTTACATTAAAAAAAAGACTGAATAATAAAATGAGTATATGACTAATAGTGAAAAGGATAATGAAAAGTACGACCGTGGCCCTGAAACTAAATACACAATTACTTACAAGAAGCAAAAACCCAGTCCTTGTTAGTTGCGTATTTTATTTCGGAAAGTGTTTCCAAAATCTTATTTTCGTGTCAAATTGCTCACGACTTAGAAATTTCCCGCACCTCTGTGTGCCGTACCCGAGAGCGTAAACGAGGTTACTCATAAAGAAATAACTGGCAAACAAAAAGAAAAAGTAAAATACGAAATAAAAATTCCGGTAATAAAGGTGGGGAATGGCACTTTTGGAGGCATCAAGTCGAGATGGGCGTCTAAATTGTAATGTTTACAAGTTAAATTAGATGAGGGCGGTAGAACTTATTCATAATGGTCGGGCGCTCACCTTTTTGCGGCGTCCATGGCCGTTAGATTACGCACAATTTGTTCTGCGGGTGTTCTCGTGGGTTTCCATTACGAGGCTTGCTTGGTTTAGCTTCGAATCGGTTTGGAACACGTGGTAAAGTGACATGAGCTACAAAAACTTAGGGTGTGATTTCTATATACTTTTTGTAAACTATTTCTGAAGGGAGGGTATTCAAAACATTCTTAATGTAAATGTAAACCACTAATACTTCTAATAATCCAAACCATGTACAATATGTGGATAATTTCAGTATGAACCGAATGGACACCAAGATCAATACGACAGAAAGACGCCAAGGAAAAAACAATACGAGATCCGTCTTCCGTGCTCCAGGGAAAAGTGCCGGTTTAGCGGGGTGGGCGACTCAGGAGCTACTCCACTGACATTCCTTTGACAGTTCGCTCGCAAAACGTCACACAGCAGAGCATAGACTGCATTTGTTTTATGTGTTGCTAACATTATTATTTAATTATGTACGTACCTCAGCAACATTCTCCTCAATGTCGTCGGTCAGGGACTATACCTAATGGACCGTCATTAACGAAGAATTGTTTTTTAAAGCAATGGGTACTCTCTAATCATTCTAATATTATTTAAAATTGTAATGGGTACAACCTAATCATTATTATATGTTCAGCTGTTATAAATTCAAATAGGAACAAATATTCAGTGTTATTAAAAGAAATAACAGTGAAGATGATACCGATGATGTGTGATGTGTAAATCTAAAACACCATAATATTTTTGCACAGATTTACGCAGATTTTTGCTGTGTCTAAAACATAGAAAATAAGATTCTGAAAACAAAAACAAAGCAATTACGAGTAGCTATGGAATAGATTTACTTAACACCAATTGATGTGTCTACTAAATTAATAACTGATCCTGGGATCATTAACAACATTTAGCTGCGTAAATTTGTAAGTTGATAGTGTTTACAATTTATCCGCAAGAATTTCCCTCAGAGGAATACGAAATTATCGTACATTGTCTTAGGGTTGCCTAAATCCTTTCTCGAGAGTAATGGTAACCTCTAGATACTTTACGGGCTTGCTAAACGAGCAAATATTTCTTGGGCTTGCAGAAACGCGTACTTACAGCCAAACCCCTTCTAAACCAAATTATGTTCAAGCTTGGTTTTGGTATGTAGTGAAAGTCTGATATTGTCCTAAATAATCACACTAAAAGTATAAATTTGGATATGGATGGATGTTTATATGTTTGTTAATCTCGCCAGCTGAACGGATCTGGATGACATTTGGCACCGAGATCATAGTCTGGACTAGCACATAAGCTACAACTAAACTGTGTTAATATTTACTAAATAATTCATAAAGTCATCAATAAATTTAACAGCTTAAATAACTTATTTTAAATAACACTTGCCAAATTGTGTGAAAATTAAGTACTAAGCTTGGCTCATACATTAATCTAACGCTTATCTTAGAGTTTAGTACGGTCGGTTAAACAGTACATGGCATATAACTGACTTCACCAAGCAATGTCGAGTTCCAAGTCACAGCATAGTCGAGCAGCAACATAAGAATGTATATTGTAGCCTATACTAAAGCCACAGTCAGATTTATCTTACGAATTTTGGTATGGAGTAGGTTTTTAAGTGCCAGTCGCACCACTTTTAGGTCAATAATTATACGACGAAAATAACAGTTCAATGGGTATTCTGGTATACTCGTAACGATAAATTTACTATTGATATTTTGTACCTAAACAAAATTGCATTATGTCCATTGTGTCCAAAGGAAGTAGGTAAGTACTACAGAATACTACAGAATGATCCTTATGTTGTTGTTTTAAGTGCCTTTAATAGATATTGTATTGGTCAGTCAGTAACGAAAGTATTCTCTCCATTTAACTTCTGAATACTTAACATATACTTACAGTAGCAGTTGGTAATTGCGAATCCTATCCTACTAATATTATAAAGGCGAAAGTTTGTAAGAATGGATGTATGGATGTTTGTTACTCTTTCACGCAAGAACGGCTGAACAGATCTGGATAAAATTTGGCACAGAGATAGATTACAGTCTAGAATAGCATATAGGATACTTTTTAACCGCGGGTGAAACCGCGGGGCGCAGCTAGTATATTATATTTTATTTAAAATTCAGTTTGCGTGCGTTTATTTCCCGTTAAATATGTGTATGAATAAGGAAAATAACGGTCAGTCAAAATGTACGTCAGAGGAATGACGATGAATGTTAATGGATCGGCTGAACGGAAATATCCTGTTCCGGGGTGTTCGTACGATTTATGCTTTAGAAGGTTATTTATGCACTATGCGCGCTGGCAAGCAGAATTCAGAGCAAATACGTAACCAAGTTTGAAAAAAAAACGTATTTACACTTACCATATTTATTTATTGAACTGGGAAATTGGTTCGATCATTTTTCTATGGAAAGTGGCTGGCTGGCTGCTGCCAGCTTATTTTTATTTTAATTTATTAAAATATTATTAAAATTTAAATTTTATTAAAATATTAAAAAAGTAGTAAGTACCTACATATGGCGATCTTTACCTCCAAATATATCGAGACCATGAGAATATCATATGCTTTAATTTTTTCATTTGTTTAAGTGTTCCCCACCCATATTTTATCATAATACTTTCATCGTGCGCGGAAACAAAAAACAAGATGACAACAAAAAAAAAGAAGGTGGCGGCGGGTGGATATGCCAGAAAGATTCTAAGCCGTATAAAACAGTCAAAGTCAAAAGTCAAAATGTTTTTATTCAATTTAGGTATCAAAGATACACTTATGAACGGCAATTTTTTTTTTTTAAATGGACTCGTATGCCTTGTTCGGATAAAGAGCCTCTACTCAGAAGAACAGATAAGGAACTGAGGGGCATTATTTTTTTAAAGAATAAATAAATTACAGTCTCACAAATTTTGGCTTACGACTACGTAATATCAATAAATACTAGTGGCTACTTGGCGGAAGATAAATATACTTATAAAAAATAAATATACTTACTTACCACAAAGACTGATCATGGCTGAAGAAAATTATACATAACCCCTCTTTCTGAGCAGTGGGTAAAGAGGTGTAAACGTTTACTACCTATATACTACACCTATTTTGCAGTTTTGGCAGACCAAAGTTGTTTGAATACCAGGTGTAGAGTAAAGCCCTTACAACTTAGTAATAACCTTTAGATAATTGGAATAGTTACCTCTACGTTTTGAAATAATAACCATGATGAACGTTAGTGCTGGATTCATCGCCCTTATTTCGAATATTAATAAGATCCATTTTTAATATTTTTTATAATATTTTAAAGGGGTTTTGTAAACAATAATCTCTCAAACATTTCAGCTCTGTGTATCCGGTCATATTAAATATCCCGTAACTTTTGGTATCTGTGGGCGAAAAATAAATGAATAATTAAAATTTTATCCACGTCTCGTCGTATCATAAAACTGTAAAGCGCCCTTTATAATTCATGAGATCGTAAAGAAAGGCTAGGTAAAAAGCGCTTATACAGTAGGTACCTACAAGCATTAGCGATTATAAAATCATCCTTCCTTACAGATAATAAAATAATAAAGTTGGTCTGGCTGTAGACATCCTATTTTAAATTTTATGTTGGTAAGTTTTTTCCTCCGTCTAGCGTATCCCGGCTTAGGAAAATATTCGCATTTCTGCTTTTTCCATCCGTTTGGCACGGTTGTTTGCATATACTCGTATCATGGTGTGTTGGTTGAGCATAGTGACTCATGTCATCCCTTATCAAGCCATTGCCGTTTTAGCTGGTCATGAGGTCTTACTCCAGGATACTCATGGTCAACCTCATAGATCTAGGTTAAAAAAATTGTAGCTCTATAATATTATATGTATACAAGTAGATATTTCTGTACCTCAGTGGTATACAACATTATGTGCCAAAACAAAAACTTTACAGGATAATCAAAATAGTGCGGAGTAAAATTTGGAATGAAATTTTTAGGTAGTTAATTCAAAGCTATTGGAATAAACTTTACTGCATATTTCATGATTAATAGAGTGAATTATTATGAATTACACACGAGCACGATAAATACATTTATTATTTGATTTGATGGACTTGAGACCTTTTACTTCTTAAACATTTTTTTTGCCTCAATGATATAGAACAGTATGAGCCAAACGTACACGTTTTTAGAAGGAGTAAAAATGTAGATTGAAAAAAAAATCAATGCAATAAGAGGGGGTTCTAGCATAAACAGGTGTCGTTATTAAAATTTACATACATACATCATTAAGAAAAAAATTAAGAATTTGAAAAATATTTTATTTTCAGTCACTGGTAAAACAATACTTAATTCAGTCGCAGTCCTCGGGCAAATCCGGAACATCAGCACATGGAAGATTCTTGTAGTAATGTCATGAGGGGTTCCGCAGGCCTCGGTCTTGGGGCCAGCCCTGTGGAATCTCGGTTATGACTGGGTACTCCGAGGTGGCAACTTGAGCGGGGTCGAAGTGGTATACTATGCGGATGACACCCTGGTTTTGGCTTGTGGCCAGAACTATAGGGAGTCATCGATACTAGCAACCGCCGGCACGGCTCAGGTGAGTGAGTCATATTCAGCGTCTGGGGCTAAAGGTGGCCCTTAACAAGTCCGAGACCGTATGCTTTCACGGGCCTCGGAAAGCGCCCCCTGCTGGAGCAGAACTAGTTGTGAGCGGTGTTCCAATCGGGTCGACGATGAAGTACCTAGGACTCGTCGTTGACAGCCGATGGAACTTCCAGGAGCACTTTAAACAACTTGTTCCTAGGCTCACGAGAGCTGCATCGGCGCTAGGACGTTTACTTCCAAACATGGGAGGGCCAAACGTCGCTTGTCGCCGCCTCTACGATCGATGGCACTGTATGGGGCCCCAATATGGGCGGATGCTCTGAGTGCTCATACCGTAAAGCTCCTGCGGAGACCGCAGCGGTTTATGGCACTCAGAGTGACCCGAGCATATCGCACGGTATTATACGAGGTGGCTTGCGTTTTGGCTGGTACCCCACCGTGGGACCTGGATGCACAAATGCTGGCTCACTTTTATCGCCAATTGTCGGACGATCCAGGGGAGATTTTCCTCCCCCTGAGGTGATAGCACGTTGGTGGAGGCTGGGTCAGCAAGGCATTATGAACAGGTGGCGTCGTAGGCTGGACAAGCCAAGCGCTGGTCACCTGACTGTGGAGGCTGTCCGATCCGTTCTAAAAGAATGGGTTGAACGTAAGCATGGGGTCCTCTCTTTCAGGCTCGTTCAAATCCTGACATGTCCTGACATGGTCATGGCTGTTTTGGCCGATACCTGTTTAGGATAGTCGGAAGAGAGCCTACGCCGGTATGTCACCAGTGTGATGGCGCCGAAGACACGCACACGCTGGAGGCATGGGTGATGTGGGACAGCCAGCGCTTCCAATTAGTGGCGGAAATTGGAGCCGACGTATCACTGGCCGTAGTTTTGGCTATGACCAACAGTGAGTCGGACTGGAATGCCGTTCGGGACTTCTGCGAAGACGTCGTAGAACGCAAGGAAGTGGCGGAGCGCATTAGGGAGACTGACACGTCAAGCCACCCTATGCGCAAAAGAAGAGGCGGACGCAGGCGATTGGCGCATGAGCGCCGAATGCCTCCGTAATGGGGAACTCTGGGTGGCAGGCTCGGGGGGGCCCGTCGCTTGATTAGAGAATTGCCCCGAGGTGCACGATGTGTGTGAGGTGTTTCCACACATTGTTATGAAGGGCGAATGGAGCAAAAGCTCCCCGAGAAGGGGTCTTCGGAGACCAGCGCTGCTGGGGCTGCGGAAGAATTCGGGAGCGCACCCGCGGCCCTGAGTAATGGCGCAAAGGAGGAACACCCCCAGGGTATTTAGTGGGTATGCCGCCACTAGGGCGGAGACTCCCACATCACCACACTGCTCCCCCCGGGGCAGGGTGGTACCTATAAAAGGTTTTCCCTGGGACACAAAAAAAGAAAAGGTTAGGTTAGGCTAGGTGTTTTGTATATAGCAACAATCGTCAAGCCATGTCGGAAGCCTTCGAGCGGCCTAGAAACTCTGACACCAGGGCTAGCCACTCGGCCTATACAAACTTACTTGCTTGTTTTTGCCAAATTTTTAAATTTCATCAAAGTTCCTACTTTATTTTTGTCATTGAATAAAGTACCTTAATGCACAGATATAAAGATCAATGCCATAAGAAATGGACAGGAGATACTATTATTTACCTCTCAGTTAGTTTTCTCTATGATATTTCGTTAAAAAGTCAATTTAATAGTACTTACCATGTTCAACAGTAGTGTCATATTATTCTCCGGTATTTACTAAATTACACAGTATTTTCCACGAGAAAACATGAGATTTTTACAATTTTAGGCAAAATTTTAAAACCAAACGCACAGTCGCAGCGACGCCGCAGGCACTGACTGTCACTCACGTCACTCGCGTTGCATTTCGTTCAGAGGTAAAGAACATTATGTCCATCAGTCCATCCAATGAACAACATTAAGTTCGCGCTGTGTTTAGAGGTAAATAATCTTAACATCATTTGAGGTCCTGTACCTTGTAATGATATGAGGATTTAATGTCATATACCATTGGGTATTTGTTTTCACAGGCGCTGTAGGACTTAATGCTTTATACCACTGTATAGAGCCGATTCTTGCGACTCTAAAAGTGCATTATAAGTAATTTCAAAGAAACTGGAGTTACTATTGTTTACCTCTAAGGTACAGATTTGAACGAGCCGATGCTAAAAAATAAGAAAACAAAATACTTAAGTAAATTTTTCAAGTGCTCTTCAAGGTTATTTTTCAAGATCTTTTTTAATGATCAAAGCTGTTTATAAAAATAGGTGATAAGGCCTATAAATATACCTACTCATGGTAGGTATAATAATATACTACGCCAGGTATAGCATTTCGGTCACGTGGGCAACACATAGTGACGTCAATCGGTGCTTAAGCAAGACCGACCTATGTCATTTACAAATACAGTGGACCCCCGATAATCCGGCCCCTGTCTAATCCGGCGCCCCCTGTAATCCGACATGACTTAGAATTACATGTATGTTTGACAATCTTTGCTAATACATATAGATCACGCAGGTTTGAACAGGTCACAACTCGTACGCGCCACCGCTATTGTGCTCGACGCGTATGCATTGTTTTACTTAGTTTGAATTTGACTACTAGTGATAGCGGTACGGCCTAGCGTGCGTTCATTGTTTACTATTTATTCATTGTGTATTAGGTATAGTACCTAGTAATGTCGTCACAAACCCAGAAGCGAAAGCACAAAACGTTGATTAGATATGTAATTTGTCGGATTACCAGGTACTCTTTCGTAAAAAAATCCGGACTATAGGGGTCTTAGGCAGTGCTCTATAATCCGACAAATTCGATAGTCCGACACTGCCCTGCATAATGTTTGCCGGATTACCGGGGGTCCACTGTAGTTCGAAAGAGACGATGACGAGTGGCGATTTGTTTGTCCCGGAATGCTAGACCTTGTTTTTTTAATCATATTACATGATACGTGATAATAATATCATGTACCTACTTACATATATTTCGTGATAATTTATTGTTCTTGTCAGATATGACTGTTCGGTATTGTTAGCCTAATAGCCTTATTTTGTATTTATGAGTGGTAACATTAATAATGGCAACATCGAAGAGATGTCATCGTTACAATATTGTAAACCGATGACCAATGTCCAAGGCAAATACGTCAGTCACGCGAAGCCAAAATAAAAAGAAAAAAAAAAGATAACCAGATAACCAGAACTGACTGCCTCGGTGGCTCAGTTAGTAGTGAACCTGCCGTCTGAGCTTGGGGGCGTGGGTTCGATTCCCACCTAGGGCAAACATTTATGTGATGAACATATGTGTTTGTTCTATGTCTGGGTGTTAATATGTATTTATATATGTATTTAAAAACATCTAAGTATGTATATCAGTCTCTGGCAGCCATAGTACAAGCTTTGCTTAGTTTTATTATTGTCCCGAATTTATTATTATTATTATTATTAAGAACGAATAACAACATTGCAGTATTGTTGTGGTGTGATTAAAGAATCCTTGTAAATCACAGTAATCCTTGTTTTACTTCTGGGCCTTGATCCTTCAGCATGACTGGACCTTATTTTTCATAGCTACACTTACAGATACAAAAACATTTCTTACATAGTATTACACCTAAAAGTGTGAATTCCACGCGTCAGGTATTTACAGTCCACTCCTCCCTCTTCAACGCGTCATTCCAGCCAAGTCAGGTGCCAAGGTTGTTCAGCAAAGCAAAAGGACAAAAGAGGGTATAATAAGGGGCACTAGAGGGCCGCGTACAGAGGGATTGTGCCCTATCTCGAGCCTTCGAGGGCCGAGACGAGACGAGTTTGGGATAGCTTATTGAGACTCGACACGACCGCTTTGTGGAGTGGTAGAGATCTTGCTTTATTAGATTATAATATTTGCGAGAAGCTTTATCGGTTGTTCGGAATTTGATACCCACCTCGTACCTACTTATAAGGGTTACGAGGGCTTTGTGAAAGATTTGCGATAGTTCGAAGTGTTGTGTAATTATTTTTATTAATTACACAATACATGTTCAACGAAAGTGACGGGTAGATCATTTTTGTACCTAAGTACTAATGTTTTACTTGTTTACAATAACAACTTATAAATATACTTTTTATAATATAAATATAGTTGTTACAAAAGTATATACTTATACATATACTTTTGTAACAACTTATAAATTTTTATTAGGTTAAACTGAACTCAGATAACATGAACATAGATACCAGCAATACATGATTACATATTTTCTTGTTTTCTTTTTAATATTAAATTCTAAATAGGATTAATTGTTAAAGTAGGTTACCATTCACCATGGTTACCACTTGCCTAACATCCTTCTCGTACATACTGCACGTCAACGCCGCGTCATGCAGGATGGTGAATGTATTTGCATCCTGCATAGTGTTCGGCAACGACGCGTCCATTCAGCTAGGCAGGATGGTGTGTGACCTACATCCTGCTTCGCCGTCCTGCAAGCAGTATTGCAAAGCAGGATGGTGAATGGTCCCTTTAAGAGACAATTTTATTTACCTGTGTTTTCATTGCATGCTAAAATTAGATTGCGGTTGTCTCGACTCATAGGTAGGTATTGAATTATTTTATTTACTCTTGCAGTTATACTCAGGTACTCGTAAACCGTTAAATGTAATATTTATCAACCCTTGCCCTATTCTCTCCAATAACTTTATTTTGTCTAGACACATTGCTGATATTTCGTAGAAAGGTAAATAAATTGTAACTTGATAAACCGTAGGTAAGGGACCGGTGCTGTTTAATGACAATTAACAATTATATTTAACTAGCTGCACCCCGAGGTTTCACCCGCGAACTTACAGAAAATTTTAGTTTTTTCTGAATGAAAGGTACCTTATGTCCTTTCTATGCATGTAGGTAAGACATAAAAAAATATGATGGTCGGCTAAGTAGTTAAGGCGTTAAAGCGTAACAAAAAAAACACTTACGCATTTGTAATATTAATGATATACATTTAAGTATTGAAATAATGATTTTAAACATTAATAAAATAATAATAGTAATATTGTTATAAAAACAATAATGACTAAAAAATACCAATTATAATTAATATTAATTGTTTATTTTCTATTGGTCCAGTTTATTTTCTACGCAACATCGTACCTACCGTATGATAGAATCTGGAGGGCTCTTTCTTACATACAATGCAAAACTTTAAAACAAAACAACGTCAAGAGCCAAGTAAATGAAAGAAAATCTCCCTAAGACTATTCCCCACTAATGACCTCATCTACTTTAACTTCTGTCCCTCCAAAAGACCACCGACACAAAAAATACACAATTAGTGTCCTACAAAACGTGCTCACTAATTAACTTGATCAAGTTTCTTTATTTTAGAGCTCCTTTGCATTTGAATTCCTTTTCTACTGGGTTTCTACCCGGTTTATACGCCGTTCAAACGGTGACATGAACGCAAATAAGTTCGCTAACGAACCGTTGTTTTATACCTAGCTGAAAATAAAATGATAGATTAAATAGTTGGAAACCTATATACATATTCATAAAACTTTTATAAGTCAACATTTCAGACAAGTCGGTTTTTCAGACTAAATATACCTAACATTTAAGTTGTAAATATTTGATATTAAAACTTGAAACTTGAAAGAAATAGGCAATTATTATAACTATTAGTTAACCTTACTGAAACTTACAAATTAAAAACTAGCGTACAAATGAGTAATAGTAAACATAAGTTTCTACGAATGGGGAGACGAGACTAGACTTTAAAATTGTCTGAAAATGTATATCTAACAAAATAGAAACCCATGTGCTGCTGCAACAATTCTAGCAATTCCAGCACCGGATTGGAAAACTGGGCTATTGTCACAGACTACGAAAGGAAAGATTTGAAAGAAAACCCTTATAAGTAAATGCGGTACTATAATCGGTATTATTCCACAAATCACGGGTAAAAATGCGTTTTTATACTACCTATTGCCTTGAAGAGAGGTTCTTTTTAGGGTGTTTTTCCACATGTTATTTATCAATTACTGAAATGACCGTCCGATTTCCAGAAATGGACAGCTCGCCCATGATGCCAGATATAGCGTTCAGCGACACGTAGTGACATCAATCGATGCTTAAGCAAGACCGAATTAAGTCATTTACAACAAGTTCGAAAGAGACGGATGACGATGACGTCATTACGTTTTAGCCTAATGCTAGACCTTGTCGTTTTGGATCATGATCGAACGTTTCTGCATAAAGCGGTTGGTCTGTGCTTTTGTTTCTGGGTCAAATGGCCAGTTCTGTACTGCTCGTATTGTGGACAAATCGGAATGATTCAATCCCCTGCTCGATAACAGGAAATCTCGCATGTGGGGATAATATCGTTCGATATTGATCGCGACTATGGACTGGATTGCAAACTTTTTAACAAGTTTTATTGTTTTAGAAAGTACATTGTTTTCTTTTAAAACTCACTGCTCTACAAAATCTTTGGGAAGAGACATGACGTGCATAGTTTTTGAGAGTGCACAGTTTTTCTGCTTCCTTCTACTGGGTAATCTTTTTATGATTGTAAAGGATTCACCTTAATTTTCTACCTACATTTTAACCCTACAAGGTAAATATCATTAAACGTCGAAAATCTACTTTCTTTTAAATTGTTATTTATTTATTTACTCAAAACTGCCCAAGGCGCTGTGTTATAGTGCTTATAAATTAAAATTTTCGTTTTAGTGATATTTTAACTAAAGGTAAATATTATAATTAAAAAGTATTATAATTATATTATATCACAGACATATTTTAAGAATACATTTTAAATACTCGTAACTTGGTACTGCTGTGAATATTAGTTGCCCCGCTATGTCTAATATCAAAACCGTCTGCAAACCTCAGGCAGATCTCATCTGTGAAAATTTCTGGAATTTTGGGCTTCATAGGTATTTCAAATTGAAAGGCATTTCGTCCTTTTGTCTCTTTGCAGGCAGATAGCTTCAACAGATGCCTACAAAATAGGTAAGTAATTCCCAGTGAAATACAAATCTTAGGTAGGTACCTTGCAGATAAAACTAATGATAAAGATAAGTACATTTATTTGCTTTAAACACGCAGATACCTATTGATATTTTTACAACAAAATTAGCACGTTCTCAAACATTTAAAATACAATGATGATAATACTAAGCCAAAAGAAGCTCATTATGAAATACAACCTTAAAATCACTAAATAAAGTCAGTTTTCTACGTTACAACCTTTTTAGTAGTTCAGAATTGGTCCGTTAATAAATCTTGTTAGTTAATATGAGTAGATAACTACTTAAGCTATGAGTACTTAGTATATGTCTATCGCTATGAATACTTATGTCATTTATCAAAGTCCTTAAGTATAATAAAATAAAATAATTAAATTAAATAAATAAATAAGTTAGGTATCATTTCTTGAATCTCTGCAAACTTATGGCCACTTGAACTAAATAGAATTTCCTAAGTCCTTGCTTAACTAGTTTAATCTTCTCTCCTGCTGCTTACTTCTTTTTACACGACCCTCTCAAATCAATCTAGAGAATAAGATGGCGCACGGCGTATGATCTAAGTGAAGCCAAAAACCATACAAAAACTATGCTACTGTCGTATATGTACACATTGACGCAAAAAAACTACGCTACTCGCTTGGTCATTGTTACCTCGACATTATGTGCATTGGTTTAAGGTATAATTTCGTGTACATAAATATACATAGTGCATTATAAAAGTGTGGCCAGGACTACACATTGGGTTCTTTTTATAAACTGTGCAATTTTTTTACAAGTCAATTTTGAAAAAGCCGTAACATTAAACTCTTACAAATATGTGCAGTTTTAAAATATTAAATCTCCTTAGGTTGTATATTGGAACGGAAATGGCTAACGTAGAGTTTGGGAATTAATATTAGTTTTCGTGCAATTGTAAATGTTTTTCATGGCATGGCAACATTACCACGCACACACAATGAAAAAGAAGTGGCTTCAGCCAGATATAACGCAAATCCATCCATCAATTCCATCTTTTTCTCTAGATTGATCTGAGACGACCCTTCTTTTCTTATTAGCCATTTCCTAGGTGAATCTTAACTATGTGTGTCCTATAAGCTTTTTGCTAGAAGTCGTTCAGAACTACTAAGGCAATTCTTATATTTAGTGCACGTGGCTATTGGTACTTTGGCGATGCGTTCTCGTATAATTATGTTCATTTCATTCCGGTTCAGTAGATACTCGTAGGTTTTATATTTAGAAATTCATTGTATTCACCGACTGCGACTGACTTGTAATTTAAAAATACATGTAGACAGTCCTTATGCCGCAGGGAAAACGTTTTGGCTAAATTAAGATGGAAGAATGGTAGAGGATGTAGACGTATATGAATTGGAATGACGACGAGAAATTACCTACTGTGTTTGCATTTTTTATACCTACAGTTCAATCTTTATACGACCCACTAGCGGATTCAGGGGGGGAGAGGTTCAAGCCTCTTAGATCACTACTTTAGATACGTTGTGGGGGGGGGGGGGGAGGGAGCAAGTATCTAATTCACACTTTGTAATGTTTTTGTGTTTGCCTACATTGTTAAAGCTTAATTTTTATTTTTTGGAAAACCTTCTACATGTATAACCTCCAAGGTGGTATAAACAGGCTGGTTATGTGGACGTCTCCTAGTGGCGGCATATCCACTAAAAACTCTAGGGGTGCTCCACCTTTGCGCCATTGGTCGGAACTACGGGCACGCTGCTGCAAGGCAAGCTTACTTTTACCTAAGTCAAGCCAAACCAAAATCCTGGATCCGCCACTGCTCAGAGCTGAAGTACAGACGTGAAATAAATATTTTCGCAGCTATCTGAACCTGGTTATATTTTCATCCTTCATTTTGAATATCCACTTAAAGTTATAACGAAGCACCTAAAGATTCCATTTCTTTTTCACTTTTTATTTTGTAATCATCATAATAAATTCAAGTAGGTAAGCACTTACATTTTGTGAGAGTCTAAAATTATGTTTAAAATTTATAATGTAACAAATTAAGAAAATGAAAAAAAAGTTCTAAACTTAACTTGATGGTAAGTAATTGCTTTTTTATCTTTACCGATTTTCAATTTAGAATCTCTATTATTATAGAGATAGGCATGTTATTTTATACCATATAGCCTTTATCTG
Organism: Peribatodes rhomboidaria; assembly: GCA_911728515.1. NCBI lineage: Eukaryota > Metazoa > Arthropoda > Insecta > Lepidoptera > Geometridae > Peribatodes > Peribatodes rhomboidaria. The sequence continues at coordinate 9,160,785 of OU452175.1, read as the reverse complement.
CCCCGCTTCGGGGTCGGTGAAACTTTGCAATAAAACAATCTTCAACAATCTCGATTGTATCAGAACTGTCTAATACTTGAAAATTAATTAACCCTGGTTATTGGTTTTAATACGATCCAATGATTATTATTCAAGATGCGCTGCACAGAATACTCCTTAAACTCGCTGCTAGTGCCATTTCTGCACGGTCGAAGCCAAAACCGCCGCCGTGGTTTTTAAATTTAGAACATCTCAAAAAGGATAGTTACAAAATTTATAATGTTGTACAGAAAATGAATGAAGCCTCCTTAGTCTTACGATCTCGTTTGTCATACGTACACAAATATGTCCCTACGTAGATATTATTATCTTTCGATATAATTCTGTTTTGGCAGTATGCTGAAAGTCTTATCTACTTCGTTATCAACATCATTCGTAAAGGCTGAGGAATTGTTTTAGAGAGTTAAAGATTTTGCAAAGAAGATAAATAGAGATACTTAGATAATACAGCGAGAGAGATAAAGTTTTGTTAGAAGCTCTTAATTGGGTAAACAAGGGGCATTTACTCGTTTTATAGATTGTTTTCTTGTAAAGGGTACATTTTATGCTATACCTATGTAAGCTACCTAGAGTATATAGGTAAGCCTGTTGTGTCTGCAAAGTAACCTTCATAAAGAGTACTAGCTACCACAACACAGGGTATCCTACCGTGGTAGCTAGGGACTGTCAAGCTCTGTACAATTTTTTCGTGTCAAAAAAAAATCGTCATCTGTGGGATTTTCAAAAGTTGACTAAGTTGTTGGGTATGGATATGATGTAGGAATTTCCGTACGTCATTGCCTGCCAGTGTTGCCTTCGAGGTTTTTTTTTTAAATTAAAAGAAGCCTTTGTCTAAGGAATACGAACCGGCTGAATATTTTTCGCGACATTAGTAAGTCCATAAGCAGACATTTATAGTAATGAATGCCATTCATACCATTTCAAAGTATCATGTACACTTATTAGTGCCAGTAAGTATTATGGAGTGGCCCGTGTTTACCCACTAAAAGCACTTGTACAGTACGGACAGCATCTTAGAGTATGCACTATGCACCAAGTTTCATTAATAAAATTAAAAGTTAAGAGCGTTTCCGTCCAGTGGCCAAGATACCAACTCCCTACAATGTAAGCCATCCCAGCAAGAATACAGTTATGGAGCTATTTGTTGAACAGGGTAGCAATATACTGTGGACCGCAAATAAAGAGACTATGTATTATTAGTTATTTAGACTAGTATTTATAGCGCGCGGTACTCAAAGGTGTATGTGAAGCAGTGGTATTTATAAGGATGATGATGAAAAAAAAGACTCAGACTTCGTAAAACGTAGTCTAGCTTAAGTTTTTTGGGCTGTCGGGTAAAAATGGTTTGTTTATTATCGTGACGCAGCACTTGTGTATTCGTAAATATGACTTTAAATCTATCTAAGTATAAATCGGCGTATCTAGAAAATTACTTTCAAATAGTTATACCACTTTAAACTTTCAGCGCAAAATAAAATGTATAGTTACAGAAGGCCGGGTCCATGCAGTTCGCGATAAAAACAGAACGCGCACATAGACGCGTGCTTATGACCGTTTCGGCTCTAGTTCTTTAAATTATTCGCCCGGCTTGAGCTGAGATTTTCGTTCGCAAGCGCCTGTATGCACCTGTTATCGCTCATATACAAAGAGGAAATGTAGACCGTCTTCTACGTGGAACTATTTACTTTGTGCTTTTCACAGCATCGCATTTCACGCATCCTCACAACAATATCACGTACCTAGTTATAACAGACTTGGTTATGTTAAAGTTAGTAGTAGTTACAACGAAGCTCTAATCTCCCAGGAGATCGACACAAAATACACCCGAAGTTGCCTGCAGAGAATAACATAGTTATTGTAGTTTATACTCGTACGTACACTACAATACGAAAGAACTTGGAAAGAAGATGAAAGTAAGCAATGGTATATTTCACACGTAATACCTACTACCTACTTAGTTACTCAACACGTTATTTACCTTTCATTCGTTAAATTTAATACTTGATAATTTTACGAGTAAATTACATCGTGATCGATCTTGGTTGGTATAATCCTTTCATTAAAAAAAAAAAACATTTTTAAATCGGAGATTCTATCGGTTTATTTTCAAATAAATGACGGAGTTTTAAGGCAATAATATGATGTTTTTTTTAACGAGCGAGTTAAAAAATAAGGAGGTTCTAGCTGCACAATGTATTAAAGTCTTTACCTAGGTACTTTTAAAGTCGTTACCGCACATATGACGTAATGTTTTTGAAATTATTTACAGAGTTATTCTACATCAACTTGTTTCCCAATACCTACTCGTTTATAGCCTATCAGTATCCGTTGGTATACAATGTACTTGTATGTCCAACACAAGACACGTTTGGCAGCTACTGTTGGTGTTCCGATAGACTAACAAACTAGTTGTGTCTTTGGAGTTAGCACAACTTTTAATAGTGTTCGTGTCCCTTGGGCTGTGACGTGATGCAGGAGCACTGACAACAAGAAACTTAGCTATATAGCGGTTAACACCTAAATAGCGTCGATTCTGCTGTAAGTACCGGTTTTTCAAACTAAACTAAATTCTAAGCTTTATAGTTGTCGGTGTCCCTCTTTCACCACATATATTTTTTTTTAAGATAAGCGAACAATAAAATTGTAATGCTGTCTTTTAATCTATTAGAGTTCAGAAAGGGATCCAACGTGACAACGCGTTTGTTTTTTAACGCAATATTAAACTATGTAGCTTTTTATTAGCGTGGCACTCCATTTTAGTGTTCGTAGCCCTTAGCAGATAACGTAGCATGTTATTGCTACGCCCGGCTACGAAATAGCAAAAAAAGCTAAGTATGGCTTTTTTGCATGATCTTATAGTGACAAGATTAATTTTTAAAAAGAATATCAATAGAACAGGTAGGCCTGTTGGATTCAAGATTAAGTTTAAAACTGTCAAAACTAAAAAGCCTACTAATTTTATCTACCTACGAGTAAATACGTTAACGGCAAGATGTTTTTTTTTTTAATTGTTCTTTAATGAATATCTACCTATACCTAGACTAATAGCAAACCTTTGTTCTCTTTTTGAGTTGTCAAAAATTTAGCAATTTTATTTAATTTTATTTCAGACCAACCAGTGTACATAATTAACCTAACAGATAAGCTAACTTCATAGGATTTTCTGAAAATAAAACTAAACACAAAAGTAGCGTTCAGTAGTGTTTTTTCCACTTCCATCCGAGTGGCAGAGGCTCCATATATCGGATACGCCCCTGAGGATTCACATCCTTAAATTTCCGATGAAAACAAAGAATCCGCGAATATTCGCGGATATATAGGTTCGCGAGATCGGGCGAATGGAAATTTACATCCTAATTTCCCTGGTGTACCAGAGAGACTATTCGTCAGCGGTATCAAAAATCGAACATCAAACCGTGGCCGTTGGAATGTAAAAAGTAATTTCATTAGATAAATTCCAGTTTCTAAAAGAATAAGTAAGTATGTATGTAAGTACTTCCTATATAATACGTACCTACCTAAAATATCAAAAGGGTATCTTTGAAGTAAGTATTTAAATTAACATCGTTAAGAACAAACTTTGCACTTACATAGATTTCTTTACGAATTTGAACGTATTATAAGGGTTCGTGTTTTTAATTGTGTGTCTGTGAAGTCGGCTTACAGACGATAGATTAACGTGACAACGTCATAATAAAACATTGATGAAATCTTGTCCTCGGACGCATAGGCCAATCAAGTGGAAGAGAGATAGATGCGGAGCAAGTCGAACGCTCAAGCCGATCGTGCCTTTCGTAAGGTATCGTGCCGAGCGTAACGGGACAATGAGTCATCCTTTTTCGTGCATGCAGCAGGCGGCATTCATCGGTTTATTAGACGTTGACGAGCTGTCACATCAATAAAAAGCTAATTATTTAAATGTTATAAAGTTTAAGTAGGTAGATTAGTAGTGTATTCTTACGTAAAGACGTAGCAAACAAAAACCTAAATCTACAAATAAAGGTGCCTCGGCCTGTTTTACATTGGACTGCATGCAGACAATATTTTATCAACACGCTGGCTCCTACCTGCTCATAATTGTAATCATAGAGCTGTTAAAACCCACTAATTGCGAGTGACGAGACGACCTCAACTAAAGCCCGTGGATTGCCGTTACGTCTAGCCAACGTCGTCGGCAACGACCACTTCAGACGGGTATTTCGTCACCTGTTGAAAATAATTAGGCAAAAAATCCATACCAGCAAAACAAAACTCAGGTGCTGCATAGTGCTCTACAGCAAGCTTTCTGTGTTACCCACTTGAAAAATCGGGATAAAAAATTTGGTGGAAATTTTTCAACGCAAACTATTTGAATGAGTGTGCTAAAATGTCTGACGGACGAATGGAATGGAAAAAATTCGTTGGATTTTACGATAGTGGATAGGAACGCTGTCTGTGTAGGGTATTATCGACCGAGCGAGCGTTAGCGACTTTAACTTTAGCTTTGACAAAAAATTGGTTGTCTGTAAAGTCGGTTTACTGACGATATGATTGAACGTGACAACGTGCTCACTCAAATAGGAGAGAGACGGATGGCGAACGCTGCCGAACGCAAAGGCCGATTGTGTTTCTTTGTCGCTCGTTCCGCGCTCTCGCTTGCACTTCAAGCCTTACATGGAACGCCTCAGAGCGAGGTAACGCCGCATGTGTCAAGTTTTTTCGTGCGTGCAGCCGGCTCTATCGAATTATAAGACGTTGTCACGTCAAAATGTTCCTACTTATGTCCGAATTCTGTCTGGATCTCTGTCTTCGTCTACATTTCGCATTTCTTAACCGATTCTCTTGAAATTTTGTGAGTCAGTAGTAGTATATTATTGAGAGTTCTAACTCAGCGTTATTTGCGGTTGTGAAAATGTTTTTACTATGGTGTGAAGTATGGCGAGTGTGTTTTACCAACCGCAAAATGTCGTGTTAAGTTTGTAAAAAATGTTTTTTTTTTAAATTTGTATGTGATTGAGGCCATGGCTCCAGTGGCTTCAGTCGGGCGGGCTAGAGTTCCATTCCGTGGGCTGGCTGGGGTGAGATGGGTCACGTAGGGCTCCGGGTGGGGTAAGATGGGTCACGTAGGGCTCCGGGTGGGGTAAGATGGGTCACGTAGGGCTCCGGTTGGGGTAAGATGGGCCACGTAGGGCTCCAGTGTGCGGCGGCGGCGGCGGCGGCGTATGATTTCTAACTCACGTTTATTGCAGTTGTGAAAATGGTTTTACTATGGTGATAAGTATGGAGTGTGTGTTTAACCAACTGCAAAAGCTGTCCTCTTAACTTTGTGTTTTTTTTCGGATGGGGTAAGACGGGCTATGGCGGGGGCGGGGGGGCTATGGCGGGGGCGGGGGCGGGGGCGGGGGCGGGGACGGGGACGGGGACGGCGGTGGGAGCGGTATCTTGCGGTGAGTGTATTGAGGACAGTTTCGATAGTTACATTGTAACAATCAAGTAACGGAAATAGCTGTGGTAGTATTTATATCTAGGAATATATATATATAATACTAGCTGCGTCCCGCGGTTTCACCCGCGAATAAAAAGTATCCTATGTGCTATTCTAGACTATAATCTATCTCTGTGATGAAATAATGAATGAAACAGTGATTGAGAGAGAGAGAGAGAGAGAGAGAGAGAGAGAGGTCGCTGTGCATGTATCAGTATACAAAATGTTGCGGAGCGACGGAGCGGAGCGACGGAGCGCGGAGCGACCAATCACAGCGCAGCGAGTGACGTAAGTACTGTTTTGGAGGTAAGACGGTGCTGTCACTTGACAACTGACAGGTACGTCAAAAAAAAATGACAGTTTTAAGAAGGTCTTGAACGTTCCCACGCTACCGGTCAGCAAGTGACGTGAGTAGTGTATTGGAGGTAAGACGGTGCTGTCACTTGACAACTGACAGGTAAGTCAAAAAAAATGACAGTTAAGCAAGTGACGTAGTGTTTGGAGATAAGACGACGTGTCACGTAATTGTATCCAAAGTATGAAAAAAATTTATGGTGAAGTAGTTTTACCAACCGCGACAAGGCCGATTTAACTTTGTAAAAAGCATTTTTTTAAGATTTGTGAGAGTTTCAACCTCAGCGGAGCGCGGAGCGGCCAATCACAGCGCAGCAAGTGACGTAGTGTTTAGAGGTAAGGCGGTGCGATGCTATGACGTGTTAAAACGGATGTGTAAAAGTGATAAGAAGGTCTTGAACGTTCCCACGCTACCGGTCAGCAAGTGTGTCACTGTAGTTTGGAAGAAGTTAATGCTTTTGCCGCATGGTTTGAGCAGTATAAACAAAATGTGTAGTTATTATCTGTGTCTCCTGTATTAATCTAAGCGCTATGTAATCACTATGTAATCACAATGTAACCGTTACGAGTATGTATTATCAATAGTTTTTTTACTCTATAATATTTAGGGTATAATTAGTTAATAAAACACATTATTTACTCAACATTATTTTCTTTATTGATCCAGCTCGTTTCATTCATACCTAACCACTTAACTAGAACCCTATCTCCCTTTTTCTTCAGCACCTTCTCCACTAGATAAATGTCGGGGTATTTAACTTTTTGTAGTTCTTGCTCATAGAATCCCCCCAACACTGATTCATTTTTCTCATCATGTAATTGATATGTAATCGGATTGGTGGTGTTCACTTTAGCTATTTTGAATATTTCTGTACTCCAATTTCCAGTGTATGCCTTAGAAAAAGCAGATTTATATTTGCTTATTCGCACACAGTCACCAATGACATATTTTGCCCTGGGTCGTACTTTGATAAAATTGTAAACATTAGATAAGAGGGCGTTCGCATTTGTATGGTTCACGGTCACTGGGGCAGCCTTGATTGTACGATGTACTTTGTTGTTATATCTGTTTATTACGTCAGAAAGGGTTGCCCCGATCCATTTATAGGAACCATTGTAGGTAAATTGTTGCCAGAGCCAAGTTTTGAGAGTTCTTATCAATCTTTCAACGATAGACGCTTTCTTTACACTGTACGTAGAGTAATGGTTAATATTGTACTTTTTCATCAATACTTGGAACTTTTCATTGAAAAACTCTCGTCCATCATCTGATTGAATGTTCTTAGGTTTTCTCCCTAATAGATTATTATTATTATTATTATTATTCAGAATGGTTGACATAGCACGAGTCACGTCATCAGCCGATTTACTTTTAATCGCTTGAACCCAGGCATATTTCGAAAAAGTGTCAATACAAGTTAATATGTACTTCATCCCCCTGTTATACTTGGAGTATTTTTGCATATCGATTAAATCTATTTGCCAGGTGTCATCAAATCCCTTTTGTATGAAACGTCTTCGTGGAAAATTTTTACGAGCATTTTTATGAAGCTCCTGAACCACTTGCCACTTACTCATCTTTTTCAGGTTTTTTTTTATTACTCGTTTTTTTTGGTTTTACTGATGCAGCGGTTGTAATTGGAATAGTAGCCGCAACAGCAGTAGCAGCAAGACCACCACCACCACCAGCAGCAGCAGCAGCAGTTGGACCACCAACAGTCAAAACAGCAGGCTTTGATTTAACATCCTTGCTAGCGATTATTTTGTAAAGTTCATTCAAACGATGAGAGTTGTTTTTAATCTTCAGTAAACAAAAGTTCATGGACTCTTCCAATTGTTTTTTGATAACGACGTCATTTTTTAAGATACCTTCTCGAGCATTTCTTAAAAGCTTGCTTTCCAAATCTACAACATTCTTGTAAACTTTAAGTGAATTATTTTGTTTTGGTTTATTTACACTGCTACTGCTACTGTCAGTTAGATAACGTCCAAACTTATTAATCGTCATTCTTACACTAAATGTGTTACTTGATGAGATGTCTTAATAGACCAGATGACGGAGGATTAATAATATCTGCTTCTATCAATTCTTCAATTATTGCCATAATTTCATTTCCATGTCCGTTATTACCAACATTTTGTGATGCAATTAAAAGTCGTAGACGGTCAATTAACTCATTAGGATCATCCCAATACTTAAAGTCTGTGTTAGGATGGTATTTTTTCATGATTAGTTGAGTGTTTTTTGTACAATTGCTCTTACGTACGTCAGAATTATTAACGCCATCATTATCACCGTCATCCTTAAGCGGTAGACCTGATCCGCTAAAATCTTTTGTTGTAGTTGCTATCGTCTGTTTTATGTATGTATTATACTTATGACTTCTATCTCCTTGTATTTGTCCATGGGGTAAAAAGTTACGCTTGTGTGCGTTTGTCGTTAAAATGATTTGATTATAGTTCAATATATCTTGAGGCTGTACAAGAGAAGAGTTTGGATCTTTTTTTAATAAAAGTTCCAGTAAACCAGGTGTATAGTTATACTCCTTGCCCTTCACTTTAATACTCTTTTTTTCAAAGGTAACTGCACTATTACCCATATGATATCCATCAGGTGTAATGCTAATACCAAAGGGAACTTTCATAATTTTATTCAAAATTAAATTATCGAAATAGATTTGTACAAATCCAGGAACATTTTGTAATTGCATTTTGTAATTGTATTTGAGTTTCTTCTTGGAAGATGATGTAGTAGCATCTTGAAAATCATCTTCAGATAATGAGGTGTTTCTACCTGATGTAGCTGAATAAAGCGTTTTGTCACTAGTGAGGTTATTTTCATCATCATCATCATCATCATCATCATCATCATCATCATCAGTAGTGCTGCTTTTCTTAAGGTTAAGTTTGTGTTTTAACTTTTTACCGATAAAGCTCGATTTCCTCTCTTTTTTTAGGTTTTTTATTTTTGTTGGAGTATCATCACTAGAAGTATTTATTTTGATTGCTTCGTTCAGTATACTGTTCAAAGGTTGCGTGATTGGTTCAAAGGTTTCCTTTAGGGTAGATGACATTTCAGCTTTATCAACATTTAAGGATTTTACCTTATTTTTCACAGAATTCACCGATTTAATCAGTTTACGTTTTAGATTTTTATCACCAAAGATCTGTGATGCTTGAGAGTCCATGGTGAAATGTTAGCAAATCCAAGATTGAATATGTATTTAAGTTTTTTATTATTATAAACATATAAAATCATCAAACCCCCGTCGATAGCGGCCCTTATGAAATTCCAGATTTTTATCAATTACTAAGAAATTGTATTGGTTCTTCCAACAGGTTCGACATATTGAGAGAAATTCATCCCAAGACATGTCAGTGTTTACATGATCATCATATACATGTTTTAAATTTAAATCATCTTGTTTGAAGAGTATAATAAAGTTTGCGTTGTCACGCACCAACTGTTTAGGAATTTTACTATATGTCTGACATAGATAAAAACAATCTAATCCTTTGTGTCTACCCATAGAGAAATATTGACGTATAGACTCTTGGTCTTCCATTGACACATCATCAAATATCACAATACTATCGTTAAATGTATCTTCTATTGAGGTCACTTCACTCTTATCGGAAAATGTGTAATAATTCACAGAGGGCACTCGAGTAAATACTTCACCTAAAAATAAATACTTTGATTGATTCAAAGATTTTGAATACAAGTAGACATTTTGAAATTTAAGTCCATTCACGTCGAGTAATAGGGTGAGCAGTATATTTGTTTTACCACAGCCTGACGGTCCACAGATTAAACATCTTATACTATTAGGTAGCAACGGACCATGTTTATTCTGACCGCCATCTCCGTTAATATTATCTGAAATATTCCAATCTTTGACTGATAAAAGCGTGTTTTGCTTTCGAAACTTCATTATGATTAGTTGTTATTATTGTATACACGTGTTTTAAATACCTTTTTTAAAATGATTATACAACATAAAAGTAGTCCCATTCTTAAACCTACTGTCAAGCAAGGAGGTGGTTTTGTTAACAAAATTATTAACAATTTACCGTTTGAACTACACCTACCCGGCTATAATTATTGTGGACCGGGAACAAAATTACAAAAACGTTTAGCTCGAGGTGATGCAGGTATCAATCTTTTAGACGAAGCTTGCAAATCGCATGATATTGCATACGCTCAGAATTCTAATCTAGACCAGCGGCATATAGCAGATTTGGAATTAGCATCAGCCGCTGCGAAGCGTTGGAGAGAGTCACCACATTTGTCTGAGAGATTAATGGCTCTAGGCGTTAATAAAATTATGAAGTTTAAGGTGAAACGAGGTATGGGTATACCTCTCTCCAGAGTGATAACTGAAACCCGTAAAGCTCTTAAAAAAACATACTCAAAGGGTAAACATAAAATGACACCTCATGATACATTGTTAAATACTGCCGTTAAAGCTGCAAAAAAATCTATTAGCAATAAACTCGTCAAGAAACCTAGAGTTATTCGTTTACCTAAGAGAGGTGGTTTTCTACCACTGATTCCAATATTGGGAGCGTTGGCGGCTGCCGGCACCTTGGCTGGAGGAGTTTCAACAGCTGCCAAAAATATTTACGAAATGGTTAAAAAGAAAGATCCAATTCGATCAACGGTACCGGTGGCTGTAGGAAAAGGAATGTACATGGCACCATATAAAAAAGGTTTTGGTCTCTACCTAACACCCTATCAAAAAAACTAAATCTCACCCTACCGAAACATGCCCTTTCCGACTATGAAATTTTGAACTTTATCAAGCAAATTAACATACCTCATTTTCGAGGAGTTGTAATGAGAGATGATTTGATAAAGAGAAATTCACAGCCATGGTATTGTGAAACTGGCATTTTGAATTTAGACAATTCGAGTGGGGTGGGTACGCATTGGGTAGCATACGCAAAGAAAAATCTACACTGTGAATACTTTGACAGCTATGGAGACTTGAGACCACCTCAAGAGTTTATCAATTACATGTTGAAATCTAATCGTAACATAGCAATTAATTATAACTATAACAATGTACAAAAATCTAATAAATACAATTGTGGTCATCTGTGTTTACGTTTCCTATTAAATGTTTGTAATAATTTGTTTGATAATAAATAAATATAAATGGCAAAAATTATTATTGGAAATTTCATTTTACACCCGAAAGTCGACTTGATATAATGTCTTTCACGTTAACGTTAAACAGTGACGAATCCACGTTTAATGTGAATTTTCTACCACCCATTGAACTTGATAACGGTGACCAGTATGAATGTGCGGTGATATACTTTAAAACATTCAATTCAATACCGAACGTTGACAGTAGTAATAATCTTTTCCACTATGGAGATAATAATGTGATTACTATTCCGGAAGGTTCCTATGAGCTAGATAATATTTTCCAATTACTAGAGCGAGAGCTCGAACGTAGATCGGGTGGAGATGGTAAAGAATTAATTGATATGGAAGCCAATACGAACACTATGAAATGTTTATTTTTTTCACCGGAATTTGACATACACTTTGAGAAAGAAAACAGTATCGGAAGTATTTTTGGGTTTTCTCGCAAATTACTCCCGAAAAATGTTGTTCATTTATCAGATCAACCAATTAACATTCTGATAACAAACACTATAAGAATAGAGTGTAATGTTACTGAGGGATCATTCATCAATAATAAACAGTCGCATGTGTTACATGAATTCTCTCCAATAGTTCCACCAGGATATCAAATCATAGAGTGTCCTTCACACCCAGTTTATTTACCTGTAAAGGTGAAAACCATTCAAAATCTACACGTGCGTATAGTGAATGAACAAGGAAACCTTGTCAATTTTAGAAAAGAAAACATATCACTGCGTTTACATTTAAGAAAGGCAGTATGATTATCTATAAAAACAATGGTAGCAGTGTATTGAATCATAGTATTTCGAATACCAGCACGGTGTTAACAACCCCACAAATTGGCGTGAAACTAAACAAAATAAGAAAAGAAAACTTGGTATACCTTCAATCCTTGGGCCTAGAAGTGAAATGGCCGACACATCAAGCATTTTAAATATTGGCGAGAAAGTTATCTTCGATGATAGTATTGAAAGTATTGAATACCACTTATACACACCTTACAATGAATCTTACAAGAACAATGATGAGATTCGCATTTGTATTAATAGTCAAGATTTAATAGTATTACCTTGCGAGAGTCAGTTAATTATTGAGGGTAATATTACAAAAGATTGTACTCTTGTTAACAATGCATTAGCCTTTCTTTTTCAAGATATACGCTACGAATTAAATGGAGTAGAAATTGATAGAACCAAAAACTGTGGTATTACCAGCACCATGAAAGGAATTATTTCTTATGGGAAGGATGAGAGCAGTGCCTTGGAAAATAGTGGATGGAATTTAGGTGGTTTTAAAGAATTTGAGGGAGATTTTTCTTTCACTGTTCCGCTGCGACACCTGCTGGGTTTTGCTGAAGATTATAAAAAAGTAATTGTGAACGCAAAGCATGAACTAGTATTGAACAGGAGCTCTTCTAATTTAAACTGCGCTATCTTGAAGGATCCCACAAAAAAGATTCATATAGACTTAACCCGCATTTCATGGCGTATGCCTACAATTAAGGTATCCGACAAGGAAAAACTCAACTTGTTAAAGTACGTAGAAAACAATATTCCAATTACTATTGCATTCCGCTCATGGGATCTGTATGAGTATCCAGTGCTACCGACATCTCAAAGACATGTATGGACTGTGAAGACTACCACTCAGTTGGAAAAACCTCGTTTTGTTATTCTAGGTTTTCAACATGCACGTAACAATGAATCAGATAAAGATATGAGTCTATTTGACCATAGCAATTTTCTAAACGCTCGATTGTACCTAAACTCTCAATATTATCCGTATGATTCATTCGCATGTGACTTTGAGAAGGGAATGTTTACCCTTTTATACGAAGCTTTTATTAACTTTAGAAAGTCATACTATTGTTCAAATAATTTTAACGCTCAAATTAATCCTTCAAATTTCAAAACAAAAACACCTCTGATTGTTATCGATTGCTCTAGGCAGAATGATTCATCTCGTTTTATTGGTGGTGCTATTGATATCAAACTAGAATTGGAATTTAAAAAAAATCTACCGACTAATACAACAGCTCACTGTCTTATCATCAACGACTCACTCTTTGAGTACGATATCTTATCTAAAACAGTTCGAAAACTAACCAGTTAAAAAAATCCTTATGTTCTATTCAAACCTGTTAATACCTGTTTAATCCTATCTGTTAATACCTATTCAGATCTGTTCTGTTTAATCCTGTTCAGATCTGTTAAGACCTGTTAATACCTGTTTAATCCTATTCAGATCTGTTAATACCTATTCAGATCTGTTCTGTTTAATCCTGTTCATATCTGTTAAGACCTGTTCAAACCTGTTAATACCTGTTTAATCCTGTTCAGATCTGTTAAGACCTGTTCAAACCTGTTCAGTTCTGTTCTGTTCAACTCGGTAAGCAGTCCTGTTTCTCACTTCAATAGGGTGTTAATTATTAATTAACAAAAAAAAACAGTATAATAAAATGTTTAATGTACAACATTATTCATACGCACCATCAATTCCACCATTTAACTTTGAATTGTCTAAGAATGTATATAACATCTCCAACTCGATACCGTACATAGCTACATACTTGAGAGCATTGAGTCCTATCAATCCAGGTCTGGAAGTATGTATCGATATCAATAATCGAATTATATTAACCAAGCAAGAGTGGGAGACAATACTTATGGACAATGCAGCGGATATTTCAGAGTTTTTCAACAACGGCACTATTCCACCACCAAATCCTGACTCAACTCCAGAGAAATCAAGAAGTATATCATTTATGGACATGCAAGAAGAAGGAAGAGACAATTTTATCATGATGTACACAGAAGTTCAATCTATAAGATTATGTCGTGAAGAATGGTGGCACCTCTGTGAGATACTGAATTGTCTCAACCTACGTATTCGACAACTGCATAAAATTAAATACTACTATGAAAACCGTATGAGTTACTTTAGAAAAAGATTCAAGCTTAGTCAAGTGAAGACGTTGTATGAAGCCTCTTCTCTAATGAATACTATCTGCGATGAGTCATCTCTTGTGGATGTAGAAATTAAGTATTTTACGTTACAGTATTTATTGTATTCATCTTTAATATAGAGACAAATAAACTATATTATAACCTCACATACATTGTTTCTTATCTCTCTCTCTCACAAACCTCAAACCACATCTTTTTTTTTTATAAAGCAAGTTATTGTTCAATGTATTATTAGTTGTTACTTGTCCATCTCTCATTGTGAAGGTGTTCAGTTTTTTGTTAGTTATTAGTTTTTTTCAACTATAATGTTGGAGTGTCATTTTTGCAATGTGCAAGTGAAGAGTAATGAGTTGATTGCTCACTCAAAAACTAAACGACACAAACTACTATGTGAACAAGATGATGGAGATTATTTTGTATATATTGTGAACAATGCTTTCAAGTGTAGAATCATAAGCTACCGAATAAACGGATCTTCAGATTTAGATCCCAAAGTTTATTTGGCAAACGTGCAGTCGAAAGTCATAGAGCTAATTGGATTGGAATTAGAAATTAATAAGCAAATTAAAGTGAATCTAGAACTATTCGGGACCTACTTAACTACAAAAGATGACGTCATTACAAGAGATTTAAAGTCTTTCAACACGAAAAATGTGGAAATACGAGAAATGTCAGATATGATCAGTTTTGTCGAGAGTTTTTCATCTCAGATAATCAACAAGTGTGAAGCATTTCAAGAACGCAACAGTGGATGGGCGTTGGAGAAGATTGAGTTTTTAGAAGTTAACATCAATAAACACAATCCTATGAAAGGTAGTTCATACATCCCACTACCAAAGTGGATACAACTCAAACGAGCATGTGTAAATATACAGAATACTGATAACGCTTGTTTTTTCTGGAGTGTCGTCAGTGCTCTTTTTCCAATTGAAAAAAATGCAGATCGTGTATCATCTTACCCTCCATATGAAACAGTTTTGAAAACTGATAGAATAGACTGTGCATTAAAGATTACTATTAAGGATATCAAACACTTTGAGACTTTAAACAATATCAAAGTAAACGTGTATGGTTTAGAAGCTAAGGAAAAATATATTTCACCTTTGTACATTTCATCAAAGACTTGTGACCGTCATGTTAATTTGCTGTATTTTGAAGATCAAAAGAAAGCGCATTATTGCTGGATAAAAAATCTATCTCGTTTGGTGGGTATTCAATTATCGAAGCATAACGGTCAAAAGTTTTTCTGTGACTCTTGTCTACAATATTTTGCGAGCAAAGAAAAACTACAAATTCATAAAAGATTGGGGTGTGAGAAAGTGGTGATACAGCTTCCATCTTCAAAAGAAAAGTATCTAAAATTTAAAAATTTTGAACACAAACTTTCAATACCATTTGTTATCTATGCAGACTTTGAATCTATTTTGGTTCCATTACACAACAATTTGGAGAAAAATTCACATTACACTCAAGAGCATATAGCGTGTAGCTTTGCATATTACATTCATTGTAATTACGATGAGTCATTGTCAAAATTTGTCACATATCGAAGTGGCGATTGTGTCAAACAGTTTGTTGACAGTATTTACTCTGACGTTTGTGAAATTGGGAAGATTATCTCCAAAAAGATGCCAATCAGCGATAATATCGACAACGATGACTTTCCACAAAACAATTCATGTCATATATGTGAGAAGACTTTTCTACCTACTGATAGAAAGGTTCTAGACCATTGTCATCTAACAGGTAAAATAAGAGGGTATGCACATTACACATGTAACTTAAATTATTCAATACCTGATTATGTTCCTATATTTTTTCATAACTTGTCTGGTTATGATAGCCATATCTTTATCAAAGAATTGGCAGCCAGAGAGGATGGAAAAAAAATATCTTGTATCGCGCAGAATAAAGAAAAATATGTATCGTTTAGTCAGACAATCTCTTTTGATTGTGAAGGGGGAAAAACGAAAGATATCACAATCAGATTTGTAGACTCGTTTAAATTTATGTCATCTAGTCTAGAAAAACTAGCTAAAAATCTTTCTACAGATCAATTCATGGTGCTACCACATTATTTCCCCGACAATGAGCAAATGTCTCTCTTGACACGTAAAGGTGTCTTCCCCTACGAATACATTGACTGTTGGGAAAAACTTGAAGAAAAAACGTTACCCGATAAAAAAAAATTTTATAGCTCTTTGACACAGACACACATTTCTATTGAAGACTACAATCATGCTCAAAAGGTGTGGAACACATTCAATATAAACAATCTAGGTGAATATTCTGACTTATATCTAAAAACAGATGTTCTATTATTGGTTGAGGTATTTGAAAACTTTCGAAAAGTTTGTCTTGCTACATACAAATTAGATCCATGTAGGTACTTAACCGCACCGGGTCTTTCATGGGATGCAATGTTAAGGGAAACAGGTGTAAATATTGAACTTCTCACCGATTATGAAATGATTCAGTTTTTAAATGCAGGTATTAGAGGTGGGATAAGTCAAGTCTCAAAAAGACACGTGGAAGCCAACAACAAATTTATGGACAATCAATACAATCCGGAAAAAGAAAGTAAATTTATTGTTTACCTAGATGTTAATAATTTGTATGGTGAGGCTATGAGTAAATATTTACCTCTAGGAAACTTTAAATGGTTATCGGAAAATGACATTAATACATTCGACATCAAACAACAAAAAGCTGATTCGGAGGTTGGATATATCTTAGAAGTTGATATTGATTATCCAAATTTTTTACATGATTTACACAATGATTATCCTTTTTGTCCTGAAACAAAAAAAGCACCTCACGGTCAAACAAAAAAACTTTTACTCACTCTAGAATCTAAGAAGCATTACGTCATTCACTATATGAATCTGAAACAATGTGTAGAGCATGGTCTAATTTGTCAAAAAATTCATAGAATCTTGTCATTTAATCAATCACCTTGGCTCAAATCGTATATTGATTTCAACACCAACAAGAGAATTATGGCAACAAACTCGTTTGAAAAAGATTTTTATAAGCTCATGAATAATTCAATTTTCGGGAAAACAATAGAAAATGTAGCGAAAAGGGTCGATGTGCATTTATGCACATCATGGTCTGATATATCGACAAAAACCAAGTCCAAATATGGTATTGAACGGTATATAGCACGTCCCAATTTCCATAGTAGAAGAATTTTCTCTGAGAACTTTGTAGCAGTTCAGATGAACAAAACTAAGATTTTGTACAACAAACCAATTTATGTCGGTTTCACTGTATTGGAACTTTCCAAACATCTTATGTACAACTTTCACTACTCTTACATGTTACCTAAATATCAAAACAATGTACAATTAGCTTACACTGATACGGATTCTTTTATTTATGAAATCAAAACTGAGAATTTTTACGAAGATATCAGAAATGACTTGCAGGGTAAATTTGACACGTCGGATTTTCCAAAAGACAATATCTATAACTTACCATTGGTGAATAAAAAAGTTCTCGGTTTGATGAAAGATGAAAGCAACGGACGTATAATAAAAGAATTCGTAGGCTTACGCTCTAAAA
The DNA here is from genome assembly GCA_911728515.1 of Peribatodes rhomboidaria. Classification (NCBI taxonomy): domain Eukaryota; kingdom Metazoa; phylum Arthropoda; class Insecta; order Lepidoptera; family Geometridae; genus Peribatodes; species Peribatodes rhomboidaria. Next base: position 9,143,234 of record OU452175.1, on the reverse strand, counting down.
TGTATGCTTATAAATTTAAAAGTGACGATGATGATGATGATGATGTTGTGAAGAAAAACAAGGGCACTTCTGCTGCAGTTGTAAGAGCTCTACACTTTACAAACTACAGAAATGCCCTTAGTCGGGACTACCAACAATATGCAACCATGTACATAATCTGTAGTGATAAACATAATGTATACACACTAAACAAAAGAAAGAAAGTGCTCTCTAGTAATGATGATAAGAGATATATTTGCGATGATAATGTAAATACGTTAGCCTGGGGTCATTGGAATATTAAATAAAAAACATATGTAAAAGTAAAAAAAACACTCTTTTATTTCTCAAACCTCGTCGAACAACTCTCAACTCGACTCAAATTTATTTTATTTAGTTTTAAGTGAATGTACACGAATGGACATCGACTAAAGTACTGTAAATGTGCTCGCCAGGGATCGTCATCCTCTCGCCAATCGCACAGACCTCCACCACAATAATAGCACATGGTTTTATCCTCACAGCCGATGTAGAAGAATCCCGCGTCTGCCAACCTCTCCGGATCTTGATGTGCATGGGGGGGCCAATTTACAAAACTCTTCACACGCGTCATTCTCAAACTAAAGTATGGAAACTGAGGGGTAAAGCAGCTGTTTTCCAACATTTTTGTATACTGATACACGCACAGCGACCGCTCTCTCTATCTCTCTCTCAATCACTGTTTCATTCATAATTCCTCTATTTAATTTGTCTTATAATATATATACCTAGATATAAATACTACCACAGCTATTTCCGTTACTTGATTGTTACAATGTAACTATCGAAACTGTCCTCAATACACTCACCGCAAGATACCGCTCCCACCGCCGTCCCCGTCCCCGTCCCCGCCCCCCGCCCCCGCCCCCGCCCCCGCCCCCGTCCCCGCCATAGCCCCCGTCCCCGCCATAGCCCCCGCCCCCGCCCCCGCCCCCGCCATAGCCCGTCTTACCCCATCCGAAAAAAAACACAAAGTTAAGAGGACAGCTTTTGCAGTTGGTTAAACACACACTCCATACTTATCACCATAGTAAAACCATTTTCACAACTGCAATAAACGTGAGTTAGAAATCATACGCCGCCGCCGCCGCCGCCGCACACTGGAGCCCTACGTGGCCCATCTTACCCCAACCGGAGCCCTACGTGACCCATCTTACCCCACCCGGAGCCCTACGTGACCCATCTTACCCCACCCGGAGCCCTACGTGACCCATCTCACCCCAGCCAGCCCACGGAATGGAACTCTAGCCCGCCCGACTGAAGCCACTGGAGCCATGGCCTCAATCACATACAAATTTAAAAAAAAAACATTTTTTACAAACTTAACACGACATTTTGCGGTTGGTAAAACACACTCGCCATACTTCACACCATAGTAAAAACATTTTCACAACCGCAAATAACGCTGAGTTAGAACAGCTCTCAATAATATACTACTGTCAGTTTTTGTTTTTTTTTTTTTCTAAATTGCGGAGGTATTATTTAAAAAAAAAGTCATTTTGAAAAATTGTCAAAAACTTTCTTTCCAAAAAAAAAGTATAAGTAATTATAGAACCTGCTCACAAAATTTTACGAGAATCAGTTGAGGAATGCAACCTGTAGAGAGGAAGATAGACAGCTCACAGAGCCACTAGTTGTTAGTGTTTAGGAATACTTACCTACTTCATCTTCTATTATATTCTAATCTTTTTACTTTAAATTCTTCTTTAGTCTGTACCTACTTAGTTTTACAATTTTAATGCAGTATATTTCAATGAATAACTTATGTAAGTATGTAGGTATACCTACTCCTACTAAATAATGAATAAGTAAGCATCGTCATGCTTAGTTGTAAACTCCATTTGTTTTGACTTGAAAACATTATTTTCAGTTTATTTTACTAACAAGACACCTCAAGTCATATGTAAATTTGTGAAATATTGGTATAAATAAATAAATAAAAATTGTGAAATTAACAATGGTGAATAGAAAACTGCAAAAACAAAACTTATCTCGGCAGCATCTTTTCTTTCAAAAAGACATATTTAATATATTTTATTTATATATATTTTATTTATTATATTATATAGGTACACATATTTTATTTTAAAATTTTATCCAAATTTTCATGGAAGTAAGTAAATCTAATTTTAATGTTCCAATTAAATTTTTAATTTTATCACTAACCAAAACACTATACTTTCGTTTGGACCGTGACTTGTGGTTAGGTCTAAATTTAGACCCTACTGTACATGTTCGTTTTTCATTTAATAGTAACTTTCTGCATTGTCTTCCTGACTATCACATTCCTGCTGCTAAGTATATGGCATTAAAAATTAAGAGAAACCACATCACTTTTTTATCGATAACTACCTAACTATCATTGAAATATTGAATATTGACGGGTAGAACAATCCTTTTAAGTATTACTACACGCAAAACCAGCACCCTCTATAAACGAAGAGTACAGTTTGCGTTAAACGTTTAACGCAACCTTGTTGGAAATCGCATTAGAAATTTCACTTCAAAAACGCGTTTTTTTTTTAAATATACATCTTCCGCATTACAAAATAGTTGTACCATTACCCAGCATTACCCATAATGAAGGAAGACCCTTAAGTTGGACTTTGGGCCCCGTACGGCAATGTACCATTCCTGCCCCAGTATAGATACTCCCTTAAGTATTCCTTAGTTACAGAGATTCCCGAAACGTCGTATTTTACGCGGCAAATATATTTTTGTTCCGTTGGTGTTTTCCAGTTTAAACTTTCGCGTGTTTTTTTTTTCTTACCCCCCGATCCACACTATTCTCGGGGCGTAGTGCGTGCGTGAGTGTGGAGAGACCAAAACTATACGGTTTTCTCACAGAATACTCCCTATTCAAAATAATTTTACCAAATCACTTGTATTTTGTGGGACAAGAATGTAAAAACTTTTGGAAAGAAATAAATTAAATTAAAGAAAGGACACTATCGTATTACGTTTTTTTATTATTAAATTTTCCTATTTAAATGTCAAAGTCAACTTAACAAAATAAAATGTCAATGTGTCAAACGTCATTTCATTTTCCAGTCCAAGAATATGTAAACATTTATCGATCGGATTTATTTTTATCACATTTTATTGATTTACGGATTCTACGGCAAAGGTTCAAATTCAAAATGGATCAGGAAACTGCGAAAATGCTTTTAGTGGAAGGTGGGACGTTTGTGTTCCTTGGAGTGCCACAAGAAACTCAGTTCGGCATCGATATGCAGTGCTGGAACACCGAAGAAGATTTCCGGGGTATAAAGATGATCCCGCCTGGATTACACTACATTCATTACTCTGGCGTGAGCAAGGGCACCGGAGATGTGTCGCCAAGGTAAGACTCCAAAATAATTAATAAAGAATCGACTACTTATTCCAGTTACAAAATGTTCGGTAAATTGTGCTTGTTTGCCTTGTTTTTAAAGAAAGCAATCAAATTGCTTTAATAATAATCACAACACTGGTCTGGGTAACTAATTGAATTGATTCTACATTAATAATTATGCTGCCTACAGATATTTGCTTAATTTTTACTTAGAAATGACAACCTAAATCATAACCTAGCTACCATTAATCTATTTTTAATTTTCTCCTGTATATAGTTGTAACTAAATTGATACAGTAGTCGATTATTATTTTCAAATTTTCCCAGATCTGGTTTCATGCACTACTTTCAACAGAATGAGTTTGTTGTAAAGATGTGGGATAAAAAAACAGAAGACATGAGTAAAGACGAAATCACTGAAGAGAGTCTTCAACGCCTTAAGGACAACTTGCTGAGTCTGGACCGCCATCTTGCTCCATATCCATATGATATATGGCAGAAGTGGAAACTACTCTCTTCACAAATCACAGGTTTGTGTTGTATGCTTGTACTGTCTTCTGTAGGGGCACTAGTGGCTACACATTAGTTGTGTTTGCCTCAAGATTTGGCCAGCAATTAATATATCTTTCCTTTTTACTCGCATACTCATCTATCAATGATTTGTAAGAAACCAAATCAAAATTATTTTATTTGGGAAAATATTGTCTTAGAATCTAGTATAATACAATACATACAATACAATATCATCACATCTTTCCTTTGAAAAGGCTGACAGGTGTCAAACATTTTAAGTGATGATAGCCCCTAGTTGAAGGCCCGCCTCTCAGAGGGAGTGGCTTCAATCCCAGGCAATGGCATGCACCAACTTGTTCATTGTGTGAACATATCTTCATATTGTATGTCATCTGCTACATGACTGGAGCCCAGTGTATGGCAACAAGCTTGTCCCCTGTTACATTTGGGACTGAATATCGTCCGGCGAAGTGCGGGTGTTGTATTACACCTCTGCCAGTCTCTTTGGAGGAAAAGTGTGACAATATGTTTAGTAAATATTATACCTCATAATAAATAAGGTCTCGAAATATTTAACACGAATGGCTCTGTGTGCTGCAGACCTCGCGGCCGACATCTATCCTCTACAGGTTGCATTCACCAACCGAGTCTCAAGAAATTTTGTAAGCAGGATAACATAGTTTCTTTTTTCCAGTCAATTTTTTTGGATCATTTAAAATTCGGATGTATTTTTTTTTTTTTGGAAAAAAACTTCTTTCATATCGTCACAGAAATGTGAACAGAAATCCAGGTAGAATTCGGACATATGAAAGCATTTTTCTCGAAGCTGAAGCTTAGACTGCTTGCTAATGCTAGATAGGTCAATTATTTTTTTAATCGTCAGCATTATAATAACATGCCATTAAGAAATTTAAGTAAATAAAATAATTTGTATAAATATATTCCAGCTAATTTAGCTGAAAAGCTATCACCAGAGTGTGGTGTCATCAGAGCCTCGGTGGAACTACTGTCTACATCTGACAAAGATAGACCAAGAGGGGTCAAATCATCAGCATCCACAGAGAGCAAAGAACCCAGCACAGAAGAGTCTCCTAAAGACCCGGGGACACCAGAGGAATCAACATCAGGCCAGTCTGATGCTAAAAAAGCAAAGAGGGTGACTAGAGCAGAAAAAGAAGATTCAATGTTGCCAGATTTAAAGCCAGCACCAGGTAAATAAACCACAAAATTGGTAAACTAGTTTATGAGGGTTGTTAGTCAACTGGTTCGCACTTTGCAAACTGTGTTGTCTTTTTCTTTGCTTAAATTTTTGACTCTAAAGTGTGACTGTAGGGAATACCCTATGGAAACTTACAAAACAGTTCAAGAGACCTCAACAAGCAGTACCACCGCTGAGTATACAGGCAGGAATGTGGGCCAAAAGCTCTCAAGAAAAAACGGAGCTATTTGCTCAACACCTCGGTCAAGTCTTTGTGCCACACACTTCTGCAATGACAGATTTTGAACATGAGGTAAACTTACACTTACCTTGGCAGTGATCAGCAGCTATCTCTATCTGTAAAACTTGTGATACCAAGAGAATTACAAAAATTAATAAAAAAATTGAGGAATAGAAAGGCTTCAGGCTTTGACTTTATAACTGGTGAAGTCTTAAAACATCTGCCCAGATAACCTGTTGTCATTCTCACTATGCTATTCAATGCCATAATGATGATACATTGCTTTCCCAGACTGTGGGGTATATCTCAGATATGCATGTTACTAAAACCTGAAAAGGTACCCACGGATCATACATACACACAAACATCATCTAGGACATAATAATATGGAGTTCAACTCTGGGGATCTGCTAGTAACTCTAAACTCCAACCTTGAAATACTGCAAAGGTATTAGAATAAAATATTGAGAGCAATCTCAAACACACCATGGATTGCTAGAAATGTATAAATATATATGATTACTTGGAAGTACCTACAGTCAAGGAGGAAGTAACATTGTGTTAGTTCCTCCAACAAATACTAAACAAACACTGTGCTAAATACAAGGAGAGATTGCAAAATCACACAAACCAACTCGCCAGAGATCTAGTACACACCAACAAGGAAAGTACAAGACTAAAAAGATGCAAATACTACAGTTGGACAAGAGATGCTAGAAGCCTAGAAGCTAGATACCTAATGTAAAGATAGAGAGAGTATTTAAAGAAACACCTCTTGAACAATGAAAATCAACACAACGTCTGAGTATGACTAGGTTGATTGCAGTTTTTTATTTTTTTATTGACTCAATTGAAAAAGACAAAACTTGGAATAATATTCTTCATGGGCGAGTTGACTAACGACCCGTCTAAAATACCCACATGCATTGTCTGAAAAATTGTTGCTATCTTTTTCTAACATATTGAAATAAAAAGGGATGAAGATGATTTTATCTTTATCCTTATTTTTATTTTATAGTTTTGTCAGCTTAATTTAGTGGTGGTGGTACAACAGATATAGTTATGTTCATGATGGTATAGTTGTCATTCTGCTGGTTTCTAGGTGCAGCTATGAGGTTTACAGAAATACCCCAAGACAAATATCCACCGGGATCTACACCAGAGGAAATTACTAAGCACTATTTAGACCAGTCATATGCTTTGGAACTTATGATTGCACAACAAGAGGAGTAAGTTTTGAAAAATAATAACTAGTAGCTCTGCGAGATGTAGACCTCGCGGCCGACGTTTGTCCTCCTCTACAGGTCACATTCCCCAACAGATCTGATAATTTTCACCAAAAAAAATCATATCTTTCTCTATCTGCCGACCGTCACCTGTCACCGACTGCCTCGGTGGTAGTTGGTAGTGAACCTGCCTTCTGAGCTAGGGGGCGTGGGTTCGATTCCCACCTAGGGCAAACATTCATGTGATGAACATTTGTGTTTGTTCTATGTCTGGGTGTTAATATCTATTTCAGTATGTATTTAAAAGTATATATTATGTATGTATATCACTCTCTGGCCGCCATAGTACGAGCTTTGCTTAGTTTGGGGTCAGACGACCGTGTGTTTAAGTGTCCCGAATATTTATTTATCATTTATTTACTTATTTATCTCTGTGCTGTCATTTGAGTCTTCTTGATAGTGGAAGTGCACAACATTTTGCAGCTGGGTTTTTTGTTTTTCTTCTAACAATGTCACTTGTTTATTCTTTTATTTTATGGGGATAATCGGTATCTAAGCAAGTACCTAGTCCTCAAATGCACTCTGCCAAACACCAACCAAAATAAATAAAAACTTTTTAAAATTAAACTTAAACAAAACACACAAAAAAAGTTTTTGATAATGGATTTTATTTAATTATTTTATTTGTTTATTTTTCAGGCCACTTCGCATCATAGGCGAACTACAATTCGCATACCTGTGCTTCCTGATTGGACATTCACTCGAAAGCTTTGAACACTGGAAGAACTTAGTTGTCCTCTTGTGCTCGTGCGATGACGCCATTCACAAATACAGAACCGTATTCTTCCACTTCATAAGGACGCTGGAAATACAGATCGAGGAAATGCCTGAGGATTTCTTAGCAGATATTGTTATGAACAAAAATCTCATCTACAAGAAACTCAGAGAATTTTTCCGGACAGCTTATGTCAGCAAAATTGACGGTCGACTGCTGACCCTGATTGAGAGGTTCCAGGAGAATCTTACGGCGAAACTGCAGTGGGACTTCACAGGATTGGATTGCGATGAGGAAGATGAACAGCCAGTTGTGGTGAATTTGGATGGCGGGGCAGGAGATGAAAATGCAGATTAAATAGCTGGTAATGTACGATTTATAACAAACGAACTGTGACGGAGCGCGGCGCGGTAATGCTTTGAATAAATTTAACGGAAGCCAGTCGGACTCCGTACCTAAATCACGATCCATACAAAATTTACCCAAGCCCGGCGCAAACGTAACATCTCATTTTTTTTTGTTATTTTTTGTACCTACATCACCTCAAGTTTTTACTAAAAATTTATATACTACTGTGTGTGTGGCTGTGTTTATTAAATGGCCATGGTTAAGATGTAGTCTTTGACAAAATGATAACGACAAGACAAACCACAAGCCGACAAACAACTACCTACGAAACCCCTACCTGTCACTAGACCGAAATTATATTTACGATCTGGGCACAGCTACCTAGCGTTTTGTTCTCTTCTGAAGAACACGTTAGTTCGGTCGGGTTAGGTGGAGCGTGGTGGTCGTCTTGCCAGATTTCAGAAATCTGACCAACTTCCAGTTTGCCTGTGTGTTTGCAGTGAGTTGGTCCGCACTCTGAAAATAGGTAGGTATTAACCTAGGTGCATACTCAAAAGCTATTTAACTATTACTTATCTAAGTTAGCAACTAAAATATTTAAAAGAAACTGATAATGATGTACAGTACGAGTAAATAACAAAAAAACTCAGAAATGTTCTGTTTGCGTCGAGCTTGGGTCATAAATGACCATTCTTCTTTCTTACAAAAATTTTACTCTACCGAAGATGCACTGCGCTGCGCTCTGGGGCGGCCCGGTCTGTATAATTTGTATTTTAGAGTTAGATAATTGAACTCTATGAGGTTGCCTAGCCTCATATGAGTAAAACACAAGAAGTGTCAGGGGATATGTTTATTGTTGGTTCTAACACACAAAAGTTAAGTTTAAGTACAGCGTTACAAAAAATATTAGCGACGCGAGCGCGTACTAACATGTTGATCGCGTGCGTGATCCAAGGACGACTACTCTCTAAGAGTCTGGGACCCTATTCGGAGATTTGAGATTTTCATCTCACTTTTTTTCGTCCTTGTTGCTCTCGTTTGAAACGTCAAAGGTGTGAGAGTGACCAAGATAAAATCTCATCTCATCTCACGCGCAGGAATAGCCCCCCTGCGCAGAGAAGGAAAAACTCGTCACCGGCAACGACGCACAGTAAAAAGGGGATGTCAGGTACGGAGCGAGCGTAGGTGTGAGCGAGATGCACATACTCGCGATAACGCGCAGGAATACGGCTCCGTGACAGCCCCTGGAGGGCTATTCCTGCGCGTGAGATGAGATGAGATTTTATCTTGGTCACCCTCACACCTATGACGTTTCAAACGAGAGCAACGAGGATGAAAAAAAGTGAGATGAGAATCTCAAATCTCCGAATAGGGTCCCTGGTGTGGCTCGCAGAGGTAGGAGGGAAATCTGTCGCGCTCTTCGCAGCAACATATCGACGGTATCAACTTCGTCGCGACGAAGCCTCTCGTATTTTGTGGACTTTCTCACTTAGATCTCCCGGAGGTATGCGCGATAAAAAAGGCACGCGCTTCGGCTACAAATCGTTCTGAGCGTTGGCCTTGATCTTGACGTCGCCGGAAAAAGTCTAGATAGGTATATACTGTGCGGCGGGCGTCAGTCACCAAAAGCTCCTCTCAGTGCTGTCACGGCGTCACTCCACGGAGTCACTGAGGCTTTGACTCCTAGCCACCTGATCACGGCCCGGTAAGAAGGATGCTGAGACCTCGTACGGCATTATCGTCACCGACGGAGCAGTATTCTTAGTACGCATGTACCGCGTCGAGAAAGGCGTCTAGAGACTGCGGTAGCTCCACTAAAACGCGCGGTACATCGTTCGAAATTTCCAGGTTGTTGTGTAAGTCGATACTGGAGTCGAAGAATGCATCCGCGTTGACTCGAACAGGGTTCCCAACGCCTCTGTCTGAAACCGCTGCAACGCCTTGACGGTTGCGAGGTGATTACCGAGAACGTGGCGTCGGCGGCGAGTTGGGTGCGATGGAGGCGCATGGGATCGCTGCCGCCATGACGAGCGGGGGACGCGTTCGGAGATGCCGACCGCAAAGGGGCGGGGAGGAATGTGTCGAATGCATCATCTTCACGGCTTTCAGCGTTTTCATCAACACCAACTCGTTGACCACTGGCCGAACGGCTTCTTGTTACTACCATTTTGAGTGTCTATTTTATGGCTTCACTGTCCGTTGTAACTTGTAAACTATTTCCACTGTTGGGCAACCATATTTTATATGAGGTTGCCTAGCCTCATATGAGTAAAACAAAAGAAGTGTCAGGGTCAATGTTTGGTGTTGGTTCCAACATAGAATATACTTATAAGTTAAGTTTACAGCGTTAAAAAAAATAATTTCGGCGCGAGCACGTACAAACATGTCGATCGCGTGCGTGATCCGAGGACTAATCTCTACTCTCTAGTAAGAGTCTCACGCCTCTCACGGTAGTAGCGCCAGTGGCGCGAACGGGAAAAACTCGTCACCGGCAACGACGCACGGTAAAAAGGGGATGCCAGGTACGGGGCGAGCGTAGGTGCGAGCGAGATGCAGCTACTCGCGAAAACGCGCACAAATACGACCGCGTGCGTGAGGCGCGGTACGGCAACGTCTCCAAACGGTTTAGTAAAGTTTAATACAACTATTATTTTTTAAAAATGAACCAATAGACTGCTGCCACTTTTATTTATGCCTCCCACCGAATGGTGACGCTTCTTTTTATACTTTAAATTTACTTAGTAAATTACTATGTATGAGCATTTATTCTTCAATATATTTTCTGAATAATGAATTGTACAAAAATGAGTTAGTAAGTAACGATAATGACTATAGGTCATAGTCAATATGCTAAGATCATAGAAAAAATATAAACAACATAAAAAATAGGATCAAACTCATGAGTCACAGAATGTTTTCGAAGTTTAGTTATGGTATTGCTTTTAATTAGGTAAATGTTTTTAAATTAAAGTAAACACTAAACGCTCTAGCAAAAAACCTTGTAAAGCCTCCAAATAGTTATAAAGTGTTGTCTTTTTTGATCAAATTTTAGAATTTAATTTTAATTTTTTTCCTCGGAATAGATATTTCGAGACCATACAACGGCTATTGCTAAAGGGGAATGTTTTTATGAACGCTAGCTTAATATCTCCTGTTTCTCAAGGATGGCAGGTATATGTGGTATTCAAGACACTTTATGATAATCGATTCTTGATTCTTCTATGAAAAAAGTATTCTGTTGGTGTTATAGGTAGGTAAATTTTTAAGTGTGAAGCACACTACGCCTGTCGCTTATATTACGATGGCATGGCATTTTCCAGTTGCTATATTCTTTCTCTAATACACATCTTCACCTCTAGTAGATGTCCCTATTGTATTTGTGTACTGTGTACATTGATAGGTCCAATTTTCGATATTACAATTAATTGATAATTACTAATTTGTAAGCACAAAAATCTATTCTCTTCGTTTTTAACTATCTATGTTTTAAGAACATTTAATTTAAATGTATTGAAATCTCTACATGGTTTTGTAGATTGTATTTTGTTGAACCCGCGTCAATTTGACTAATAAAATTAAATAAGACACTAGAAGTGAATAAATTATTTTGTGTATGAATAAGTATAAATGTATTTTTTAAACTTATGTTCAAATTTAATAAATAATTGTGTGGTGTACCTACTCATTAAGTTGTTTGATTGTTTGCCATCTTTAGCCGGTATAGAAATTTAAGCGATGGCAGCCTAGTTGGGAGAAGGTCCGCTTCTCAAGCCAGAGGGAGCGGGTTCGAACCCAGCCGACGGCACGCACCAATTTGTTCATTGTGTGAACATATGTGCGTATTGTATGTCATCTGCTACATGACTGGAGCCCGGTGTATGGCGACAGGCTCGCCCCCTGTCACATTTGGGACTGAATATCGTCCGGCGAAGTGTGGGTGTTGTATTACACCTCTGCCAGCCCCTTCGGGGTAAGGCGTGACAATATGTAGAAATTTAAGCACAGCAAAACAAATTGAAATACAATGTTTAAGTATTTTGTACATTTATTAAAAATTACTTCTTCTTTTTAAACTGTTTCTTCATTGGCTTCTGCATCTGTTTTTCGAACTTGGGCTTCTTTGAAACAATTGGAGCTCCTGAAATTAAAAATGAAACTGGTGATTGAAAATCCGGGAATTTTCACTAAAGGTTTTTAAATAGGTACTAAAATCTACAGTTAGGTACACTTAATTCATATTGGTATTTATTAAGTATTAAGCGATGATAGCCTAGCCGGAGAAGGCCCGCCTCTCAAGCCAGAGGGAGCGGGTTCAAACCCAGCTGACTGAATTTACTAATTGTGTGAACATATGTGCGTATTGTATGTCATCTGCTACATGACTGGAGCCCGGTGTATGGCGACAGGCTCGCCCCCTGTCACACTAGGGACTGAATATCGTCCGGCGAAGTGTAGGTGTTGTACACCTCTGCCAGCCCCATCGAGGGAAAGCGTGACGATATGTTATGTTAATTAATATTGGTGGAAACATGAACTCCCTTTGCAATACACGTTGTATAGCCTCCCTCGGAATAGTTATAAGTGGTTTGTTGTTTTCCATAAATGGCGAACAAGCTAACGGACCGCCTGATGGTAAGCGATCACCGTCGCCTATGGATACCTGTAATACTAGGGGCATCACAGATACGTTGCTGACTCTTAGGAACTTTATTTTCAGCCTTTTTGAAGAACCCCATGTTGTAGTTTCTCGGGAATACTGCAGGAGCTAATTCCACAGATTGCAGGTATGCGGCAAAAAAGATCGCATAAAATGACAATTTATTCTTATTCTTAAAAATGCACAGTGTGCTATTTCCATCGGTCTATAAGTGGATGAGCTTTCAGGTGATGGCGGCTAGTGCGATGATGAAACCGTGATGCAGGCATCATTTTGAACCATAAAGTATTTAAAAAAAAAAATATTTTGTTTTTTTTTTGAGTCCAGATATTATAATATGTTTTTTTTTTTTTAATTTGGTAATATTCTTTAAATAATGAAATATGATGTAACCATAAAATGCATGCTGTGCTTCCTTGAAAAAAAAATCACATTAAATTAAAATAAAAGTTCGTAATTTAAAATTTATAAAAGTACACATATTAATGAAGTTTTTATTGAGAAGCCATAATAAATAAAAAAAAACAACTCTTCAGAACACTAACCATTGTAAATGTGATAGAAAATACAAAGAGATCCAATGTCTTTGCTCATGCTAAGTGGCTCTAGGTGTTCAGAAAGCTTGGGATTGTTGACAAATCTGACAGCTCTACACTGTAATGCAGTGGCTCAAGCTAATACTTGGGTGCACCATTCCAAAGATGGGACCAGTACTCCATGTGAGGTAGGAGCTTTATAAAGCTTATAATTATAAAGTTATAACTAATAATAATAGCTTTATAAAAGTCTTTGACGTCTTTGTCCATCGACGCGCTCCACAGAACTCGGAATAAATCATTCCATCAGTGGTTTATACGTAAGAATAAGAGTAAGAGAAGCGTATCACGCGCTAACAGTAAATTTAACTGATTGATACGCGTCTCTTTGGATATCACCTGTCAAATTAAATGATGGAATATGTTGATAATGCGAGGCGCGTATTACACTAAAACTAGTCTTAAAATAATAAATGTTTTTTTCTTACTTTGGGGTGTCTTCCGTTTGTTTTGCTCAGGTACCAGTCCTTTTTGCTTCTTTCCTTGCAACTGTGGTACTGCAGCCAACACGGGTTTTCCTTTACTCTTCTTGGGCGGCGGGTCTACCTCCTCTTCTTCATCATTACTGCAATTACATTTGAGTTTTAAATTTAATTTATGAAATTCAAAACTTTGTAAATAAAAAATTGGAACTTGTAGGGTTGCAATAATAGTTGTAGAAGTTAACAAGTATATTTTCAGGACATTGTTGCGTTGCACATAAATATGGCACATTTTTACACATAATTTCTTAAAACTATAAATTACTAGCACTTTTTCTTTCACTTGCATTTCGTAGCCTATGTCACTTAGGGATAATGTAGCTTTCTAATGGTGACTAGTTTCGGACCAGTAGTTTTTGCGTACAGTAATCTTTCCTCCTTATAATATTACTAGCATGGGACCACGGCATCACCCGTGGCCCCACAGTGACCATTATTTTTCCAGATAAAAGTATCCTATGTCCTTTTCTGTACCTGACTGACTATGTCTATGCAAAATTTCATGATTATCAGTCAAGTAGTTAATAACAAACAAACCATCAAACTAACTTTCGCATTTATAATATTAAAAATTAGGATATGATTTTAATGTAGATAAAAAAAAATATAGTTGTAAACTAGCCATTGAGCTCCCCACTATCTATTCGTTCAGGCAAGATGGTTTAATTAAAGAGAATAATCAGTTCTTGGTGATTTTAGTGAAACTTTGTACTTAAAGAATCATTTATCCTGGAAAATTCACAGACAAAGCAGTAGAGCCGATTGGTTGCTGTCTCCATAGCATTTCATTTTTATCACATTGATGAAATATTAATCCTCGAAAGTATGACGGGCAGGCCTAGCATGCGCAACGCGACAACGGTATGTCGACTCTTAGCGAGACAGGCGTATGTATGCACATAGCTTTGTCACATTCATACATGACAAAAAGTGACGAGAACAATTTTCTCGCGCGCGCCTGCTAGGCTTGCTGGTTTGAGTTTAAAATATCTGTGGTATAGACTAGATACCTTTCGTCTTCATCATCACTGCCTGCTTCATCTGAATCATCACCATCACCTCCCTCTTCAGCTTCACTTTCATCGGAATCTTCCTGTAACATTTTCTCATATTCATCAGAATCAAAATCCAAAGAGCTGTCACTGTCTCGGGAATCTTCATGAACTCTAATAAAGTTTTCTGGGGGTTTAACACCAGCATCCTTGAGCTTCTGTTGTTTTTTGTTTTGCTCCTTCTTATTTACAACTGGTTCTTGTTCTGTGCTCTTTTTGTTATCTTTCTTTGATTTCTTTTCATCTATCTTTACAGCTGGTTCTTTTTTCACTTCAGTTTTTGGTGCCTTAGTTTTTTCCGGTTTCACTTGGCTTTCAACTTTGACAAGCGCATTTTTCTTTACAGATTCTTTAGTATCCTTAGTATCTACATTCTGTCTTTTTTTATCCATTTTAGATTTCTTCTCTACTTTTATTGTGTTTTCCTTGGTTTCATTGCTTACTTCATTTTCTTTTTTTAATGAGTCTTGTAAAGCTTTAGGCATATCTACAGGTGAGAAAAAGTCGTAGCTGATCCCTAGTTCACTTAGCTTTTTCTTTGTTTTATTTATGCTGAAAAAAAAAATTTTTTTTTAGTGTTTGTATTTATAACCTAGACATGATCTCAAGACTTAAATTAGCTGCTAAAAAAAGTAAAATTGTATTCAAAGCATACCTAGTTGGTAAGTATGGTCAAGTACAAATTTTCTAAAATGCCTAATTTGTGTCCAAATAATTTCTAAATGATGTATGAATGAGTTGACTGTCAAATGCCTTCTATACGCTGATGATCAGGTTATTTTTGCATCATCAGAGATGGAACTGTAGGCGATGGTTAACATTATGCATGGTGCTTTAGAAAGCAAAGGAATGGAAGTGAATGTAAGCAAAACAAAAGTAATGGTGTTTGTAAGAGAAGAAAGTATAGCAAACTGTGGCACTGAGCGCAGAGTTATGGCAGGAAATCAAGAGAATGGGGCCTTGTTAAGCTTTATGCACAGTGAGAATGTTTCTGAAAGAGCATGGCTGTACATAGAGGGGTTCTGATCCCCACTCTTTTGTATGATAGTGAATGTTGGGTCAGCATGAAAGTGAAGTGAATGTAAAAATGGAAAGAAATAAAAAGAGTATAAGACTATAGAAATAATACAAACTCTGAGTGTACTAACTTGAAAATAATTTTTTTCGCCCTCTTCAAGTCTCCTTTTTCATCCTTATTTTCATTATAAGCCTGAGAAAGAAATTATTTATTCAATCCAAATTAATAAAAAATACAGTTATTAAATCAAATCAGCATTTATTTCAGGTAGAGATTGTTATGATATAAACACAAAAATAACAACAACATTATATTGCTATAATATTTTTATATGACTAGTTGCACCCTGCAGTTAAAAAGTCCTTTATCCTATGTGCTATTCTAGATTATAATCTATCTCTGTGCCAAATTTCAGCCAGATCTGTTCAACCGTTCTGGAGTGAAAGAGTTACAAACATCCATCCATCTATCCATCCATTCTTACAAACTTTCGCGTTTATAATATTAGTAGGATATACCAGCTGATACCCATGATTTCAGACCTGATCCAGTGCAAGCAATCAGTGTTTGTAATGTATGTTTAACAATAACTACTGTACTTTTACTACTGTTGATTGTCTTTTTCTAGTAGTTCTTGCGAAAACTCATATCTTCACACCTTTCCCCTGAGGGGGCTGGCAGAGGTGTAATACTCAACATCATACTTTCATACTTGTTTATGTAATCATGTTCAATAGTTAAAAATAAAAATATAAAAAACCTATATGAATAACTTAAGAATATGTAACTTACTTTCTTCATTTTCAATCTGGCATCACTCCCAGGGTTGTTAAAGCGACTCCAGTGCTTTCTCATTGCTTTTAACCTTTGTTTTTCAGGGGGGATACATGCAGCTGAAATAGCAATAATAATGGTGAAGTTAGAAATGTTATGTGAGATGTCAAAGCCTCCTACAAGTCTAATTTCACAAGCTCAAGATTACCTTTAATCAATCTCTTGCCCATCAGGTAGTTGTTCATAGTCTCAGCAACTATTTCAGCGACCGCAGGTTCCCTAAACTCCACAAATGCAAACCCTTTAGAGTTGCCAGTGCGCTTCGATCGGATCACCCTTACATTTGTTACCATGCCAAACTGCTTGAAATATTGAGTCATTTCATTCTGAAATTAGAATAAGAGAAGTTTAATTTGTTTTAGCTAAAATAAGAATTTAAAAAAAAACAAAATTAAAATCATTTTATTACATAGAAAATTACAAGAATATTATGTAGTCTTATTATTCAAAAAGAAAGGCAACAGAATGTTGAATTGAACTAACCTCATAAAATCCATGCGGAATGTGCGACAAGTACACAAGACCTCGATCTGGACGCTTCCTTTTAGGCTTTTCATCCTTTGGCTTAGATATTACTGCGTTTTCGGAAATTTCAACTTCATTTTTCTGAGAAAATCAAAACTGGTATCTTAGTCGGGCATGTACATAACCTCAAAAGCAAAATAAACAGACGTACCGAATAGTGTACCTTGATAAGCTTTTTGATTCCTTTAATAGATTTCACAAATTTTCTCTGTTTTGTAGTGTCTAAGGCTACATTTTCTTCCATTTTATAAAAAGAAAACCACACTCAGCACGACACGGCAACAAGTTTGTATTGAAAATGAAATCAATTATTTTCATCCCTATTTCATCAAACTTTATTGACAATGACAGCAGAAAGAGAATTGACAAGTAATTGACATTGAAAACATAAGTTTTTTCTTTTTATTTCCCCCTAAGGTTGCGTACTGGCAATGAATATGGAACCAGGGTCCCTATTCGGAGATTTAAGATTTTCATCTCACTTGTTTTTGTCTTTGTTGCTCTCGTTTGAAACGTCATAAGTGTGAGAGTGACCAAGATAAAATCTCATCTCGTCTCACGCGCAGGAATAGCCCCCCTGTTGACAGATACAGTTCCCCTCGCTAAACCGCAGGAACGAACCTTAAAAAAACGACGTGACAGGGGCCCTATTCGGAGATAGGACTTTTTCATCTCGATCTCGATTCCTAGAACTCGAGGGAGAATCTCCTAAAAACAAACCATGTGGTATTCTCAAACAAGCATGAGATGAGATGGGCTTTTCTCACTCAAATTACGTTCCATTTTACTCGACTGTGCTTGCTAAAAACCGGTAAAATCGATAAAAAGTATTTCGGGACCATTCTGCTCATTAAATGCATACAATAATTAAATATCGATATGTATAATCAAATGAACTAATATTATGATAATTATTACAAGTTATAAAAGTGAGAAGAATAAAATATGACATTTTCATTCCATAAAGGATTTGTGGGGAACGAAACGCACTTAGCCAAATAAGTCATTGTTTTGTTTACAAATAGAGGTTATTAAAATCTAAAAATCTTTCCGTCATCACGCCCACAAAAACTATCACGATTAACAACATTAAACACTTAATAGGAACTACTAAGGCTTTCGTTTGTCGTTAAACCCAATGGAATGGAAGATCGGTTTGGAAGTTTTTTCCGAATCAATCGCCCCTATGTACTAATAACATAAGACCTTCAAAATAATCTAACAGGGTTAATAAAGTGACGCCAGGATACTTGTGGAGATAATTGTAAGTATTAAGTACTTTCTTATCACTATATATGACCACATAATTTGTAAATAACCAAGGTTAACTTAACCTAAAAGTCACAAACTTTTTCTTGTTTATAAATTGAAAAATGTTTCAGGTACCTACTGCGTAATTTATGCCGTTCGAGCCTAACACCTACCAACAAACAAGTCACCCAAGGACTCGTACGTGACTAATGGTTTCCAAATTGGCTTTAGAAACCTGACTGTGGATGAGCTAAACAGCAATCACAACCACTATCAACAACAAATCTGTGGACTTAGTTACATATTTGTATGAACAAAAAAATTGAATTTTCTTAGACCCAGTAAGTAAGTATCTGAGAAATCACACTTTACACTAATTTTAAAAAGGCAAAAGTTTGAATGGAAGTACATATGTATATATTAGATAGATGATGGTTGTTCTGAATTAAATTTGGCACAGAGATAAAGATAGATACTATAGGAATAATCTGGATAAGCACATTTATACATATATATCAAGTAGCTGCGCCTCGCAGTTTCACCTGCGGTCCTGCAGAACCATTATCTCTATCATCCTCTTCATTGTCTTATCATCGTCCTTTTCTGTACCTCTGACATTGTGTATGCAAAATTTCATGATGATAGATTGAGTAGTTGAGGTGTGACAGCAGAACAAACAAACAAATTCATTTTTAAATTATTAGTTAGGATATCTATATTGCCAATCTACCTACCTTACACTCTGCATTAGGTAATATACTTACTAGCTGATCTCTGTACCTATAGCTATACTTCATACCCAGTGTGGTGAAGCTCAGCTCTCAGCTTCTTACATTTAGTGCTTTGCAATGAGGTTCGGCTAACGGACTATACAAACTAATATTACATAGAGAGTTTTAGGCAAGACAATCTAGCCATTCCCTAGTGACGTGCTTGCCAACAAAGGACAAATTGACTTTTATCTAAGTAGTATGCCGTTCACTTTGGGAAAAATTATAATCATTTCCTATATTTTCCCATAAATCTGTCCAGTATGTCCTAAACAAGATAATTTATCAGTCATGTAATGCAGAGCAAAAGTAAAATATAATGTTTGATACATTAAGTAACATTGTGATTTTTTGTTTGCAGATTGAATTGTGATGGAAACCTGCACTGCTACTTAAATTCAAGATGCTTTACTTAATATTTTGGAAGTAATCTGTTATTGTTTTAAGGACATTCTAATGAGTACAAACAGATTTTGAAAAAGCATGCAGCGAAAAAGATAAATAAATCAGTTTTTTTTATTGTATTATGTCTTGTTATTTAACATACTAGTGATGATAGCCTAGTCGCAGAAGATACGCCTCTCAAGCCAGAGGGAGAGGGTTTGGACCCAGCCAAAGGCATGCACCAACTTATTCATTGTGTGAGCATATGTACATATCTAATGTCATCTGCTAAGTAACTGGAGCCCGGTATATGGCGACAAGCTCACCGCCTGTCACATTTAGGACTGAATATCGTCCGCTAAAGTGTGGGTGTTGTACACCTCTGCCAGTCCATTCAGGGGAAAGGCGTGATGATATGATATGTTATGTTCAACATGCAATGCCGAAAAATATTTGTATTGTATACTCCACTTTGGTAAATATACTTACCGCCTTAGCAATAAACAGTGTATAGCCTTGGGATAATTATACAGTGTTTTGTCTTTATCTTTCTTTGTTGTTTTTGAACTCGATCGAAAATGGCAAAAGACTGTAACTATTCTGAGGCTATACAACATTTATTGCTAGCTTCAATAGAGTTCAAGAATTAAAAAAAGACAAAACTATATAACTATTCCAAAGCTATACAACGTTTATTGCTAAGGGGGATAATATTTACAGCTTAATATTATTTTTACAGACAAATTTACAAACAATATTATATAGCTTGGGGTGGGAGGAACATGATTGTAGATATTTGAAGGAAGTAGGATGGACTATGTCCGGGAGAGGATATCTTACAAGGAGGAAACTTAGATTGGGACAACTGAAGCAGATGTGATCTGTGTTATCTTCATCCAACCCACATTCACAGATTGAGTGCTCCCTGAGCCTGAGTTTGGCTAAATAAACCAGAGTGCACGGGTGACTTAATTGGAGACAACATAAGATCATGCTCATATGTTTCTCGGTTGAGCGGAATTTGAAGAACTAGGGAATTGTAGGGATACCTATTGGGTTGGATATCAGCATATCTACCCTTGATGTTTTGGGACGTCTCCCAGTATTTTGACCATTGATTTAGGAGGAAAAATTTAGGAAGAAAAAGGCCATGCGAGTATAATTGATGTATTCAAGATTCCAAAAGCTGCTTACAATCTATCTTGTCAAACCCTTTTCACTCCTCATTTCGTTTCCCTGTAATTTGTTAAATTAAGGAATCCCTCACAAATTGTTGTAAAATAGGTTGCACTCTTGTGCAAAATTGGCCACCTATAAAGGATCTCTTAGTGTACTCAGTAAAGATGATAGAGTAGTTGAGATTATGCGACTTGACATAGAGGATAGCTTCTAGAAGGGCAATCGCTTCTCCAGTGAATACTGAGAAGTAAGATGGGCATTTATAACTAAGACTTATTCTAGCAGATAGTATGCAAACAGCTGCTCCCACGGCACTGACTGTCGGTAACTTCGACGCATCAGTGAATATGTTTACGCCAACCAGCGTAATGCGATGCGATCCTTTGGTAAAATAGGATAGTCCTTGTCAGATCGAAATGAAGTGGACTATTGGGTTGAAAAGTGAGAGGCAATAATTTTAAGTTTAAACTATCAAACAAGTATAAACATTGACGTATAGAATTTTTTTTTGCCCGTAGGGCAGGCTAAAGCCAACATAGCCATACCGTCTTGTCATCCGTTTGATTTTTGTACATGGGTTATTAAATTTAAGATGATAGCGGAGAGGGTGATGAAAAATTAGATGAATCCCTCCCCTTTTCCCATTTCAGTCGTGGATACTTTACTGAAACGTTAAGTCGAGTTCTGGAGGGCTATTCCTACAACTCGAGATACCATCTCATCTCGAAAAAAATGCCTAAAATCGAGATACCTTATTCTCGTCGCAAGAGATCGAGATTATCTCGATGGCTGGGGCCCGAGATGTCTCGAGTGGTCGGAGGCAGTCGAGACGTAAGTGAGATAGTGGGTCGCGACTCATTTGTTGCCACTTCGGTCCCGTAAGCATATTTTTTCTACAAAACTGGCAACTCAGTATTTGAATATCTACGTCATACGTTTCTATACGTCAAGGAGGGTCTTTGGCGGGAACCGAAAAGATGGTGTCGTGATTTTGTATTATTTTCTAAAACTTGTGATGCTTCGAGTGTTAAAGTGTTATAATTGTGTAACCTTTGCCGTGTTCGTTAACGTGCACGAGTGTGGGCAAATGATACAAACATTAGGAAATGCAACTTTTCGTGTTCTCTACAGAACTCGACTTAACGTTTCATTAAAGTATCCACGACTGAAATGGGAAAAGGGGAGGGATTCATCTAATTTTTCATCACCCTCTCCGCTATCATCTTAAATTTAATAACCCATGTACAAAAATCAAACGGATGACAAGACGGTATGGCTATGTTGGCTTTAGCCTGCCCTACGGGCAAAAAAAATTCTATACGTCAACGTCTAGACTTGTTAAACTTAAAATTATTGCCTCTCACTTTTCAACCCACTAATCCACTTCATTTCGATCTGACAAGGACTATCCTATTTTACCAAAGGATCGCATCGCATTACGCTGGTTGGCGTAAACATATTCACTGATGCGTCGAAGTTATCGACAGTCAGTGCCGTGGGAGCAGCTGTTTGCATACTATCTGCTAGAATAAGTCTTAGTTATAAATGCCCATCTTACTTCTCAGTATTCACTGGAGAAGCGATTGCCCTTCTAGAAGCTATCCTCTATGTCAAGTCGCATAATCTCAACTACTCTATCATCTTTATTGAGTACACTAAGAGATCCTTTATAGGTGGCCAATTTTGCACAAGAGTGCAACCTATTTTACAACAATTTATGAGGGATTCCTTAATTTAACAAATTACAGGGAAACGAAATGAGGAGTGAAAAGGGTTTGACAAGATAGATTGTAGGCAGCTTTTGGAATCTTGAATACATCAATTATACTCGCATGGCCGTTTTCTTCCTAAATTTTTTCCTCCTAAATCAATAGTCAAAATACTGGGAGACGTCCCAAAACATCAAGGGTAGATATGCTGATATCCAACCCAATAAGTATCCCTACAATTCCCTAGTTCTTCAAATTCCGCTCAACCGAGAAACATATGAGCATGATCTTATGTTGTCTCCAATTAAGTCACCCGTGCACTCTGGTTTATTTAGCCAAACTCAGGATCAGGGAGCACTCAATCTGTGAATGTGGGTTGGATGAAGATAACACAGATCACATCTGCTTCAGTTGTCCCAATCTAAGTTTCCTCCTTATAAGATATCCTCTCCCGGACATAGTCCATCCTACTTCCTTCAAATATCTACAATCATGTTCCTCCCACCCCAAGCTATATAATATTGTTTGTAAATTTGTCTGTAAAAATAATATTAAGCTGTAAATATTATCCCCCTTAACAATAAACGTTGTATAGCTTCGGAATAGTTATATAGTTTTGTCTTTTTTTTTTTATTCTTGAACTCTATTGAAGCTAGCAATAAATGTTGTATAGCCTCAGAATAGTTACAGTCTTTTGCCATTTTCGATCGAGTTCAAAAACAACAAAGAAAGATAAAGACAAAACACTGTATAATTATCCCAAGGCTATACACTGTTTATTGCTAAGGGGGTTAGTATATTTACCAAAGTGGAGTATACAATACAAATATTTTTCGGTATTGCATGTTGAACATAACATATCATATCATCACGCCTTTCCCCTGAATGGACTGGCAGAGGTGTACAACACCCACACTTTAGCGGACGATATTCAGTCCCCAATTGTGACAGGCGGTGAGCTTGTCGTCATATACCGGGCTCCAGTTACTTAGCAGATGACATTAGATATGTACATATGCTCACACAATGAATAAGTTGGTGCATGCCTTTGGCTGGGTCCAAACCCTCTCCCTCTGGCTTGAGAGGCGTATCTTCTGCGACTAGGCTATCATCACTAGTATGTTAAATAACAAGACATAATACAATAAAAAAAACTGATTTATTTATCTTTTTCGCTGCATGCTTTTTCAAAATCTGTTTGTACTCATTAGAATGTCCAAACAATAACAGATTACTTCCAAAATATTAAGTAAAGCATCTTGAATTTAAGTTGCAGTGTAGGTTTCCATCACAATTCAATCTGCAAACAAAAAATCACAATGTTACTTAATGTATCAAACATTATATTTTACTTTTGCTCTGCATTACATGACTGATTTAAATTATCTTGTTTAGGACATACTGGACAGATTTATGGGAAAATATAGGAAATGATTATAATTTTTCCCAAAGTGAACGGTATACTACTTAGATAAAAGTCAATTTGTCCTTTGTTGGCAAGCACATCACTAGGGAATGGCTAGATTGTCTTGCCTATAACTCTCTATGTAATATTAGTTTGTATAGTCCGTTAGCCGAACCTCATTGCAAAGCACTAAATGTAAGAAGCTGAGAGCTGAGCTTCACCGCACTGGGTATGAAGTATAGCTATAGGTACAGAGATCAGCTAGTAAGTATATTACCTAATGCAGAGTGTAAGGTAGGTAGATTGGCAATATAGATATCCTAACTAATAATTTAAAAATGAATTTGTTTGTTTGTTCTACTGTCACACCTCAACTACTCAATCTATCATCATGAAATTTTGCATACACAATGTCAGAGGTACAGAAAAGGACGATGATAAGACAATGAAGATGATGATAGAGATAATGGTTCTGCAGGACCGCAGGTGAAACTGTGGGGCGCAGCTACTTGATATATATGTATAAATGTGCTTATCCAGATTATTCCTATAGTATCTATCTCTATTTCTGTGCCAAATTTAATTCAGAACAACCATCATCTATCTAATATATACATACTTCCATTCAAACTTTTGCCTTTTTAAAATTAGTGTAAAGTGTGATTTCTCAGATACTTACTTACTGGGTCTAAGAAAATTCAATTTTTTTGTTCATACAAATATTATGTAACTAAGTCCACAGATTTGTTGTTGATAGTGGTTGTGATTGCTGTTTAGCTCATCCACAGTCAGGTTTCTAAAGCCAACTTGGAAACCATTAGTCACGTACGAGTCCTTAGGTGACTTGTTTGTTGGTAGGTGTTAGGCTCGAACGTGCACGTCGGTCCTCATACCGGCAACATACGCATACAGGCGTAGGCGGACATTCCGCTGACCATGCGTCTGGCTTCACGGTGGCCGTCCGGCGTGCCGTAGAGATAAGAAGGCTTCTTGCCATAGTTAAGTTAGCTTTAGAGTTAGTTATAATTCAACTCCTGTGTATCGAACACGAATAGTTATTAATTCAAAATTGTCTTTTATTTTTAAAAAAGCTAAACAGTGCTCCCCAATCTTGACTGGCGCAGCCGGTAGGATTGCCGTGTAACGTCCGCCAAAGTATACGTGCTGTTCGGACGAACAAAGTAAACCGTTGTACTAGAATCAGTGAACGCGTTTTCTGAGGCAATCCTCGAACCAAAGAAATACGTCTCGTTGGTGAAAATTTTTAGAAAAAAAAAGACAACAAATAACCTAACTCCAGCAGAAGAATGCGGACGAGAATATTGTGAGTAGACCTTTTCGCATTCCCCCTCTCCCATTTATTTTTGCTAGTTAGAAAACAGTTATTTGATTTTCCTTTAAAAAACGAACTTATATCGTCGTTAATTTATTGTGTGTTTTGTATTATTGTATCTAAACGAACCTCTATCGTCGTTTATTTTATTGTGTATTATTTTATTGTGTGTTTTATTTTACCGTGTGTGTTATAATTAAGAATTAATTGCCATGGAGCAAACAATTAGAATAGTGCCAAAAGACCTTCTCTGTCTTATACCTAAGTTCGAAGGGGAAGAAAACCTTCTAAATTTGTTTATTAAGAAAAGCCAATACATTTACAACGGGTACGCAACCCCTAATAATGCAGCTCAACAGGCGTACGTCTTTCACGCCATCACAAGCAGGCTACACGGTAGAGCAGCCGCTCTACTTAGTGAGCGAGAAGATATCAACTCATGGATCGCCTTTAAAGAGGTCCTTGTACAACATTTTGGTGACCCCCGTTCCGAAGACTGCATAGCTATAGAATTAGAACAAATGAAAATTAGTTCAAACGAATCATATATAGAGTTTTGCCATAGGATACAACACATGCGTAGTACGCTGTTCGCGAAAGTAAACTTACTCGCCGACGAGGGTGTAAAAGCGGCAAAAATGATTGTATATAACAACATGGCTCTGAATGTGTTTTTATATAACCTGACTGAGGATCTGATCCGCATTGTGCGCCTGAAAGGGTGCCCTAATCTAGAAATAGCCCTTAGCATAGTAACCGAAGAGGTAAACTTCATGAGTCAATTCAATGCAAAGCAGAAACAACGACAGGCTATAACACCTAGTAGAACGCAGCCCACGCTTAACACTACACCTAACAATAATTTTAAATTTGGAAATTCTCAAGTGAATCCACCGACAATGAATAGCCAAAACGCTAGATTTGGCTTACCCCAACAGCAACCCCAAGGTTTCCGGTTTGGAAATCAACCCCAAGGTTTCAGATTTGGAAATCAACCCCAGGGTTTCAGATTTGGAAATCAACCCCAAGATTTCAGGTTTGGCAACCAACCCCAAAACTTTAAATTTGGTATGCCACGCCAACAAGGATTTACTCCGGGCACACCCCAACAGGGTCAACCCTTTAGACCCCCGTTCAACCCTAATTTCGCTAGGCCGCCACCAGCGTTAACGTTTGGACAAGCGCAACCAAAATTTAAATTCGGCATTCCGAACCAAAACTTTCAACGACCGAAACCGCTGGAAAACTCCGACATCTCAATGCGTACGGCACGTCCGTTAAGACAAAACATGTTAAATGCTTCAGCTGAAAATGAAAATCTATTTTATAATAATGAACTTGTCGAGGCTTCACCGGAACAAGAATGTGACTATGATGAAAATTATTCTTATAATTTGGAAACATTTGACCCCCAATATTATGACGCAGTTAATGACGCTTGTCACTACCAATACCAAGAGTCGAACGATATTGAAAATTTTCATGCACAGGCCTCCAGTTTGCCCCCGACTTAATAGAATTTTCTCCCGAAGTAATAGAGTTAAACTGTGACTCTCTTTTGAAACTACCCCACGTAGAAATTCCTGAAATTAAGTCACGTTTCATGATCGATACCGGAAGCACACGGTCATTCATTAGCCCCGCAAAGGCAAATGAATACTTTTCAGCTTTCAAACTCTATGAGCCTTTTGAGGTAATTAGCACCCACGCTTGTAGTCAACACACCGAAGCTATATGCATACCAATGTTAAAAACTTTTGGATGTTCAGGTAAACACAAGTTTTACGTTTACGACGTAGACAGTCGTTACGACGGTTTGATAGGTAGCGACCTCTTAACACTGTTAGAAGCTAGAATTGATATGAAAAACCAAATTCTACAGACGCCCTATGCAAACATACCGATTTTATACAACCCACCTCATGAAATAACTTTAGAACCAAGAACAGACACGCGAGTTAAGATCCCAACTGATCTAAAAAATGGAGAAGCCATAGTAGAGTTTACAGATTTTGGAAAAGGCGTAAGAATGCCAGGTGCACTTGTTACATGCATAGACTCATTTGCATATACTATAATTCAAAATGCTTCTGAAGACGTAATTTCAATGTCATTCGCAAAACCATTGAAGGTTACAAAGTATGAAAGAAAAGAATGTAGAGTAAATACGACTATGAATGAATGTGAGATTGATGAACTCCTGAAAGAAAATTTAACAAGGCTCCGTTTAGATCACACTAATAAGGAAGAGCGTAGCGCCATTGAAAAATTATGCTACGAATTTAGGGACATTTTTCATTGTGACGGAATTCCACTTTCCTTTACAAATAATGTAAAACATGAAATTAGGACAAAAAACGAAGATCCTATATTCATCCGACCGTACAGACATCCCCCGGTTTATAACGAAGAAATCCAAAAACAAGTCACTCAGCTTCTTGAAAATGACGTTATTAGAGAATCACACTCCCCGTGGAGTGCACCGGTACACCTAGTGCCTAAAAAGGCCGACGCTTCAGGCGAAAGAAAATTTAGAATGGTAATAGACTATAGACGTCTCAACGAAATAACAACTGACGACAAATATCCCTTGCCCAACATAGCTGACCTTTTTGACAAATTAGGTAAATCTGTGTATTTTAGTACCATCGATTTGGCTAGCGGATACCATCAGGTAGAAGTAAAAGAGGAGGATAGACTTAAAACAGCATTTTCCACACAAGCGGGACATTACGAGTTCACCCGTATGCCGTTCGGGCTGAAAACAGCCCCAGCCACTTTTCAACGTGCGATGGACAATGTGCTTAGAGGTCTACAAGGTCTGCATTGTCTTGTATACCTAGATGATATAATAGTATACTCATCTAGTCTCCAAGAACACATAGAAAAACTACGTTTAGTCTTCGAACGACTTAGAGCAACCAACCTAAAAGTGACACTAGATAAGTGCGAGTTTTTCCGGAAGGAAGTACTCTATCTTGGTCATATGATAACGAAAGAGGGTCTTAAACCGAATAACGATAAAATTCAGGCTGTCATAGATTTCCCAATTCCGACAACTACTACACAGATTAAGAGTTTTCTAGGATTAGTAGGATACTACCGAAAATTTATTAGAGATTTTGCCAAAATAACTAGACCCCTTACTAATTGTTTGAAGAAACGTAATAAGATTGAATTAACGGACGAGTTTAGAGGAGCTTTCGAGAGATGTAAGGAATTGTTGGTTAACGCCCCAATTTTACAATACCCAGATTTTACAAAGCCTTTTGTGCTTACCACAGATGCCTCTGACTATGCCATTGGCGCGGTGTTGTCCCAAGGTCCTATAGGTTCCGATAAGCCTATAGCATACGCTAGTCGGACCCTAAACGACGCGGAAACTAGGTACAGTACAATTGAAAAGGAGTTACTAGCAATAGTATGGGCCGTAAAACACTTCAGACCCTACCTCTATGGTAGACGATTCATTATATATACAGATCATAGACCCCTTGCTTGGTTGAACAATATAAAAGAACAAAGCAGTAAACTCACGAGATGGAAATTGCGTCTCGCAGAATTCGATTACGATATTATTTATAAAAATGGTAAACAAAACTGCGTAGCAGATGCACTTTCCCGGATTAAAGTAAATGCCATAGAAAATGACGATGTATCAATGCAAGTCAACGTAGACGATAGTATAATACTATCATCAGACTCTGAAAAAACTTTATCCATTCCATTGCGTGATCCTAGATCGCCCTATTCTATTCCATCCCCATCTAGCGGTACTATTACAGCCTCTGAAACTTCAGGGACGGAACACTCAGTTTACGAAACAGATTCATCAGGCATTCCAATTTTGAACGAAGCAATTGACACTAAACCAAATCAAATCTTAGTACACACTTGGTTTAGGGAAGAACTATCCGTAAAAGATTTGTCTAGACCTAGACAAAAAATATTAGAAGTACATTTACCTTTAGACAAACCGGAATTAGTAAAGACATTTTTAAAAGAGTATATAAAACCAAAAATTAAATACTTTATTTATTTTGAACACGAAACTCTCAGAAAACAATTTGCGGAAGCAGTAATTTTCCTTTTTAAGAAAAATACCGTAAAAATTCTAGAATGCACAGAAAGAGTAATTTACGTAGAGGATGAAAACGAACAAAGGGAAATAGTAACAAAATACCATATTGGAAAAACCACCCATAGAGGAATTAAAGAAACACTCATGCGTTTAAAGCGAACCTATTACTGGAATAATATGGATTTAACTGTAGCTACTACCATAAATACATGTGCAGGTTGTAAAACTATGAAATATGACCGAAAACCATTAAAACCCGAATTACAACTCACACAAACGCAAACAAAACCTTTCCAAGAGATTTTTATGGATGTTTTTAGTATAGAAGGCAAATCATACCTAACAATAGTAGACGCATTTAGCAAACTTGGTCAAGCCATAGAAATAAGTAATAAAACAACACCGGAAATAATTAGAGCCCTTTTAAAGTACTTTTCTATGTACGGAGTTCCGAATAGAATTAGTGCTGACTCTGGTTCAGAATTTAATAACGTTTTGTTAAAGGAAACCTTAAGTTTCTACAAAATAGACCTACATATAGGCACCCCTCATAACCCAAATTCAATGGGGCTTGTTGAACGATTTCACTCGACTCTGATTGAAATCTACCGACTGGCTAAATACGAACAAAAGATGACAGACGCGGCATCCATAATTACTTACGCACTTATGTCTTATAACGAAACTATCCATTCCAGTACTGGACTTACCCCGTTAGAAGTAGTATTTGGTCACACTGACTCCAAAAACTCTTTTAATGTAGAATTCAACAAACAATATACCCAAAAACTAGTTCAAGATCATCAAAAACGCATAAAATTCCTATATGAATATTTAACAAATAAATCTATTGCAAATAAGGTAAAAATTAAGGAAAAACATAGCGGTGAAAAAGAATTTAATGTACAACAAGGAGATACAGTGTTTATTAAAGGCGTGAACGTAAGAAGAGGGAAGGATAAACCTCGATACGAAAAAGCAGAAGTGGTAGGAGAGACAGTCCGAAACATAGTGCCGGTTAAGGTCAAAGGCCGTGAGACCAAAACGCCAATAAAAGATATAAAACGTCCTTCGCAGGTACGTCCTGATCCTGATGCAGGTGGCAGCTACCCAGGCCCTTCTACTTCAGCGGATTAGGAACAATCCGGGAATATTTCCAATTAAAGAGGGCCAAGCCCTTATAAGTAGTGATAAGTGGGCCATAATTAAGACCTTAGATTTAAGTTTAGTTAGAGATGACTTAGATTTTAACACTAATAGATACGCAAACCTTAATAGGCATATAATTAGGTATTTTGATAAAAAACCAATAGACGCGGAAATTAACGATATAAAAACTCAGACAGATTTTATTAAAAACATTACAGAGCAAAAATTGAATCAACTGCTGCCGACTAGGCGTAGCAAACGTGGTCTTTTAAACCCTCTAGGCTCTATAATTAAAATCATTTCTGGAAACTTAGATAATGACGACGCCATCAAATACGATACACTTTTGAAGGATATAAAAACGAAACAAAATGCAGAAAACCAAAAGGTTACAATTGTCATCAAAACAATTAAGTCTTTAACGAATATTACCAATAGCACTAAATATAATTTCATTCAGTTAGATAAAGCAATTTGGGAGATTCGGAAACAATTAAACAGTACAAATAATACTCGAAACATTTTTAAAATCACCAACACTTACCACTTATTTTTGCATAACTTCCAAACGCTTTATACAATACTGGACGAAATAGAAAATACTCTAGCATTTAGTAAGCTAGGAATTTTACATCAATCACTTACAAATCCTAAAGAACTGTTGTCTATGTTTAGAGAAATAGAATTAAGAAATAAACTGATGTTTCCTGTAAATCCAGATAATTTACTTAAGTTAGAACAATGTATTGAGGTAAAAGCGTATGCAAAGGAAAATCAAATAATTTTCATTTTGGATGTACCCCTTGTGGAAAACGATGTGTACACCTATTATAAAATCATCCCTTTACCTATTACTAATACCCGTAACCAAACTCACCTCATTTTACCTAAATTTCCTTACCTATTAGCGAAAAGGTCGAAAACAGCGTCATTCTCACACCCATGTAAGGAAGTAGAAGAGTCCTTATTTCTATGCGAAGAAGACTACTCATCCATGCGAGCTAAAGATGTCTGCGTCACCAACCTTATCAACTTTGCCGCAGACACAACCCAGTGTCACCCAATTTTAGTAGAGTTGGAGGACTTGAAAGTAGAGAAAATACAAGAAAATCGATGGATGCTTTTCACTAAATCCATTCTCATTCTCACCCAAAATTGTAAAGATGACGTCAGTTACCACCACGTTCAAGGTACTTACATGGTGACTATTCATGATGATTGTGAAGCGGAAATAAACGGAACCGTCATGAAAAGACACATAAGAAAAACGGGAAAAATGAATATTGCAGCAATACCGATTGTCAATCTTCCTACTGTAATTCCAGCTGAAAAGGCGTCTTCTGAACCTGTAAACCTGAAAGGACTGGACCTCACAGATCTTCAACACCTGTCTAACGTGTTAATGAAAAGTGAAAGTGTTATGGGCCAAAACAGTGAAAATAAAAGTGTCGTAATTACGAAAAACATCAGTGTTGGAACAATAATTTTATATGTAATCTTACTATTAATTTTTGTGTATTTCTTTTATAATTGGTTAGGCCGAAATTACCGGGCTCAGGAAAATTCCTCCGTTAATTTCGAGCTTAATGAGGGAGGAGTTATGCACGTCGGTCCTCATACCGGCAACATACGCATACAGGCGTAGGCGGACATTCCGCTGACCATGCGTCTGGCTTCACGGTGGCCGTCCGGCGTGCCGTAGAGATAAGAAGGCTTCTTGCCATAGTTAAGTTAGCTTTAGAGTTAGTTATAATTCAACTCCTGTGTATCGAACACGAATAGTTATTAATTCAAAATTGTCTTTTATTTTTAAAAAAGCTAAACAGTGCTCCCCAATCTTGACTAGGTACCTGAAACATTTTTCAATTTATAAACAAGAAAAAGTTTGTGACTTTTAGGTTAAGTTAACCTTGGTTATTTACAAATTATGTGGTCATATATAGTGATAAGAAAGTACTTAATACTTACAATTATCTCCACAAGTATCCTGGCGTCACTTTATTAACCCTGTTAGATTATTTTGAAGGTCTTATGTTATTAGTACATAGGGGCGATTGATTCGGAAAAAACTTCCAAACCGGTCTTCCATTCCATTGGGTTTAACGACAAACGAAAGCCTTAGTAGTTCCTATTACGTGTTTAATGTTGTTAATCGTGATAGTTTTTGTAGACGTGATGACGAAAAGATTTTTAGATTATAATAACCTCTATTTGTAAACAAAACAATGACTTATTTGGCTAAGTGCGTTTCGTTCCCCACAAATCCTATCAGGAATGAAAATGTTATATTTTATTCTTCTCACTTTTATAACTTGTAATAATTATCATAATATTAGTTCATTTGATTAAACATATCGATATTTAATTATTGTATGCCTTTAATGAGCAGAATGGTCCCGAAATACGTTTTATCGATTTTACCGGTTTTTAGCAAGCACAGTCGAGTAAAATGGAACGTAATTTGAGTGAGAAAAGCCTATCTCATCTCATGCTTGTTTGAGAATACCACATGGTTTGTTTTTAGGAGATTCTCCCTCGAGTTCTAGGAATCGAGATCGAGATGAAAAAGTCCTATCTCCGAATCGGGCCCCTGTAGAGAACACGAAAAGTTGCATTTCCTAATGTTTGTATCATTTGCTTACACTCGTGCACGTTAACGAACACGGCAAAGGTTACACAATTATTACACTTTAACACTCGAAGCATCACAAGTTTTAGAAAATAATACAAAATCACGACACCATTTTTTCGGTTCCCGCCAAAGACCCTCCTTGACGTATAGAAACGTATGACGTAGGTATTCAAATACTGAGTTGCCAGTTTTGTAGAAAAAATATATTTACGGGACCGAAGTGGCAACAAATGAGTCGCGACCCACTATCTCACTTACGTCTCGACTGCCTCCGACCACTCGAGACATCTCGGGCCCCAGCCATCGAGATAATCTCGATCACTAGCGAAGAGAATAAGGCATCTCGATTTTTGGCAATTTTTTCGAGATGAGATGGTATCTCGAGTTGTAGGAATAGCCCTCCAGGGACCCTATTCGGAGATCTGAGATTTTCATCTCACCATTTTTTGTCCTTGTTGCTCTCGTTTGAATAGTCATAGGTGTGAGAGTGAACAAGATAAAATCTCATCTCATCTCACGAGTAGGAATAGCCCCCCTGGAATGAGCACGTTGATTTTTAAATTCATTCAAATGGAATGGAATGGCACAGGAGAGTTTTTAGCAGGAACAGAAAAGATGGTGTCGTGATTTTGTATTATTTTCTAAAACTTGTGATTCTTCCAGTGTTAAAGTGTAATAATTGTGGATTATTAACCTCCACCAGTTCGTTAACGTACACGAGTGTGGGCAAATGATACAAACATTAGGAAATGCTACTTTTCGTGTTCTGTACAAAACTCGACATAAAGTTTCAGTAAAGTATCCACGGCTTTACTGAAATGGGAAAAGGGGAGGGATCCATCTCATTTTTTATCAGTCACTCCTCTATCATCATCATCTTACATTTATTAACTCATGTGACAAAAACTGATACTGATGACAAGGCGGTATGACCATGTTGGCTTTAGGCTGGCCTACGGGCAAAACAAAAAAATTAAAAAGCAATTGTGACAGTATTGTGTGTGTGTGCGTGCGACTCTCTCTTCGTAGTACGTTTCTGCGGTTTAGCTGGGATAAGATTTCGCTTTTTTTAACCTATTAAATGTATTTAAAAAAAAAATCTGTCTTACTTAGCCTAACATTTCAACAAGCTTAAACATTTTAAACAGAAACTAAATATTACTAATAATATATGTAATAAATAGAAATATGTAATAGATAGAAACGTCAAAATAATAACAATTAGTTATGATTGGAATTGAATAGATCATAAACAAAATTAAAAAATATTTTTAAAAATTAGCCAACCAGATTTTTTCTACTACGTATTTGATCATGAATGTCGTACGGGTGTACAAATAAAATAAGTATACAAATATAAACCTAATATGTTTATATAAATTTTTAATAGAACAATCACTTAAAAAAAAATTGTTACTGTTTTTTTGTCTCTCTATTTAAAACAGTGACGCTTCATTTACAGTTGAAAATTGTATTTCATATTTGGTGGTAAAATAAGATCGGCAACTAGAATTACATTACCGTTTTTATTGGTTATTAATAATAAGATACTCAAACTATAAAGAACTAATCTGGCTACTTAATATAAAAAAATGTGTTGTAATCGCTGAAAATTTAGAGAACCATTAATTATATCCATAGCCTTATCAAACTAGGCGCAAATCAAATACTTGTTTTCGCAATGCCGAACCTCAGACTTTTTCATTTGTTCGATGATCGACGGCGTTCAAACAATTGAGAAAAAAAATCTCAGGGGGGCTATTCCTGCGCGTGAGATGAGATGACATTTTATATTGGTCACTCTCACACCTATGACGTTTCAAACGAGAGCAACAGGGACGAAAAAAGGTGAGATGAAAATCTCAAATCTCCGAATAGGGCCACAATAACTGAACAATATTTTTCAACTAAGTTGATATTTATTTACTTTTCATTTTCAACGCGTTACATTAAATGATTTATATAAGCATCACATAACTCCCACCTCTAGCTAGGACAATTTTTCACCTGGGATCTTTGGATGTGTGATCCGGTACGCAAGCAGAGCTGACTTGCTTTGCTCGATCGATTTCAAATGTCTTCTTGACGTTTTCGGTTTTTACGATTTGTTTGCTTTGCATCTTTTCATTTTGGTTCGTTTTTCGCTGCTTAGGGAAAATGAGCTATAAAGATTTTCTAACAAAAAAGTAATCTACGATTACATTACATTACAATTTCCCAATTAAGTGTTTGCGAAAAGTTTAACAAACAAGGCAAAATGGCTTCAATGTCCACCGGCACCTTGAACCAATATATTCAGTTCGTAGAACGAGTATTTAGGACTTCTCAAGGCAGTATTTTATCGCGATTACTATCGCTCAGAGATGAACATATCTGGAACAGGAATCTGCGCTCGAGCGACATCGCAACACTCGTCGAAGGAAACTGTGTCGCGCCTCTGGACGAAATTATTATAGCACATTTACTGTGCATTAAAGTAAGTTAAAAATCACACTATCCGTTATACTAGTACCTAAAATACTTAGACAGTTAAAGTAAAGCTGCTAGGGAATGATAACCTTAATCATTCCTGTTCAAATTACTACTTCTATGTTGGTTTTCCATACTTAAAATAAGACTAGCTGGGCCCCCGGTGCTATCTATGCGTTAATCCAGTTAATCCACCCGTTTGTGTAAAGTAAGTAAACAAGGATTTATTTATTTCTATTATTTTCAGGCACTGTATGCCAATAATTATATAGAAGCGTTCAACCACCAAAGTGCATGCGTAGCATGTGTTGTCCGTCTACTCCAAGCACAAAAAGAAGAGAACTGGACTCTGCCGCTGATGTACACAGTTTGCCTTGACTTAAGGCTAGTGGCACAGGTAGCTGAAGCATGCAGTCGTAAGTATTACCTGACTATTTAATAATTTCCTATTCTTTTGTAACATATCTGGATCAAATAAGCTTAAAAGAATAGACTAATTTTTTTGTTTTTGTTTCTGCTTTTTCAACACATCATATTCAAGTTTATTGTTTTGTTCTTTTACAGCTCAAAGTAATGGCAAAATCATGGAAAAAGCAGCTGAAAGCTTGTTGGCTTGCTTCAGAGTCTGCGCATCTGATAACCGATCGTCTGAAGAAGACACAAAGAGGATTGGCATGCTGAACCTTGTTAACCAACTCCTTAAAGTATATTTTCGTATAAACAAACTGCATCTCTGCAAGCCTCTCATAAGAGCTATAGATTCATCACCATTTAAAGATCAGTTTCCACTTGCACAAGAAATTACATACAGATATTTCGTAGGCCGTAAAGCAATGTTTGATTCGGATTACCGCTCTGCTGATGAATATCTGTCATATGCCTTTCAAAACTGCCACCGACAGAGCAGTAAAAACAAAAGACTGATACTGACATACCTTGTACCAGTGAAAATGTTGCTCGGTTTCATGCCAGCCAAGCATTTACTACAGAAATATGATCTTATGCAGTTTTGGGACCTTGTTTCGGCTGTGAAGAATGGAGACCTGCGAGGCATTGATACTGTTATGGAGGAACATGAAGGTTTCTTTATAAAAGCTGGTATATATCTGATAGTGGAGAAATTGAAGATTACAGCATACAGGAACTTGTTTAAAAAGGTTTACTTAGCAGAGAACACACATCAGATTGAAATCTCAAGCTTTCAAGCTGCTTTACAACTAATGGGACAGGACGAAGTAGATTCAGAAGAAACTCACTGTATTGTTGCCAATTTGATTTATGATGGAAAAATCAAAGGGTACATCTCGTATCAGCACAAAAAAGTTGTGGTAAGCAAACAAAATGCATTTCCGCCTTTGTCTAGTTTGTATTAGGATCATAGCTGAGCTAAGGAATTAGTAATTATTAAGTAATTGTTCGAATTTCTGTAGAATCCATGTGATTAAAAATTTTTACAAATTATAACAATCTTTTTAGTTTCCTGCAATAAAATATTCTAAGCATGATTCAAAAAAACAAGGTCTAGCATTCAGCAAACACACAATGACGTCATCGTCATCCATCTCTTTCGAACTTGTCGTAAATTACTGGCGGAGTATATTACTAAGCCATGATTCTAAGTACCAAATTGTTTAGGTAAAATTTTAATCAGGTTGCGTTCCGTTATCGCAACGGATCAACGCATTCCACACTTGTGTTGCGACGACACACGCGTCACACCTCAAAGTCAAAGTCAAAATGTTTTTATTCAATTTAGGTATCAAAGATACACTTATGAACGTCAAAGTTATTTAAATAGACTCGACCGCCTTGTTCGGATAAAGAGCCTCTACTCTCTCAAGAACAGGCAAGAAACTGAGGGGCATTATTTTTTCAAATAATAAATAAATTACAGTCTCACAAAATTTGGCTTACAACTAGGTAATATCTATAAATACCAGTGGCTACTTGGCGGAAGTAGAAGGCTCCAGACATCTTTGTTATCTAAATAATTCCTAACCTTATAATACCCTCTTTTCATTAATGTAGTTTTTACATGTGATTTGAATTTTCCCTCAGTGAGCCCTGTTATATTTTTCGGAATTTTATTGTAAAAACGAACGCAGTTGCCTAAAAATGACTTATTTGGCTTAGTCAGTCTAAATCTCGGTACAGCTATCCTATCCTCAGCGACTTAGCAAGTAGATCAGTCGACTTTCGACCATGGATCGGAACAAACGAACACTGTCCGTCGTCGCAACGGCGCGCCGCGGGGCTCCGACAGCGCAGCGCATCACCTTCCCCGCTTTGCCTTTCGTTGGGTACATTTGAAACGTCGCGTGCGACGACGCAACGCATATTATGTCGTCCCACTAAAAATATGTATGGATGGATAAGATAATTTATTTCTGTATATTATGTAAATAGACGCAGTGTTGGCGCTGCAACGGCGCAACGCAACGCAACGCACTAATGAAGCCTCGCTCTTATTTTAGACAGATTTTTGCTTAAAAATATCAATAGATGGAGGGTCAACTGGGGCAAATGCGTCTGTGGGGCAATTGCGTCTTTTGAGAATTACTGACAAACCCTTTACAAATTAGACGCCACCTACAACTTTTTTCCATCTTTAGTTGCAGTAATCTGTACAAGATGGCGTTAGTTGCCTAATTTCAGAAGGGTTTGTCAGTAATTCTCGAAAGACGCAATTGCCCCGGTTGACCTTATATGTTGGGAATTGAAGAATCTTGTGCAAATTGAAATCCTTTTTTATTAAGTTGTCATTAGCTGACTGCCTTAGTGGCTCAGTTGGTAGTGAACCTGCCTTCTGAGCTTGGAGGTGTGGGTTCGATTCCCACCTAGGGCAAACATTTATGTGATGAACGTTTGTGTTTGTTCTATGTCTGGGTGTTAATTAAGTGTATTTATAAATATCTAAGTATGTTTATCAGTCTCTGGCCGCCATAGTCCAAGCTTTGCTTAGTTTGGGGTCAGGCGACCGTGTGTGGAAGGGTCCCGAATTTATTTATTATTTAAATAATACACCAATGACGTCAAAACATTTTTTATTAAATCCACAATATATTTCAAAGAATAATACAAATACAATAAATTTTAATGATCTCTGCAATTTGTACAGCATCATTTTAAACGATGCTTGCTCGATTGGTAATGTAGTCTTAAAGATAAGAGGATTGAATGGATATTATTTCAGAGAATATTTTGTTGATTAGGTGAATATGATAGGTACGAAGATAAAAGATAGTGTGATGTGCAATTCTACATTTTGGACAGGTATTTTTAAGATTCGAGCTTAATACAAGGCGTGGTCGGAATGTCAACAGCGTGGGAACCAACACGACGACGCCGACGCCACGAAGAATTTTTTGTGCTGGATTGATTCTCTTCAGCGCTATTGATGTAATTTGGACCGGATACGTACTTACTAAACTTTACATTTTTCTTTGTCAGATCTTGGAACCTTTTAAAACATTTTCACAAAGAATGTGTTATTGATTGTCTTGGTAAAATTTTCAACTAAGTAAGTATTATTTTTATTTTAGTAGAAATACGGACACAGGATGTATATGGATGCCCAAGAATTCGCACGAATTACATTCGATAGATATGTTTTTGGTTCTATGATATGCCATTCTATTTCTAAAATTTGAAGCTCGTTCTTTTTACTACATACGGAAGACAACAATATTCTTTCAAGATCAAATTGCACATCACTTTCATAGATTTTGTAGAAAAATATGAAGGAATATTTGACTAGCTATTTATATATATCTTTTTAATCCCAATTCATCTTACATATAGCTCTTACATTACTTTTAATCTTTAACCAAGCTAACAGTATAGGTTCTAATGTAGGTATACAACATGCAAAGCTACTAGTGGGGATAATATTTTTCTTTTATTCATTATTTTTAAACATTTACTTAAAAACGTTTCAATGGGTATCTACCTAATGAGGGCGTCATGATTTATAAGCTACAGTTTATTTACAAAACAAATATTTTCTAACATTACATAAGTATAATAAATCGAATGCTCTACTAGCAATATATGTAAATCTAACAGAAGAATAAGAAAGTAGGTACCAGCCTACATAAAGAAACGTTCTTATGGAATCCAATATTTTTTCTTAAATAAATAATAATTGTAAATAACCAGCTGTAACAAGACAATAGACAGTAATGTAGGTACAAACTTATCTACCTAGTCAGGTTTCCCTTATGGAAAAACCAATTTTCTGCAAATAATTAAATTGATACCTTTTTTGTGGTTTTTGTTTTGTGGGTACTTATTGTTTTTTTTTAATAATGACATTACGTGACTGATACTGGATGCCTAACCCGTATATGATCAAATTCCCAGCATTAATAAACACATTAAAAGCTTAGAAGAGTTGGATTTACTAAGGTTAGCCTATGATCGGCTAACAGTTGACTTCGGTGGCATATTTTTCACCGAAAATGTAAATAGGTATTATTTACATCGAAGCTGATTGAACAAGGTGATGAAGCAAAGGTGTGTTTAAAACCAATCTTGCCAAGAATGTCTTTAGATTAATAAATTTCTGTCCTCCGCCACCCATAGTCTATTCGTGTCTTATGCCACAGAATAAAATAATACCTAAATATTATGCTTATGGTTTACGATCACCTAAGAAAAGAAAAAGATACATCCATCAACACTACTGCCAGAAATAAATAAAGAGTTAAAAAACTACGCTTTGACATAAAAAATAATCTAAACCTCGCGATGGGTTTGTTAATAATTATTTATCCACGAGTTCTGTTAGCCTCTTTTCACTTTTTCATCAGACCAGCTCAATTGTACCATCGTTTGAACTAAATCAATAAAAGTTTCAAATGGACACGACTGTCAAAAGTAGATGTTATTTGGGTCCTTCGCTTTCTTCACAAACACTACCCAGACATTCAGGTGAATCTAATGTAAAATGCTTTAAAAAACTGAAAATGAGTACTCAGCGCTATAGCTGCCTGTTGCTATTATTTACTGTAGCATGGTGTGGGCGACATCCCTATTTCATTTAATATTTCATTTACTAAAGCTATTGATAATTCCTTATTTTAGTGTTGTGCATATTTCTGGTGCTGCTAACTTTTTAGTCATGATTTGTAAATCGACGCAACTTTCAACAGTGAGAACAATTGCAACAGTGAGAACAGTTTTTTTTTATTATTACAAAATAGGCTTGCGTTTGGCCGCCAGCATGCCTGATGTTAAGCAGTGATGCGGCCTACGATGGAGCACGCTTGCCTAGAAGAAACCGATTCACTCGAGACTTGAAGACACCCAGATTATAAGTGTCAGGGAACACACTCTGGCAGAGTATTCCACGCTCTAGCGGTCCGTATAAGAAATGGGGAACCAAGCGTTTCGTGCGTGGTGTAAGTAGGTATGTCGACCATAAAACGATGCCGCTTTCTTGTACTCTCGGTTGTTTTATAATCTAATATGTCTAATGTCACCCACACTATGCTACAATGAAAATAGTATGGTACGGCTTAGTTGCGGTCGAATGCGAACTTATGCAGCGGCGGGCCCTTCAGCAGCTCGTCCTTGTAGGCGGCCAGTATCGCGCGCGACATGCTCGGCTCCGCCGCGCTCGCCTCCAGGAACTGACGCATCAATCTACAAAACAAGAGGAGACGAATCTACGTTAAATTATAATTACTTAGGTGGGTACTTAAATCAAAAGTTAGCCGTGGAGACGAATCTTCGTTAAATTATAATTACTTAGGTGGGTACTTAAATCAAAAGTCAGCCGTGGAGACGAATCTTCGTTAAATTATAATTAGTTAGGTACATAAATAAAAAGACAGTCGTGTGGGATGAGCCGTGCCTGCCGATCCTGTTGGAATTCTGCGCTGGCCCTGCACCAATGTATTTTGCTTTTGTGAAATATTATTGAGTAGGGCCAACTGGGGCAATTGCGTCTTTCGAGAATTACTGACTAACCCTTCACAAATTAGGCAACTAACGCCATCTTGTACAGATTATTGCAACTAAATTTAGAAAAAAGATGTAGGTGACCTACAGAGGTATTTGCCCCAGTTGACCCTATTTATTTGTATTTTAATTTTACACGTGACCTAATGGATATCATCGTAAGGAAACCGACATGTCGAAGAATTAATATTTCGAAAATAATCCGCCAACACGCACTGAGCCAGCGCATAGATAACGGCTCAATTGCCCTTGATTGAGGTAAAAAGTTATTTGACCAGCGACAGAATGTATGGAATAACTGATTTTTGCTCTGCAATTTCAGGGTTGGTCCCATGGAAAAAGTTATTTGCATGTAAATGATGTAGGAAATCAGCCTTTTAAATTTTGCCAGTAAAATAACGGTGTAGAAGGCTAAAATTAGTTAGCTAAAAAAAGCTAAAATTAATCCAATTCCAATTCTACTGTATTGGAAGTCTGTGGGATACTCTCAGTACTACTTACCTTACAAAGTGGATTTCTTGCCAGTTCAGAGAGAAACTTGCAGATTAGCATGCGCACGGCGATAAAATCTTATTATTTTTTTGTCACGTGAGAACGTGATAAGGCTACGCGTAAATATACGTCTGTCTCGATAGGTAAAAAAGCGATGATAGCCTATTTAGAGAAGGCCCGCCTCTCAAGCTAGAGGGAGCGGGTTCAAACCCAGCTGACGGCACGCACCAATTTGTTCATTGTAAACATAGGTATGTGCGTATTGTTTGTCATCTGCTATATGACTGGAGCCCTGTGTA
The DNA here is from genome assembly GCA_911728515.1 of Peribatodes rhomboidaria. Taxonomy (NCBI): domain Eukaryota; kingdom Metazoa; phylum Arthropoda; class Insecta; order Lepidoptera; family Geometridae; genus Peribatodes; species Peribatodes rhomboidaria. The sequence continues at coordinate 9,101,300 of OU452175.1, read as the reverse complement.
TGGCGTCAGGCTCGCCCCTTGTCACATTTGGGACTGAATAACGTCCGGCGAAGTGTGCCCGTTGTATTACACCTCTGCCAGCCCCCTCGGGGGAAAGGCGTGACGATATGTTATGTTATGTCTCGATAGATAGAGTCGACAAAATTTAGTCACGGCATGTATGGTAAGTCTGCAGGTCAGAAAGTATGCCTCTACATACCGGTTGGATCCAATTGTCTCGTGTTGCTGGAGCAGTTCCGGATGGTCTCCCACCGTGTCCGACAGCGCCGCAATCATCACATCTGTAAACATAAGGCGCTGGTAAAGTAACAAACAATACGTTTTTGAAAACAAATATATTTTCTAAAAAAAAAAAGCTTTTAAGAATTTGACTAATGAGGATTATGATAAAGTTAGTAGGTACCTGTGAGCTAAGCCTAAACACGACCAGTTTATCTATTATAGTAACTATTTAGAAATGTCTATGATCATCTTCTGACTCTGCATCAGCGGACCAGTTTCATGGTACCATATTATTTTATTTTTATACGAACTTGCTTATTTGTTAGTCGGCAATACTCGTACAGCCAGTGTTCACTAAAAATAGTGCGTGGAGTCCCTCCGCGCGGAAGAAGTGAAACTCCGTAATGTGGAAATGAAAATAGGATTCACTCTGTCTCTTTTTATTCCCCTTCCATAGTAGCGTTAAACGTTTAACGCAACCTTGTTGGAAGTCGCATTAGAAGTTTCACTTGAAAAACTTGGTCCGTCTAAGCGCGAAGGGGTCACGCTTGGTCTCTCTCATCTCTTTCCATTTCCCTCCATAGTAGCGTTAAACGTTTAACGCAACCTTGTTGGATGTCGCATTAGAAGTTTCACCTCAAAAACATTGTCCGTCTATGCGCGAAGGGGTCACCCTTGGTCTCGCTCCGTCTCTCCATTTCCCTCCATAGTAGCGTTAAACGTTTAACGCAACCCTGTTGAAGGTCGCATTAGAAGTTTCACCTCAAAAACATTGTCCGTCTAAGCGCGAAGGGGTCACGCTTGGTCTCGCTCTGCCTCTTTCCATTTCCCTTCATAGTGGCGTTAAACGTTTAACGCAACCTTGTTGGAAGTCGCATTAGAAGTTTCACCTCAAAAACATTGTCCGTCTAAGCGCGAAGGGGTCACGCTTGGTCTCGCTGTCTCTTTCTATACCCCCTCTATGGTAGCGTTAAACGTTTAACGCAACCTTGTTAAAGTTTCACTTCAAAACGGTTCGGTCGCAACGGAAGACCAGCGCTGGTTGGACACAACCAGCGCTGGTTGGACACAACCAGCACTATGCTGAGTTGCGGCCGGTTTGTGGCAAAAAGCCAAGTTTCCACCTTTTTTTAGTTAAGTTTTTGTCTGTATTCTGTGTGTTTTTTGCCATAAATAAATTATTGTCTATTGTCTATTGTCAAAAACATGGTCCACCTAGGAGCACCCCAGTATCAGTGTTACGGACGTACCGAGAACCTTCTTCTCAATGGTCCGGGAGAGCTGGCCGCGCTCGGCCTCGAGCTCGAGGAAGGCCATGAAGCGCTGCGTGGCCGCGCGCGCCGCCGCCGGGTCGCGGGACAGAGACTGCGAGAACATCATCTGCGGACCACACACATTCATATTGAACTAGCTTCGGTCTTCGGTAACTAGCCACGGTCCCACAGAAACAGTTATTTTTTTCGGGATAACAAGTACCCCTGTTCTTTTACCTCTGACAATCAAAGCAAACTGACAAAAAAATGACAAAGCGTTACAAACAATCAAACGAACAAACTCACTTTCGTATTTATAATATTACTTAGGACTAGCTGTTACTCGCGACTTTGTTAGCGTTTGTTTAGAAAATAGTATCCAAAAACCTTCCTTGTAATTTATTTAAACTAATTATCAAATTTCATCAAGATCCGTTCTGCCGTTTAACCGTGAAAAGCTTACAAGCAGAGAGACAGAAAGACAGAGTTCTTTTCAGTTTTATAATATTTGTATAGATGTGGGTAGGAAGTTTAGGAAGGTATCTCTTCCCTATCTTTATCTTCTCTACGTAGTCCTATATAAAACAAAGCCGCTTTTTGTGTCAGTTTGTATATCCGATAACTCCTCTTAAACAGCACGCAACGGATTTTGATGCAGTTTACCTTTAGTTCAGGTCACGTGCGAAGCCGGGGCTGGTCGTTAGTGTATAATTCCGACGTAGGTGTGTACAACAAAATATTATATGAGCAATTGATTGATTGATGAAAACATGATGGAAACCGAAAACAACCATGGTAACCTCACAAGTATATATGAATAAGGGTTTTAATCTTGTAATGTTATATTATCACACCTTGAACTAAATGTGTAAGTACCTACCTACAGAGTTCCGTAAGAATCGGTTCAGCATAAGAACCTATAGTTGACAAAATCTGTCTTAAGATTTGAAACAAACAAACAATAATTATACCTTAGAGAGCTGATAAATTATTTCCTCCAAAGTATACTCCGTGTAAAGATTGTCAGCAGCCTTCAACTTGTCCATCATTTCTTCATACTCCTCCTCGCTGACGATTGGGCCGTCTCGGTCGTAGTCTGAAGTGCCTGAAATTAACATAGAATTTGTACATTAGTTTTAAGCTGTTACATACTTATAGGTAGGTATCTAACATCTATAATTATCTAGCTTGGCATCGCGATTTCATCCGCGGTCCCACGGGAACTTTTATTTTTTTCGGGAGGAAAGATATTGGATCTATTCCTTTCGTGCATCCCTGAGAACATGTACCTATGTAAGCTTGTACGATCCCTACTGGCGTCAGTTGTGACAAAAATTAAAATATTGTTCTAAGGATCACCACTGGTAGGCATTTTGGTGGTGGTCGTTGGGAGTAAGCCGAACGATGTTACGGCGCGAATCGAGAGGCGAACAGGTGACGTGACTTTTGATTTCTATTAAAGCATCGCGGGTGCTTTCAGTCAAGTCAAACAAACATACTCTCACACATTCACGCACAAAATTTCAGATCTGTTACATTAGTGGAATTTGTGTGATGGCTGATAGAGGGGTGCCGGTGAAGCCCCTGCCTACGGTGCTGTCAATATTTAATCCGCATGCATGGAACACCATGGATAAGATGGTGACATAAACCACTAAGAACTAACTTACATATAAATAGGACATACATTGTCCTACTCTCGCGTAGTTCTTGCAGACGCTGAAATTTGGTATAGAGCTAGCTTATACCCCAAATTAACACAAAGGGTACTTTTAACCAAAGGGCGCAGCTACCTAGTAAAAATTGGTTGTCTGTAAAGTAGGTTTACAGACGGTAGTTTAACGTGACGACGTCATAACAAAACATTGATGAAATCCTCTCCTCGGACGCATAGGCCAATCGAGTGGAAGAGAGATAGATGCGGCGCAAGCCGAACTCTCAAGCCGATCGTGCCTTTCGCTCGCTCGATAGCGCTCTCGCTCTAGCAAGCGTAACAGGACACTTTTTCGTGCGTGCAGCCAGCGTTCATCGATTTATTAAAAACTAAAACTGTGCCCCGCGGTTTTACCCGCAGTTATAAAGTATCCTATGTGCTATTCTAGACTATTATCTATCTATGTGCCAAATTTCATCCAGATCTGTTCAGCCGTTCTGGCGTGAAAGAGTAACAAATATCCATCCATCCATTCTTACTAACTTTCACGTTTATAATATTAGTAGGTTAAATGTTATTTACCGATAATGTTAGTCTGCAACATCGGGTCGAACCGCTTGACGGGCTCGGGTCGGATCTCCACCGGCACCGCTGGGATCGGAGACAGGTTGTTGTTCAGCTCCCAGTTCTTAGACGCGATGCTTCGGATGATGTCGGGGCTGTTACCAAACGGGAACGACTGGAGGGCCGTATTGCGGTACTGGAACTCCTGGAAAATAGCGAAGTAGCGATAGTGTAAATAGCGAAGAATCTTAATTAAGAGTCCGGCGTCCACTTTAGACTAACTTCGCATTGGCTTAAGGTATTCTATAGCCATTTCGTCTAGAAGAAGAAGCCGAGCGAAGAGAGCGAGTAATGATACTGACGAGCCTCTAAAGTTACCTACAGAGTGACAAAGTGCAATTTCATTTTTTTATGACTTTTGCACTTCTAATCATTCTTAAATAACTAAGAATTTCCCTTGTATTATGGATTCATTTAACAGCTAATGATGTAGACAACCTCCCTATCTAAAGGAAGAAATGTTAAGCTGTTAATGATGATTTTAATGTTTTGCATTGCTGCTGGCATGCTAGCAAACCAATCGGACAGACAAAAGATAGGTCATAGCTATTAACACGTTTCCTGTGTAGTTAGGAATATGGGTACGACCCCATACTCGTAAACGCAAATTAAATCGCCTATAAACTTGTTTGACCTCATGCCCTATGCATGGGACATACACGTACGATAAGAAACTCAAAATGCATCACTGATGGGTCATTTGGTAAGCGGAGCATTATTTTTTTCATAATTTACAGAATTTCATGACAAAAAGATTTATTTATTCAGAAAACTGTATCCAAAAACCTTCCTTGTGAGACACTGTAACTATTTATCTAATTTCATCAAAATCCGTTCAGCCGTTTAGCCGTGAAAAGCCTACAAACAGAGAGACAGACAGAGACAGAGACAGAGAGTAGGTATAATTCCAAAATTTAAATCTAAGTACATCTCTTTTATAGTTATTTTCTATACTGGAGCGTAGTTAAGAACATTATTTTGCTCTCTATTCGCAAATTTAAAACAAAGCAAAACACCTAAACGTGTTAGGCTAGAACATAATTTATTTAGCTTAAGTACCTACTACGTTTACTAAACAGCACTAGCTTTAAAGCTTAGGGTAGGTGTACATAACATCTCGTTTCTATCACATTAAAGCTTTATACGTTCATTAACCCTGTTGCCACCCACTCCAGCGGTCTGAAAATTGATCTTCGGTTAACTGCTCCCGTTCTATTTTTATCTCTATTGTGTTCACGCCATAGAAAATGTTATTATATTAAGGCTGGCTTCAGTAGGTAAACATTTTGTTGAAGTGACAGCTTGGAAGGCTGTAAAATATTATTCTCGCGTCGAGGCGGGAAATGAAAGCTTAATTCGTCGACACATTTGAAATGTACCTATTTATTTCGTCCTTAAAAATGTGAATAGTAATTTATTTTGTAAATAATATTTTGATTTATGTAGGTATAAATGTACTCAAGTAAATATATGGCTAAGATGGCTATGGTAGATCTAATGGAAGCTGAAGAAAAAATATTTTACGAAAAACATGACTTCCCACTTTTAACTTAATATTATGAAATGATAAAATGATATTAATATTATCAGATCCATGTCAATTTTTACTCTGTGAGCTGTAGACCCCGCGGCCGACGTCTGTCTCCTCTACAGGTTGCATTCCTTTTTTTTTATTATTGAATGGGCCGACGTTTGACCGCAACACACCTGATGGAAAGTGAGGATGCGATCTAAGATAGAGCACGCTTGCCCATGAGGTGCCTATTCACTCTTGTCTTGAAGAGACCCAGGTTGTATCCATTGCTGGGGAACACCGAAGCAGGAAGCGCGTTCCACTTCTTGGCAGTTCTGATTAGGAAGGAATCCTCAACCGGTTCTCGTAAAACTTTGTTAGCAGGTTCGATAATTACTAATCAAGCCGTCACCAAGCGCCTGAAAACAGTGCCGGGCCACCAGGCCAGAAGAAACCAATCCATTTTCGGATATTTTTTTAAATGTAAGAAATGTTCTTTTTGCCATGTAAAAAAATATCATATCTCCGCAATCAAATCACGAGAATCGGTTAAGAAATGCGACCTGTAGAGGAAGACAAAGATCCGGACCAAATTCGGACATACGAAAGCATTTTTATCGAAGCTGAAGCATAAAGACGCTACGAATCAGCGCTGTTGATTAAACAGCTTATGCTGAGGTGGAGCCTTTTTTGAAACACATACATAATTGTAATTATTGTTTATTATTTATATTAGTATCTACTTTGTTTTATTGCTTTTATTTGTCGTTTATATTGTTAATTGTATGTATGGTTTCAAAATAAATTTCTTTCTTTCTTTCTTTCTTTCTACGCCCGCTAACGCTTGCTCGGTCGATGATACATAAACATAGTTTCAAGTCTATAAACACAATTTACATACATGTACAGTACAGTACAGTGTACATACATAAACACAGTTTTTAACACGTATCAAAGGCGTTTATTATTTTCAGTACTCAGATCAACCTAGAGAATAAGATGGCGCACGGCGTATGATCTAAGTGAAGCCAAAAACCATCCAAAAACTACGCTACTGTCGTATAGGTACACGACACTCACACATTGACGCAAAAAAACTACGCTATCGCTTGGTCATTCTTACCTCGACATTATCCATATTGGTATAATGTCGTGGACTTAAATATACATAGTGAATTATAAAAGTGTGGCCAGAACTACATTTTGAGGTTCTTTTTAAAAACTGTGCAGTTTTTACAAGTCAATTTCAAAAAAGCCGTAACATTAAACTCTTACAAATATGTGCAGTTTTAAAATATTAAATTTCATAAAGTTGTATATTGGAACGTAAGTGGCTAACGTAGAGTTTGGGAATTAGTATTAGTTTTCGTGCAATTGTAAATGTTTTTCATGGCAACATTACCACGCACACACATTGAAAAAAAAGTGGCTTCAGCGAGATATAACGCAGTGTTCCATCTTTTCCTCTAGATTGATCTGAGCTTCAGTATAATTATTACGCGCCGCACGATCGCGTACATATCATCACGTAAGAAACCAATCAGGCACGATCACGAGCAAGCAGAGCCTTCAGTAAACAAACGAAGGGCGCGTAAACAACCAAAGGTCGACATCACAGATTTTCTAAGAAATGTTTACGAAACGTAAATGGAGAATGACAGTTGAAACAATGTTCCTAGAATGTTTCAAGTTATTTTCATAATCATATTAACCCTTACACGTGTTTTAAAATTGAAAATTAACATAAACCTCGACACCGATTTTCATCAACACCGATTTTCATCAAGCATAGCTAAGAACACTCCAGACTAATTCACTTTTTATTATTTATTTTACTACTAGCTGTGCCCAGCGGTTTCAACCGCGGTTAAAAAGTATTCTATGTGCTATTCTAGAGTATAATCTATCTCTGTGCCAAATTTCATCCAGATCTGTTCGGCCGTTCTGGCGTGAAAGAGTAACAAATATCCATCCATCCATCCATTCTAACAAACTTTCGCGTTTATAATATTACTAGCTGCGCACCGCGGTTTCACCCGCGGTTGAAAAGTATCCTATGTGCTATTCTAGACTATAATCTATCTCTGTGCCAAATTTCATCCAGATCTGTTCGGCCGTTCTGGCGTGAAAGAGTAACAAACATCCATCCATCCATCCATTCTAACAAACTTTTGCGTTTATAATATTAGTAGTAAGTATTGTAGTACATATAGGATTATTTTGGTTGTTTAGTAGGCACTCCGTACTCTCACAAATAATGTTTAGTAATTTTGTCACAAAAACTGTAGGGTGTAAGTGCATAAATGTTCAAAGGCATGTTTCTTCTTAAAATTGTTACTTGAACTATTAATATCTAGTGTTTTTTTCGCTTTAACGTCGCATTAAGTACATCAAAGAATATGATTTTTTTTTTGGAATATTTTAAACGAATTTAAAGAAATTTACTAGAAAATGTATACAAATTGATATTTGAATCTAATTTAAACGTTTTACAATTTGATATTTAAACTAACGAATTTAACAGACCTAATTTAATGAAATCTACATAAAAAAGCTTTTTACAATTTGATATAATGAAGCTAATAAATTAAGGAATATAACAGAAACTATGTTTCTTCTCGTTTTAAATTTAAAAAAACATTGTGATCCTATTTATAAACATATCGTCACGCCTTCCCCCTAAGGGGCTGGCAGAGGTGTAATACAACACCCACACTTCGCCGGACGATATTCAGTCCCAAATGTGACAAGGGGCGAGCCTGTCGCCATACACCGGGCTCCAATTAGGTAGCATATGACATACAATACGCACATATGCTCACACAATGAACAAATTGGTGCGTGCCGTCCGACTGGGCTCGAACCCGCTCCCTCTGGCATGAGAGGCGGACCTTCTCCCAACTAGGCTGCCATCGCTTCTATTTATGCCCATCAACAAAGTCTGTGTCCATCAACTACATCACCTCTAACTATAGGTATACCTATTCGCTAGAGTACTACCGTACTACTACGTACAGACAGCCTAATCATTATTAATTCAATTAGCTACTAAGTTCAATTATTTACATAATAAATTAATGGCCTTCAGTAATTGCCTTTCGGCTATTTTCAAGAGCTTGTACAGTATAGCTACTGTTTCCTTTTAACTTTTTTATTTAAATAGGTACTTACTGTTTTTTGTTTTCCTTTAAGTATCTATGTTGGGCGCTTTCAAACGATCCCTAACTGCAATCAACCCGGATCACTCGATACTCCATTATTGGGAAATTACGTACGGGTCAAGGACCAAGGCTGATTGACCTATTTTCAACTGAGCATCGACAAAATTGAAAAGTATCCTTTAATTGAAAACTCGTAAATGGCCTGTGATTTTGTTCAAGTTTCGATGAAAAAATATTCTAACGAAGGTTCGTTTGAATATTTTTGTTGTTTGTTACGAACATACGGCACTGTTAAGTACAGGTATAACTTCCACGTAGTAAGTATATTTATATCTTCCACGTAGTAAATATAGGTATATTTTCCACGTAGTAAGCTCAACAACATCGACGTAAAGTTATTTTATGGCCACGAAAGTAATATTAAAGTTCTTTTAAGTTCTTTTTTATACAGTTCATTTATGTTCTGTTTCTTTTATAAGCGATGGCAGCCTAGTTGGGAGAAGGTTCGCCTCTCAAGCCAGAGGGAGCTGGTTCGAACCCAGCCAACGGCATGCACCAATTTGTTCATTGTGTGAACATGTGTGTTATCTGCTACATGACTGGAGCCCGGTGTATGGCGACAGGCTCGCCCCCTGTCACATTTGGGACTCGATATCGTCCGGCGAAATGTGGGTGTTGTATTACACCTCTGCCAGCCCCCTCGGGGGAAAGCCGTGACGATATGCTATGTTCTTTTATGTTCTATAATTTAATGTTTAGTCGATTTGAGTGATTGATTAACTGGTTCACAAAGCGTAGGTACTTTGGTCACATGTGTTTAATGTATGTAACGATACTTCACCAATTATGAATCGATTTTAATGATTGTTTTTTGTGTTTGGTTAGACCATATACTTTAGAGATGTTCCTAAATACATTTTATCTAACTCGGTCAAGCTGTTTTTAAAATATCAATTTAAGCTAAAAAAAAACATGGTTGACGGGATGTAGGTTTTTTAAGCTTTGTTTTTTAGATTAATAATAATAAATTTGGGACATTTATACACACTGTCGTCTGACCCCAAACTAAGCAAAGCTTGTACTATGGCTGCCAGAGACTGATACACTCGTACATACATAATTTTTATATTTTTTTAAACTTATCGCAATAGATATTAATCATTTATTATTTTTAATGTATTACCTTAGCCTTAGCTTGTTCTAAGAGCATGTTGCGTAGTTTCTCCTGTTGAGCAGATTCCTCGGCCGCCCGCATCTTCTGCATGTAGTGCGCTCGAAGGTAGTCGATATTGAATTTTATCTCTTGAAGGAACGCAATCGCTTCCTCTTTCGACATCTAAATGTGGAAGAAAAACGTCTTGAATAAATTTAAATTCAGTATAGCTTAAATTCAAATTTTCATTTTTCTATTTGGGTCTTTGAAATGCATTAGGCAAATTTATCAAATTCGATAGGGCTGTTTGGTCATGAAAATTATAACAGACAGATATAAAGATTTTTACATTTGCATTTCTTGATGATTTCTTTTATAAAAATCATTCTTAAACTAACCCTGTAATAACATACCTAATACATATTTGTTTTTTCCCAAATTTATGCCTGGACTAAAATTACCTAAATAATTTACTAGGTCCTAGTAGCCTTTCTAAGAGTTTACTTAGCTTTTTATGCATATCTCGATAAGTTAATGTTTAGCTAATGAAACGTTAATGAATACATGAAAATTTATTGGAACGGTTAAGATAAAAACGCCCTGGTACACTTCGTTAATCTGAGGTGAACGACGGGAAGAAAATAATGCCCCAGGTACAGCCAGGTGAACTGTGAAGGTGGACCGAGGCCAGAGACCGTTAGGCTTCTACTTTTATAGGTTGGCAACATCGATATATATACTACGTACTAGATATTTTCATCATCTGAACACAAACATTTGTCCACCCCAGTGCACTGAAATCCTTGCATTAGTCTGGTCCTGACACGCGTGCAGTGTGGTTGTGTTTGAAGCGGCGGTAATTTAGTGGGATCAAAGTGTGAACCTGGCTGGACATATACTAGCAATTCAGTAGTCAACGCTGCAGCAAACCGGTGGTCAGCCCACGGTGGGCAGGCACTTCATTTAGTTGCGTGACGTTTTGACGTGACAACGTCTTAAAAATCGATGAATCATTGTCCCGTTACGCTCGCTAGGGCGAGAGCGCTACACGAGCGAGAGAAAGCCACGATCGGCTTGAGCGTTCGGCTTGCACCGCGTCTATCTCTCTTCCACTCGATTGGCCTGCGTCCGAGGAGAATATTTCATCAATGTTTTGTTATGACGTTGGCACGTTAAACTATCGTCCGTACACCGACTTTACAGACAACCAATTTTTTTGTTTGGGTTCAGCTTCTCAAGTACGTAGTACATTTATCTCGTTGGTTTGTAAACTGAGTGCTTAGTGTGAGTTTTTCTTACTTTTCGATCGCGTAAAAGTAACTCCAATTTGTATGAAAATTAAAAAGCGCCACCTAGTGGGAGTAATGAGAAACCGCAATCGTGAGTGCGAGTTTTTTGTTTACTGCCAACATTGACATGAAAAATTTACTTTTTCACGGTGAATTTACGCGAATCGAGTGACAAGCTCGATTGGCACTCACACTCGCTCGTTTTCGATTGTCGATCCGTGTGACGTAAACTCGTTTACGCTGTAGTAAAGTTATTCGATTTACTTTGAGCAACTCACACTAAGCACTCTGTACACTAGCGAACATCACTCACAATTCCTTCCTGTAAGAACTCTTCCACCGCTGTAGTGACTCCCACCTCATCGCCTGTCCAGAACACATACTCGGCCATATCCAGCGGAGAGTACTGGACGCCGGCGTAAGATGCGTAGTGGTCCACCTGTTACCAACGTTTTTTGTCTAAGCATTTTCTAGCTATATCTACAACAAGCGTTATTCGCACATTCATGAGTCGCGCTTGCGTAGTGCACTCTACTCGCCAACAAATAGCATTCTTACAAAGGTTACTATGACCGTTTTTTATACAAACGCAGTTCGTTTTTCTAAAAAATTGCAGACACTTTGAATTGTAGATTTGAACATTTCACTAATTTCATTGAATAAAAAAAACAGTAAGCTATAGAACACTCGTTTGTGTAAAACGGTCACATTCTTGAGCACTACTTAAGTAGGTATACATAAATTATGAATATGTAGCTGGGACCTTTTTTTGTTATCGTTTTGTTCCACTCACATTGTGATTTAGCTCTTTGCTGAGGTCGGCGTTGAATGCGCGTCGGACGGCGGTATGACCGTTCCCTGGGTTGTTGGTGGCAGATCCGGGCTGAACGAGGCGGGCGGCTCCATGGAACACCTAATAGATTTACATTTAGTTAGGGATCCTGTCATGTAAGAATTGTTACGTGGCGGGTACAAATGACAAAGAAAATACATACAAGGAGTGCGAAGGGAGACGCAGCCGTGCGCGTGCACTCGCCTTCAAAAGGACTGCTGTATGCAGATGAAACTGTACTCGGAGTAGCCGACTTAATCGTTCGTGAGTAATTTCCTCATTATAAAGTACATATAGGTCCGAAGCCTCTGAGCTATTCCTTGTCAATTCCTCAAGGAGGTAGCTGACGAAAAGCGAGTGAAACCCTTCTAAAAATAGGTACTCCTAATTTATTCTTCGGCTCAACTTTCGAGATAAACGGACACAGTTGCTCTCATGGGACGCCATTAAAGTAGAAAACTTCAGAAATCCCAAAAAAAAAAACCATACATTTCAGTAAAATATATTTTGTAAATAATTAAAATAGTAAAAAAAACTGGACGTTTTAATCTAGTGTAGGTATACTTTGAGTCTATCTACAATCTACATAGATAATGTTCCATGACAGCCTCATAAAAGAGAAATCTAGTTTTAACTTTAATAATAGGTTATCTTCTACACCATCGTCACGTTACGTAAACTATAAGTTGGAAATAGTTCGCGTCATGTAAAAATAACACTGGAAGAATGCGGACGAGATATGTATGCGCATGGGTACACTCGCGCAAATTGTTTATTTTTGAACCAGCCTTTTGCTCATGGGCTTCGTGTATTGGCTATTGGTAGGTACCTCATACATCATACCACCACATTGATCGATAAATTTGGTGGTATGATGTGTAGCTTGACCGCCTGCGTTCTTTTGAACTGAAACTTCCAATGCGACTTCCAACAAGGTTGCGTTAAACGTTAAACATTTAACGGTCCTGGAGAGGGGGAATAGAAATAGACAGAACGAGAGTGAATGCGTGGCACTCGAACGCATGCGCGTAGTATACCTGTTACAGGCCAGCGTTTGCAAAGAGTTGCGTCCAATATTCCAACGCAAGAGGGAGAGAGAAAGAAAGATACACAGAAGTTTCACTCTTTCCGCGCGGAGGGACTGCACGCACTATTTTTTGTTTACACGACGCGGGCTACATGTGATGTTATTTATTTTGTGAACATACCTTAGTGGTGGGCTCGTCGCTAGGCGGCGCGGTGGGAGCCGCCCCGTCGATGACGCTGATCTGCGAGCCGTCCTGCACCAGCACGCGGTGCACCCCCTCCGAGGGCACGTCCAGCTGCGTGTGCGAGTGCAGCCGCGGCTGACCCTCGCCCGTCGAGTCGGCTGACGCGTGCTGCTCCAATCGAGACACCAGCTCGCCGTTGGATTTCACTGCATCTGATTGGTTGATACTTTCGTTAGGCTTTATAAAATAGAAGGCGCTATTTGATCGCGCACCTAAGAAACTAATATGTCTTAAGTGCTGCATACTGAAATGTCCTAACAAAATAACTTAACACTAAAATTGCAGATTAAACCACCAATAATTGAAGCCATTAGAACAGTTCTGTACACTTCTTCTGTCCTTTATTCCACATCTTATCATCAACTAAGTGTGTATTTATTTTTCAATACACCGCTCGTCTGCATAGATCATAGGTGTTTCAAAACTTTTTCAAACAATACAAAAAGTCACATATAAAGGTAATGTCATAAATAAATACGTTACAAAGTAGCTAATTAATTTTGCAATAAAATAACCAATTCATTTTTGTAAAAGAGTGTACAACCACGTTTTACAATACATATAAAACTGTAAGCCACGTTCCATTAGTTCAATCCAATCAAATATAATCGCTTGGAAGCTGCTAACAGCTATTAGAGCACGCTCGATAACAGATATCAATGGGCTTATCAGAGCTTATCTCGTAAAGCTGTTCAGCACGGGCGGCCTTTCGATGTTGTGCAAATATTTGTGTATTGAAAACAAATACAAATGAATTGTTTCAAGCAATAGTACAAATTCAGAAGTTAGTACAAAGGACCATTTTGTCATAATTTATGACAAATTTCTATGACTAATATTAATCTTTCTTTGTCTCTACTGCGGTGGTTGTTAGGCTGAACTCATTACTTATTAGAACGGAACTTCACGAAATCGCTATATTATTAATTAAACTTGTACTAAGTATAACAGTGTTTGTTCTCAACTCACAGTTAAGCACACAAGGTGCGATTTAGGTGCGAACAAGTTCATATATACTAGTAATAAAACCAAGCATACACGCATAATCTCTTGGCTCTGTAATGTTCTCGTATAATTTATTAAAATAGGTCTGTGTTTGAACTAACCCAGCCTGTGGAACTCGACATGCCCCTTCATTTCGTCGCCATCCTTGGTTTCAGCTGAAATTTAAATGCGCAAATTAATATTTCATACTCAAAGCTTACAATATAAAAGCAAACGACGTCCAACTTCGTAAACACGGCACAAGGTAAATGTTGTCAGACAGGATTTTGCTCTTTCTAGAAACGACGTCTTCGCCGGGGAAAGATAAGTCAGATTTGATATCAGTGGTGTTGAATAGGCTTATCGGTACTAAGAACCTTCCGTTCTCGTAAGTTTACTGAAACCATTACAGTACATTATTGTTGTTGGTTTACTGAATCATTTATTTACACTTATCTATACTAATATTGAAAGATTTGATTGCTTGTTTCTTTGAATATGCTTATTGGGTTATTTGGCTTATAGGAATATTGGCTCCGAAACTACTGATCCGATTTCAAAAACTATTTCACAATTAGTAATCTAAATGATCCCTGAGTGACATATGCTACGAACGGGAGCAAAGGCGCGAGCAAAACAGCCAGACGCTACCTCAATAGTTTAGCGGGCTACGGTAGTATGCGTATTGTGTCAATACGCGGGCCGAGATGCATAACTATCTACTCGTATTTAATATTATTATAAAATGTTTGGTTATTTTTGTTAACATTTGCATTTAACAATTGCAAAAACCTCTCCAGCTGACTTTTAATATGTGCTTAGCTTAGCTAAGTCTGCACAAACGTTTCAATAGTATCCGTAGATTCTCGTAGAGCTTGCGTAGCACGTTGTACTACGCAGCTACGAGAATCGAAATTAGCTACAAACATCGAAATCGCTACTAGCAATGACCGCTGGGTGGTTTTTTATTTTTTGTGGTGAGTTCTAGATAGAAAGAGAAATAGCCCGGATAATAATTGTTACTATTACAATGATCAACTATTGATCATTGACGATAATTGGATAATTGGACGATTTGGTAATTGGACGTTTGAACCGGAACCGAATTTATCATTGAAATTTGACGATCCGAGGCTTTTATCATAAGGTTTTCGTGTAGGTAGGTACTAAAAACCGATGCTGTAAATATTGGGATTGGTATAATTTGGTGGTATAAATCCAAAAAGTATGTTTTATTGGTTGATATTGCTTTACTTTTGAACTCAATGTGTCGAGCAACATGTTTGCCTTAAAAAAATACAGTTGATATAAAATGAAGCTAGGTTTTTAATAGGCACTCTGCCAAATATTCTAAACTCTAAAGCAACTAAATTGTATACTTGATTTTTAAATGAGAGCGGTGCTCCGCCGCCTTCGTTTTGATTCTGCCAGTTTTTATATTTTTGTACGATTGCATGTAATTTGTTTTATAAGTAGCTACCTAAAAAGTAGTAGGTGGTGCTAATAAGCATTTATTTTTATTGTACAAACATTTTCGCATGTAGAATTTCGAGCCGTGTTGTAGCATAAGCAGGCTTTGCTGTAAATATTTATGACTCTAGCTCCTTTGTCACGAGGTAAGCCTTAAGCTGGATTTAACGCAAGAATATGTAGAAAGCAGGTCAGATTTCCTGTAACTTGCATAATAGCTGTCTGCAAGCTGAATAGATGTAGGTATGTACGAGTAACTCGGTTTGTACGCACTACCCAGTGTAATTAATTTGAAAATTTTAGCCTCATTCGGAATGAATAATTTCCAGTTCCATTTCCAATTTATAGAGCCGTTAATAATTTAATTATTAGTTCATTGTAGCCTTTCATACAAACACGAACGCAAGTATAATTATTCTGCAAGTACACGTACAATGCGCTGGTTAATCACGTCACGTAGGTACCTTCGTATTGTACCTGGTTATTAATCAGATTGGCTTTACAACATTTAATTAGAAATGTATGATTACGATCACGTATCCAAACTCAAATTCACCTTGACTCTATATTTTCGCACGTACATAATATATTCGTGTTAGTAGTTCATGAAATACTTAAGTTTAATCTTAATCCTAACTATTAGTAAAATGCGCGAGTGAATTTGTTTGTTTTCATGTGTTCACGCCTTAACTACTCAACCGATCAAACGAAATGAAATTTTGCACAAGTACACGTTGTACAGAAAAGGATAGAGTACTTTTCACCCAAATGAATTTAACATTTCCTCAGGAACCGTGGTTAAAACTGCGGGCGCAATTAGCTTGCAATTAAATCTAGTTCAACCTAATACATTCAACTTTATAGGTCCAACTTATTAGGTTGCAATTGACATGTAAGTATTGTAATTAGGCGTACATTTCCCTTATATACCCACTAAATATTGGATCGAGAATAAGAGCATTTGCCTGGCAATTATTTTCCTGGTAATCTGTAATTTGATTACGACAAAGCAAGTTTTAAAGCCATTTATAGGCTTCTATTCCTATTAGGTTACATATTGTATTAAATTGGAGTCACATTTGAGCTGTGAACAACCCTAGCCAAATTAAAACGTTAGGTTTCTACATACGAGTAATCAATGTTAAATCCAATTTAAGCCGTCCCAATTAAGACCCTAAACCTCGTGTCCTACGGACGCGTGCTTCCTTTCGGATACTCCCACGCCGTGACTGGAAATACTGTGGTACCAACGATACATAAAATCGTCCGGTCACGTTGTACTCACCCATTTTGAGTTGCTCCAGCTGCTCTACCGGCACGTCCTGTAACAAGAACGATAAGTCTATAGAATATAATAGTCAATGAAAGTTAATGTACCAAGAATTTCAAGACTTTAATATTAAAGGTTAACATCATTTTTTGCAGATCTGAAACAGTCTTTTTATAATATTCGAATTTGAATCTTGTTGGAATAAAAACAACCCGATCGCAAAATGAAGCCAATAATATAATATTGGAGTCGGAATACAAAGAGAAATCGTACGACACCTCGTAGTCCAAAATCAATCAAGTCGGCGCCGGCGGTAGGTCACATAGGAACGGACAAACATAGATACATAATTAAGTACACACGTACACTAGAAAAACATTTTTCCCTCTCCCTCAGCAGTAAAATCCAGAAATAGAAAAAAAAAGGTATTAAAATATGACTATTTCTAAATAGCCAGATTGAATGTATTATAATCATTCAAAATCCATAATCATAATTTAAAAAAATTTGCTTATTGTAATGGTCAATTACATTGATATTGTAACGTATTGTAATGGTCATTTACGTAAATCTATTTTGATACAAGTAGTAAGTACGTACCTAAGTTTAAACATCATTAAACTCCTATAGGAACTTTTGGTGTCGACAACAACCGCAATTTTATTTTTCGCACTGCAAACTTTTCTAAACGGAGAAGTTCTACAAAATAAAACTCACAACAATTATATCAAACGTGGAATAATTCCATATTCCTTTGCTCTCCCATTTACAGCTATTTTTAGTCTGTAAAGGAACGTGGAACGTTTCCAAGACGACTTGAGAATACACGCTTATACGAAAACTCTGCGAATAGATGGCAGCCACATACTTATACTTGCTATAAACTACTTAACAACTTCGTAAAAGTAGAGCCATTTATATCTGACTGTCTGGAATGTGGGGATTGTTTTTTGGGTATAAGTATGTAGGTATAAGTTTGGGTATAAGTTTGTCTTTATGTAAATACTAAGTCTGTAGGTTCCTACGTGACCTTCTGTTTGATAGCTCGTTTTGTCTAACTAGTTTTAAATCAGTTTACCTTTTTTATATCTAGGGTCAACTGGTACAAATGCTTCTGTGGGGCAATTGCGTCTTTCGAGAATTACTGACAAACCCTTCACAAATTATGCGCCACCTACATCTTTTTTCTTTTTTTTACTATGACTTCAGATAGAAAAGATAAAGATAGATGTTGACTGCCTCGGTGGCTCAGTCGGTAGCGAACCTGCCTTCTGAGCTAGGAGGCGTGGGTTCGATTCCCACCTAGGGCAAACATTCACGTGATGAACATTTATGGTTGGTCTATGTCTGGGTGTTAACTTTCTAACTATGTATCTATTTAAAAATTTAAATGTATGTATGTATGTATATCAGTCTCTGGACGCCATAGTACAAGCTTTGCTTAGTTTGGGGTCAGACGACCGTGTGTGCAAGTGTCCCGAAAATTATTATTTCATTATTTATTTACTAGCTGCGCCCCGCAGTTTCACCCGCGGTTAAAAAGTAGCTTATGTGCTATTCTAGACTATAATCTATCTCTGAGCCAAATTTCATCCAGATCTGTTCAGTCGTTCTGGCGTGAAAGAGTAACAAGCATCCATCCATCCATCCATACATACAAACTTTCGCATTTATAATAATAGTAGGATTTAATAATAATCTGTACTAGATAGCTTTAGTTACTTAATTTGTAAAGGGTTTGTCACTAATTCTCGAAAGACACAATTGCGCCACAGACGCATTTGTACCAGTTGACTTTAACGTTTCTCAGTTATGTCACCTGATTTTGAGTGATGATCCCGTAAAAGATAACCAAGTTAAATTAAATACAGTACTGTAGTAGTCATAGTCATAGTCATTTAATTCGTAAAGCCAATTTACAAGTCAACAATAATAATAATAATAAAAATAAAAAGGGCAAATAATAACATTATTATATAATCAAATTATACATAAAATAACAATTACTTGGAAGTAATTAAATCACGAACTTGTAATATTCGTTATAATCATAAAACGTTTGCTCAATAAGCCAGCGTTGTAGCAGGCTCCTAAAAGCTAACAGGCTAGTGCAGTACTGCACTGTAGTACTGCACTGTAACTATAGAACAGTACAGTGCATTTCTGAGGATAGGTACATAGAGATGTCAAGGCTTTACGTTTTATAACGTCGCTGGAAAATCTTGTTTTTCTTCTTGTTGTTGCTTAATAATCTTAGATTCCAAGAACGTGGTAAAACTCGAGTGGAATGCTTAAGTAGGTATATATATTTATACAGTGCAGTAGTAGGTTAGTCTATTTCTTAGGCAAGTTACCTTGCGTAGGTTGTTTCCCGTCCACTATCTGCATTATTCATGAGCATATCAGATGCAAACTACAAATAGCTTACTAGTATTCTAGTTTATTTCATGTTCAAGTTCTCGTCGACTTAATCTAACTTGGGATTTGTGTCGATATTGGGTGAAAGTTCTGTTTCTTCAACTATGTTTACTCTCAACATCAATTCTAAGTATAGTCAATATTGACTATCACAGGTAAGTATTTACGTAACCATATCTAAGGTAAATAAAATAATAATTCGTAATGAATTTTTAATAAAAAAACAATTTATGAGCAAAAACTAATTAGATTAAAGTCTATCCCTTTTAAAAGTATAAAAAAGACAACGGAAAATTACTCAATTGCCTGCTAAAGATGGCTACTGGTTAACATCAAAGTGATAAATCTTATTTGAATATTTTCAGCGTAAAATCTTCCGCCGGAATATTAAAAGGTTCTCTGCTTAGGGCAGCTTTGTGTCGCTATATCGAGTTAAAATAAGTTATTTATCGGTATTCTCAATTATTTTTCGTGAATATCATTTTTATCTTGTCAAGGGAGTTCATTTGAGTCAATTGTATGCTGTTATCTCTTGTCAGGTTTTTGATTTTCCTGGTTCGTTATCTCATCGTGTTTATAATTTTATTAACCAGAGTGACTAAGTTTATTAAAGATACATTTACTAGTAAGCTGAGGTTTTGTTAACGTTTTGCATAAAAGTAGATTGTATTTAGAGAGAGTAGAACTTGTATTTTTAACTTTGACTAGTCATCTATTTGTACGTATGTACTTATGTATGTATAGCCGTAAGTGTACTTATATATTAGTATTATATATTGTATTATTATTATATTAGTATTATAAAAGTAGATTGTATTTAGAGAGAGTAGAACTTGTATTTTTAACTTTGACTAGTCATCTATTTGTACGTATGTACTTATGTATGTATAGCCGTAAGTGTACTTATATATTAGTTGTACCCGGATGACCGAGCTTTGCTCGTTTTTTTTTTAATTGTGTTTTTTGGAAAATAAACAATTGATTTTAGTCTAACCTCAAAGCAAACACTCATTTACTTCGTGTTACTTAACAACGCCATCTGCTGTTGTGTCGTTAAAGCAATTAGTTGCTCACAAAAAATAGTATTATTATTCGCCAATAGATGTCAGGAAGAGTCATATTTTTCAGTTGAGACTACTCAAACGCCTCCTTTTTGTTATTTTTCTTCCAAGTTTATGTTTAAGTTGATTATCGATAAAACACGAATAAAATGACATTTTCTAAAAATTATTCCTAGCTAGATCGATTTATCGCCCCCGAAACCCCCTATATACTAAATTGTATGAAAATCGTTGGAGCCGATTCCGAGATTCCAATTATATATATATATACAAGAATTGCTCATTTAAAGATATAAGATTATATATTGTATTATTATTATATTAGTATTATCGACTTAATTGGCATCCTTTTAACTTAGTTACCTACTCCTGACACTGATCACGTTTAGAACCAAATTAAATGAACGAATTCAAAACTATTGATTTCAGTGATCTATTAAAGAGGTTAAAATCAATTGAGTA
Source organism: Peribatodes rhomboidaria (assembly GCA_911728515.1). Classification (NCBI taxonomy): domain Eukaryota; kingdom Metazoa; phylum Arthropoda; class Insecta; order Lepidoptera; family Geometridae; genus Peribatodes; species Peribatodes rhomboidaria. Next base: position 9,080,663 of record OU452175.1, on the reverse strand, counting down.
AACTTTACGCACCAGCGCCATCAACGTCATTTTTCATACGCTATCGTCTTTCTTTAGATTATTAGGTACGTCCGTCACTAGACATGTTAAGTGCGCTTGCATTATTTTCAATTTAAAATTATTAATAACTTGTAAACAATTACATATTGAATTTATGCTAATGAATACACTTTGATTAATGGTATGTCCAGATGAACTGAAAAACATTGCACGGGCCAAAAAAAAACAGCCAACTGTTAGGTTCTAAATGAATCAAATGTATGCCGCTACTCTAGTAAAAGACGTACTTGTCACGCACACTAGTATAAAAAAGTTGGCCTGTCACTTTTTATTCATAAACAGTACGGAACTCTCTCTAGACATATAAGTACTCATGGTGAATACGATAGCAACCTAGGTATGGACAGTTTGTGTAATGTGTTTGTAATTTGCACACGTAAACCAATTTTGAAGAAACAAAATATTGTGCGGCAATACAAAAGTAAACAGTCATTTAGTATACCCACAATAATAATTATTAACTTTCATTATGTTTTATTTTGGCGAAATCCCAAAAAATAAAAGGAAAAGTATATTTTTACCGAGTATTTTCCTCCTTCATCGAATTATAATTGCCTTAAAACACTCGGGTAAATGTTGCTTTAAAATTAAATAACTGCTTATTTCGTTATAATATCTACTAGTATTTTATTTAAAAAAAAAAAATGTATTTATTGTATGTTATCTGCTACATGACTGAAGCCCGGTGTATGGCGACAGGCTCGCCCCGTCACATTTGGGACTAAATATAACATCCGGCGAAATGTAGGTATTGTATTACACCTCTGCCAGCCCCCTCGGGGGGAAGGCGTGACGATATGTTATGTTATGTATTTTTTTTTTTTAAAAGGTGCTAAGTACAAAAATAGTTATGGCGGAGAGCGCTGTCTTGAAACGCTTGTTCCGAATATTACGTACGATAAAATTTCGATTCAACCGCCCTTTAGAGCAACTCGTTTCAATGGTTATTCAAATGCGAACGAACCTTAGAAAAACTTTCCCTAAGAAATTGTGTACCGTTTACAGAAACGAAGACCCTTTCTGTGAGTCGAGCCCTAATAAAATGTACAATAGGAAAGGTTACTGAAACTCGTTATTCAGTTTAATATAGGTAAGTTACAAGTCTCATGCCATGTTAGAATTACAACGGTGTAGTTTTTGAGATTTGTTGCTGTTTCTCACGCATTCTGAGTAGGTGCTGACAGAAACAGATTACTGAAACACAGAAACAGATTACTGAAAAACAGATTACAGGTGATTACTGAAACAGTTTTTTGTCTCAAAATATTGTAGGTCATTTTTGTAACATAACTTTAGTAAACATACGAGTAGGTACATAGGTCATAAATAAAGTATTTGTACCTGAATTATGAATTTGTGACTGCCCCGCGCTGTAACCCGTTGTTAAAAAGTAGCCTATGTGGATAAGCCACCTCTACACCAAATTTCATTAAAGTACATCCTCCATATATATACATAAGTAATAAAGTACCTACTCATTTGTCGTATCCTCTCCATCCTAAGGTTGCCTGGAAGAGATGGCTTTTAGTGATAAGGCCGCCAGTTGTTACACTATTTAATAAGTTTTATCATAATTTTTCTCTTGTTATTTTTGTTATCTGTGGTGTGAACAATAAAGAGTTTATCTATCTATCTATCTATCCTCCGCTTGAGCGCGTGAAGAAGTCATAACATACACACACACAAACTTTCGCCTTTAAAATAAACTAGCTGCACCCTGCGGTTTCACCCGCCGTTAAAAAGTATCCTATGTGCTATTCTAGACTATAATCTATCTCTGTGCCAAATTTTATGCAGATCTGTTCAGCCGTTTTGGCGTGAAAGAGTAACAAACATCCATGCATCCATCCATCCATTCTTACAAACTTTCGCGTTTATAATATTAGTAGGAAATAGGAAATAGGATACTAGGTACGTACACAAAACAAGCAACTTTCAAGTTTAAAGAATAGTTATTAATTTTTGAAAACTCAGCAACAAAAAATTACAACAACACATTAGCGCTAGTGCAACAATTTCGCGAGAATAATCTTCGTTTTTCATTTACTTATTTTGAAGTAGTAATAGATTTGGCATAGTAAGAGATTTGGATTTTTGCATTTTCTACTGTGAAAAATTCAGTAAATGGCAAATTTACCGAAGTCACATTCTAGCTGGGAAAATACTCGTAAAGCTGTGAATTTATGAAGTTTACTGAATGTGAACCCGTTTGTAAATGCTGATAAATATCACACATAGAGCTATATTTTTGATACCAGACAGTTATGACACAAGACGAAATCGAATCTCTACAGTAATTATCCTCGAAAAATTGTTTCAGATTGAAGCAATAATAATAATTTTCTTGGGATGGAGAAAGGAATTGCTAATTGGAAATGATTATCCTTGAAGTTATGTGTGGAGGTACGTGCTACGGAAGTATTTTTTGGGTTAACCTTTATTGGGTTATTTATACTTACATAAAGGCAGGTACGATACGATTACATTCCGTTATTGGCTTCAGAGTCACCGCGAAAATTCAAAGAAATTGTACATTCATTATACAAAATATTATTCATCCATAATTTTTTTTTTTTTTTTGGTAAATTTAACTTATTTATATTTTTAAACAAGGTGCTGGTTTTGGGTGTAGTAATTTTAAAGAGGTTGTTCTACTCGTCAAAGTGAACAACTTTTAGGACGTAAGTTTGCAACATTCGAGAAAAAAACAATTCTTCATTCAAAATTGATTGATTGTTATTTTTATTTTACAAACTAGGTATGCTTTTGACCACTGGCTCGCCTGGTGGGAATCGTCGACGTGATCGAAGATTTTGTATGAAAACTAGTTTTTTTTTTGTTTTTTAATTTTGCAAACTTATGTTTTAAAAGTAGTTAGTATTCACTTTAACGGATAGAACTCTTGAGTATTACTACACTCAAAACCAGCACGTTGTATTAATGTGTCATACCTTTATCACATTTTATATGACATTTTCTTTGAATTTGCATGGCGACACTGTTACCGGCGACAGTGTCTTTGGACTATCCGCATTGAGCCTTAATCTCCATTTATCAGTTTCGCGATGAGAAGTATTTCAGATAAGTTCAGAATAGGACTTACCGACTTATTTTCCGATCCATCTTTTCGATCTGGAACAAAAAAGGAATATTTTTAACGTATGAAATAGATTTTTAGGTAGTGTATAGTAGATATAAGCGGATACAAAACCCTATTCAGAGCATGGTAGCCTAGTTGGGAGAAGGCCCGCCTCTCAAGCCAGAGGGAGCGGGTTCAAACCCAGCCGACGGCACGCACCAATTTGTTCATTGCGTGAGCATATGTGCGTATTGTATGTCATCTGCTACATGACTGGAGCCCGGTGTATGGCGACAGGCTCGCCCCCTGTCACATTTAGGACTAAATATCGTCCGGCGAAGTGTGGGTGTTGTATTACACATCTACCAGCCCCCTCGGGGGAAAGGCGTGACGATATGAAATAGATTTTTAAAACTAAATTCTGTATGTGAGTGTAAGTTTTTAGGTAGTGTGTGGTAGATAAAAGTGGATACTGAACCCTAATCAGAGCTTTATATTGCTAAATCTATTATACCAGATTAAAAATATACCTGTCTTTGTTATTGCTGTGTATAAGACAAGGACATCAAACTTTTAGCTATTTTAGATTTCGCAATTAAGCGTCTTGAAGGCCTACTATCAGACGAGCGAATGATTGCTAACTTTGTCACTTATGTTTTGTTATAATGTAGCCAATAAAACTACGGCCTAAAGCGCGCGTCAGATGGATTGAGGCAAAAATTCATGCAAAATTAATAAATTGACCTTTATGCCATTCCGCCTTTATAGGGGCAATTTCGGCCTACTGCGGATTAAGACAAAAGTTCATTGACCCCTCGACCGTCTGATCAGAGGTGGTAAATCGCATAAAAATATTACATTTACTTACCTACTGTGTAATATGAACTTCATTTTTGTCTCAATTCAAGACGGCCGAGGGGTCAATTAACTTTAGTCTCGCTTCAAAATAAGACACAAATTAGCCATAGTCAGGCGGCTTGGGATAAAAGTTAATTCACTTTGGCTTCAATCCATCTCATCTGGCACGCAGAATAGAGATAAAGTTTGTATAGCGCTTTTCACTCGTGCGGTCGAGCGCGCTTTCTAGTGTATCAACACTTTCGCTCAACTTGCTCTTTTGTTCGTTGTCTGATAAAATAGTAGATTGTTATACAAGGGCCTAAGTTGATCCATTATTTATACGAGGTAGTTTTACTCCCGAAGCTTAGCGTAAATAGTAAATAGAAACCGAGTTATTTACCGTGTTTTTAGCCCCGCGTTTCACTCTAATTTTCACTTCGATTGCGACAAAATAAAATAATAAAATTCAATGTTAAAAATAAATTACTGCCACCAATTCAATTTGTAATTACTTAGAACTTATTTTTTTACATTTCCCGCCAATTTTGTTTTTTTTTTTTATGTTTTCTGTAGTCGCAACGCAATACGCGCATTCTACCAAAGAGGTCGCCGCTTTTAGTTCCATTTTTAGAAGAAAAAAAAACTTTTTACCATTAAGTTCCGCCCGAAATAACAATACATGACTCCGTTTTATATGAGACTAGCTGTGCCCCGCGGTTTCACCCGCGTCCCACAGGATTTGTTATTTTTTTCGGGAAAATATCTTAATTTTTTCTTTCTTAAGATCCGTATCCTGGCAATAATAAACAACAAAAAAAAAGTACCGAAAATGTTCCATTTGTTCACGCGTGATGTGATGACCACGGGAAATAGTGATTCATTTTTATAAATATGAGATGATGAAAGTTAGGGACTCAGGGAAAGGTTAGAATCTGATATTTGCATCTAAAAGTACACAAGCAGTACTTTTAAATAAACACCTACTAACAAATTACTCAACAAAACTTGTGAAAAGTTAGAGAAACTGCTTGCGAAAGGTATTTGACTAATTAAAAGCAATCCTGTATAAGTATAACTTGCGAAGCATACCATAGCAATTTAAAATAATTCCTTTGCGGCATTACTGTGAAATTGCTTCCTAATGCCGCTTACTGAGCAGATGGTTCTATCTGCTTCCATGAAACGATTTGATAATTTACGTGAAAAGTCGGTAAGTATGTGCTGGCACGACTCGAGCGAACTTCCGAGAAACAGACTACATTTGCGTGGATGCTTGAATAACCTACTCCCACACCACTTATCAACAACAACAACAACGCATATCAAATGGTAATTGACGTAAATGTACCGTCCTATATATGAAATAAAACCGTACCTACCTCTCTTAAGTAAGCAACTACCTATCCTATAAGAATTTAGGTACCTATCTAATGTAGGTAAATAGTGGCTCTGCGAGCTATAGGTTTCGCGGCTTACGTCTGTCCTCTAATACTTATATAGTATTTATAGTAATATATCTGACTAAGACTGCCTCGGTGGCTCAGTCGGTAGTGAATCTGCCTTCTGAGCTAGAAGGCGTGGGTTCGATTCCCACCTAGGGCAAACATTCATGTGATGAACATTTGTGTTTGTTCTACGTCTGGGTGTTTTTATCTATTCAAGTATGTATTTAAAAATAATATGGATGTATATCCATATTAATATACTAGCTGCGCTCCGCGGTTTCACACGCGGTTAAAAAGTATCCTATCTCTCAAGTTGGATCGAACTGCACATGGTGTGCGAATTTTATTATAATCGGTTAAGTGGTTTAGGAGTTCATTGAGGACAAACATTGTGCCACGAGATTTATATATATTAAGATAAGATATGTCTCTGGCCGCCATAGTACAAGCTTGTGAGCTAGTGAGTGCAAGTGTGCCGAATTTTATTTATTATTATTTATTTTTATATTTATTGAACCTACTCACAAAATTTAGATTAGGTTAGATTAGATTTAGAATCGGTTAAGAAATGCGACCTGTATAGGAACATAGATCCAGATAGAATTCGGCCGTACGAAATCAATTTTATCGAAGCTGAAGCATAGACGCTTCGTTTGACGCAAAATGCATTAAACAGGCAAACCATAATCAAAGCAAGCAAGTGGTCATTTCTGACTAACTACTTCTGACTTTGACTTTGTAGGTTTTAATATTATATATATTATTAAAACCTACAAATACAACAACTAAGTACATAAATAAATTTATGTGTACATAGTATACAGCTTAGTCCCGACTAACGAACTGTAAGCAGCTGATTATTTGACTATTTGCTAGCTGACTCGGAGTCACGTATTGGGCAACTCAATGTTGAGTAAGCGAACTGTAAACACTGTGTAAACAAATTGTGAATTTGAATATTACGGCATGTCAGCAAGCGATATGTCGTTAACCGCATACAATACATGCTTTTCAGAACTTAATATAGGGTAAAATAATTGGGTAGCTAACATGAGGCCTCAGATCAACATATAGAATAAGATTGCGCACGGCGTATGATTTAGGTGAAGCCAAAAACCATTCAAAAACTACGATACTGTCGTACATGTACACAACACGCACACATTGACGCAAAAAAACTACGCTACTCGCTTGGTCATTCTTATCTCGACATTATGTGCGTTATTTTATGGTATAATTTCGTATACATAAATATACAAACACAGTGCATTATAAAGGTGTGGCCAGGACTACATTTTGAGGATCTTTTTAAAAACTGTGCAGTTTATTTACAACTCAATTTTGAAAAAGCCGTAACATTAAACTCTTACAAATATGTGCGGTTTTAGTATCTACTAAGGTTGTATATTGGAACAGAAATGGCTAACGTAGAGTTTGGGAATTGATATTAGTTTTCGTGCAATTGTAAATATTTTTCATGGCAACATTATCACGCTCACAAGTTTAATAAAGAAGTGGCTTCAGCGAGATTTAACGTAGTGCTTTATCTTTTCCACTAGGTTGATCTGAGCATTAGGCATGAACATAAAGTTCATAACGAAGGCACATACGCGATACGCGTGTCACTTTTATTTACATTTTAGGGTTCGCTTAAGAAAGGAATAACTTGATCTTTTGAAGAGAGCATCGCCCCAGTTTGTGGTTATTCTAAAAAGGTTGTTGTCACAAAGTTTTAATCCACTAAATTACCATTTTAATTAAAAACTCTCCAAACAGCTTCATACCCAAGCAATAAGGTTAACAAAATACACAGCTTGTTTACAATGTTCTGCGTCGAACATTAATCTTTCAGTTAATTCATGTTAGGATAAGATACGACACGTGTTGGTATAATTAAAGTGAGAACAAAAAATGTAGCTAAAAGACAATCTAACGACACCTGGCATTACAATCGGTCAAGCCGTTTAGAGATCACATTGGATCGTTGTTACAACATCCTGAAAAACACCTGAAAAACATTTACATATATCTACTCTGGCAGGAACTAAAAAAAGATAATGAACTCTTCATCCTAATCCTAACTAATGTTATAAATGCGAAAGTGAGTTTGTTTTTAACCCTCTCACGCTCTAACTACTCAACCGATTTTCATGAATGAAATTTTGCATACACTTTGGGATACAGAAAAGGATATAGGGTACTTTTTATCCCTAAAAAAATAACGGTTCCTGCGGGACCGCGGGTGAAACCGAGGGGCACAACTAGTCATAAATAATGCAACTGTCACCGTAAAATCAGCGTATTGTGTAGGTAACTACAACATAAAGGTATCTACACGAGTCACCACCCACGATAAGTATAAACCTGTGTTTACACAGGCAATTGGCTTCCTTTCAAAGCAAAGGATAGAGGGATTCATTTCCTCTCCCAGCAATGCGGTTTTGCGGTCTTTGCATTCCTGACTACGGACGGGTATAAAGTAGGTAGTAGGTAGTACCTCTGTTCTTATAATGGTCTGTTGATAAAATAACCAGCTTTTGTATCCGGTTTCAGGAAATCCGGAAAGGTGTTTTGCTGGGGCAACAAATTTGAGTGGGGGACTTAGAGTGGGTGTTTAAAGTAGGTATGGGGATGAAGATTTTATTTTATACATATATAAAACCAGCGTTGCGATGATAGCCTAGTTGGGAGAAGGTCCGCCTCTCAAGCCAGAGGGAGCGGGTTCGAACCCAGCCGACGGCACGCAGCAATTTGTTCATTGTGTGGACATATGTGCGTTGTATGTCATCTGCTACATGACTGGAGCCCGGTGTGTGGCGACAGGCTCGCCCCCTGTCACATTTGGGACTGAATATCCCCTCGGGGGAAAGGCGTGACGATATGTTATAAAAACGAGCGAAGCAAATGTTTCGGAGTCTAGGAGAGCAGAATGTGTGAAAGAAATCGCTGAATACTATACGACCGTCCTTGTAATACTTAATGTTTTATTTAGTTACTGTGGCAATATAGTGTTAGATCCATTTTTCAAACTATATGCTTATTCTAGAAATTTCCAGGCTAATGTGTCGCGAAATATGTTCTGCAATAAATAATAACACTTAAAATTAATGAACTCCGTATAATAAATAGCCGCTTGAATATAACACATTAATCTCAGCTAATCGACGGTATTTGGGTCAGGCTTTTCTGTACAAATACATTTCATATTTAGGTGAGCACTTTTCACAGCAGTGAGTCCTATAGAAAATTGAATAATAATGCTTTTACGCAGTGAATAACGGTTCACTTTCCCCGTCAAAATAATTAAGACCATATTATTCAGCTAAAAATATTTAGCCGTCATCTGTTTACAAAAGTTTTAATTTAGTAACGGGATACGATGAAATGTTGACGATCAAATACGTACGGAAATCAATTTATAATGTTACAAATACGTATCTACTGAATCAAGTTAAAATGTAATTTATTCATGAAATTGTAATAATTATGTTTATCTTGAAAAGGAAAGTAAGTACATGATACATTATTATTTATTGTTACTTTACCTTTATTCATAGACATGTTTACCTCACAAGCTACGATCAAAGGACAATTGAAATGCCAGATTACGTTCAAATAGTTCCAGAGATTATGAAATGGAATTGAATACAGAATGCTTTGGAATGAGGCATGAAATATTTATGGAGCAATCATACCTTCTACCCTAATCTTGCCTTAAAGTTACCGAGCTGCGTAACTTGCATGAATTTCCCCAGTGGTAGAAAACGGAATACAAGTTTGATGAATTCCCGCCATGTAAATAAGTCAAAGATGAAAAGCAAACGGAAGTCATTTTGAGCTTTCATTGTTCGTTCTAAAATTAGCTTTGGAACAGAATCCCGCAAGTCAATAACAGTCGTTTAATACTTTGCCAACAAACCCAATATTTAAGTAGGCGTAGGTTTTTAGGTTTGAAAATGGTAATGTTTATTTATGCTACGTTTTTATATTATAATAGGTAAATACACGTTAATAAACGGAAGACCAGCGCCGGTTGTCTACAGCAGCCGGCACTATGCTGAGTTGGGACCTGTTTGTGGCAAAAACTATGTTTTTAACAATGTCAATTTTATTTTATTTTAGTTTGTAAGTACCTCTTTGTTTTTGCTACAAATTAATATTTGTCTAAATATTTGTCTAATATTATATTTGCGAAAGTGTAGTTAAGTATACACCTAAATAACCTATGTGTGTTTGTTGCTTCTATTTATTAAAAGGCGTAGAGCTCTACCACCAATTTGCGAGCAATTACAAAGCGAGGCGATTGCGCGGCGATGACGCCGTGATGACGCCGCGGGCGCGCCACAGATGACTACGTCAGTACTAGACTACTATAGTCACTACGTCGCAGCATTTAGTAAAATTACGGCGTACCCCGCGCTCATTGCGAGCTCGCGCTGGTCACGCTGCGCAATCGCCATACTTTGAAATCATTCACAAATCACTAGGTGATAGATAGAGCACTAAATGTATTTAGATGACATTTTGGTGTGGAGGAAGCTTATACATTTTTAATACAAACTTTTTAATTTTTATCCTGAAAATAATAACGACTTTGTAGGATTTAGAAAGAGCTTGTCGTTGTCAACAAATACACGAAACGTGTAACGAAGAGGGCTAATACATAAGGTATTACCCGCAAAAAAAAACCGCTTCAATCTGTAAAATATCGGACGAAACCATAGGGCGTAACCATTTATAGACAGATATCCTTCGCCTAGGTACTCCGTTGAGTTTATTCATTTATTAAACTTTTTAAAGCACGATACATGGTAATAGGCATAGACATAGAGTAAAGACCCCTAATCGGTCAAAAATAATGATTCCAAAAAAAGTAAACCAAACCATTGAAAGTCAACCAATTCACTAGTCAGTCTTCGATGTCATCCAGTAGCGGTTACGTCTCCCCACTAACCAATAAATATGGTGAACTGTGTAGTCCACTCATGCCGAAATTTCAGAATATCCAAAACAGTAAAAAAAGGCAACGTCACATATCATCCGTAAGTCTTAAATATATTTTTATGTGCTCTCTAAAGCTAATAATTGTAATTAATTCTTAATTCTTTTGCTGAAAAAAGTGTTGCCACAAGGTATTTTTATATTTTCCCTTTAATTATCTTTAGGTTTCAAGGATCCAGTTTAGCCGATCAGTGGACAAAAATAATTCGACAAAGTAAAAATGAAAATTAGTGAAAACTTCGTCGCCCCTATAACAATTTGCTCTGTGCACCTTCGCAAGAGAGAAATATACGTAACAGTGAAATATCGTGACAAGCAGGCGTCAGTTTTATTTTTATGTAAATGTAATGTTATTTGATTGCCGAAAAAATAACTTAAATGTATGAAGTAAATAATGATAATGGGTAAATTTATGTGTAAATAAGATAAAATCAATAGTTAAGATCAATAGTAATCCCTTTACTATTGATTTTAACTCAAATTCGTACTCTTGATTTTTACTTAAATTTTTACCTACTCTGATTTTAGTTAAGGTTTACATACAATCTATAATATTAGTTTGTAGAATAGTGTCATGAATGGATCTGGGTAAGGCTTTTTGTGTAGTTTAGCTCTGGCCTAAGCTGGCCTAATACTTTGTTTCCGGTCTTGTGATTTCTTTAAACTCTGATCGTTATATAATTTACCCAACTAAATCGGGTAACCTCTTTTAATGGCAAGTTCATCACTTATAGAAAAAAAGGTTTTATTAAGGTACCAAAATAAATTAGACACGTTTCGAAATCGTGTTTTGTATGAAGACTATCCTTCTGGACCTATGTAATAGAGCATATTCTGTGGTAATAGGTTATTATGACACTAAAAGAACGAAGGCGAATATAGATTACCTACGCTTGGAATGGATTTAATTTAATCTTTTTTATGAAGCTATCTACCAAATGAACATGGAATGAAGTTATGATTTTATGATACGGGAATTCGCGTGAGTAATTCCCGTATCATAAAAACATAATGTGAGAAAACCATATCAGTTTCCATATATAAAATGAAAGTTTCCTCTCTAATAAAGAACCCTGCAATACTCAATAAAAACTACCTACGAGTTCTTTAGAAGCCGGAATTAATGAAACTATCGTCGACGCTGCTACGTACCTATTACAGTAAAATTGTAATTTATACGAACTTGGGTATTGCACAACCGGAAGAGAGAGAGAGAGAGAGAGAGAGAGAGAGAGAGAGAGTGAGAGTGAGAAAGTTTCAATTTATTTTCCAAACCTGCAAAATTCATTTCAGGTCAGTGTCTGCGATGTGACATGCATCCGTTATTCAGACCGTCGAGCTTCGCTGTGGTTTAATGAAATGAAACGTTTGTTGATAGCAAAGTTACAAGTCGGGCAGAATCAGAATGGTACGTTATTACCTACCTACCTTTACGTACATTGCGTACCACGGTATTATTGATTGTATTACCTACTTACTATGTATGTGTACTATGTGTATTTTTGACAAGCGATGACAGCCTAGTTGGAGAAGGCCTGCCTCTCAAGCCAGAGGGAGCGGGTTCGAACCCAGTCGACGGCACGCAGCAATTTGTTCATTGTGTGAACATATGTGCGTATTGTATGTCATCTGCTACATGACTGGAGCCCGGTGTATGGCGACAGGCTCGCCCTCTGTTACATTTGGGACTAAATATCGTCTGGCGAAGTGTGGGTGTTGTATCACACCTCTGCCAGTCCCTTCGGGGGAAAGGCGTGACGACGGTATGTACAAAACAACAAACATTTAAATCTAAATTAGGAACTAATATACTTACATACCTATCTTATAACATAAATGTTAAGGTTAATTGTGGAGTAAGTAAATAAATGATTAAATTCAACCAATGTCATTAATCAGCTTTAGAACAATTTCCATTGAATCAAATGGCGGTAAGAAACCACTTGACGACTCAGACAGATGCTAACATTCTTAAAGCTGTAAACTGCGCTACATCCTCCTTAATATTAACCAACTTCTTTAGAGGATACTCTAACTTAGGAGCTTAGTGTAAAGTCTAAAATGGCTTGAAGTAATTCAAAGTCAAATTAAGTTTCGTACGACAGCCGTTCCTTGCCCGGAGATGTGCGAGGATAATGCGAGGAAAAAAAACACCAATAGGAGCATTTCGCCGTGAAACTAAAGTGTCCCTATTGGTTGATTTCTTTTTTGCTCACTGCAGGTCTTTCTCGAACATCACTGGTGGATTATGCGCATGGCCAGGTCAGGCCTACTATTCTAATACGTGAAATGTTATCTTGGTTAGTCTGACTTCTATGTTTTTTCAAACGATAGAGACAATGACCAGAAAATATCTTACGCGCAAGATTAGGAGCCCTTGATGTACGACGACACTAACACTCTACACAATGTCTAACGACACCGTCACTTCATGTGAACTAGGTGTCGCGAGACTGGACACACCGTAGACACTCGATGTATACTCTGAGTTTCTAGCGTAGTGTCGTTGCTTATAACGTGAAATGATTCCTATGAGTTAAGAGTCCGGCGACCTAACTAACTTCGACCTAGGCGACCTAGACTAACTTCGCATTGGCTTAAGGTATTCTATAGCCATTTTGTCTAGAAGAAGAAGAAGACGAGCCAAGAGAGCGAGTAATGATACTGACGAGCCTCTAAAGTTACCTACAGAGTGACAAAGTGCAATTTCAATTTTTTTTTTTTATGACTTTTGCACTTCTGTAATCATTCTTAATTAACTAAGAATTTCCCTTGTATTATGGATTCATTTAACAGCTAATGATGTAGACAACCTTCCTATGTAACGGAATTTATGATTAGCTTTGTCTATCTATTGAATAAATCAGTCAAAAGTGACCCCTTAAAAATGCGGTTATTTATCACACCTATATTTTCGCTTGAGAACGCTTTAAAAAAACAAGAATATAGGGGCGGAGATATTGTTAATTTAATTGTACATGCTAAATTTCATCATAATCTGACAAATGGTTTTCAAGAAATTTGAGTAGCGCGTTTGTATGGAAATTTCAGAGCGTCGCGGCCCTCTTAAGACGACGAAACGTCACTATTGGTTTCTTTACAAATCCTTTGAATTAACGCCTCGCCACTGTCGTCAGCGACACTGAAGCTAACAACGAAAAGTAGGTTAAGTTAGGTTAGCCAGGGTTATCTCTCGACTTGACAGTGACCTACTTACATAGTACCTTCTTCAACACCCCTTTAGTTTTCCGTTCCACTTTCGTTCAAGGTCGAAATAAATTGTTCGGGCAAAACATTTCATGGAAGGGTTAAACTGAAGCAGATTAAATTTATTCTAAATAATTATCGCCCCAGTAATTCCAGAGAACGAAATAACGAAAAGGCCTCGAGTGAATCACGTAATCTAGTTATTTATTAGGTTCGAATTAATTTAGCTTATGAAATGGAATAGCATTAAATGAATGGCTAGATTTTAATCATTGTAAGCTGATACATAATGGCCCTAAGGTCTCGAATACGGTTAAAAGGTTGTTCCTATAGGCTAACGTGCTATCCAATCTAGAGTTGTACTCAATTGTAAATATCTCTTCAATTCGCCACATCCTCACCTATCCGAAAACTAACGTCGCTTTATTTCGTTAAACTGTAAGAATCACCAAGCCAGCGCTAAACCTCTTTTTACCCGACTGCGCAAGAAGGAGAGTTATGTTACTTTACGGTAATTTATTAAGCACGCTTTCTTAAACTAGGCAGTTGTACCTTCTGTTGTTGTTCTCAAACACTACAACTTTAAAACTTAACATTCTTGTAGCAAACGCTAAAAGAATGAATTGTACTAAAACAATGTATTTTACTCCATTATCAATAATTCCCTTGTGTCCTACCCACATCACTCTACAGCTACACTTTGACTTTCACTTATATTTTCTTTTCATTTTCCTTCTATATCGTGTGTAGTTCATTACAATAGTTCTTCAGAAAACCCAAACTACCCAAGTCTTATGACATTCTATTTACGTCCAAAACAAACAAAATCCACATAAATCCCGATAAAGACATCCGTATTCTATTGCAACCATAAACCACGTCGTAATTCTCGCGTGTAACATTCAATGTTATGCCTTCACCCGATGTTCACAGTCCTTAGTACGGCGCTCACGTTTTACTGAAGTCACCGAAAGCCACCGAAATTGCGTCTTGAGCTAAGACTTAATAACATTGCAGATCAGTAACAGATTCAGGGTGGGGGCGGGGGTTCTAATATGCTCAATACCAAATTCTACCAAAAACTATCTAGATCTACAATGAAACAAACAACCGTTTATCATTTACTCTAGCTAGCTAAGTAGCTAGTCTATACTCGTAGATGGCTAGGGGCTAGGGGCTGTATCAAGCCCCTCCTAAAACAAAGGCCTGGATCCGCCACTGTTGGAGGTATTAACAATTTATTAGATGCGAAATGTTCAAAGCTCGTGTAATGAGTCGGTGCGAAACGTGAATCTAAAATTAGATATTTATTTAGGGATAACGAGTTTTAGCGGTGCTTCCAAAGTGATTAAATATTATTATTAGATAACCCGCACGTGTATTAACTTTATGTCTGTTTGTTTAAAGATTTTTTAAATTTATATAGTTGTGTATAAACATAAGCAATTCGTACAATTCAATTTATTCATTTAATATAATTGTAAATAATTAGAAACCCTTACTACTCTACTCTGCTGCATAACTGGAGCCCGGTCTATGGTGCAACAAGCTTGCCCCCTGTCACATTTGGGGCTGACTATCGTCCGACGAAGAGTGGGTGTTGTACACCTCTGCCAGCCCCTTCGGGGGAAAGGCGTGACTATGTGTTATGTTACCACTCTACGTAAATGAAAACGTCCAAATGAAAACGTAGGTAAGTAAGTTACACTTTACTTTTTGGGACTTACTTACATTTTTACGATTTGAATCTGTTCTCACAAGTTTTAATTTTAATAAGTATTTTTTGTTTTTGCATTTCGTTTTTTCAATTAATTTAATTACGTACAACTACTAATTCTGTTGAAACAACAATATTCCGGTTGCGTTTTGTCACCTTAAGTTCAGAATTCTTTATACAACAGACATATATGTAGATGAATACTTGATTTGCATATCTACCTAGTTTAAGCTCATCCAACTTCACTTGCACAGTGCTCCAAGATTTTTATCAACAAATAATGAGACACGAGCACTGAATAAACTGGTGCACTTTACGGCCACCGCGCGAAGCCTTGTTAAAAAAACCCATTCAATTTAAACTTCGTTCACATTCTAAACTTTTCCTTTTCGCTGGCTTCCTTCCTATTTCAAAAAGGAAAGGAAGTTCCCTATTCAATTTGAAATAGTATCAAACTAGGGGTATTTCAATTATAAAATGCAACTCAACATAAAAAGCTAACAACCGAATAAAGTAACCGTTACATAAAACAAAACCACTTCTAATAAAACCTGTAGCTACGAATGTAATCAAAGAACCAAGTAAGTACCTATAAACCAATACGAAAAAGGCAAAGAGAAAATATTCCAAAGGAATGCCAAGCAATTATTTCTTCCACGTGCATTACCTAGACTGAATATTTTATTTATTAGTGGCTGTGAGCTGTAGACCTCGCGGTCGGCGTCTGTACTCCTCATTAGTTCGCATTTCTCAAGGGATTCTCGTCAATTTTTGAGGGCAGAATCAATAATTATACTTTTTTTGCCGAGTCAGAAGAATTAAAATATGCTTAAGTGCTTATTAATCTTTAACGGTTATTTAGTGTAATGCATCTTTATGCATTACATTAAATAAGTTTATTTTATGTACCTACCTACTCACCTATTCTATCTCTACTTGGTTATAATTATATTTTACACATTAAAAACCAATAAACCAGTAGACAAAAATATCTACACATATTTTTGCCTACTGGAGGGCTATTCCTGCGCATGAGATGCGATGAGATTTTATCTTGGTCACTCTCACACCTATGACGTTTCAAACGAGAGCAACAAGGACGAAAAAAGGTGAGATGAAAATCTCAAATCTCCGAATAGGGCCCCTGAGCTGAGAGTAGAGTGAATCCATTTTAATTTCGTAGGTAATAGGAAGAAGCCTAAAATTTGTTCAGTAATTTGGTGCCATAAATAGGTAGAATTGGATCCAGCGGCTAATTGAATATTTGGTTGAGCAATTGTAAGCGCTGAGTACTTGCTATGCTTTCAAATAACCATTGGTGACGATTGATTAGTTTATTAATTAAAACGGCACAGGCCCATTACATGAATTGATTGCTAACTTGGGTATTATTGTTTATCACACACATAAAATTAGAAATTACAATTTGTCATCACAATAGTCAAAACACCAAAAAAATATTAAAAAAACATAAAGAAGTTCAAAACAAAAAGAAACGAAAGTATTACACATTGCTTTTTCGTATCCAACTTGGAGTTTTCGTGTCTTGCTGAAACTTACGTGTACAGAAGTGAGTGAGGTTTACTAAAATAAGTTCGCATAGAAAAAAACATTGTTAAACGAAACTATAGTCGGAATATCCGACTTAGTAAAATGTGAATAGTCCCGTATTCTGAAAACAATGTTTCCATACCAAGTCAGTTTTAGTAAAATGAATATTTAACAATGAACAGAAGTTTGCACTAATTTAATTACGTTTCCAAGCAATTTATTATTGTGTCAAAAACAGAGCTACACAAGTCTAGATGTTTCGTCTTTTGGAAAGGTTTTAACTCATACCAGTGCTGGATTAACCGTGTGCAGGCAAAAACTAAAGGAAAAGCCTTTTTGTAAATGTTTTGTTTAATTTACACCTAACATTTTAATAGGGAATATTCAGTCAAGGGCGTAGCGAAAACAAATGTTCGCAATTGCGTTTGCTACGAGCCCCGCGCTTGCCTTATCCGGCACTGAATGCCGTTTTGCTTTTAGGACCATCTGCTAATAGGGCGTTCTGCTTAAATGTCCTTTCGATACGAACCCACTCATGCGATATTTTAAGTATATTCTGAAAACATCCCGGTGTATGGCGACAGGTTCGCCCCTGTCACATTTGGGACTGAATATCATTCGGCGAAGTGTGGGTGTTGTACACCTCTGCCAGCCCCCTCGAGGGAAAGGCGAGACGTGTTATTTTATGTTCTGAAAACACACGAACACTCTTACCCGTGATCGTTAAAAAGTTTTATCTTAGGAAAGATAACGTGACAAATTCCACGAATTCCACGTCTTCACAAAGGGTAGGGTGCTGAAATTTTAACTCATTTTAAATGGAAGAAGTTGAAAACTTTTGTGCGTAGGTTTCCTTTTCTGAATTATTCAGAACTGTTGCTCGGCTGTTGAGCCTTTGAACAGCTAATTTTAATATAACGCATGATCAAAAAAGTGTAGTATAGCTTTCGGGCTTGATGCAGTGAAACTTTTAAAACCACACCACCATTTTCATCAGTTACTACTATCACTAGTGGTTTATTACCTGTGCGTGAGAAAACATGTATCCAATTTCCTGTCCATAGTCAAATATCAATAGACTCTCGACAGTTCCTATGTTACCCTTCAATGTCCGAAGTAATAGACCCAATTTTCACTGGTAAGGGTTAAGTTATCCGCTGGGTCTGACAAGGGAAATCTTTTGTTTTCGTCGCGGTGACGTATTGGTTCCTTGCCACGTGGACCGCCCACATTCAGGGCACGTCTTGCAAGTCCCGCTTGTTATTTTAGCTGAAATAGCTGAATTGGAAAACTTCATCGGAATTTACTCATTCTTTAAAGTAGTGTCAGAATAGATTTTCAATGTGAAATTCGAGCGAATTCCAACGAATTAATGTTAGGGTTAAGATGGTAGGGTTAAGGTAAATTGAAATTGAAATAGAAATACCAATAATGTCAAATAATAAATAAAGCAATAGAAATTGCTGCAACGCACCTGCTACGCTGTCATCGACTCAGCTTGCTCTTATACCTTAAATAAGAGTTTATCTCCGGTAAAAACATCCCTACTCTTCAGAACAAAGCAGGCATTAAATTGTCTTTAACAGACGTTTCAAGATTTAAATTTTCCTCTTACGTACACTAAAGTCTGACAAAAAAATACGACGGCATTGATACAGCGACTTTGGTGCCAACATAAACAGAAATTCAATGTTAGGTACATTGAATTTCTGTTTATGTTACAGAATTTCATGAACCATAGGGCAGCAATCTAGAGCGATTCGACTTTTATTAAAAAATAAGTCACTGGGTTCTTGACAGTTTATTCTTTTCAAAAAACCCTATTTTTAGAAGCCAGCAAAGATTTTGATCTTGAAACGAACAGTCGGGCTTACGGCCCGGTTGCTCTCTCCCCAGTTCATTTTGGAATTTGAGGGCAGAAAAGAAAACGTACAAAAGTTTCACTTTACCCATTGTAATGTTTTTGCAAGTTGATGAGAGTTTCGTAGCTCAAATAAGTTGGAGAAATGATAATGTTGGGTTTGTTATTTCAGGCGTACGGCTGAAACTAGGTTTTTGTCGGAGGCAGGGTTGTCATAGAATTAAATTAAAATAATAAACCAAAATTTTAGTATTAAATGAAACTGCTTGGTAAAACTGCGATAAAGCATATTTTTACTATTATATTTTTTTCCGAATTCCTTTAATTCTATTTTTTTTTATATTGTAGATATGTAAAGTAAGTACTCAAATTATCTATAGCAGTTAAATACGAGTACAACATAGTCAAAAAATGTCACAAACAGCGGGTGTAGTATTTCTTGAATTATTATAGTAGGCTATTCGATGAGTAATGTGAAATGGACCTAGTAATTGAACTATTACAATAACCAGCTAATTCAACCATTCGTTTCAGTCATACAGAAAATCCGCGGTGAGTAATTTCTTTGTGCTATTTTTGGATACGAACGTCAGCTGAAATAAAAATATAAAAAGCAATAAGTATCACGGCATGATAAATCTTTATTTACTGCCTTCAACTGACCGCCTGCGTTGATTAATGAAAGCGTAAATGCCAGACAAATATAGAACAGTGGAGGTGGTAAATGTAGCCATCAGTACTTAGCAGGGTGCCCAGATTTGTCAGGAAATGAGTATAGGATGAATGACAGTCGATAATCCATTCACGGTATATTATTTCCTAAGCTGGTTTTTGACATGTTTCGTTCATTTATTAAAGAATCTGTTTAAAAAGTTATAAACTTTTTTTATTTTTTTACAAACACGGTCGTCTGACCCCAAACTAAGCAAAGCTTGTACTATGGCTGCCAGAGACTGATATAAATACATATATATTTTTAAATACATACTTAAATAGATTTTACATCCAGACATAGAACAAACACAAATGTTCATCGCATAAATGTTTGCCCTAGGTGGGAATCGAACCCACGCCCCCAAGCTCAGAAGGCAGATTCACTACCAACTGAGCCACCGAGGCAGTCAAACTTAAATTTAAAATTAAAAAAAAACCTCCGACACCGATTGTCAACAATACCGATGTTTATCAAACATAGCTAAGAACACCACCGACTAATTTACCTTTCAAACAAAAAAATCCAAAACAAAATAGGTTCATCCGTTCCGGAGCTATGATAGCACAGACAGACAGACAGACACACACACACACACACACACACATATATATATATGCACAGTTGCACACACAGACACGTCAATCTTATAACACCACGTCGTTTTTGCGTCGTTTAAAACACAACCACGTTATTCTCGTAGCCTGTTTAACGTAAAACATTTGTTACGACGAAACTTTATCTACATTAGGTACGTTTGTGGATTAACTCGGAAATCTCATTAAGGCCGAATCAAGACACAGTTCATTGACCAGATGTATTTGAACCATGACCTGTAGAGTCTAACGAGCACTCTGACGGCACTCGACTTGAGACAAGGACTATTAATTAAACCAACATGCTATATAAACCAACATATTAAAATCTTCTTTAAGTGGTTTCCTATTTGGTTAGTCTAGGAACAAAATAGAAAAACAAAGTTAATGTGTGCATAAAACTGAGTTGTCAGTCCATCCGTTCATCTATCTGTAATTAACCTACCTCATTTTTAACCGACTCCCAAAGCTGTATATTTTTTTGCATGTATGTTACGCTATTACTCCGTCAACTGTGAATCGATTGTAATGTTTTTTTTTTGTTTGGTCGATCATACTTTAGTATGCATCAACATGTAATCGAACATCATGCATAATGCATAATGCAAAATCGGACAAACAGTTTTTAAAATATCAACATAAGTCTAAAAATTGTTTACATGGATTCGGTCGGATGGAGTCGGTTTTTTAATATTTGCTTTTTATACTCATATTATCATTTCAAAAGGCAACAGCTTCCTAAGCACAAATTATATGCAAATCTTCACATTTAAAAAGAACACATTAGTTTTTGATTGAATCAGGCGATACTTTGCGGAAGTTCATCTTCAAACTTGTAACTTGGACAATATCTAGTGTAATTCCGCTTTAACGTCGCATTAAGTACATCAATCATTTTTTTTTTCGGGTTTGTCTAATTCTTTTAATTTTTCAGGTTTGTCTAATTCTTTTATTTTTTTCATTTTTCAGGTGAATTCGTTAGTTGAAATATCAAATTGTATAACGTTTAAAATTAGATTCAAATATCAATTTGTATAATTTTTCTAGTAAACTTCATTAAAATAGTTGGTTTAAAAAAAAAAAAAAAAAAAAAAAATAGAATAAAAAAATCATATTCCTTGATGTACTTAATGCGACGTTATAGTGGAATTACACTAGATATTGTCCAAGTAACAAAACATTAAGTTTTGCTAAACCATGGCTTGGACAGTAAAACCTAAAATTGTATAGCTAGAAGCCTTGTGGGCGAGCACAATACTGTCTAAACTTTAACATCGTGTGTAGCTATGTAGTAGATACCTTCTCATATATTATTACGTAGCATTCTAGGCACTCGACTTAAACCGTAGCTCGTCGATCGAGTCAAGTGCCTACGCTATAGGCGCTGTAGCCACAAGTATAGGTATTTAGTATACATACCTACCATTAATGGTTGTAGCGACGGCCGACGTAGTGCACTGAAGTGGCTAAGTGCTTTTATGTACCTTGATATCATGCCTCTCGTCTTTCGAGCACAAGCTGATATTCTTAAGCGTTCCTGACATCTCCACAGACGCCCTAAAATAGTCAAAGGTTTAATTTATGCTTACCTATCTATTATTTCGTTTGAGAGATCTCTTTAAACAATGTTTACATAATAGTTCATGCCAAGTGGATTGATGAAAGAGTTTATTGCCGTTTTTTTTTATTAATTGGTCTGCAAACTGGCAGTTACTGGCAAACGCTGTTGTTGTACGTTTGTTCCATTCTACGTTATTGGGGCCAATTTCAGGCGTTATCATGGATTGTATATTATCTGCTATATGACTGGAGCCCGGTGTATGTCGACAGGCTCGCCCCCTGTCACATCTTTGACTGAATATCGTCCCGCGAAGTTTGAGTGTTGTATTACACCTCTACCAGCCGCTTCAAGGCAAAAACTTTACGATTATGGCTCTGCGATCTTCTGATCATGGGTTGTAATAATTTATCACACAAATAATAATTATATTTATTTTACAATAATAGTCATTTGAGAAATAGTTTTTTACTTTTATTTCAATCCACATGAGCCACAATTCTACAGAACTGGCTACTATGTAACTGTGTGTGTTGATGTCTTTATATCCTTCACCTTGATAGTGCCATTTAGTATTTAGTTAATGCTTTAGACGACACAAGCGATAATTATGCCAAACAAATTAGGTTTTATTTAGGCAAACGGGTAAAACACGTTATTCATCTAATACTCGTATAAAATAGTTTCTCCGTAACTATATTTCTCACATATTAACTTAATGAAATAAGGTATTTATCAATAATAACAAAAGAAGCCTAAAATTAACTTATAATAATTATAATTATTAATTATTAATCATATGTTCTCGGCAATAGATGCCTGTATAATGTTGTGCCAACCACACAACAATTTTTCACGCCATCCAACGAAATAAAGTAAGTACTTACCTACATGAAAATAATGTACTATTTTTAAATGATGAAGATACTCGTATAATTTATTTAATTTTGTATTTGTCTAGTGCCTCGGGCATGTTGCTTGTAGAAAAATCATATTTAGAAGTAGGTAACATTTTCTGTTTTATATTTTTTTTTTTTACCTACACAACAAAAACTTTATCACACTGATTACGTTATAATTTTTTAACAAGTTATCATCTACATAATATAACCCCCCTTTTCACAAACATTACTATGAGCGCTTGAACGCACAATGGTACAGAAAATGTATAGCAGCTGTCATGTCAATGTACTGAGAAAGGTCTTACTTGGCATTTACTTATGGATACTGAAGCTGAGTTGAGACATTTCGATTTTGTTGTTATTGACATTCCAGGACACGAGACGTTGTCAGCCAGAACGTTTTGTATCGTTTTGAAAGAGCTACTAGTGCAACTGTACAAGCCTTGCGCATAATAATATTCTCCGCCAGTTAAAACAAGCAACACGTAGTGACGTCAATCGATGCTTAAGAAGGACCGAAATAAGTAATTTACAACAAGTACGAAAGAGACAGATGACGATGACGTCATAACGTGTTTGCGTTAACTTAAAAACGCGCTTTGAAAACCTATTTTTATTTTACCTCAAACAAAATATGGAGCATTCCGCAAAACTGCGAAGAGTGCTGACCCTATACTCGTATATTCAGGGAGTTAATAAAACTGCTCTCAACTAAATAAAACAGCCATAAAGATAATTTATCACTAGGTGCTCTGTGTCAAACTTGTAGTTCTAAAAGCTTCCGTAGCTTTCTTCTATGACCTCTAACGGCGAAAGTAAAGAGAAATGCGAAAAAAGTAACCTACTTATATTATTAAGGCAAAAGTTTGTGTGTGGGTGAGTGTGTTGTTTCTTTACAGCTTTTGGCCTGTATTAACACTTAGGCTTATACTTTTTAAGCGCAGGTAACACCGCGGGACACATCTAGAACTTATATAAAATATGTAGTAAGTATATTACATTGTATACTGCAACCGCATTTAAGAACCAATATTGTTTTTCCTGTCTAATCCTAGGCTTCCAGTTGGCTGGCTGTAGGCACTATGAACCTCACACGGAGGTTTAGAGTCTGCGCTACGAATCCCTACTGGAATATTTAAAACCGAACTGCGTTGAAGTTCAAGCTTACTTGGTAATTGATTCATGATTAAGCATATCTTGCAACTGCAGTGGTCGCTGCATTTACGGAATTTCTTTTTTATCTAAAACTCTCTTTGTTGCGTAACAAGTCCTGTCTTGGCTCGTGCACTTGCTACATAAATACAAACCAACAAACAAGTAAGTAACATTATTTAAAAAAAACTCACCTGCAAAATGTTGTACCCTATGTCACTTCCACTAACAAGACGATTCAAATGACACCTCACATGTCGAAATCCATCAAAGTTGTTTAGACTGTAGGGCGTGCTAAAGAAATCTCTTACATACATACATAAATGTATACATACTTACTTACATACACTCGTAAAACATAACCCTCCTTCTTGAGCAGTCGGGTAATTAGTCTTATTATGTCTACATATTGTAAAATAACAATTTTCTAAATAGGTGTACTTCATAAATGTGTAACTTATTTGTATATACGTTGTGTTATTTCGCGTCAAGAAAATCTTATCGCACCCCACAATATCGACTTAATCAAGATGTTTCCTCATATTAATAGGGTCGTCACACACGTTACATCCAGCCTGTTATTATTCTAGTAACTGCCACTTACTAAAAGGTCAACTTGATGGTTTTCCGACCGAAATCGGCCAAGGCTAGGCCGAATTTTGTGCTTTACCGAACCGCATGAGGCGTCAACCTTAATCAAGGCAACTCTAGAGGTGAGTATTTATACATCAAACAATATTGTGATTGTATGTTTCGATCGAAATTAAAAGAACTAAAACAGGTAAGCAAAGTTTTAGTTTATTTTGAGTGAGCATCAATCTAAATCTCTTTAATCCCGGTCCGAGAGTACAATTCCCGGGCAGATTTTTGACCGATGAGTTAAACTATCTGTTAGTCTTGGTGCGTGTTTCATGGCATCCCCGACACAGGAAAGCCTAGTGGGAGCTATAAATGTGTTTTTTTTAAGAGGAAACACCAAGGCGTAGAGAAATGAAAAATTGGTATTTCTGAAATCATTGCTGTCGCGCAGTGCCCGAACAAGCGGGCTATCAACGTTATACAGTTTAATTAACACAGCAATGTGTTTGATCCATTTAGCTGCTAGTTTTGCCGACCAGAAACTGTATATGTCATTAAGCTGTAAGGAGTGTCCATTGACCTCTCTTACTGCATGTTAAATCGGGTTTTCAGGGTTTGAACGCTATTCCCCCTTAGTCTTGTGTATGTAACACTACCAGTGCCTGTTAGGTTTGTTGCTAACACATGTTTGGATGTTTATTGAACATGTTTGGATAGTTTGTTCTGGACTTCTGATGGCTATTTCTTGTTTTACGGATGCATGCTTTAGATCTTTGTATGTATTTGTTGCTAATACATTTTGGGATGTTGAACATGGATCTTATGGTTTTTGTTTGGAATCTTTCCAAGATCTATGAATGTGAAATGTTATTTATTTGTTTAGTGTATTTTTTTTAATTAGACAGGGCTTTTTAACACTGAAGTATTATTTTATTTTGATGTGGAAGGCAAACAACTGCTAATTGACAAAGTAGATAAGAGATAACCAGTTAACACAAAAACCAAAAATGAGTTTACCAATAGATAAATAAAGTTATACAACTAACTATACACAAAGCTTTGTCATAAAATTTACATCGAGCAGTTTTAGATGTGTCTTCAATATTTTAAAAGTGAAAATATGCCTGTCGAAACGTTTGGGTCCGGTATCAATGATTACACATATATCTTTCAACGAATGACTTATTTATTAGCTAATCATTTAATAGAAAAGTACCTGGATGGCCGAGCTTTGCTCGGTATTTTTTTTTATTTTTTAATTGTGTTTTTTGGATAATAAACAATTGATTTTAGTCTAACCTCAAAGCAAACACTCTTTGACTTCGTGTTACTTAATAACGCCATCTGCTGTTGTGTCGTTAAAGCAATTAGTTGCTCACAAAAAATAGTAGTATTATTATTCGCCAATAGATGTCAGGAAGAGTCATATTTTTCAGTTGAGATTGATTATCGATAAAACACGAATAAAATGATATTTTCTAAAAATAATTCCTAGCTAGATCGATTTATCGCCCCCGAAACCCCCTTTATACTAATTTGTATGAAAATCGTTGGAGCCGATTCCGAGATTCCAATTATATATATATATATATATACAAGAATTGCTCATTTAAAGGTATAAGATATGGGTCCATAATTAACTGTCTTTCAAAACAATTCTCAGACTACTACTGAGAATATATAGGTCACTTAAATTGCACGTGTTCAGATCCACACAATCATAGCCAGTACAAGTCTATGCGTAGGTGGCAATGTACACTCCATTATTCTCAACATTTCAACGGCCAGGAAAAGTCAATACAGAACTTCCCTTCAAGTTATTAGCAAAACAAACTAAACAAGGAGCCGTAACAAGTTGTCGGTCACTTTGAGGAGAGGAATGTTTACATTGTTAAGAGTTTGCCCGCTTTCTAGTAAACAGGGTCTCGTCAAAGGTCACATTACGCGAAACCGTAAACAATTGCGCCATTAATGTTGTGTAATTTCATGTATGCTTACTAATTAGCTAACTGAAAAATTTAGTAAGATGTCAATCTGTATAAACTTTTCTGTAAAAGCAATGACAAGTTTGCTCCAAGAGTAAAAAACCATGATCTGTGTATTAAAATACATACAGGGGGCTTACCGCGAGGATTGATGGTTAACGAAAACTTTTTTCGATTTCGTTTGGCTCCATACATTTAGCCTAGTTTCTTAACGTTTCCGCCAGGGGCGCTTTATTGAAATATATGGAGCCAAACGAAAACGAAAAAAGTTTTCGTATCGATCAAAACTCGTGGTAAACCCCCAGAATCTAAATAAAATAAATAAATAAATTCGGGACACTTCCACACACGGGCGCCTGACCCCAAACTAAGCAAAACTTGTACTATGGCTGCCAGAGACTGATATACATACTTAGATATTTTTAAATACATACTTAAATACATATTAACACCCAGACATAGAACAAACACAAATGTTCATCACATAAATGTTTGCCCTAGGTGGGAATCGAACCCACGGCCCCAAGCTCAGAAGGCAGGTTCACTATCAACTGAGCTACCGAGGCAGTCTACATAAATCTACATAAATGTTTTTTTATTCATTAAGGTCATCTATGTATATTGTATTTTTTGCAAGTTCTAGGTAAACCAAAGTACACTCTTTATTAACTGACACTTTCAATAGATGTTAGTAAAGTAGATATTACGAAAACCCTATTATGGTCTGCGGGAGGCACGGAACTAATCACCTTGAATGAAAATATCGAGCGCTCAAAGCAATTTACAGGGAATTAGCACAACCTTTCATGGACAGTCATTTCACGGTACGTAGCGCGATAACCACGTTAGACTACCTCTCCACCAACTAGATTAAATAGTCGGTGCTAAGCATAAAACGGACATTTTTGTTAGGGCCATGAAAAAAAAAATGTATAAAACTATTTTAATACAGATACATGTCACTCGTCGAATCACTCATGTCGAACGTCCATGTTGCAGCCACTCAAGTAAAGGTCGGCAACTGCACTCGAAGTGGTCGACGATGATATCTGCCTATAGGACAGACCGTT
Source organism: Peribatodes rhomboidaria (assembly GCA_911728515.1). Classification (NCBI taxonomy): domain Eukaryota; kingdom Metazoa; phylum Arthropoda; class Insecta; order Lepidoptera; family Geometridae; genus Peribatodes; species Peribatodes rhomboidaria. The sequence goes on along the minus strand of OU452175.1, from coordinate 9,053,348 downwards.
CGGGTAGCTACGGAACATCTCGTCTCAAATACTGCAGTATTTCAAGTTGAAAGTCTTCATTTATGTGATGAACATTTGTGTTTGTTCTATTTCTGGGTGTTAATAAGTATGTATTTAAAAATATCTAAGCATGTATGTCAGTCTCTGGCAGCCTTAGTGCAAGCTTTGCTTAGTTTGGGGTCAGGCGACCGTGTGTGGAAGTGTCCCGAATGTATTTATTTATTTATTCGACCAGTGTGTGTTGCCACTGGCAATACAAATGAGCCTCAGCCTTGAATATTCGCCAAATGCGTCTATTCAACTCGTAATTGTGAAGAAGCTACGGAGCCTACCGGTATGAAAAAAATATCACCAATAAGATCATTCTGTTACCTATTAATTAGTCTGATTAAAATATTATATTACTTACTAGATTGCGAGTAAAAAAATATTAAATGAACGTTGTTTTCGTCTCATGGCGTGCAATACCGTGCTTACGGAGATTACGTTACTATATATTTTTACACCTTCGGATAGGAAATTAAAAATATGATTGATCGTCCTTTTACCATATTTTTAGAGCTAAAATTGAGTTAGTTTAGTAATATTTTGTGTTATTTTGAAGTATTTCGTCAGATCACGTGACCACTGACACCCGCGAGCTCCTTTGCGGGGGACGGGCCAGTCGGCGCCAGCGCCTCACGAAGGAGGGACGTACTCGCCTTGCCGAAAAATATTTTCGCATATTTTTTCTATTTGTACGTAAATCATCAATTAAACAGTGCTTAATTATCCAGAGACCATCAAAAAAAGTGGTTTTTCAAGACATTTGATAAGTTTTTAGTGACTTTACTACTAGTGAAAATATTTGGACAATAATTGATCTCGTTGTGAGTAGAGGGTACAGAAGGTTGATCCGATGAAAATGGGAGATGTCACCAAGGCAGCTAGGCGTAAGAAAAAAATTGGACTCCAACTAGCTAAGTGGTAAGTACCCACCTACCTATTAATATTTAATTACCACATAAATATTTTTACCCGTTTGTTCTTATTGTGTAGACTGAAGTGACTAACCCTAGTGTCTGAGTTTTTAGTGGCATATGATTCGGTCTGACGTTTGTTTTCCTGATAAAAATAATAGAAAACTACAGACGTGTCCTCCGACCTATGTTAACTCTCAGGGCTTCACCGTCCATTACACCTTATTGCGATGATTGTTGGATATACTAAGGTCAATATAAGCCATTTCAAATTGAAGCTGTGGCATACTTGCTGATGCCCCAACACCTAGTTAATAACATAGAAATGGGGAGTATTCTATAGTTAATAATAATAAATAATCCTTCTTGAACAATCGGGTAAAAATAAAATAAAGATAATTATTATGTGTACTTACGATGTCAATATCGGAAAGCGGTCGTTGCGTGCGAACTGCGAACGGTGTAAATGACTAATACTAATTTTTGTTTTTGGTATAGCACATTTCCTAAACTAACCTACCTAAACTAGAAACAATCACATTTTTATGTTATAGCTGACCAACCACGGTCCGCAACACATTATTATTTTTAGCAGTGTAGTGAGCATATTTTTCTAACTTATCCTGGTTTGTTAACCGACTTCAAAAATTAGGACGCACTCAATTACATTGTATAAATTTTACTAAATGTTTGTTGCAGCATAACTTCGTCATTTATTTTTTATTTGAAAGAATATGCTTACTAACACTCTGATCAGTCACTTTGATCAAAATAAAGTATTTTTTTTGTAAAAAATAGTATTTAATACAAAAAGTCAAGCATTTGCATTCAGAAAGTAGTGTTCCGAGTTATGGCCATTGAATTCGAAAGAAAAGTTTTACATTTTCTTACAACAATAACCGAGCCAGAGATCGTTAGCGAGCGAAGCGTCTATGCTTCAGATTCGACAAAAATGCTTTCGAATGTCCGAATTCTGTCTGAATTTCTGTCCGGATCTCTGTTCAGATCTGTCTTAATCTACAGGTCGCATTTCTTAACCTATTCTCTTGAAACTTTATAAGTCCGATATTTAAAAAGAATTTTCTTGTCTAGGCGGTTATTGGAAATTTTTCAATATGGCAGAGATGTGATTTAAAAAAGGATATATCTGCATAATTGGAAAATTTCCAAAAAAATTTTTGTTCCGAGTCAAAACAAAAATTTATATAATTGTCAAACCTGCTCACACAATTTCACGAGAATCGGTTGAGGAGTGTGACCTGTAGAGGAGGACAAATACAAATACAAATACAAATAATTTATTTGGGTATAAAATACATATGACAATTTCAAATCGGACAGTCATCGGTCACGAGATCTCCAGCTCACAGAGTCACTATTGTATGTATTGTTATTTATTTATATTTATTAAATACAACAATTTCTTTGGTAACTGATACCAACCTGCATCTAGTCTTAATAGTTATTTTAATCTAGTCTCTATTGCATGACTAGAATAATAATATATTTTAAACTGGGATTATAGATTGGTAATTGTTTTATATTTTATGGTATCATGGAAAGAGACAAACGAGACGCTTTGAGTAATACGAATATTGTGTAATTAATGTCTTTAAATTGCTCTATTTCATTTTTTCAGAAACAGAGATCAACGAAATTATCAAAGTTTAAACACAAGCGTTCAGCCAACAACAAATGCGAGTACTGAACTAAGGTGAGCTAAAAGACATTTATTTAACATCTTATATTATTAGGGTGACAAGGATAGTGCATAGTCAGAGCTATGCCAAATGGAAATGCTATTGCTGAAGTTATCGTATGTCAGGCGTCCAGCGTCTGATTGCACGGATGTCCGATTGTTTTCCTCTACAGATCGCATTTCTCAACCGATATTTGTGAAATTTTGTAAATTTAGGTTTTATTTAAAATAGCAGAGATATGTAATTTGTGAGACGTTGCTCATAGAGCCACTACTTATAATCAGAGTGGCGCTGAACTGCTATGGGCATGCGTGACGCCAGTACAACCATTCACTTAGCGAGCGCGAAGCGCGAGTGAAGAACTTCCGTTTCAGTACTAAAAACTTTTCCTATATTTTTATCTACAGATGCCTAGTTCAAAATCATCCGAAGGTTATCAGAGCATCCGAGGAACAGGGACTTTTTCACCTTCGAATAAACTGGTAATCATTTTTTTTTTGTGTACACAATGTACATAAATAAATTATTGATACGAGCGTTGGGACTTAGTATGGTTGCAAATTAATTATTATTTAATATTGTTTCTAGGAACAACAATATCAGTCTTTATTGCCGAATCTCATCGTCGAAGAAGAAGCAGAACAAGAACAGAAAGACAAAAGTTATTGGCGTATTATAACATTAGCTTCTTCTTCGTAAAATTGAAGGAAATATCAAGACACAGTGGATTTGGTTGCGCCAAACAATCGATAGACTTGATTGGAGAAGAGCAAACAGGTCTTGCTTCTAAATTCACCTTTTTGTGAATAAAGAGTAACAATAGTAAATTATGTACCGAGGCACAAAGCAGTGCCTTACGTCGCGGGCGGCTTATTGTACCTTGAGCGTAACGAGGGAATCTAGAGTTAACTCCCGAGCGCAGCAAGGGAAGATGAGTCCTGAGGGCAGCGAGGGGTTCAAGTCGCCCAAGACAAAAACACTGCTTTATCCTAGAAGCGAATCCTCTACTAAAAATACTGTCTAATATTATACTCTCTCATAACTAATAAAAAGGTACTAGTAAGGTACAGTCTTTTATTTTAAATTTCGTGCAGCTCGTGGAGCACGTGCTCGTATTTTTTTCTTGGTAGCTAGTTCAATTTTCAAATAAACTCTTCTTACAGTGCTTATTCTGAGTTTTCATTCAATGTTAACCTCTTTGCTTGGAAACTCCCTACTGCAAGCTTCGCTCGAATTTATGTTTCATCTATAAAACCAACATTTGATTTTCATGTGTTAGATTAAGGATGTGTTAATCTGAGCGATTACTGCCTTCGAAGCATTTGATTTATTGATATTTTTTGATTCTCGGTTTATTTAGATTATTTTTTTTGTGTTTGCTAAAATCTAAGCACTATCCATGTATTTCAGCTACAAAAGGTTTTTCAATATCCAATCTAAGACCCCTTTAGTCCAGCTAGAGAGGATTTTTTTACTATATTAACTACTAGCTGTTGCTCACGATTTCATACGCGTAGATAAAAAAAGCTCGTTCCGTTAGTTTCTTGTATTTGTCATTCACAGGTCCCACTTCGAACCTGCACCCTTCTCTCTACCATCATCATATTGCCAGACCATGGTACGGGCAACAGTTATCTAGTTGGCATTGGCAATTGTCTTTATACTGGGTTTGGCTGGCACTGTCCGATTAAAACGTCACGCTCAGACAGGTGTCTATGGCAAGGGTAGCGGGTAGGTAAGCCGTTAACTCGGCCTCCAAGCTAAATCTAATAGGTAGCCAAGTCTAATATGGAGTAGATAGTTACAATTTGTGTAGTAAGTAGGTTATATACTTGTTGGTAATAGGTAGAAGTACTAGGAGCTACTCGTACTATGCCAAATATTTCAGTCTCAATGTTCAGTAGGAATTACCTACTACTCGGAACCAGCCAAGCCAAGTAGGTAGTATATAGATACTATGTATAATATGTAGTAATTAGGTAGATCCATTGTAAGTAGTATCCATCTTCTTCTACCTATAAGACTTGGCTGGCATCGACTTCAAATAGATGGGTAGCGCTTATAATAATTATATTAATTAATATTAGTGTTTATTTGTGGTTTGGAAGTCGCTTTAATTTTGTTTCAATGATCACTTAAAACATCTTCTAACTTGACTTTTATTGAAAATCAGTTTACTAAAAATAATTAAGTAAACAAAATTAAGTCAAAGTGTAGTTTTTTATATCGTAAATTATGACACTTTTGTGCTAAGATCATTACACTCGAGGCGGTATTATAGCGCGAGCCGTATGCGAGCCCACTAATGGAGCCAATAGTGTAATTATTAACGCACACGCGTTTCATGTGACGTTTTTCATCACACATGCGAGGGGAAAAAACACAGACTTGCATCAGTCAATACATTTTTCTGAAAATGTATGCGCATTTTGCTGCTTTTCCACTTATCAAAATTTTCCTAGGCATAATAATAAAGCGAATACTTTGTTTATATTATCATACCTAATTAATTGTCAATATTTTGATTAAAAAAAAGAATGTTTATTTACTGTTATTACGTAGTTATTATACTTTAAATCAAGAATTTAAGAAAAGTAAAAAAAAACTCTTGTTGATTTATTTTAAAAAAAGTCTAGTTTAGTTACTAGTGCGATAATAGTAAAGTAACAGCACACGTGCTTAATAGCTCGGATTATGAGCTAAAACTGATGTAATAAAGTCCTTTTTACGAGTGAGAGTGATGAAAAAGATATTAAACACAAACGCGTTTTTAACTTCAAGTAGGAACATAATTATCAGCAAAATCAGGCAAGAAACTATCGAGATAATAATGAGGTTGTAAGTTCTAGGTCCACTATTTTTTCAACCATTTTAGTCATTTTTATACTACCTGCTGATTTTGTAAAACAGATTAGTTTAGTACTACCAACTCGTATTATACATTTTTTAAGCGGGCCGTCGATTGAACAGCTCTGCTAGTCCTAGTAAATATGTTTTTTGTTATGAGAATTTTGAAATGTTGTAAGCATTGGTTTAGGATAGGTTGAGTAATTTATCCCTGGTACCGGAGTTCTTAGGATGCCCATCAGGAGCCCTATTCTTACGAAAGATATACTCTGATCAATGTCTCTCTCGTTTTAAAAGTCATAGTGAGAGTGACCAAGAAACATCTCACGCGTCAAGAATAGCCCTCCAGGGCTATTCTTACGATATTATATTATTTCCCCTATTCCTACGCACAAGATATTTTTTGGTCAATGTCTCTCTCGTTTGAAAAATCATAAAATTGAGAGGGACCAAGATATCTCACACTTCAGAGAGTCCGTGGTCTATGATTGTGTTCTTAGATTTTACACGCACGACCAAAGGGAATCAAAACCTTTAGATGCGGGATATTTGTGAGTACATACTTAATCTACTTATACTTATAAACAAACTACCGCGCTCATGCTGCTTAAAAAGCTCAACTTTAAAACGCCGTTGGCTTCAAATAATTTAGTAAAAAAATATTACAATAAAGCATAACATCACAGAGGGCTTTAATTTTTAGGCAAAAATATTTTTTTCACGGTGTTTCGTCTGAATTTGTTTGTCTTTGAGAAATGCTAGCACAATGTTCAAAAGCTTCGAGCGTTGATCACTAGAGGCGCTAAAACCAGCTGAGCGCCGAATGCCAAATGTCATTGGCGCATCTTAACCTCTTAAGTAGGCTTCAGGTCCTCTATTCTGAGGCGTGAGATATTATCTTGGTCACTTTCATTCCTTTGACTTTTCAAACGAGGCAAACAATGACTAGAAATTATCTCGACTTGTAAGAATAGAGGCGGATGTCACCCAAAGAGCAATAGAGAGGGCTATGCTCGGAGATTTTCTGCGAGATCGAACCTGAAATTACAAAATCCGCAAGCGAACCAAAGTAAACGTAAAGAACTTCTGCTGAAAAGCACACTGCAACGCTGTAATAAACATGATCGAACTATTAAAGCATTCTGTGCGCCTTTAGTCTAACGTGCCGCGTCGTGCTTCGTAGCAGTAATTTTACCCTGCAACTCTACAGTGCGATACCTACCGTGAAATTAACTGGATAGATAGCTACCCTAATTATATACCGTCAACGTAGCACGTGTAACATAAAATGATATACCATAGCTATCTATAATAACTAGGGTATGAAATTAATAAGTAGGAAAATTTCCTTTGTGTAGGTTTGAAATGGTACATACCTATAAGTATTTTTGTAGCATAAATGGTAAATCTCTTTAAGCAAATTTATTCTTGCTCAGATGAATCAGAAGCTAGCAGTTGATAGAAAGAGCCTTTGTCAACTTATAAGTGGTATTTTCCCAGCGTGGGAAGTCAAAGAACTTGTAATGAGATAAGCCATCAGTTAATATCCTTTTCCTAACAAAGGGTTATTGTCTTTGAAATTAGACTAAACTTATTTTGTAAAATTATCCGCGAAAATGGCTTATTTAGGTTTTGGTCCTTAAATTATTTTAATTAACAATTTTCTTAGTCAATATTTAGGTCCAGACTTTTACGAAATACTTATTTTTTAAATGGGGTTTAAGAGTGGGTGGTTTACACAGGTATCCATGTTTAGTCCGCTCGCTTTTGGATCGCTGAAAGCTGCAGCTATTTCCAGACGACAGAAATCATCTCATTTTCCTTTTAGTATATTAGCTGCGACTTAGTAACTTTACGTTAGCAAAACTAAGATGACAAACGCAAACGTACTTTCCACTAACTTTGGATAAAAAAACTGAGTCTATCAGCGATCATCCGATAGCGATCGGACTATAAACATATGCCATAAAATCGCAATTCACTTATCAAACATAAGTTTACGATCTACGTCACTTATACTTCCATAATATGAATGACGCGAATGATATAGGTAATGTTACGCTGTTTGAAGGCGGGTGTGAACAGAAAGACAAATATTTTCCTGTTTCTGGAAAAGCTTTTGGATAAGGAATATTCTCGGTATAGCGTGGTAGGGTTATCACATGACACAGGCTTTTACGACTCTGATATAGTTTATGTGAAGCGCGATAGGATTTTTATTTTTGCTCGGTAAAATAATTGCCGCGACAGGTTTCAGGTTATAATTCAAGACGTTGGTACCTGAATCTATAAGTACATTTCCGCGTTATATTAATGGTGTTTTGGAGCCCTTGCCCAAAGGGTAAAACCAATGACTATGAAACCTGGGTAAAACGGTACCCTATGACTAAGACTCCGCTGTCCGTCCGTCCGTCCGTCTGTCTGTCCGTCTTTCACCAGACTGTATCTCATAATGCGTGATATTTAGATATACGTGTTGACATTTTTGTAAATGCTGTTGCCGCTATGAAAACTAATACTAAAAAACAGAATAAAATAAATATTTAAGGGGGATCCTATACTACAGACGTTTTACGTTACTACTTTTTTTAAAAGGATATTTAGGTTTAGTTGAATATAAAGAAATTAGGCAACAAATGCCAAAATATTTTTGGCATTATTTTCATAACAATAAATTAGACTAAGTACTCCTTTCTCAATATCAGTCTCACCTTACCTGTTACTTAATTCAAGAAGACGCCTACAATATTATTGTATCGAACACTACAATTTAGTTCAAATTGAACTTTAAGATTAGAAGATTTCGACAGGCTCCCAATTGAAAACGTAATTGTTGAGACTCGATTTGTTTACAGGCCTAAATCTTTTGTTCTTTCAACAATAACATTTTATTACTCGGGTTTTCTCAACATTATATAAATGGAAACTGCTTAAGTACCTATACAAATAGAAAATGCTTAAGTGAAATGAAGAGGAGTCGTTTTGGCAGCTCTTGTTTTATTTATTTTTCGGTGAAAACGTCTACCTTAATTCCGGGCGTTACATTGTGTAGAGCATTGTGAGGGTTCTGATCCTATAAATAACCGACACGGTAATATTCGCGACTTCGTTCGCGTTTATTATTTATATATTTACATATATATGTGAGCTATCCTATCTGCTAAGTTAGATCGAACTGCAGACAGTGTGCAAATTTGATTGAAATCGGTTAAGTAGTTTAGGAGTCTATAGCGGACAAACAACGTGACACGTAATTTATATATATTAAGATAAACATAAAGCGTTTTATTCAGATTTTAGTGTCCAGTAGAGTTACCATTAGTAAATATCGTCAAGCCTTTCCCCCGAAGGGCTGGCAGGGGTTTAATACAACGCCCACACTTCGCCGAACGATATTCAATCCCAGATGTGACAGGGGGCGAGCCTGTCGCCATACACCGGGCTCCAGTCATGTAGCAGATGACATACAATACGCACATAATTATGTTCACACAATGAACAAATTGGTGCCTGCCGTTGGCTGGGTTCGAACCCGCTCCCTCTGGCTTGAAAGACGGGCCTTCTCCAACTAGGCTATCATTGCTTAAGTAAATATAGTCAATGAAATAACGACCATAGTACCTAAGCATCCAATTTTAAAAATAAATTAGGAATAGAGCGAATAGAATGACAAAAGGAGAAAAGGTAGAAAAACTGACCACTACGTGGTGTACATAACAAGGAAGAGGGGGAGAAGTTCAATACTACCTGGATACAATTTAAAACTTAATTTCGCATAAGTTCCGTACATAATAGGAATCAGATGTATCAAATAATTCTATACATTTCAGTGTTAAATTTGAAACAAGAGAAGTATTAAAATTTCTTGATATTTTTTACACCAACTCAAATGAAATACTTACTTAAGAAAGTGAAAAAAATGTAAGTCCCGTTTTTTGCTAAGAGCTTCGATAAATTGAACTTGCTTCTGTTTGTTAGGTGACAGGTTCAATCGATTTCAAATAAAGAAAATAATTAGAGGCGAGTATAAAAAAAATCTCACAGAAACCAATATTAGCACCATTTACCTAAGGCCCGGTTCTACACGAAATCACCGAAAACCATGAACGTAGAAAAAAAGTTTTTTTCTACGTTCATGGTTTTCTCCAAGGAATTTAAATAAATGTTCAAACCAAACGGTTTCTTTCGCGAATAATCTATCTTAGATGCTATTTGTTAGTGTGTTTATATTTGAATTAAAGTAATCAGAGAGTAATAAGTAAAATTAATCGGGGTAGGACAAAATTTGACAGCTCAAGTACCTTTTGCAAAACAGGGAGCGGATTGTGAATCTATAGGAATAAAGTTGAGAACATAGACGAAAAATGTGTGTGTCAGCCATGTCAGAGGCCATCGGGCGGCCTAGAAACTGACATCAGGGCTTGCCACTAGGGTTATACGAACTTGCTTGCTTAGTGTTAAACATTTACCTTGGATGAAGTAAATATAGGTTGAAAGCCTAGTAAATATAGGTTGACTGCCTCGGTGGCTCAGTTGGTAGTGAACCTGCCTTCTAAGCCTGAGGGCGTGGGTTCGATTCCCACCTAAGGCAAACATTTATGTGATGAACATTTGTGTTTGTTCTACGAGTATTTCTGGGTGTTAGTATCTATTTAAGTATGTATCTAAAAATATCTAAGCATGTATATCAGTCTCTGGCAGCGGCGACCGTGTGTGGAAGTGTCCCTAATTTACTTATTTATTTATTATATTATTATTAAAGATACCTATTTGAAAGATATTCACTGATTCACAAGTAACCTTTGTTGCAGATATTCAACGAATAAAAGTAGTAGAAATGCCTGAATAAAAAAATTAATGAAGATCCAGGATTGGCGACCCACTTTGGCTAGTGTGCTGTACTCAAAACACTACTGGCTTGATTTTAGTGCTTTAAGACCGAAATAAGTCATTTACAGCAGGTTCGAAAGAGACGGATGACAATGACGTCATTTTGTGTTTGTTGAATGCTAGACCTTGTTTTTTTGGATCATGGATTTAACTGCCTGTCGTGTCGCAGGTGGCTCGTCTCGGCGACAACCCTCAACTAGAAGCCTTACTGGACGATCTTCTGAGCTGGCGGCGAGACGAGAAGAAGAACAAACTAGACGCAGACACGGTCTTTAGTATTTTAAGATATCTTAGTCAGTTCTTGGGTTTTTTACTTGTTCATTTTTGGCCGATAGTGCTTACACGTTTGTGAAGATTTTTTTAAGTGTTGCGTGTTACGCGCTGCCTCGAAGCGAAGCCCTACACAAGCCCCTTTCGGTTTAACATACCCTTTCAAATTATCCCTACACAAGCCCCTTTCGGTTTAACATACCCTTTCAAATTATCCCTACACAAGCCCTTTTCGGTTTAACATATCCTTTCAAATTAGCCCTACACAAGCCCCTTTCGGTTTAACATACCCTTTCAAATTAACCCTACACAAGCCCCTTTCGGTTTAACATACCCTTTCAAATTAGCCCTACACAAGCCCCTTTCGGTTTAGCATACCCTTATAAAACTATAATGAGTTTTTAATAACCGTTATATTAGGTCCTTACGTATGAAATTAGCGTTTTGTCGTACTGATCAATTTGATCTGAAATATCTCCTCTTTGGTTAAGAATTCGAAATTCAAATTAATAAATTCATTTAGCTGGTTTCTTTTTCTTTGGAATACAGTCATTCATTTGTTATTTTCCTCATTATTTTTTCTTTGGCGTCGCTTATTACCGCGCAATGGAAAACATGAAATATCGGTATATTTACGAGTACGAGTTCTACCGTGGCACCAGTGCTGCAGAAACAGCTCGAAGAATTAATGATGTGTACGGCGCTGGTGTCGCTAAAGACAGCATGGTACGTTTTTGGTTTCAACGTTTTCGTTCTGGAAATTTCGACCTTAAGAACAAACCCCGTGGACGGCCGGAGATCAAAGTGAAAAACGAAGAATTAAAGGCTATTGTGGAAGCGGATCCATCACAAAGCACTTCAGAGATAGCAGCAGGCTTCGGGGTAAGTGACAAAACTGTATTAATCCACTTGAAGCAAATCGGGAAAGTAAAAAAACTCAAACGATGGGTACCTCATGAATTGAGTGAATCGAACTTGCAAACACGGGTCGCCTGCTGTGTTACTTTGCTCAACCGACACAATAATGAAGGGATTTTAAATCGAATCATTACTTGTGATGAAAAGTGGATATTGTAAGATAATCGAAAGCGCTCATCGCAATGGCTGAACCCTGGAGACCCAGCCAAATCCTGCCCTAAACGAAAATTGACTCAGAAAAAGTTACTTGTAAGTGTTTGGTGGACTAGCGCCGGTGTCGTTCACTACAGCTTTCTTAAATCTGGCCAAACGATTACGGCAGATATCTATTGTCAGCAACTGCAAACCATGAAGGAAGAACTAGCTGTTAAACAACCGAGATTGGTCAATCGCTCTAGGCCACTGCTGCTTCACGACAACGCAAGACCACACACTGCATAACAAACAACCACTAAGTTAGCTGAGCTACAATTGGAATGTCTGCGACATCCACCGTACTCCCCGGACCTTGCTCCAACAGATTACCATTTCTTCCGGAATTTGGACAACTTCTTACAAGGAAAAAAATTCCACTCCGATGCAGCAGTCCAAACCGCCTTCAAAGAGTTTATTGATTCTCGCCCCATGGTTTTTATAGTAAAGGGATCAATGAACTACCCATAAGATGGCAAAAGTGCATAGATAACAACGGTGCATACTTTGATTAATTAAATATATTTTACAAAAAAAAAACGACTTTTTATTCCTCCCGTACAAAACGCCAATTTCATACGTAAGGACCTAATATTATTAGCCAAATACTTATCCTATTAACTATTTCTAAAGGCACACTCAGTAATTTGTTATTATCAAAAACGCTGTCTGTCAATTGTCAATACAACGTATTTACATACATAACATGGGATTGGATTTGGATTCTTGGCGGTTCCAAACAATGTAATTTTGACTCGTAAAACCCAAAACGAATCTACAAAGCTGGTCAATTAGAGATATAAAATAATTTTAATGATTTGCTGCCCGTTTTGTTTATAAATACCGAGATAGCTCCTTCACTGAACTCTCTATCTGATGGGTTGGATAGCTTCAAAACTTCGACTATTGGTTTCTTCAAACATTAAAATTAGCCTAAATTCCATTTTAGAAATTGTAAATAAATAAATCCTACTAATATTATAAACGCGAAAGTTTGTAAGAATGGATGGATGGATGGGTGGATGGACGTTTGTTACTCTTTCACACCAGAATGGCTGAATAGATCTGTGACCCTATTCGGAGATTTGAGATTTTCATCTCATCTTTTTTTAATCCTTGTTGCTCTTGTTTGAAACGTCATAGGTGTGAGAGTGACCAAGCTAAAATCTCATCTCATCTCACGCGCAGGAATAGCCCTCCTGGATGAAATTTGGCACAGAGATAGATTATAGTCTAGAATAGCACATAGGATACTTTTTAACCGCGGGTGAAACCGTGTAGTGCAGCTAGTAATAAATAAATTCGAGACACTTCCACTCACGGTCGCCTGACACTACACTAAACAAAGCTTGGACTATGGCTACCAGAGACTTATTTACAAACTTAGATTTTTAAAATACATACTTAAATAGATAGTACCTGGATGTCCGAGCTTTGCTCGGTATTTTTTTTTTATTGTGTTTTTTTGGAAAATAAACAATTGATTTTAGTCTAACCTCAAAACAAACACTCATTGACTTCGTGTTACTTAACAACGCCATCTGCTGTTGTGTCGTTAAAGCAATTAGTTGCTTTGCTCACAAAAAATAGTATTATTATTCGCCAATAGATGTCAGGAAGAGTCATATTCAAACACTCATTGACTTCGTGTTACTTAACAACGCCATCTGCTGTTGTGTCGTTAAAGCAATTAGTTGCTTTGCTCATAAAAAATAGTATTATTATTCGCCAATAGATGTCAGGAAGAGTCATATTTTTCAGTTGAGACTACTCAAACGCCTCCTTTTTGTTATTTTTCTTCCAAGTTGATTATCGATAAAACACGAATAAAATTACATTTTCTAAAAATGATTCCTAGCTAGATCGATTTATCGCCCCCGAAACCCCCTATATACTAAATTGTATGAAAATCGTTGGAGCCGATTCCGAGATTCCAATTATATATAGGTATATATATATATACAAGAATTGCTCATTTAAAGATATAAGATTAACACCCAGACATAGAACAAACACTAATGTTCATCACATGAATGTTTGCCCTAGGTGGGAATGGAACCCACGCCCCCACGCTCAGAAGGCAGGTTCACTACCAACTGAGCCACTGAGGCAGTAAAGAATCCTATTCATGGACATAGCTGAAGTCAAAAAGAACTTCGGTATCGTCAAAATTATCGTTATTAGAATGGTAAAACCGTTCAATTACCGTTACTATTTAACCTGTGGCGAACGAACAGTTTTTTTATCTGTATTTTTTTTGTAGTCTGTTATGTTCTGGGAATAGCGATTGCCCTTTTTAATACCTTTCATAACCCACGCAAAAGTGTGTAAATTCATTTGTTTCAACAGATAACTCTTTAAAGAAAAGAAATGGATCCAGGCTACAATTCCTAGAACAAGTTTCTTGCAAAAATGTTTTTCTTTGTAAGCGTCCAGTATTCCAAAGTCTCGCAAATTACAGAGGATCGAAATTTAACTTTTGGTACAGAAAGAAATGTTAAAAAGAGTATTTTTTGTAAATAATTCGAGATTGGTATTTTATTTATCAAAAGAAATAAGTGAAGCCACTTTGTTTGGAAGATTTCTTATTCACAACAAGAAAGATCTTTTTCTTTTGAAAGCTCTAACAATTGAAACGTTTGCTCAAACTGACTCAATTATTATTACACAAAATATATTATGGAACCGTAATAACCTACTTAAAAATACTACCAACCCAAAGTTCCTTGGAAATTAAACAATCAGAACAGCTTATTCTATTATTAAATGTCCATTCAAATGAGATAGCCATTGATGAAAGTGTTTTTTTACACTTGCACACACGGTCGCCTAACCCCAAACTAAGCAAAGTTTGTACTGTGGCGGCGAGAGACTGATATACATCCTTATAATATTTTTAATTAAATACATACTTAAATACATATTAACTCCCAGACATACAACAAACACAAATGTTCATTACATAAATGTTTGCCCTAGGTAGGAATCGAACCCACACCCCCAGGCTTAGAAGGCAGGTTCACTACCAACTGAGCCACCAAAGCAAAGACTCATTATACTGATACATGTAGGTATAAAAAGAATACTGACCTTTACCACAGAATAAACGACAGTACCTATTGCTAAGAATAGAGTTCTTAATTCATTGCTACCCACTAAGTACCCGGATCACGCACAGTTTCCAAATTACCAGATGAAGAAAAAAGTGGTTCTGTCTCAGACTACGTCTATCCTTCAAATAACGACGGAGACATGAGAATATGCAGGCAAGGTGCTCGTGACAAAATTGCCAATAATCTGGAGAATTTACGATGGTCCCGCATAAATCGGGGCCAAAAATACGAAGTCTGTTACGTTCGCCTAATAAATATTCTAGAAGGGATCCGACGTACAAAGGCAAGAAAGGAACATAATATTCTCTTGACTTTACTCCCTCTAATACTTATCTTGTGCTTGAGTGACTAATAAAATGAGATTACCGTTTTATTAAATCTTAACAAAGCTGTACATACATAATTTATTGTTCTTGAAAGCTATAAAAGAAACGCTTAAGCACAAGCGAGCTACAAATATGTTACTTACCTACTTAATTATAGTAAAACAACGCTGCGTAACCTTCTTGTTAAAACTTGTTGCTTACAGGTAAAACAACAGAATTAGAATTGACCCGCACAGAAGCTATATATACATACATAATGTTACTATTCTGTCTACGTTTCATGTTTTAGTCATATGATTAAACTGCAGTGTCTGCAGTTCTATTTAAATGCTTTGCTATGAGGTAGATAACAACACAGAATAACACAAAACTGTATTTTTTAAAGCCTTCTTTTACTATTGGAAGCTAAAGCCAGCCTTAGCTAGCTTTGCGCTAATTTTTTTGATGCAATTAAAATACATGAACAAATAAACAATCTCTACTAAAGTATTTGCTGGAGCTTGTAAAATGAAAGTTCTCCCTCGTGTGATAAAATGTTTTGACTATAAGCGCGTAAACTTTTTTAATATCAAAACATAATTTTTTGCCTACGTTTTGCTAAAGTAAAATAAAACAAACATTCTACTCGCAAAGTATGACGTGCTTCAAACTCTTTCCACGAGACGAAAGTATCGTTCAACGTTGTTTGACCATTTGACTCTAAAAGGCTATCTCCGTTAGACGATTATGTGCGCTTTTCTATTTACTTTCTACCACAAGTATAAATTCACAAGTATAAACAGCGATTTATTTATTCACAAAAACTTTAAACATTAACGGCAACGACAAGGCGAATAGCGAGTCAAAAATAACAATTAGGCTAGCTAAAAGCTTTATATGTATAAATGATTACAAAAAACGTGATGACAGAACACCGAACCAAACTTTATCAGTGCAAGCGATATAATAATCAAATTATAGCAATCAAACTGAAACGAACTACCTAAACTTTTAACAAATTACACAAAACAAACAGATTACCTACACTATAAACTATTGAAGGTCTACATAGAAATTAATGCCAGCATTTTGGTGACGCGTCGCATCATCCAGTACATACGAATAAATTTACATGTAAGTACCTATTTTGTTTTATCAAGAAAGGCGTTCGAACTCGATATAAAATAAACAGAAACAATGGCAGGCACGTGCACGCATTTATTCATGCACGATCGATGCAAAAAGATGTCCATTAACTCTCCCCTCGTCTAACCAACGCTCGTTTAAGCAGACAGAGTCGTGGCTCACGCCGATTTGTCACGTTGTGCATGAATATCACAGCCACGCGTATTTTACACAACGTGAAAAATTTACGTTTTGAACTCTCTTTCATTTTCCTGGAAGGTTTTTATAGGTATTCAGTTTTCTTTCGAGAAATAAATTGCGTCATTGACTTGCTATGAAAAAGAAAACCCTGTGGAAAACTCTTTGTAAGAGTGTAGTTTCTTTGTAGAATTCTTTTTCACAACAAAAACAAGTCACGACAGTCAATAACGTTAAAGATCTTGTTTTTCTGTTCGTTCTTGTGGAATGCATCTGGACATGCGACCTTGAACCGGTTGTTTAAGGCTCGTTCACCCTAAGACAATGAGAGAGTAATATTTTGTTCTTCTAACAGCATAAACACACAAGTCTCGTTGACAAGGGTGAAAATTTATTGGACCGCAGTGATATAGATACACGTGTAAGACTGAACCAATTTATTTGCAGAGTCGAATGCGGAGACACCATCGTATTTTTTTAAACAGATGAATCTGCCCCTCGAAAATATTAGTTCCCGAATTTGGCCAACGGTACAAGCCTTGTTTGTCTATATCAAAAAGATAATGAAAATCCAATGTAGACGCGGCGTGAGCACGGTCACCTTTTATCAACGAGTCGTTGTACTTTGTCCCAAGTTGGGTAATAAATGCGAATAAAATAAATTATACCCACAGCCATGGAAAGGGTAAATTGAAAAAGGCGCGTTTGCGGGTTTTAATTGACAATTACGAAAAGTGCTTGATAGCATTTATTTATCCATGAGGATCTATCATCATCATCCACAGCCTTCTTAATCTTACTTCTGGGCATTTGCTTCTTTCTTGCTGTGCTGTCTTAATCTTAACTAAAATTATAAATGCGAAAGTGACTTTGTTCGTTTTTTTGTTTGTTTGTAACGCTTTCACGCTCTAACCAATCAACAGATCATCGTGAAATTTTGCATACACGTTATCTGAGATACTGAAAAGGATATTGGGTACCTTTTATCCCGAAAAATAAACGGTTTCTGTTGGACCGCGGGTGAAACCGCGGGGCACAGCTAGTCCTACTAATATTATAAAGGCGAAAGTTTGTAAGAATGGATGTATGGATGTTTGTTACTCTTTCACGCAAGAACGGCTGAACAGATCTGGATGAAATTTGGCACAGAGATAGATTACAGTCTAGAATAGCATATAGAATACTTTTTAACCGCGGGTGAAACCGCGGGGCGACCTAGTCTATAATAAATTAACATGAATTAATCATTTGATTGAAAATCAATTATGTAGAATGGATCATTAAAAAATACCATGTATTGTTGAATTATTTAAGTGCTATATGTGCGCCGTGGTTTCACCCACGTTCCCACTGTAACCGTTAATTTTTGTTTTCTGTATCCATGCCAACGTGTGTGCAAAGTTTCATGACGACCGACTGAGTAGTTAATGCGTAAAAGCGTAACAAACAAAGAAACAAACTAACATTAGAATATGAAAGTAATGTTATTACAGCTGAAACTTACCTATGTGATTATCCTCACTAAACTATGTAACAGCTGAGTTTAAATATTATTTAGCATAAAAAAAACTTATCTATCCACTAATTAAGTTTCACCGTTTCAGATAAAAGTGTTAGCAAGTAAAACCGTGTGATTTAGCAAGGGTTTGTCACACTATTCGCAATAAAACTGTTTCATCATCACAATATCGACGACCTCCTAAACACCTTTAAAGTATTCTTTAATCTTCATTAAACTGCTTTTCCACTAGAATGTGAGCGGAGCGGAAACGAAAAAACTCCGCCAATAAGATCGCGTGGCTGTGTAAGTAAAGTGATCCTATTGTCGAAAAAAATATTTAAAAATATCTAAGTATGTATATCAGTCTCTGGCAGCCATAGTACAAGCTTTGCTTAGTTTGGGGTCAGGCGACCGTGTGTGAAAGTGTCCCGAATTTATTTATTATTATTATTACTTTCCTCGCCACACATCCTCGCTCCGCTCATATCTTCTGGGGCTTACCACGAGTTTTGAGCGTTACGGAAACTTTTTCATTTTCGTTTAATTCCATACATTTTAATAAAGCGTACCTGGTGGAAACGGTAAGGAACTAGGCTTAATGTATGGAGCCATACGAAAACGAAAAAAGTTAACTACCAAAACTCGCGTTAAGCCCCCTGGTGAAAAGGACGCTTTACTCACGTATAAATACTCCGAAAATGAATCATGACTCCGTCAAAGAACGTAAGTTCAACGCTCTAACTAAATTAATCAAATTTAGTTATTATAGATACTTTCGATGGATATTCAATTTTCTCTTCAATATACAGGCTGAAAGACAATCTAATTTCCTACTGAAATGCAATAAAATGGCAAATACTTGACTTATTTTCAGCTTTGGAGGCTTGAAAAGCCGATAAATTAGTTATTATTCGATAAAACAAGACATACAAGGTTACATGCGCTGTTTTCTTCATCATTTCAAATTATTGGAAAGATTGTTTTCCAACACAATCAAAAGCCTGGTATGTTTTTTCTTCTATCACTTAGCTTCTTCTTAAGATTTTTGTGGCCCTCTGACCACGGTAGTTTTCAGTTGCCAGGCTAGGTAAATTTAATACCATCTTCTTTCACCATCTCTTAATATCAGGAGAGTTCTGATCAAACTTCTAGTAAAAGGTAGAATTTTAGATCATCATATGTAGATGGATATTGAAATTAAACCATGCATGATTAGAGTTCTAAACCCTGAAGTTTCAAAGTTCTCTTTTAAAAAATAAAACTCATTTTCAAGTCGGATTTCGTGTCAATTCGAGAGCACTATATTTCTAATTTGTCTGCAAACTTGTTAAATCCATTAATCCACAGCACTGTCGTCAAAGCTTTTGTAAAATCCATTAAAATTTTCCAGCGATGGATTATGCAATTTCTGAATCCATCGAAGGAAAATGAAAAGCGAGTGATGTTATGCGGGCGATTGATCGATAGGGGATGACGCCGACCGATACCTACCTGAACGTATCTGTTTGTGTGCTTCATAGCATTCATGCATGTAGGTATCTCGGTCACAGTGCTAACAACACAAAGCTCGGCCATACATATATGTATCTATAAATCAGAGAGTCGACTCGCCACACTATTGTTTTACGCATAGACCGGTCCGTAATTGTTATGGTGCGATGTCGTTTGTCTCGCTACGGTGATAAGGTACCGGTGCGGTATACGGTAGTTTCTTTACCAAGAGATAGAGATGGGATAAAATTCGAAAAAAAAAACTGCGTGCAAATGAGGGAGATGCTTTAGTAAAACAGTAGGCACGGTAAAGCCGGCCTTTTGTGTAGTCGTTGCATTTTTTAATTTCATTTTATTTTTTAATCATCCTATGTGTAGTTCAAATTGAATTTTGAATTTTTTTATTCAAATGAAATGTAAATCCAAAACTGTGAGAATGTTTCATGAAAATTGTAATGTATTAGATAAGATGGGGGTAGACTACATTATTTTTATCTACCCTCCAGTTGTTAACTAGCTCAGTGACATAAGTAATAAACCTCATTCTGCGATAGTCCGTGTTTCATTCTTACATTCCATTTGGCGCAGCCGTATTGAATTCGAATTTACGTTTAATCAGTGCTTGTAATTATGCCTATAGGCAAAATCGAAGTGTTTGAGATCGGTACTCATAATTGGGATGCGTATTGTAGGCGGATAAAACAGTTTATAGCGTTAAATAGCATAGCGGCCGAGTTACACGTGGCCACGTTAGTTACTCATGTCGGAATTACGTGTTACGAGCTTATGTGTGATTTATGTGCACCGGCTTTGCCGGAATCAAAAACGTTCGACGAACTTGAGACTATTATGAAACAGCATCTCGAGCCGCAAAGATCGGAAATCGCAGAACGACATGTGTTTCGGCAACGGAAGCAAGCGGCAGGAGAGGCCGTCAACGAATACCTACAGAGTTTGAAACATCTAGCGAAAACTTGCAACTTCGGGGCTTCGCTAGAGGTCAACTTGAGGGATCAGTTCGTTTCGGGTCTCCACCACGAGGATATGAGATCCAGGCTTTTTGCCGAGCGCGAGCTGGATTATAAGCGAGCTGTCGAGCTTGCGCTGGCGTTGGAGGCGGCCGACAGGCACGCGGCGACGGCGGCGGTGAGCGGCAGCGCAGGCGCCGGCGGCGGCGCGCCCGCTGCCGAGGGCCTGCATCGCGTGGGCACGGCGTGGGCGCGCGGGCCTCGCCGCGCTCAGCCAGCGGCATCAGCGGCGGCGCAGGGGGCGCCCGCCGCGGCAGCGGCACCGCGCCGCCCGTGCCCGCGATGCGGCAAGGACGGGCACGCGGGGGCCAAGTGCCGGTTCAAAAATTATAATTGTGATCGGTGTGGTGACAAAGGTCATTTAAAAGTGATGTGCCGTAAGTACGAAGGTAATCGCGGGTCGGACTCTTCGCGAGCGGCAAAAGGTCAGTTTTTTTTAGTTGACTCTGATTCCGATGATGATGGCATGAACTTTTACAATTTATCGTGTGATATTGAAGATGACCCCTATTATGTCGGTTTGACGGTCGAGAAGCATTCATTAAGGTTCGAAGTGGACACTGGTTGCAAATTTTCCGCTGTGTCGAAAGCGTGTTATGATAAATTGTTTCAGCATTTACCGTTACAAAAGAAAGCGTTGACATTGAAGTCTTACACCGGAGATGTTATTAAGCCGATAGGTTTCATTGAGGTACAAGTAACATACGCTTCGCGGTCACAAACATTGCAATTGTTTATCATAGAAAACGGTGGCCCACCCCTGATGGGTAGAATGTGGATAAGAATGCTAGGCGTCAATGTCAACGATTGTTATAGTTTAACAGATGCTTGTAATGAATCGGTTGAAAGTTTACGTAAAGAATTTCCAGAAGTATTCGCTGATGGTCTTGGGACTTGTACAGCTCGCATGCAATTACATTTGGCAGACGACACGCCGGTCTTTGTAAAAGCTCGACCGCTGCCGCTCGCTATGCGAGCCCCGGTCGAGTCAGAGTTGGAAAGATTACAGCGTCAAGGGGTTGTTTACAAAGTAGATCGCTCGGATTATGGAACGCCTATAGTGGTTGTTGTTAAAAAAAATGGTGATATCCGTATCTGCGGCGATTATAAAATCACTATCAACCCAAAGTTGAAGGATTTTCATTATCCACTTCCGCGTATCGAAGAAATATTTGCTACACTCGCCGGAGGGGTGCTATTTTCAAAATTAGATTTGTCCCATGCTTATCAGCAGGTGCTTTTGACAGATGAGTCACAACCGATGACGGCAATCACCACGCATGTAGGTACTTTTGTTTACAAACGCGTACCTTTCGGTATTAAATGTATTCCCGAAAATTTCCAAAAGATGATAGAAGAAATACTCAGTGGCTTGCCGTTTACGGTAGTGTTTCAAGACGACATATGTTGTGCCGGTATAGATAAGGCCAGTAACCTTGAAAATTTGCGAGCCGTTTTAAGCCGATTGAGTGCCGCTGGTTTAAGAGTAAATCTGTCCAAATGTGAATTTTTTAAACACAGCGTCACCTATTTAGGTTACCGCATAGATAAGGACGGGTTACATGCCGATGATAAGAAAGTTGAAGCCATTGTAGCGGCGCCGACGCCCAAAGACGTCACTCAACTTAAAAGCTTTTTAGGGCTCGTAAATTTTTACGCAAAGTTCTGTGCCAACATTAGCGATATATTGAAACCTTTGTATGAGTTGCTTAAGAAAAATGCCAGATGGCAGTGGAGCGAAGAATGTGAATTAGCTTTTAATGAAATCAAAAAGATGTTGAGTGTCGGTCCGGTGTTGGCGCATTACGATCCGGGCTTACCATTGATCCTCTCGGTCGATAGTTCCGCTTACGGCCTCGGCGCGGTTCTGTGGCATCGTTATCCGGACGGTTCGGAGCGCGCGGTCAGCTGTGCGTCGCGCACGCTAAACTCGCACGAGCTCAACTACTCACAGTTAGATAAGGAAGCACTAGCGATCGTGTTCGGGGTGACTAAGCACCACCAGTACTTGTACGGGCGACATTTTTTGCTGCGCAGTGACCATCGAGCGCTAAGTTATATATTTGGTAAAAATAAAGGTATACCACAGACGGCCGCGAGCCGTTTACAACGATATGCGGTACGGTTAGCCGCGTACAATTTCGACATCGAGTTTATTCCGTCGGCTAGGAATGTGTTTGCAGACGCTTTATCGCGTTTACCGCTCGAGCGGACTGTTAAGAAAGGGCATGATAGTGAAATATTGGAAGGAAGTTATTTAAACTTCATTGAAGATAAAATGCCGGTAACATTTAATGAAGTTAAAACCGAAACTGTGAAAGATCCACATTTAAACAAGATTGTAGGATACATTAAATTTGGTTGGCCGGAACGTTCGCAGAACGATAGCGACAGAGCATTTTTTCCAAAAAAGGACAATATGTTTTTAGAACATGGTTGCCTGGTATGGGGCTATCGAGTAGTTATACCCACCAGCCTCAGAGCAACAGTACTGCGAGAATTGCACAGTGGGCATTTAGGTGTTGTCAAAATGAAGCAGCTCTCTCGCAATTATTTATGGTGGGAAGGTTTAGATACCGATATTGAGAAGATATGCCGCGAATGCAGCGCGTGTTCGTCGCAGCGCGATCAGCCGCCACCCGCGCCGCTGCACTCTTGGCCTTGGCCCTCGGAGCCGTGGACACGCCTCAACGTTGATTTCCTGGGGCCTTATAAAAATAAATATTATATGATTATACTCGATGCAAACAGTAAATGGTTAGAAGTGGAACGTGTTCCGACTACGACGGCAGCGGCAGTAATAGACGTTTTTCGAAAAGTATTTTCTCGTTTCGGTCTTCCGAAATGTATTGTAAGCGACAACGGGCCCCCTTTTACTTCGCAGCAATACTTGTCATATTTAGAAAAAAATGGCATCAAGCGTACCCTAGTTGCCCCATATCACCCGTCGAGTAACGGCGCCGCTGAAAATGCCGTACGGTCAGTTAAACAGGTACTTAAAAAGGCGACAGTAGAAAACGAAGATTATGACGCGGCCCTTTGCAAATTTTTGTTTACTTATAGGAACACTGAACATTGCACGACACAAAAAGAGCCCGCCGTGGCGCTATTAGGACGCCGCTTGCGAGGTAGGCTTGACCTGCTGCGGCCTAGCACGGGCGAGCTGGTACGCGAAAAGCAGCGCGCACAGGAGGAGCGGCGCGGGGGCGTGTCGCGTGACATCGCGCCCGGAGACGCGGTACTCGTACGCAATTACGCGGATAAGGATGTTAAGTGGAAGGACGGGATAGTGTTAGGTCAGACCGGGCCCGTTTCATTCGTTGTTAAAACGGACAATAGTAAAGTCGCTAATAAGCATGTCGATCAATTGTTGCACAAAAACCCCCGTAAATCACGTCATTCTTTAGCTTGTGTGACTCGACCATCGCCGGACGAAGAAAACCTAGATGCTAGTACGGGTGAGGGTTGTTCCACCCCACTGGTACAATCGCCATCGTCCATGTCTGGCGATGGCGAGCCGAGCGGTACGAGTAGGTCGCCCGCGCACACGCCGGCCTTTCCGGTCGTGCCAGTGGGGACTCCAGACCGGCTCGTGACGCGCCAACGCCGAGCTTGCCGGAAACTTCTACCTATGACTATGACATTAAGACCACGCAATAGGAAATAGCCAAAGTTTTGTATTGAACATAAAAAGTAATACAACTTTACTGTTGTTATCTCATTATCCGTTAGTTAACTATTATTGTGTACGCGAAAATAATATTAATATTGGGCATAATAAGTATGTTTTACGTAATGTTCCTATAACATGTTAAAAATCCTTTGTTAGATTAGATAGGTACGTAAGTGAACTTAACACTGCAATTCATTTGTTTATTTAGTTTATATTCGTTTGTTGCTGTAATATTAGAAGGAGGAAAATGTAATGTATTAGATAAGATGGGGGTAGACTACATTATTTTTATCTACCCTCCAGTTGTTAACTAGCTCAGTGACATAAGTAATAAACCTCATTCTGCGATAGTCCGTGTTTCATTCTTACATTCCATATTACAAATAAATTATATAAATTATATTACAAATATTAACAAAAGTTAAGCAACACAAAACACAGCTTAGCTAGTCTGGATTAGATATTGCTCGAGACTCCTATCTGTTTGCTAATAATAGCTTTAATATTTTTGGATAAGTTGTCAGTCCCAAAAGGGAAAGCCTTCGCTACTCACAGTGTATGACAATTTATTTGTCATACTGCAGATAAAAGGCTCCTCGGGAAATTACATTTTGCGCTGTTGACGAAACGCAGACAACCGCGTGGGCGGTTTTAATTAACGTTTAGAGTGGTATTACAACGTTTATTGCTGTTTCTTGCCGTTAGTTGCCGCCCGCGGTGCTGCCACGAGAAGTTAGAGCACGTGGAAAAAGTTATATTAAAAAAAAAAAACTAGCTCACCATAATTCCGAGCTGTCATTCTCAACCATTCATTTATGAGATGACAGTCAATAAAATATACTTCCTAAATTGAAAAATACTGCAAAAAGATTTTAGTTATGTGGAGAACACGTTAAGTGCTTCTAACGGCTTATGAAGTGTTTTGACTATCTGGGTTTTCAAATAATTATTATTTCTAATTAAGGTACTCAACATTTTAAATTTACTGCTGTACAAAATTTTTTATTGTCGCGTGTCAACAATTAGGTATATTATTTAAGTAAATCAAATCAAATATTATTTATTATCACAATTTAGATTACACTTATATGTATGAAATAGCTATATTAGAGCCCCTGCATTTGGGCATATGCGGTTACTTTAAGTCAGCAAAGTCTTTGTTTCTTTCTCTCTCTTGAGAGTCGAGACTTTAAAACTCGTTCCTCTCACTTATGCAAAGTATTCATGTGTCAAAGTCCGTTATATCGTATGCATTTTGCCATATACTACCACATATATGCTACGTCGTAGCAGTGGCTACGCCGTAGCAGTTGCTACGATATTTACATAACTATATTAAAGTGATGAAATATGCATGAATAAGTATATTCTGTGGTGATGGAGTAATAAGGTAAATATTTATTTAAATTTCTTCGCTTTAACGGGTATTTTCAGTTCGACTATTTTAACGAAATTGAAATGTATACTTATTAATAAGAAAAATATACAAACTACAAAATCTACAATTGAATTGCTTACAGGTTATTTTACTTATACTGCGATTGTTATTAGCAGTTATATAGCTTTATTTATCATTGTTCCTCAATATGATTTCCTGTATTGGAGATGCTTTGAAACACAGATACGGACAACCCAACCCCTAAGTGAACTATTAAATTTATCTATCAAATTTCAAATCAAACCCGGGAACTCCTGTTTATAAACCTAAAGCGCTGCCACGATTCCCAGTCGTATCTACCAAAAAATCAATAAACAAAAGATTGTGACCCAATTCAAAAAATGAAGAGCTCGATTTGTAAACAAATTTTTACTTAACGGTTAATTCGTGTAAAACCAACGCCAATTAGCATGCTAAGTGCTATTTATGCTAGCTATTAGCTGTATTACCGTGTCGGGCGTACATTCCAGTTCAGCGGCTAAGGGCAAGGCCAGTTGACACCGCCGTGGCATTATGACGCCATTTACTCGCCTGTTTATTTGCTTACGTTCACGGTCTGATGTTACGACATAAAAATTTAGTAGTCAGCTGCTATAAAATATTTAGATATGGAAGAAAAATGCTAGGGGAAATGCTTCGGGTGAATATAAGCGCGTATCTAGTTACTATAATACGTAGACGATATGCTAATGTTACGAATGCGTTATGTGTGATTGTTAATTAATTTCTGGAAGATACCATAGCATGCACTTGTTATGAGATAGAGAAATAGAGTGCTGCTAAGGAAGGCCAAGAAATAACTTCTGTTGTTGCGCCGACAAAATTTAATTAGTGTTTATTGGTTTCTACTCCTAAAAAAAATATAAAAACTGAAAGAAATTAAATGAAACTTGTTATGAGAGTAATAAAATCCTTAGATAAACATCAATTAAGCGGTTTTACAAGAATACCGGTCGAAACTACGGAACTTTACTAGTAAGATACGGTTTGGATGCTTTTTACTTAAATTAATTTAAAACATTTAATGTAATTTTTTTTGTTTTATTTTATTCTCTTTACAAAATCTAAGAAATGATCACAATGCGATCCTTTTTCGAAGCAATGTTTACGTTCACATGTCTATATGAATACGAAATACTTCCCTGCCAATGAGAAAAGGAGCAAAAAATTCAATGTCAGGAGCAGGGCAGGAAGGCTACGTAACAGTGGAAAATATGATTGCGTCACAACCTCGTTAAAACGTAATCCGATTTATGACAGCTGGGTCATTACAATTTGCGTAACGACGAATTTTGACAGATTCGGTATTACAAATGTTAAACACGAAAGTATCAATAGCCTTATTCTATGTCACAAAATACACCATATTACACTATCCATTTATAGAAACAGAATTAAATCTAAATTACAACTGACTAGTAGTATTGTTCCACAAATATTTAAAAACTTTACCCACACAGTCTGCATTGTTCAAAACCAATCCCTTTCTATTCGCAACAAACACGAAATTTTCAACCCTTTGATTAAACCCTTAAAACTTTGGAGTGAACCACGCACGCTACAAACAAATCCTTCGACCCAAGCGAGCAATGTCTTACCTAATTTTCAACGATGAACGAATTGACAGAGAAAAAGCTTCAGCTGTGGGTAATATTATTAAATGTTCTGTGGTTGTAGGTAACCGCAACGATAAAGGTATCTTACAAGGTATACAAAAGTTGATGTTAATCAAAGGGTTTTAAAAACTGGTAATATGCTCTAAAACTGTGCACACTTAGCCCTGTTATAGCGGTTACAGTTAGGTATAACTCGCATATGAATATGACTGAATACCCTACTTTATAGTATGTAATAACATTAACATTCAGGTGAGCAAAATTAGATTTAAGTACTTACCTACATACTTCCTAGTAGACTCTGTCAACAAAACAGCTGTCCAAGTTGCCAAGCAATTACTTGTTGATCACCAGCGACGCTATAAACTGAACAGATGAGAGAGCGCATTTTGCCATGACTGTGAAACTAACCAGTTTTCCTTCTCTAATCTATTGTAATAGTCTTTGCGAACCTCTGTTTGGACAATACGGACTTGGAACGAACACTGGTACATGCTATATTTGTCCCAAGGCGGTAGTTGACCCTCCGACCCGTGGTTGTCTTGTACTGCTATATATTCTGTGCTAACGCGTACCCTTTAAGTTATGGAGTCGCAAAATAATAGGGAAATTGCTCGGTCAATGTTCAAAGAAACACTTTTCAGAATTTCGTATAGATACTTGCAGAGAAAGAAAAGTTTGTTGTGTGGAAGCGGTGAAAGGTTTGTATAAATAC
The DNA here is from genome assembly GCA_911728515.1 of Peribatodes rhomboidaria. Lineage (NCBI taxonomy): Eukaryota > Metazoa > Arthropoda > Insecta > Lepidoptera > Geometridae > Peribatodes > Peribatodes rhomboidaria. Next base: position 9,025,369 of record OU452175.1, on the reverse strand, counting down.
CAAAAAACCTACAATGTTCGTTCTACGTTCTTCTATGCAACTTTTAGTAAGTTGCAGTTCAAGCATAAGTAACCGTAGAAGTCCCCAGTCCTCTGTAGCATCTGTAACGACGATAAAATCTTTTCGTACCTATAAGTTTTAGAAAACTGTACTTGGGTTTTACTTATTGAATAACGTACTTATCGACAAACATTATGCGATTAAAATGTTGGAAATTGTAGGCAATTTTTACGCACCCCCGACGCAAAAACGATGGGATGTTATAAGTTTGACGTGTATGCGTGTGTGCATGTGCATGTGCGTATGTGTGTGTGTGTGTGTGTGTGCGTGTGTGTGTGTGTGTGTGTGTGTGCGTGTGTGTGTGTGTGTTTAGGCAACTGCGTTCGTTTTTACAATAAAATCCCGAAAAATATAACAGGGCTCACCGAGGGAAAATTCAAATCACATGTAAAAACTACATTAATGAAAAGAGGATATTATAAGGTTAAGAATTATTTAGAAGATAAAGATGTCTGGAGCCTTCCACTTCCGCCAAGTAGCCACTAGTATTTATAGATATTACCTAGTTGTAAGCCAAAATTTGTGAGACTGTAATTTATTTATTATTTGAAAAAATAATGCCCCTCAGTTTCTTGCCTGTTCTTCTGAGTAGAGGCTTTTTATCCGAGGCAAGGCGGTCGAGTCTATTTAAATAACTTTGACGTTCATAAGTGTATCTTTGATACCTAAATTGAATAAAAACATTTTGACTTTGACTTTGACTTTGTGTGTGCGTGTGTTGCGTCGTAGCTCCCGAGCGGATGAACCGATTTTGATTTCGTTTTTTTTGTTTGAAAGGCGAATAGACGGGAGTGTTCTTATCCATTTTTCATGACAATTAGTGTTGATGAAAATCAGTGTCGGGGTTTTTTTTTAAATTTTAATTTATACTTATTAACCGACTTGAGGACGAGGTTCTCAATTCGTCAGAATCTTTTTTTTTTATGTATTTCACGATTACTCAAGCCTAAACCGATTTAGAAGATTATTTTCTTGATTCAAAGGGTAATACTTCCCAGGTGATCCCATTTAAGAGTCCGACGACCACTTTAGACTAACTTCGCATTGGCTTAAGGTATTCCATAGCCATTTCGTCTAGAAGAAGAAGATGAGCGAAGAGAGCGAGTAATGATACTGACGAGCCTCTAAAGTTACCTGCAGAGTGACGAAGTGCAATTTCAATATTTTTTTATGACTTTTGCACTTCTGTAATCATTCTTAAATAACTAAGAATTTCCCTTGTATTATGGATTCATTTAACAGCTAATGATGCAGACAACCTCCCTATGTAATGGAGTTTTTGATTTGCTTTGTCTATCTATTGAATAAATCAGTCAAAAGTGACTCCTTAAAAATGCGGATTTTTTTCATAGCTCTATTTTCGCTTGAGAACGTTTTTTAAAAAAACCAAGAACATAGGGGCGGAGATATTGTTAATTCAATTGTACATGCTAAATTTTATCATAATCTGACAAATGGTTTTCAAGAAATTTGAGTAGCGCATTCGTATGGAAATTTCAGAGCGTCGCGGCCCTCTTAAATGTTGTCGAAATCGGTGAATAACGATTTACCGATTTACCACATCCAATTCAGATGACGGGAAGTCGTTTAATTATATCAAAAGATTATTTAACAAAAGTTAATTTGTATTGTTTTATGACTTTGTTCTTTGATCTAACTGAAACATTAAGTCAACATGCGTATGTAGGTAGCCCTGAGGGAGACTCTGTAGTTGTTTCTACCTTCCTTCTACCTTACCTCCCTAAAACATTTTCTTAGAATTTTGACCTTTGCCTGTTTGTAGAGGGCTTCCTAATTAGAAGTTAGATGATACAGGATACATTATTCGCTAGAACCAGATTAAATAAAACAATTACAATAGTTCATGAACACACCTAAGTTAACTAACAAGAATTACGTTTAGTAAATAACTACATTCCATTTTGTACGTAAAATATTTTAGAGAATGTTTGAATTGCTATAATAATAAATTTGAAACCTAAACTTAACAAATACTTAATTAGGTCTACGTTTTCTTTGTTTATATTTGAAAGTACTTTCATAGGTAACGAATGTCTATTAAGTAATGTACCTACATCTATTCTAAACTTTGTGTTTTCGTGGAAGGAGGGTTTTCTTAAGTTAGATAACAGCCAACCAACCTATTACAGTAAGTTTCAACCAACTTCGTTTAATTTAACGTAAGAAAAATAAAAGATACTTCTAGGTACCATATTTGCGTTTCTTTGGAATCTATGTTATTTTTAAATTTCGAAGTACTTACTCAAAGTAAATATCTTTTATGACGTCTCGAAAACCGATGTGTAAAAAATTACATAACATATTATTTTCACGTTAGAAAAATAAAAGATACTTCTATGTAGTTATCATATTTGCGTTTATTTGGGATCTTTGTTATTTTAAAATTTCGAAGTACTTACTTAAAGTAAATATCTTTTATGACGTCTCGAAAACCGATGTGTAAACAGTTACATACAATATATAGGTAGGTTAGGTACATGGGTTTTTTGCAAAGGAATTTCACTCACCTGGGTTCTCACCAGCCGGAGCCGATGCCACGTAACTCAAGCTCAGTAGAAACAGCAGAGCTGGTATCTTGGTCCAAAAATCCATCTTGGTCTAAAAAAAAGAAACAAGCATTATAAAATAGTTCTGCATCAAGTAGAAAAAAAGTGCAGCTAACCTTATAAAGTATTCAAACAAAATTTATTCGGTACATGCATGTTATAAATTTAATTTTCAAGTAAAATTTGAACTTCGAAGTTATAAAATGAAACTAAGTAAGTAGTAGCTTGAGGCTACGTGAGCACAAAATTTATGAGCCCAACTTAAACCCATATTCACCGAACTTTCATTGGTAATTGGCAACATTCAACTTATTGAAAGAACTGTCGGAGTTTTGGCGGGAACCGAAAAGATGGTGTCGTGTTTTTGTATTATTTTCTAAAACTTGTGATTCTTCGAGTGTTAAATTGTAATAATGGTGGATTATTAACGTTTACCGGTTCGTCAACGTGCACGAGTGTGGGCAAATGATACAAACATCGCGAAACGCGATTTTTCGTGTTCTCTACAAAACTTCACTTAAAGTTTCAGTAAAGTATCCATAACTTTACTGGAATGGGAAAAGGGGAGGGATTCATCGTCTTCATCATCACCTCATCATCACCTCATCATCATCATCTCATCATCTGTTACTGAAGGAAAAAATATTACTAAGAATCCGACTGAAGGACGAGTATCCATGGTCATGAATAAATTAATAAAAAAAAAAAAAAAATGAAAGAACTGTCAAAAAAGGTCGGTTAAAAATTCAATCGTTTGTTTAGGTTTTGGCGAACTTTGACCTAAAGGCAATAAAGGTCAACGATAAATGTCAAAGATACATAGATGGCTGAGGACGACAAAAAGGACAGTTTGTTTGTTTGGCAGGGCGTTTTCCGCACTTAGCCACTTGATTGGGCCATTGTGCGTGAAAAAGGAAAGTATAAGTAAAATAAACTTCTACTTATTTTACTTACTTACTTATACTTATTTTATCAGGCAAACTGTGAGCGGCTGACTGACTCTCAGTCGCGTTGGGTTGAGCGAACCCAATGTTGAGCAAGCGGTGAACTGTAGCAAACAAAATGAGAAGCAGCCTCTCGTCAGCAAGTGATACGTGTACGCCGCAAACTGTGTACATGCATACTCAGTACGCGCGGTGCTGACACTCCATTTAAAATATAAAGAGTGGAAAACTGGAGACAAACAGTCAGCTACTCACAATTTGCTTAGTTAAGACAAAACCTCAAATTTAGGGCTTGAAAGGTTGTATTTGAAAACGTTATTACCTTGACAAAACGAAAAGCAAACGTTACAAAGTGACAACACACCTACAAACATAATATAATTTAACGTAACAGTGATTGATCGTGTGGCGTTAGCCAATATGCTTTCGCCAATACCCGTCGATCGAGGATTGATGATCCAGCAACAAGTAGGGCGAAACCAATATAAGTACTGATCTATATTTACGAGGTAGCTGATAACTTGAGTTGTTTTGGAATGCTAGGACTTCAGAAAACTTACAAGTTATCAAATTCCAGACGTAAATAAAATCAGTAGAATTGATAACATGCGATATAGAAATCCGACGAAAATGGTGAAATAATTCGATACCAATTTTGTTTTGGAGCAACTTTTCAATGTTTTTGTCTGATCCGCTTTCACGGAAAGGAATCTAAGCCCGATGTGAGGGAAGTCCTACAAACGCTACTCAGCTACAATAACAACAGTTCTAGGTTAGGTATCGATTCAGGGCAAGTTCCAGTGATTATTACTTCCTCACTCGCTGTAAAGGACCTTTTTTTAGGTCAGTTATTATCCACAATCGGAAATCTATGAAGTATTAAGTCTTATATATGAGTACTATATGACTGATGATATGTTACATCATAATCATCATCATTTCAGCATACAGATGTCCACTGCTGGACAAAGGCCACTAATAATTTTCATAACGACCGACCTTGCGCTATGCCTGCATCCAGCGGCTTTAAGAAATATATAACGAAAAAAAAACAGCTATATTTAACGAAAAAAAAAACAGCTATTCCAAACTAAACATTTGTTGATCGTCGACAAAATGTATGAAACAGCTGTTTTTTTTAATAATTTGTTCCACACTTATGTACTATGATCTTGATGGTCATGGCATGGTCTTATTCGTTGGAACCAAACATTTTTTTTTTATTGCGTATCTCAAAATTCTGGCAAGATTATTTATACCACTACTCATTTCATTTCAAATAGGTACTAAAAGCAAACGAGTAGAAAGATAGCTCTTAGGTCCACTGAAAATCTAATTTCAAATTTAAAAACATTCCTAATTCTCTGCCCTAAAATTGTAAAAGCAAATTCCAGTACGAGCTCTAAATTTTCACATAAAGTCACAGGCAAACTTATTTGAAAAAGTACATGAGAAATATGAGAGTAATAAATATAAGGACTAGCTAAAATACTAACCAATACTTGCATTTACATACCTACATTAATTTTGTGAGATTAACCAAAATCAAATCATTCAAAATCAATCTTGCGTAAGACATTCTGGCGTATTTACTACCCAAAGGAATGATAGAAAATAAAAAAAATACCTCTCAAAAGGATCCTCATAAAATATTTCAACTAAAGGAACTCGAGTGTTTTGAACCTAAGATGGCCAGCAAAGTGACAAGGGTACAAAATCTAATATTGCCAATCGAAGCTCTTTCCGAAAAACACGAGTCGTTTGATCAATATTACGATATTTCCTTTGGAACCTATGTTCAAGATTTGTTGACAATTTCGCCAAAAGTAATCTGCTTCATAGTTTATATTTCGGACAGAAAGGCGTAATTTTTCTATTTGTATTCAAACCTATCCGGTAGAGTCCAATTCCCACATCTATTAGCTCCCAAAACATTAAACAGCTCAAATGTTTAAAAGACTTTTCAAAAAAACATTACCACAAATTCCCAATATCACTACATAGTATAAAACAAAGTCGCTTTCTCTGTCCCTATGTCCCTTTGTATGCTTAAATCTTTAAAACTACGCAACGGATTTTGATGCGGTTTTTTTAATAGATAGAGAGATAGATAGAGAGAGTTATTCAAGAGGAAGGATTATATGTATAATAACATCCATTAAATAGTGAAGAAATACTGTTAGTTTTGAGGTTTCTAATGTGATGTTGTTAATTATCATTTTTTTTTTCCGCTTACATTGCAAACGCAGGCTGAACCCTACGAGATTTATCAAAATATTGTACTAATTATTTGTACACATTGAAAAGGTCTACAGAAAACTTCGCGATGGTATATATGTCTATCTTTTATGGATGTCCCACAATAACATTTTTTTGTTTATACCCGTACGAAGCCAGAGCGGGCCGCTATGTTTTTATATACAACGTTTTATTTAGTACCAGCATTGCACCCGTGCGAAGCCGGGGCGGGTCGCTAGTTACCAATAAAGAAAAATATAGAAAAATCACTGCGAATATTCTTTTACGCTCTATGGAAAAGCAGGCTCTACGTTCCCTAACTATATAAGGCGAAACATCACATACCTAAAAATCAATGTAATGCAATGTAAAAGAAATATCAACAGCCCAAACATCGTCAAACGAATCTTGATACGACCCTCGTCACAGCTTCTAATCATGACACTTGGTCCCGACATCGCACTCATCTAAATCCCAATAAGTCGGGCCCTAGAGTGGATTGCCAGTTTTGTAGACCGTCAATTTATTTTAATCTTATCGCTGATGGTTTGATCTAAGTATCTTAAGACGATGCCTTCCTTATTTATTACGCAACACGTTTTGTGGTTTGGAATAAAAAAGCTTTTGACTTTTAGCAAGAGCGGGCTGAAGTATCTCAATTTGCATTTTGATCTTAGCTTCTAACGCTCATAAAAAATGAGCAAAAACGGAATAAATTACTTAAAATAAGCAGACACTCGAAAATTTTGTGGCACACTTAAATACTTATTTGTATTCGTAGGTAAGCAGGCTAGGTTTTGGCACTTAATTCAGTTTTAAATCTAAATTCGAAGTCTCAAATTCTGAATACTTTGGCTTAAAGTATTTGTAAGCTAGTAACTTATAAGTAGGTTGTCTATCTTCTCCATAATGACTATTCCGATATGCATTTCTTGAAAAGAAAATCAAGAATCAAACAGTTTCAAAACTAAATTATAGATTTATTACTAAAATACACATTACACATTTATAAATAAGAACTGCAGATATTATTTCAATGCTAATGCAATAAGAGACAAAATATGATCATTGGAGACAAAATAACAACTCCAATGCATATTACCCTCAGTGCCGCCGTCGCATTACATAGTCTTATACATAACAAACACGTTTCCAATGTTAAAAGCTTTGCCAGCTTCTCCGGTATATAGACAATGTTCTCTCTATCTTATATTCTCTGACACAATCACATTTCCTTGTTTGTCGAGAACGAAAACCTATTCCAACTATATTTCTAGCTTTGAATTTGTATGGAACCTACCTTCTTATTCAAGGTAGCAAACTCGGAATTGCATTTCAAAAGAGGGTTTTGTTTGTATCTACACATGTGCAGAAATGAGTTTAAAGCCAACCCCTTACTAATTAACGTTGTGTAGCCTCGAAATAATTAAACTATACAACGTTTATTACTAAAGAGGTTTATTTATTTGTATTTATGTAGCATTGTATTATTTAGGTTCAAACATGTCGTCACGCGTTTCCCCCGAGTGGGCTTGCAGAGATGTATTACAACGCCCACACTTCGCAGGACGAGCCTGTCGCCATACACCGGGCTCCATTCATGTAGCAGACGACATACAATACACATACTCGTATATGTTCACATAATGAACAAATTGGTGTATGCCGTCGGCCGGGTTTGAAACCGCTCCCTCTGGCTTGAGAGGCAGGCCTTCTCCAACTAGGCTATCATCGCTTCAGGTTCAAAAAAACTAAAATACCTCTAGTACTTCAAAAGTCACAACATTAAAAGAATATTCAACTTCAAACCAATTCAAATAGGAGGAAATAGTCGCCGCATGCTATTTGGTATTTCCGGAGTTTTTTCATTAGTTCTCTAAACTTATCAGTAAAGTGGGTCACAAAAGATCCGCAATGTGGTCCGATTTAGCGAAGTTAGCCCGCATCTCAAACTGGGTCGGATATTCGAAATAGAAGCGCAACAAGTGTACACAAATAGAACCAAGAGAACCCATATCCTAGCTGCGCGGTTTAGATTGAGAGTCCTTGTGACTTAGTTACAAGTTACATTTGAAATAAAATGTAGGCCACTGTGAATGACTTTGGCCAATGTCAGACAGAACCAATTGCGAAATCTAGACTACCTTTCCATTTTAATTTTGGATAATAAATGGAGCACCTTTTCACGGATAATTGTATCAAACTCCTGGAATATTATGTCAGAGAAAAACCGTCATTGTGAGATCGGAATAAACCACTGCCAGACATAATCTAGCCTCTCTTTGAAAATGTCGCTCAACTTGATTCCTTGCCACCTCACTAAAAAGCTTACAAGCACTAGGCCTTTATAATTAGCTTCCTTTCTTATACTGACTAACAAAAAAAATATTTCCACGGCCTTATTACATCGAATTTAAACGCTTCCAACACCTTTGACTCTACGTAAATTCAATGAGAAGTTGTAAATTTGTAGTAGTACCATGTAAAGGATCTAAGTAAGCACAAAGAAACTAACATAAATAGTTATCTTTCGAAATTAAATGGAAAATGGGACAGAATAAGTTCTTGGGGTGTGAGCACGGACATTTAAACTGACGTTTCAAGTCGTAAAAATCGGTAATTTCCATAAAAATTTGTCGATTTAGTCAATTTGGAACGTCAGTTTAAATGTCCGTGCTCGCACCCCTACTCCGGCAGCGTTTTTTAAATCCAAATGGTTTTTTAAATAGTCAAGCTTTTTCAATTAAACTTTAACGCCTCGACTGTTCGTTTCCACACTATATAGGTTAGAGTGTTCCCGATTTGGCAGGTTCCATGCGGAGCAATGTTCTGGTGACCCAGATACCTCCCCCGCGCGTCTGTGGCCTGGACCCCTCGCCGCATCCTGCACCAGCTGACTTACCTACTAACCTGATTGACACATGAACGTACCGGGCACGTGATCTTAAACAATTTATCTTTTGAAAGCTACATTAAAATTACAATACTTTTTATGACCCTAGATCATTCAAAGTCACCACATTTCAATTTCAACAGTCACAAGTCTGTCGTCATGGATCAATATCAATTATCTACTATGAAAAGAAAATGCGTCTGTCTGGAGAAACCCCATTTGTTTCAGCCTGAACTTGTCAAGTTTTCAACAACTTTCTTAACAAAAGTTTTTTTCAAAGTTACAAACAACAAAATAACAAGTTTGTCAAAGAACAACTTATTCCATCTCGTGGAAGTTCTATAACTGTGTTTATATTATAACATATGTACATTATGTAGATGTGTGTATAGTTATGTAAAAGTATTATTATTGTTACTGTAGAATTTAGATAATTTTTTTAATAGCTTGAAAATGATCGCATGTAGCACTTTTATAAAATATACTGCTACGAATTTCGTAGCAAGTGCTACGCCCGTAACAATTACCCGTCAAAATTAAATGATTAATTGTTATTGTGTTTGCTTCATTTTAATTATTTTTAGTTCAGAGTCTAGGCGCTGCCAAATTAATTTTGAACGGGCAAGATAAATATTTCCAAAATAATAACGTTAAGAGTCAAACAGACAGAGGCGGCCTGACAAGGCGGCCTACTGTCACTGACTGTCAGCCGCAGCTCCAGCCGCGGCGACAACACACTGCCGCGGCCATTGACAGAGGCGGCCGGAAGCGTCAGCAGTGTTGCCACATTGGGTTTTGAAAAGGCCTAGTTGGACAAGTTAGAACGGGCTAGATATACCAAATTTTAGCATCAAAAGTGGTGCTAGAAAAAAGAGACTAAAAAATAAACACTTTTAACGGGAGAAAATCTGCATTTTGTGTTTGCATTTACATAGGTATATTTCGAGCAATTACAAATACATTACTTACAAATTGATTTTCGAATAATGATCACGATCCATACAAAATTAACCCAGCCCCGGCGCAAATTAATCATATCGAATAAATATAGTTGTTTTGTTATTTTATGTAGGTAAGTACTTACATAAATTTTCAGTAAAAAAAATTATACAATATTTCTGTGGCTAAGTTACTAAAGTTGCCAAAGTTAAGATGTATTGTCGTTGACAACAAATGACGAAATCAAGAAGACAAACCACAAACCGATACGTAACTACCATCCCCCAATCGAACACGTTATATTTCGGTCGGACGAGGTTGGGCATGGTGTTCGTCTTGCCGGATTAAAGAAATCTCACCAACTTCCAGTATGTCTGGTGAGTCGGGTCTGATCTCTGAAAGTAGGTAATTTTTTTTTTACTAGGTATATAATAAAAAGCCTTTTAATCCATGCAAAAACTAAGATGCACACAAAGCTTAAAGAAAGAGAAAAAAAAGATAAGAAAAAAAAAATATTATTTACACGTAGGTATTTCACTTATTTTTGAAAAAAAAAAACAATTAATTCTAGATAATAATATTGAAGTTTGTTTGCCTGAACCCCTCCTCCAGTGAAGGTGAAGGCCTCCTCTAAAGAATACCATGTGTCTCTGTCTTGAGCTATTTGCGGCCAGCAGGTACCAGCTATTATTATCAGTCTAGTCTCGTACTCGTCTGCCCATCTCATGTGGGTCTGCCTTTGAGACGTTTGCCGATTGGACCCTTCCACATTGTTAGCCTGTTGGTCCATCTCTCGTCCTTTAGCCTCGCTACGTGCCCAGCCCGCTTCCATTTTAGTTCGTCACTTTGGTGGTTTCTCTAATTTTTGTGTGACGAATTTTTTGCATCTTTTTAATAATTGAGCATACGCTATCTATTCCGCGTTGGCAGGTTAAGTTGGACGTAAATTTCCAAGTTTGACATGCATAGGTTAAACAAGGTAGGAGGCATGATATCATGACTTCAGTTTTGATGTTTGTCTGCATTTTTTGAATATTTATTGTAAGAACCAGTACTTTTTCCAAGTATTTATTTATTTATTTATTAAAATAAGTAGTTTCAGAAAATGTAACAAACTAATGCTAGTGGCTCTGTAAGCTGTAGAGCTCGAGGCTAAGTCTGTCTCGGCTGCAAGTTGCATTTTTCAACCGATTCTCATAAAATTTTGTAAGCAGGTTTGATAATTATGCCGATTTTATTTGCGTCGAGACAGTTCTTGGAATTTTCAAAATAGCGAAGATATGATTCGAAAAAATCATCGAACCTACTCACAAAGTTTCAAAAGAATCGGTTAAGAAATGCGACCTGTAGACAAAGACTAAGGTGCGGAATTTGGACATACGAAAGTACTTTTGTCGAAGCATAGACGCTTCGCTTACTAACGCTCGCTCGGTCGAAAAACTAAGTTATTATTAAATTGTTAAAAGTCGGAATCTTCATCAAAATCTTCTTAAAATAATATCTACTGGCTGAAGTAGAGCAAGTTGATGGCTGATTGACATCTGCTTTTTTTGACAACTTATAAATTATTACAAAAACACAACATTAAAAATGCTAGATCTAGCCCGAAAAGTGCTAAAGTGGCAACATTAAACGTCATTCACCATTTGTCAACGCGGTACTAGAGATGAGCAATGAATAATTTTATTCAGTTAAATTAACGCGTTGAAAAAATATAACATTAACATCGTTAAAAAATATTCTTCAAAACGTTAATCGATAAATCCAATTTCCGGTTTGCATTTCTTAGAATTTAACGTCATCTATGAGAATATTGTGGTACATCATTCATTGATTGGGCCACAAAAGTCTTCGAATTGTTGTTATAATTATTATTATTTGTTTAGGACAAACAGTTCTCACCCCTAATTAACTTAAGTATGCCATATTATGCCTAAATATAAATATTTAAAGAAACGTTGATTTATCGACCAAGCAATTTTAAACAACATGATAATTATTTTAAACATTTTATTCAAAATGTTTTTTAACAGTTATCAGTTTATTTTTTTTAACGTTTAATCCCATTTCTACGCGGTATCCGCGGCTGACGTAGCTTGTTGTAATAAGTGGTCAAGTGCAAGCCGGGCTCGCGCACTAAGGGTTCCGTTCCAGCATACCAAAATAAAATACAAAAGCACAAGGTTGGTATCGAAAATTAGACAATACTAGAGTCTTGCGCAATTAGTAATTACCTAAACTTTTACAGTTATCTTTCCACAAACGTAACTTGATATAAATTATAGTACTTTTAAAAAAATAAATATTATGTACGTATTTCAGTCTCTGGCAGACAAATTACGAGCTTTGCTTAGTTTGGGGTCAGATGACTGTGTGTGCAAAAATGTCTCGTTTTTTTATTTCAAACAAAGATAACTGACCATCACCTCATGTCTCTCACTCATCCGTCTGTCTTTGAAGGACAGGCAATCAGACGAAGGGACGGACAGAGGGCGTAAGCTTAATAATATGGTTCCGTTTACAACGTTAGGGTACGGAACCCCAAAAATGTTTCCGACGCGCGGCCAGCCGCCTGCAAGCCGCGTGGTGGCCGCGCGTGTGTGAAGACTCCCATACATTTCAATGAAATACAACTGGCCGCTCTGTCAGCCGCCGCGCCAGGCCGCCTCTGTGTGTTTGACGCTTTAATGTTTTCGGAGACATTTTGTGTATTATGTATCTAACGCTTTTATATTACCTCCGTAACTTTCTTAATACAGTTATTTTTGGAGGAGACTTATAATTATTTCTCCAACAGATTGTGTAGGTACCTGTTGACATCGGTGAGTGACACGCGTCTACCTTTATGAGAAGGAGGTTTCGGGCTCGACTTCCAGGCGGGTAGGTGTATGAATGATGAATTTACAAAATTATCTGCTCTGTGTGTGGGTGTTAGTTGTTCGTGTCAGTTTATCCCTCCGATACAGTAAGGAACCCTTCTAAAGAGCTATGAGTAAGAACCATTATTCGTTATTAAAAATATTGCCTGCACAGAAGTAAACCAGTTCAACGATTTACGAGTAATACGCCTGCTTTCTAAAAGGCAATCAACACTCTGTTCCAATGATCCGATATCTGTTTATCCATCCGATCGGCAATGATTGATTGCCAATCTGACCCCCTAGCAGTTCATCGAAACTCAATGATCCGGATAATGGCAAAATGATTAATAAATAATTTGAGCAGCATTACAGGAGAGTAGAAAGTTTTAATACGTAGGTATACAATATGGCCCAAAAACGTTTAAGCGAATAAATGCAAGAAAAACATCAAAGAAATGGTATTCCTATTCTTGAGAAACTCACAACAATTTTTGAGTGTATGTTAAATACAACTAACGACACTTTGACATGAAGTATTTACCGGATAATTACGAACTATGATATCATAGTTCGTAATTATCCATATTCATAGTTGTGGCTCTCCCCTAAAGGTCGCATTACTCAACCGATTCTTGTGTTATTTTATGCGCAGGTCCGATAGTTATACAGACGGTGGATTTGAAAGGAAACAGAAGTATCCATGGATCCACCGGTGGATTTAAGAGAAGATAAAGGTATCCGTGGATCCACTTGTGGAGCCGAGCTGTGGATCCAATTGGAGGGAGGGATTTTTATTGCTGAGTCAGTATTTGTAAATGTTTCATAATCGCGGAGATATAATTTGGAGAACAAACGCTAGCCGCAAGGGTTAGAGCTCACAGCGTTTATGCTTCAATAAACGATGTGATTTAGTTTAACCTGACTTAATCTACTAAACGAAAATCACTAATTTCCCGAGATGCCAACCGAAAGGTCACGTCAACTTGTTATATAAATGTTTAACAAATGTAAACACGTAACTTGAACTTGGATACATTAGCAATGTTATGATATCCTCAGATGGCTGAACCAACTTGAATTACTTAACTCAAGAGATTAGATTTAGTTATCTAACTTAGATTAGAATCCTAAACTTGTGGTCCGAGATCGTGGGTAGCATTGAAAGTAAATTACTTCTGTCATTGCTTCGCGATTTACTTCGGACTTTTGTTGCGTAAATTTGTGGACTTTTCAACTCGTTCCACTAAACACGAAATAAGTGAAATAGCTTCATAATTAAAGATTCGCTTTAATTTCATGGACGTATTTACAAGTTGTTATGAGGATAAATAAATTGATCTTTGACTAGTCATTTTGCTCGCGGCTTCGGCGTTTTATAGCCTAGATATGGCACTCAGGAATCATGTAGCTTTGTAGTAGTAAAATAAAATTTAAGATTAGTTCTATGGTTTCGAAAACTAACCCCTACAAACCAACTTAGAAATTACCTGGACAGCTGGGGAATGTATAGCATAGCATATTTCATGGTCATGACATTATTATTTTTAACCCCTGACGCGAAAACGACGGGGTGTTATGAGTTTGACGTGTCTGTGTGTGTCTGTCTGTGGTATCGGACAGCTTCCGAAAGGATAAACCGATTTTAATTTCTTTTTTGTTTTGTTTAAAAGATGTTTTAGTCGGGAGTTTTCTTAGCTATGTTTGACGAAAATCGGTGTTGATGAAAATTAGTGTCTTTTTTATTCGTAGAATAAACAAGCGGGAGCGAAATCATTTACATTTGATTAATGTAAATACAATTCGAATGTACATATTCCGTTATGCGTAGATTTGTATTCCTTAAGCTCATGATCTATAAAACATTAGACACACAATTGTGTTTAATCAAATCTGACATTAACGACCTAATTATAAACGCCTCACAAATTGACAAATGTCCTTTTAATTTTTGCGCAATAATCAAACAACGTGCGATACACAAACCAAAATGTCGGAAAATATTAAATGAGGCTGTTATATTTCGGGATGAAGAAGTTCTTGACAAAACTAAGAAAGAAAACCGTTTATTTTAAGATCTGTGACCAATTTTCTCATAAAACGCCTGAAATTGGATTTCCAAATATTCCCACAAAGACGACAAAAATCTCTGTTCAATACAAGTGCGTATTGAAAGCGTAAAAGCAGTATGGGTGAGCAATTTACTAATACGTCATCACAATATCGTCTTCCTTCCAATCTCCTGTGACCACGCTCGGATAAACTTTGATTAATTTCTTTTCATCTCCATTTAGATTAATAGATCCTTTGTGTTGACCCAACGGGCAGCCCTGAGGCATATACTAACATAAAGGCTAGGATATACCTAGACGTATCGACCTATATCACAGCTGCGAACGAATAAGGAATAGTCTTTAAGAGACGAATACACGTAAACTATGAACGTGGTTCTGTGAGCTGAAGCCATTTAAAAAAAAAACATAGACAGAGTAGATGAAGAAATTTATATCTTACTAATATTTATTACACCTAGAAAGCTTGTAAGAATGTATGGATGGATGTTTGTTACTCTTTCACGCCAGAACGGCTGAACAGATCTGAATGAAATTTGGCACAGAGATAGACTATAGTCTAGAATAGCACATAGGATACTTTCTAACCACGGATGAAATCGCGTGGCGCAGCTAGTAATTAATAAACCTGCTCAAAAAAATTCACAAGAGGTTGAGAAGTGCGACCTGTAGAGACAGCCAGCCAATGCCCGCCGGACGGACGGACATACGAAAGATTTTTGCCGAAGCTGAGCAGAGACGCTTCATTCGCTAATGCTTTCTCGATCGAGTGGTTAATAGGTATTTGATTTTTTGACCGAGCTCTGTGAGCTGGAGATCTCGCAGCTGGCGTCTGTCCCCCTCTACAGTTTGCATTTCTCAACGGATTCTCGTGAAATTTTGTAATGCGACCTGCAGAAGAAGACACTAGAAATAAGGATAGGATAGCTGTACCGAGATTTAGACTGACTAAGTCAAAAAAGTCATTTTTAGGCAACTGCGTTCGTTTTTTTACAATAAAATCTCGAAAAATATAACAGGGCTCACTGAGGGAAAATTCAAATCACATGTAAAAACTACATTAATGAAAAGAGGGTTTTATAAGGTTAAGAATTATTTAGAAGATAAAGATGTCTGGAGCCACTTCCGCCAAGTAGCCACTAGTATTTATATGTAGATATTACCTAGTTGTAAGCCAAAATTTGTGAGACTGTAATTTATTTATTATTTGAAAAAATAATGCCCCTCAGTTTCTTGCCTGTTCTTCTGAGTAGAGGCTCTTTATCCGAACAAGGCGGTCGAGTCTATTTAAATAACTTTGACGTTCATAAGTGTATCTTTAAGTGTAATCTAAATTGAATAAAAACATTTTGACTTTGACTTTGACTTTGAAGACACCATCACAACAAAATCATTTTGTCGAAGCTAAAGCATAACCGCTTCACTCGCTAACGCTCACTCGGTCGATAAAAACACCTTGAGCTTCGAGTTTAAACTCGTATACCATAATTCTTATTTACAGGTAAATTTATGTAAAAAGTAAATTTCAATGCTTCAATAATTCTTGCTTTAATCGGACTCAGTTTTGGTAGTCAAACAAGCTTGTCTATGTTTATTTTGATCAGGTTTATTAGACGCGATGTTTTGGATAAAATCAATACCTTGGAGGCAGCTACACAATGCTGACTATAAATAACGCCTCTCTCGCTAGAGACTCTCCAAGATGTTATCGATCTAGATTATTCTAGATCAAACGTGGCAATTTGAGAAGCGACCAAAATTAATTGCAACAAACAAAATAAGTGGACTCTCGCTGTCGATTCCATGTTTCGATCAGTTACTCATATCCTGCATAAAATACAAGAAAAGAAAACAACACATCAAATACAAGTAGTAGGTATAATTTTTTTTTTTATAAATGTTGATTAAATCAAAACGATTTTCATCAACATTTAAAATCAAGAACATAATATCATGTCAAGAACACGTCATATTTTATTTTATTTTATTATTACATTTCAGGTCAACCAACGACCTTACAATAACAGAATAGTAAATTAAATATATTTACTAAAAAGTCATTTACAGGGAGACACTTCTAAGAAATATAATAGAAAAAAAGGAATTGACGCACAAATAGAATGATTAAATAATTAGAATTTAAGTAGACATAACAAAAAATAAATAAACAACGCAAAATAATAGATTTTGAAAAAAGAATGAACTAAAAAAAATTATATATAAATAAAAAGATAGATAGATAAAGCATAGTATCAGTACTCACTGACAAAAAGAAAATACAAGAAATTTATTTGTATCACAGATGAAATTTATCGAAAAAATTGTCGCTTAATCGCTTCCTAATAGGAGATATACTTAAGAAAAAGATATCAATATCGAATTCAGGATTTTTACATACTTTGTTGAAAGTAGTGCTAGCAAGCACGATAAAATATATAAAGAACACTCCCGACTAATTTACCTTTCAAACAAAAAAATCAAAATCAAATCGGTTTATCCTTTCCGGAGCTACGATGCCAAAGACAGAAACACAGCCACGTCAAACTTATAACACCCCTTCGTTTTTGCGTCGAGGGTTAAAAACCAGGAAAAATAATATAGATAGGCATAATATTTCAACGTTAAGGCAATCCGTCAACTTATTTTTAGGTATTTGCTTACTTACTGATGAAAAATGGGAATTACAGCCGCGCGTGTCTTTCACAGTTCCGCGGTTTTACGTCGTCTCTCTCATTTAGGTAACTTCCCACGCAGTCATTCTTGCATAATCATACAGATAGGTAGGTAAATAAGAAGAAAATATGTTTTTTAGAGAAACTGTTAATGTTATAAGAGAGTAGTACTTAGCTACCGTTAAACGGGGTGAATGGGAACGGCGGGGTGAATAGAGACGAAACAAAGACATTTTGTATCATTAAAGATCCAGGCAATATGAAAAAAGAAAATGTACCAAATTGTAGTTATTTTAATATTCGAAACTTTTATAAAAGAAAAAAATTCAAAAGTCTTAAAATTTTACGATAAATTAATGCTCTTCGTTTTCAATTCACCCTGCCGTTCCTATTCAACCCCTGTCATGGTACTCTTAAAAACTTTTTTGGTCAATAAATTTTGCTTGAAATAACAGAATTTATTAGAATTTACAATTGCATTCATAAATAATTCATTAATTCTCAACTCTTTTTCAAACTTATGTCTGTAACATCTTGATGTCCAAGTGTAGACTATCCCTTATACAATGACCGGAATGCCTTTTCAAAGATGTTTCTAATACCCAATCCAATAAATAGATTTTCATAAACCAATAGTTTGGGAAACGTGAATCGGTAGTGCGAGGAACCGTCTCTGAAGCAGCGAGGCGAATATGGAGTTAGATAACGGATTCCGTATTTAATAATAAATCAGAGGTAATACGTATATAGCAGAGTAGAATGTTGTGTAGGTACTATGTAAAATTTATTTAAGCAAAAGATAGATACAACGCTAAAGTATGAGGGTTAGTACAAGATTCTTGTTGAGTAGTGTTTTTAACCCCCAACTCAAAAACGACGGGGTGTTATAAGTTTGACGTGTCGGTGTGTGTGTGTGTGTGTGTGTCTGTATGACATCGTAGCTCCCGAAAGAATGAACCGATTATTGATTTAGTTTTTTTCTTTGAAAGGTGAATTAGTCGGGAGTGTTCTAAGCTATATGTTTGATGAAACCGGTATCGGGGTTTTTTTTATACTTGTTTGATGATAATCTAGACGTATATATTAAAGTTGGATTTCTTAAAATAGTAAAAACTTATACCTACTGTTCATTTTATCAACTTTGAGTCAATGCTAAAAATTTGTTGACGGTTTGTGGTATTACTTTTTGTAGAAATAGGATTGATCAATTGGGTTTCTTGAACTTTTATTGATTTACGATTGGTAACTGATTGGTGATTAAGACATTACAATGTATCCACGCCGCAGATACGTACCTACTTTTCATTAAACTAGTTTTAAAATTCTACTCTATTCTTGTAATTAGAAAATACCTGGTACTGAGCCAGATTGTTCAACAAATTGTAACTGCGGTAAGAATGCGCCTTTTGCCCGAACTTGGATAAGCACAAAAAATAGGCAAATACTTTTGTCGGTAATACTTCTTATTGTCAAAGATAATCGGTATAATACCTGAAAAATACCTTCACCCACCAACCACGTATAACCAACATGAACATTTCAACATGCCTACTAAAATGAAAAAAAAAATTAATCCTATTGTAGAATGCTACAATTATTTAGCAACAATGTATACAAGTACAACCAACAATGTAACGGCAATCCTAGTTTCTTATGTAATAAATAAATACTTAAACATAATTACATTATGCTACCTACACGTAAGAAACAAAGAAAGAAAATCCAAAGTGATGCGATAGGTATTTATTTACATACGAGTACGTATGTACTAAACAAATGTTAAACTAAAAATTTAAATGCTCTATGTAATTGTAGCTATTCTAATCTTAGCACGTAGACTACGTACTATCTAGTAAATACGAGTAAATAATTTTTTGGATGACTAGCTGCGCCCCGCGGTTTCACCCGCATAAAAAGGATACGATGTGCTATTCTAGACTATAATCTATCTCTGTGCCAAATTTGATCCAGATCTGTTTAGTCGTTCTGGCGTGAAAGAGTAACAAACATCCAAACATTCCATACATACTCGTACAAACTTTCGTGTTTATAATATTAGTAGGATTTAAGTACAGTAAGTAAATAAACACGTGTTATTTTTCCATCAAAACAATAATAATAACGTATCTCAAAACATGAATGAAGAATTGAATAAGGCAATAAGCCGCGGAATGAAATAAGTTCCTACATACTTCAACGCTGACACAACATTGTGAAATCAACGCCGGCAAAACTAAGATCCCGCAGAAAAGCTAATAAAACGACCCGCATTGGCACCAAGAATTAATATTCAGAACTTAATAAGTACTCTTTAATGTCCGGCTTTCTTATCGCTCCTACTAAATAACGCATTAGAGAGCTTTTACTCTCAAACACCGTACGAATATTAAAATAGCAATTAATAATAATACGACGTACTTACCAGAGATTTCGCGCGGTGTTAAGTTTGAGGGTAGGTCGAAACGACTGCCCGCCAAAACAGCGTGCCGCGTTCTAACTTCGAATATCATTTTTCTCTGCCAAGAGGGAGTTTGCAGTGCGCATGCGTGGCTCGAATGACGTCAATGGGTTCGCTATTTCGTTCACAAGCGTACAGGTGTTGGTATGTTGATGTATGTCGCAGCAAGTGTGGTTAATGGGTTATAAGTTGCAGATAAAAGTTACGAGGGTATAGGATGACCCTTAGTTACGTTTCGTAAAGCTTAGTTTATGAGGGAGAGTTTCTTCTAGGTTCTTTAGAAATCCGCATTATAGCTGCCGAAGGCGGTGTTGATGATGAGAGCTTAGTATCACGTCAAAAGAGTTTGGGAAAGCTAAATTAAGAAAATCTGCTACACCTCTACGTCGTAGATATCTCTACGGTGGTGCTACGCTGCCTCTACGTTGTAAATACATCGTAGCCCCAGTCGAGCATTATCAACTCAAAACAAAATGTAGAACGTTATGAGAAAAATAATGTTGTATTTGGGCAATATTTTCTTACCTATTTCGTTTTTCGATAATGTGATACAATAAAGGTTATTTTTGTAAATAAGTAATGTAAGTAAAAACATTTTTCATAGAAGTTTTGTAGGGCTAAGCTATTTATTTACGTCGTCGTAATTTTTAGCTACACCACTGGGTAAGTAAACTGATTTCACATGCCCTATCCGTTCATTGAACTAACATACCTTAGATTTTTGAGATTCTGCGCCCCGCGGCTTCAACATCATGCAAAATTCCGAACCGTTATTTATTCCGGTAAGTCTCCAAAGTATCTTGTCACACGCTGGCCGTGTACCTAAATAAATACGAAATTGAAAAACAAACTAACACATCTGTTGAATTAATAAAGAGTTAGACACACTAGGTACTTTTTATTCTGAATAATGTAAGGTTCATGTAAGTGAAACTGCGTAGCGTAGTTAGCAATAAATAAAATAAAAACTTCATGAAATCACAATTGTAAGTACTGACTTACCTAGAAAGCTCTTTACGTATTCAGTTTGCTTGGCATTCCCTACGCTGATTCTTATACCTATCTATATCACCAGTATGCTGTCTTCGTACGTGCCCAGCCAGACCTGTTTTATTTATAGGTCCTATAGTTGCTGTAAATACTTACTATCCATAACTAGGTACTTACTGTTCATAATTTATATTTTCATTCGAAGATTTTTACCTTACTGCCTCAGAAAGAAGGTAGGTAGATAACGTTTTTTGATGTAGGTACATTATTATAATGTAGGTAAGTCCCATGTTAGTATATTCGACAATAACCTCCTTTAAGACTTAAAAGCCTTTCCAGAGCAGAGTAGGGGCAGGAAACGTCACTGAGTGAAGTAATATAACAGGCTTCCGTTCTGAGGATACATACAACGGAGCGCACCCAGAGTGCAACTTTGCTGTTCATTAAGAGACCCGCGACCCTCAAAAATTTCCATACAAACGCGCTTGTCAAATTTCTTGGAAACCATTTGTCAGATTTTGATGAAATTTAGCATGTACAATTGAATGAACTAATAGCATTCAGTATTTCCTGTTGTGAGTAAGATACAGTGAAACCTGGTTAATTGGGATCTTAAGGGACCAAGACATTATGTTCCAATTATTGAGGGTTTCCAATAATCCAGTTTTCCAATTAAGCAGGTTTAAAATTATAGTCGTCTCATTTACAGAGGCCCCCCCCCCCCCCCCCGCTTACAGAGGTCGAAATGTGCCGTTATTCCATTTTATGAGGTGGAAATGTCAATAAAAATGCGTATTTTTGGTGTTATGAATTTAATGTAGATATGAATGGGAAAAACACTAAAAACAAGGGAAAAAACATTTTTATTCCCTTGTTTTTAAGTCAAAACCTGAGATAGTACTGACAAACAAAGCTTGCGCGAAAAACGACGCGAAATGTATGTAAACAAACATGCCAATAATAATAGAGGTTTCTCAATTATCCAGGTCCCACTTAACCAGGTTTCACTGTAATTTGCAAATCCAATATTGAATTATAAGGTTACTAGCTGTCACCCCGCGACTTCGTTCGCGTTTATGTGTGAGCTATCCTATCTGTTAAGTTAGATCGAACTGCACACGGTGTGCAAATTTGATTGAAATCGGTTATGTAGTTTAGGAGTCTATAGCGGACAAACAACGTGACACGTAACTGATATAATTAGGAAGATATGTGGGCTATCCTATCTGTTAAGTTAGATCGAACTGCACACGGTGTGCAAATTTGATTGAAATCGGTTATGTAGTTTAGGAGTCTATAGCGGACAAACAACGTGACACGTAACTGATATAATTAGGAAGATATGTGGGCTATCCTATCTGTTAAGTTAGATCGAACTGCACACGGTGTGCAAATTTGATTGAAATCGGTTATGTAGTTTAGGAGTCTATAGCGGACAAACAACGTGACACGTAACTGATATAATTAGGAAGATATGTGGGCTATCCTATCTGTTAAGTTAGATCGAACTGCACACGGTGTGCAAATTTGATTGAAATCGGTTATGTAGTTTAGGAGTCTATAGCGGACAAACAACGTGACACGTAACTGATATAATTAGGAAGATATGTGGGCTATCCTATCTGTTAAGTTAGATCGAACTGCACACGGTGTGCAAATTTGATTGAAATCGGTTATGTAGTTTAGGAGTCTATAGCGGACAAACAACGTGACACGTAACTGATATAATTAGGAAGATATGTGGGCTATCCTATCTGTTAAGTTAGATCGAACTGCACACGGTGTGCAAATTTGATTGAAATCGGTTATGTAGTTTAGGAGTCTATAGCGGACAAACAACGTGACACGTAACTGATATAATTAGGAAGATATGTGGGCTATCCTATCTGTTAAGTTAGATCGAACTGCACACGGTGTGCAAATTTGATTGAAATCGGTTATGTAGTTTAGGAGTCTATAGCGGACAAACAACGTGACACGTAACTGATATAATTAGGAAGATATGTGGGCTATCCTATCTGTTAAGTTAGATCGAACTGCACACGGTGTGCAAATTTGATTGAAATCGGTTATGTAGTTTAGGAGTCTATAGCGGACAAACAACGTGACACGTAACTGATATAATTAGGAAGATATGTGGGCTATCCTATCTGTTAAGTTAGATCGAACTGCACACGGTGTGCAAATTTGATTGAAATCGGTTATGTAGTTTAGGAGTCTATAGCGGACAAACAACGTGACACGTAACTGATATAATTAGGAAGATATGTGGGCTATCCTATCTGTTAAGTTAGATCGAACTGCACACGGTGTGCAAATTTGATTGAAATCGGTTATGTAGTTTAGGAGTCTATAGCGGACAAACAACGTGACACGTAACTGATATAATTAAGAAGATATGTGGGCTATCCTATCTGTTAAGTTAGATCGAACTACACACGGTGTGGTAATTTGATTGAAATCGGTTAAGTAGTTTAGGAGTCTATAGCGGACAAACAACGTGACACGTAATTTATATAGGTATACTAGCTGTCACCCCGCGACTTCGTTCGCGTTTAATTAGCAATAAATTAAAATTGCGATTATAATTTGAGATTTAAACTATCCTATCACTCAAGTTGGATCGAACTGCACATGGTGTGCGAATTTTATTATAATCGGTTAAGTGGTTTAGGAGTTCATTGAGGACAAACATTGTGACACGAGATTTATATATGACGGCGCGAGATATCATTGGATAAAGAAAATCAGTTTATTTTGAGAGTTGTTAATCGATAGTATTATTGTTCTGTTATTTTTGACGATGAATCGATTTGTATAGGGTAATTTAGAGCGGATAACACCGAATGGAGTTGCGTTTGGGATTTCGGGCGAACGTCATGTCTGTCAGTGAGTGGTTGACAGGACTGGGTTGAAAGCGGTCGCACGCAATGGTCATTCGTAAACCCATTACTCTAAATCGCCAATTATCTTTGTGATCATTCATTAACCAAGTAGTCTAAGTGACTGTATAATTAAAATAGTGAAAAGCCTACATTGATGTCCCCTTATTTCAACGTTCCTGAAGTTTGACGCCAACCATAGATGCCCGTGATAGCGAGTTCATGGATCAGAAATCAGATACAACACCTCGGCCTACTAGATTTTCCCCGTCATCAAAAATGGAAGGTCACAGCGCGGCGGCCTTTCCTATGTTTCCCCGATATCAGGAGTGAGATGTGAAGGCTCGGCTTCCTATTTCTCTATGTTTCCCCGATATCAGAATTGGGATATGAATAACGTCCACAGCAACAAGATATGGCTCCGTCTTTGCTACAATTGTGCAATGATCTGGAAGCGAAGTGGCATAGCAACAGATGGCTGATAGGGTCGCCCCTACGTGTTATTATTGTGGAGTGTGCGGACTGTTTCTTCGTGGTGCATGAACGGCAGCAGGGCGGCAATGAGAGAGTGAGCATCGAGTAGACGTCTGCATCATCTCGACGGCGTTTGATTACATCTAGTCTATGCTATGTGACGCAACTAACAAACAACGAGAGACGAAGGATAGCAGTGTACCGAACAAAACGTCGACGCCTACGTGTTACTACTGCAACGAGGTTACATCGCCACTCGTTGATCGAAAAAGGGCACCAAAATTAGCAGCAGCAACGTGCGAGATCCGGTCAATGCCTGGAGGGCTATTCTTACAACTCGAGATTCCATCATACCTCAAAAAAAAAAATGGCTGAATTCGAGATGCCTTATTCTGTACGCTGAGATCGAGATAATCTCGATGGCTAGGGCGCGAGATGTCACGAGTAGTGGAGGCAGTGGAGACTTCCAGGAATCGAGATCGAGATGAGATGAAAATCTCCTATCTACGAATTGGGCCCCTGCACTATGAAGCAACCATTGATCACCTACGAGTAGCAATTGAATTCGGTGAGAAGTTTTCATTTTATTTGATATTCGTAAACGATGTATGTCAGAGTGTTATTTTCTATTGGAGTTGTTTAAAGTTTGAAAATACCCACAAACAGTTTAGTCATACTGCCGCTTGCGGCACATGTGAGTCATGCAGTTAATAGATAACTTACTAAGTGTCAATGCTTTTGGTAAAACTAAGCCTGAAGGGCAGTAGCCGGTAGGACAGTAGCCTGTGTAGTAATAGCCTGTGTGGCAATAGCCTGTGTGGCACTAGCCTGTGTGGCACTAATCTACATGGTACTATCCTATGTGGCTCTAGCCTGTGTGGCAAGACGGTGTAGCAAGCCTGTGTGGCAAGCCTGTGTGGCCAGCCTGTGTGGCAAACGTGTGTGGCAAGCCTGTGTGGCCAGCCTGTGTGGCAAGCCTGTGTGACCAGCCTGTGTGGCAAGCCTGTGTGGCAAGTCTTTGATAACCTTACTTTTGTTGCATTGTAGTCTGAGTGACGATACCTAGCCTGTGTGGTAAGCCTATGTAGTAATCTCCTCCCGGTGTAACATCATAGTACGAATTACGACCTAGCCTGTGTGGCAAGTCTAAATGACAACTTTAATGGCATGTTATTAGTTTGAAATTGGACACAGCAGTTTTCATAAGTCCAAACCGCGTACGTGTACAGTCATTGGATTTTTAATGTGGCTTGATTAAATTCTTGGAACATTGGATGTATGATTAATAATTTAGTTTTAGCCTCGATTATTCGATTGGTCCCAATACAATTTATTTCACTAAAAGTCAAGTTGCTTATTTCAATTATCATGACAATTTATGGGGATAGGTACGAATATGAAGTTACTGTTGGAAGAGTCGATTATACTCTGGTACGATGTTTATGGTTGATAGAATTGGGTTTAACTGTGTTTTGTGTTATCCCATAACTGTGTTCGCTTTCTGTGAAATTGTGGAGTTAGATTTGACGGTCAGAATGACCGAGCGTTAAGTGGTTACTTGAGCACTTTTATGATTGTCCACAGATGATGAGATGAACTATTCACCCGAGGACGTGTGAAAATGCAGGATGGCCGTGACGGCGCGAGATATCATTGGATAAAGAAAATCAGTTTATTTTGAGAGTTGTTAATCGATAGTATTATTGTTCTGTTATTTTTGACGATGAATCGATTTGTTTATGGTAATTTAGAGCGGTTAACACCGAATGGAGTTGCGTTTGGGATTTCGGGCGAACGTCATGTCTGTCAGTGAGTGGTTGACAGGACTGGGTTGAAAGCGGTCGCACGCAATGGTCATTCGTAAACCCATTACTCTAAATCGCCAATTATCTTTGTGATCATTCATTAACCAAGTAGTCTAAGTGACTGTATAATTAAAATAGTGAAAAGCCTACATTGCTGTCCCCTTATTTCAACGTTCCTGAAGTTTGACGCCAACCATAGATGCCCGTGATAGCGAGTTCATGGATCAGAAATCAGATACAACACCTCGGCCTACTAGATTTTCCCCGTCATCAAAAATGGAAGGTCACAGCGCGGCGGCCTTTCCTATGTTTCCCTGATATCAGGAGTGAGATGTGAAGGCTCGGCTTCCTATTTCTCTATGTTTCTCCGATATATATATTAAGATTAATAATAAAAAAACTTTGTCGTTCCGTAGGTACATTATGGCGAGTGCGAAAAACAACGAAAAAACTGGACAGCTATCCTCTGAACGTTCAGAGGATAGCTGTCCAGTTTTTTGAGTGATGCAGTCACAAAGTGTTGGCCAAGGCAAAGTAAGCGGGACATTGGTCATTCTATTCGGCATTGAAATAAGGTTACAATTTAAATTTATAGTAAAAGAAGAAGAGAAGCTTATTCCCAGCTGTGAAATAATCAAGGGTTTGGATGATAATCAAAGTCTTCATCGCTCGTAGAGGACGCAACTATGTAATAGAAATCTAATAAAGACAAGACAACATTTTATGGCCACAATGCCTCTAGTGTGCCCATTGAAAGAAAAAAAAAATCGAAATGTAATATTGTGGCTATCACTGTTATGTGTCAGTAACTCCAGTAATCAAATGCCTAGTACTTTGCCGATTTGTTTACAAGTAAAACAACGCAACAAATAAAACTTCTGATTAAAATTCATTGAATGATTAAATGATAATGAGTATTACCCTGATATCTTCAGTTCGGAATAGATTACTTGCGTCAAAAGTTAGTAAAATGGCTGTGCGACAATCCAGTGATTTGAGAAAATTCCGCGAATCTTTGAAGGTCGCAAAAAATGTTGTCATACTTTCCGGTGCCGGTATCAGTGCTGAATCGGGGATACCGACATTCAGGGGAGCTGGTGGGCTATGGAGGAAGTACCAAGCTGCGTCGTTGGCTACACCAGGAGCGTTTAAAGATTCACCAAGTTTGGTGTGGGAGTTCTATCATTACAGAAGAGAAGTGGCGGCAAAAGCGGAACCAAATGCGGTAATACATTATTTTTGTACCTACACCATTCAATCAATCAATAATTTATTTATTTGACATAAAAATTAATTTTACAACAAAAAAAATTGTAGCCACTGGTTTCCGAACTAGTAAAAAACTGTGCTACGGAAACCAGAGGCCTCTCCCAAAATAGTGTACTTAATTCATTGACTAGGGATAATCTAGGAAGTCTTTAGTTAAGAATCCGGCGACCACTTTAGACTAACTTCGCAGGCTTAACATATTCTATAGCCATGTCGTCTAGAAGAAGAAGACGAGCGAAGAGAGTGAGTAATGATACTGACGAACCTCTCAAGTTAGGTACCTACAGAGTGACAAAGTGCAATTATAATTTTTTAAATGACTTTTGCACTTCTGTAATCATTCTTGAATAACTAAGAATTTCCCTTGTATTATGGATTCATTTAACAGCTAATGATGTAGGCACCCTCCATATGTAATGGAATTTTTGATTTGCTTTGTCTACCTATTCAATAAATCAGTCAAGAGTGACCCCTTAAAAATGCGGATATTTGTCATAGCTCTATTTTCGCTTGAGAATGTTTTTAAAAAAACCAAGAACATAGGAGCGGAGATATTGTTAATTTAATTGCGAAATTTCATCATAATCTGACAAATGGTTTTCAAGAAATTTGAGTAGCGCATTTGTATGGAAATTTCAGAGAGTTGCGGCCCTCTGAAAAAGCTGGGCTTGATTAATATTCACAGATTGGTTATATTCGATACACCACTGGCGAATCTATGCCAGCTCCCCAAAGCCTCACTTCGATATTTTTAGGAGTTGGGGGGCTCGAGTAGGTGCTGGTAGGAAGAAACGCACAATACACCCCAAGCAGGATGTCAGTGCAGGACATATCGCCCCCAACTCAACTAAGAATAATAATTGGTCATCACATAAATTGAACACTGAATGGTGTGCAAGTCAGTTCAAAATTGTTTTTTTGTTCCAGGGACATAAAGCAATAGCAGAGTTTGAGAAGAAATATGGATCAGAGAAGAACATAACATTGATCACACAGAATGTTGACAACCTCCATGCAAGAGCTGGCTCGAAAAACCTGTTAGAGCTTCATGGCAATCTGTACAAAACACGCTGCACTAAGTGTAAAGAAGTGTTGATTAATACGGACATTCCTATTTGTGCGGTTAGTAAGTAATCAAAATCATTTTGGATTATGGTTAGGGAGTTGAAGCCACATTTTTAATAAAAGCTAAAACTCTTTTCTTCGCAGACACATTTGGAAAGCATTGATGTACCAAAGTTGTGCATTGCCTAGTATTTTTACTTTATTGAATTGGGAGAACTGAGTGACCATTATTATTATCATAAATTTGATAAATCAACAATTAACAATACAATACAAAAACTCTTTATTTACACCAAATACAAAATAAATCTAAACTAAACATTCAAAAATATAGGCGCAATGGGCGGTCTTATCGCTTAAGAGCGATTTCTTCCAGACAACCTTTGGATGGAATAAAAACATTATGATTAAGCATGGATGGTGGTTTAACCTTACTTATCTTTTTCAATCGATTACCTACACAATGATTATGTATAATAAAAATTTTTCTTTAAATTAAAGGCATTAGAAAATCGAGGTGCTCCAGATGCAAAAGTAGTTGGCTCTGACATCCCAGTGAAGGAATTGCCACACTGTAAAAAAGCTGCTTGTGGAGGTTTGCTAAGACCGCATATTGTGTGGTTTGGAGAGAACTTAGAAAGTGCTGTTCTGGAGAAAGCAGGCAAGTATTGTTTTATCTAACATACCAGCTGCAGAACACTTTCTAAAGACTGAATTTGTGCCATCCTATTTTACTACACTAATATTATGAAAGCAAAAGTTTCTGTGTGTGAATGTTTTTAACTTCTTCACACTAAAACAGATGGACGGATGTTGATGACATTCGAAATGGACATAGCTTATACCCTGGATTAACACATAGGCTACTTTTGAGCTGCAGGTAGCAACTGCAGGGCGGAGCTAGTATCTAAAATGCTGACAAAATTATTAAATTCAAACATTATAACAGTTTTTTTTAATGTGTATTCCATTATTTCAGAGGCTGCAATGTCAGTGTGTGATGTGTGCTTAGTGGTTGGCACATCGTCCGTGGTCTACCCGGCTGCCATGTTCGCGCCACAAGCGGCCGCTAGAGGCGCTGTAGTCGCCGAGTTCAACATAGAAACCACTCCGGCAACACCTGACTTTCATTACTACTTTGAAGGCCCTTGTGGACAGACGCTGCCGCAGGCTTTGGCTGACTTGTAGGAAGCACTTAGGGATTGAGAAAATTACCAACTGTATTTGTATTTGTAAAAAGGTAAGTGGAATAAGGGTGGGAAGGTGATGATGACTATGTAAATAAAATATCACTCATATTTAAGATATAAGTTGTATGTAATCAATGTTATTAAATAATATAAATAATAGCCATTAATTTTTCAATTCAATAGAAATTTAAAAATATCTTTCACTAGCTGCGCCCCGCGGTTAGCTACTATTTTCTAGAGATGAATGTAGCCTGTGTTAATCCAAGGTATAATACCTTCATACCTGATTTCTTTTTTTTTTCCAAAGCAGTTTATGTATGATTTAATAACCAACATACAAACTTTCGCATTTTTTTTATTTTATCAACTTAGTCGCGTACTGCGCGCCCCTTTACAAAAATGCAATTGTGCCTACCTAGGTTTATTACAGTAATTTAACACTATAACTGCGACGTTGTTTTTTCGAGTGCTGTCACAAATGCTGAAATAAAACTTGATGTAAAAAAGTGGTTTTACGCACCTCAACACAACGCACAATGTATGAGTTTTCGGCAGTCAAAGTGTAGCGTCTAGTTTTCGTTACTTTTGAAAACCATACGCTTTGTTTCGTTTTTAGTTTTTTTACAAAGTTTTGTGAAGCTTGCTCTCACACCTGTTTTTTTCTGTTATTTGCCTTTCCACTGAAACGGAAGACGAGCAGGGCAGAGCTCAGCGGTGCATGAATTGACCAATCACAATGCTCGACATTTTTGCTCTGCTCATTATTGGTTTATTATTTGTCAAATCAGGCACTGCTGAGCTCCTCTCCACTTGCGAGTGACGTCATTATTATGTGAGATGTTGGCTCCCGGAATGCCAGACCTTGTCAATTTATGACCTTTCAAAAACGCTGTCAGGTAATTAGTATCCTTCAAATTTCCAATCTTTTCAAAATTGCTACTACGATTTATTTATTAATTTTGTAAATAATAAAAAGCATATACTTGCCTTAATTTGGCCTTGCACTTACACGAAACTAGAGCAATTTAACATGAGTATCGTTTCTTTAGTTTGTAAATCTGCGTCACCTAAAATAATTGGCAAAATATTCGTAAGGCATGCGTCGGTCGATGGTAATCTTGAAGACTTTCGCAGCAAGCTAAAATCTGCGAAAAGCGTCGTTTTTCTCACTGGCTCTGGTATAAGTGAAGAGTCTGGTTTGTCCAACTTTTTGGGCACTGGGCCTGTTTGGAGGAATTTCACGAGTTTAGCTCTAACGTACCCGCCATCGTTTATTGAGTGCCCCAGCTTGTTCTGGGAATTCTACAACTACAGGAGAGAGCTGGCGGCAAAGGCACGGCCTAATGTGGTAAGAATTTCGTAAGTAAGGTAGATACGACAGCACCTCGACCGAAATACTTTCACAGAACATATCATGTTATGAATGAGAAAGTTTCTATATGTGTTTGTTTGATACTTCTTCACACGGAACGTAGTAAAGCTTACGATACGGTACGGAACGTCATGAATTACCTATCTTTATTAGTACGCAGCTAGTATTTTATAGAATCTGAGACGAAATCAAACCTGATCATGTACATATAGTAAAGTTCATTGTCAACCGTTTTGTCATGACCATGACAAAATGTTTATCAGAAATTCTCACTTAAGTAAATCCATGTTTCTCTTTAGGCTCACATCGCTATAGCCAATTATGAACTGAAATATGGATCAGAGAAGCAAATCACAACCATTACACAGAACGTAGACAGCATGCACTCAAGAGCTGGTTCTATAAACTTAATCGAACTTCACGGGAATTTGTTTAAAACGCGATGCACTGGATGTGATGCTGTGGCCATTAACACAGAGAGACCTATTTGTCCAGTAAGCTTACCAATTATTTTCGTAAAGGATATAGTGTAAGGAAATAACAAAGGAAGTATTAGTGGTTTAATTAGTAACATAACCTTTTCGAACTAGGCCATCATCTTTTTTTTTATCGGACTCCATAAAAGGATGAGTTTCTCAATTCGTCTGTGTTTGTATTTTTTTTATTTGTATGTATGTTACGCGATGACTTTTTTTTGTGTGGTAGATCATACTTTAGAGGTGGTCCCATATACATTTTATCGCAATCGGTCAAGTAGTTTTTAAAATATCAATCAATTATTTACATGGATGACGGAAATTCGGTTTTTAAGCTTTACTTTTTATATTATTAGTGTTATGGCAAAAAAAACATTCTCAACATTTTTAAATACATAGTACACATAGGTACATCTCTACGCGCCACCAATCTTGTATTATAAATTATTCGATCACGCACCACAAAAAAAAACTATTGTTTTGCTAGGCATTAGCTAATACCGGTTCTCCCGAAGTGAATGCGACCGGAGTTGAAATCTCGCCAGATAGTCTCCCGCGGTGTAGCAGTTGCGGCGCCTTGCTAAGGCCTTACATCGTCTGGTTCGGAGAGAGTGTGGACACCGAGCAAAAAGATCTAGCTAGTAAGTACACCTATCAGTATCAGTCAGATCTACGTAAGCCGTAGCAAACTAGTGTAGTTCGAAAGGTTTATGGGACTTAGGTACCTCGAAAACGTAAAAAAACATTTTTACAGTTAAAAAGATCACTCAACAAAATCTTAGGTTGCAGTCCAATTGTAGAATTTGCCGTATTCCACGAACGAAGTAGTATTAGGTATATTACAGCCATGAACGAATTGAAAACGAAGTAGTATTACATTACAGCTAGACGAACGTCCTCCGCATTAGAC
Source organism: Peribatodes rhomboidaria (assembly GCA_911728515.1). NCBI lineage: Eukaryota > Metazoa > Arthropoda > Insecta > Lepidoptera > Geometridae > Peribatodes > Peribatodes rhomboidaria. The sequence goes on along the minus strand of OU452175.1, from coordinate 8,993,235 downwards.
CTACATATACAGCGGTCCACGTTCTTTCATTTTTAACCGACCGATGTCCTTAGGCTATACCTACAACAGCACGTCTAGCATACGCAAAGCGACAAAGGTATGTAGACTCTTTTTGTTCGAGACAGACGTAGTTTACTCAGTCTTGTCACGTTCTCGCATGACGAAATGTGACACGGCGCGCATGCTAGGCTTTCTGGGTTGGATGCCACCCATCAAAATCTTGCACCGGTTATACTATAAAGCTGATACTGACTCCCATTTTCTCGTGTGTAGTTGAAGCCATAAAGAAGTGCGACGTGTGTCTGGTGGTGTCGTCGCCGTCGCTGCTCGCCCCAGCCTCCGGTTTCCCGCACACGGCGGCGATGAACGGTGCCGTCGTCGCAGAGTTCAACACAGAACCCGCGCCAAAGAGACCGCGATACAACTTTTACTTCGAAGGCCCTTCTGTGAGGACTTTACCGTGCGCTTTAGCGGATTAGAGTCAAAGTGGTGCATATCTGCTCAATAAGGATCCGTCAAAATTTGAAAAGCATTGATACCTACCGTTTGGGTCATTCTTTTAGTTTATGTGAAACTATAAAACAATAAAGCAAAAAACTTGAAGTCATATCAGAGGCCTTCGGCGGCCTAAAAACTAGGCCGCCGAAGGCCCTATTCGAAGATTTGAGATTTTCATCTCACTTTTTTTCGTCCTTGTTGCTCTCGTTTGAAACGTCATAGAGAGTGACCAAGATAAAATCTCATCTCATCTCACGCGTAGGTATAGCCCCCCTAGCGTCTAGCCACTCTCATACAAATTGAAATAGCATTTTCAAGTTCTGGCAAGTCTATCGTGTAAACATAATAAGCTATGACCATAAAGGATCTTCCACAGACCAAGAGCAGCAACAGACACAGTTTAAACGCCGGTCGTGCGTCTTGTAACATGTACCTAACTGTATGATATGTATACGACTACTCACCGCACAAACTGCCCTGTGGCTGCGGTACTCATCTGCTACCATTTACTATTAAATATAAAACGCCGGCCAGCGTTAGGCTGCGTTTCTACCAGAGATGCGTGAAGATGCGTAGCGAGAGATGGTTTGTTAATAACCAATAGAATCGCTTAATTTACCTAGCTTATCTCAGATTCAGTAAGCGATGACAGCCTAGTTGGAGAAGGCCTGCTTCTCAAGCCAGAGGGAGCGGATGTATGGCGTGTATGGCGACAGGCTCGCCCCCTGTCTCATTTGGGACTGAATTTCGTCCGGCGAAGTGTGGGTTATATTACAGCCCCCTCGGAGAAAAGGCGTGACGATATCTCAGATCCTTTCGGCGCACAATGTCACGTTCTCATAATGTCACGATGTCTCAAAATGTCACAGTCTCAAAATGTCACGTTCGCAAGATGTCACGTTCTCAAAATGTCACGATCGCAAAATGTCACGTTCTCAAAATGTCACGTTCTCAAATTGTCACGATGTCTCAAAATGTCACGTTCGCATAATGTCACGTTCTCAAAATGTCACGTTAACATATAGTCACATATTTATTTCAATTTGTTCAGCTTTTTGCTCAACCATAAAAAAAAAGATTTAACCATTTAAATAGAAACAAAAAGACAATTTAAAAACTAAATAAGACGTTCGAAATGGAATACAAATACAAATAGAAATATATTTATTTTTAAACCATTTGCACAATATACAAACACTGTGGACCCCGCACTTGGAAAACCCAGTATCGCGGGCGTTCACTTGAACGTCTTTACATTAAATTAATGGCAGACTAAGGGCCGATTTTTCAATGGTCAGATAAACAAACAAATAGTGTTTATTGAACTGATAGCTAATTATTCTGTTTTTCAATGGTCAGGTATCATTTACTAGACGAATAACTCATCTATCTGAGGTATAACTTTATTTGTCGGTGGAACGGCCAGATAGCAGTTTATTCTATGGAATAAATTGTTGAGACTGTCTAAATGATGGGTTGTCACTGTAAAAAAAGATTGATATTTCCGACACGCAGAAAAATTAATTTTAATAAAAAAAACTACCATGAACAAACTACATGAGCTATTTACCATAGCCAAACCAGCCGACGACTTTTGCACAGATTAGGAGTACAGTGACGTTTAGACTGAAACTGACAAGACAGTGACATAAGCGAAAAGTGAAAATTCGAAGTCCTTTTCTAACGCGTGGATATTTTATAGTTTTGTTTCAACTGTCTGAAGTTAGCTTTTGTACACACTGAATAAATGGTCAGATAGTTATTCCCAATTTAAAATTGTATTGAAAAACCGAACACCGTTTATGAGTCGAATAAACAGATTAATAAAGTTATTGGCTCGGTAGTTATTAGGCGAATAAAGTAAGGATTGAAAAATCGGCCCTAAAACAAATTAAAATTTAGAAATTTAAAGACAAAATTGATATTATTATATACAATAAAATCGGACTGACAATTTAAAAGATAAACAGGGTGATTTCACGTGAGTGTGTGTGTGTGAATAACAAAAGACGATCAAAATTTTAAAATAAAAGACGATCAAAATGGAAACAAAATAGACGCAAACAAAATATGGTCGAAATAAAAAAAAAACAAAGATCAAAATGTGGAAACAAAAGACATATTTTTCCTTGTTGATTGTCTTTCATTAAAATTATTATATAAAAAATCCGTTAACATAAACTATCGTACACTGGTCATTTTTGAAAATTAGTCATGAGGCACTGGACATTTTTAACTTCGAGTTAATTATCCCTGAGTTTCATTTTGCACCTTCCTTATGCCTTATTGGCTTTTAGTCCCACTTGCAGAAGTTAGGGATTTAAATTCTTGAAAGCAGGGTTAGTTAACCCAGAGTTAAAATATTATAAGTTACCTTTTAATTGTGTTAACTCAAGGTTAGTTTCTAACTCTTGGTGGCTCATGACGATTCATTGGTTTAACTTCTGATGAGCAGTTAAGTTAGAGTTAAAAAGATGACCCGAGGTTACGCAAGTAGCTCTTAAAGGATTACTGTGCTAGTGTGACATTGTCAGATAGTAATGATTAAAAACGTGACATTTTGCGAGTGTGACATTGTGAGAGTGAAATTATTAAAAACGTGACATTTTGCGAACGTGACATTGTGCGAGAGAAATTATTAAAAACGTGACATTTTGCGAGTGTGACATTTTGAGAGTGTGACATTTTGCGAACGTGACATTGTGCGAATGTGACATTTTGAGAGTGTGAAAAAAAAACGTGACGTTCTGCGAACGTGACATTTTGAGAACGTGACATTGTGCGCTGAGAGGTCTCAGATGAACCGATTCCATTGGTTCTAAAAACACATCCCTCGCTACGCATCTTTGCACATAAGCGCGCTATGCTGCTGGAAGGCTACAACTGAAGTGAGCATTTTATTCCTTAGAAAGTAAAAGGAGCAAGAAAAATTATTATGTATTTCTTGTACATCATTTCATTTAGGTAATTCAAGAACGAGAAAAATACTTTTAATAGATGCCTACTTGAATTCCGTTGATTTTCGTTAAAACACTATTTTTTTATATCACATTCATTTTTATTCATTTCACTTACATTTATTATCAGACTTTTACATTATATTATTTTTTAGAGAGCGTACAAATGCATTTATTTATGAATAAATAATTACTTAAAGCTATTTTTTGTCTTTGTGTCTTGTAAAGAATTTTGCCATGCTGCCAATAGTTGAACCGAAACTGCAGTTTGACATCAGAGATTTCTGAAAACGAAATAGTTGTACCCTTTAACACCTAAGTATATTTTTAAGATCCTCTTATTTTTATGGCATGTCGTCGCGTAACATTAAATTCGCAATCGGTCAAATTCATGAAAATCGCAATCTGTACGAAATAGCAAACTGTCAAAATAGCAAGCCGACAAAATAGCAAACCGACAAAATAGCAAAGCGTCAAAATAACAAGTCATAACAGCGAGCAGTCAAAATTGCAAATCATTATGTATATACTTAATTTTTAAACATGGGGATCAACATTATTAACGTGGAGATAATTTTGAGGGTGGCATTACTATAGACCCCCATCATTCAGTCCAAACATGCTCGTACCAGACTATTGCCATGACAGCGCAGATACGCCGTTCCTATTGGTCAAACAGCCATTAACTACCAATAGGAACACTTTCGCGGGCGTTAGCGATCGCGGTAATAGTCTGTTACAGGCTGAAACATTAAGCATAGGGTCGACCCCATAAACACTATCGACCCGATCCGACTGAAGTCTACTGCGATATTTTACTGGTAGTATTACCAAGAATTAAGTCTTAGTGGCATGTTTAATTCTCCAAAAATCAACAAAGAAGATTTATTCCCAGTGATATGATATGACTGGTAGAACAATCCGTCTAAAGGATACTCATAAATAAATAAAATAATAATATACCGTGTGTGTGGGTGTCCGACAGACACAAATGTTATGGTGGTAAATAGGTAAAATTTTGGTGAAAACCGGAAAATTCACAAAAGAAATCTTTAAAAGGGTCATGGATTTTTAAGGTATTGTATTCTTCAAATGGGCTCGGCCCCTTTACCAAACACCGTTTTAACGATTCACACTAAAAGCTAGATTTGAGTGTAAAGCACTAATGGCGAACTAATTTTATTAATAAGAACCATCTGTAACCTACCCATGTTTTGCAAAACAAATTATTTGATTTGAAGATTTCCCAATGTCTAGGATGCCATAGAACACAACCAATATGGACCACACCCAGGCCCAGAAAAGATTTTTAATTTTAAAACATGTGCCCGGCCGGTAATCGAACCCGGGACCTCCTGCTTATAAAGCAGTCGAACTTCGACTAGGCCAAAAAGATCGTGATACCAATAGTAAGTAGGTGTGGTGGTTACCTGGACAAATGAAGGCAGCGCGGCAACAGTGGCTGGACGCGAGTATCTCTCGTCCACAAGTAGCACGCACGCGTAGTCACGCGCGTGACGCACTGCGCGCCCTGGAACAAATCACATCTTAACATGAGAACAAACTACATCCAAACTAAAAGGGTAAACTAAAAACCCAACGCAAAAATGATTGATGAACGCAAAAAAGTTGGACCTGTGTCTGTGTGTGTGTGTGTGTGTGTGTGTGTGTGTGTGTGTGTGTGTGTGTGTGTGTGTGTGTGTGGGTGGGTGGGTGGGTGTGGGTGTGTGTGTGTGTGTGCGTGTGTGACTGTCTGATTGTAGATCCTAAACGGATGAAAAGATTTTGATTTCGTTTTTTTTTGGTTGAAAGGTGAATTAGTTGGGAGTGGCGACAGGCTCGCCCCCTGTCACATTTGAGACTGAATATCGTACAGCGAAGTGTGGGTGTTGCATTACACCTCTGCCAGCCCCTTAGAGGGAAAGGCGTGACGATACTATGTGTTTTGCTATTTATTAAAATCGGTGTCGGAGATTTTAATCATGATGTTTATATTCCAACCAAAGATTGTTTGGAAGAGACCGCTTTTAAGCAATATAAGACCGCCCATTGCACCTAGATTTGAATGTTTATTTTTATATTGTATTTGATGTCAATAAAGAGTATTGTATTGTTCTCGTTACCAAGACGTTGTGCACTTGAGTAGGGACACCCCTTATCTTTGTGTGACGTCTCACGGACTTCACCCGTACTACATGCACAATTGCACACTACACTGCACACAAATTTGGTGTGTTTCATTTAGTTCCGGTACACCGCTCGTCGGTTCCTACTTTACAGACAGCCCTAGTAGTTAAGTAGGATCACAGTCTGTGGGTACGATAATATATGTTTTGGTGCATACCTATGCATTGGTTGACAGCCTTCATGCACAGGTTTTCGTAGTAGACGCTGCCCGCGGCTCCGCCTTCCGTTCTGTTCAGGTAACTCATCTTCTCCTGTAGTTCAGGTGACTTCACATTCGGATATGGCATGCCTACCACAATCACGCATCGGCCCAGATCGTCGCTGTAAATAGAAAAATATTGCGTTTAAAGCAGTTTATTAAAGCATCTCATATAGGTACACAAAAATACATCCGAAAGATTTAGTTAATGTTAATGCAAATAACACAATTATATCAGATTCTATGTACAATATTTTGTAAGCCAAGTGCTAATTTCAGAACTCCTAGCGCAATCTATTGTCATAAAGTCTCACGGCCATCTGTTGACATTTTTGTGTACTATTTTGCAACGGTCGATATTTAGTCGAATGAATAACTACGCCAGAGCGCTAGCACGCATTTTGAATCAGGACTTCGGACTCAACATTAGACCCTCAGAAACAGGTGCGCGGAGCAAAGACCGGGCAGAGCGGTTTCGCGCACACACTCACGTAATAAAATGTTTCCAAAAAGTTCTGCATACTTATGAAGGGTTTCCACGGGTCGCTTTTTGCCGTGCTGCTAGTCGCTTCACAAATCACTTGGCTGTAGTCACTTGCTACCTAGCCGAATTGCCATTTAGTCGGTCGATTTTCGCCGCGCGGCAAAACTTTAGTCACCAGTGTGAATCCACCATAAACAGTCAGATGACAAAATGTTTCCAAAACGTTCTGATTACTTATATAGCTACAAGCAAGGACTATACTTATGTTCAGACAAATAGGCACAAACCTGAAATTCAGTCCTTCGCTCAATTTTCCACCTACAACACTCAACAATAAGGCTCCATTTTGATCACCACTCTTATTTCGTACTGCTAACGCGAATTTATGTAGCACCTGTAAATATTTTCTAATCACTAGTTGTAGCAAATGGTTTCACCTACTTATCACACAGAAACCCTTTGTGGGAATAAAAAGTAGCCATGTAAATCCAGAGTGTAACCTCGCAAAAATTTCACAACCTATTGTGTTTCTTGGAATATTAGTGTGATGTGATGAAATAAATAACAGATCGTCCCGCGTTTCCCAAGAGTCTGGCAGAGGTGTACAACACCCACACTTCGCCTCACGATATTCAGTCCCGAACATGACAGAGGGCGAGCCTGTCGCCATGCACTGGGCTCCAGTTGCGTGGCAGATGACATTTTATACGAACATAATATTATGTTCACACAATGACCAAATTGGTGCGTGCCTTCGGCTGGGTCCAAACCCGCTCTAGCTTGAAAGGCGAATCTTCTTCGACTAGACTATCATCGCTTTTATAATGTACTTGACAAATCACATGCACGCAAAAAAATAAATAAATGTAAATAACAAATTAAAACATTTCTGAGTTGGCCCATGAGGAGGGTACTCGCCTGATCGACTTCCGAGGCAGACTTGGGCTCCCGAAAGACCGTCTTCTTCCTGGCGATGGCTGGCAGAGTGTTATTCCGCCGCAGATGTTCGTAGACTGTCTGCTCGTACGAGTAGGAGGGCAGGAAGCAGACCACGCCACCGGGAACAACGCTGCAAACGTTGCGGAGGACGCGACCCACCTCGCTCAACTAAAACAATTATAACAAGTTGAAAAAGTTAAATTTTTATTTGAATATAAATTTAAAAAAGCAAAGTAATCCATATAAACAATTTTTAGAGTTTTGTTGATATTTTAAAAACTGCTTGACCGATTTCGCAATGAAACTTATGTGGGACCACCTCTAAAGTATGATCTACCAAACAAATGAATGATCATTAAAATCGATTTACAATTGGCGGATTAATCGCGTGACATACATACAAAAAAACCTACGAATTGAGAACCTCCTCCTTCTTGGAAGTCGGTTAAAAATCGGGTTTATGCTACCTTTAATTCTTCATCCAAACTCGTTAGACCGTTGTTGCGTCATTGAGTAACAATCATTTAAACATTAGGAGGATTGATTGACTGATGTTCAGTTAGCGGCATACTGTAAAAATAACGCTGGAAGAAAGTGGACGGGGTGTGTTAGTACACTCGCGTACGAAAGTTCTAGGCCTATTGTTTTATTTTTGGGCCAGCCTTTCGCTCGCGGCTAGATGTATTGGTTATTGCTAGGTACCTCAAACCCCATACCACAAAATAGACCGATAAATCGCCTGATGCGAAGTTTGACAGCCAGCATTTTTATTACATGACGTGACCTGGGGCCTACCATGACAATTTATTGCCATGATGGTTGTTTTGTTTTCGACGCTGCGGGACCATGGCAAATTCGGGACACTTCCACACACGGTCGCCTGACCCCAAACTAAGCAAAGCTTGTACTATGGTTGCCAGAGACTGATATACATACTTAGATATTTTTAAATACATACATAAATACATATTAACACCCAGACATAGAACAAACACAAATGTTCATCACAATGTCACTCCACTGTACTCCGCTACTCGTTTTAATTACATACCAACTCATCAGAGTTCCTATTCTCGTAGGCGAAGTTGAGTGCGACATTAGTAGGCCCCCGCGACAGACAGACAGCCAACACATTCTCCGCCGGCACGACATGCTCGCACCGCACCACGCTCACTGGCGAACTACCGCCGCGAGTTAGAAGCGACTTGAACTCGCCGATCGGTTCCATGGTACCACCTGCGACTATTACCTGAAAAGCAACGCAAAATGTTTTACTGAGAAATTATGTTAATTAAGATGCGTAGCGAGGGATGTGTTTGTTAAGAACCAATCATTTACGTAGGGCTGTATTCAGAAACGGCGCTTAGTGATGAATCTTGATTTAAAGATGTTTACTCGTATATATATGGTAAAACCAGTTTTCAATCAAAATTCAAGACTGAGGGTTTTTTTTTAAACTTAATTGGCTTACGTTTGGCCGCCAACATGCCTGATGATAAGCAGTGGTGCGGCCTACGATGGAGCACGCTTGCCTACAAGAAACCGATTCACTCGAGACTTGAAGACACCCAGATTATAAGTGTCAGGGAACACACACTCTGGCAGAGTATTCCACACGCTAGCGGTCCATATAAGAAAAGAAGAACCAAAGCGTTTTGTGCGTGTTGTTGGTGTGTCGACCATAAAACGATGCCGCTTTTTTGTACTCTTGGTTGTTTTATAAAAGAACGGGCTAATAAGGTCATGCAAACCAGATGCACACTCACCGAAATGTATTCGATAAAAAACCGATAGACTAGCAAACTTGCGCCGATGATCTAGACTTTGAAGTTTGGTCTGGACAAGGGAGTCGTTGCCAATGAGCTTCTTCGCACGTTTCTCGTGGTTTTAGCATGCAGGCCCTAGTCTTGGTAAATGAAGTGATTCTATTGATTCTCTCTCACACATGTCTGGTGAAACGAAGCTTTAAACTGCCAGCAGTACTCATGATTCCAACCTTTCTACTATTAATGAACAGGTGTTCTTTTTACTCACCTATTTTTTTTACGTCGATATTTATTTTAACACCGTCGACTACTGGCAGCCGAGGGTTGTTTAATACTGTCCCCCTTAGCAATAAACGTTGTATAGCCTCTAAATGGTTTTATTGTTGTCTTATTCTTTCATTAAAATTTTTTGAACTAGATCGAAAAAGACGAAACACTGTATTACTATTCAGAGGTTATGCAACGTTTATTGCTAAGGGTTTTTTTACTGAAGCGTTGCGTCTTGTGTTATACTACCCCACAGTGTCAGCAGAAATCAACCCTACAACGTTTGAAGAGTGCCTTTCCGTAGCCTTAAACAAACAGTTGGGAGTTTCGACAAAAGATGATGCAAGGATGTGTAGTAAAAAACCGCCAATCAGTTGACAATAGACAATCATTTATTTGTGGCAAAAAACACATAGAATACAGATAAACTAAACTAGTTATATAGGTAATAAGGTAAAAAAATGTTTTTTTTTTTTATAATAGGTCGACGTTTGACCACCAACTCGCCTGATGTTAAGCGACGATGTGGTCTAAGATGGAGCACGACGACGTATAAGGTACTTATTTACTCTAGCTTAGCTTAGTTTTGTAAAGTGAAGAAGTACAAAGACGGCAGTTGAGTAAGGCGCTACAAGTGCGCTACTGCTCAGACCCGTCTTCGGAACAAGTTTTTGCCACAAACCGGCCACAAATCAAGGATCAGTTTTCCTTGCTACACATCCTCTCACCGCTCATCTTTCGATGGAAAATATAACTCGGTGATATGCTCAGGAAAAAGCTAGGTAGGGTCAACTGGGGCAAATGCGTCTGTGGGGCAATTGCGTATTTCAAGAATTCCTTACAAACCATTCACAAACTAGGTAACTAATGCCATATTGTACAGACTATTGCAGCTAAAAATAGAAAAAAGATGTGTGGTGGCGCCTAATTTGTAAAGGGTTCGACAGTAATTCTCGAAAGACGCAATTTCCCCACAGACGCATTTGCCCCAGTTGACCCTATTTCATACTCACAGATCGACACTCATCCACGACCTGAGCGAAATGCTCGGCCGGGTTCAGGAGCAGGTACTTCAAGTGCGAGCTAGTGCCGTCTCCACACGAGGCCAGCACTCGCCCGTCCGCGCTGCGCTCGCACAGCCGGGAGAGTAACTCGACCACTGCGTACAGACCGCTGCCTGCTGACGTCTCTGTTGGGAGCTGGAAACGGAAGCAGTTACTGCAGGGCTAGCATGAGCCGTAGACAAATTGTCTTTCCACAGTTTTGGTCCCGCGAGAAAGAGACAAACCTTCTTACTAGATAAGACGCGATACGACCTGGGGCCCTATTCTGGCGCAGCATACAGTAATATTTTCGTAAGTGTCGTAAAACAACTCATGAGTGAGGTTGACTGAAATAATGTCATCTGCAATAGAATTAGGCAGAATCGGGCGACGTTCCGAATAGGGTGTACTGTGATGTGACTCAAAATAAAGCGCAAATCGAAAAGTCAAGCCATACTGGCACAGGTTTAAAGTCATAATAGCACACACTCGGAAAAGGATCTTAACTGTCTCAACTCAAGCTGCAGTATTCTTTGTATGAAACTCCCTACTGCAACGCACACTAATCGGAATCGTAACGTAAGACAGGGCAATACAGTGACAATCTCTTTCCGAGTTGGTATATGTGCTGTGACCTTTACACGTTCAGTTTGGCTTTGTCACATGCAGTACAATTCACAAGTCAATAAAATACCTGAACGGTTTGCTTCAACTTAGTTTCATCTTGTTTTTCCTCAACAATATCGTCAACTTTCTTCTTGGAGATATTGCTCAAAAATTCTTGGAAATTACTCTTTTTGCTAACTGTACTTTTATTCATTTCTTCCTCTAGCGCTTGCTGACTGTACCTCATAGAGAAACCGTGTAGTTTTGGAGCCAGTCTTGTGTTTCTACAGAATTCTACTAGAGGGCGTAAGTTCATGTGATCTATTTCAGCTTTTATAACGAAATCTTCGACAGTGAATATTGTGGTGTCTCCTTGTTTACCTTCTGTTTTGGGTCTTATCATGCCTGTAAATAAGAGCGATAATCATATGCAATACAAGATAATGTCATTTTTTTAAAACTGTACGACGTACGCGCTTACGAAAAATCACTTCGCGCAGTCCTAGCAACGCCAAATACTGGAAATTAACTATAGCGCTGATGATATCACTTGGCAAGTTTTTGTCGGGTCCGGTTATCCGGTACCAGCGTTCGATGCGAACTATACAGGCAAGACGTAAGGCGAGGATGCGGCGCGGACACGTTCAGACGTGAAAATGTGAAGCGGCGTGCCTGCGCCGCGTCGTCGCTTAATTTTGTTTTACTACAGACTAGGCATGCGTTTGATCACTGACTCGCCTGATGGGAAGCGTCGACGTCGACGTGATGGAAGGTGTAACACACTTGCCTAGGAGATACCTATTCACTTTACTCTGGAACACCCCCGGATTGTATTTAGGTGGAAAGACAGACGCAGGCAACGAGTTCCACACCTCTGCAGTTCTTACAAGAAAAGTTGGCTTGAAACGCTTAGTGCGTTTTGGCGGAATATCCACCATAAAAGGGTGAGTCTTACTGGTGCGCCTGGTACAATTATAAAAGAACGGTGATGGCTAATTGACTTGGGTATAATTCAAAACACATCGCTTTTATACATTTTGTATGAACAAGTTTTAAAGCGGTACCGCCTGAATCTTGCCTGCGCTGCATCTTCCCCTTACGCCCGTCGTGCCACCGTCGTTATACACTTACCCAGTAGTTTCCCAACAACAAAACTCAACTGATTCAACGACAACAGGTTCTTACTGCTCAGCCTGGTTCTGTATTTATTAACATAGAATTGCAGGAACGTTTTCACGCACGTCAGCTGTTTGAGCGAGACGGGTGCGGAATGAGCATTTTCTAAGGCAGCGGTGAGGCCGTGGGCTTCGTCTAGTATCAGGATGTTGTTTTGTAGTTTGAGTGAGACGCCGGAACGAGCGCCAGCGCTTACAACACCAGCGTGGCTTACTAGGACTACCTGTAAAAATAAGAACGAATAAATACTTATTCAGGACATTTTAGCAGAGATGGTAATCAGACCCTAACTTAGCGGAGCTTGTACACACTGTGTATTATGGCTGCCAGAGACTGATATAACAACTAATTACTGATACACAAGATATACAACATACACTGATATACAAGTAATTTTATTTATTTATTTTTAAATACATGTATACTTACTCAAATAGATGGTAACAACCAGATATAGAACATACAGAAGTGTTCATCATTCAATAATTATGCATAAACTCAGCGCCTAGTTCTGACATAAGTCTGAATACCTGCCTAGCAACCAACCAAACTAACTATGCCTCGTGGAGTTAAAAGTAGTCTATGTTTCAATCCAAATTATAAGCTACGTTTATAACAAAGTTCATCCAATTCCGTCCATCCATTTGAATGTAAAGAAGTAACAAACTCACCTCCAAGCAAACTGTTCGCATTTACCCTATCCTATCCTACTAATATTATAAACGCGAAAGTTTGTAAGAATAGATGGATGGATGTTTGTTACTCTTTCACGCCAGAACGGCTGAACATATCTGGATGAAATTTGGCAAAGAGATAGGTTATAGTCTAGAATAGCACATAGGATACTTTTTAACCGCGGGGCGCAGTTAGTCAAATAATAAGGATAAGTAGAAAGTAAGATTAACTAACCTCAGCATCATCCAAAGCCATCCTTGAAGCATAATATGGACAAGCCTTCAGCTCTTTACCACATTTAACCAAATCTTCCATGTCTAAAATATCTACCAGCATTCTTTCTTTCAACCTTGTTATATTTGCCTGGTTGTAGTAAGGGCAGGCCGAACAGGACTTTGTCTTGGTTTTCTTTAACACTTTACCCTCTTCACTTATTGAAGTAGACTTGCTTTTAGACTTTTGTAAATCTAAGCACCTGAAAATTAATAAATATATGCCTAATATAATTAAACTAATTAAATGGCCAGTTCTATTATTTTGTTATTTGCTAGTAGCTGATCTCCGAAACACACATGACTGATCAGAGAGTCATTAAAATCAATGGATATGTACAACATGCTCGTTTCGGGTGTATTAATACTTCAGCGTGTTGTTGTACCCGTGAAAGTGAACAACTTTTAGAACATAAGCTTTTAAAATTCGAAAGAAAAATAATCGAGTCTCCATAAAAAATAACTAGTCGCGTGATCAATTTTGTATTAAGACTAGTTTTTTTTTACGATTTTTTTTTATGTAGTTCACTAACAGAATTATACTATAACCTGGACTATGGACTAATAACTATAATAAATAAATAAATAAAAACAGTTTGTACAATTCCTAAAAAAAATCTAATTTTGCAAACTGATATTCTAAAAGTTATTCACTTTGACGGGTAGAACAACCCCCTTAACTATTACTACACCCAAAACCAGCACCCTGTATACTATGCCAAGCATAACAAAGACAACAAAAGGCATTATATCCTATCTCATTTCATTCAACCACATTTACAGGCTGCTATAATTCAACAGATGACTGGCTTTCAATGTGGCTACCGGTATACTGCCCTCCACGTCATCGAATAGACGAACAAATGTTCACTGACTGTTTCCACACTCTTGGCAACAGATATATATCAGGGGGTGATTGGAACTCCAAAAACACCTTTTAGGGCTCTCGACTGACCACGACCATAGAACTAAAAAAACCATCTTCCACAGGAGAACCAACGTATTGGCCGACCGACCCTAATAAAACCCTTCAATTACAAAACTGATTGGCAAGCCTTATTCCTAGCAAGGAAAATACTGAACTGTGTATAGGTACCCCTTAAAACAGAAGACGGCGTAGAAAATACTATGTGGTATACGACCAACCTAATTCAAAAAGCAACTTGGCTTTCAAATCCCTATGTAGAGCTGAAATCACAAAACAAGGACACTACCCTAGGAGTACAAAAGATTATAGCTCTAAAAAGAAGGCTCAGTCGTCAGTGGCACACAAGCCGGAATCAACAAGATAAAAAGGCACTCAACAAGGTACAGAAAGATCTGAACAAAAAAACACTCAGAAAAAAAGAGAATAGCACCCTTCAAGACAAGCTAAATACATTATCACCGTACAAAGCAGAGGATTATTCACTTTGGAAAATTACCAAATTTCTAAAAAGATCGAAATAACATTTACTTCCACTAAGACAACCTGATGGTAACTGGACAAGGAAACCTGCAGATAAGACAGATTTATTTGCTGAATTTCTTAAAGAAGTTTTTAAGCTAAATGAAGTGAATGCAATGGACACAAGAAGAAATGAATCTTATACCTTTAAATGAGCAATTCTTGTATATATATATATATATATATATAATTGGAATCTCGGAATCGGCTCCAACGATTTTCATACAAATTAGTATATAGGGGGTTTCGGGGGCGATAAATCGATCTAGCTAGGAATCATTTTTAGAAAATATCATTTTATTCGTGTTTTATCGATAATCAATCTCAACTGAAAAATATGACTCTTCCTGACATCTATTGGCGAATAATAATACTACTATTTTTTGTGAGCAACTAATTGCTTTAACGACACAACAGCAGATGGCGTTGTTAAGTAACACGAAGTCAATGAGTGTTTGCTTTGAGGTTAGACTAAAATCAATTGTTTATTATCCAAAAAACACAATTAAAAAATAAATAAAAATACCGAGCAAAGCTCGGCCATCCAGGTACTGAAGTCTTAAACAGGGACCAGCAAATGTTTTTAAGATTAGCCACACCAACAGAAGTAGAAATACCATAGTACATTTAAAGCAACAAAAAAAAAAAAGCACCTGGCTTTGACCTTATAGGTAACTGCGGAAGTCCTTAAACAGCTACCAAAAGAAGGAATAGTACTACCCACTATCTTTTTTAATGCTATACTGAGACTACAATACTTCCCAAGAGTGTGGACTCTATAAACATGGTTGCCAAACCAGGAAAGCCTGGAAGTCACATTGTATAGACCAATAAGTCTTCTACAGTTGATATCAAAAGTTCTCGAGAAACTAATACTTAGGCGCCTAATTCGATGCCTCCAAGAGCAAAATGTGATACCAGACCACCAATTCGGTTATCATGCTCATCATGGAACAACAGAGCAAATACACCGAGTAGGTCACACAATACGGCTGACACTAGAGAGGAAGCAATACTGTCCTGCTTCTTTCCTAGATATACAGCAGGCCTTTGACCATGTGTGATATAAGGGTCTCCTGTATAAGCTAAAGCTTCACCTGCCAAACACTGTGTACATGCTTTTGAAGTCCTACCTGCAACACAGAGTGGTCCAAGTCAAGTGCAGAGATTGTCACTCATCCATATGCCAATATAGATGCAGGAGTACCTCAGGGATCGGTGCTAGGACCTGTACTATATACAATATATACTGCTGATTTACCTATTTTAGAAGAAGTGGTAACTGCAACTTATGCAGAAGACGACACTGCAGTCTTCTCTTGTAATAAAAATCCTAATAAAGCAACAGCTAAATTACAGAAACACCTAGAGAAAATTGAATCTTGGTTGAAGGCATGGAGAATAAGAGCTAGTCCTGCAAAATCGGTTTATATTACAGCCCACTTATGACACTTGATGGAGCTGTCTTGCCACAACATACAACAGTTTAATATCTGGATATGCACCGAACAGACAACTAACCTGAAGAGATCACATAAATATGATAAGGGAACAGGCAAACAAAAGTTTATAGATATGAACTGGTTATTGAGCAGACAATCATCACTAAGTCTAGAAAACAAACTTCTCACCTACAAATGCATCATAAAACTGGTATGGATTTTGAACAATAAAAAATGAAAAATGAAGTGAAAAATGAAGGCATACAGCTCTATGGATCAGCAAACCACTCAAATATTGAAATCCTCCAGGGCATCCAGAATAAAGCATTAAAGACAGTGTGCAAAGTCGGATGGTATATACAGAACACGGAAGTGAATGAATTTCTGCAAATCTGTATCATCAAAGAGAAAAGAGTAATGTCCACCAAGGCCTATAAACAAAGACTTAGATTGCACAGAAACCACTTAGCTGCATGGCTACTGAACACCAGCAACTCCTTCACCAACTGAAAAGATCGCGATTAGCCACAATCTAAAGTTGAAAATATGAGATGACACATCCAAAATCCAAATCCCAAATCCAATTTCAGATACAATAAATTTGATTATGGCTTTCAGGCTGATTGCAGATAGATAAATAAAAAAAAATGCTAGTAGGTATTAAAATTGAATACATATTCTTCAATTGTAGTACATATCTACATACATAGATCTCATTGCTCAGGAACCAGATATCGATATATTTTTTTCTAAAATACAATGCAATGACTTGCGCCTGTTTTAGTTTTTTAAGTAATAATAATAACAAATTCTAATTTTAATTAATTTAATAATTTATATATAGTTAGTATATAATTGATGAATTGTATTAATTTATATGGTATTGGCTTGCTGTGCGCGTTGGCTTCGCTGTAAGCATTTAAAATAAAATAAAATAAATAAAATACTAGCTAGTAAAAATTGTTTTAGATCATATTTTTCACACACCTGGTATTTTGTTTTGCTTCTA
The DNA here is from genome assembly GCA_911728515.1 of Peribatodes rhomboidaria. Lineage (NCBI taxonomy): Eukaryota > Metazoa > Arthropoda > Insecta > Lepidoptera > Geometridae > Peribatodes > Peribatodes rhomboidaria. The sequence goes on along the minus strand of OU452175.1, from coordinate 8,976,268 downwards.
TCTGCAATCAGTCCAAACTACAGTCAAAACTACAAATATAACACATTTCTTTATGCAGGTACCTTTCATTGATAAGATTTACATTTTTTAGCCTGTTAACATCAGAGTTGATGCAGTAATGCTGTCTTGAAGCTAGAGTCACTACCCTAGTATCCTCTTTAAAAACTGTTCTCTTGATCTCGCCAATGAACTGTGACAGCTGGCTGTGTGTTCTGCTGCTTATGTATATCTGAAATTATGACCATACAAAATATGTAAGAAAAAGAATGATTCAAAAAAATTGAAAATGACATTGTTTTCACACAACGATTTTATGAAACGGGAATTATTCACACATGGTTAAGTATTGTACATGAGTATAACTAGAAATATTTATATTTTCTTTTATCTTACTCTCTGTGCACCACAATGAACAACCACTACTCATTTGAAAGTAGCCTGTGTAAATTCAGGGTATTAGCTATCTCCGTTCCAAGTTCCATTCAAATATGTACATCTTTTTAAGCATCAAAAATAACACACTAACAGGCTTTTGCATTTATAATTTAAGTAGGATTAACAATTTGCAATACTAAGTATACAAGTATTAATAACTTAAGATAAATCAAAAGTGATCATCACTGTTTTCTGAATTACCAACCTTTACTGTTTCTTCTTTATCTTGACTATCATCTATCACCTCTTCATCAGAGTCATCTTTCTCCTGTACTTCCTCCAATATAAGATCTCCATCTTCTGCAGACTCAGGAATTTCTTCTTTTTCTAGAAGGTTTTCTTTATTACCCATTTCTTTCTTATTTTTGTCCTTTGTTAAATAAAATTCAAACAAAGTTTTATTGCTAACATTAGACTTTTGCTTTGAAATGCGGTTTCTCATTTCTTTTAGTGATTCTTTTTTTTTCATAATGTTTTCAAGTTTGCGTTGCAACCCGTTTAATGACTGGTTTTTCTTAATTTTTTCATACTCTTCTTGTAGCCAATCATCGGACTCTGAAATATTATCAGATGAGATCTTTGAGTTTTATCTCTAAGTATAGAGAAGTTATCATGCTCCATTTTGTTAAGAGTTTAAACTAAGTTTGCTGCAGCGCTGAAACAATAATTACTTGAATTATTAGTGTGATATAGTAGCACACACATGGGTATTTTTAATGGGTTTAAATGTTAGACACAAAAATGTCTTAGGCGCTTGAGACCTAGCAAGCAACTAAGTGAAGTCTGGCCAGATGGCTGCACTTGAACAGAACACAGTAGCGAAGTTTGGTAGGTATCTTCATGTTGTATTAATAAGTAGTAATGAAACTCCATGGGTGAGATATGATTATTTTCATATTAGATAAACAAGCAAATAATTATAACTAACAAAGTAGCAGATGTAAAATGACAACCCACTTGCACTGTCAGTTATCTCTTGTTTTAACTGAGCTATTTCTTTTTCCAGTGTTTGCAAAGTTCTCAAGTTATTGTCTTTCAACCACTGCAGTGCTCCACAGCAAATACTTAGAGATTTACCCTAGAATTACAATTTAGAAATTAAGAACAATACATAACCTAACAATCGTAATTCTTAGTTTTTATTATACTTACAGTTCCCGTAGGACTTTCAAATATTCCTAAATTTTTATTTTCTATAGTAAAATACAATTCTTTCATGAATTTCTCTTGAATGGTGTAGGGTTTGAAAGGAAATTGAAAAATAGGTTCCATATTTCTGTCGTGACTAACGAAACCGTAGACGGAATTCTGTAATGAATCAAACTTAATTATTTGGATTCGTGTGGTAAATTTAATTCGACAACAATACAACTTAGTTTTGTTTTTTTTCCTAAAGTTTTGTTTGGGTCACTATAATGTACAACATGATATTGTCCAACACGATAATGTACAGGCAGTAATGTACAGCATGATAATTCGTGTACATGTACATCAATTATCATGTTGTACATTCCATGTTGTACAATACTGGCCGGCAATTATTGGCACGTGCTGATAATGTACAGCCAGGAAAGCACAGCCAATATTGTACAGCCTGATAATCCATGTACATGAGAAAAGTATGCGTTTTATCGGGCTGTACATTATTATGCCGTCCTTTATCATGTCGTGCAATATTGGGCTGTGCTTTATCGGCACGAGCCGAGAATGTACAACCCTATAATGTACAACATGATAATTGGTGGCATCCCCCTATTGGCTAATCCTGCTAAAGAAATCTCCGATCCGATTGGCTGTTCGCGTTCATGAACTTTGTCGTTTCCATGCTTCGTTTGAACGAGATAGTGTAATAATCACAGATAAAATATGGAACCCTTACGTTAATTGTATGGTTCTAATGAACAAAAATTCTTGATATTTATTTCTCGTCATTAGTTAGAGCCAAGTACGAAATATGCCAAAGTAGAAAATAAAGAAATCGACGTTAACTTTTACGAAAGGTTGAAACAAGTTTTAGTGAGAGACAGACTATTTACTATTTTGTATTCCTCTGTTTTGTAATTTTTTGTTTTATTTTAGCTTGTGCTGTTTGACTGTGCTGTGCTGATGTTGCCGAGGCTATGTTTCTTCATTGTGAATCGCCGCGAAAGTTGTTTATACTCCCGCTGTGTCTACAGTGGAATTCGGCTGGACATATCTGCCGCATGCAGCCTAAAGATCTATAAAGGGCATAAAACCACAATAAAGTGAGCACAGAATGTGGTGAGGCCTTACAGCAGGTCCAAAAAGAGGTAGTGAGATGAGCTTTACTTCCCACTGCAGAAGCTGGATCAGAAAAGCACTCGACCGCAAGGAATGGAAGAGCTTTTCTGAGGTTAAGTCGTGAAGAGGTAGGTTATAGTTACTGTCATTTATTAGTGTTACTAGCCGCCATAGCAGTTCCACCCTTGTAGACATTCCCTTCATGAGCCAAAAATACCTATACTTAGTATATACCTATAACTGAGACAAAAAGTATTCTACATTGTTATATCTACCTGCAGCTCACCAACAGTTTCTATGTGACAAATCGCATCAATCTGTTGCTGTAAAGAGAAATACACAAAATAATACACCTATCTAAGCAACTTTCATATTAACTTCCAAGCCCTCCTTGCTCCTCTTATTTTAAAACCCTGTTGCGAAATCCTTTCTTATCAGACAAAATTTCATGATTGATAATCTGAAACCTCGTACAAAGCAATTTGATTCCACATCTATTGTGTATACTGCTAGACTCTGAAATATGCTGCCATAATAGTTTTGTATGATGAAATGATTCTGCCATGATAGGAATTGGTTTTTTCTAGCAAAGTATGGCGAGGTGGCTGTCAAATGCGAGCCTAATAAATAGTTTAAAAAACTTTGTAATCTGTAGAGTAATCCATAAAAGTAATTTGCCTATTTATAATTTTGTTTGTTACAGAACCATAAATTCTACACCATGAGAACTGACAACTCTGAAGATATTGTAATGATTACCTCGGGGCAGCCTACCATAATGTAATAGATTGCCTTTTATTATGGGTTTGTACCCACGGACCCTGGGACCAGTTTCCATTAATGAATTAAATTTACCCACTGATTCTGGAATTTGTGGATCCCCGAAACAAAATTATAATTGTGTACCTATTTAAAAGTAGGAATGACAACCCAGTTAAAGTTCTTGTGCTGCAAATTAAATATTAACATGTAAAAAATTAAATAAACCGTTTTATTATGCAGAAAATGCAATTATTTACATCATTATACTCATAATACTCATAATATGACACTGTTATTATTACCTACTGTGTTTTATATATTGGCTATGTATGGAGTGAAACGGTGTCTTGATACAACCACTGAAATCTCTCTAAAAGGGTTCCAGTGCTTGTGTAAGGATAAATGGAGCTTACACAGACTGGTTTGATATTGAAAAGGGTGTTAGACAAGGATGTGTGTAGCTTCTCCATGGCTATTCAATCTGTTCATAGACAACTGTTGGAAAGAGTATGTATGGATTATGAATGATTAAGCTGACCGTCAAATGTTTCCTATATGCTGATGATCAAGTTATTTTAGCATCATCATAGAAGGAATTGCAGGCAATGGTTAACATTGTGCATGGCACTTTAGAAAGCAAGGGAATGAAAGTTAATGTAAGTAAGACGAAAGTAATGGTTTTTGAAAGAGAGTAAAGCATGACAGACTGTTCAGTTCTGATTGAAAGGGAAAGAGTGGAACAAGTTTAGTGTACTTGGGATCAAAGTTTACGAGAGATGGTCAGTGTGACTGTGATATTGAGCGTCGAGTTTTGGCAGGTAATCGAGTAAATGGGGCCTTACATAAGTATATGAGCAGTGAGAAAGTTTCTAAAAGAGCACTTCTGGCTGTTCATAGAGGGGTTTTGGTGCCCAATCTTACGAGGTGCATTCAATAAGTACCAAGCCTCATCGCCAGAGGGCGCTGTAGTTTTTTCAAAAGAGTTTTACCACAGTGTAGCACATTCTTTTTTAATTCTTTTTTCAAATTTTCATTCCAATCCCTTCATTTGTTTTAATTTGACAACTTATGGAAGCGAACGTGTCGATCGGTTTTACAAAAATGGAAAAAGAGCAATATCGTTCGATGATTCGATTCCTATTTTTGGAAGGGAAAACGCGCATCGAAATCAAAGAGCGCTTGGATGCTGTGTACGGTGACTCTTCTCCATCGATGGCCACCGTCAAGAATTGGTTCAACGAGGTTGCACGTGGCCGTACGTCGGTTTTTGATGAACGTGCACCGAAAACAGCTGCTACGGAGGAAAACATTTAAAAAATCCATGATTTCGTATTGGCAGATCGCCGATTGAAGGTTCGGGAGCTAGCTGAGACTGTAGGCATTTCAGAAGGAACAGTGCATCATATTCTTCACGAGGAACTCGGCATGAGAAAGCTGTCGGCGCGATGGGTGCCGCGTTTACTCACACCAGAAAACAAGCGCAACCGTGAGACCACATCGGAGACGTGTTTGGCGCTGTTTAAGCGGAATCCAGCGGAGTTTCTGCGTCGTTTTGTGACCGTCGATGAAACCTGGATCCACTGGTACACACCAGAGACCAAGGAGCAATCAAAACAATGGATCCAGACCGGGGAACGTGCTACAGAAAATTAAGAGAATGCCGCACCTTGATACTCCATCCCATAAAGCTGCCTAGATTCACAACAATCATCATCACAACAATCATACAATGATCTTATACATACAATTAAGTAGATATTTTCATTTCTGACTAAGTTATCCTAGCATATAGAACCAAGGTATGATGATCGTTCTATCTGTGGCACCTCTGGCATTGTTACCATTACCATCTCGTGGTAAAACTGCACTGCACGTGACATTTTTGAAATATATTACTGAAAACTGAACCATAATCTAACCTGCTTCTAACTAAAGCTATGTATGTATAATCAACGTAAATGTAATGGATGAATACCCCAATTGGAACCAACTAGAACTTTAATTACCTACCTACTTACATTAATATGTTTTTGTGTTTTACTTTCTGTTTCATTTATATGTTTCCGCCACAATAATAAACAATCTAGTCACATTCCTAGGTATTTGTATATTTCCACACGTTCAATCTGTATATTATTTACCTTTATACCTACAGTCTGTTTTCTCCGATCCCTACTAAAAACATAGAATTTAGACTTGGAAGTAGATAGTTTTATTTTTTATTTTATTTTTATTTATTCGGGACACTTCCACACACGGTCGCCTGACCCCAAACTAAGCAAAGCTTGTACTATGGCTGCCAGAGACTGATATACATACTTAGATATTTTAAATAGATACTTAAATACATTTTAACACCCAGACATAGAACAAACACAAATGTTCATCACATAAATGTTTGCCCTAAGTGGGAATCGAACCCACGCCCCCAAGCTCAGAAGGCAGGTTCACTACCAACTGAGCCACCGAGGCAGTCCAATCCAGAATATCCAATCCCAAATAATTTAGAATAGGTACCTACAAAAATCTGCAATGCGTTTTGTATTTTATTTGCACTTTGAACCAAATCGTTGCATATTGATAGATGTAAACAGTTGATGACCTTAAAATATTTTTTCTGTTGTTAAGCTGAAAATAATAGGCGAACTCGGACATCCTTGCATAAGTCCCTTAGGTACTTGTATCCCTATTATATAGGCATCTATCATCGTACCAGAGTCATCTTTGATTTGGAGACATCTCCGACTTAGAAAATTCCACAAATAGGTACCTACACAATAGTTTACCTACTCCTAGTTCATCAAGGATTTCAGTTGCTTTGTCTATAAGTACATTATTTTATAAATTTTCAATATCCAGAAAGCATGCAACGGTAGCCATGTTGTTTGTGAGTCCTAATTGAATCTGCCTCACAATTCGCACCAAACAGTCTAGACACGACTGGCCGCTGCGGAAGCCCGTTGTAAGCGGCGATAACAAGTTGTTCCTTTCAACCATTCCAAACGTTTCATATTCATATTATGTAGGATCTTACAAATACACGAGATTAACGAAATCGGTCTTAATTTAGGTGTTGACTTTGATGATTTATTATATTTAGTTAAGGGAACAACAGTAACGTTACGCCATTGCTGGGGAATTTCTCCAGTAGTTAAAATGAGATTATATAATATTAGTCATTGTTGTTTGGGTATTAGTCATTAGGTATTAGTCATTTTTAGGTAAATGGTGAATCATGGAGTAGGTAACTCCATCACTTCCTGGAGATGTATCTTTTTTTTAGTACATTTGCAGAGCTCGTCTGCTTCTAAAGCTTCATTTGTCGACGTAAAAAGGACGACTTAGGATTGACAAAATCTGGAGCCAAACTGCAAAGTAGCTGAATTTTGTTTTGCGATTTGACGGTTAGTAAATGTTGTTTGATAGGATGTAGAGAATCAGCTTTTAGAGTTTTGCTAGTATGTTAACAATGCGGTGTATGACCAAAAAAATAATTAAAAGTCTTTGTTTATTTTCAATGTACTTATCTCGTTGCTAAGACTGCATAATGATAATTTAATCGGTTAGCATGGCATAATAATATACTCCGCCAGGTATAGCATTCCGGTCACATGGGCAACACGTAGTGACGTCAATCGATGCTCAAGCAAGACCGAATTACGTCATTTTAGAAATAGCGTGAAAGAGACGGACGACGATAACGAGTGACGTCATACGTGTTTGCTCCGGGAATGCTAGACCTTGGTTTTTAGGATCATGCGATTAAGTAAGTCATACATAAAGTATAAAACTGGTTTTAATTAAAAGCTCTTTATTTTTTAACGTTTTTATAAGCAGGGTAAATATATATTTGCTATTATTCTACTCATTTATTAGGGTTTTCACGTCCTAAATCTATGAATATGCCCGGATGGACATCAATAAAATTCCCAATACTTTCACAGTATTTATTTTACTTGTACAAAATATCTTGGATGCGGGTTGAGGAATAGATGTTAATCAAGTCATGGTCGAATGCGCACTGAGGGTGCCTTATAAAAACAATCATTTTGACAGTTAAATAAATACTAAATGATGAGACGACGAAAACGCGTGCGTTGCTATGAAAAGCAGTGTAGGCGTAAACAATCTAAATTACTTTGTTTTAAAATATGGGCGGCTTCTGGTACGTATGTAACTAGTTAACAACAGGGACCCTATTCGGAGATTTGAGATTTTCATCTCATCTTTCTTCATCCTTGTTCCTTTCGTTTGAAACATCATAGGTGTGAGAGTGACCAAGATAAAATCTCATGTATGATGTTTCAAACGAGAGCAATAAGGACGACAACTGGTGAGATGAAAATCTCAAATCTCCGAATAGGCTCACTGATGGTCAAATTAGGGTACGTTCCACTTTTTGGAAATGTATAAAAAAGAAACTAAAGGAATTAAGTTTTTTTTTCTCTTAGAACCTAAGCTTTTTACTAAGCAATGTGGAAATTAATAAATAAACTAACAGTAAATATCGAAATGATTTTAAGACAGTAGCTGCGCCCCGCGGTGTTACCCGCAGTTAAAAAGTATTTATAGCAGGAGGGCTATTCCTACAACTCGAGATACCATCTCATCTCGAAAAAAATGCCTAAAATCGAGATTCCTTATTCTCTTCGCTAGAGATCGAGATTATCTCGATGGCTGGGGCCCGAGATGTCTCGAGTGGTCGGAGGCAGTCGAGACGTAAGTGAGATAGTGGGTCGCGACTCATTTGTTGCCACTTCGGTCCCGTAAATATATTTTTTCTACAAAACTGGCAACTCAGTATTTGAATACCTACGTCATACGTTTCTATATGTCAAGGAGGGTCTTTGGCGGGAACCGAAAAAATGATGTCGTGATTTTGTATTATTTTCTAAAACTTGTGATGCTTCGAGTGTTAAAGTGTAATAATTGTGTAACCTTTGCCGTGTTCGTTAACGTGCACGAGTGTAAGCAAATGATACAAACATTAGGAAATGCAACTTTTCGTGTTCTCTACAGAACTCGACTTAACGTTTCAGTAAAGTATCCACGACTGAAATGGGAAAAGGGGAGGGATTCATCTAATTTTTCATCACCCTCTCCGCTATCATCTTAAATTTAATAACCCATGTACAAAAATCAAACGGATGACAAGACGGTATGGCTATGTTGGCTTTAGCCTGCCCTACGGGCAAAAAAAAATTCTATACGTCAATGTCTAAACTTGTTTGTTTATACTTAAAATTATTGCCTCTCACTTTTCAACCCAATAGTCCACTTCATTTCGATCTGACAAGGACTATCCTATTTTACCAAAGGATCGCATCGCATTACGCTGGTTGGCGTAAACATATTCACTGATGCGTCGAAGTTATCGACAGTCAGTGCCGTGGGAGCAGCTGTTTGCATACTATCTGCTAGAATAAGTCTTAGTTATAAATGCCCATCTTACTTCTCAGTATTCACTGGAGAAGCGATTGCCCTTCTAAAAGCTATCCTCTATGTCAAGTCGCATAATCTCAACTACTCTATCATCTTTACTGAGTACACTAAGAGATCCTTTATAGGTGGCCAATTTTGCACAAGAGTGCAACCTATTTTACAACAATTTATGAGGGATTCCTTAATTTAACAAATTACAGGGAAACGAAATGAGGAGTGAAAAGGGTTTGACAAGATAGATTGTAAGCAGCTTTTGGAATCTTGAATACATCAATTATACTCGCATGGCCTTTTTCTTCCTACATTTTTCCTCCTAAATCAATGGTCAAAATACTGGGAGACGTCCCAAAACATCAAGGGTAGATATGCTGATATCCAACCCAATAGGTATCCCTACAATTCCCTAGTTCTTCAAATTCCGCTCAACCGAGAAACATATGAGCATGATCTTATGTTGTCTCCAATTAAGTCACCCGTGCACTCTGGTTTATTTAGCCAAACTCAGGCTCAGGGAGCACTCAATCTGTGAATGTGGGTTGGATGAAGATAACACAGATCACATCTGCTTCAGTTGTCCCAATCTAAGTTTCCTCCTTATAAGATATCCTCTCCCGGACATAGTCCATCCTACTTCCTTCAAATATCTACAATCATGTTCCTCCCACCCCAAGCTATATAATATTGTTTGTAAATTTGTCTGTAAAAATAATATTAAGCTGTAAATATTATCCCCCTTAGCAATAAACGTTGTATAGCTTTGGAATAGTTATATAGTTTTGTCTTTTTTTTAATTCTTGAACTCTATTGAAGCTAGCAATAAATGTTGTATAGCCTCAGAATAGTTAGTCTTTTGCCATTTTCGATAGAGTTCAAAAACAACAAAGAAAGATAAAGACAAAACACTGTATAATTATCCCAAGGCTATACACTGTTTATTGCTAAGGGGGTTAGTATATTTACCAAAGTGGAGTATACAATACAAATATTTTTCGGCATTGCATGTTGAACATAACATATCATATCATCACGCCTTTCCCCTGAATGGACTGGCAGAGGTGTACAACACCCACACTTTAGCGGACGATATTCAGTCCTAAATGTGACAGGCGGTGAGCTTGTCGCCATATACCGGGCTCCAGTTACTTAGCAGATGACATTAGATATGTACATATGCTCACACAATGAATAAGTTGGTGCATGCCTTTGGCTGGGTCCAAACCCTCTCCCTCTGGCTTGAGAGGCGTATCTTCTGCGACTAGGCTATCATCACTAGTATGTTAAATAACAAGACATAATACAATAAAAAAAACTGATTTATTTATCTTTTTCGCTGCATGCTTTTTCAAAATCTGTTTGTACTCATTAGAATGTCCTTAAAACAATAACAGATTACTTCCAAAATATTAAGTAAAGCATCTTGAATTTAAGTAGCAGTGTAGGTTTCCATCACAATTCAATCTGCAAACAAAAAATCACAATGTTACTTAATGTATCAAACATTATATTTTACTTTTGCTCTGCATTACATGACTGATTTAAATTATCTTGTTTAGGACATACTGGACAGATTTATGGGAAAATATAGGAAATGATTATAATTTTTCCCAAAGTGAACGGTATACTACTTAGATAAAAGTCAATTTGTCCTTTGTTGGCAAGCACATCACTAGGGAATGGCTAGATTGTCTTGCCTAAAACTCTCTATGTAATATTAGTTTGTATAGTCCGTTAGCCGAACCTCATTGCAAAGCACTAAATGTAAGAAGCTGAGAGCTGAGCTTCACCGCACTGGGTATGAAGTATAGCTATAGGTACAGAGATCAGCTAGTAAGTATATTACCTAATGCAGAGTGTAAGGTAGGTAGATTGGCAATATAGATATCCTAACTAATAATTTAAAAATGAATTTGTTTGTTTGTTCTGCTGTCACACCTCAACTACTCAATCTATCATCATGAAATTTTGCATACACAATGTCAGAGGTACAGAAAAGGACGATGATAAGACAATGAAGAGGATGATAGAGATAATGGTTCTGCAGGACCGCAGGTGAAACTGTGGGGCGCAGCTACTTGATATATATGTATTAATGTGCTTATCCAGATTATTCCTATAGTATCTATCTTTATCTCTGTGCCAAATTTAATTCAGAACAACCATCATCTATCTAATATATACATATGTACTTCCATTCAAACTTTTGCCTTTTTAAAATTAGTGTAAAGTGTGATTTCTCAGATACTTACTTACTGGGTCTAAGAAAATTCAATTTTTTTGTTCATACAAATATGTAACTAAGTCCACAGATTTGTTGTTGATAGTGGTTGTGATTGCTGTTTAGCTCATCCACAGTCAGGTTTCTAAAGCCAACTTGGAAACCATTAGTCACGTACGAGTCCTTGGGTGACTTGTTTGTTGGTAGGTGTTAGGCTCGAACGGCATAAATTACGCAGTAGGTACCTGAAACATTTTTCAATTTATAAACAAGAAAAAGTTTGTGACTTTTAGGTTAAGTTAACCTTGGTTATTTACAAATTATGTGGTCATATATAGTGATAAGAAAGTACTTAATACTTACAATTATCTCCACAAGTATCCTGGCGTCACTTTATTAACCCTGTTAGATTATTTTGAAGGTCTTATGTTATTAGTACATAGGGGCGATTGATTCGGAAAAAACTTCCAAACCGATCTTCCATTCCATTGGGTTTAACGACAAACGAAAGCCTTAATAGTTCCTATTAAGTGTTTAATGTTGTTAATCGTGATAGTTTTTGTGGGCGTGATGACGGAAAGATTTTTAGATTTTAATAACCTCTATTTGTAAACAAAACAATGACTTATTTGGCTAAGTGCGTTTCGTTCCCCACAAATCCTTTATGGAATGAAAATGTTATATTTTATTCTTCTCACTTTTATAACTTGTAATAATTATCATAATATTAGTTCATTTTATTAAACATATCGATATTTAATTATTGTATGCATATAATGAGCAGAATGGTCCCGAAATACGTTTTATCGATTTTACCGGTTTTTAGCAAGCACAGTCGAGTAAAATGGAACGTAATTTGAGTGAGAAAAGCCCATCTCATCTCATGCTTGTTTGAGAATACCACATGGTTTGTTTTTAGGAGATTCTCCCTCGAGTTCTAGGAATCGAGATCGAGATGAAAAAGTCCTATCTCCGAATAGGGCCCCAGTTGTATAGAATGTTAGTTAATTAGCTAACTATAATTTACGCGTGCGATTTGGGGGGCTATTCCTACGCGTGAGATGAGATGAGATTTTATCTTGGTCACTCTCACACCTATGACGTTTCAAACGATAGCAACAAGGACGAAAAAAGGTGAGATGAAAATCTCGGATCTCCGAATAGGGCCACTGGTCAGAGCTCAGTTATGTTATCTTGCGTTGACTTCATGGGGGGTAATTTGCGTGATAAATTAGCAACACCGAACCCACGACTATTGGCCCTATTCGGAGATTTGAAATTTTCATCTCTTCTTTTTTCGTCCTTGTTGCTCTCGTTTGAAACATCATAGGTTTGAGAGTGACCAAGATAAAATCTCATCTCAAATCTCCGAATAGGGCCACTGGACTCGTTCATGTTCGCGACTTTTCAAATCTGTAATGCGTAATCTGATGACGTTGCACAGTATTGGTGCATCCAGGTTGAAACAGCAACAAACTAATACACTAACACTCCATGATAAAGGTATGTCTGGCCTGGATGAGGATAACGATGTGCCTGGTGTTCGACACATCGTCATAGAGAGGAAGAGCACAGTCTCAGGGAGGTGCGCAATGGGGCTAGCGCAGTGGGGGCCGTGGTCGTATGAGAGAGCGTTCCCGTAAACCCGATATTTTGCGCCGAGGTAGAATACCCGAGGGTTCATTGTGGGTATGCTGCCAGTGGCGGGCTTCCCACATATCCACCCAGCCTACCCCCGGGGCCGTCGGTGGATAAAAGGTATTCCCTAGACAAACTTGCGTGACAGATGACCGACAGTGCCTAATCACCGCGTTCAATTAAGTACGCGTGCGGTTTTCTCAAAGAGTTCAGTTACGACACCGCAACTCGCATTTACTTCACGGAGGCTAACTGGCGCGATAGATTAAAGATTTATTGGAGGGTTAGTAATGTATCCAGCTAGGTAAACACAAAATCACCAATTAAAACAGACATTTTCGACCATTATGGAGTGTGAATTATGGATTTTGAGCGGGAGAGCTTTTCAGCCTTGAATGAAGAGTAACCTAAGTATGTATTAATCCAGGCATAAGCTATCTCTGTGCCAAACTTCATCCAGAACCGTTCAGTATTCTGGCGTGATTGAGTAACAAATATCCATCTAGCCAGACATCCATCCGAACTTTTTACTTAAAATATTACACGTAAGATTTCTTTCTTATCCCACGGGAACACTACATTTTAAAGGAATAAAGTGTGGCTAACGTCTATACGTAATTTCATCTTTAATCAGCATGGTCGTTCGAGTTTTAAGAGTAACAAATGAATATACTTAGATTATTTGCTCATCCCACGGGAACATTACATTTTAAGAGATAAAAAGGAGCTTAGGTATTAATCCAGGGCAAAGCTATCTTTAAGCTAAATTTCATCTAGATCCGTTTAGCCATTCTGGCGTGAATGACGACGCCCGGCGCCGGACCGCACCACTAGTTTAATATCGCGCACTTGGTTGTCATCTATTTAAATATTTATCCAAATGATGTAGTGTAAAAGACAAAGTTAAACTACTTCAAATACCAGAGTGCTTAGTGTGAGTTGCTCAAAGTAAATCGAATAACTTTACTACAGCGTAAACGAGTTTACGTCACACGGATCGACAATCGAAAACGATTTAGTGTGAGTGCCAATCGAGCTTGTCACTCGATTCGCGTAAATTCACCGTGAAAAAGTAAATTTTTCATATCAATGTTGGCAGTAAACAAAAAACTCGCACTCACGATTGCGGTTTCTCATTACTCCCACTAGGTGGCGCTTTTTAATTTTCATACAAATTGGAGTTACTTTTACGCGATCGAAAAGTAAGAAAAACTCACACTACGCACTCAGATGCGATTTAAGTATTTATTTTTGATAAAAGGATCAATTTGTTACTATCAAATGTGCGTTAGAAATTAATTTATTAATTGGCTTTATACATAAAATACAGATAAATACTATCGTGGCCTTTTTTGTAGGACTACCTATTTAGGATAAATATTTCCTTGGAACATTATAATAAACGTGTAACTAAAACGGTTTTTGAGGCGCACGTCAGAATACCTCGTGGATGGTAGATTTTTTTTCTACTTACTTCTTGAATTTCCTACATACTTACAAACTTTCGCGTTTATAATATTAGTAGGAAGTAGGATGTGAAAATTTAGCCTCAGATGGGACCAGTACATCCACCCCACTTCCCAGCGCCTGATTGAGCTAAAATAGACTACCTAACTAAACTTTGGCAAAAATACAAACATACCACGGAGCTAGTTTTGTAAATTCCTACTTTGGTCCTCATTTGACAGCATAAAGAGTATGTAGTACACCAGCAGGAACTAACACTATATTGGGTTGAATAAAATATTTATACTTGTAGTAATAATTATAACTGTAATTATAATTAAACTTAGTTAGAAACTTAGTTAGAAAACTATTTTTGATGACAAATTTGAAATGATTAAAACAGCTCAAAGGTTGAACACAATATGATATAAGTCTATGTACATTTAAGTGGCTTTTCTCTCCATTCACCAAAGGCCACTAAATAGGCCTAGTGTTAGTTCTCCGAAGTCTAGCTGTCATGTGCAAAAATTGTGCACTCGGCACTGGAACAGTCTGTTGAGATATTCGTTTTGTAAAGGTGCAGACTAGACTGGTGAATCCCGTGGTGTGCTTTGTACTTCGTAATAATTATCAGTTGTTCAGCGTAGCAGTTGGAGTGTGAATTTTGATTACTTCCTCTGTATGTCATGGCCCTTTGATCTCCAAGTCTTGTAGTTTTGACTAGCAACTAAATCAAAATCTTTGTATGAGAAATGATATCAAATAAAAAATAAGGCTAATTGGATTTTAGTATTTGATAGCTAAGTTTTTAATATTTCTTTTATGATAAGATTTGGTTTGATGGCTTCTATGGGTAATAGGTAGCCACAATTTTGCCAATGTCCATTTCATGCCAGTTTCATTTATACACCTTGGAGCATGCATTTTCTAGTAGGTACCTATATGTAGGGTATCTCGGAGGGAGAATCCCAGAGACTTAGAGCGGCCATAAAATGATTACACTAAAACAAAAAAAAACAACACAGTTTGTAAGTAAGTAATATTAGAACACATAGAGATACGAGTACTATGTGTACTTAATTGAAATAGTCATTTAACATAGCACATATTGATTAAGTATGTAGTTTATTATTATTGATACACACATTTACGAAGAATATTATACGACTCTGGGTAGGAGGCAAAGGATAAGAGGTTTTTAAATAAAGTAGAACGGGAGATATCCAAAGAGAAACTTATATTAGCATAATTTACAAATTGAGTGATCCCTGATCCCGAGTTATGTATAATGGGCCGGAGAGCACGCGTGACCTAATCAGAGACGACCTAAAAGAAATTGAGGTCGTACATTTATCGATGGAACGGAATTTGAAAAACCTAGGACTGGATATTTAGTTGATAATCAGTGACCCTATTCGGAGATTTGAGATTTACATCTCACCTTTTTCCGTCCTAGTTGCTCTCGTTTGAAACGTCATAGGTGTGAGAAGACAAGAACAAGACAGTGAACAAGACAAAATCTAATCTCATCTCACGCGCAGGAATAGCCCCCCAGATCAGCATCCATTTATTAAAAATACACGAACTATCCAACAGGAGTAGCACGTGACATTGACTCATTGCCATTTCAAAATAACATAACATTTGAACGAATGTTACCAATGAATGGTAGAACAATCTGAAAATATCTGTGGTACCACTAGCATGCAAGTGGAATGTCGTCGTCTAAACAAAGCTTCAGTTTGAATTTAGATATGGTCACCAATTATCATGCTGTACATTATCGGGCTGTGCAATATTGAACCGCGCCATTATTGTACGACATGATAATGTACAACATAATAATGTACAACATGATAATTTGTGTACATGTACATCAATTATCATGCTGTACATTATCAGGCTGTACATTATTGGTACGAGACGATAATGTACAGCATGATAATGCACGGCATGATAATGTACAGCCTAATATTTGATGTACATGTACACCAATTATCATGCCGTACATTATTAGGTTGTACAATATCATGCTGTACATTATCTGTGTCGTACATTATTGGCTCCCTTTTGTTTCACATTCGCACTTTCGTTAGGCCGGTTTCGTTTCGCGCGTTCAAACTGTTGAAGAAATGAACAATTTATGAACACAACAGTCAACGGGAGTTTTGGCGGGAACCGAAAAGATGGTGTCGTGTTTTTGTATTATTTTCTAAAACTTGTGATTCTTCGAGTGTTAAATTGTAATAATGGTGGATTATTAACGTTTACCGGTTCGTCAACGTGCACGAGTGTGGGCAAATGATACAAACATCGCGAAACGCGATTTTTCGTGTTCTCTACAAAACTTCACTTAAAGTTTCAGTAAAGTATCCATAACTTTACTGGAATGGGAAAAGGGGAGGGATTCATCGTCTTCATCATCACCTCATCATCATCATCTCATCATCTGTTACTGAAGGAAAAAATATTACTAAGAATCCGACTGAAGGACGAGTATCCATGGTCATGAATAAATTATAAAAAAAAAAAAACAACAGTCAACGAAACTACTATTACAGGGCGGAGTACGGGAGTGGATGCCAATAATGTACGACACAGATAATGTACAGCATGATATTGTACAACCTAATAATGGACTGCATGATAATTGGTCTACATGTACATCAAATATCAGGCTGTACAATATCATGCCATGCATTATCATGCTGTACATTATCAGCTCGGACCAATAATTTACAGCCTGATAATGTACAGTATTATAATTGATGTACATGTGCAACAATTATCATGTTGTACATTATTGTGTTGTACAATATCATGTCGTACATTATTGGCGCGGTTTACTATATGCACAGCTCGATATTGTACAGCATGATAATTGGTGAACATATCTAAATTCAAACTGAAGCTGTGGTTTATCGTATTATTCATCCAATCCAAAACGGCAATCCAAGCGGCAGCGGCCGACGAAGTGCTCTGAAATATTCTGTTAAATAATATTAAACAGACCTAAAATAAACATCAAATACAACGAAAATCGAAAAAAGTGAGGTTAAGAGTCAGCCAATAGGGGGGGGGCACCAATTATCATGTTATACATTATAGGGTTGTACATTCTCAGCTCGTGCCATAAAGCACAGCCCAATATTGCACGACATGATAAAGGACGGCATAATAATGTACAGCCCGATACATAGCGTACTTTTCTCATTTACATGGATTATCTGGCTGTACAATACTGGCTGTGCTTTCCTGGCTGTACATTATCAACACGTGCCAATAATTGCCGGCCAGGATTGTCCAACATGGAATGTACAACATGATAATTGGTGTACATGTACACGAATTATCATGCTGTACATTACTGCTTGCACATTATCGTGTTGGACAATATCATGTTGTACATTATAGTGACCCCGGGAGTGGGTAGAGGCTAAAATAAATGTTCAATCACCACAGATTAAAAAGTAACGGTAAGCGGTAATTCGCAGATTGAGGCTGGAATTGAACGGTATTTCCATCCTAATTTTCGTTGTTTTTTACTTAATGGGGATGTTTCTTCCAGAAAAAAAAAGCTATGCTGTCAGTTTTGATTGCCAATTTGTCAATTTTGATGGTGACATTAGTTTGACACTGAAAACTACACCCTATCTGTCATTACTACCCAGCGCTGCCAGAACGTTCCTTTTGTAACATTTTACGTTACCTGTGACCCTCTCATAAACGGCTCAAACTGTTACTTTTATGTTACAATTAGGACTTGATAAAGATGTTTACATTTTTTCCAGCAAACAAAAATTAAATCTCAGTGATGTTTGTTCAGTTGGTCCTTATTTTATATTGTAGTTTTGTTTTGATTACTATTATTAGTTTGATTTCCACATAAAATAGCATGTTTTTCGGTTTTAACTCGCACCGTTTTGCAAACGAGATTATCTTCTAGATCCATAAATGTTCCTTTTCTCGTAGTATGTTACTTTTTGAGCTGTCTCGTCATATTTGACTATCAGCCACTGGCAGCACTGTTTCTGCTTGTCAGTTTGGAAGTAGCAAATCAAATAGCCAGGGCCAAATTTTATATTTTCTTTGCAGTATAATTTGGCTTAAATCAAAATACTCATGAAAATTAAATCATAAGTACAGAGCCATAATTTATTTGTGAAAACAATACAAAACTGCAAACTATTACATTCGGATAATAAGTATGTCTCACAAGTAAGTATTAAGTGTGAAGTGGAGTGTCATCACTGCATCCATGTATAAAGGAGCTTAAGTTATAAACTTAACATTTCTTTTACCTAATTTTCAGCATTAAAATACTGCCGGGTGCAACTGTGTGCGAGGACTGTACTCTCGAAGGCGACATAACCATAGGAGGAGGTACAGTAATCCATCCAAGAGTGACCATAATAGCGGAAGGTGGTCCTATAATAATTGCGGAATACTGCCTAATTGAAGAGTATTCAACAATCATCCACAAGTAAGGTATTTTTTTAAATGTAGCTGGTGAAAAACAATAGTGATTTTTATTCACTTTCAATACAGCTGTCAATATATTAAACACTACTCTCAAATAAATGTATGGATGTAATTTAACTCATATTTTACAAGTTACTGTATAGAACAATTTAACAATTTGCTTGTTTATAGGAAAAGTGAAAAACAAGAGATTCCTCCGAAGCCCTTGTTTATAGGTGCTCACAATGTGTTTGAAGTGGGCTGTAAGTTAGAGTCTCCTTGTGGACATATTGGAGAGAGCAATGTCTTTGAATGCAGATCTTTTGTAGGTGTTGATGTCAAAATTGGAAGTGGATGTGTTATTGGTAACAATTATTTAATTTTCTTTAACATGTTTCTTTTTTTTTAATCATGAGTTGCATGAAACTTTTATTTTATCTGAACATACTCATCCTTTGTTGCCAAAATAAGCTTACCTTTACCTTATTCAGGCAACCAAGGGTGAGTGTGTTTTAATAATTTGCTACTCATAGAAAGTCATTAATATGCTCAATATTGATGGCTTTTTCTAAGTAGGTGATCATAAAAAAAAAAAAATTTCCATGTAGATGGGAAAAAGTATAGAAAACAAAATTATCTTTTTATTTCATGAAGTATCTACAAACTAGTAATGTTTATCATAAAAATAAATTCTAGGTGCAGCATGCAGTCTCACTGCTCCCCAAACTCTGGCAGACAACACAGTAATATGGGGCTCGGAGCATCACATTCGTGAAGCAATTGAAAAGCAGCCATCACAACTGCTCCAGTTAGACTTCCTTAGCAAAGTGATGCCCAACTATCACAGGTTGAGGAAGCCTAATATACACAAGAGACAACCTTCGCGCCCATCACAAGAGTCATCACCGAAACCATGATGGTTATCTCTGTGAAAGCTGTACTTATTGACCATTTAAATTATTTTAAAATAATTTTGTATGTTATACCTAATCTAATTTTTTTATCTATTTGTTGCTTATAAGAGGCCAACTGTAAGTTATATGGTTGGTCTGATGAGCAAGGAATACTTAATATTATATTTAACATGACGATAGTCATAATAATTATGAAATATGGTTCTTATTTTCATTAAAAAAGGAATGCATGTACCATACACAATCTCATGTTTTTGTCACTATAGGTATCTGCTATTTAAACTATTTCGTAGTTGCTTTAGTTAAAGTTCATAATTATCTTGCAAAAAGTAAGTGAACAAATTTAATAATTCAAACTTCAAAATAGATGAATAATCACTACATAGTATAAAACAAAGTCCCTTTCTCTGTCACTATGTCCCTTTGTATGCTTAAATCTTTAAAACTGCGCCACGGATTTTAATACGGTTTTTTAATAGATAGAGTGATTCAAGAGGTAGGTTTATATGTAAAATAACATCCATTAAATAGTGGAGAAATACTGTTATTTTTGAGGTTTCTAATGTGATGTCGTTAATTATCATTTTTTTTTCCGCTTACATTGCAAACGCAGGACGCGAAAGTTTGTAAGAATGGATGGATGGATGGATGGATGTTTGTTACTCTTTCACGCCAGAACTGCTGAATAGATCTGGCACAGAGATAGATATCTAGGATATAATTATCTAGAATAGCACATAGGATACTTTTTAACCACGGGTGAAACCGCGGGGCGCAGCTAGTAAAATAGAAAAGAATAGAGAGGTAGGTATAAACTTTAAAAAAATGTTTGCAGCATTAGAATATTGAAACAATAAATTCACATTATTACAATGTCTATTATTTAAAGTATGATTGTTAATTTATTGTAATAACTGGGGATTACTGGTCTAGTAATTTCTTGTCCTGATGATTGTTATTTTAATTATTTCAAACCAAGACTCACAATGTACATCAGCAATCGAAAATATGAATAATCAAACAGAATGAGTCGTGTTCACACAACAATGTCAAAGGCATCAAATAATCTGGCTCTCTGCATGAATCTATGAAGTTTCTGTTGGCTTTCAGTTAGAAGGTAAGAACTAGTCGGCCTTGGCAGCTATGCTGAGCAACAGCACAGGCTTAGCGCCGCTCACTGTTCAGTGTTCAGGTAGCTTTAGCCATAATAGCCATGGTAAAATAATATACTTCGCCAGAGCATTCCGGTCACGTGGGCAACACTGTGACGTCAAGCGATGCATAGGAGTTTTGGCGGGAACCGAAAAGATGGTGTCGTGTTTTTGTATTATTTTCTAAAACTTGTGATTCTTCGAGTGTTAAAGTGTAATAATGGTGGATTATTAACGTTTACCGGTTCGTCAACGTGCACGAGTGTGGGCAAATGATACAAACATCGCGAAACGCGATTTTTCGTGTTCTCTACAAAACTTCACTTAAAATTTCAGTAAAGTATCCATAACTTTACTGGAATGGGAAAAGGGGAGGGATTCATCGTCTTCATCATCATCACCTCATCATCATCATCCCATCATCTGTTACTGAAGGAAAAAATATTACTAAGAATCCGACTGAAGGACGAGTATCCATGGTCATGAAAAATTAATTAAAAAAAAAAAAAAGCGATGCATAGGAGTTTTGGCGGGAACCGAAAAGATGGTGTCGTGTTTTTGTATTATTTTCTAAAACTTGTGATTCTTCGAGTGTTAAAGTGTAATAATGGTGGATTATTAACGTTTACCGGTTCGTCAACGTGCACGAGTGTGGGCAAATGATACAAACATCGCGAAACGCGATTTTTCGTGTTCTCTACAAAACTTCACTTAAAGTTTCAGTAAAGTATCCATAACTTTACTGGAATGGGGAAAGGGGAGGGATTCATCGTCTTCATCATCACCTCATCATCATCATCCCATCATCTGTTACTGAAGAAAAAATATTACTAAGAATCCGACTGAAGGACGAGTATCCATGGTCATGAATAATTAAAAAAAAAAAAAAAAAAAAAAGCGATGCATACTCCACAGAATACTATCTAAAGCAATAGAAGGAGGGTTATAAAACAACTAAACTCAATATATTTGGCCTGTTTTGTCTTATGACACCGTTATGATGTTGGAAAAGGACAAATATACAAAAAACGTTTCGAAATTTCGTAGGTGGTCACTAATTTTATTTTGACTAGTGATGTGACCCCCTACATTTCAACGTCGATAAATTTACAATGACATGCATTGTCATTTCTTGTACCGCTAAAACTAATCCATAAATCGGTGTGCGTGCATGTGTTTGCAACATTCGCAACATGCATGTGCAACATTCCTTTTTAATTATAAATATTCAACTGTGACGTGTAACTATAGGAGTTATCAATAAATTCTGATTTCTGATTTCTGTGCGCGTGCTCGTAGACGGCCGGTTGAATATAACTTTCGCGATTCACGCGGTTTTAACCGCTGCCCTGTTTCGGTCGCTATGGACTCCCAGCGAGTCAACGAGCTGCTGGCGTAAATACACTACGCCATCAACACCATGGATAAAGTCAGCATACTGCAGGGACCCTATTCGGAGATTTGAGATTTTCATCTCACCATTTTTCATCCTTGTTGCTCTCGTTTAAAGAGTCATAGGTGTAAGAGTGATCAAGATAAAATCTCATCTCATCTCACGCGCAGGAATAGCCCCACAGATCTGCAAGTCGAACTTTATCCAGGAGGATGTTGCCAGTAGTGGCAAGAAAATACTCTACGAGTCGCTTGATCAACTCGACGCAATGCCTGCCCGCCGACGAGACGGTTCTGAAAAGAGCATACATCATCGTTCGCGTTCGTGGTGTAGCAACTGCCCCTGGAAATGTTTCCGAATGAATTAGAATACCGGTGCTGGCCTCGAGAAGTTTCGGACGTTCAGGGGAAAAATGCGTGGTTCACTGAACGACGTCGAGTGTAATTAATGGTTATACGTAATAATGCATTTTTTATAATTATTTATTTTGGTTACCTAGAGTACGAGTATAAGGTATTTATTTGAATGTTATATGGGCC
Source organism: Peribatodes rhomboidaria (assembly GCA_911728515.1). Taxonomy (NCBI): domain Eukaryota; kingdom Metazoa; phylum Arthropoda; class Insecta; order Lepidoptera; family Geometridae; genus Peribatodes; species Peribatodes rhomboidaria. Next base: position 8,953,610 of record OU452175.1, on the reverse strand, counting down.
TTGTTACCTTAAGTTGTTTGAAATAAATTATTATTATTATAAACTAGCTGACCCTGCGAACTTCGTACCGCCTAACAGTCGATTCTTTATTTTTTTCAGGCAATTTGTAAATTTTTCTCTGCGTGCATCCTCGTATTTCAAAGAATATTCTAATAAAAGAATTAGCAAAATCGAATCAGCTGTTTTCGAAATTTGCGCTTAGCAACACATTCAGCGATACATTTTATATTAGGTATAGAAGATTACTAAGCATAGTTACCTTAGAGAGAATGAATACATAATGATCGATCGATCGATTCGGGAAATCGATAATCTTTAAAGAAAGACAGATAAATAAATATGTAGACACTTTATTGATTGCACACCATACAATTAAATAACACTAATGCTACTTGACTATGTTCTTATTCGACTTCCTTAAATACTTCCTGTAATGTAATAAATCAAGTTTTAATTTGAACGGGATACCATTTATTGCAAATGAAATTCCTATTCCAACCATTTCATCTGTTCCATTCATAATAAAAATGTAGGAACAGAATTTTCTCTATGTCTTCTCCATTTCATAGCTTCATTACATACAAATGAATTCAAAGTAAAATGCTTGGACCATATGTGACTCTGCATTTTTGGAGTCAAATTTCGTCACGAATTCAATTTATCTATTCTTTTTTTTCACATCGTCTTCAAGAAATCTGTAAAATCAAAGTTTCGACCATGTATCGACAATAATATTTACGTCACTATGTATGATCAAGGTAACCTAAAACTGTTTCCGAATATTCGCTAAAAACTTCTATTGGAATAGATATAACGCCTGGTTTCTGCTACAAAGTGATTCAGCAACATTTGTTACGTATTTATGTTCGTTTATCGGCTCACATTCAACAATAAATTGTCCAAAAACTAAACGATTTAAGGTCAATATTTCTTGACTATTTTATGATCGTGTTAGATGGGACGTGCAGCCTACAACCACACAAGACATTGCTCCACTGCGTCCGCACACTCACTATTTGGAATTATACAAATATTTCATGCAGTCTAACAGTAAAAATAATATTAAATAATTGCAAAACCATTGAAGATTACGACAAACGCGTAAACAATGAGCACGCGAATAAGTTAAGTAGTCTAATGAACAAACTGTCAGACATTAGAGCAAAGTACTATCAAATTTGGGCGGGTTGAATTAGAACCAATATAACCAAATGACAGTTCATCTTGTGAAATTCCAAAAAAGTAAAACAAAGAGTAAATCATTTATCTCTTTTCCTCAACCGTTTTCGTGCCATAAGATAGAATAGGAACAAAGGTAGTTACTGAGCTCTTTTTTTAACCCTCCTTCTATTGCTTTAGTTATTATTCTGAGGCATACTCAAGACCGAATTAGGTAATTTACAAATAGTCCGAAAGAGACGGATGACGATGATGTCATTACGTTACGTGTTTGGTCCCGGAATGCTTGGACCTTGTTTTTTTGGATCGTGGCTTTAGTTTAGCAAAGTACCTACTCTGTGGGTAGTCTAAAGGGATTTTGGCTTTTTGAGAACACATTTTTTTTTTCTTACTTTTTGCTACCCATTCAGGGGAATTTGGCGTCGCACGTCGTGTGCATTGGCCAGTTTCAAGTTAATATAGTATTTCACAAATGAAAGAGTGATAGGATAGGGTTATGATGATGAATCCCTCTCCTCCCGTTTCAGTAAAGTGATGGATAATAATGAAACTTTATGTAGAGTTTTGTAGAGAACACGAAAAGTCACGTCTCACAATGTTTGTATCATTTGCGCGCACTCGAACGGATAGAGGTTAATAATCCACCATTATTACTCTTTACCACTCGAAGAATGTCAAGATTTAGAACATAATACAAAATTACGACAACACCTTTTCGATTCCCGCCAAAAACCCCTCCAGCTTTACCCATGGCTCTAAAACTAACTTTGCGAATCGTCGGGAAACCGGGACTACACTACTTGATGATGGTACATTTGCCTTGAAGCAGTCTTGATGCTTGATTGATGAAAATATCTTTAAACGTAGACTATAGCTACAGTTTATGGCTCTATGGACATCACATGAATAATGTTGCCTAGTCCTATGATTTTCCTTATTTTAATACATATGTGATGCCCATCAAATTTATTCTTTCGATTTTTGACGTGACAACGTCAATTAAATCGATGAACGCCGGCTGCACGCACGAAAAAGGTCATTGTAATAACTCATTGTCCTGTTATGCTCATTGTAACGTTACGATCGTAACGAGAGCGCTACACGAGCGATTTATTCATAAAAGTATGCAACCATTTCATCAATGTTTTGTTAAGTCGTTGTCATCATCATCGGGTTTATCGGATTTTCGGCAAGGTTAACAATTATTTAGAACACAAAGATGTCTGGAGCATTCCACTTCCACGAAGTAGCCACTAGTCTAATTTATACATTACCTAGTTGTAAGCCAAAGTTTGTGAAACAATTTTTTTTCTTTTTGAAAAAAATTATGCCCCTCAGTTTCTTGCCTGTTCTTCTCGGTAGTGGCTTTTTTTCCGAACAAGGCGGTCGAGTCTATTGAAAAACTTTGACGTTCACAAGTGTAAAAATGTTCTTATTCAATTGGGCATGAAAAATACATTTTCTTCGATATCCAATTAAATAAAAACATTTTGGTTTTGACTTGATTTTGGATGCACACTAAGGCTGACGCCACATGGACGTAATTTTACGAGTGTAATTTTGGTCTCGGATTTTGCGCTACGCACAACGGCAACACAAGATGAGTTGTCTGCCGATATGTACGTGACTCACAGCAGAAAAAATACGCTAGTGGCCACCTACCATTACACACAATGGTGGCACAATACCAAATTTCTCAAACTCAACCTCAACTTAACCAAACTCAACCTCAACGGCCATTTCACTAATGCTTATTCAGTAGTACTTAGTAGGCAATACCACACTCCATAGCAGGTTTAATTTGCGTAGTACTAAGAAGAAATACCAACTGATGACACCGTCACACCGTTTCGTCAAGTCGTAGAGGTCAGTACCGGCTACCGTTTGAGATGTACCTTCTACCACGTGCTTTAAAACCAAGCTCAGAGGTTGGTTAGTTTGGTTACTAGATAATCTGTTTTATGACCTTGAAACTTATTTTAAAATAAGATACTTTTAAATTATTATAATTTAATAAAATGATAGTTATATTATTAATAGGTATACAATTCGTTTTGTTGTGATTATTAGTTATTTCTTATTTGACACATGGAATTACTGTTTTGACATTTATAAACTCTTGTATTTTTTGACATTTATTGAACTGTGACGAGTAACTATAAGAGTTATCAATAAATTCTGATTTCTGCCGAGCGCAAATTAAGCGACCAAAATTGCGCTCGCAAAATCAGGTCAGTGTGACCTCAGCCTAAGGTTTTCAGTTTTTTTTTAAATAAATAAAAACGTAAGTAATTCAACTCAGGAAAGCAGTTCTGTGACAAATAAAAAGTTGAAAAGAATCCAATTGCCAAACAACTTTTAACTTATCGGAATAAATAGTCTCAAATTGCCTCCATTTTCAAAATTACTTAGTGCTGGATTTCGGGTAATTTATTTAATTGCATGGCAACAGTTTTCAGTTTGACGTTTAATATGACGTTTTAATTTAGAAAAACAAAAAAAATGGCAAAAAAATAAATGTTTTCCGTCTCTAGAGTGTCATCGATTTCTTTATTTTTTTATTGAGATTTGTTGCTTTTGTAAATAATTTTAAATTTGTTTAGTTGTAGCGATTGTAGTGTAACATTAAACTTTTTAAGTGAATATACAAAATTCGTTGAATTACCTGTTGTTGATCGCAAAGCACACGATAATTTGTTGCAAACTTTTAAGCGCTTCTTTCTTCTGTCACACTGTCATTAAAAGTTTAATTGTATTGAAGAACATTATCAGATAACAGTTTTACAATTTTAAACAGTATTGGAAAGTCGAACTCTTGTAGATTGGTATCGAAAGTTGTTAAAGTGTGGACGCCATGTTGTTATTTACTTTGTGATATCGCTGGAAGGTTGTTTGGTATGGTGTTGTGACGCGACACGTCGCGCGAGTATGTTGGAAGATGTGCCCATCCACGGAAGTCAGCCAGACTCCCGAACGCAAAAGCCTGCGAACCACCAGAGAAACCTTAGCCTCGATTTTAGGTATGTACATATCTTTCTGAAAATGATACTTGGGAGAGCTTGGGAATTTCCTGCCTGTCTCAGGTCAAGAATGTTTGGTATGAGTATGAGATTTGTTTAGATACCTACTGAAATATAAACTTTGTCATTTAGTTTGTCACAGTAAAATGTCGACTCTGAAAATGTAAACATTCTGTGTATCTGTAAAGTTTGATCGAACTAAAAAGTATTATAAGTTTTCCTACTCACAAATAGGAACTTTATAAACCAGGCTATCATGCCATTGTGTTTTGAGCATGACTATGACCCCTCTAAATGAAATTCTAAAGGGCCCAAAACAAACATAACTAGAATTAATGCGAAGTATACTTTTATATTCAGATTCAGATTATTTATTGGACTCAGATTGTGGGTGTTAAATCAAAAACTACTTTCAGATACCCTTGACCTTTTAATATTCTAGATCAATACATACAAATAAATAATACACTACTGTAATTTAACTTAAAAGATAAATGCCGCTTCCTCTCATATCTAATGTTAAAGTAGGTTCTCTTTCAATAATAGTATAAAAATAATGTATTATCAAACTACTCTCTCAATCTTATCACATGTAATATCAAAGTCTTTTTAAATAACATAATTTATAAGTGTTTAGTGATAATAAGATACCTATTATCAAAAATATTACGTACTAACTAGCTAGAAAGTGCAAAGGAATAATCAAATGGCACTAATATTATCACTGAAAGCTAATTTCCATTCCAGGTTGTGTGTTTATTAATGTGACCATAATTGTGTCCCACTATGGGTGGGACAGTCCCGCTTTAAGGCTGTCTGTCCCTCTGTCCCCCCCAGCCAGAGTAAAAACATCTTGCTTTTGCAAACAGACCTCAAGATAAAATATTTTCCTTTTTGTTTCTGCACTTGCTACGAGTGGCGGAAGAGCTTGCCAGACGCCCGCAACAACTTAAGCTTAGTAATTGAACTATAGTGTACTAAAAAACCTACCTACTTACTATTTAGTGTTCCTTACTACTTTGTTTATTAGAAAATTATTCTAATAAACTCTATAAGAAACCAAAAAGTATTTTTTTACAAAATTCCATTGGTGTCCCTTTCTGACGGAAAAATAAATGGCCAGTTAGCCATATTCAACTTCATTATTGTTAAAAAAGTACATTATGTAAAATAAAAAACATAATCATATTCATAGCTCTGCACTAAGTTGAATCAGGGATGCCATGGAACACCCAAAACAAGACAAAAACACATCATCGAAAACTGAATTAGGACACAGAACAGTATTTAAATTCATCTTGCCAACATCTTTTTGGCCAGACGACGACAGCTAAACTGAATTTGACGTAATTAGAAAAAAAATTATGCACCATTCAAACATATTTAGCTAAGATATTATTTTTTCAGCAATATTTTTTTACTAAACAAAATGTGTTCAAGTGTAATGTTTAAAATCATTGCACTTGAACACATTGCACACTTTCATTTTTATTAAAATAATGTAAAACACATTCTGTGAGGATTGTAATTTTTACACAAATTAATGACTCAGTGTCATTGGTTGATAACTCGGTTGTCAACAGAAAAAATCAACCATTAAAAAGTTCATTCATCACATTAGCACACACCACACTGCAACAATGTGGAATAGATATTGGTAAAAATATAAAAAAAGAATACTTCTTCTTACCACCTTCTCATGTGGGGTTGGTACAATACATATCACCAGTGTCATAATTATTTTCAATCTAGTTCAATCACTGGTGGCATCATACTTACTGTAAAATATTTGGCTTAGGTTTTACGGCTAGCCACCTGCCTTACATCAACCCTCTTTGGGAATCAGAATATATTTTTTATTTTTAACCCCTGACGCAAAATGTGTGTGTGTGTCTATGTGAGTGAGTGTGTTTGTGTGTGTGTGTGTTTGTGTGTGTGTGGCATCGTAGCTCCCGAACATATGAGCCGATTTTGATTTGGTTTGAAAAGTAAATTAGTGGGGATTGCTCTTGGCTTGTCGGGAATTTTTAATTTATTGTAAGTATTTGTTATAACACAGGTAGGTAGTTAGGGTAAAAAGGTTCGTTCTAACTTGACGTCGACAACTATGGCGATTAAAATAGTTTCGGTATTTATGTTTAAAACTAATTTATTTCGTTTCAACCAACTTCAAAAAAGGATGAGGTTCGTCAATTCGTCGAAATATTTTTTGTACGTTGTTGAATAACATCTGTGTCTATTTTCCTTTGGTAAGTAAATGTCTACTGCCGGCATTATCTTGTGTCGTAATCGAAGACCAATTCGAGATCGCTGCGCCAGCGGAGCAAAAAATCTAGTATTTGCCCATATCAATGTTGAAGTGTTGCTGTAAATTACACAGAAGACGTAGCGTAATAGATCCATTATTAGGATAATGTAAACATCGGAGTTATGTAGGGCGCGTCTTCGGCCACCGCTTGGCCCCGGCCCTGGCCAGGTGAACGGACGGTGGGGGCGAAAGTAAAAGTGGATGGACTGTCTTGTCGACGGCAAGCAGCGGGCGCGATTTCCTGACGAGCTTAGTTCACTGCGCTACTTCGTTAGATTAGACCGAAGACGGGTCTGAGCAGTAGCGCACTTGAAGCGCCTCACTCAACTGCCGTCTTTGTACTTCTTCACTCTACAAAACTTCAAGGATAGAGTGAATAAGTACCTTATAGATCGTCGTGCTCCATCTTAGACCACAACGTCGCTATATAAAAAAAAAAACCTACGCTGATGAACCTGCTCGAAGCATAGGTACTCCCTATTCCATGTTCCAGGAACTGTCTGTCTTACACAGTTCTTCGAAATAATTAACACTATGTTTTTAACTATGTACATAGCCATACCATGATATACATATAAAATCAAAAGTAACTCTCTTTATGGGCTGAACACGGCTGAACGGATCTTGATGAAATTTGATATATTAGTTGCAAGATATCACGAGGAAGGTTTTTATATACTATTTTCTGAATAGACGCGAACGAAGTCGCGGGTAACAGCCAGTTCTCTATCAAGTAGATCATTGCGCGTCATTACTAACAACTACATGTTAGGTATACTAAGTTCTGCGTTGATTTGCTTGTAGAAAACTAGAAAGCACTTATCGAAAAGGAACTCGAAAAAAAATCCTCAGGATGGTTAGTTCGACTTGAGATAAAACGTAAAATTGCTACTTGGTTCCTGATACATAGGCTTTTTGTACGACTCAGGTTTACGACTTGGCATTAAGTATTGTCGTGTTCTATGAAAGTTCGTTTCTAATATTAAGAGAAAGTCTATTGAAGCTTCTACATGAGAAGTATCATTAATCATTTTCTTAGAGCATCTGTTATTAACCCATTAGAGGCCAAACATAAACCAAACATAATTCTTTAAATTTTCCTTTATTTTTAAGTTACGATAAGAGTTACTAAATAGGATTTACAAAGAAAAAAAAAGATTTTATTTTTTTTTAGTGATTTTAGGGGGTGTACACGATTAGGTACAGCGGCCGCTTATAGGTGAAAATTTACGAAGCATGATTTTTTGATGCAAAGTGTTTTTAGACACTTCTTGCACTCCCAAAGAACTCTTGTATGACATATTGCGCAACGCAACGGTTTCTCTAGTTTTTTGAGGTAGTGACCTTTGCATTCTTGAGGTAATCCTGGTATCAGCGATGAAGATGGTCTAGCATTGTTTAGTGTTTCTTGGCGTAAATAGTACCTAGTAATACTACGGCGGAACAAAAGTTGATCCACATGGTCTTTTCTGCTCAAAGAACAAACAACAATCATGTCAATTGCAACAGTCATTTGTCCAGCATATTCGTAAATAATACCCACCACCATTTTTTTCCATGAATGGCGATCCAGTAAGCGATATGGATTGATCAAGCTCATCCACACCTCCCATGCCCTTGTTGTACATACATGGGGTATCTCAAAATAAGTCTTCTCGTGTTTTATTCCGCACCATCGTTTTACAAGACCCAATGGCTCAACTGTGTCTTACCATCTCACTAACAACAGATCATTGGTTTTATCGAATCGATAGTCGTATGTAGCCCTTTCCATCTTCTTCATTTCTTTTTGCTTACAAGAGGACTTCAAATAACGTCTTGAAAACCCTGGATCCCAGGGGCTCGGTGGAAGCATTAGTTGATTTACCGCAATAAATATGTTGGAGAAAACTTTCGCCATGTAGGAGTTTGCTGACGTTGCTGGGGTTTCCGTGCTCGCTTTGCAGCCAACGGTTAGTCGACACTGCTGAAAGAACCACCATCATCATTACCATCGTTGTTGGTAAAAACTTCGACATTACCAGGAACATCTTGAGGAAGTGAAGTGGTCACCAAATCTTCGTCGGCCCCCTCTTCTTCGTCCGTCACAACGCTCGGATCTAGCAGTATGATTGCAAATTCATACTCTGCATCATCGTCACATTATTTAGAATAGCTTTAACAGCTTCCTAAAGTCCTTCGAAGCTTTCAGCACCAATAAAATTGCTTCCGATGCATTTCTTAGTAATCTGAAAATAAAATAGTTTTACTCCCAGAAGTGGCCACTGTACCGATTTCTGTACAGCTGTATTTCATGCAAAATAAAATCGAAACGATTGAAGTACCATTGACAAATATTACTAAAACAGATGCCTTATATTTTGAAATATCTAAAAACAATTACTTTAGTAAAAATATCTCTCGCAAAACATATAATAATAATAATAAAGTGTACTTACGTGTCTAGACGTTCCGCGGACCAACTTTAACCACTTGTCAAAAAAATATTTGTAAAACTACCCACTTTTAAAAAATATATTTAATTGTCACCATTTACCCTCTTAAATTAAATTAATAGTAACTACCATAAAACTTTATAGAATTCATTATAAAAATTTAACTTGACCTGTACAGAAATAGGTACAGTGACTCGGAATGGGTTAACTCATCATTCTTGATAAGTTTTCATTTTGAGTCTTTTCGTTTCATATTAGATTTCGATTTAACAACAGTCAATCAGTTAGCAGTTTAGTCTTCAGCTCTCAAAACGGTATTTACTTAACTCATGATAATGATCTCATTATGTAAGTTCTAACGTTAAATGATCCTTTCCATTTACTTGGCTTTTATTTTCTGTAATTTGCAAAGTGTAAATGAAGAGAAAGCGGCTCTACTGAGTGGTTAACACGTTCTTTCCATCGATTCACCGAGTGGAATGCTGTGTTTACACTTCCCATGTCTAGTGCTTCTTACATCTGTATTTATTTCTCTCGGCGATGTCCTGGTTTCGACGTCTTGAATACTAACCGACTGTTCACTTCCGTATCGTATTGTTATATTGTGAGATTTCAATAAAACCAACCTCAAGTCTTGTGTGTTATTTCAGTCATCGCGCCGGTGCCATTCTCAAGTAACGAACAAGGTTGACAAATCGACAGTCTTCACGACTCGTCTTACTCACAATAGCAATTAACTGAGCATGAAACTAGTTTTTATGTCTTCACTCTCAGGCATGGTTAATTTTTGCCTTGACTGAAGGTTTTCCTGTATACAAGTCTGCAATCTGCATTAATTTTACTTTACTGGGTATTCGTGTTCCGGAAGCCGACTTCGTTTAAACGAGCTTCCATAAAATCAATTTGTGAACGTTATTTCGTCGGAGATTAATCCCCAAAAGCAGCTGAGTTATATTGTCTGAGACAATACGGCAGGCGAATGATTAATTAACTTGTTAACTTCGTAAACTGTTTTGTTGGTAAGCAATCGATCATTTGAAAACAATTGATACAGGAATAGAATGCAAATGACCTTCTGTAAGGCAGCGGTGCGACCAAGGCGATTTTGGCAGTTTAGCCTGCTAGTGTCAATCGATGCACTCGGATTATTGTTGCATGGTTACACTCGAATTTGTCGTTATCAGTCAAATAAATTTAAAGTTAGATAATGTTAAAAGACGTTGATTACAAGATAAATCGAACGGACGACCTTATTAAGTGGACGAATTATCCAACACTGACTTAATTTTTTATAATTTTGCTAAGCTTACTTATGTTATGATCCTCTTCGTATTTTGTCAGCATTAGATACGACATGAATGATGAATTCGCAGGTCTAGTCCTCAATATGTCATTATCCGCTTCCTCATTAGACAGAGTCCCAATTTTACTGTTTTCATTGCGTAATAGTGACAGTTACTTCCTATGTTAATCATGTTGATTCACAGCGCCGCCATTTAATTAGTTTACTTATCTGTCTAACTAGCTACTTCGTGTATACCCGAGATAATGAATTATATTGGTCTGCCAATCAGCTTCGGCAGCTGAGGAATGTGACACGCTGCCGACCACGACGCCCGCAATCATTGAGCGAGTTAGTTTATTGTTATGGTCCAAAGTAGCATGACCCTGCGCACTATTACAGGCCAGAAATTTTTCAACAATCTAATTGTTATCTTCTGAACATGTGCGTAAGATTCCTTGTTCCAAAGCATGAAGTCATTAGTAATGTTTCAGGGATGTCTGGTACTTATTTATTAATCATGCACATTTTTGTATTCGATTCGTGACATGATTACGTTCACCGATATTATAGTGCTGGTTTAAATCAGACCCGTTGTGGTATTGGCGAATTAAATCACTTGTATCATGTTCACGGTCGCTGCTTATTGATTTAGAAGCTGTAAAAACAGAAGTACATTTCATGTTTTTCAAATATATTTCCCATTTGATCTATGATTTTCGATCCATTATATATATTGTGATTAGATAGAAAATAGCTGATGCTCGCGACTACGTACTAGGTGCTGCTTGGGATTTGCCCTCGCATCATTTTCTATTTAGTTCTTTTAAGCAATGAATTTTCAAAAATCATTCTTAGGGCTCATTTAGTATTAAATTTATTTATCGTAGAGCAAGGCTACGCAAATACTTTCAGAATAGTGTAGACACTTTATCTCATCGGAGTTCTGATAAAATGAATATCGTAATGACATAGTAATAAATGACGTTGCCATAGCTTATGAAAATGATTGTTTATATGTGTAAATCTATTAAGTACTAGAGCTAGTTATGAAAGTGGTAGAGCGGTGTGATATAACTTTTAAACGGACATGTTTCTACTGAGGTCATTTACCGGACTACTTGTTATCGCAGTGGTATCCCAGCGTCGCGCAGTATTAGCCGGTATGACCATCCCGCATGACAAAACTTATGACGCTTCCTCGTGAAGTTGACAGGAATAAGCTGTATTGTGCATGACTCCCGATGTACCCGCTGTGTGGGATAATGTTGACTTGACGGTCATTATCCAAAAGTCAATTCGGGTAATAAATAATCTGATAGTGAAGGACCTCTTAAACCGTTGGACCCCATGACTCGACATGGCTTGGGCGCAGTTTGTAGGTTTATCATTTTGCGAATTTACGAGTAAATATGTAGATGTGCCGCGCAATTTTGCCGGTTACCATGTTAAAATGTTTCATAAAGAAGTTGACTGTCGGTACCGAGTGGCAAATTTGTTTAACAAAACATGAAAAGATTGCGATTGAATCACTCATTCGCTCATTACGCATGCACTGAACTTTGTAACATGTTGTCGTTCCAGTAGGCGAGTACTTCTGGTTACAGTTGCGCTTGCGACACTGTTGTTTACATTTTGCAGTTCATATTCCTCCAATATTATCATTTTGTTTGACGCTTGTATGAGTCAGTTCTAAAATTGTGTTTCATTCTCGCAAGCGATTGCCATTTGCTAGCGACTCAATTCACTAATTCATTTAATTGGAAGTCTGATCATTTTTCATAACCGACTTTTTGCGAAAAAGTTATTGCTAAGCCACAGTTCTACTCCATCGCATAACTGATACATTTTCTCTCCGGCAGTGTTTAATTACAGATCAAGAGTACGAGGATAGTATGCAATTTATCTACTCTCACTCAAGTGTTTATCGGAGTCGTAACGGATGGGGCTCTCAAGCTCGCATCAGCAGTCTCACGGGACGTGTAACGGAACAAATGTGCAGAACAGAGGGGCCTCATTGTGCGACAGAAGCAAGAAGTGGGCTTATAATGATTCTTCCCACGGATTTATTATATCGAGGTCGCACTACGCCTACTAGCCCACGGGCCACGACTCAAAGCAAAGGTCACCATGTTTTTAAACTAACTGATCAGTGAGCACACTCAGCACCAATTTTCTTCGTTTTTATTCCATTAGTCTCGGGATAAAAAGTGTCAGTCCTCTAGCATCACTGTCTGCATTCTAAAACGACCGTATTCTAAAATGATGCTCAGTCATGAATGTCGAATTAACACTAGTTTTACTCTACTAAAAACTAGTTTTATTTCGAGATTCATGACTGAGCGTGGTTTTTTAAAACGGCCCTTAGGCATGTTAAAACGACGCCCAGTCTTGAATGGTTTTACCATACATAAACACAGTTTAAAATCGAGATTCATGACAGCTTCGTTTTTGAATACAGCCCCAAGATAAGTTGAGATATGCACTCGTATTCCTAACAAAATAGAAGACAAACTACTTTTTAGGTTCACACATATAGTGTGCTTCTGTACCCACTTCTCATTCTTTTGCCAGCTCGATATAAATCACATTTTCCTCCTTTTCTTACGTCGAAAAAATACTCACAACTCCTCTTGGAAAACCACTTTCCTGTGCTGTATATCAGCGTAAATAACAAATGCCACATCTTTACAAGTTAATTTTAATTCAGTACTTAGTGTGTTCGTTGATGAATAAGATAATATTTTGTTGTCAAGCAACAGTGAATATTATTTTTGTTACATTTAAAATTCAGTCCCCTTTGTTCTGTGCTATGACGCAAGTGATAACGTGCGAGTTTACAACATCTGTTTGCAAGAGTTCCGAGTTACCACTGAAATCACTTGTGTTTTGAACCTTTCAATCATCGTAAACGCGAGGCGCTATATCAACTGAAATGTAAATATTGAGTCAATTTTTTATGTTACGCTTCGTGGATAACACGACGCGGTGTTATATTCGAGAGCTGATTCATTCGTTCCCATTTCCACTTTGGTGTTAGCGAGTTTTTATTTCGTTTTGATTGCTCAGATATTCTGCGAAATGTCGTGAGTTTCGTAAATAGGAACTTGATTCAGTTTCGCGATGTTCAACGTCTGCCAGTCGCCAAATCTTTGTTCGTTCGTCTAGTCTAATGGATTCTGGTAAAACGTCGTATTATTCAATTCCTCGTTCTAATATATCCATCCTTCGAGCATGTCGGAGCATAAACCTTCGTGAGATTACTGAGCGTAACGAAATGTTTGAGCCCGCTCCTTAATAAATGGAACCCTGGATATTACCCGTTATGATTTATCGGGGCGTTGTACGTTGACCCACAGAATGGGGACGTCCCAGAAACCCTCAAATAGGCTGTTATTCTATTTTAATATCTGGCCGCTCCCCAACGTAACTCAGTTGTAGAACAAGGGTGGGTCTAAGCTCAACCTCATGCCATGGCATGCCTTATTATTGATTCGGTTTCCTGTACTGGGATTTCCAGTGACGTAACTTATGGAATTCACTTTTAAAAGGGCGCCATGCATCGGACTAGATTATAGTGTATCCAGGGGCGGTATAGTCACGACAATAATAATAAGACTTAATTGGTATCGGTGAATCCTGAATTGTTAATTTATCATGGTCTAAACTTCTGAAGAATCAATAATTCGTTATCTTAATTAAAATTCAGTTTCCTATTAAATGTTTTGATGAAAACAACACATGAGAGCAGTTGAAGAAAATATATGGAAACGCACATATTCAAACTAAACTTCATTCAAAGTCCATCTAACTACTAGAATCACTTGGTACAAAAATAAAACAATAGATATTTTTAGCTGCGAAAGAGGTCTCTTGCGTCATCGTCAGATGAATGACAGGCAATGTCGATAACATTTTGTTACGGTCGTCGCTAACTGGCGGAGTGGACGACCAGTCTGGGAGTTGGAAGGGAATAATACAATGGACGGAAATCATCAATCAGGGGCCCTCACCCACGATGAGAGGGTCCAACGTAATAGCCGTGTCGCCTACAGAAATGCAACGAGCCCCTCTAATATGTCTCAAGTTGTTAGTGACCTCATCCTATTGTCAACCAGGTCATAGGACTGAAGGATAAAAATAGAATGTGTGTGAGGAACTAGGAATTCTCAACTACAAAAATATTAGTAAAATATTTTGGTAAAACAGGCGGAAATGTGTTTGAGATTTATCTAGCGTAGTTGCAATGTTATGATTAATATATTGTACTCAAAATAAATATTCGAAATGTTCGAAAAATAGTGTCAAAAATAGTTCCTTTTGTGAAGATGTCCAATGAGGTGTAACGAAACTGTGTAGTTAGCATGATGTCAACTCAACTGGCGTACATTTGGGAAATGAAGCGACCTTGTGCACACAGAATATGCATTAGTTACTAGGCTACTACAGTTTCGGAAATGGCAATTCACAAGCTTGCAAGGTTGTTATCGTTTGCTGCAAACCTAGCTGCTAATAGGCCGTGTTGCGCAAATAATGTTCTTTTATTTAGCTACTCATCATTTAAAATCACAGTGAACTCAGTTACATCAACTTTCAAATCTTGTGAAAGTAAATATTTCTACCTGGTAAAATTATTATTGCCAGAATATTTTTTACTATTAGTTAAGTTGGTTTTATTGGAAGGAATGTAGTGAGATCATCACACCCTTATAAATGTAATATTATGCATTTGTCGATCCTAGAGACTGGTGAACCGAAGAGTGCAGATTCTAGAGATTTATAATGGGTTGTAAAATAGCATCGTCATTACCGCGACAGCTGCTTTTTACATGCCATTGTGTTCGTCGGAAGTAATCTAATTGCCCTTTATTGCCGAGGAAGGAAACAGGCGTTTTTGAGCGTGTAGGAAACGGCTTATTGTTCAGAGGAAAGCGATGACAGGGGGCGCTCGCTCGAACGCGTCGAGATTTAACTCAATATTTGAATGCCAGATAATTTTAACTCGATATAACATGCCGGTAATTCAATATCTGATTCAGTACACTTGGAAGGTATCTAAGAGGAGATTGGTTTAATCAAGGTTGTGAGTTTGAAGGTCTGCGTATCTAAGTTAGTTTCGAGTTCTTGTGATCTGATCTATTGTAGCTTAATAGCGAAGCACTAGAAATCGCTTTGAGACAATAGCTCAATCGTAAAGTGATATCACGAATATCTTGTTTTTTTTTTTACAACAAACTAAGCATGTGTTTGACCACTGACTCGCCTGATGGGAAGCGTCGACGTGATCGAAGGTGTAACACGCTTGCCTAGGAGATACCTATTCACTTTACTCTTAAACACCCCCGGATTGTATTTAGGTGGAAAGACAGACGCAGGCAACGAGTTCCACACCTCTGCAGTTCTTACAAGAAAAGTTAATTTGATAGACTAATTTGATAACATGCATAACATATCGTCACGCCTTTCCTCCGAGGGGGCTGGCAGAGGTGTAACACAACACCCACACTTCGCCGGACGATATTCAGTCCCAAATGTGACGAGGACGAGCCTGTCGCCATACATCGGGCTCCAGTCATGTAGCAGATGACAAACAATACGCACACATGTTCACACTATGAACAAATTGGTGCGTAAAATAATTTGATAAGCTAAATAAAATAAGCGGTTCTGTAGAGCAGCGAGTGAAGCCGTGGGGTGCTACTAGTAATAAAATAATGTGACCCGCAATCCAACCGACCTTTTACCGTTAAAGTTAATAGGGACGTTTTTATTGTAGACAAATGCGGGCTTGTGCCGATGTCTGACTCCCAAATGACGGTTCGGAACTGTATAGCAGAAATGCAGATGTTAATGTATTGGCCGGGTGGCCGGCACGGGATATCCGATATAAATTCCTTGACCTCATTTGGTTAAAAGTGTAACAGTGCAAGATTTGTACAACCTACAGGCTCTACATACTAATGGTAGAGCCATTAGGATGTAGAGCCTGCAGGTTAAAACAAATCGCACATCTCAAACTTATAACTCTTATGACCTTTTAGAATCTAATGGGGTGTGGGGTGTGGGTGTTGTAATACACCTCTGCCACCTCTGCGAGGGAAGGCGTGATGATATGTCGATAATTGTAGAAACCAATGTTAAGTTACGGTTTATATGTGAATGTAATGAGCACTTGATATTTGCCGAATACTGGTCGGAAAATCATCCCATCCCTAGCTTTTATGGTCTCTTCAGACCGACCTTAATCCAATTGATTGAATTTTAGATCACCTTGACCATTACTGTCCTGCCTGACTAACCTTTGCAAATTCAAGCAAGCATTTGATTTCATGAAAATATCGGGGTTTTTGTTGTTTACATACTCGGAAAAACAACTCTAATACATCAAACAAAAATCGCCTGTTTTTGTTGCTAGTTTTGTAGGTAGCAGGTACTTATACCTACTGTTATTTTTTTTTTTCATACAGATCAAACTTTAAAGGTAGGTAGATTTTCGGACTTTTACCTACCTACCTGCATGTGGGGAATTTTGTAAAGAACAGATGAATTAGATTTACGTAAATGTTATCCTTTTTTTACGTAGAAATTCGTTGAATTTTAATTATATCTCGTCAGACGTGTGATCATGTAAAAACTTAATATATTCTGTGTACCTATCTCATTTTATTGTAATGAATTATTCGACAGTGTCTAACCGCAGTTTTTGTTCAATTTCAACAGCATTTAATTTCAGCAGCAATTCGCGTAGGTATAGACGTAATGTATAAATCTTGCAAATTACCTGCTCATACACGAGACGAGAGTTTAACTTAAACATTATCTCAGTCTCATAAACCTGCAAAGTCTCTCATCTTTACTAGTGTCCATGGCAATGAAACATGTCCGCCATACAATCGCATTCCTTGCCCGTTTCGTGCATCGAACAACTTATTTTATTTATTTACACTACGCATACTATTGTGAGTATTCATTGAATCGCAATCGTTTGTTTAAGCGGGACGTTAACATTAACGTCCTAAAGTTAACAATGAGAGCAGAACATAGAATGCAATGTGAGTTTTCCTCGTGTTTTAGGTTTATTGCATCCACCTACTTATTTGAAACAAAATCACGTAAATCTGTTATCCAAAACCAACCCATGACCACTAAAAGATTACGTCTAGGTTCCAAAATCAACGTCTCGATTTGACCTATTGGCTTCTGTTATCCAATATGTTTTGCATACGATACGACCTGATTTCGATCTCGCTAAACAAAACCTTCAAAGTCGATGTAAAAGAAGCCGAATGTATTTGGGATTCTGGGCCATTCAATGCAAATTGAAGAGACAGGTGTACGTTTTCGCAGATGCCAAATTTTAAACGCGTGTAGGGTACGTTTTTCCATCTGCCTTGCTACTTATCTGGACGCGAAATCGATCCGGCAGATGGTATGGAGGCCCATCGACCGATCGAGGTTGTTAAATGCACAGCTGTTCACATTAATATGCATGCACCCTTGGCAAAGATGAGAGTTGTATTTGGCCACCAGTAACTGATAAAAATACGCGCTTAATGTGAGACTAAAATGACTCTAGATTATTACAAATTAATACACAATACAGTGACATACATTTGCCTAGTTTTTCCCAATATTGATGGTATCGGTTGTAAAATGTACAAGTTGTGAGACTACTTATATCAAAATTTTAATCTGTTTCTAAATAAGCGTATTATCTGTATAGTTGGTTGATGCTATTGTGAGTTAAATAGGAGGTTAGGTCAAACAAGGGTAACTTAATAAACTTTTCACAAAAACCTCACATTGTTAATGAGTTCTCACGGTCATTTAATATTTATAGCTGGTTCGTTTGGCCAGAGCCGTGTTTACCGACTCGCAATTTTTACACTTCAATACCTACGCCTCTGTTCTTTGGTGACCAAGGGGCAACCCTGCTGTGTGACACTGGCTATTTGGTTTGTATTTAATCTGACAAAGAGCATTTAGCAATTTATAAATCCTTCGGTACTGGTATTTATCGATAAAATTTGGCTACGGGAATTTCCAATTTCACACAAATCTCATCACAAACGAATGCTCTAACATTTGCAATTCTTTCGACAACTTTAAAAGTAAAGTTCACCTATTTCTTCATTTAGTGTTTGTATCTGTTCTTTCTAAAATGAAATGCGTATAAGGCTAGACCGACTTCGGCATGTGGGAGTGAAACATTCAATGTTGAGCTCAGAACCAGTCTTGATTCTTGAAAGTCATTAGCAAAATGGCTGAGGTCATAGCTCGGTTTATACTCGCCATACTACCGTGGTAGAGGCACTGTAATGTGTATTTTAATAAAAAACATTTCTGCTCTATTGAAAAAAAATATGAGGAAGGATATGAATGAAATGGAGTGAAATATTATAACTGGGGCAGATATTTTGATCTCAGAATCACTTTGATGTATTATCATAGATATTACAGGGTCTGTAATACATTGTTGATGATTATTTTAAGAGCACCAAATATAAATGTAAAACAAAGAAACTAACTAAAAAAAATATCTGCCGTAATTTTATGATCAAAGACTGTAATAGTATTTGCATAAATCGTGTTAGAGATTGTTATCTGGTTCTTCCAGTCTAATGTTATATAGATCTTGTATTCTATTATTACAACCAATAACAGGAATTCATTCGATCGCTTGAAACACACAAGCGTCTCAGAAGCCATACATAACAGAATCAGGGACGCGCTTAAATAAGTTGGAACATATTGGATTAACTTGACACCTGCGAAGAGCTATCAATGTTTGGTGATATTATTAGAATAGCGTTAGAAACTTATTTAGATATTCGGGACATTATCTACATGGTCGCCTGACCCAAAGCAAAGCTTGTACTATGGGTGCCAGAGACTGATACTCATCCTATCCTACTAATATTATAAACGCGAAAGTTTGTAAGAATGGATGGATGGATGGGTGGATGGATGTTTGTTACTCTTTCACGCCAGAACGACAACAGATCTGGATGAAACTTGGCACAGAGATAGATTATAGTCTAGAATAGCGCTTGGATATTTTTTAACCTTAAATACTTTGAAACCGCGGGGCGCAGCTAGTAGATATATAAATATATTTAAAAACATACTTAAATAGATATTAATACCCAGACATAGAACAAACACTAATGTTCATCACAAGAATGACTGCCCTAGGTGGAAATAGAACCTACGCCTCCAAGCTCAGAAGGCAGGTTCCCAACTCAGCCACCGAGGCAGTCGCATTGTTTTGTATATTTATAAACACACATAGTAGTGTACACGTGGCTTCTATTGTTATTGTAACTTAGAGTTAGATAAACAATATACTTGTGGCTTAGTAAATTATACCTGCTGTGCACATAGTACAGCTGCTACATAGTTATGTCTTACATACATACATAATAAATAAATAAATAAACTATAAATAACCATAAAAATTAATAAACCCACTTAGAGTAAGTCCACATGACTAGGATTGAAAATTGGAAAAAAAATATACGAAGTTAAAAATTTAACTAAAGTTACAAGGCTTAGTTGATTGACTTCGTCTCACGAGGAAGTTACCTATTGGAGAAAGAGAGCGTAAAGCTTAGCTTATATAAACATAAATTAACTACGTATAAATGCGACAACGTTACATAAACTCCTTAAAGAATATTAAACGTCAAATAAAAGCCAATAGATTAACATCGATGCGAAATACCTTGCATAACTCGATATTACGGTCCAGGTGTTCTGCCTTTAAGAATGCACTGGGCTGGGTGGTGTTGGTTACTCAATCTTATTTGCAATTAGTTTATATTATAGCTTCCACTGGGCATATTAATTTGCGTAATGCATGCGGCATTGTGAAATTAGACCAAACGTATTCTTATTTTTAATTAATTTCTGATTCAGATTCTTTTGAAGCGGGTCGACGCTCGATGCTCCTCTGAAGAACATGTTTTGGTGTTATATGTATAGGCTAGTTATTAGTTATACTAAAACAAGTTTATCACGTGAAGATCGATAGATTCAATTTGCTTAAAAATCGTCGCTGCCTTTTCTATCAGTATACCTACCAAAATACAACAAACTTGCCTCTTGTTTTTCTGGTTTATCATTGACGTAAACAATGTGCCTTCACATTTCAGTTTGTTCATCAAATAATTATACTTAATTATTATAACGAGTACCTTCAAACAACCTTGTAGCTAGCATGCATTTACTTTATTTACTTCAAAACATCATAAAGTAGGTCTTTACGGTTTATCAGTGTAGGTTTTGTAGTTATACAGTATAGTATACTCCAGTATACTGAGAATATCGTGCATATAAACCACAAATATACCACTCTATCTACTGCTCGGGGATTGTGTTCTAAGACATTCGATTCTAGGAACCCGCTGGTCTAGTGCGTTTTGTTTGTTTCTATTTCCTTGTAGGAGAGCTGTTTTAAATATCGCTCCTTGGATAGCTGTAAAATTCAAGCTTTCTGATGTAAGCTTTTGTATTAGGCTTTCCTGAAACTGGTACAGATTTAGTTCCTTTACATAATTCTGGTAAACTATTTTAAGCGCTCCTCCTCATACTAAATCATAGTTTCTGGTTTGATAATATCATTTAAGCTAAATGTAAAATCAGAAGGACTGATTTATTTTACGGTTATAAAAGCACGATGTCACAACACCATTGTGGGTATTCCAGAAACGTACCTCCTTATTGTTGTACCCTATTCGCTTTCAAATGAAAACAATAGTCAAAGCATTTGGATTTTCAACACTTCAAAGAAAACTAAACAATACAAAGCTTTATTTTACTGCTCTCTACAACAATGTCACCGCAAATCACCTAAGAATAGATACTCCAAAGGACCGTTACAAGGACATTAATAGAACACACTCAAAGAATATTCAAATGGGTACATACTATCCGTGAGTTAGAATGCTCCCGCAAACATTTTTGTTCTTGCCCGTCACTACTTCCACTACTAGGTCGACTCTAGTTTTATTTGTACGCAGTCGTTTTTGTGTCCGTTCATATGAATATCCAACAATACTCTTAGACCGACTTATAAAATGGCAAGGCCAAGATAGGTGTTCACTTTCGCTACTCATTGCATGAGATACGTTTTCTCAGGTTTTGGGTATCATGGTTTCTACAAGCAATTATTTCTTAATTGCCTTAACATCGCTTACAAAATGTAAGGTGATCGTAATTTTAGATAATATTTCTGCAGACACTGCCGACGAACCCAATCTTTTATTCGTTTTATAATGTTTATGAGTACCTACTGCTATATTGTTAGTTGTGTTATGAATTGTTTCTCTCTTAATAATTAAATAGAATCTAGAGACGATATATAACTGTAGTTAAACTCAATTATTATTGAGATTGCAGATTAAATCTCATTACAGCTGCCCGATGGTCGATTGTTTCGAATACTCCCATTATGTTTGCTGAAGCCTTCCAATTAGCTTTCACCGATCAACAAAGGTACCAGATATGGTGCTACGTCGAATCAATTCACCATTGTTTGATTAATGACGTCAAACAGCTGCATGCAAGTGCGAAGGCCTTCACTCTTCACAACTTTGGCGGCTGTAACAAACAATCACCTACTCGCGTTCGATCAGGTATTGCGTGTTATTTACTACATGTAAAAGTGAATTGATCAATGAAAGCTGCACGATTCAATTTCTTTTCGCTTGAAGCTTTTCACTGAAATATAAAATCGCAAATCACTTTTACTGAGTTCCTCGGTAGGTGTTTATTTTTTTTTACTTCGCAGAATCTTCGTCAAGGTTGAACATTCAATTGATTTGTTTATCTTGGAATACGCTCTACGCTCAGCATTTGATAACTATAACCATCGCGTATGCAAACAGGAATTGAAATCAATATTGAGGCTATTTGTGACGGTCATCTTTAAGTGGTATGCCAATTCATTGGTTCATTTACTGCTTCGGGGACATGGCAAAATACAGTAGTTGTCCTCAATTTACGAGTTTTGATTAGTTGGTGTCAAGTTTTTAGAATAATTGGTAGAGGTAGGTACTATCCTAAGCGTGATTCCTTGCTGTTATGCAACGTTTTTAGTTAGTATAATTTTTGTTCAACACGCGAGGTCACAGCTCCATGTTTTTTGCAAAGATAATAATTCATCCATTGTAGTAATGGATAAAGAAGAAAATAATGTCTTTGATTTCAAAATTAATTACTCTTTTTAATCTAATATAACAACTGAGTATAATGGACTGACAAAAATGTGGAAGCTCTCTACAAAACACTTTGTGGTAAATACTGGTAATCTTTATGGGTGGTAAACGATAAATTTGGCGCTGTTCCATTTATAATGGACTCAGTAATCGATCATAAAAACAATTTTAAACTCTCTTTACGATCACGATTTTATACATCACTAGGTAAGGTACTCTACCAAGATTTTTAAAGATCTTTGCTGCTCTACATAATATAAAAGTAAAAGTAAACATAAAAATATGATGCTATAATAATACTATTTGAATGCGGTTAATAAGTAGAAAGTGCGCGTAGGGAATCCGCACAAGGCTTAATATTCTATTACTCAGTTACGTGAGATTTACAGAGCAGTCACGTTTTGTATGCACAGCTCTAGAAATCTACGATATATCGTAGAGAAAAAGATAAAATGTACGATGACTAGACTGCGTATTTTGTCTTCCACTTTATAAGGTACTTACGCTAATTATTATCTGCAATTATTGTTATTACAAAGCAACGATGAATGAATGTTGTTAATAGATTTCCGGTCCTACCACACTTCATGTCGACACGTGCGCCAGTTATGCCTATAGAATGAAAGGAATCTATGCTCGCTCGTTAGAACCATCTCGCCCGAGTGTTACTACCACATCTGTTACAGGACGCACCATATGCTCGCCTGCCGATAACATTCCAAAAATAAATACCGATATTTCGCTCAGCACTCACGCTGCGCGTGGAATGCTCACTCATTCAATGCCCCACACTTCCACTTCCTCCACTTTCTTGATGGAGTGAGTATGCGCTCGCATTAAGTGCCGGCCACTCGCCGCTGCATACCGTCATATGGATCTTCTCAATGTACTGCTTTAACGGCTTAAGTGGTGATAAAATTTTGGGGTCATCGGCCGCTTTCTCTCATTTATCTATCAGTAAGCGTACACATTATGTCATAGAGTCAACGTTCCGGCGTGAAACAGAACCGAAATCTACATAAATAGGAAGCCTCTTGACAAATTAATAATACTTAGGTACGATAGTAACTGTTTCCATGATTCCAGGCTCATTGAAATTCTTGTGGCAGTGGTTAATACGCCACGCGGTCGTCTCATAAGGAACTGCTTATAGCAATCACTTAATGAATACAAAATAAAAAGCATAGAGACAGCTTGTCGGATTATAGAATAATCCGTGATGAAATGCTGTTGCAGCTCGCTACCTGACCATATTTATTGTAAACAGGGTATGGACTTGCTCCATTATAAGGTTTATTGTGTAGCTAGTGTACGAATATTACGAAATGTCACTTGAATGATCAAGATGCCATCTGAGACAATATAGACTCCACGATAAAGTTGATGACCATTGTTGTGCAGTTACGTATATTTAACCAAGCGGTTAACTAGACGTTCCTTTCTAAACCTAAATTCAAAATTGCTAACATTTCCAAAAACACATAAACCTGGTTCGTAAAGTCGGTCGTTGAAATCTCCGGCCTGCGAAAGAGCTTTGTTTACTGTTTGGTAGTTGTTGTGTTTCGGCTTCGTATCGTAATCGAGGCGATCCTTATTCGAATGGTATGCGGAGCGGCGCGTCTACTACTGGTTGTGTTGCGTAAAGCAGTTTGCCATACGACGGGCTTGAGGTCGGACGTACGCCGCTCCGTCTCGATCGCGCAACAACGTCCCCGCGTTTAATTACGCTATGCCATATCGCAAGGCTGCTCGCATTGTTTCAACGTTACGCCGTCAGTGTTCAAGCGCAACGACCATGTTTGTGTGAGGAGGCTAATACAATAACGTGCTCTGTGTAACAAATCAGTGATTAAGTTTCAGTGTTCTACGTTTAATTGAACAGATGGTTCGAAAAATTATTGTCGTTGGAATACAGCACTATGAGGATCCGTTCTACAAGTACGTAGCTTTGACGAGATAGTTAGTAGGATTTTCCGGATTGTTTTCCTTGTGGAGAGCAAATAATACGGCACGGATTTCTTATCTGTGTTTTCCTTGTCCGCAGACATGTGACGGGGTCGAACGGGCCGCCTGCAGGATGCGGCCACCAGAGGAATCGGTCCCTGGACTCGGTGCTCACCAGGATACCCGAGGACATGACGCCGACCTCGCCGGAGGGCGCGCCGCTTCGGTTGCCGATGGAAGTGCCCGGCCCGAGGCTGGCCTTACCGCCGGAAGTGCCCACGGGTTCGGACGACTCCGGCATTCATACACCCCCAGACGGAAACGACGAAGAACGACCTCCACAACCGGCCGCCGCGCGATCCAGGGAAAGTCTCGACTCCGGCAATCCAGAAGACACAGACAAACCACCAGACCCTCCCGACACGGCCCTCGAACCGATCAGACACGAATTGTCAGCAGCTGAAGCATCAAAAAACAAAGACTTTTTATTGCGATTGTTCGAAAGCAAACTGTTCGACATGAGCATGGCGATCTCATATCTCTTCAATTCGAAAGAGCCGGGAGTGCAAACGTACCTCGCGAACAAACTTTTCTCATTTCCATACGAGGACGTGGATTTCTACCTGCCGCAGTTGGCAACTATGTACATAGAAATGGGCGATGTGGCGGACGTGCTCCGGCCTTACTTGGTGCACAGGTGTAAACAGAGTGCCGAGTTCTCCCTGCGGCTAGCGTGGCTGCTCACCGCCTTCGGAGGTGATGCAAAGAAGTCTAAAGCGATGAAGTTAAGAGATTCTATACTGGCCGAAGAGATAAGGCCGGCGGCGAGAAGAGGGCATCACAGATCGCAGTCTGATGCGTCAGCGCTGAGGCTAGCGACTCCCTCAGGAAGACATATAGGAGATCTAGCGTCAGGAAGAGCTTTTGACAATGGGTGTTTGTGTGGAGAACAGTGTTCTTGTGGAGCGCCGAGACTAGCGCCTCAAATACAGGTGAGTTTGATAAGTCATACAACATTTATCTTTACCACGAAAATAGGAGCCTAATAAATACCCTCACATTATTGAGCCCAAAAATAATTACAAACAGATTTTGGTTAGATACTTGATGGCCGGATGCCGAACCTTATATCAGATAGATAACATTTCGTTTTCCAGCATCCTCTTTTTCCGGATATGTCCAAAAGCAACTAGTTAATTAGACGTAATTAAAATTAACTAAACATACAAATTAACTAAAGTAAACGTTAAACGTACCTACTCGTAACATAAATGCAAACCAACCAAAACAACCTTGTTGATAAGCGTCAGAATTTTTTATATAGATCACTGAGTAATGGATTTAATAATAAATATTTAGGTACCTATGTTTGTTTGTTGGGAATTTATATTTATGTAACGTGAAATTTATCACTTGGGTATTATTGTGTTTGTGTGAGTGCATTTGCATAAGGCAGGAAATGGGAGTAGGAAAACCAGAAAACGCCTTCTAGCTAAATACAATTATTACAAATATGCACCTACAGTAGGTACCTAAGTACTCAAAAAAAAACGCATTCATAGCTGGTACAGTCTTAACCAAAATTTATTTTAAAATTACTTAGTAGTTGCAAGTTATGTTTTTTTTTAATGTAACTGATATCGCTATCGTTTAGCCATGTGTAGCTGTAACGATGTATAGCTTTTATGTAATTGTAGATACAGTAGGTATCTCTGATTTTGATAACAGAAATCAAAAGTGAATTGGACGGTAAGTGCTCAGTTTGTACCTACTAATTAGCTGTTATCATGTAAACAGAAATATAACAACTTTAAAACGCTACCAAAACACGTTCGTCGATATTTTCATATACATATGTACCTACTTACGCAAAAGATTTTTATAATTTCATTCAATTTGGTATAACACGAAATTTAATGTTATGTTATTCTGTGAGCTAAATTTTCGACATACCTATTTAAATTTATTCAGATTTGTTCATCTATAAATAAGTGAACTCTTCCATCGCTTATGTCATAGTTACTATGTCCACAACCTACGTAGAGCCTTGTCCAGATTTCGAGTCACGGCTCGTAGACATGAATGCATAAATTATAATATCATCATGAAAATGAAAATTTATCTGAACGCGTCCCTACTTTGTTGCCAGAGCCACCCCTAGTTCCTAATTAAAACAACGGTGCACTCTGTTGGCACTAATTTGTCACTTTCATTGCATTAAACAGAGTTCATTTTAAATTAAAATTCTCAATTTTACTTACTAATGATAAATTCCGCCAAGTCTTAATATCATTAACTTCTAATGTGTTATTTTCATATTCTTGCCGAAGCTTAATGTATCAAAAGTATAAATTAACGAGCTCACAAACAGTCCTATTAAGATTTAAATAAATGATTATCTAATAAATTTGAAAGCCTAAAGATTAGAAATAGGTCCATTAAGCTTGTATAATTTGCAGTAGATACAAATTTACCACCATAAGTATAGGTAGTTGATAATTAGAGTAATTTGTTAAATAACAAAAACACATGGGTTATAAATTTATAAATATGAAACACATTACCTAATTGAATTCGCAAGCGAGCGGGATTACAACACAATGTAGTAGTTTCGTAATTAAAACTAGTCATTTTAGTGTCGTAAACTTTGTTATAAACTAAGATTTATAGCACTTATAATTTTATTAAAACGTACCTCAATAATAGTAATAATACTTATTTAGATCATTTTATTTATAGAGACCTAATACATTGCTACTCAAGACATTAAAAAAGAAGTTGTAACATTGATAAAATGATAATTATGAACTCTGCCGCTCGGGTCTTGATTCTTAGTAAAAAAGTTGGTAATCCGCCCCGGCTTTCCACGGCTGTAATTAAAAAAACGGTTTTATTATTATGTTATAATAAACGTTCCGTTAAAATACTTAAACTGAGGGTGAAAACCGCACCAATAATCCGTAAAATCCGTTGCGTAGTTTAAGAGGAATTTTCGGATGTACAGAAAAACGGGCGCGGAAAGTGACTTTGTTCTAAACTATGTAGAGAAAAGAAGAGAAGATGAGAAAACATCATAGCACATAGAATTCTTTTGACCGCAAAAAGGCGAGAAAACGATAGTATATCAAATCGGTATCTACATAGTAGACAGAAGTAATTTTAATCGAACATTCATCACTGGATATTAACTAACTTTATTTACATTTTATTGACATCCCTCGTAATTTTTCCTCTTTATAATTGTTATTGCAATGCCTAGAAAATGACTGTATGATTAATTTTAATTTTTTTTTAATCTTTAATTTTTAATTTTAATTTAATTTTGTTTTGCTCTGTGACATAAGTTTCCATGTAGTCGGTGCCTATAATTGTGTTAGCATTTAGTTTTTGATTTTGTTGTCTATGTATTTTATGAGAATGTGTTAATGTATAACATGTTGGTACCCTAATAAATAAATAAATAAAAAAAAAAATAACTAATATGACTATTATCATTTGATATGCAGTTTCAGACGATGAGTAGATTGACCGGGTTTTAACCTCCGTTAGTCGAACTTGTTGACAAAATAAGCTCATGACGGTATGACTAAGATTTGTTACTCACTCGTACGCTGAGATCACAAAAGTGTACTCCTCTCTTCTGACTCAAAGATATACGAGCGTTTCTCTTATTTTACTTGACAAAAATACATTAAATATTGTATGTCATCTGCTACATGATTGGAGCCCGGTGTATGGCGACAGGCTCGCCCCCTGTCACATTTGGGACTAAATGTCATCCGGCGAAGTGTTGGTGTTGTAATACACCTCTGCCAACCCCTTCGGGGGAAAGGTGTGATGATATGTTATTTTAAAAATACATTATTGCTCCCAAACTAAAATGTTAATTTTTGTAAAAAATATATGAAAAGTGTACTAGGTTCTCATAAACAATATTGATTATGAATTTGCAGTTTTCAAAAAGATATCAATATTGGTAGAGATTTTCCAGGCTTAAACTGCTTCCTTCCCCATGTTCCCTATGCACTCACTCTATTAGTTATTTAACACATAGAAAAGCGTGTATTTTGACTTATGAAAATATCTACATTATATCTAGCTCAGCATGTACTTAATTGAAACAAAGGATTATTCTACTTATTAGCAGTGAGGAACTTGTTCGAACGAATCGATAATCTATTATTATATTATAGGTATAATCCATATTTAATAACAGTTACTGACTTAAAATAAATTACTCATGACTCTCTTTTACTTAGCTAAGAAAACCAGATTATTCCAATAATTTTACCAAGACAGTTTTTAAATCCGTGGTTGTAATGATGTCATGCGTTTTACTTTTAAGGATATTTTATTAGTACCAGCTAGGCTGGCTCAGCCCGAGTTACCCACGTCCGTAAGAGTTCACTCTATTCTGATTCCTTACACGTGGTCCCCGGGTAGTGCTAACCGGGTAGTAAACTCTGGTGGGAGGCTTCGGCCGTAGCTAGTTACCACCCACCGGACCAAGCCATGCCGTGAAACGACCAAGTCGGGTTTTGGGATGTAGTCCGGTGTAACCGTTCCGAAGACGGGTCTGAGCAGTAGCACACTTGTAGCGCCTCACTCAACTGCCGTCTTTGTACTTCTTCACTCTACAAAACTTCAAGGCTAGCGTGAATAAGTACCTTATAGGTCGTCGTGCTCCATCTTAGACCACAACGTCGCTTAACATCAGGCGAGTTGGTGGTCAAACGCCGACCTATGTACATTTAAAAAAAAACACTCTTTCAATTGATTACCTGCTATGGCAACTATTTGATATGTCAAAGATGCTATCGACGCACCATAAATGGCAACGAAATGCAGTGCATCATTCGATTTAGATCTTGAGTGCAACAGTACTTAATGGTGGCGGAAAGAGCCAATGCAGTTTCAATCAAATCTCTAGAAAGGCAATCTACTTGTGCACAATTTTCTATAAATCGTTTGACGCTAATAGAAGGTATTTTCCGTGCTTTCTGAGCACGTAATCTGTGGATGCCAACTGTCGTTGACTGTCTCAATTGGACCCGCAATATGATTTCTAAAGGAAAATTTACCGTCGCGATTGAGACTTCGCGATGTACCTTCGGGTGCTGTTATGCAATATTTGCGAAATGTGTTGCTGAACACTGCTGTACAGAGTTACTTCACGTCACGCAATGATATGTTCACGGTCAGATTAATTTTGGGCTTTGACCTTTATTGATAGAGTTTGGTATGCAATGACAACGGTATTAACCGGTATCGTGCAGTGTGGTTAGGCGTATCTGCTACAAATGGAATGAAAGTATTCATTTATTCATATACGAGTACTTATAGCTCTACATTTTGGTACGTATCCGGGGACAATTCAATTGAAGGTTGGAACGCTACGGCTAACGGCTAAGGATTGGCTTGAGGGCTTTCTTGTTAATAGAGAACTGATTCTGATTAGAGACATCTGAAAAGTGGACTGGACGTATTATTCAAATCGATTCCAAGTATATAATATATATAGTATAGTGAACTCTACGACATGACAAGACTTATTCTTGAGTAGTAGTCTGTTAATAGCTCTATAATTGGACGTTCTAAATCTTCTGTACCCATAGTCAAAGTAAACTTGCGGTAAAGCTGACTCAACAATTTACCAAAATAAACTCCACCCGTACGCGGTATAAAAATAAACAAAACTAACCGCAAAACAAATATTACCTCATGCGTTTAGTTATTGAGCGTCTATTGCAATGAAATTATCCTCCTCTTAATGCACGATGTACATTTTCTTGACAGTTGTGAATCATTGTGCGCTTTAACCATGCCATCGTGTGTTTACAGTTCTTGACTGCGCTTACGAATATCGGGCGGCGGCTCGCGACAGTCGCAGACAAGGAGAGACGCAACGGCCGGCTCCGAGCTGAACTAGCGTCCCTCGACCTGAACCTCCCCGCCAGAGTGTGGCTGCCGCTGCATCAGCGAGCGCACTACGTACTCAGGATACCACCGCACGCTGCCGCCGTCTTGAATAGTAAAGACAAGGTGAGGCCAATGCATACAATTTGCATCTATACGACATGAGTGTACGTCTATGCTCTATGCTATTAACAAATAAAGGTCGTGTCTTACAATAGTCTTGGTCGACGCGCGTGATTGCTACGCTTAGGTCGACCGATAGGAATCTTTTTGAATAAAATGGCAGGTTAGGTTAGGTTAAAAGTCTGGGTCTGGGTTCAAAATCAGACTGGGTGTAACAACTCGAAAGTAACGAAATCAACTACAAAAAGAAATTGTGCCTAAAGCCGGAAGATACTTTTGTTATCATATAAATGTGATCAACTTTCCATTGGGCTATCCGCGTAATCAAGCCTCTTAGTTTAGCATAAAAATATTGGATACCGAAATATTCTTAAAAAAATCCTCCCAGTATAATTTCTAAAGTAAGGCTTTTAAAACTGTGCCTAACCTATCTACCTACGCCGGCAAATGTCTTTAATCACCGCGTAGCCCAGTTACACGAGGTGACTAACATCTAGAGCGGTTTAATCCTCCATTTAGTCGACTATTGCGGATAAAGTCCGCCGCAGAGCTAATGAAGGCCTCGTTAACCCTTTCACTGGGCGAGCCGCGGCGGAGTTCGCAGCGCTTGGAAACGCGGAAAATTAGTGACGAATTACCTGATAAATACAGTAGATACTACTTGTTTATATAACGCCTGTTACTTTTACCAGGATCCGCATTAACATGAATATTAATCGGCGTTTTTTTTGTTTTTCAATGATAAAGTCATTGGCATGCTTAATTAGTTTGTGAAATCGATTGATTTTATTAGCATTAGAATATGATTATTATTTTTTCGTCTTACGATTACCGCCATTTTTGTCTGGGCAGGCTTGCTTTGTCGTGTTATTATAAGGGGCTGATCATCGCCTTATATCAGAATCGAATTTAAATCGTTGCCTAGTGAAAAATGGCCGGAATATGGATCAAAACACTACACGTGCTGCACACGTGCTCTGATAAATATAATTAAGTCTTCGCAAAATCGGCTACTGCGCAATAGCACGATCTTCCCGGAAAGCGAATAAAAAGGTCTCCACCAATTTTATTAAAAATATATCGTAGTCGATACTTATAGCTCTAATCGCCAATTTTCACAGCCCATTGATGTTTTTAATAGGATTCGATTGACGTCACTACAATTGGCAAGGTTTCGATTCGAAATTGGATTGATAGGTCTCCCAAGTCCTACGTACATTTCAACTAATCAACGCACCGTCCCGACAACTTCAGACCTGTGACCTTCGCAAGACTTCTGGCCACACCACGCCAGTAAAACGATTTAAGTTATCAAGATTTAGTTAGTAAGGTTTCTTGAAGCAAGTAACTTATTTATTGGTCAGAAGAAACTTTAGAGGCTTTGAAAATGTTAAATGAACTCGTATAACATTTCCTTTGTTAAACTTTTGCAATCCTTAACAAGGAACTTTTTTCTTCTTTTGTATGAAAAGGTAAATACCAGTACCTGAAGTTTAATCTAAAGCGGAAGGAAATAACATTAAAAACACGACTACACGATGATGATTCCACTGATACCCACGCACGTCTCAATCGATAGAGCCGTTGAAAGATTATCTCTGTCAACATTAGACCATTGCTTTATCACGCCTTAGGAAGTGATAATCGAATAAAATGGAACATTTAAACATTTTCTCTGAAAACAACACTTTTTTAAGCAGTTTAAAAAAAAGAGCTGTACATAAAACTTCCATAGTTTAAAAAAAAACTAGGTGGTACACGCGACTTCGTTCGCGTTTATTCATAAAATAGTATTTAAGACTTTTCTCGTGATTTACTGTAACTAATTATCAAATCTCATCAACATCCGCCCAGCCATTAACCGTGTAAAGCCTACAAACAGACAGAGTAACTTTTGATTTTATAATATGTATTAGTAAATAGTATGGATTTTATTTAGTTAAATTTCTTAGATAAAGAGTCTAATCGTGTATTATGTGATACAAGGCTGTCCAAAGGGACATAATCTCAGGTCCAGTTCAGCTAATCAATAGGAGCGTCAACTAGGTCGCAGTTACTATCAGTTAGTAGGTCGGTAGAGTTTGAATGATGAATTGAAATATCCAGTTTGGGTCTGGGTGTTTGTTTTCTATGTCTTTGTATGTTCTATTATAAGGCATTCACGACAAAGTTCACGTTCCGAAGACGGGTCTGAGCAGTAGCGCACTTGTAGCGCCTCATTCAACTGCCGTCTTTGTACTTCTTTACTCTACAAAACTTCAAGGCTAGAGTGAATAAGTACCTTATAGGTCGTCGTGCTCCATCTTAGACCACAACGTCGCTTAACATCAGGCGTGTTGGTGGTCAAATGCCGACCTATTCTACATTAAAAAAAAAGTAAACTCTAGTAAAGAGTTATGAGTGTTAAACGTTATTACTTATTATTGCGTTTTGTAATAAAAATAAGAAAATTAAATTAAGATTAATAAGAAATTTAAAAAACGCCCGACTCCGATTTTCATCAAACATAGCTCAGAACACTCCCGACTAATTCACCTTTCTTACAAAAAACGAAATCAAAAACGGTTCATCCGTTCGAGAGCTACGATGCCACAGACAGTCACACACATACACACACAGACACGCCAAACTTATAACACCTCGTCGTTTTTGTGTCGATGGTTAAAAAATAAATGAATGATTCACACAGACGTAGGACCTATTTTTGTTCAGTTCATTTGTACTTAGTCGCATGTGTTTCATGGCGCGATGCATGAATCTGATAACAGGGAACACGGACTCGGAGGTTGTAACTTCTGTACAGTTTTATTGACCAAACAAATAGTGCTTGTATTGTATGGATGTTAATAATAACAAAGCCTAAAATAAATCTAACATAAATAACAAATTAATTACAAATAATAAACAGAGCTCAAGTCAGTATCCGCGGCTAAAGTACCCAAAAGGCTGGCAACGTTACCTCGCTGAATAGCAATGCTTATAAATATTGCATAGATGTTAATAAATATTTGTCCGACTGTAAAATATTGCAAAATTGCATATAGATTGGATTGACTGTTTTCGACAGTTAGTTGATTAAATCTTTATGACATATTTTATTTATTTATTTGCACAGAATAGAATACAATCTAACATAATTAGAAAAAAATACAATAACAGTTGGAATCTAGTTAAATTTCGGGAGCACTTAATATGTTTTTTAAAAACTAAAATAAAACTAGAGAAGTAGTGTTGCCGATTTGGAGGCAAGGAATATAATGATGAAAACTTAAAACTAGAGCCCAAAGGCAGACTTACAACTAGGCCGGTGGTCCGGCTGCGAGAATGCCGACTCGGCGCTGATAAGGCTCGCACCGGTGCGGCCGCGTCTAGACGCTGACGAAGGCATTCCCGACTCTTAGTCTAAGCAAGTAGGGGCAGGGGGATGCATAACTCCTCCATCCCTAAGAGAGAAATTATCGGAATGTTCGATTGGAGAACTTTTCCGGTAATTTCGTAAAACATTAATTATATTTTTACGAAAAACATATATAAGACTTACACATATGCTTAATACTAGAAAGCCGGAAATGGCGTAAACTAAAACACTATTAGAGTCATTTCTCTTTTGGGTTCAAACACTTCACTGTTTTTTAACACAAATGACAAATACTTAAGGTCGTCGAGGTTTGTATCGCGTATGTTAAGTGTAGGTGCACTTGATAGATTTGTATTCGTCTGGAATGCTGGAAGGCTGATAACGGGTAACGGAGTCACAGCGTCTGTCTCTGTGTAGATCTGGTGGTGATACAGCTTCATCCCATTGATCTCGAGGTCACATGGCTCGTCAAGGGTAATGACGTATGTTCCGTGCACCGGATATTTGTAAGTGTCTTCGGTGCATATTTTGGTAAGTATTGTCTCTTTTCTGGTAAAGAGTATCCAACTGTCATAGTTGATCTTCTGGAGTTTTACATCTTCCACGTAGACAGGGTGCTGCTTACAGCAGCTGAGGTCGCCGTCGTATCGGAGGAGTTGCTCCTCGCAGGTAGGCCCATTGTTTAAGGCCCTGTTGTCACTGTTGCATAAAAATTGGTCTCCGGCGGCGAGTGGTCGACACGGTGTTGAAATCGGCTGGTATTTCAACCCTTTCGCCAATAGGTAGGGGTAGGTTGGAACTATCGCTAGGGTTTGGTTGTCTTTGGAAATGGGAACAGTGTACATTTTATAATAGTTATATGTATAATTATCAGTTATCGGTACCTCCATTATAAATGTGACCTGGTTTTTCTTTACAAATGATTTTACTGAAATAGTTTCTTCTATCTTAACTAAATTCGATTCGTTAGGAGTATAAACTAGGTTTCCTGTTCTAGCTATTAATTGTAGGTGATACAATAATTCAGTAGAGTTTACAATTGACGGATGTAATATCGAGTTCCTACTTAATGCTATAGCGGTCTCAATTTCACTTAACTTAATAAATATCGTGCGGAAGTTGTGCATGAATAAATTATACATATTTAATATATATGAGGATATAATTAAGTTATTACCCTTAACAACAGTTTCTTTAAGAGCAGTTTCTAGATTTTTCATACGTGCGTCAAGAGTTAAGGTATCTTGACGGATTAATTCGGTTACGTTTATAAGGCTGTCTATCATTTTGGAAATAACAATGATTTTCTTTGAGTTAATTATTTGGTCTTTAGTTGTTTCTGATATTATTTTATCATATTTAATCGCGTCGTCATGGTCTAAATTTCCTGTTATTATTTTAATCATGGAACCTAGGGGGTTAATTATCCCTCGCTTTGAACGTTGGGGAATTAGTTGATGAAATTT
Source organism: Peribatodes rhomboidaria (assembly GCA_911728515.1). NCBI lineage: Eukaryota > Metazoa > Arthropoda > Insecta > Lepidoptera > Geometridae > Peribatodes > Peribatodes rhomboidaria. The sequence goes on along the minus strand of OU452175.1, from coordinate 8,918,361 downwards.
GTTTAGTGTTATGTCTCGCAGGTGCTCTGCGTGCATAAGTGCGCTGACGAAATCATGGGGAAGAATTTTGTTACGGGAAATTAAATTTTGAAATTCTGAAAATTTGGTTATAACTACTTTCAAGTCTGTATACACATTATCTAATCTAACAGTTTTTAAAATGGTCCAATTATCGAGCTGAATGTATGCTTGTCCTTCCTTGACTGGTAAGATTCCCGGGTTTTCCCTAAGACATCGCAGATGAAGTGCGACTGTCGCTGGTGTCGCTATCAACAGGAACCACCACCTGTGGAGGACGTTTTATGTTTTTTATTGGCGCACTTGTTTTCTTTTTCTCCGTCTCTACTTTGATGGGAACAATGTTCTTTTCAATTTTTCCTATTACTTTTGCCTTTTTGTACCTCGCCTTGTCTTTGCTTTTTCTTTTATTTATGTCTTTTACGTAAACCGTTTCTCCGTGAGGAAATTCCTTGTCCTTTTCTCCTTCTCGTCTTTCCCTAACTTTATTCTTTTTTGTTGCCATATTTTTCGCCAAATATTTGTATAAGAATTTTGTACGCTTTTCGTGGTCTTTAACTAACTGTTGGGTGTATACTTTCTGAAACTCTACGTTGAAGGGGTTGTCGGAGTCTGTGTGTCCAAAGACTACTTCAAATGGTGTTAGCCCTGTGGCTGTATGTATAGTATGGTTGTATGCCATAATCGAGTATGTCATAATTGATGCGGCGTCTGTGCATTTCTGTTCGTACTTAGCTAATCTATATATTTCAATAAGGGTCGAATGGAATCGCTCGATGAGTCCCATTGAGTTAGGGTTGTTAACCGTACCTATGTGACGTTCTATTTTATGTAGGCTAAGGAAATCCTTCATTAACTCGTTGTTAAACTCCATTCCCGGATCTGAACTAATTTTCTTGGGGATTCCGTAGAAGGAAAAGTATTTCATGAGAGCTCTCACAACTTCAGGGGTAGATTTGTTAGGAATTTCCATGGCTTGTCCTAGTTTGCTGAAAGCGTCTATGAGGGTGAGATAATATTTGCCTTCTATGGTGAATAAGTCCATAAAAAGTTCCTGAAAAGGGGCATCCTGTGTCTGGGTGAGTTGTAGGAAGGGTTTAATCGGTTTTCTATCGTATTTCATTTTTCTGCATGCGTCACAGGAGTTAATAATGGCTGAGGTAGTTTCTTCCATTTTGTTCCAGAAGTAACTTCTTTTTAGTCTTACCAGTGTCTCTTTGATTCCTCTGTGGCACGTCTTTCCTTGGTGATATTTTAGAACTATTTCTTTCTGCTGATTCTCATCTTCCACGTATACTACTCGTTCTGTACACTCGTAGAGTTTTATCGTGTCTTTCTTGAATAAGGAAATTACTATATTACTAAATTGTCGGCGATGTTGATTTTCTTCAAAATAAATAAAATACTTTATTTTGGGTCTTATGTACTCCTTGAGAAATTCTTTGACTAATTCTGGATTGTTTGTGGGAAGAAAAACTTCTAAAATTTTATGTTTGTTGTGGGAAATATCCTTAACTTGAGTTTCATTTTTAAACCATGAAAATACGAGAATTTGATTCGGCTTGGTGTCGATAGCTTCATGTAATATGGGTATTCCAGTTGATTCTAAGTCGTCTGCTGAATGGATAGTCTGCGTTTTGCTGCTTCCAGATGCAGAAGGAATGATTGGTCTTTCAATTGAGAGTTCAGGAAGTTCTGCTGTGTCTGTGTCTGAATCCGATATTGTGATAGAGCTAGCGGACGTTGTGGAAGAGTTACTTCTTTGGAGTTCTCTAATTTTCTTTTTCTGTTTCTTCTTGTTTTGGTCTACGTTTACTGCCATTGAGTTTCCTTCTTCTTCTTCTAAGACGTTGAGCTTAATTCTGCTTAAGGCATCTGCATTTGTATTCTGTTTGCCGTTTTTGTAGATAATTTCAAAGTCGAAGTCCTGAAGGCGTAGTCTCCAGCGTGTGAGCTTACTGTTTGGGTCCTTAAGGGAGTTCAACCATGCTAGGGGTCGGTGATCAGTGTATATATAGAATTTTTTTCCATAGAGATATGGTCTGAAGTGTTTTGTTGCCCAGATAATGGCCAACAGTTCCTTTTCTATTGTACTGTATCTAGACTCAGTGTCGCTCAGGGTTCTACTTGCGTATGCTATTGGTTTATCGCTGCCAACTTGTCCTTGAGAAAGTACGGCTCCTAGGGCTACGTTGGAAGCATCAGTGGTTAGAATGAATGGCTTTTCAAAGTCGGGGTATTGTAAGAGCGGTGCGTGAGTGAGTAGCTCTTTACATTTATTAAAAGCGTCGATGTAATTTTGGTCAATTATAATTTTATTTCGTTTTTTTAAACAGGCTGTTAGAGGCTGGGTAATTTTTGCGAAATTTGGTATAAAACGTCGGTAATAACCTACTAGTCCGAGGAAACTTTTAATTTCCGTGGTAGTTTTTGGGATCGGGAAATTTAACACTGCTTCTATCTTGTCGTTATTAGGTTTTAGTCCGTCTCTTGTAATTGTGTGTCCAAGATATAGCACTTCTTTTCGTAAGAATTCTGATTTGTCTAACTGTATTTTCAGGTTGGTCTGTCTGAGTCGGTCAAAAACTAGACGTAGTTTTTGGATATGTTCTTCTAGACTGGATGAGAAGATGATGACGTCATCCAGGTACACCATGCAATGTAGCCCTTGCAGTCCACGAAGAACATGGTCCATAGTTCGCTGGAAAGTAGCGGGGGCTGTTTTCAAGCCAAATGGCATTCTTAGAAATTCGAAATGTCCGTTTTGAGTACTGAAAGCAGTCTTTTGTCTGTCTTCTTCTTAGTCCGTATATTATGTTTAACTTGGTTTGTAAAGGTCAGCGGTAGTTGTTCGCAATGGAAGATGTTTTTGTATTCTTTGCAGAGTTTGAAGATTTTCTCTTTTTCTTCTTTATTCATGTGGTCTAGTCTAATTTTCTTTAGGTTTTCTTCTAATATTTTCTCTATTTCTATTCCGCGATTGTTTGTAGTAAGGTTAATATTATACTTCGCTTCCGGGTGGTAATTAACCACTTTTAAGGGTTGCTTCACTGTTATTTTCATTGGTTCGTTTGAGGTGTTTTGGATAACTGTGGTAGCGTATCCGTTAACGCAGTTTACTAAGGCGCTGGGCATACGTACGCCAGGGCCGAATTTTCTGTAGTCAAGTATTGCGTTGCCTGAATATTGGTCTATGGGTAGTTTGACACGTTTTTCAGTTCGGGCTTGAATTTTCACTTCGTAATTTAAATTTTTATTTATAATTGGAATAATGGTAGTATTTGTTTTCAGAACCGAATTTTTCAAATCTATTACTGCATGCAATTGCTCTAATAGGTCGTTTCCTATTAATCCGTCATAGCGTTGGTCGACGTCATAGACGTAAAATTTATGGTACTCGTTGCTTTGGAAAGTCGGTAAAAGCGGAATTTCTATGACCTCACTGTGGTTGCTTGATGCGTGCGTGCTAACTACTTGGAAGGGTTCATGCCGGAGGTGGTAATAGAAAAACTCGTAAGCTTTTCGGGGGCTTATGAACGAGCGCGTACTCCCGGTGTCTATCATCAGTTTTGCGTCTATTTCAGGTATATAAATATGGGGTAGTTTCAAAGTAGGGTCGCAATTTAGTTCTATGGTCTCTGTTCCGTAGAGGCCGGTGTATGAAAATTTTCCAGGGATTCCTGAAGGGTTTCCATTTGTGGCATGTCTGTATATGTTTCAGCTTCAGTTTCGTACGCGTCTTCAGCTACCTCGTACATGTCGGGGTTGTAGCCGTAGAGGTCTTCGTAGCCTGTCGTGTCGTAGATCTCGTTCACCTTGAATCCTTCTCGCGGTTTCAGTGCTGTCCTCATTGTCGCATCGGACGCTTGTAGATGCGGAGGGTTGATTTGGGGTAAATTGGGTCTGTAGCCCATCGGCTGCTGTTGTGTCATCCCTTGAAGGGGTTGTTGGGTAAAATTGGGCCTGTAGCCCGTTGGCTGCTGTCCAGTGCCAAACTGTGGGCGGTAACCGAGTTGAGGTTGGTAACCGAGTTGAGGGCGGTAACCGAATTGAGGGCGGTAACCTAGTGGTTGTATTGGGGCCTGCGGCCTAGTTAATGTCTGTTGATTTCCAAAAATTTTTGGTGTGGCGTTTGGTATTAATGATGTTGGTTTAAATGAGGGCTGGTTTGGGTTAATCCCAAATTTAAATCCTTGAGGAGGGGTTTGTTGCGTGGTTTGTTTAAATGTGGCATTATGGCTATGGTTACTATTACGGGCGTCGTAAATTCGCCTACGCATATTATATTGATCGGAAAAGTTTACCTCTTCTAAAACTACGCTAAGGGCGTCTTCTAGGGTCGCGGGTGATTTAAGTCTGACTATTCTTACCATGTCCTCTGGTAAATTATACAGAAAAACGTTGAGTGATGTATTATTGTATATAATTGCTTTAGCCCGTTTGAGTTCTACGTCGCTTAACATGTTTACTTTAGACATCAGTAATGAACGGACGCTCTGGATACGGTTGCAGAATTCTAGATAACTTTCGTTGGATTTGATTTTTATTGATTCTAGTTCTATTGCAATACATTGTTCACTACGTGGGTCTCCGAAGTGTTGTTTTAGAAGTTCTTTTAATTGGCTCCACGACTCTATGTCCTCCCTTTCCGAAAGTAGAGCCGCTGCCTTATCATTTAATCGGCTAGTTACTGATTGGAATACATATAGATTTTGTGCAGCGTCTCCTCTGTACCTGTTTATTACATACTCGCTTTTTCTGATATATAAATTTAAATGGGTCTTATCCCCACCAAAAATAGGGATAAGGTTTAAAATTTCGCGGGGGATTGCAGTTATTTGTTCCATTGTATAGATATGTAGTACACAGGTATGAAAAAACACGAGACAATTACAATAGGCTTATTAAAATTAAAATACGTACGTTATTAACTAACCTAAATTAACACTTATTTAATATTTAAAAATTTAATTGATTTTGAAATTTAAATTTAAATTTTTTACTTATTTTTAGAGTATAAGAAATAGAATTGTATATTTCTTTGTTAATTACACTAATTCACTTAAAAATTTAATCGATTTTGAGATTAAAATTTTTAATTTTAAAGTAAAAACTTAAAGTAAGAGGCACACTAAATAGAGTTATATATCTAGTCACCTAGGTCACGTTATATCAAAAGAAGACTTATTTCGATAATAACAATTTTCTTGGAGGGTAGGGAATTGGCAAGGATGGCGAAAAGTTGTACTCACCAGCCGACCGCTTCCATACCGGTGTCCCGTTCTCTTCAACTTATTTATTTGGTTCGTGGGATAACTGTTCGGCACTTTACCTATATAGGCAAACCGCACTTTGCCGTACTAACGCGGAAGCTCGGTTATAAGCGTATATAACCGCACTAGTATAGCCAGTTATCCTACCGGCTGCGCCAGTTAAATTTCGGGAGCACTTAATATGTTTTTTAAAAACTAAAATAAAACTAGAGAAGTAGTGTTGCCGATTTGGAGGCAAGGAATATAATGATGAAAACTTAAAACTAGAGCCCAAAGGCAGACTTACAACTAGGCCGGTGGTCCGGCTGCGAGAATGCCGACTCGGCGCTGATAAGGCTCGCACCGGTGCGGCCGCGTCTAGACGCTGACGAAGGCATTCCCGACTCTTAGTCTAAGCAAGTAGGGGCAGGGGGATGCATAACTATCTAGAATGTATTGCTAAACATGTGTACATACACCTTAAGTGAGATAATTCCTGTGGGGGTTGCGAAATCTATGACTAATGTTTAAGTTTGAAAGAAGTGAAGGAGAATCAATTTGGAAGATGATAATTTTGAACAAGCAAATAAAGTCCAAATATTTATAACCAAGTAGTAGATAGAAATAACCGTTAAAAGTTTGAACATGTAAAAGTCGGTGGCTATGAAGACATTCTTACGGGTCGTGAGGTCACAGTTCGACAAACGACTAGGTCTTACATAATTGGCACCATTTGTATAATTACATGGTTAAATTAACGTCGCGGCAATATTTAATTTAATAGGTTTTACAGGGCAATAGTAGCTAGCTTCGAATAACTAGCAGTAATACAGTAGCCATATTCCAATATCTTTACGTGGTTGTTTGAAAATTCCTTTCCAGAATTCTAAATCATCAACAAAGTACAATGGATTGTATTGCATGAGCTCCTTTATTTGCTGCATTTAATCTACGAGTAGTTTCAATGTTCCATAGAAAGTTAATGTGCATGAATTTAAATTGTTTATTTGAAACTTATGTACGTATTTTTCCAGTCTCCACGCGAATGATTATTTTTATGTCTGCTGTATATTTCCTTAATTACCTACATTCACAATTTTATCAGGTTTCTTAATTGTCTTGTACTCGTTTCTGTATTTGTAAGAGCTTAGTCACCGGGACATACTCGTAAGATAAGGGATGATTGTTTGAAATTATCTCTTGATAATTTTGGCAGTGCAGCTCTGGTGACTAATTGCTAAGTCTAATAATTTGAGTTGATACTGGATCCGAAAATAACCCGAGTCTAATCTTAGTGAGTCATTAATTAGTGCTTGAAATGCACATATCCAAAGTAAGGCCCGCGTGCTAAAACGACGCTCAGTCTTGAATCTCGATATAAAACTGGTTGTACCAAACATAAAACAGTTTTAAATTGAGATTTATGATTGAGCGTCGTTTTTGGATGCGGCCCTAAGTGTTCGTAACTAAGCAAGCTGTGAGCGGCTGACTGCTTGCCTCCAGTTCGACACCCTTTAGGTATACAACGTGTTGTTTTGCATCCCCGCAGAATTTGTAGAGGTAGGTATTCTTCACTAGCAGAGCACGAATAAACTATGAGGCAACCTTGAAATCGAAAAAAAAAACAGCTGTTTTATACATTTTGTCCACGATCAACGAACTTTTTTGTATGGAACAGCTGTTTTTTTTTTTCTCGATTTCAAGGTTACGTTAAGTTTATTCGTGCTCTGCTAGAGGAGTAAACCTACCTCCATCCTCTACAAATTCTGCGGGAATGTAAAACAACACGTTGTTTTTAAATAGTTTCCGAAGCGCGTACTAAGGCTGTAAGTGATGTGGAGTGTGAAGTTGAAATGATTCAAGTCGAGAATTAATATTGCGGCAACCTTTCAAGTTGTCCTTAAATATTTGTACAGACTCGAATTGAACTCTACTCTTTTAGGCTTCAATTGAATTACATTTACCAGCTACCAGTCCCGGAAGCGTAATTCTGTCTTTTGAATGCCTGATCTATCTATATACCGTTAAAAATAAACTCGCCACAGTACTTTTTTTTAGTTTTGCATGTATTTTTCTGGGTTTATAGTCTATTATTGCGCTCGCGGTTTTAACTGAGTGCAAAGTAGCCTGTGTGCTAATCCAGGATATAAGCTACTAACCACCGTGTTATAATAATATACTCCGCCAGGTATGGCATTCCGGTCACGTGGGCAACACGGAGTGACGTCCATCGATGCTTAAGCAAGACCGAAATAAGTCATTTACAAATAGTGCGAAAGAGACGGATGACTGACGAGTGACGTCATACGTGTTTGCTCCTGGAATGCTAGCTTTTTTTTTTAATCATGGCTACCACCATACTAAACTTCATAAAAATTCGTCGTTTGAGCAAGAAGATACACACACAAACACACACACACACACACACACGTACGTACACGAATCAAGCGACGTTCCTTTGTTGTATATGTTTCCAGGAAGTTGGGGCGAAAGTTCTTTTGTTTCATTTTATATTAAGTTACGATAAAGGAAGTGGTTTGCTGAACCTTATCTGTTATGTAGAGTTACACGAACCAGGCTACTAAGGCAAAAGGAGCTCATTATGCTTATCAAATTGATAATTTTTAGTGTAAGGCCAGTTTTGATAATGCGGATAAAAATCTACATAAGTACTATTCTATAGAAAAATTACATTCAAACTCAACTAGTTATAATATGTGCTATAATATTAGTGATTAATATATATTATGTATGCTATATATTAGTTGACTGCCTCGGTGGCTCAGTCGGTAGTGAACCTGCCTTCTGAGCTAGAGGGCGTGAGTTCGATTCCCACCTAGGGCAAACATTCATGTGATGAACATTTGTGTTTGTTCTGTGTCCGGGTGTTAATAAATTTTCTATATAAGTATGTATTTAAAAAAATACAATGTATTATATGTATATCAGTTTCTGGCCGCCATAGTACAAGCTTTGCTTAGTTTCGGGTCAGACGACCGTGTCTGTAAGTGTCCCGAATATTATTATTATTCCAAGATATTTATTTTTCTTCTTAATTTCTAAGTTTTTTACAATACATGAATATAAAAACACATACTATAAAAAACTTAAAAACTAGGGTGCCGCCGGCAGCGGGGTGGTTAGGGCTGCAGAGTGAGGAACCTCCTGACAATACGGCACGTGTCTAGGATCACTGCCCTTTGTATCTGGCCCTTGATCCAACCGTCTAATGAGAGCCTCTTGAGATGTTGGTCGAGGCTCAAAATTCGCTATGAGACCGTTTACCGTGACGACTATCGGGACAATGATCGTCGAGTCAACATCCCACATGGCGGTTACCTCGTGAGCCAAATCAAGGTACTTGCTGAGTTTGTCCTTCTCGGCCTTCACGAGGTTCTCGTCATGTGGGATGGTGATGTCGACGAGCACTGCCCGGCGCTGGGACCGGTCGACCAGCGGTTATTATTATTATTATTAGTGGCTCTGTGAGCTGAATATACCTCGTGGCTGGTCTGTTCTCCTCTACAGGTCGCATTTATCAACCGATTATGGTGAAATTTTGTGAGCCGGTTTGATAGTTATACAATTTTTTTACGTCGAGTCAGTTACGGTTTTTTTTTTAAATGAAATAATTTTTTGAAATATTTTTGAAAAAAAAACATTTCTCCGCAATTATGAATCGGTTAAGAAATGTGATATGTGAAAGAAGACAGCCAGCCGGACAGAAAACCGGACATTCGAAAGCAGTTTTGTCGAAGCTGAAGCATAGACGCTTCGCTCGCTGACGCTCGCTCGGTCGATTATTTCTCACTCGATGATGTTAAGAGGGCCGCGACGTTCTGAAATTTCCATACAAACGCGCTACTCAAATTTCTTGAAAACCATTTGTCAGAATATGATGAAATTTAGCATGTACAATTACATTAACAATATCTCCGCCCCTATGTTCTTGGTTTTTTTTAAAACGTTCTCAAGCTAAAATAGAGCTATGAATCCGCATAATCCGAATATCCGCATTTTTAAGGGGTCACTTTTGACTGATTTTTTCAATAGATAGACAAAGCAAATCATAAATTCCATTACATAGGGAGGTTGTCTACGTCATTAGCTGTTAAATGAATCCATAATACAAGGGAAATACTTAGTTACTTAAGAATAATTACAGAAGTGAAAAAGTCATAAAACAAATTGAAATTGCACTTTGTCACTCTGTAGGTAACTTTAGAGGGTCGTCAGTATCATCACTCGCTCTCTTCACTTGTCTTCTTCTTCTAGACGAAATAGCTATAGAATACCTTAAGCCAATGCGAAGTTAGTATAGGTCGCCTAGGTCGAAGTTAGTTAGGTCGCCGGACTCTTAACGAACTGGCGTAAACTTTCAATAGCAAGGCAAAGTAGGGTTTGTTAACTAGGACACTAGAACTACGAAAAACCAGCACCACCTTTAACCTACTCTAAGTTGAAAAACATTTCAAATTAATTAATAATGATTTCTTGTATTTCCTTACGGCCCTTCTGCTGACATAGATAAACTTGAATTGTTATGCGTGACGTATGGCTAAATGAAACCAGGGTAACAAGGACACTGAAAACTATAATTGTAGGTTGTGTTCGTACTTGATAAAGTATGTATTTAAGTCAATCGAACTTCCGAAACATTTTAACCATATACATTTTCCATGAATTGACACGATTCGGGTAAAGAATTCCTGTTAATACATTTATGATGATTACGTACTTCGATATTATGGATGTTGAAACAATCACCTGCTGTAAAAAGTTCTCTCGCATTTAAATCAGTGAATAGGTAACTGCGTGAAGGGTGTCTTTTGCTGAGTACAGACCAAGCCAACGAATGCCAAAGAATACGCAGCGTCCCGTTTCGTTTCAATAAAATAAAACGGGACGCAGCATATCGTTGGCCTTCGTTTGCTTTGGTCTGTATGCAGCTTTAGAAAATGTTGTACCCATATCTATGTTATTGTTCTAATTAAATATCAAGGTTTTAAAATCTCTAACACTGCGTTTGCGAAAACTTTGTTTCTTTTTTCATCATTGTAAAAAACCGAAGCCAAAGACAGAAGAACCGACATTCCCACGCAAACCCTTCAGTCCTTAAATATTGACCCGTGCCTAGAGTACAGTGGCATACCTTGCCATAAGGGTTAAGAAACTCCATTATAACAAAATAGTGCTAAGAACTCTATGAACTTCTAAACTAGTCATGCAATAACTCAATCCGTTGCCCCTTGCAAGGTTGCTTAGCCTAAACAATCCAATAGCCAACATCGTGCGATATAACTAACCCGACTACTGTACCAAGATTTAGACTGACTAAGTCAAATAAGTAATTTTTAGGCAACTGTGTTCGTTTTTACTATAAAATCTCGAAAAATATAACAGGGCTCACCGAGGGAAAATTCAAATCACATGTAAAAACTACATTAATGAAAAGAGGTTAAGAACTATTTAGAATATAAAGATGTCGGGAGCCTTCCACTTCCGCCAAGTAGCCACTAGTATTTATAGATGTTACCTAGTTGTAAGCCAAAATTTGTGAGACTGTAAGTAATCTATTTATTATTTGAAAAAATAATGCCCCTCAGTTTCTTGCCTGTTCTTCTGAGTAGAGGCTCTTTATCCGAACAACGCGGTCGAGTCTATTTAAATAACTTTGACGTTCATAAGTGTATCTTTGATATCTAAATTGAATAAAAACATTTTGACTTTGACCGACTTAATTAAATCAACCTTTGCGTTCTTTTTCAGGCGCCATACATAATGTACGTAGAAGTGTTAGAGACGGAGGGCCACGAGCCGCTGCCGCCGCGGCTGCTGCCACCCGCGCCTCCCGCCCCCCATTCTCCGCCCATCAGGCACACGAAAAGCGAAGAGAACCTCGTCCCAGAGTGGCCGACGCTTTCCCTCTACTCTGCGATGGACGACGGCGACGCGGGAGATTGCTGGAGCCACGACGACGAGGATAGCTCGGTTCACTACCAGCAGAGGGCGCCGGCGCCGGACAGCTTGTCACAGGTGATTTGGCTTGCATTCTTTAGAAATTTACGGACTTGGGTAATGGGTAGATGACAAATACTGCTGACAAATTATTTATCTATAATCGATTCCTAAATACTTCGCAAGTCTTATAGGTTCGGTTTATTCTCAATAGTATTTACCGCTTTCATTAGCATTGCATTGTGTACGTTAGACGACCAGTTTCGCTCAGTGTCAACTGCGTTTGTTTACTAATAAAGTCCCAGGTTTCATTCCAAAACGACTTGATATATATATTTGATAAATGAATTTTAATGTGTCTTGAGTCTAGCTAGATGATAGTTATGCGTTTATACAAATCATCCCTGACAGAGGAGAAAACCTTGGTTAATAAGTGAAAAAGAACGTACTTAATAGAACATAATGTATTAGGTATTATGTCACTATCAAAGGATAAATTACAATACGTACAATACTTCCTAATTGCACACTAAAAATACAAACAAAGAAAAAAAAATCGTTCGACAAGGGCGTTACAGTCGGATGTTAACACATCCAAAGGCTTAATTTCAACCCTCTCATTCCGATTTTGGCCACATGCCAAAAGGTCCTTCTAGGCCTGAACGAGCGTCAGGTTATTGATGTGTGTTGTTTGCGTCAGGTGTCGGCGGTGTCCGCGCTGTCCGCGTCGTCGTGCGGCTCGCGCGAGACGCTGGCGGTGGGCGCGGGCGAGGTGCGGCGCCGGCTGGAGCACGCCACGGCCGCGCCGCCGCCCAACGCCTTCAAGCACGACCCGCACGACCCCTCCGCCACCGCGCTCAAGGTACGACACAACTATCAACACGAGCCACGTTATGTCCGCGTCTTCGTGCGGCTCATCGCATTCTAAGCCACCGCGCTCAAGGTACGACACAACTATCAACACGAGCCACGTTATTTCCGCGTCGTCGTGCGGCTCATCTCATTCTAAGCCACCGCGCTCAAGGTACGACACCACTATCAACACGAGCCACGTTATTTCCGCGTCGTCGTACGGCTCATCTCATTCTAAGCCACCGCGCTCAAGGTACGACACCACTATCAACACGAGCCACGTAATTTCCGCGTCGTCGTGCGGCTCATCTCATTCTAAGCCACCGCGCTCAAGGTACGACACAACTATCAACACGAGCCACGTTATTTCCGCGTCGTCGTGCGGCTCATCGCATTCTAAGCCACCGCGCTCAAGGTACGACACCACTATCAACACGAGCCACGTTATGTCCGCGTCTTCGTGCGGCTCATCGCATTCTAAGCCACCGCGCTCAAGGTACGACACAACTATCAACACGAGCCACGTTATTTCCGCGTCGTCGTGCGGCTCATCTCATTCTAAGCCACCGCGCTCAAGGTACGACACCACTATCAACACGAGCCACGTTATTTCCGCGTCGTCGTACGGCTCATCTCATTCTAAGCCACCGCGCTCAAGGTACGACACCACTATCAACACGAGCCACGTAATTTCCGCGTCGTCGTGCGGCTCATCTCATTCTAAGCCACCGCGCTCAAGGTACGACACAACTATCAACACGAGCCACGTTATTTCCGCGTCGTCGTGCGGCTCATCTCATTCTAAGCCACCGCGCTCAAGGTACGACACCACTATCAACACGAGCCACGTTATGTCCGCGTCTTCGTGCGGCTCATCGCATTCTAAGCCACCGCGCTCAAGGTACGACACAACTATCAACACGAGCCACGTTATTTCCGCGTCGTCGTGCGGCTCATCTCATTCTAAGCCACCGCGCTCAAGGTACGACACCACTATCAACACGAGCCACGTTATTTCCGCGTCGTCGTACGGCTCATCTCATTCTAAGCCACCGCGCTCAAGGTACGACACCACTATCAACACGAGCCACGTAATTTCCGCGTCGTCGTGCGGCTCATCTCATTCTAAGCCACCGCGCTCAAGGTACGACACAACTATCAACACGAGCCACGTTATTTCCGCGTCGTCGTGCGGCTCATCGCATTCTAAGCCACCGCGCTCAAGGTACGACACCACTATCAACACGAGCCACGTTATGTCCGCGTCTTCGTGCGGCTCATCGCATTCTAAGCCACCGCGCTCAAGGTACGACACAACTATCAACACGAGCCACGTTATTTCCGCGTCGTCGTGCGGCTCATCTCATTCTAAGCCACCGCGCTCAAGGTACGACACCACTATCAACACGAGCCACGTTATTTCCGCGTCGTCGTACGGCTCATCTCATTCTAAGCCACCGCGCTCAAGGTACGACACCACTATCAACACGAGCCACGTAATTTCCGCGTCGTCGTGCGGCTCATCTCATTCTAAGCCACCGCGCTCAAGGTACGACACCACTATCAACACGAGCCACGTTATTTCCGCGTCGTCGTGCGGCTCATCGCATTCTAAGCCACCGCGCTCAAGGTACGACACCACTATCAACACGAGCCACGTTATTTCCGCGTCGTCGTGCGGCTCATCGCATTCTAAGCCACCGCGCTCAAGGTACGACACCACTATCAACACGAGCCACGTTATTTCCGCGTCGTCGTGCGGCTCATCGCATTCTAAGCCACCGCGCTCAAGGTACGACACCACTATCAACAGAGCCACGTTATTTCCGCGTCGTCGTGCGGCTCATCGCATTCTAAATTAGGCCCAGTTTTAGTCGATTTAATTGACAAATACTATAATACTTACTAAAATGTAGTATTTTATTTTGGGCATCAATAATTTTAACACTTTTATATGGAGCTATGATAGCGTAGTTGGAGGAAGCCCGCCTCTCAAGCCAGAGGGAGCGGGTTCAAACCCAGCCGACGGTACGCACCAATTTGTTCATTGTGTGAATGTATGTGCGTATTATATGTTATCTGCTACATGACCGGAGCCCGGTGTATGGCGATAGGCTCGCCCCCTGTCACATTTGGGACTGAATACCGTCCGGCGAAGTGTGGGTGTTGTATTACACCTCTGCCAGCCCCCTCGGGGGAAAGGCGTGACGATATGTGTATAAAGTTCAACAATTTCATTAAGCCTTTCGAACTTAGTATACTGTGCTGCTTAAACCACCCTAATGAGAGAGGCTATTCTACCTCGTGACTCGCGAGTATTTGTACGAGTACTTAAACGAAACGCCAAAATTCCTTACTTCACGCGTCATTGTATGTACGGCTATCTAGTGAGATAGGCAAACTGCAGTAGTTCTCGACACGGGTCAACCTAGTGAGGACTACTTCGCAAGGCTCACTCTTTTTTGCTCTCATATTGGTGAACGTAATGATCATTTACCACGCTAGTTATAGTTTTACTGAAGTAGACATTTTTGTATCTTGTTTGTAATTACGTGTGTAAATAAATAAATAATTTAAAAAAATTGCAGGAGTCGTGGGAGAACAAACTAGCGCGCATGCGTTCCTCGTCTCCATACGGCGCTCTCTCCGGCTGGCGGCTGCTCGGCTGCATCGTGAAGGTCGGCGACGACCTGCGGCAGGAGATGCTGGCGGCGCAGCTGCTGCGGAGGCTGCAGGCCGCCTGGACCGCCGAGAGGGTGCCGCTCAAACTGTACCCCTACGAGATACTGTGCCTGGACAAGGAGTCCGGACTCATACAGCCGGTAGGTTCCACTCGTACTGTTGCATTGTTTACTGGCTGTTACCCGCGACTTCCTTTCGTGTTTATTCGAAAAGTAAAATCCAAAAACTTTCCTCGTGGTATACTGTAACTAATTATCAAATTTCCGCTTAGCCGTGCAAAGCCTACAAACTGACAGAGTTTATTTCGATTTCACGTATTAGTGTGGATTATTATCGATATATTTGTATAGATTGTCATCTGCTACATAACTGGAGCCTGGTGTATGGTAATAGGCTCACCCCCTGTCACATTTGGGGCTGAATATCGTCCGGAGAAGTGTGGGTGCTGTACACCTCTGCCAGCCCTTCGGGGAAAGGCGTGACGACGATATGATATACACAAGGTGGTGGTTTGGGTGTAGTAATACTTAGGGGTGTTGTTCTACCCGCCAAACTTAACAACTTAGATTCGAGAGAAAAAAACAAAGTCAGATACAAAATTTATCAAGTGAATATTTTCAGTGACTTCTTTTTTCATTATTTTTTATTTAATCATTTCTCTTTCGAATTTTGCAAACTTATGTTGTAAAAGTTGTTAACTTTGATGGGTAGAACAACGTTCGTAAGTATTACTAACACCAAAACCAGCACCTTATATGACATGATATGTGTATTGTATTAATTGGTCGGTAATACACATCCTGCTCCAGGACCCGTTCTGTTTGTCAAAGATGTTCTGTTCCAACGTACTCTCTCTCTCTCGTAACTTACCTCTACTCCCCCTACAGGTGCTGAACTCGGTCTCGCTGCACCAGATCAAGAAGCAGTCGGGCGCGACGCTCCGCGCCTGGCTCGAGCTGGAGCACGGCCCGCCCACCAGCGAGGGCTTCCTGCGCGCGCAGAACAACTTCGTCGAGTCGGCCGCCGCGTACGCGCTCACTAGCTACCTGCTGCAGCTGAAGGACAGGTAACACCTGGCACATGCTCCAACTATACGTACTGACTCATCTGTGAAGCGATGTAGTCACCAGCGAGGGCTTCCTGCGCGCGCAGAACAACTTCGTCGAGTCGGCCGCCGCGTACGCGCTCACTAGCTACCTGCTGCAGCTGAAGGACAGGTAACACCTGGCACATGCTCCAACTATACGTACTGACTCATCTGTGAAGCGATGTAGTCACCAGCGAGGGCTTCCTGCGCGCGCAGAACAACTTCGTCGAGTCGGCCGCCGCGTACGCGCTCACTAGCTACCTGCTGCAGCTGAAGGACAGGTAACACCTGGCACATGCTCCAACTATACGTACTGACTCATCTGTGAAGCGATGCTGTCGAAACGACATTTGCTAACTAACAAAATATGTTTGTATTTTAACACAACTGCTGAAGGAAGCTAATGTAAAAACATAGATAGACGAGGCAGTTTTTTGGCACACTTCCGAGATATCGTTTGAGTTGTCTTTGTATCCGGAGTGTCACATGCGCTATGCTACTTTCAGGCTATATGTTATATAACATGTTTTCTATATGTTACATTCAGGCTATATGTTTTGTATTTGTTATAATAACTTGTTAAAATCAGTTTCTCTTTGTTTGCAGGCATAATGGAAATATTCTATTGGACAGCGCAGGCCACATTATCCACATAGATTTCGGATTCATTTTCTCAATATCACCTAAGAATCTTGGATTTGAAAGTTCGCCTTTCAAGGTAAATATTTATCTATTACATACCTTAAGACTAGCTTCCAGCAAGTAACGTTACTCACTGGTTTTAAAATAATTTAATATTCGGTTAATTAACATGTTTTAAATACATTTTTAGTACAAATATAAATATGAACTTAACTGTTCTGTTATTATAAGGTTGTTGGTTGACCAAAATAAAAATAAAAATGTGACAAGTATCAGAAGTGGAACTTTAAATGTTCAACATTTAAAGCATTTTATAATATCAAAATAAATAGCCTTATCCTTGTCATGAATGTATCTCCTTTTTTCAAAACCTTTCATCTTGCAATGTTTGTTAATTGTTCTGGTTATATCTTGCAAGAAATATTTGAATTACTTCCCGGTGTCAGATGAAGCTGAAATGTTGTATAAGTACATAAATAAATTACATGACAATACAATACTAAGGTAATTTAAAAGATAGTTTTAAAAAAACTTTCTAAATTATGACATATTTGTTCCAGCTTACCCAAGAGTTCGTCGAAGTAATGGACGGAGAGAACTCAGACATGTTCCAGTATTTCAAGATACTGATCCTTCGCGGTCTTATCGCCGCGAGGAAACACTGCGACCAAATCATACACGTCGTCGAACTTATGAGGATGGGTACGTATCTCATTTTTAACTCCAAAAACGACGGGGTAATAAGTTAAGTAAGTAAGGTAATAAGTTAAGTAAGTAAGGTAATAAGTTAAGTAAGTAAGGTAATAAGTTAAGTAAGTAAGGTAATAAGTTAAGTAAGTAAGGTAATAAGTTAAGTAAGTAAGGGGGATAAGTTTGATGTGTTTGTGTGTGTCTGCTGTGGCATCATAGCTCCCAAACGAATGAACCGATTTTGTTTTTTTTTGTTTGATTATCGGTGTCGGGGTTTTTTTTTAATGTTTAATTAATACTTGTCAAAAAACAAGTTGTAGTAAAAAAGTGGTATGTAGGGGAAAATACGCGCAGGATGTACCTATTAGTCGAGCGAAGTGAGGTCGTAGAGGCTACTTTGACAAATCGGAAGTTGTTTGTCCGACGGTAACCAGAGTACTACTGATCCGATCATGATGAAATTTTGCATATTTTTTTTAGTTTGTATTTCATGAAATACAATTATCGAGTTCTAGTATGGTCCAAATTGATCGAGGGTCGTGGGATCCTCTCGGCGCACAATGTCACGTTCTCATAATGTCACGATGTATCACAGTTCGGGGCGAACTATTATTTGAAAAAGGGGGCAAAATATGAATGTGAAAAGTGTAGGGATCATGTATTGCCAAACATGTCCAGGATACACAGCCAAATACACAAACAAATTACCCTCTATACTTACTTATGCCATATTTTATCACAAAAATGTTAGGTAACTACATAATTTCACACTTTACACAATTACACGGTATTTATTTTTGTAGTACCCAATTTTTTTTCCACACAATCGGTAAAATTAATAGCATTGAAAAATTGGGCACTACAAAAAAAAATATCCTATATGGCGAAATTAGGTAGTTACATAAGTTTTAAGGCATAAGTTTTTTGTTGTGCCCAAATTTTTATCATGCAATTAGTAGCAGTAGTAACAGCGGCCGCCCGTTTAATAGGGTAGTCATGCGGACTATCGTTTTGCTGTACATATTTGCAGGTCAAGTTATTTCGATATTTTTGTATCAAAGTGTAGAAAACTAAAAAGTATGATTTAATTAATTTGCAATAATCTATAAGCTTACAATTTGGGCACTGTTTAAAAATTTACCGCTTAAACGAATGTTCGCTGGGGTGAGGTCTCGTTCAGGGAGATTGCGCGGGATCATGCGACACTTGCAGCGACGTGTCGCACGACTTGAAACACAAACTATAACACTGGCCTACACTCATTTTGGTGCCTAAGATTTTAGACCTGATTTTGGGTATATTTTGTGAGCAGATACGAGAAAACTAGTCACATTTTTCATAGCAGCTCTTGTTCATGAGGAAGAAAGTATACAGAATACAAGTGAATTACCGTGTCATTAATCGGTTTCCGTTGATTTTTAATTATATACTCACTGCATATGTAACAAAACATATCAGGATCGTTAAAGCAACTTCTTGAATTACTTGCCATGATAAATTTATACGATTGATCTCATAAAAGTAGTTATAACATGGACTGATTTTGAATAAAACCATACAAAATTTAAAAAAGAATTGTAGATAAACAAGAGCTGTCAGCTGACATCTAGTAGCAGCAATGTAGTTCATACAGCGGCGTCTTGCCTCTCTGACCCCCGTGTAGCGAAAACACGGCTACCGTTTTCGCTACTGCGCAGCATTTCGCGCCTAACTTCACAGCCGCCATTAAGCTTGAATTTATTTATTTATAAGAAATTTACAGTTAAAACATCTTATTACTAACTTATATATATTCCAAATTCAAGTCGCGTCACTCATGACACAAGCCAAAAATGAAGATCATTGTCTTAATAGATAGATTGCTTCAGGAAAGGATGTTATATAAAAAAAAAAAAAAAACTAACATACAGAGCTAATTACAAATTTTCACGATTAGCGACAGCCCATGAACATCATGAATCGGCCTGTAACATGTTTGATTTATCCGCGTCTCCCTGAACGAGACGTCAAAGCGAAGTGAGATAGGAGCGGGCGGCGCGCCCCGCCGCGCGCTCCTGCCTCGTGCAAGCGGCGCCCGTACAGTAGACCACTCTCCCTGCAGGCGGCAACCTGGCGTGCCTGCGCAGCAGCAGCGCCGTGTCGTCGTTCCGCGCGCGCTTCCACGCCGGCCGCACCGAGCCGCAGCTGCAGGCGCTCGTGGAGCGCCTCGTGCGCGACGCGCGCAACTCGCTCTCCACGCGCCTCTACGACAACTACCAGTACTACACCAACGGCATACTCTGAACGACGCACTACCGCCGCGCGGTGCAGCGCCTCGCGCAACTCGCTCTCCACGCGCCTCTACGACAACTACCAGTACTACACCAACGGCATACTCTGAACGACGCACTACCGCCGCGCGGTGCAGCGCCTCGTGCAACTCGCTCTCCACGCGCCTCTACGACAACTACCAGTACTACACCAACGGCATACTCTGAACGACGCACTACCGCCGCGCGGTGCAGCGCCTCGCGCAACTCGCTCTCCACGCGCCTCTACGACAACTACCAGTACTACACCAACGGCATACTCTGAACGACGCACTACCGCCGCGCGGTGCAGCGCCTCGTGCAACTCGCTCTCCACGCGCCTCTACGACAACTACCAGTACTACACCAACGGCATACTCTGAACGACGCACTACCGCCGCGCGGTGCAGCGCCTCGTGCAACTCGCTCTCCACGCGCCTCTACGACAACTACCAGTACTACACCAACGGCATACTCTGAACGACGCACTACCGCCGCGCGGTGCAGCGCCGTCTTATTGAGTCATTCAGGGGAAACGGAATTTGAAGGGAAAGATACTGAGGAAAAAATAATTCTAGATACGAAAAAAACGAAAAAGTTTCGTAATGTTTTACTGCTTTTGATCGACTACAGACGAGTATCTGTATAACTAGAATAATGTATGACTGTATAGATAGTTGATATTTACAATGAATTTAAAATGTTAACTTTTGAAGTGATTTTTGTCCTAACACGTGTTTTCTCCGGTTCGAAATTTATTAAACGGGAATTAAAGCTAGTGAAATAGTGGTAGAAAATACCATGAATCCATTATTAATTGCATACTCGATTTAAAATTCAACATTAAATTTGCCTGAATATAGTATTGATTACAAAATCTGCGAGTTATTACATTTTAAAATAGAAACGCTACTTGCTAATATTTTAATTTTATTACAAATTATTTGGTTAAGATTTTGAACATGACTAAGTTATGTTATAACATTAAAATTTTATATCAATGCGTTTTCTGAAATATTTCGACATGTCTTAATACACAGGACACTATTATATTTCGCTTGTAAATCACAACTTCATAATGTTTAAGTTTAGTGCCATAACCCGAGTATAATTTGTACTTTTTGAAAATATATAACATCTATTTTATTTGCTCAAGCATTCGAAAATATTCATTGTACTAAAAAAAATTATTGACCCGTCCATTTGATCCATTGTAGATTTGTTTTGTTGCACCATGCCTGATTAAATTTTAAATAACTGATCGTTCTTGTTACGAACAAATAATAAAAATAAATGGTAATAAGTCTAATTATAAATTATAATCATTAATTACATTAATAAAGAAATCGGGGCGAAATGTTTCTTGTAAAAAACTGCATGTAGAAGAAAATAATTTTGTAAATAGATACATAGATAAAAAAGATTATAATAATTTTCGCAATGAGAAGACTGATCGTTCAGCAAGAGGTGGTTATACATAGGCTTAGGTTAATCATCCGATTAAATTTAAGTTTACCTGTATATTGAAATTCGTTGTGTACATGTATGACTGTTTGTGTGTGTATGGTTTTGAACAGTTGAACCGTTTTAAATATGATTGTGTTATGTATTTACAGAGCTTGGAACTAAAAGAAGCTGAATAGAGCTATAGGTATTTCAGAGTTGATCCCATAGTAAAAGTTATTCAAAATTATGAATACTTACACGTTTTCGGCTCGAAACGCTTTACTTCTAATCGTGTCACAGACACTATGTATGACATACCAAAATCGGGTTGTCCAATTATAATTAAAAAGAACAGTTATACATATTAGGTAACAACTAATATAACTGTTCTTCAGACCTAGAAATAGCAGTTCACTGTAAAACATGTGATTTCAGTATTTGGCAAGGAAAAAGCATAATGATACCGATTCTGTATTCTGCAAATTGTTTCTCTCAGCTTTTAAAGTCATCTTTCCCAATTGAAATTGAAAAAAATAGAGATAAATTGTTCTGCTGCCAGATTACTTTAGTATAAAAACTGATCAACAGAATCACCAATAACTATAAAAATTAAATATGAACATACAAGTTAATCTTATAGCATGCTCTTTCCTTACTGCATATTTGAAAACTCAATTGTATTATTGAGACGATTTAAAAGCTTTCTCACGCAGATGCGCCTGCGGGGCGGCCATAGTAGCGATCGACAGACGCCCAATCATTGTGCCCGATACGGTTAAACTGGGGATAGTGATTGGGCGTTCACTGATCACCGCAGGTCGCGTTTGTGTAGGGCAAGCTTTTTAAATTTCTAAATTTCAGGCAGCCGTATCCTAATAAAAAAATTCGAGTTATACTATTGATTAAAGATCGTTAAAAAATAAACGTGATGTTGCATGAAATGATTGGATGAACATTTCAAGTTTTTAGGATAGTAACTTTAAATAATATTTGTGTTCTCCTTTAACGATTAAATAGTTGTAACTAAATATCGCCGCCGGAGTGAGATTGTTGCCAAATTTTAATGAGATATTACTTGCAATCTTCAAAGTATGAAGATGTTTTTGAAATTTTATTTGGATCAACAAACTAATTAGTCACTATCTCTAATCGAGATTGTTTTAATATTTGTGTTACGAAGTGTGTGAGTGATTGTGTTATTTTTCCAGATCTTGTCTTATTTACAACAGTTCAATAACCCTGTTAACTTATTGAGTGTTGATGAATACGAAGGAAGTTAGTAGTATGTATTTTCAATAAAATGAAATTACTTTTCAATCACATGCTATTACTTAATAATTAGCTAAGGTGTATTTAAATCGCCAGTTAACTTCTATTTTAACTCTATCCTCATAATTATAGTAAGTACAATATATAATTCGTGTGCGATTGATATTGTGAGTATATACAGGATTTAGATAGAATATTATAATCTAATGTACCTTCAACTAATTATACTTCATTCCTACAGCCTTAGAAATAAAAAAATGCATAAACATCTGCTAAACCAATGTTCAGTTAGACATTGAGTAGTCGGTAAATAGCGCTACACAAACGTGTAACTATTGTTTGAGCAATAAAGTGTGAATCGGCATTGGGTATTTACACACATGCCTAACACTATTTTCTTTTTCGTCTGGCAACTTTTGATAAATTCGTTTAGAAACTTTTTCGTCCAAATAGTTTTTAGTAATTATTTTTTAAGAAAGCTCCCTAATTTTTAATATTGCACGTACAATTTACGTTTTAGGAAAGGAATATTAATAAACTATGTTGTTTTTTGAATCTCTTGTCCAAAATTCGTCGATATAAACTATGGAAAACATTTTCTTTTGGTTATAGTGGGAGACTAACAACTAATTTCTGAACGGAACAATCAATGTCAACACTACAATGTGTATAATGTCACACTACCAATTCTATACGTTTTTATTTTGACAATAGAAAAATATTACACAGTTTCTATCATAGTTACTGAGTCTAGATCAGCTGTTATAGTGAAATCCGCCATCTTGACCCCGTACACACCCGCTAAACAAGGGTACCCGGCCGTGTAACGAATGTTTATTTTCCTTTGATTTTGTTACATCTGTACACGAACTGTACACAACGTTTAGGTCAAAAATATTTTTATTTTTCAGCTTCTGTGTTACACAATGTGTGTACACATGTTTTAAAACTTTATTTCTAAGGCTGCTAATGTATAAGTCTCATTGTATTGTTGATGTTTAAAATTAAACATGTGTAAATAAATGTTTTTGCTTACGATAAAATTATTGCAGTGTAATTATAATAATCGATTATAATCCAAAGTCCAAAATTTCTCCAAATTTGTTTTATTTATCGATGTGTACAGGTTAATTGTAAATAGGTAATGTTTATCTTAATTTTTTAAATATAATCATGATTTTTAAATCAGACTTTTTCTATAAAACCCTGTGTAAATAAGTACAATAGTACTTTATTACAATAATAGGAGGCAAAAGAGATAAGATAACATAACATATCGTCACGCATTTTCCCCCGAGGGGGCTGGCAGAGGTATAATACAACACCCACACTTCGCCGGACGATATTCAGTCCCAAATGTGACAAGGGGCGAGCCTGTCGCCATACACCGGGCTCTAGTCATGTAGCAGATGATTAAAAAAATTGTAGATAAATTTATTGTTCACACTTATTGTAGAAAATCTCACTATTATGATTAAATACAAAAGTGAATTTGTTTATTTGTTACGCTGTCACGCTTTAACTACGACCGATCATCATGAAATTTTGCAGACACATTGTCAAAAGGATACATGGTACTTTTTATTCCGAAAAAATTTAAGGGTGGAAACCGCGGGGCGCAGCTAGTACAAAATAGTTTTTGGGCTTTTAAGAGTTATTATCGTTTTACTGGTCTCCACTTGATACAGTCGAGGTAATTTAGTTGAGGAGTGGGGAAGAAGTGCTTATCCAACATCTAGTCATTATTGGTCTTATCACTAAGAGTGATCTCTTCCAGGCAAGGTAAGAAGGAAATGCTTGTATATTTTGTTGTTGTGTAGTTTTCTCAATCATGGAGAGTTGTGAAAGTTGTAATCAGGTGTGAAGAATTTGAAATGCAATCGTATGGCTAAGATGGAATGAAAGTATTAACCTAACGATTCCAGCATAGTTAAAGAAAAGTGTATTATTTCTTAATTTTATTATAATTTATTTAAATTAGTCACTATTAGATGAATTTGAACCAGAACTTTTACTTCTTTTCTTCTTTTTCTTTTTGCTCTTCTTTTCCTTTTTCTTCTTTTTTGGCTTAGGATCCTTCACCTATAAAAAGAATAATGTATGAAAGAAAGGCATGGCAGTGACAAAAAAACGTATAAGTGATGCAAAACATTCCAAAGAAAAAGTTAAGTACTAAAAAGCATAATAAGAACTTTTTCTATGGAATGTTTTCCAGCATTTATAAATTACTAGTGGACCCGGCGAATTTCGTTTCACTACCAATCAACTTATTAATTCATTAAAGTTCCATTACCGCTCCCATTCCCGTAATGAAATTGTGTAATGTTCTCAACTTTCTTAATTATCTTTCCTAAGAACCTTCTCCTGACAGTTTAATAAACACAACAAAAAAAGAATTAGCAAAATTGATCAACCTGTTCACGCGTGATGCGATGACCAAGGGAAATAGGGATTCATTTTCATATATAGAGATTATTATAACCATTACAGCTGCACAGTTATGTATTTTTTATATGTATACCCATTAAGACTTAATCACCTGTTTCACTGCATCTTCTATTTTTAGGGTGGCTTCGGGGACAGTGCTAGTAGGGATCATTGGGGCACAGCCTTCAAATCTGATTGCTGCTGTCACCTCGTCCAATTTACTAGTATCTGCATTTGGCACTTTATATTGTTCACAGTGGTCAACTCTGATTGTCCTACCTAAAATCTGGAATTGAAAATGTTTTTGTTAACTTTACACAACATACATAACTACATATACTAACTATACATATAACTATTTATAGATAATTTATGTATAACTATAACTATAAATATATAATTTATGTCCGTTGCCCAAATGACATTATTGTTATACTCGTAAGACTCAGTTGCCCTCTCTGTACATTGACAATTTTATTTTCGCATACCAATAGGTTAAGACATGGCTTAGCTACTTTTTAACATTATTTTTAAACCTTTATAAAATTAACCCATGTTTTGCGTAATAAATGATTTGATTTGATTTGCAGTCAAAAACAATAAAAGCAATATTTCTTACTTTAATTCCATTCAGATTGTCAACTGCAAGTATAGTAGATCGCTGATCTTCATAGCAAATGAAAGCAAAGCCTCTGGATTTGCCTGTTGCTTTGTCTCTCACCAAATTAATATTTACTATTTCACCATATCTGAAACAAAACTTTTTTGGTAAGATCGACAATGGAATCCGGCTAAAGTGACTGTACACTGTACACTTTGATACTGCCGTGTAATGCAACATTTGACATTTAGGGAAAGTAGACATATTAGGATAGTGAAGTTAGATTTAGATAGTAGG
Organism: Peribatodes rhomboidaria; assembly: GCA_911728515.1. NCBI lineage: Eukaryota > Metazoa > Arthropoda > Insecta > Lepidoptera > Geometridae > Peribatodes > Peribatodes rhomboidaria. The sequence continues at coordinate 8,892,852 of OU452175.1, read as the reverse complement.
TAAGATGTCTATTTTGTACAGTGAAAAGTTGACATGATCTTGGCCATTGTCATAGCCAGATTCTACTCCTGCCTTTCATAAATCAGCAAAATTATTTTAAAATAGATAGGAACTTACTGAGAAAATACACAGATAACATCTCCTTCGGTAAGATCGTAAGGCAAACCACCAACGAAAATCCAAGCGCTATCTTTATACTGATCGTGCCAAGAGCTTTTGGAGTTATTTGCAAGTTCTCGTTCACTTAGCTTTAGCACATTTTTCACGTTGCTGAAAAAGAATTTAAAAAATTCAAATGATTGAAATACCTACTGCGGTTTGTATCTTTTTTTTTTCGTATCTTATTTTGGTAAGGTAATTAAATATCACGCAGCCCCTCAAATAGCTTCTTTAAAATCTTCACTTGCTTTCAAATTTAATAAATAAGTAAATAATAAGCGAAGATTATTTGTTTAACAAGGCAATTAGTTTATTTGCAACGGAAAATATGTTAGACAACTCACGTCATAGGATTCATTTTGAGCGGCCTGTGTCTGTCCACCTAAATTGGTTATTTTATTTTTCGCGTGTATTGTTATCATAGACCATGGGTGTAGCCAATTTCATTTATGTGAACACATCACACAGAACCACAAAACAAACAACTTCTCTTTCGTAGATAATATTATTACTTCGACTGAAAGAAAAAGAAATTAATCTAGAGAAATTAATACACTAGAAGTTGTAAACAAGACGGGAGACCGTTAAGACGACCAACAATTATGTATGCTCTATATCTGCTCCACTCCACAGGCCAATTTGACGAATACACACATTGCATGACATGGTATGTATTAAAGACCCGGAGTGCAACTTCACCGTTCAAAACATGAGTTGTATTGTGAAGTTGCACTTTAGATGCGCTCCGACATATCCTCCGATCTGCGTCCATAATATACCTACCTATTGTATGTATGTTACCGACAATCTGTATAATTCAGGTGTTGTATACAATCCCTAGGAAATGTATAGAATACCTGGAGCATCCAAGCAATGTATGAAATGTTATGAATATATATGTATATGTTATGTATATGTATACTTTGCGATTACGTACTATTACGTGTTGTCAAATATTAAAACCTTGCTGTTTGTTTTGAGTGAATTGTATCATCATTTAATGTTTTAGTTAAGTCTAATTTTACTAATCATATTTCGAAATTGTAATTTTTATTAATTATTGTACCTACCTTGTTTAATTCTTTATTCGTATTCGTGTAATAATTCCAACCTTTTGCTATAACTGAATATTGCCCATTTTGGGTAGGAAACGTTAGCTAACTAAAATAGCTAAAATTGCTAACATGCGTGTTTTTTAAATATAATTTTTTTTATGTACATATAATAGGTCAGCGTTTGACCACCAACTCCCCTGATGTTAAGCGATGTTGTGGTCTCAGATGGAGCACGAAGACCTATAAGTTACTTCTTCACTCTAGCCTTGAAGTTTTGTAGAGTGTAGAAGTACAAAGACGGCAGTTGAGTGAGGCGCTACAAGTGCGCTACTGCTCAGACCCGTCTTCGGAACGGTTACACCGGACTACATCCCGAAACACGGCATAGCTTGGTCCAGTGGGTGGTAACTAGCCACGGCCGAAGCCTCCCACCAGAGTTTGCTACCCGATTAGCACTACCCGGGAATCACGTGTAGGGGATCAGAATAGAGTACACTCCTACGGACGTGGGTAGCCCAGCCCCCAAAATTTAATTGTTAAAAATGTAAAATGATTGAATAATTAAATTTAAAATTAATATTAAATTAAACATTTAATTGTTAAAAATGTAAAATGATTGTATTGTGCATTATTTGTAATCAGTAATAATAAATCTAAATCTTATATTTTGCCTAGGTAATGTATCCATTATACAGTACCTGCATGTACATCTGTAATGTGTAAAGTATTTAGATTTTTTTTTTGATCTATAATCCTCGTTCATATCATGCCCCGTAATTCATATCAATAACGGTCTATATTTCTCATCCTTCCTGACCATATAAAAATTAACTCTGAAAATCTGTGAAATGAACTGCAATTCTGTCAGAGAAAATAATATTATAATAACTTTAAATTTCTCCTCTCCAACTCCTTTATCGGGGCAAATTTGACTTGAGTTGCTTAGGTTAAAAGGCTGAAGCGGGAGCAGAGCGAAACGGAGCTTTCCACCTTAGCCTTAATGGTTTTAAAAAAATGAAAACCCGACACCTTAAATCTTCCCGTTCTTGTCTTCTTCACATAGCTGTGCATTGGGTACTATATAGAATGTTTTGGTATAAAGTAAATACTACATATTTCATTTATTACCTTAACATTTTATTATCTATTTAAGTATGTATTTAAAAATATCTAAGTATGTATATCAGTCTCTGGCAGCCATAGTACAAGCTTTGCTTAGTTTGGGGTCAGGCGACCGTGTGTGACAATGTCCCGAATTTATTTATTTATTTATTTATTTTATTTTAGGTAATCTATACATTGCTTAGGTATTTAATAGAATACCGGCTTATACAGATTACCGGTTACACATAAATTTATCATCACACATTACACATTATTTGTATCGTTAAATCGGGCTGTAATAAACTGGTCGTACAAAACGTGATCGACAGTAGTGGTATAAAATTTGGTCGTACACCTAACAAAAAGGGACAAAATTGCCATTATAGAAAATTTCTCGCCACGATTTGTTTAAATTTTTTTTTTTGTTTTAACGTAGGGCGGGCTAGAGCCAATATAGCCATACTGCCTAGTCATTCGTATGTTTTACGTACTGAAGTACGTACACTAAAGTCGTAATATCTCTTATTCATCTCCATCGTAGGTTGGAGAGAGTGATGATGAGATGAATGGCCTTTTGAGTTTTTGGTATTTGGCGGGAACCAAAAAGATTATGTCGTCATTGTGTTTTTTTTTTTCTAAATCTTGTGATTCTTCGAGTGTAAAAGTAAATAAGTAAGTGCTTGAGTGTAGGCAAATGATACAAAAATTGTAAACGTGACAACTCGTGTTCTCTAAACACTCCACTCAATATTTCAGTAACTTTTCCATCACTTTACTGAAATTGAGAAAGGGGAGGGATTCATTATCATCATCACTTTAGCACTCCATCAAAAACTATGTTAACTTGGCACTGGCAAATGCACTTCAACTGCAATTCAACTGTCATTGTCAAGCTGGCAAATACACACCACAAAAAAACAAATATAATTTTCTAAAAGAGAGGAAGTCCAATTATTATTTCATTTTATTTTCAAAGAAACAATGGCAACGCCTACTCCAGATAATCCAGAAAACTATGATCAGGTGAGTGTACAATAAAAGTTTTTTTATAAAAAATCGTTTCATAAAGTGCACGTATTTAGAAGTTACCTTCATTCCCTCGTCTCGTATTTTCAGTATGACGACGAAGACAACGAGCAACAACTTGGTGCTACGGCAAGTGGACGCAAGAGACTGTTCAGTAAAGAACTTAGGTGCATGATGTATGGATTTGGAGATGACCAGAATCCTTACACAGAAAGTGTTGACTTTCTCGAAGATTTGGTAATTGAATTCATAACAGAAACTACACACAAGTAAGTCCTTCTGAGTACCAACAGAAAATTGTAATTTCATATAATTTTATTACATTGCTTAGCCGTTAATTCAGCACGTCATAATGTCACTTAAACATACAGTACCTGGATGGCCGAGCTTTGCTCGGTATTTTTTTTTTATTTTTTAATTGTGTTTTTTGGATAATAAACAATTGATTTTAGTCTAACCTCAAAGCAAACACTCATTGACTTCGTGTTACTTAACAACGCCATCTGCTGTTGTGTCGTTAAAGCAATTAGTTGCTCACAAAAAATAGTAGTATTATTATTCGCCAATAGATGTCAGGAAGAGTCATATTTTTCAGTTGAGATTGATTATCGATAAAACACAAATAAAATGATATTTTCTAAAAATGATTCCTAGCTAGATCGATTTATCGCCCCCGAAACCCCCTATATACTAATTTGTATGAAAATCGTTGGAGCCGATTCCGAGATTCCAATTATATATATCGAGGGGTGAGTGATAAAACCCGGTAAATTCATAAAAGTGAGTTGCGAGATATTCCATGTTAAAGTTTCTTGCCAATAAAAAAATGATTTCCTGTGAAAACCATGTGTAAATTCTTAACTATTTATGAAGATTACATATTGTATTTTATTATTATTCATGATTACCAAAAGTAGTAATGTAGCTTTTATAAAAAAACAGATTCAAGTAAATTAAAGGATGAGCTTATTGGATTACATCACAAAATAAAATAGACAATTTTACAATTACACAGTTTATTAGTATGAAAATCAAACTTAAAATCTACTTAATTGCTTAAAAATAACCGACCAAGTGCAAGTCAGACTCGTGCACTGAGGGTTCCGTACGTACTAAGAATATTTAGGTGAATATGAATGATTAAAATTGGTAAAAGTTAGTTAGTTTGGAAAACAATTTCAATTTTGCAGCCGAAAAGTAGTGGCCAACTACCAAAAGTAGATTCCAACTGCATTTTTGTATTCGTTTTTTTCGTCAAATGTTTAGAAATTCTCAATTTTCGGAATTTTCCTTTTGATTCAAAGTCAAAGTCAAAGTGTTTTTATTCAATTTAGGAATCAAAGATACACTTATGAACGTCAAAGTTATTTAAATAGACTCGACTGCCTTGTTTGGATAAAGAGCCTGTACCTACTCAGAAGAACAGGCAAGAAACTGAGGGGCATTATTTTTTCAAATAATAAATAAATTACAGTCTCACAAATTTTGGCTTACAACTAGGTAATATCTATAAATACTAGTAGCTACTTGGTGGAAGTGAAAGGCTCCAGACATCTTTATATTCTAAATAATTCTTAACCTTATAATACCCTCTTTTCATTGATGTAGTTTTTACATGTGATTTGAATTTTCTCTCGATTTTATTGTAAAAACGAACGCAGTCTAAATCTAAATCTCGGTACAGCTATCCTATCCTTATTTCTAGTGTTATTATTGTGATAGTCACAGTTCAATTTATATCTAAGTAGATTTTTGCGAACGTACATAATATTTTCAAAGATATACAAAGAAGGTAAAGTTAATATATTTATTTCTTTTAATAAATCTCTCAATGATTCGCGAAGACCCATTCCGTAGAAAGCGCGGACCGCTCGCTTTAGACGGTTGCCGTGGTGTGCCGGCAGAGTAGAATAGCACCCCCCTCTAGTACCAGGCGTCGTAAGAGCCGACTGAGGTACAGCGGAACCGACAAATGGCAGTATAACCATTCGAAATAAAACGTAGCTAAAATGGCACAGGGCAGTGATGGGCAGCAGCATCCTTGTCGCGAAGCTACGTTTTTCTGCGATCGCCACCACGCCTGCCCAGCGTGGCGATTACGGGCAAACTCCCCCCTAAGTGACGAGCACAAATACGACCAGGCCCCCAGTCCCCAGCAACGACGCTATTCCGGGCTACGACAGCGGCCCCGGTAACGGCGGAGCAGGGGGTGCTAAGAATCGCTGGCAGATGCACGGCTATCACACCAAACGACGACTGGCCCTGGTAACGCACAACGTGCGCACAATGAGGACTGGCGAGAAGATTGCTGAGCTGGAGGAAGAGTTGAGTAGGTTGCGCTGGGATATTATGGGGTTATCCGAAGTCCGTAGAGAGGGTGAGGACACGATTACCTTAAAATCCGGCAACCTGCTTCACTATCGGGAAGGTGTTCTTGGGTATAAGCATTGATTCCAAACTGCAATGGGGTCCACATATTAGTGCTCTGTCTGGGAGACTTAGTTCTGCTGCTTATGCGGTTCGTAAGATTAGGCAACTGATGGATATAGCTGTAGTGAATCTTTAAATCTCCTTTTACATATCGAATTCTTTTGATTTTAAGCCAGTTTACGGTTTCGCTTTTATTGTCATTGTTTTTATTCTTAATCAGGAGAGCACTTAACTTCTTCAGGTCCATCATCTCACTGTATTTAAATTCTTTCACGTCGAAGCTATTTATTTCTTTTTTTTCTATGTACTTACTTTAAAATTTCAACTCTGACTGGCACATGCGTCATACTCGTGATCGGGTGCTGCTTGCGGGTCGCCGGTCTGCTCGTGGTGTACTCACAATGCAATAAGTAAATCTGATAACGTTTAACCTAACCTTATACTAAGACTTAATAACTAAACCCCCTCTACCTGTATTCCCCTTAAATAATAATTAAAAATTTATGTTAACAAAAGTCCCGGAGTCCGTGGAGGTAAATTTTAAATAAAAAAAATCATCTCCTTGCTTAAAATACTAGCAGAGAAAACCACGGGGCGCGTAATCATGGCGCGTGTTATCATGCAACTGCAGCAGCCGACCGCCCCGCACGCGAAATCTAGCGCATTATCGCGCGCGACGCTCGGCTGCGATTGGCGGGAGACACTCCACTTCGCATGACGTCACGGGCGCAAAGCTCAAAGACACCTTTACTGGGTTTTGTATCACAAGAGTTTGAGTAAAGCGCTTGATTCCGGATAGTGCGAATACCCATTAAGTAAATATAATATGATTGTTTACGATATTTTTCAGTTATTTAACACATTAAATATACTTATTGGATTTAGATTTTAAAACGCGTTGTATTTTTAAAAAATCACATAGAGCTAAATCCCGAATATTATATTTGATAGGTTTTAACTTTAGCTTAATTTCGATTTTTTGGAAATTTACCTCAGTGTTAAACTCCGATAAACAAAATTAGCCAGTTTGACCATAAGCGTTACCTTCATATATGGTGATTATAAGTAGGGTATTGTGGTTGTTTCACAAAACAAAACTTTTTTTTTTTCGTATAACTTGTTTTACAGTATTGTAACCTAAAATAAAATAAAAAAATAGCACTTATTGGATTATTTGGAATGAATATTTTTGTACTGAGCCTTAAAATGACCTATTGGATTTTATAGCTAAAAAGAGCGTAGGATTTTGGGTACAGCAGACTTTTAAACTAAAATTAGTTTTTTTTCGATTTATCGGGTTCTATCACTCATCCCTCGATATATATATATATATACAAGAATTGCTCATTTAAAGGTATAAGATTTATAAAGGTTCCTAAGTTTGCTAGATTTAAGCACTTTTGCAATAGCTTGCATGTGTATTCTTATTCGAGAGGGGGGTGATAAGTCCTATGCTGACATCCGCTTGGGGTGTATTGTGCATTTCCCCTTGCCAGCACCTAACCAAGCCAACCCAACTCCTTGAAATACTTGAGTAAGAGTTTGAGTTGCTGGCACAGTTGCTCCATTGGTGCAGACAGTAATAGAAAAAGGCAATAATGCCTCTTGCAATCCGGTAGCGATTTGGGAGTTTGAATGGCTTCACAATGCCACAGCACATGCACTACTGTTTCATTCTCCTTTATTCAGACACAACACAGTGGACTGTCAGTGGCACCCAGTTTAAACAAGTGAATATTAAAGTTACAATGAACAGCTATAAGCCCTACTAGGAGATGAAGGTCCTGTTGTTGCAACTTTAATAGATTGTTAGTGATCTTCATATCAAGAATTGGAAAAGCAGCTTTTGCATCTCATCAGACTGCACTTGCTGCTAGTACTAGGCCCATTGCTTCTGCCTGCAGCACCATTCTCGATTTGTATATAGCTAAGGAAAGGATATGCTAAGTAAAATTGGTGCCCTCATCTTATTACATCACCGGAGTCCTATTAAATTCACACTAATTTTCTGAAAAACTTAAGACATACACTTACAAGTTAGTGTTTACAGTACCAGACTGCTTATTCTCTAACTACCCTTATTTGAGGACATGACATGCCTTTCCCTCAGGATAGATAATTCCTGAAGCCATCCTAGGTAAAGACAAAATAGCTAGTAGTATATAAAATCCAGTGGCATCTGCGCTCACCGTCGCCTTCGGTAGCCAATTTCTCACCCTCCAGCCCGGAAACCGGAGGGTGCCAGGTGCTAGCCGGATCGCAGGGCAAACTCATATTTTCGTTTTTATCGTTCATTAAGGTACTGTGGAGTAGGAGGACAGCTGGGCGCTCAGCAATGGGTGAAAGTAGTTGCCCAAGCTACTTTGAGAATGGCACCATACATGTAAATCTGCTTAAAGCGAAAGCAGGAGCTAAGCCTCGGGTGGAAATCAATGACTGATGTATAATTGCGAGGTTGCACGTGTACAAAAAAATTAATTAATTATTACTTTTTTAGGGCAATGGAAGTTGGCAGGACTGGCCGTGTACAAGTAGAAGACATTATTTTCCTAGTACGTAAAGACCCTCGAAAGTATGCTCGTGTTAAAGATCTGCTAACAATGAATGAAGAATTGAAGAAAGCTAGGAAGGCTTTTGATGAAGTTAAATATGTTGGTAAGTAAAATTACAATTAGCTGTTGGAACTACTTATTATTGAAACTGAATAGTGTCATATTTAATAGTTTCTAATTTTTTTAGTTTTATGAGTCTTGCAACAACTTGCTTCAACTATTGCCATTATCTGAAATACTTACTTAACTAGATTTTATTTTATTTTTAAATATAATATTTACCTAATTGATGATCGTAACTGCCTGAAATGTAAAAACTGAACTAATGATATTACCAAATAATTAATTGTATGAACTGTTTTTATTACTATTGTGCTGTGAATGTATAAATTATGTTTTTGTAAACTTATAGAAGACCAACAGTAACTTAGATGGCAAATCGACCGCCACCATGCTTCTAAGACTGATGCAAGTAACAAAATTATATTATGACTGTTGCTTTTGTTTGCACTACGGCCTAATGCTAGAATGTAAGACATTAGAGAAGTATAATCTGTCTTATTTGCAGTTATTTGTAGAAAACATACCAAAACAGGTATTTATGTATGAAATTTAAAATCATTATTGCCTTTTATTACCCTCTCAATAATTGTTTTGTACATGACCTCAATCTTAAATGTTTAAACAACCAGATCATTGCATTATTGATGTTTATATGTCACCTTATTAAGTAACACCATTGTAAAGAATTTGCTTCCTATAGTATGATAAAATTTATTAACAAGTTTTATATTTGCAAGAACTGCAAAAGGGACAGATTCTGAACTTAATTTGTACTTAAACCTGTCTAAACTGTAAGGGTGTAATTGTTATTTGCCTACTAACCCTAAAAATCTCAATTCTTTTTTTTCGTCCTATCCTAACCAACAGTAACTTTATTTTAAATTTTATCATTTATGGTTACTACTACCTGCGCCCTGCGCTTTCATCCGTGGTTAAATAGTATCCTATGTGCTATTCTAGACTATAATCTATCTCTGTGCCAAATTTCATCCATATCTGTGGCCCTATTCGGAGATTTGAGATTTTCATCTCACCTTTTTCGTCCTTGTTGCTCTCGTTTGAAACGTCATGTGAGAGTGACCAAGATAAAATATCATCTCATCTCACGCGCAGGAATAGCCCCCATGTTCAGTCGTTCTGGTGTGAAAGAGTAACAAACATCCATCCATCCATCCTTTCTTACAAACTTTCGCGTTTATAATATTAGTAGGATAGGATTATTGCAGATCTAAGGTTGTATCTGATTTTAGAAGAAGCACTTGGTACTTTTAAATAGATTTTTTAATCATGTGATTAAATGTTTTGAATATCCATGCTGTAGGGGTCAAAGGTATTGGGATTTAGCTACTATGTTTGTACAAAATTAAAACTAAAACATGATTTCAGAATAAAACCATGAACCAAGAACAAGAACTATCAGTTTGGAAATATTTAAAAAGGAGAAAATACATATGTTTCTCTGACATACCTACAAAGAAGACTGCTTGCTATCAAATAAGAATATGATTCTGTAAAAATTCCAATTATAACTATGTTAGATTTTAAGTTACATTATAAATAAAGAATTTTAAAACAAGAAAAAACTTTTTTGCATTAAACTTGCTCACCTCATAATTTTGTAAGCTATCATTTGATTATCATGTGAACATTGCACACAAATAATAGAATTCAGATTTTAGCGGTACTATTCGTAAACGTTTCCGATTGGATTCTGCAAATCTCAAACCCAAATTGTTCGAATCTTGTCTAGTTTAATACATTTTATTTTGGAATAGGGAATTGAGTATAAATCCGATCGGAAGAACGAATCACGTCTAAATCTAAAAACTTATGAATACGGACTGAGATTCGAATAATTTGAGTTTAAAAATTTTGAAATCTGAATGGTTGTGATGAAGACGTGTTGTGACCTATGATGAAGGTAAGGTAGAAAATAAAATGTCATGTTTTTGAGAAGAAATTTATTTGTGCACTGCATAAGTTTAATAATACAAAATAAAATGCAAGCTAAGTGATACAAAAAGCAATAACATAATACCTAACATAAATAAAGGATAATAATAAACACCTAACATAAATAAAGGATACACAATTAAAACTGGAAAAATCAACATCCCAACTTAGATTAATGAATTCGTATGAGGCACTGATGTCATATCGTTACCATGGAAAATCTATAGTAATCTATGGCTTACTATATATTTTCTTAAATCTTTTTTTAGGCCTCCTTCATTACATCTATGTTGCAGGTGACACATTGTACCACAATACAACTTGTAAGTAATAAAAACAGAATGATATAAACTTGTGTCGCATTTGGCAGTAAAAGTGTAAGCCTAAAACAAAATGGTACCTTACTAACCAGCATTATCAGTACAAGACGTTATTTCAGTAACAGTACTGGTTATATTTATGAATAATAAAGTCAATTGTAAATAAATATCTCAATATAATGTTTTCATTTCAAGCGACTAGACTGGTGTTCAAAAAACAGCCAAAAGTCTAAACTTTGGTTCATTTATTACATTCACAACAGTTTTATGACAACAACAATCATTGTAAAATTTCAATAATTTAACTATATAATAAATAGGCCATTTATGGCAGTGTTCATAGGAATAAATAAGTTAACCACAACTAAGGTATTTTAAGCTCATTTAGTCTACTTAGCTAAGTAGGGGTATTTGTTAAAATTTTATCTAAATGACTAAAAAAGGAATGATTTAAAATATTGATTGTTTCCCTGGAATTTTAACTTGAAAACAGTGCTCAACGGATAGTTGGTACATATTTGTGGCATATTTAGTGTATTAAAATGAAATGTACAGGCACCGTCAGCGTCCCTGTATGTATCCTTTTAAATTTTTAAGTTCAAATAGATGTCTTCCATAGAAATAAGATCTGGCTGTTTATACACAAGGCGACACAAGTATGCATTCCTTCCCTCGAGTGGCGTATCAACTGTTACTGTACGACGGCATTCGCTACGTTATCCGATTTTGCATCGTCCTTGTGTACGAACGTCTTTGTCATCATTCTACGGAAGCTCGGGACAATCGCACACACACTATTTCTAGCGCCTTGTTGAAATAACTTTAAGTACCAAGCCAATAATTATATTGGCTGGCGTCTGGTCTGCAAGCTGGAAGACATTTTGAGCTCTCACTATAATTATAAATTATACAATACAATAAATACACAAAACAATATCAACGTAAAATGACACATGAGATTATTGCGGGTAATTTTTATCAACGAATTAAACTATCTCACTAATATGCATTTATATGCTACACTAACACTACTTAGTGTAAATAACTCTTACATGATTGCAATAAACTTTATTAATTTATAACAGCCGATTTTAAGGCAAGTCTTGTAAAGAAGATAAAAAGAGTACCTATACAGTATAATTAATATTATGTCGACTCCCACCAGAGCAACACTGGTATGTCATGATTATATCAAATCTCAAAGTAAAACATTTGGTCAAAGTTAGAATTAATCGGTTGAAAAATCCAAATAGAGGATTTCTCGTTTCACATTTACTAAAACAACTTTATCATTTATAAACTACACAAAAACTGAGCCCAATAGAGATGGGACAATTAGTCAACAACAATACACATAAGAATACTTATATTTTATAAGGCAGAAAATGTAACATATTGTCAAAATTTATACAGATCTAGTGAACCCACAAAATTAGATGTGCAATTTTCAAGATTAAAATCGTTTTGGCCTGGGCTCTTTGGCAGCTGACCTGAGGCCAAATTATAATAACATCAACCATTGTTAGGATACAATATACAATATGTAAATACCATTTGAGATTAGGCAATTATTCGTGGGTATAGGTAATATTCCTTCATTATAAATCTATGAATCTATCTTCCATTATAAGGTACTACAGTGTTACATGAGCTCAAAATTCAGTGATACCTGCTCGATTCTACATTAATATTAGACCTTAGGGGTCGCCCATGAATTGCGTGAGGCGTTTAGGGGGCAGCTCAGGGGGGGGGGGGGGGCTCAGCACATGTATTTTGTATTTTCCTTACAAAAAATGTTTAGGGAAAAAAATTTCGCACTGAACTACGACTAACACAAAACTACAATTTTACCGCAATTCAGCACAGATTGACGTATTTACACGAAAAAAACCTCTATTTCAAAAAATCTCACCAATGATTTGTTTGAGCCAAATTAAGACTTGGCTACATATCTATACATATGGCTTGGTGAAATATCGTAAGCGTTATTTCACCAAGGGGGTGGGGGGTAGAAAAATCTCCAAAATGGCCTCACGTGATTAACGGACGAGCCCTTATCCTCCGTGTCCGGGGCGGTTAGTCTGCGGGCGGGTCCATGGCGGCCACGACGGCCTTCATGACGGCGGCGGCGCACAGCGCGGCGTGCGGCTGCCACTCCTTGCCGCGCGCGCCGTCCTTGTAGTCCGAGATACCTGCCATCACAATAATACCCCTTTATACATATCACATAACGTCACGCTTTTCGCCCGAAGGGGCTGGCAGAGTTGTTATACAACACCCACACGATATTCAATCCCAAATGTGACAGGGGGCGAGCCTGTCGCTATACACCGGGCTGCAGTGACCGAATACATAAACATAACACACTAGAAAAATACTAAGTTGTCACAAATAAACAGCATACTTATTCATATGTGGCGAGGGTTCGATTCCCATCCAGGGAAAACACAGGTTGCAATTCTCAACAGATTTTCGTGAAATTTTGTAGACAGGTTTAACAATTTTGTACAGATTATTTTCTTCAGTATTTTTTTTGGAAATTCTTCAAATGAGCGAATAGCGAAGTACTCTCGCCTGGTGAAGACGGAGGCAAGGTAGAGCAGTTGGAACCAAGAACACACCTCTGATGTTGAGGAAGCAGTCCTTCCTGTTCCCCACGACGCTGTCCAGCACGGCGTCCAGCTCGCAGTCGTCCTCTCGCCTGATGAAGACGGAGGCAAGCTACCACAGGTCCTAGAGCGGTTGGGTGCAAGAACACACCTCTGATGTTGATGAAGCAGTCCTTCCTGTTCCCCACGACGCTGTCCAGCACGGCGTCCAGCTCGCAGTCGTCCTCTCGCCTGGTGAAGACGGAGGCAAGCTACCACAGGTCCTAGAGCGGTTGGGTGCAAGAACACACCTCTGATGTTGAGGAAGCAGTCCTTCCTGTTCCCCACGACGCTGTCCAGCACGGCGTCCAGCTCGCAGTCGTCCTCTCGCCTGATGAAGACGGAGGCAAGCTACCACAGGTCCTAGAGCGGTTGGGTGCAAGAACACACCTCTGATGTTGATGAAGCAGTCCTTCCTGTTCCCCACGACGCTGTCCAGCACGGCGTCCAGCTCGCAGTCGTCCTCTCGCCTGGTGAAGACGGAGGCAAGCTACCACAGTTCCTAGAACAGTTGGAACCAAGAACACACCTCTGATGTTGAGGAAGCAGTCCTTCCTGTTCCCCACGACGCTGTCCAGCACGGCGTCCAGCTCGCAGTCGTCCTTTCGCCTGGTGAAGACGGAGGCAAGCTACCACAGGTCCTAGAACGATTGGAACCGAGAACACACCTCTGATGTTGAGGAAGCAGTCCTTCCTGTTCCCCACGACGCTGTCCAGCACGGCGTCGAGCTCGCAGTCGTATGCGCGCGCGCGGTGCAGCGCGGCGAAGGCGGCGCGCGCGTCGCCCGCGCAGGCGGCGGCGCGCCCGCCCGCCACCGGCGCGCAGTGCACGCGCACCCCGCCTGCGTCGTCTCTGACACACGAAACATATACTTTTTGAAGTTATACTTTTCGTTTTACATGGCTTAAGAGTCCGGCGACCTAACTAATTTCGACCTAGGCGACCTAGACTAACTTCGCATTGGCTTAATGTATTCTATCGCCATTTCGTCTAAAGGAAAAAGACGAGTGAAGAGAGCGAGTAATGATACTGACGAGCCTCTAAACTTACCTACAGAGTGACAAAGTGCAATTTAATTTTTTTTTATGGCTTTTGCACTACTGTAATTATTCTTAAGTAACTAAGAATTTCCCTTGTATTATTGATTCATTTAACAGCTAATGATGTAGACAACCTCTCTATGTAATGAAATTTTTAATTTGCTTTGTCTACCTATTGAATAAATCAGTCAAAAGTGACCCCTTAAAATGCGGATATTTTTCATAGCTCTAATTTCGCTTGAGAACGTTTTTAAAAAAAACCAAGAACAGGGGCGAAGATATTGTTAATTTAATTGTACATGCTAAATTTCATCATAATCTGACAAACGGTTTTCAAGAAATTTCAGTAGTGCGTTTGTATGGAAATTTCAGAACGTCGCGGCCCTCTAAGGATCTAAATTATGACGATGTTGAGAAAATGCTATCTGAAAAATGTTTTGTGTTAAACACTACTATTACTGTTATGGCATTATAATTATAATAAAAACAATAAATTTAGTACACTATTTTGGGAGAGGTCTCTGGTTTTCGTAGCACAGTTTTTTACTAGTTCGGAACCCAGTGGCTTCAATATTTTTTTGTTGTAAAATTTGTTTTTATGTCAAATAAATAAATTATTGATTGATTGATACTTCTTTTGGCGCGATAGAGAAAAATGATGAGAATGAATTTTTACGATGCGCGCGCACACCCACACCTAAATTCTACATCGTGAAGTTAGTTCTAGGTGGCATGAAAATTGATAACTATGTATGTTCAAGTTGTGTATTCTAGTATTTTTATATTTAGAACACGTGTTTCGTAAGAGTACAATTAAACAGAAAATAAATAAATATTATTTTGGTGTTTTTATTAAATCAATTTCATATACGACGGTGACAGTATTTACTAAAAATGTATTTTTTATTAATATATCTATATACGAGTATATTGAATATTAGTGATAAAACTGATTTGAATAAACTGTTTTGAGTGCATTTATAGATTTGAGGTTAATTGTCGGTTTGTATAATTTATTTTCATCGTTAATTAAAAATTATTACATTATTATCAAAAATTTTTTTTTCCATACGCCAAAGAAGTATAGCTTCTAACGCGTGTACACACACTCTTTTTTTTATGTATAATAGGTCGACGTTTGACCACCAACTCGCCTGATGTTAAGCGACGTTGTGGTCTAAGATGGAGCACGACGACCTATAAGGTACTTATTCACTCTAGCCTTGAAGTTTTTAGAGTGAAGAAGTACAAAGACGGCAGTTAAGTGAGGCGCTACAAGTTCGCTACTGCTCAGACCCGTCTTTGGAACGGTTACACCGGTACACGGTTACATCTTCTTAGTCGCTAACACTCTTGTCCGAGTGCTCGTGGTCATCGGTCTGGGTGGTGGCTCACTTCACAATTCGTCGCCACTCGTTACGTGTAGCAGCCTTTCTTGTGCACATGTTGATGGTTGTTGGAAACAAATATATTGTAGTCTAAATTCATGAAGAAGCGATGATAGCCTAGTTGGAGAAGGCCTGCCTCTCAAGGCAGAGGGAGCGGGTTCAATCAAACCCAACCGACGGCACGCACCAATTTGTTCATTGTGTGTTCATATGTGCGTATTGTATGTCATCTGCTAGGCTAGGCAGAGGTGTAATCCAATACCCACACTTCGCCGGACGATATTCAGTCCCAAATGTGACAGCGGGCGAGCCTGTCGCCATACACCGGGCTCCAGTCTTGTAGCAGATGACATACAATACGCACATATGAACACAAAATATCTATATATCAAGTCAAAAGTCTAAAGCAATGACGATCTCAGTCTACAGTCTCTGTCTGGGCGCGAACTTCCAGCTTAACCACGCTAGAGCTGGGTATCCCTTATGCTCGGGGCACCTGCAACTGCTTCAGAGGTGACCGTACACGCATCTCCATAAGAAACACGCATGCTCCACAGATTTAGTGCGGACCAGTCGTTTTGTTTTTGCAAAAAAACCACCACCGCTTGGAGCGCACACCTTGGAACTCGAGCACCGATACATGCTCCAAGAGCGTGAACTACCACTACCTACAACTACTACCACTAAGTACTGGAGCAGATATGCAAAGAGCGCAGTAGGTACGCGAACACGATGGATACCCAGCTTAATGGCTTTGAATCTTAAATCAATAGCTCTGAAATACTGATATATATGTATCAGTATTTTAGAGAAAAAATACAAATAAATTTTTCTAAAATACTGATATATATATGTATGTATCAGTATTTTAGAGCTATTATTTTACTTTTGGACCCAAGGCAGTGGTTGGTCCGCCTGGATGGATGGTTTTTTGATTTGGATGATAGATATGGTTGGGGGTGGCTAAAAATAGCTGAGAGAAAGCTTTATCCTTTTTTTTTTTTATTATTACTTAATAGGCTTGCGTTTGGCCGCCAACATGCCTGATGATAAGCAGTGATGCGGCCTACGAAGGAGCACGCTTGCCTAGGAGAAACCGATTCACTCGAGACTTGAAGACACCCAATGTAATATCAATAATTATCAAGGTAAAACACAAAAGTACCTACTAAAAACAGTCATTTTTGGAAGGTTAAATTAGATATTTTAGGGGCATTATGCATTGTCCATCATAAAATACATAATAGACATCGATACGGAAAAACACCATGCTTATTTATATTTTGTATGTGAAATCCTGAGGAAAACAACAACATGCATACAACGAAATACTATAACGTCAATGTGGTTTCATCTCTCTATGATTTATGGAGAGGAAATTCCCAGACACCATGTATAATCAAGTAACGAATTGAATCATAATAGAACATTTTCTATGAATTTTGTATAAAATTAAACCTAATAATATAATTATGTAAACAATATCCTATTTTGTAACAAATAAGGTAAATATAAAGGGGGGATTTTAAGTAAACCGCAATAACAACTTATAATACGGCTAAACATAGAACTGCAATACGCGGAAAGACACGAGGTAAAGTTATAACATGGGTTCTATGACAACAGGCAATACACAGCACGACACGGATAATACCTCAAAAATCGAGTCACTCAGATCACCATGATAAAAAGTGTTTTAAAATTGTTTTGAGATACAGAATCTTAGCCAGTTGTTAACACTACACGCTGTTTGTTACACTAATTAATTAACGGCTTAGAGAAACGTTAATCAGCGAAGAAATTTTTCAAAAATAATGACAGTTATAATTATCTCTTTACAACTAGAATAGTTTACTAGAAATTCATTTTTTTTATTACATAATAGGCTTGCGTTTGGCCGCCAACATGCCTGATGATAAGCAGTGATGCGGCCTACGATGGAGCACGCTTGCCTAGAAGAAACCGATTCACTCGAGACTTGAAGACACCCAGATTATAAGTGTCAGGGAACACACAGAAGCACACATGAAGCTAATTTACCAAAAATTAAAGAAACTTAGGAAATAAAGATAAGGTATTTGTACCGCGGACTACGTTAGTTAAAGTTAAGAAGCAGGGCCGCCATGCTAACATTTTAATGTACAATTAATTACTAAATCGTATAACCGAATTTAGAACCGAAACTAATTTAGACGGACGCTACAACATTTCTTTGAAATCAATCCGTTTTACAATTGTGAATATATGAATTGTCTGAGTTCAAGTCAAATGAGTTCACGGAATCCTCATTTTTCTACCGAAATCAAACTTAGCATAGCATAGTTTTGTCATAAGAATTTATTAGTTTTCTTTAATTAGTGATTAATTATGAGTATGTTACTTTTTATTTTTTACGTAATTTTAAAATATATTTATGAAAAAGACTTATCAGTGACATTCAATGTTATTTATGGCCTATAAATACTTCTAATCCTGATTTTATGTAAGCGTGAAACGTGACAGTTTTAGCTATCTGTCCGCAGCTTTGCTCATTATTCACTGTTTTTATAGCCCATGGCTGTCAGTGATTGTGGAAGTTTTGTTTAGTTTTAGTTGATTTGAATGAAATATCTTTTAAGATCGCGGCGCATCAGACGATCCAGTACTTACATCTGATCTCCCTGCGGCGCGGGGTGCGCGACCTCTATGTACGCTCCGTCGCCCACCTCCATGCACAGCCGGTCCGCGGCGCGCGCGGGCGGCTCCCAGCGCCCCGGCACGTGCCGCAGACGCTCCAGCCCTGCACACCAAATATTACATGTTCTATAACTATCGTATTAAGCGGTAGGAGAAGGCTTGTCTTTCAAGCCACAGGTAGCGGGTGCGAACACCACTGAAGGCACGAACTAATTTGTTAATTGCGTGAATATAATGTGGATGTTTAAATGTCACCTGCTACGAGTACATAACTTGAGCCCGGTGTAAGGCGACCGGCTCGCCCCCTGTCATATTTGAAACAGTGGGACTGAATAATAATATAACTGTGGGAGTTGTTATACACATCTACCAGCCCCCTCGGCGGAAAAACGTGACGATATGTTATGTTATAGCTATCGTCGGTGATAGTGCAAAATGGATCGGCTGAGCTGATTGGTCGTCGGATCATTTTGTAGTCATTTAAATATCCAATTAGAAAGCGACAATAAACGACAAAACCGGAACGTGTCACTAACTTGGGAAGAACGAAAGTTATTATTTTTTTGCTCTCCAAATTCTTTTAAATTTGCCCCTGGTCACTAAACTTACGCCTTACGTGGTTTTAACCGTTGTTGGTTTCGCGGTTTTGCATCATTACTAACGATAATTATGTGTAGTGATACCGCTTAAATGAGTCATCGCCGTTAATAATCGTTAATCGTTAATAATTGTTGAAAGGCTAGGTACTCCAAAAAATCAGCTTAGTTAGCAAGAGATCTTGGTCCATGACTCAAAACTTCTTTTCGCAGATCATATAGAGTATATTGTAGCCAAAGCATCAGGAGCTTTAGGGTTTGTTATGCGTACTTCTGGTGGCCGGCTGGCCAAAACTTAAAGAAAAAGAACTGAAACGTCAAACGTCATCAGTGCCGGCCGTCATCCGTCATGCATTCCCGCCACTTACTACTTGCCTCTGTACACGCGACCGGCAACCGGCAACCTCAAATCTCTTTTTTAATGTAAAGTTTAAATTCAAGAAATATACGCAATTGCCAAAAGTTGGACTGCTTTTTTTTTGCACCAAAACGTCCTCCAAAGACGTTACAACTTCAAGCTACGAGTAAGACTTTAAAATTCTTTATTGCACATTTGTTCGAAGCAACCTGGAGTACGCATCACAAATCTGGAACCCCAGGTATGACAAGTACATTTTCAGAATTGAGCGAATCTAGATTAAATTCTTAAAGTATCTTTGCTATCGTCTTCGAATTCCTTACTCATCCGATAATTACTTTAACCTTTGTAGAAAGTGTCATCTTCTACCTTTTTCAAAACGACGTGAAATTGCAGACCTACGAGGTCTAGAAGATTTACGATACCTTCTTAATATTACGAATAACATTGTTGATTATCCAGACCTCATAAATAAAACCAATTTGCAAGTTCCTCTTAGGGCAACCAGATTTAATGCATCGTTGTTCACTCCTGTAGTGTCAACGAAGTATAGACAGAACTCTTACTTATGGCGAGCAAGCAACAACTTTAATAAACTGAGCAAGCGAATTGACCTTGAACTGTTTTGCAGTAGAGCTTCCTCGGCGAGACGGCGGCTGACCAGTGATTTTTTCCTACCTAACGACCAGCTACCATAGAACGTGGAGCGTATTTCTATTTTTTTGTTCTTCAATATTTACTTTACTACTTATTTATTATACTTCTCAGTGTCTGCGTGTTCTTCTTATCTTAAGTGTGAGAACCTATTATTGGCTATCCATAGTTTATTTTTATTGTAAGTAGCTTTTGGTTCTCCTACAAATAAATAAATAAGTAAACAATTAATCCAATTACACTAATATTATAAAGACGAAAGTTTGTGAGTGTGTAAGTGAAGAAGTGTTTGTTACTTCTTCACACTGAAAAGGGTGGACGGATTTTAATTAAATTTGGTATCAAGGTAGCTTATACCCAGGATTAACACATAGGCTACTTTTTAACCTAGTAGCTTTATAGTAGATTTTAAGCTAGTAGAGTTATAATATCGAGTAGACAGACACCTTACCTTCACTAACATACGAGTTCCACTGCGCTTGCGCCTTGGTCAACCGCAGCGCGATTTCTTGCAGAAGGAAGTTCTCAGGCTTGTATGGCTTCACCTCGAAATCCCAGCCGCTTTTACTGTTGCGTTCCGCTTTCTCACAGAACACGTATACTGACCTGTGATTGAGGAGGAATTAGTTAGTTTCTGGAATTACACAAAGCAAAGATTTGCCCAACGTATAACACACACACGCATCAGTTCATTAGTATATTGGTTTGGATAACTAGCAATGTCAAAGCATTTTGTAGACCGACTTGGATAGTTTTGCCATTTACGGAATAAAATTATCATCCTACGTATTTCGTATATATAGGCCGTAGACCCACGCAGTGTACATACCTATTCAAAATTTATTCAAATTGACTATTTATTTTAGATTTAAAAACAGTTTAGTCTTTAGACTTTTCAAGGAAATATATGTTCTTGTGCGCACACCATGTGTCAACGTAGGGTGACAATTAATATATTTGTCATCCCTGAGTGACACTTATAATTTGTGTTGTTTTCCTAAACAAAAGTATCACAAATGATTATAGAAAGGGAAATGAAATGTTTGTTAACGGTGTTCTTGTGTGTTCAAGTTTTTTTTTTGACTCTATGCTGTTGGCCACTGAGGCCTCGACAGCGTACCGGGCATTAGGCAAGCGCAGACGGCGCAGGGCCTCAAATAATGCTTACAACTATGGGCGACGAGCGCTAGAGCACCTCAAAGGTACGGCCTCGGCTTGGGCTGTCGCCGATGGAGGGGTGTCGAATTGCCCTGGCAGCCCAGAAGGGGCTTGCTCGTGTGTTCAAGATTATATCCGTAACTCTATTTGTACTCGACTGTACCCCCGCTGCTATTCTTATCCATATATTATGATCATTTAACAATTTAATTCATCCACTGCTGAGTATGGGCCTCTTTTTAGCGCGCCATCCTTTTTTGACGAGTGAGATGTTTCATGGTCAGTCTCTCTCCTATATGACTTTTCAAACCAGAGATACTATGATTGAAAAATATCCCGACTGATACGAATAAGGCTCCTGCGGTGTTATTCAAAATCATTCGGAAACGTTTTCGATCGGATCCCACAAATTTCAAACTTAAATTGTTCGAAACTCAGTCCACTTTTATAAATTTTGGAATAGAGAATCGAGCATAAATCCGATCGAAAGAATGAATTACGTTGAAAAACTTATGAATACTGACGATGGTTTGAAAAATAAAATTTTATTTTTTTGGAATCTAAACGTATACGTTTCCGAATGATTGAGAATACCTATGATGGTCCAGCGCCAGCTTCCTGCCGCTTCTACAATATCGTACGGATTCGTACGACCACGAGTAGAGAGTAGAGCATACAAGAAATCTTTGCGTTGAACGCAACGGTTGGGCCCTCGCCCAACCCGGCATCCTTTCTATACAAATGCTCGTACGTAATTATGGCGTTGTAAGACATCCTTCTTATCCATCCATTTATAACGAAGCAGAAAATTCAAACTTGGAAAATTTAATTAAATTCAGTTTAAGTCTCCAGAAATCTGCTTTTTTGCACAAATTGTACCTAAACTATGGCCGTTCATAATGTACTCGCAAATACTTAAAATTCCACATTTAGTGGAGATTCTAAATGACTAACATTTATTTCAAAAACTTGTTGGCTTACTCAAAAACACGGATTTCTTGGAACAAATTTTATGATAGGCTGGCCTACTTCGACTACCTTGAGCAACGCATTGTTACTTAAGGAACGACATGCGGTAATTCTATGTCGTATGCAGACGGTTTGAATTTTTTTTTTTTAAATTCAATGTCAAATTTTGGGACATGCAAAAAGCAACGCTGCATTGCGAAGGGCTATTTTCGAAAATTCGATATCCACTGAATTCGATATTGACTTTAATGACGTCCACTCAACGGGCTAAGGATGGGAAATTTTATGTCGTAATGGAGACTGGACTCTGCAACTGTCCACCAATTTGTTATTATAAAGACTCACTTCTCCGGTAAGTCTGGCGCCGGCGTGGACACGACGACGTCGCCGAGCCGCACGTGCTTCGAGTAGTCGGTGTAGTGAGGGACGCCGCCACCCACGCCCACTAGGAACACATACTCCACCTGGCGATAAGAAATAGGCATTTTAAACCTAACTGGCGCTTTTTCACTTGTCAGCACGGCCCGGCCCGGTTCAAGTACACGATACGGCGCTAGTAATTAATAACATAAACACATGGTCACGCCTTTCCCCCGAAGGGGCTGGCAGAGGTGATAAATCACCCACACTTCGCTGGACGATATTCAGTCCCAAATGTGACAGGGGGCGAGCCTGTCGCCATACACCGGCTCCAGTCATGTAGCAGATGACATACAATACGCACATATGCTCACACAATTAACAAATAGGTGCATGCCGTCCGGCTGGGTTCGAACCCGCTCCCTCTGGCTTGAGAGGCGGGCCTTCTCCCAACTAGGCTGCCATCGCTTTTAATAGTAATTTTTGTTAGTTATTAATAGTAATAAATATAAACGTAATTATAAATAGCGCTAGGGATCAAGGGTACTGGTACTGGGATCAAGGTGTACTGGTAAGCAAAACACACACTCTGACGTCACAGCCGGTTCCAACGGAAGACCAGCGCTGGCTACTACAGCCGGCATTATGCTGAGTTGGAACCGGTTTGTAGTTAGTATGGTTTTAATGTTATTATTAGTTTATATTTGTTTTTTTGTATACTTACTTGTTTTTGCTTACAAATAAAAATTGTCTATTGTCTATTATTGTCAAAAAAACTGTGCCAAACCTTTTCATACATTTATGCGTCTCCATACACACACGAAGCTACTCTAGTAACGTATAAATAAAAGTTAAGTACTTCCAGATGCCACGACCTTCCTACTTCGATTAGTCAGAAAGCTGCTTTATTTTCACAGCTATCGGATACTTCTCTGTCAACGCCAACACTCGTCTCTAATCAAACCGTGAAGAAATATTGTTTTACGAGCTGAGACTGCGGGGGCGCCATGATGAATGACTAATAATAATTTATGACATCGTCTATAGGTAAAATTTTACGATCCACAAACGGGTTATAGTTACAATAAACTAAACGTACATACTTACCTAAAACAAACTTAATTGCAACTGTTAAATGAAACGATCGTAATCAGAAAAGGTCATAATTTTTTTTTCTGATTTTTACATATCGTCGTCACGCCTTTCCCCCGAGGGGGCTGGCAGAGGTGTACAACAACCACACTTCGCCGGACGATATTCAGTCCCAAATGTGACCGGGGGCGAGCCTGTCGCCATACACAGGGCTCCAGTCATGTAGCAGATGACATATAGTACGCACTTATGCTCACACAATGAACAAATTGGTGCGTGCCTTCGGCTGGGTTCAAACCAGCTCCATCTGGGCTATCATCGCTTCAAAAACAAACAACTTGAGTAAAAACAACAATTAAAAAATGTGGAGTCTAGCTATAACAGTTTAAAAATATTTTGAACTAGCTGCGCCTCGCGGAGTTACCCGCCGTAGTAAAGTAAAAGTAGTCTGCTATCTCCGTTTTGAATTTCATAGATCCGCTTGAGCGTGAAGAACAAACGACACAAATAAGACAATCATTCACATTTATAATTTCATCCAGATATATATTACTAGCTGCGCCCCGCGGTTTCACCCGCGGTTAAAAAGTATCCTATGTGCTATTCTAGACTATAATCTATCTCTGTGCCAAATTTCATCCAGATCTGTTCAGCCGTTCTGGCGTGAAAGAGTAACAAACATCCATCCATCCATACACACAAACTTTTGCGTTTATAATATTAGTAGGTACTTCCTAGGATTGTTCTGATATACCTTAAACATCGTTAACATCGAATTAAAGTCCCAAAAAGGTAATTAAAGTAACGTAGACAATGACTAGATCTAGTACCTTACGCGTACGCTCCGCGGTCGGCAACTACGACTCATTGTCATGTAGTAGGTAACTATAGTATAGAGGTTGACGCCTACTAACGCATAAAAATGCGTATTCGTCGTGACGTGCCTGAAATAACCGATAGTCCGATGCCTCATTTCATCGTCTGTGCTAAAGTGGGCCGTTCTCTTCATCGTCCTTACCTTGGTAAGTCACGTTACACATTTACTCACGCTATTTAAAAAAAAATCGCATAAAGTTTTGATATTCTGTTGTAATTTTATGGAGCTTACTAACATGTGAGTACCTACTTATAATGTTGATACTTCCGCCTATAGTTTAGCGACAGAACATCAATAGTGTCAATCAATATTCAAATAAACCAAAAGCAAATAAACGGGTAAGCCGGAAATACCGGAAGTTTAAGTAATTAAGAAGAAGTTTTCATAATGAAATACATAAATGTTTTCATAGGTAGGTATTTTAAGAACTTCATTTGCAAATGCCGAAGCATTATTATCAATTGAATACCTACCTAAAATTAAATCGCGCATCTGGCGAGTCATAATATTCTGAATGCTCACCTACTGGTGTGCAACATTATTTTGATATACGTATATCTAGCGAGCTAAATTCGTCCAAGCATATGAACCAAACATGCCAGTCCCGTGTATCATGGCTATTTCACGGTTGGATACAAACGAATCCAACACAAGGGCATCCATAAAATCGATCTCGTAAGGCAAGCGCTACATCGTGCCTTGAATACTTTATTCTGTGATTATCCCAAAGAAAGAAGTAGCTCACACTCACGTGCAAACGTACTTATACTGAAATTCACACACAAACACACACACTCCATGCACGCAAATACACAAAACGCAAATCTTGAAATGTATTAACATTTAAAATTGTTCAATTTGTTAAATAATTTAAATGTATAAAATAGGCACCTGCAACTATGTTGATCAAGAAAACACGCTATAGCCACACGTTTATCATGCTTGACAAACATCTTAGCTCAAGCAATGAGGTAGGCTGAAAACCAACCAGCTCTGCGTGGACCTCGTCTACGCAGAACAGTGCTGAGCCTACTCCAATTGCCAAACCAATTTTATCATTATACTCAGTTTAGGTGTAATGATATAAGTACTTATAGTTTTCTTTAATGTGTTATTAAGTCATAGGTTATGGCAAAAAATACATTTTTTACTTATTTATTTATTTAAGTATCTATGGTTTACTCGGCTAACCCGTTGATTTGGTAGACATGCGGCTCTAGGAATAAACCGCTATGTAAATAAATAAATGGCATCGGCACTGCCCGTGAGCACGTGGCTTTGTTACATACATTTCTGTTAAAATGTGAACATACTCGTATATGTAGTTTGTCCTCTTGAGCATTTTTTACTTGTGATAAATTTTGTTTTAAATTACATGCACGTGATGCACGTAATTTACTTTAGCCCTTGAAGATTTAGCTAAAACACTATTCTAGCTAGGTAGAAATAATATGGTTTAGCTTTGCACTTCTTTAGTTCTTCAATCTACTTCAATGGATTGGAGAGATTAGGAGCCCAGTATGTATTCAACCTTATGGATTTTTAAATCAATCAGATTAACGATAGCCCGCGAAACCGATACAGGAATAGTAAGTAGGAGTTTTATTAGCGACCGTACGGCATTCCAAATTCCAACTTCGTATAAAATAGGTATGATTCTCGAAATGTTTCCGCTCTTTAGCACTTAATAGTGTGCTTTACAAATTGGGTGTGTTTTGTTTCTCATTAGGCTCAGAGCATCGTTATTTTTACATTAACGACTGGCAGGTTACAACGAATAGATCGGTAGCCAAGTTTATTGCGAAATGTTGCATAGACAATATTTATAATAATGTTCGCATTAATTCTCGATAAGTAGGAGCAGACAGTAGGTCATTGTCTGTGCCTGACGTCAGATGACGCTGGTCAATCGCGATATAGGAATTACATGGATCCTGATTCACGTGCTTAGGTTAAAGTGCAACAAAAAATAATCCCTAAAGTCAACCGCAATGAGTACGGTGTGACGTTTATTGGCAGGTGCCAATGACTGGGAAGGAACCCCTAATGTGTAACGGAAATTACGTTACGACGTACAAATGGTATGTATAATTGCACGCCTACGCGTATTTTGACGTACTCATTTTGATGTGAAATTAAGAGTTGGAACTATTTCTTTTTTATATATGAGAACTTTCCTACTTTCGAAAAGTAAAATTTATTTAAGTAAGTACTTTTTGATACATCAATAAATTTTGTTTAAAGTAGGTACTTACTAATGCTTTTTTTTTAAATCTCATTAAGTGTATTTCTTATCTTCAAAAATGTGTGAGCAAATATCCTATGTGCGAAAGAAGCTGGTACTTTATCGTAATTTTTAGCTAAATAGCATTAACCTTGCAGTAATTTGAATTAGTGAAGTCTGTACAGCATATTTTCTTTCTTCATAAAGTACAGAAACTATGGTATCACCAAATAGGGAAAATTTACGCAGTCTGTTTTTGAAACAACAATTTGTCGTACCTTTTGGAAGATTCCAAGGAGCCTGGTGGTGGTGTTGCCAGCCGCGGTCATCGCTTCTCTCGTCCGCCCCACCGACGGCAGCTTGGTTGTAACCACACGATGAGCGCCAATCGTTCCCAGGGTGTAAACATTCGATTCACCTGCAATAGAGACAATATTAATTGTACTTGCTTTAATTTTCCGTATATACAAAGTATAGAGCTTTGGAGAGTTTTGAAACTATAGTGTACTAGCTGTTGCCCGCAACTTCGTTCCCGTTTATTTAGAAAATAGTATTCATAAACCCTCCTCGTTACTGTAACTAGTTATCAAATTATGAATAATAATCCGTTACCAAAGAGATCAGAGTCCAACATTAAAAAAAATACTGGCTGGTTTTGAGCGGAGTTTTAATTTTAGTTGTTAATTATTATTTTAGTACGTACTATTCTGTGATGTGTCTGACGCATTTGGGAAACGGCGCGTTATTTTTTAACAAATTACAGAATTTTATGACAAAAATATTTATTTATTTTAAAAAAGTATCTTAAATCCTTCCTTGTGATAAAATGCCACTATTTATCTAATATCATTAAGATCCGTTCAGGTGTTTAGCCGTGAAAAGCCTACAAACAGATAGACAGACAGAGTTACTTTCGATTTTATTATCATATTTTTTATTATTATTATATTTTAATTTATTTTTCGATCGAAAAGAGCGAGTTCGACGCTCTGTGGTAAAGTACAAAAATATAACGCTTCTTTTGGGAAGTTGGGAAAATAGCGCAGGAGGCACAGTAGTATGTGATTAGTACCTAAGTCGCCGAGCAACGTAATCGGAAGTCCTGATCTCATACAGCAACATATGAATAGCTATTGTTTAGCATTATAAATGTTCACAAATAACAAGAAACCCCGCCAAATAAGGACGATAAGGCCAATACTAAATTTAGGTACTGCTGAAAGCAGCATGTGTACGGTTTATGCAATTACATATTAGTAGAATAAATTTTCCTGCTACATACTTACGACGTCATTTAATTAATGAAACAAATTAAATCAATAAACTCAAAGTGTTCATACTTAATTCATTCATAACCCTAGAAGGGGTTTCCCTATCAATGACTATCCCATTCTACCGTTGTAAGTATTAGGAGTAGGCTCTCCTGTCTCATTCACTCATCACTACATGGTACTGGCTTTAGTTTAAATGAATACTTACCTTAATGAGTCAGATTAATGCCTTTATATTAAAACGACCACATTGACCGCCACTTAGTGTCAACTAACTGTAAATTGGTATAGACCTCATATTGGGGCTACCAATATTGAATTTTAATATACAGTAAAGTTAACCGCAGTCATTAGAGTTTATCGTTCATAACAATTAGCATCGTAATACATATAAAACATAAGTTCATTTAAATTTAGTATTATATTTAAAATGGATTTACTTGTGTTACTTTCTGTGTTGGCGATAACGCAAACTATAGTGCTGGCACGTCCGGGTGATACAAAATTAAAAACAAAGAGGTGAGCGCACTTTCTTACTAGGTCTTCACTTCGTATTGTATTTAAGTCATAGTCACTTATTACTACTATTTTAGTAGTATCTAGACTATCCTAGAGTGCATTCTAAGTTTAGTTTAATTACAAAGTTTACCTAAGCTGATTATTTGACAGAAGCACCGAATAACCATTTAATATTGTGTGCCATAATTTGTTTACATTAGGACAATTGTATTGGGTTGTACTTAAAGTGAAAAAAGTGTGTTTAGTGCTAATCGTACAATTTGCATAAAAACATATGCAACATAAATCTAAGTTAAACGACACAAAAATCTTTTTAAGCAAACAACTTTTAATCAACCAAATTTTCTTTTTCACATAGATCAACGGAAGTTTCTAGCAAAGTGCCTTCAAGTATTAAATTCCCGACGGAATTACAAAACGGATTTACAGTGATTATTAATGGAACCCTCGATATGGAGAGTGAAACGTAAGTTCTTAATTAAGTTTCTTCAATATGCATGCAATTTAACCTCATTGACCTCTGTGGATAAGTTTGTGAATAGCTAAGAACTTTGTCGCAATTAAAAGAACTCTAGATCTTTTAAATGATTGTCTAGTTCGTCATCGACATTATTATGACGAGGTACTTCTTTGTCATCACATATATTTTATTTGTTAATCTTGACTCTTGACTGCATAGTTACATCTATGTTCAGTTCTATAAACGACAACGTGATCTACACTTTCTTCTAATCGAACATTTGTACTTCAAATACTCGTTGCTATATGAATGTGCGTTTGAACATTTAGTTTTCTTCTGAAACAGAATAGGTACGCTAGCAAAAAATACATTGTTTATTTATAAGCAAAATGAAAAAGTTGAGCGCGTCTTATCCAAAGCGACAAGGAATTTAAAGCATAATTTTATTTATTTGGCTTTAAGGTTACATTTTCTAATCTTGATTCCTGTTTTAGGTTTGAAGTTGTTTTTCCATCCAGCAATCGGCAGGAGAATGACCATTGCAGAATAAAGTTCGATTTCAAAAATAACATGCTTGACATGTTGCCTGAGCATCCTAGCTGGCAAGCAGAGCAATACAAGCTGTTTCATAAAGGAATAGTTACTACAGGTAAAATTCATTACAAAAATTCTTTTTAATAACATCAGAGTTGTTTTCCTTGTGTTATGTTTGCATTTTCGAACCATACAATCCGACTTTGTTAAAAAATGTATTTCAAATCTCATGTCTTCAAATTCACTTGTTTGGAAAAATAGCCACTACTCAGAAGAACAGGCAAGAAAGGAAAAGAGGCAATCCTGTTACAATTCCATTATATGACCGATTTTTGTCGGGTGGCGTTTAGATTCAACATTTTCATTTATCAAGTAAACTATACAGCTAAAAAAATGTCTCTATCTTTCAATATAATCAATTACACACCAGATTCAACAAGGATGGTGAAAAGAACTCCTCGTGGTTACGTGGTTTTCTAGCGTTGACCCTTACCTATTTTCAGGCAACGCCGGTATTATGACTATGATTCTATAAATTTTATTAACGGTTCTTTTTTATTTTTTTCTTTCAGAACACCCAACCTTCTCAATAAGACTGCATGCGATAACCAACCCAGATAATACGCATTTGTTCAAACTACAATTCGAAGGTAACAGCGGCGGAGCCTCATCAGACATGACATGTAACATTGAACGATTTGATGATTTTGAACGCATAGAGTTCAAAAATGGCTTACACAAAATCACACGTTTCTCTCTCGAGTTCTAAAGTGGCGTAGTTTAGTACAGTTTGATCAAATCCTTAAATGCCTTGGTGTTTTCGGGAAATAACTTTTTGAGACGCAATCTGATTGTCTCATAAAATGTATGAAATGCGTTCTTGAGAATTGTTGCATTAGGAACAAAGCTTAATTATAACGAATTGTTGCAAACATTGAAACCACATTGCAAGTTTCCACGTAATAGCTAAAATGGTTTAAACCGTTGATTACTTAGACTAAAGATAAGACAAGTACACTAAATATTGTGATACTTTGTTACAAGATTATGGAAAATTCTCTCTCGACAGCTGATGTCATATTGTACTAGAATACTAATAACAATTCCACTAGTTAAGTTAAATTATTTTGCATTTTCTCATTAATATTCATGTCGTCAAGTACGTAAATCTTTCCAAGTATGTATACGAAGTATTAAGTATGATCTAATCAATAATTTTAGATTAAGGTTCTAGTCATTGAAATTATTAATTTACTGTAGCGGCTGGCTCCGTTCGACAATTTAGTACGAGTACCTACTAATTTATTTTTAACTTTTACGTATTGTGTTAAGTAAGTACTATTAAATTCCTATAGATGTGTACAAAAGTGAATAAAAAAAGAGTGGTTTTAGTATATTACTGGTATCTTTATTTTTATTACTGTGATGAACATTTGTGTTTGTCCTATGTCTAAGTGTTAATTATCTATTTAAGTATGTATATAAAAATATATATGTATGTATATCAGTCTCTGGCCGCCATAGTACAAGCTTTGCTTAGTTTGGGGTCAGACGACCGTGTGTGCAAGTGTCACGAATATTATTATTCTTATTATGTCGACGATCAGCTGTCCTGAGATCTGGGTTTTTTAAATAGCTATTAATTTTGAAAACTTACTCATCAGTTGCCAAAACTGATATAAGGCAATGATCTAAGTCAGCTTAACCTTACACCAGATTTGATTAATGATAAGTAATTTTTCGAGATGGCCAGCGTTTGAGAAATTGGTTATAAAAAAAAACCTAGGCTATACTTAAGGATACTATTTGAGACAAGCAGTTGTGCCAAAGGGAAGTCACGTAAAATTGACTATTAAGTACGGAGTTTTCTTTGTAGTGAGTATTTAACGACTATGTGTCTGTCGCATCGCTTCTAAAGTGCACTCTTTACGAATGTGTTACTACTACGCAAACACATAAATTTTTACACAGTTAGTCATTATGATTACAATTGGCATCAGCCGAGTGCCGTTACTAGATTACGACATGCTAATATGTGTCGCCCACATGAAGTCACGTCTCAAATAGTGTATTATGCCAATGATCCTATTAGTTCGATAGACGCAACTGAGCATAAAAACATTGTTGTTACTAAGTGTACAAAATACGTGTAACATTTCCTGGAATACATAATACATATTATCATAGTCATGAAACGCTTAATTTTATTTCACACGAAGCGAAGGTGAACCCACGTATTTAAACTTTTACCCACCAAAAAGCTAAGAGGTAAATAAAAATGTCGCACTAAAAATATTCTTTAGGGTGAACTGTAGATTCGACGTTTGTCTTTGAAATATTCGCGCCTTAGGTATTTATTCTAAGATTCGTGCTATTTTTGATATATGAGTAGATGCCAAAAGCCTTGGTGGCGATTAAGGTTAATGAACATACCTTATAATATGTGCCTCAATTTCGTTTCGACTACAGTTGTTCGCCTTTCATTGCTTTATTCCGCTGCAGCAATGCATATTAGATAGGTTACCTTTTTATTCATAAACAAAGATGCACGTGACGAAAAAGTTGTTTGAGTACCTAATTATTATGCAAAGAAACGATGACTTTTTAGTAACTTTAGATAACAAACGATATCACTAACGATAGTTTTTATGACTATTCACTTTAGACACTATAGATTACTTTGACCTTCGTGATTTCTTACATATTTCCCAAGATAGACGCTACCTCCATACCTAATTAGAGAGAAATAAATATATTTTTGGGCCTAATTCACTATAAGACGAAGGTCGAGAGCAACTTGTTTTAAGTGGGACGAATATCCTTGGTACACGTACGGCATAAATCTAAATTTCAACAGAATAGTCGCTACGATCATGTTATGTGGTAGTAATTCACATCATAATCCAGTCCATATGTACAGAGACAGGCCCAATTTAGGTCACGGAGGACTTCTCGTAGAAAAACGCATTGAATCGAAATTCCTTTACAGCCTTAGTGAGTATATTTCATCGAAGTATCGACATTAATCATTATCACTGCCGCGTTGACTGTCGATTTGAAAACATTATAAGTACTTAAGCTCAATATAGAACATGTGATCGAACTCCGGACTGCAGGGCAGTGCTATGGTAAATGCATAAACAAAGCATTTCCGTCCCAATTCCTAATTCGGTACACTGAAGTGGAGCGCGTACTTAGACTTACAATATAACTAATAACAACACATTACATTTTACAGTACTTACTTTATAATTTTTTGTTATAGTTACTACCATACATTACAAGCCCTCGCAGTTTTAAATAGGAAGGAAATAGAAATCCCGAGTGCATCATGATTTTACAAGTCATCATCGCACAAGGTGTAATTCTTATCAGCTCTTAAAGCGCTATCTAATCTAATGTTGTCAATTGACTCATCCGGTAAGTGCTCTACCCATACACTGCAACGCGCGAGTATATTTTCATTAATTTGATTCCCAAGCCGGGAGCCAGCGCTACTGGTTGCTACTTCAGCAACTAAATTGACCTTTTTGTCACTCTCGAGTTCCACATAGAGGTCAATTAAGGTTCAGATCGCTGACATTAAAATGGTAAAATTGCATTGATTGATCTTATTACAGTCCAGCATATCTTTATCTCATGATATTGGTAATAATTATATTTTGAAACAATATTATAGCCACTAACTGCGCCATGCAGTTCCATCTGTGATTTTTCCGTTTTTCTAACATTATGGCTCGTCTCTTTTTAAGTCTCATTTTCATATTTATTCAAGCTTATAGGTAAGCTTGCGTGTTATAGATTTTCGTTGACTAAGTCTATAAATAAGAAACTCCTGTTATGGCTACGTATCTATCTACTTATAATATTTTAAAAAAACTAATTTTCTCGGTAATACAAACAGGAAAAGTTAAGCTATCTGAAGTTAAAAGATTAGGTTTGAAGATAACGGAACTGATTGTAAACACTGTTTACAATCGGTGCATTTTATCGGCCAGTTGTGCCTTGCCTCTCATACAGAAATATTTCGTTTCGTTTATTGAATTTTAACATCAATACCTATGCGAAAACTGAAGCAACCCACGGCTACAGCTGCCAGTTCAGTAACGTAAGTGATTCGGTTAGTTACAATCGTTACAATTAGTACAAAGTGAGTGAAATTCTGGCCATTTTTTATTTTTCCGAGTTTAAAAAAAACACTTACATCGTTTACTGTTTCACCTTCTGATAAGTCGAGAGTAGAGTTTTTGTAAGTAAGTCTAGATTATTAAACGAGGCATTAAAACAGTGTTAGTTCCGACTTGCGCCCAATGCCGTGAAATGATGAACTTATTATAAAGGCAGTGCCTAATGAAGTCTCGGAGAGCTATAACGTTTGACTTGGCTATCGATCGTAGTCCGCGTATATAGAGAGAGAAGCGAAACAACTGTAACTGTACAAGACTTCAAGCAAAGAATAAATAATCTTCAAGGTTGGTTCGTGTCACATTTTTGTCACAGTTCTTCTAATTTAATTTGACGTATAATGTTAGTATGTACATGTATTTTTATTGCGTGATTCACATCCTTGGAATGGGATGGATTGAAGAACAATACATGACATGTTTGTCGATATTTACTTACATTGACCTATATTCTACCGATAAACTATTTAAAAGTATAAATTGGGATATTATACACAGGTCCTTACTTATTCCTTGTAAAGTTAAGTATAATCGTGTGAAGATAGAAGTCATAAACCATATTTCCTTTTACCTCTTACCCTACATTTTCTACGTGCTTGCGTGACTGTCAAAGAATTCAGGATAAGTAGCGGATATTAGAACGAAAGTCCCGTCAGACTGCGGTATTAAAACTTTGGTCTGTTCCGACACTTCACAATGTTAGAAACATAGTACCTAGCCACGCGGTACACCAGCGCGGCTAAATGGGTCAAACACCCAACTACTCTCCAAAATAAAAAAGTTTGAACAGAATCGACTAATCCGTTGAATGAATAAAATAACAACCAAAATACAGCAAACAAAGTTCAGTAAGTCAGATGCGGCTATTCAATGACCGTGAACGCGCAAAGGCGTGTTTGTTTTCTTCTTACGTCACTTCAACCAATCTCAGGCTCCATCTTACAAAATGCCTTTAGTTACCGAGACGTGTCTGTCGATACCGACCGCTACCTGCGCGAGCGCCAATTTTACGGCTACTGCGTGATTTGAGTAAAAGTGCATCGAATTTTAAGAAAAATATGTTGAAGGCTTGTTGGGATTGCATAGCAAGGTACGATTTGATTAGGTTAAATTCTTTTGGCAGACAAACGATAAGATTTTGTTAAACAAAATTGTTGTGATTTTCTAACGTGGAAGGTCTTTGAATGGGAAAACACGTTTCGTTGGTATGTGATGCATGCCGCATGATGACTCTATGAGACGACGACAAACACTGCGGCAGTGTAACGGTATTAAGTATAGGTAAATACTCAAGCTATTAGCTATGTATTTTGTGTTACGTGACTGGGAAAATAATTGCCGCTAGATTTAGCTTAGCTCGTGTTGTGAGGCTTGTTGTCATGTACAGCTTTATTTATTTAGTTGTGAAATGTGTGTGAAATCGATATCGTCATGAATGAAGAATAAACATGTTAAATGGGGCTAACTGACGGAGTGTGGCACACTTTCTCTATGGACAGCCGACAGTCAAGCCAATGTCACTGTCAATTGCTGCATTACGAACGTCACGAACAGCTGAGAGAAATGTCTTTTCAATGTCAATGTCATGCCTTAGATTGTTTTCTCTCACACTCAGTTTTCTTTCAAGACCTTTGATAAAACTAAAAATACTGAAAAAAGATTTGTTTTGATCTCAAATAGTAAATATACACACAAGAAACTATTAGATCTTTGAAACACAGGTGAACTGTTATAGGTAGGTACATAGTGGATTAATTTTACCAACATTAGCACAATCCTGTCATAGGTTATGTTATGGCCACAGTTATTTATCCAATACGGTAAATTATTAGTTGTTTAAATGAGATTTATTCAGTCATTAAAACCGTTTTGATGACATAAATAATCAGGTAATACGAAACAATCAAGTAGGTACCGTGCTAACATCTGGTATGCAGTGGAATCTATAAAGCTACGTCAAATATTTTATATCACTTGCTATTATTGGGTGAATGTTAGTTCACGGGAAAACTGGCATCCTGTGCATCCTGACTACCTAGGTTTATTTTTTCTTTAAAAACCGAATGTTGTGTACTAGTTTAACTTTTTAAAACAGCCAGCTATATCAATGCTGTCTCCCAATTAATGATTCATCTATAGTTAATTTATGAATCGTATCTGTTTTTCTCATAGAATAAGATGACAAGAAATCGCGTTACATGTCTTGCTTGATAGTAATTCTTGTACAATAGGAATGGAGGTATTTATTTTATCAAAAAATGTCTCTGCAATATGTAGTATCAAAAGTCAGAATTTTTTAAAATTTTAGTATACTTACTTTACATAGAGAGGCAAAGTTATCCCCAATTTTCCAAGCCACCAAGCCCAATTTTTCATCCACCTGACCAGACTAGACCACTTTGATGACTCAAGGTAATCATGCTGGCTGTTTCCATCCTGGCTCTTTTCTTTAAAGCTACTTTATTTGTTAAGAACATGAAACTGGGAACATTCATTGGGAAAATTATTTCCTAATGACGAAATTACGGTACCTATTATACATATGGTACCTTTTGTGGTCATAATTGTTTAAACAATTGCAATATAAATTAATGAACTAATTATTCACATTCATTCAGATTTTTCTGCTCATAGTAACAATGTGGTCTCTAACTTTTGTGCTTTATTTTTATTGGACAATTTGCTCTTGTTATAGTGAGCAGAGACAGAGTGACGACCGGTACAGTGTACAATTGAACGGAGGGTCCAACGCTCCACCCTGGCCACCATCTAATGCACAGAGCGGGAAAATGTTTGCAGTACCCACGCAGCTTAGAGAGAATGATGAAGTTATCATCAGAGGGATTATGGCTGATGGAATGTAAGTTATTCCAATCACACTTGTAATTTTCTATGTCTTCTCTGTCAGTCATCGACACAATTTAACGACTTGACAAACATAAATGATGACTTATCATCGAAGACATAAAGAAGAATGTCATAATTCTTTATAGCCAGTGTATACTTTGTCATAGTCAAAATATGTAGCCCGACTTATTTTCTAAAAGACTGCCATAACAAAAACCTTGATTACACCAGAGCCGAGCTAAGAAACTTTCAGATAATTGTATTTCTTGGAAAAAAGGTGAAAGAAAACTGTAAATTCTGTCCATGTTTGCTAGTTCTTTGAAATTCAAAGTAAAGCTGTTTGCAAAAGTGAAATATTAAAAGAATGTAATTTCAAATTTTAGATTTTACCAATGCAGCATAATGTGTTCAAAAAGTTTTTTAGTGTGGGCACAGAATAAATGGAGGGTAAAATGAGGAAGACATTAAAATGCAATTGCAATTTTATGTTACAGGTTAGATATTGCACTGCGACCAGACAGTAATCATACCAATATTGTATCTCAAATTAATGTTGTCTATTCAGACAATCAGATAACATTGAGTAATGTAGTCAATGGGATTAGCAACACTGCTGGCCAGTACAATGCATCTGACTATTTTATTGGTAAGTACTTATTTGGGAACTATTCTTAGTCATACATATTCAAGTAGCATCCTTAAATATTCCACTGGTGGTCTTATGCCTTTTTTTAATATGCTGTTCACCTTAATTTTATAGGGGTACTTTTTGTGCATACTTCCAAAAATAGGGAAAATATGCATGTGATTATGGGTCAAAAAACTCGAGCTAGATTTTTTTAAGTGGGTAGTTTTTAAGTATATTTAATATTTACAATTTCGTTTCTTCCACTCTCACAAATGTTATCATCTGTAATTGGTCAGATCCACAAAAAAAGATATCAAGGTGCCATTGGTGAAAGAGGAAGTGTGGAAAAAGTTTAGGACTTATATAACTTTATCACGATTTGCGAGCGATTGCTCGGCGTGATCGCAACAAGCGCGCGGCGAACACGCTTCGGGCGCGAAGCCACAGATTACTAAATAGTTACTGCGTCGCAGCATATAATCGCGGTGTCATTGCCGCGCGTCCGTTGCAAGCTCGAGGCGATCACACCGCGCAATTGCCTCGCTATGGAATCGCTCTCAAATCGCTAGTGTAATGAAGCGCTTAACGCGTGCCAATATGGCCGGTTTAAAAGTGCTCAGTTTGGTTGGCTATTTACAACTTGTATTTTTTTTTTTTTAATAGGTACTTTAACTAATTTACGTTTTGTGCCTTGAATTTTTTTTTCTGTCATATATAGTATCGAATAACAATATTAAAATTTATGCACAGTCCTTATTCTTCCCTTAGTTTAAAAAGCCAAAAATAGGAGGGCCAGTATTTTTCCATGCAGAGTATCACAGTATCACAATTTTATAATTGACCTAATGTTTATCCTTTCTTACAGATACAAGTTTCGACGTCCGTTTTATTATAATACCAAACGCAATAAGGATATCAATAGGAGAGTCATTCTTACACTCTGTGCTACTTCAACATAGCACGGATGACATAAGATTCATATCTGTCAGAGGACAAGTCAAAGAAATGAACTTTATGTTCAATGCTTATTGATAAAGTTATTGAGTTTATCATAATGCCAAACGCCATAAGGATATCAATAGGAGTCATTCTTACGATCATTGCCACTTGAACATAACACGGATGATATAACATTTATAGTGTTAGAGGACAAATTAAGGTAATGAACTATGTGTTTCATGCTTATTGATAAAATAGTTAACATTACTGTCGCGGCCAGAAAAAGATGATTCTGATGAACGGACGAGAGATGTGTAGAGACGAACAGAGGAATACGTAACGTGAATCCGTCAATACTTAATCACAGCAAAGTTTCGTTACTTATGTACATATTGTTACACACAATACATTTTCACAAAAGTGCTACCACAGTATGAGACGATGAGAGAAAACCAAGAGTTTTAAATACATGAAATCTATTCAAAGTCAAAGTCAAAGTCAAAATGTTTTTATTCAATTTAGGTATCAAAGATACACTTATGAACGTCAAAGTTATTTAAATAGACTCGACCGCCTTGTTCGGATAAAAAGCCTCTACTCAGAAGAACAGGCAAGAAACTGAGGGGCATTATTTTTTCAAATAATAAATAAAATTAGTCTCACAAATTTTGGCTTACAACTAGGTAATATCTATAAATATTAGTGGCTACTTGGCGGAAGTGGAAGGCTCCAGACATCTTTATCTTCTAAATAATTCTTAACCTTATAATATCCTCTTTTCATTAATGTAGTTTTTACATGTGATTTGAATTTTCCCTCGGTGAGCCCTGTTATATTTTTCGGGATTTTATTGTAAAAACTAACGCAGTTGCCTAAAAATGACTTTCTTGACTTAGTCAGTCTAAATCTCTGTACAGCTATCCTATCCTTATTTCTAGTGTTATAAATTGTGATAGTCACTGTTCAATTTAAATTTATGTAGATTTTTGCGAACGTGCATAATATTTTCAAAGATATATAAAGAAGGTAAAGTTAAAATATTTATTTCTTTAAATAAATCTCTCAATGATTCACGGGGACCCATTCCGTAGATAGCGCGGACCGCTCGCTTTTGCAAAATAAATTTCCAATTGGTATGATTACTATAATTATATAATGGTAAGAAAAAAATGCAGTTTTGCAGAAAGTAAATTGCATACGATTATGTATTTGCACTTGCAAATGGCAATTCACTATGATAGTTAGTGTTGCAGGCAAAACCAACCAAAAATAATGTAAAATTTATTTAAAATGAAAATAACTATTATCATATGTTTTGTCTCCTTTGTAAAAAGAAAATAGTGTAATAATGCAGAAATGTGCCTTGCATTAAATAAGTATTATTATGCATGTATGTATTTTAAGCTGAGACAGCCAATTTGCTCGCCTGATGGTAGACCAAGCTTTTCCTTAATAATAATACTACTTAATATAGTAATCCAACCAGAATAACTTCAGCAGTTGAAAACAACTTGGTTCGCTTGGGACAAGTTGGCCCTGAGGTAATATTTGCGGTTTTAAATAATCTTGTTTTGCCAGTATTTTAGTGTGTATGATAATACCTATTCTCGCCGTATAATTAAACAATTCACTTAAATGGTGAATACTTAGCTTTTAAATGGCAGCTGAAATATATTTATATTTGTGAAGCCCATACTAGACTAATCCCGCAAACGCCCGCGAAAGAGTCAGAGAAAAAGACAAAAGACAACTTTGCCAGAAGACATAGACCACTTTGTAAAGACTGTCTAGACAAAGGTCTCCCCTACTAATCTCCACAACGACCGGTCTTGGACTGCCCGCATCCAGCGTTTAAAGTGTAATTGTTAACGGGTTTTAGACCAAAGGACCGGCGTATTATAGGCGCTTTTGAACACGTAAGCGGCAATAGTCTTGTACGGTCTTTAAGCATTTATTTCTAGACTTAATTTAGTGCAGTATTCGTTTGATTTATAGGTAATCTCTACAGACTGCTTTTCCAACTAACAAAAGAGTAAACAAAAATGTCAGAAGTTTAGCTAATAATGAGTAGTTCATACTACTTTTCTATTCTGTGTTCCACCATTAAAGTACACTTTTAATAAGTTAGAAAAAAAATCAGTCTACCCACGTTTTTTAATTGTACTAGACCTTTGCAAAAAACAAGGCCTAGCATTCAGCAAACACATAATGACGTCATCATCATCCGTCCCTTTCGAACTTGTAAATGACTTATTTTGGTCTTGCTTAAGCATCGATTGACGTCACTACGTGTTTGTGAGTGGTATACCTGTCGGAGTATATTATAATACCATGACCTTTGCATTCCTAAAACTTTTACTCCCATTTGTTCAAATGACTTGATGCTTAGAAAGCAAACAGAAGTATTTAATATGAATATGATAATAACTTAGTAATTAAATTATGAATTCTCAGCAGTTTGATTTAGTTTTTAGTTTTAGTGTTAATTTAACCTTTAAGCATAATGTATGCAATACACAAGTAGTTATTGTATTTTCAGTATTAGACTACATAAATGTACAAGTTATTTAAAATAGTTAATCATTATTTACCATCCCACCAAAATAAAAAATGAGTATGTCTCCACAGAAAAAAATAAAAAATAAATATGTGTTACGCTAAGCAAGTGTTTCGCTAAGACTCGCCCAGTTGTGCTGGTTAAACAATCGAGACTGTTTCTCCAAAAAAAGATAATGTGAAAATTATGTCAATGAGAGATATTATACAGGCCGAATCAAACTTAACAGCGGCTTTGAAGTTAGGCGCAAAACGCTGCGCAGTAGCGAAAACGAAGGTATGCGCGGGCGACAGAGAGGCATGACTCCGCAAAGTCTTGCTTGCGGCGCACTTCATAGCCGCCGTCAAGTTTGAATCAGTCTATAACTTTACGACGATCTTTCTTTTTGTCTTTACCCTTCAAAAAAATATTTCTTTTTTAAATTTTGAAAGAGTGGTCGACAAAAAAAAGATAGTTATAGTAAAATCACTGATAATCATATCACAAGGACATTTTAGAATCAGAACTTAATTAAAATTATACATCACCTCAACTAACCTTAAGTTACATTATTTCTATTTATAACTCATTTTGTTTAACTTTAAGGACTTAATTTGCAAATATTATATGGTTGCCTTGTTAAATCTTATTTTATTTTGTTATCTGACAGTTTTCCCTCCTGTTTTTTAATTTATTTATAAGTAGGTTAAAGCAAATCTACCACTACCGATTGTATTGAAATTTCTATTATGATTGAATGATGAATGAGTGAGTGAAAAATTACATTATCAGTGAATTAAAAATACATTATCACACCAATATCCATCAGCATCATATCTTAAAGGATGTTTATTACTCAATCACGCCAGAACAGTTGAACGGATTTGAATGAAATTTGGCAGAGAGATAGATTAGATTAAAGTCTGTAATATCACATAGGATACTTTTTAACCGCGGAGCGCAGACAGTTATCAAATAAAAGTTGATAAATTGTAGCAAAACGCGAAGTGCTAATATAATGTGTGTATGTATTACATTTCTAATAATCGTTACCTTTTAAGCGCATAATGTAAAACAATCGAGTAGGTACAGCGGGCATTACGTTATTTAATACGTTTATGTAATATTTGTATGATCGTTGTCCCAATCCATTGTTACACCAAATGGGTTTTCCGCTGACGTCGATTGTGTTTAGGTACCTACATATAGTTGTAGTAAGTACTAACAAAGAAGGTATATATAACCGCACGAGGTACGTGAGCTACGTGAGTGAGAAATACACGCAACGTAGCTTCATATTATAGAAGGTGCTGGTTTTGGTGTAGTAGTCACACTTATAGTAGGGGAGCCCACGATGCTAAATGGGGATTTACTCGAGCGTCGCGTCGTAGAGACCTATTGGGTTGCAAAGCTTAGATGATAAGAAGAAAAAAAATTAAATGATATATATATACCTTTACATCGGTAGGGGAGGCGGCTATAGATTTTTAAATATGTAAAAAAAACTGTTGCATGGACATCCTCGAGCGCGTCCGATATTGATAACATCAATGCCCTACGTATTTTTTAAAATGTACGTATGTTAATCTGATCGTTTGCATGATGCGGGTGGTTGTATGTAAGGGTTGAAAATGAAAAAAAAATAATTGATCGAGCGCGTCAGATTTTCGAAGGGAGTGTTAAGTGCACAAAAAAGCTCTCATTCACTAATCTGACGATTTCGATGGGACGCAAACTAGCGGCCATTTTCATAATATGCAAAAAAAATTCGCCATTTTGAAATACTCAAGCGCGTCAGATTAAGATATATATGATTCGTCTTTATGTTCTAAACGTACTGTCTCATAATCTGACGATTATCTAGAGGGATTCGCCTGATCTGACAAAAAAATTAGAAAAACGGTTCAGCTTAAAGGCCATCCCTGCAACTTCCCGCTAATTCCATTCCTGGGCGCTTAAAATTGTACTTATGACATTTTTGAGCTCAAAATATAATTTATGTGATATTTTGAGCTCGCTGAGTTCAAAGAAATAATATTTCTATGCATTTGAGCTCTCCCAGCTCGAAAGTCTGATAGAAATTTCATAGAACACTATTTTTGGAATTTTCAAACCGCAATAAACTAAAAAACGAAAAAAAAATCGCAGAAACAAACGAAACGAACGGGACGGAGTGAGAAAGTAATAGATAGAGAAAGAGTGAGAGAGGAATAGAAACGCGGAGAAGGTAATGTAGGTACACGCAGCTGCACGCATTTAACTTTATCGACTAATTTTTGTTATTTCGGCTTGCGGAAATCGTCAGATTATATATTTTTCATTATTCTGGAATTATTTGTATAATCGAACATACCCGCATGTAGGTACTATGTACAAAGAAAAAGCGAAAATATGCTTTACGCTTGTTGAAGAATCGTGTGAATTCCGTTTGAAATGGACTTGAATATAAAGGTAGTGTTACTTCGACTTTACCTGGCTATCTTAGGAGCAATTACAGGCAGACTTGATTTGGAGAATATTCGACCGACTTTCGACTTTCGAAAATTCGTCTTGATTTGCCTAACGTGCTAAAGGAAACTTGCAGAAGCTCGAGTTATCTTTTTAACTTTTAACTACTCATCAGAGGTTAAACTGATAAATCGTCTTGCTGACCTTGAATTGATGCAATTATTAGAGTGACATTTAAACTCGCGAGTTAATGAACTCTACATTTAAGAATTTTATTTAACTCCGTTACTTCTGCAAGGAAAAGGAAAACGTAAGGAAACCGATATGTCTTAGAAGAATGGTTCGGAAGCGGAACACATGCGACATCCACCAGTTTCTTGCCTGTTCTTCTGAGTAGTATGGCT
Organism: Peribatodes rhomboidaria; assembly: GCA_911728515.1. Taxonomy (NCBI): domain Eukaryota; kingdom Metazoa; phylum Arthropoda; class Insecta; order Lepidoptera; family Geometridae; genus Peribatodes; species Peribatodes rhomboidaria. The sequence goes on along the minus strand of OU452175.1, from coordinate 8,849,379 downwards.
CTTTTGCCGAACAAGACTGTCGAGTTTATTATAAAACTTTGACGTTGATAAGTGTATCTTTGATACCCAGTTAAATAAAAAGACTTTGACCAACCCGCATTGAGCCAGCGTGGTAGGTAACGGCTCGATTACCTTCGACGTAGGGTAGGTCGGTGTTCTGCAGTGTGAAAGACTGTAACGATGATGATAATCTTGTGCGTCTCGACCTTGAACGTGGTCGGACTGCGAGTATCCGAATTCAAAGAATCTTTCAAAATAAAAAACCGACTTCCCGGCCTCCGCATTGGATTTTGGTACCGCATAAATAACGTTTGCGATGGCAGCCTAGTTGGTAGAAGGCCCACCTCCCAAGCCAGAGGGAGCGGGTTCGAACCCAGCCGATGGTACGCACCAATGTGTCCATATATGTATATATGGCGAAAGGCTCGCCCCCTGTCACATTTGGGACTGAATATCGTCTGGCGAAATGTGGGTGTTCCATTACACCTCTGCCAGCCCCCTCGAGGGAAATCCGTGACGTATGTTATGTTACAAATAACGTAGTTATGCGGTACTAAATATTTAGAAAGTTACAACCGAATTGAGAACCTCCTCCTTTTTTAAACAGACCAAAGTTTTTAAAAGACGAGACTATTAATAAAATCATTGAAAATTAGGACAAGCTTTGATCCTATAAATACTCAAATATTTCACTCTTAATCGTTTATTGATCGTAATTTTTTATTTACTGGCATTGGGCACATGCCAAAGTGTTTTGGTATTTGAGAGTTGTACGCTTCGGTTGGTGTTGCTAATGTAAATAATGTTGTTACTCGTAAACCATCGGAACTGCATTAATCAAAGTAATTGCGAAAGTGTATTTTTGTTCCTCTTTTATTTAGAAGTGGTCTCTGCTCAGGGTCGGACTGGCTAAACAGTCAGGGTGGCATTTGCCAGCCGGGTCCCAGCCGGCGCGGGCCCCCTTCTGACTTGGCTTGCGGGACTTGTCGCAAGCCAGACGGTAAGTAGGTTGGGAGCTACACCCCGTCTCGAGCCCCTGTCTTGTGGGGAGCCACCCGGGCCCTTCCAGCTCAGTCCGACCCTGTCTCTGCCTACCACTATGGGAAACAGGCGTAACTATATGTATGTTTTACGACAGAACAGCTAACCAATATTCATGAATGAACTTCGATAAGATTAAGTAGAATTGTAGCGAGAAAGATACGCTACTTTTAGGGTTCCGTATCAAAATGGCTAAAAGAAACTGTTCTAGTTAGACTTTAGTGGCTATCTATGTCTGTCACAGCTGATTATTTTAAACCCAAGCTAACACAGTAGGCTGTCCGCCGCACTCGTCGTTCCTAATGATTACTTAAACCACAGGTTCCCAAACTATTGAGTCTCTAGATCCATAAAGATTACTGACCATATTCAGTAATAACGTAGTGGAATTGAGAGTATTGTAGTTTATTCATGAAAATAAAATCGAAACGTACTTAAATGAGATCGACTATCGTGGACCCACGTTTATATCCCTCAGACCCCTTATTATTTTTTTCGCTCACATAAAGACCCTAGTAGGTCGTCGTTGACCCCTGGGGAGGTCGATATAGACCACTTTGGGAATAACTGACTTAAACTATCACTAAGTAAAGATTTCCTATGGTTATGTAGCCCTTAGTGATGATTTAAGTAATCATTATAACGTCTCTGAGTGTGGTGGTGTATGTGGTAAATGTATCATGTAATTAAGTATTTTAGGACCACTCTCTGTGACACACGATGACATTGAGAAACATGCGAGCTAATGAATAGAACGGACTGTGACATTTTTAGCGATAAGTGGCTTAGCATAAGTTATTTATTTTTGACATTTTGTGAATCCTATATACGGTAACGTATTATTATTTCTAAAATAATGTATAAATTAATGTATTTGACATTTTTATTGATAATTTTAGATTTTATATAAGGTAATTATGTGAAATCTGATTCACTTTTGATATGTGTAATTGCTTAAATGCGTTCACATTAATAAATAAATAAATGGTGTGAAGCACTTACCGACAGTAGTGTACCGCACGTAAGTTTCCTGGTTGTCCATCATGGCGTCGACGGCTTGCTTCTCGCAGTAGAGCGCGGTAATCACCGCGATACTAGGCTGCCTCGACGAACACAACGTCGGCATTTGTTTCACCACCTGCCGGTATCATACATTCATGTATACTTGTACTAGCTGTTGCCTGCAACTTCGTTCGCGTTTATTCAGAAAATAGTATCCATAAACCCTCCTCGTGATATACTGTAACTAATTATCAAATTATGAATAATAATCCGTTACCAAAGAGATCAGAGAACAACATTGAAAAAACACTGGCTGGTTTCAATTTTAGTTGTCAGTTGTTATTTCAGTACCAACTACGTACTATTCTGTGATTTTGTCTGACGCATTTGGTAAGCGGCGCGTTATTACTTATTATTTTCAGAATTTAATTACAAAAAGATTTATTTATTTAGAAAAAAGTATCCAAAAACCTTCCTTGTGAGATACTGTAACTATGCATCTAATTTCATGAAAACCCGTTCACCCGTTTAGCCGTGAAAAGCCTACAAACAGACAGACAGACAGACAGACAGAGTTACTTTCAATGTTATAATTGGTAAGGATTTACGAAAATCAGCTGTTCTATACAAAAAGTTCAGTGATCGTCGACAAAATGTTTGGAACTGCGTTTTTTTCTCCATTTCGAGGTTGGCCCCAATTTTAAAGGTTGGTCATAACGATGAGTACGATAATATCCTAGAATGTGTCCGTCGTTTAAAGATGCACGGTGTATAGCCACTGGACAATGTCTTGAGCAAATCACTGCGAAGTAGTGAACATTTTAGTCGTCGTAGTCGTTCGAAAAAGTAAACAATTTCTATGTAAAGTCGGAAACTCGGTCCTACATAGTTGACGGCAAGATGCTATATTTTGCCTTGCTGTTGTTGTGCGCCAATTTTTAACCCCAAACGCAATAACCATGGGGTGTTATAAGTTTGACGTGTCTGTATGTGTGTGCGTGTGTGCGTGCGCGTGTGTGTGTGTGTGTGTGTGTGCTGCTCTTAGCTATGTTTAATGAAAATCAGTGTCGGAGTTTTTTCTTACATTTTTAATTAATTCCTGTACTTCTTCTCTCGTTGTAATACACGCTAGCTACTACTTACTTTAACTAATACTTATATTAGGAATAAAATATTTCTAAACAATAATTTTAATTATCCAAAGAAAATTGTTTAACCTTGATCTTTGGTCGGGATGGGCTGGTACATTTAACTCCGTCGGCACTTTTTTCGTAGGGTCAGTTTTGAACTTAGTTACAACTAGCTGTGCCCTGCTGTTTTACTCGCGGTTAAAAAGGAGCGATGGTAGCCTAGTCGGAAAAGACTCGCCTCTCAAGCCAGGAGGGGCGGGTTCGGACCCACCCGAAGGCACGCACCAATTTGTTCATTGTGTGAACATATATACGAGTACGTATTTAATGTCATCTGCTACATGACTGGAGCCCGGTATATGGCGATAGGCTTACCCCCCGTCACATTTGGGTCTGAATATCGTCCGGCGAAGTGTGGGCGTTGTACACCTCTGCCAGCCCCTTCAAGGGAAAGGCGTGACGATATGTTATGTTAAGTTAAAAAGAAGCCTATGTGTTAATCCAGTGTATACTAGTATACATGGTTATTTGTAACTTACCAGAAACCTCTTAAGGGTTCATTGGACTCATCAGTACGAACAACTTTTACTATGGGGTGACACATTATGTCAAAGGTGATTGAACTTTTTGTATGGAACAGCTGTTTTTTTTTTCCCCCGCGATTTCGGAGTTCGCCCCATAGTAAAAGTTGTTCGTACTGATGAGTCCAATGAACCCTTAAGAGGTTTTTGATTAGGTACAAATAACCCTGTATAGCTACCTTCATCTTCTACCAAATTCCATCAAAATCCGTTCATCCGTTTGAGTGTTAAGAAACAACAAACAAACACACAAACGTTTGCCTTTATAATGTAAATAGTGTGTTTACATTATAATTGTTCATGCGATATTGTACCTGAGTGTCGACGCTATGCTGCCGGACGTATATCCCGTCGGACATGGCGCGCGTTAGTCCCTTCTCCTCTAAAGCCTCCAGCGCATCTCTCACATCCGATTTTGACCATTTTCCGGCACTGAAGCAAGCAAGTATTATTCATTAGAAAAAAAAAAAAAATTTTGTTCCTTATTTTTAAAGAATGTATGGCTATTATAGAAGACAGGTAACCAATTACAATCACTAGCGATGAAGTTAAGTACTGCCTTGAGTTTTAAAGTATAATGTTTGTTTACCTAATTTAATTGCGACATCTAGAAAAAAAACAGACTCGCTACATGCCAGTCTTTTTCTTTATATGTTGTTTGGCCTTGTTATTTACTTTTTTATTTATTTTTTACTTTATTAAAAAATATTTCGTTTATTTACCTCACAAAATCGTCGAGCGCCATCGGGTTGGGATAAGCATTCTCTATCATATCCAAAACTCTCTGTTCTGATATGACCGTAGTATGGTTCAATATACTGTCGTCTATGTACGCTGAAAAAGTTATAAAAAACTGAGTAAATTACATAATAAAAGACTAGTGAAAATATTGCATTGGTGTGATATTTACATCATTCTCGTGTATTTTGAAATTGTTGTAATGAAATGTTGAATAGTGCTGAAAGAGTGCACAGTAGATGTGTACAAAAGTAGCACTTATAAATAATAAAATTGCACTTTTTTTTTGGCTTCCACTATTTGCACTATTTTTTTAAACTAAACTTAATTTGACAACTTTATGGTACCATCCTTTTTTCATCTATTAAATTGGAAAAAGATGCAGATACATTTACAGTTGTCAGATTAGTTATGATAAAGAGTAGTACAACAGCAGTGTTAGCACCGTTCTTAGCCGATCGGTAAACTGACGTTTTAATTCGACTAATCGACCAACTTGTCGATTTGAACCGTCATTTCAGTTTATAGATCGACTAAGAACGGCACTGCATAATGACATCGTCATCTTATTCATTTAAGTACAATCAGCTAATTTATGTCATGACGTGCTTTGTCACGTTTTCGTTCATGAAAAGTATCACGGGGAAAAAAACTTTGTACATTTTTACATGCGATAACTAGTTGGCTATATACGGTATTAAATACATATAATAAAACTCACTAGATGATTTTATATTAAATAATCTAGCCTAATAATCTCTGGAATAATAAAAAAACAACAAATACTAAATGGTAGTTAACTTAACATTTGAATATAATGTCACATCGACCATATAAACGATTTAGAATATAGAAAGACTATGTTACTGTCAATTTTATGAATGAATACTTATAAAGTTGCATATTTTGATAAATCTAAATTCTACTGAACAAAATAATTTAAAAAATGTTATCTAGCCCAAAAACGATCACATACAAAAAATATCAATAAATGAAAAGAAATTAGAGTAGAAAAGAATAGTTTGGACAGTATGACAACACGCAAAGAAACATGCACAAAAATATACATAGTAATAGTTTATAATATAATACATACAGCCGTTACTAAAGTTGTAAATAATGCTCTTACTGGTAAGAACGCCATTCGATTCTGTATGATAAAATCGGGAAATTATTAGATAATACTTAGACCCCATAGACCATTTAAAAATAAAAAGTTTCATATGATACCAGAAATATAGAAAAAGCAAGTTGCAGTAAGTATCATTTTTGAATGTTCTGAATTATTCTCATAATGATGCAATTTTTTCTGCTGTTTTAACTAACTATACATATAATTTGCGATTCGCGATCGTCGCTGTAAAAATGCGATAATAGCTTAATTATAATTTATATTGTGACATTCATGTGATTTATGAGTCACTAATGCATATGAGATATTGCACAGACGCTAGCGCTACCACCTTCAACTTTAACCTTAGTCTGAAACTTACTTTACTTTAAGATTTGGTAGCTTTTACGGTGTTACCGTAATGTCTGCGCCATACAAATAAACCTGCGGTTTTCACTACATATTTTGACAGCAATAATCGCAAATTACAAGTACCATACACCAGTGCCAACCAACCCTGACATTATATACCCAGTCTTGTATTCAAAACTAGGGAATATGCATGTGATTCAAATAAGGGTCAATTATTATTATATTTTTAAGTAAATAAAAATTTACAAAAAATCATGCATATTCCCTCCCTACTGTAATAAAATATATATTTTACTAATTTATTGTAAATTTAGACATTGGCATAAATGCCAATTATTTGCAAAAAATAACATACCTGGTGGAGGGGGGCCACATTCTTCTTGTCTAAGTTCGACTTCCAACAATTTTAGCTGGTGATACTTATGCTGCATTAATTTAATGATTTTTTTTATGAAACCCACATAATCTGAAATACAAAAGATATTTTGTAAATTATTATGGAAAAAATAAAGTTAGTTAAACAGTTTCTGAAGCACAGCAAGAAGTATCTACTTTGTTTTATTGCTTTTATTTATCGTTTATATTATTAAGTGTATGTATGTTTTCAAAATAAATTTCTTTCTTTCTTTCATTAACAAATAACACCATTGAGTCGCTATTGAGTCACACATTTACTTGTGAGCTTCCGAGAAAAACAGAGACAAGTACCTTTAGGAAAGTCCTGCGGGCTGACAAGCTCCCTGAAGAAGGCCTGGGCCTCATGGAACCTCTCATCCGGCGGCACTTGCGGCTTGAACCAGAACCGCAGCGCGCGCGCCTCTCGTGTGTGCGAGCCCGTCGCAGCGGACACCAGGTACACGCTGAACTCTAGCTGGGCGTGGCATGGTTCTGTCACTCCGTTCTCTGTAAAATAAATGAAGAACAGCTTTTAGATTTCCACCGAGGACCGAGGAAAGTGAGGTCAAGATTCAAATAGAGAAATTTACATTTGTTTGTGATCTGAAGATACCTTAAGTATTGTTTATCCATTCAGGCATATACAATCTTAAGTTTGTATTCATAAGTGTATCTTTGATACCTAAATTGAATAAAAACATTTTGACTTTGACTTTTGTCTAAGAGTAAAATTGGTTGTAGATAACAAGGTAATTGTTCAAGGCTAATGACAAGTTTTAACTGTTTGTTTTGTGCTAAAAATAAATTACTGTGTACTTATCTATTATAGCGAAATTCCTAAAATACAAAAGAAACTACAACACTTTAAGGACCGGAAGGATGGTGGTTTAGAACATTCCAACTCACATGCCAGAATAACATCTGCCTAGTCAGGGTGTGCCCATACCATACTCTTCAATATTTGCTATTTAATAATCTTAGCTGTTCATGAAATTAATTCAACTGAAATCATGCTACAAAATTAATGATAGGCTTACAGAATTAATCTAATTAGCATCAATCACATGTGGTCCAGTTAATAATAAACTTGTTATCTCCCTACAGAGCAATGTACTCATTAGCTTATCAAATCAAGTACTACATGAGTATGAGGCTGATTATATCATCGTTCATGGCTTGATGAGACTAATGAATGCTTAAACATAAGTAGCACAATGAACATTGTCTAGGGTTTAGTCATCATTTTTATTGCTTTTGGCAACTATGTTAGTATAATATGATGCTGATTGCATATTGTAATTATTTTATCATGATGATAGCATCAGCTTCATAACTTGCAATCAATATTTGATTTATTTAAAAAGACATTTTCTTAACAAATTATTTACAACATAATTAAGTGTTATTATACCTATTGTAGGAAATGGTAAAATTAATTAGTGACCAAAAAAATTTTTTAAATCAGCATTTAAATATTTAAACAAGCCACAAATGAGGAAAATTCGTACCTACACCATATTTGAACAGGATGTAAGGCAAGGTCATTTTAGATATAGTTATACAAGTAAACAACATCCTGACTTAATAACTAATCAAATTTGAATTTTAAACCATGCACAATTTGCACATTTATTTCAAAATAATATGCACACAGTCAAGTCAATTTCTCTAAAAACTGACTTGATGACTAATTTAAATTTAATTTAACTTTGTGCAAATTTATTTGTCAAAATAATTGCATACAGTCAAGTCATTTGAGCTAAAAGCACTAACACAAGATACAGCTAAGTTAAAAATGTAACTTGGATAGATGTGTGTTCACCTTAAACAATGAAACCACCCTAATTTAATTAACGCCTTAGTTCCATACTACTCTTAATTTATTATCAAGCGACTTAATAATGAAGCAATAGTCATAAATAGGTAGGTAACTAGACAGTAGGGCAGGGCAAAATGGGCTTGGCAACAAAAAATGGAAAGCTTTATCAAAGTATTTACTTAATTAAGATTCATCAGAGCTTTTGTGATAGTTCACAATGTAGGTTTGTTGACAAAGATTATTTTTATTCTGAAAAGTTAAATTCCTCTACCTATGAGACCTCTAAAGCTCTGCTAGTTATACATACATAAGTAGGTTGGTTTAAACTTTATTGAGTCATGAGGATATTACACAGGGCCGAATTTAGGGGAGGGCAGGCAGGGCTACAGCCCCGGGGTCTCCACAAGAGAAGGCCCCTCAAAAGATACTAAGAAAAAAGAAATTTACTTCTAAAGAACCTTACTTACTACTTTACTTTATACCTATTTATACAATTATGATTAGTTAAATAATTTAGTTTATTTCTTGCAATAAATAAAATTGCATTACATTTTTGACTGTTAATAATAGAGGCCTCCACTTTCCTGTTGCCCTAGGGCCTCCACACCTCTAAATCCAGCCCTGTAAATACACAATAGCAATTTTGTGAATATTTAACTTACCATAGATATTTTCTTTATTGATGATTATGCCAGTGTGGTCACCTCCCGCCACATGAATCTTATCACTTGCTTCTGGCTCAACTGCTTTCCTTTCTATCACTAGAGTGGTAGATGAAGCAGTCTTGCACTTAGGGGTCATCACCACCTTCTCCTCTACAGTATCAGCCATCGCGTGGTTCTGAGAAGTCAAACAAATCCGTGTCAACAAGAAACAGTGGTCATCTGCACTAAGTATGACTCACTATTTCATAGGTACAATCACAACATCTTTTTTTAACTGTGAACTCACACCGATACGGAATGTATTCAGACTTAGTTTAAAGTTATGGGCTGATGATGAAATTTAGCACGTAAAGTTTGTTAGATCGATGTTTGCAAGGTAATCTTGTGTTTTGAAAAGCACACGGCAGCTCAGTAAATGCGTGACATTGGATAATAATGTTGATAACCTTCACCTGCTCTCGTTTATATCTAGGATTTGATTTAATCACTACAAAGGACTCGTTTTACACAAGAGGGTAAACTGTCTAATTATTTAACATTGATTTAGAAAATCTTTTTTCCACACTTTGCTGTGTTTGTTTACCAATACTCGCTCAATTTCAATCTCATGAAAATGAAACTGAAAGAATCCTTGGGGAGGCAATAGCCAATAATGCACGCACGCACAGGCAGCAATAATGTACTACACAAACACGCTCAAACACAATACTGTTTTTTTTTTTATATTGGCAACTGGATACAAATTCCTTAATGCCTAGCTTATTACAATGTCATGTCTGTTAATGATGATGATGAGATGTTAAAGGAGAGGGTGGTGAAAGTTGAGATGAATCCCTCCCCTTTTCCAATTTCAGTAAAGCCGTAGGTATATACTTTACTGAAACTTTAAGTCGAGTTTTGTAGAGAACACGAAAAGTAGCATTTCATACTGTTTGTATCATTCCGAATAGGGTCCCTGTCCCCAGGCAGTGTGGCCGTTATTAAATTTTATGTTTTAGTAGCTAAAACTAATCCCGATAATTTATTGTGAAATTATTAAGAAACAATAAAAACGTTTAAAGTAGAACTCATTCATCCCTAACAAAAATATTCCACCCGGAACGAGAAAGGAGCTACACAAAACTATACAAAACTAGCCCGAAATACCGCTGCGCAAAAATATACAATAAACTACCAAACAGTGTTAAAAATATCAATACAAACAACTAATTTAAAAACACAATTTAAAAAAAAGCTTATTGAAAAGGCATATTATAGTATTCAAGATTTTATGCTAGATAAATGGTAAATTAATATAACACAAACTATGTTTAAATACAGATAGGTACATAATTTAAATTAATATAGTTATAGTATAGATTTATATAAAAGATTTATATAAACAAGAATGCGTTGTATTTTTCTAAATAATGTTATACTATTTGTAAGGTTTTAATACTTAAACCTATTTTGCAGCGCCCTTACAGGGTCTTTGTACTTGCACTTAGCTTAAGCACTATGCAGCACTGTATTTTGGCAAATAATAAATAAATAAATAAAGGATTGTTTCAGAGTTAATTTTGTAAGGAATATTGATAATTTTTATAAGTATTAAAGCAGTAGAATGTGAATAACATTACATGAATTTTGCAAAATAAACAAACTGGCATATTAGGTATTCACAATCATTCGAAAACGTTTCCGTTAAGATTCCAAAAATTTTAAATTCAAATTATTTAAATCTCAGTCCGTATTCATCAGGGACCCTATTCGGAGATTTGAGATTCACATCTCACCATTTTGCGTCCTAGTTGCTCTAGTTTAAAATGTCATAGGTGTGAGAGTGACCAAGATAAAATCTCATCTCATCTCACGCACAGGAATAGCCCCCCAGTTCATAAACGTGATTCATTTTTTTTTTATCGGATTTATAATTTATTCCATATAATAATTAGATAACTACCGTCGTTACTAGATATGCTCCCTCACTTGCTATTTTTAAAGACGCCGTAAAAAAGCTGTATTTATCAAAATTGCTTTGATTGTTTTATTTATCAGTGTTGTATGTATGAAATAATTATACGTCTATAGTGATATATTTAAGTAATAATTAGTATATTTTATTAACTATATGTATTTTAAGTACTAGAATGTATTATATTAGTATGATGTACTTTTATGTAAGTTTTATTTAAATAGTATATGTAGGTGTATAGGTATAATACTCGATGTTTTGTTGTTTCTTTGTATCAATCTTATGTTTATTCAAGTTATTTTTGCACACCCTGTCCCATACTCATTTGTCGTATCCTCTCCATCCTAAGGTTGCCTGGAAAAGTGATATTCATCCATCGCTTTTAGTGATAAGGCCGCCAGTTGTTACACTATTTAATAAGTTTTCTCATTATTTTTCTCTTGTTGTTTTGTTATCTGATTCTGTGGTGTGAACAATAAAGAGTTTATCTATCTATCTATTTCTAAAAACAGACAGAAATTCGAACAATTTGAGTTTGAAAGTTGTGAGATCCGATTGGAAACGTTTCCGAATGATTGTGAAAAGCACCGCGGGGAGGGTTAAATTTTGCGAGGTTATCACAAATAACCTAGATTGTACTTGCAAAGCGTAGACAGTCGGTTTCTCCGTTTACGTTGCAAAGGTAATGTTTTACAAAAAAAAAAAGCATTGACTTTGACATCCTAATGGCAAGACGTGAATCGAATGTCACTTTGATTCTGTCAATGATTTTTTTTTTTTTTTTTTTTTTTTTTTAATCTTTATTTTATTAAAAGGGGTTTTGTCACTCAGTGACAATGCCACCCCCGTAACGAACATTATTCCATACATTACATACACAAACAGAATTACATACTTTTCTTATATAACATTAACAGCATTCTGGCCTCCTCAGAAACTGGAGAGGCCAAAATGCTGTTACATAAACCTACATTTATGACAATATTGTTCAAAATCAAAAAATCGCGTCTCTGGGATTCATTCCGGACACACTCCATCAGCACGTGATGCACATCTTCAACTACTTCGCATTCCGTGCAGTTGGGCGACTCTGTAATTCCCATGAGAAATTTAAACTTGTTTGAAGGGATGTGTCCGGAACGAAGTCTCATCATCAATACCACATCTATCCTATTTAAGTTTACCTCGCTAAACCACGGATAACGAGGAGGCAGACTCTGAATCGTTTTATACCAAATCCCTTTTGAAAGTGAACGTTCATCAAAATACTCATTCCAAATATGCCTACAATTTAACTTAACTTTACATAATAGTTCACTAGTTAACGGTAGACAAGTGTAAGGAATACCGTCTGTTAACGCTTCTCGGGCCGCGCTGTCTGCCTCCTCATTACCCGGAATACCCACATGTGAGGGAACCCATTGTATTATCGTCTCTTTACCATGTGTCCGAAGCCTACAGATGGATTTTAGGATATCATAGGCGATCGGGTGTCCTCGAAAAGTCGAGGGTAACCGAGCCAAATGATATAGTGCACTTTTTGAATCAGAAAAGATAACACATTTGTTACAATCCACGGAAGCTAAATACGACAGGGCTTTAAATATTGCGATTAATTCACAGTGCATTATAGAAGTGTCGGCACATTGTATTTTGACTTTTTCATAAGTACCTGCCTGCGGGTCAAATAGAGCTGAGCCGCACCTGTCATCATCCTTCGATCCATCCGTATATAGCTTATAGAAACCACCATAATATCTGCTATGTATAAATTTGGAACAAATATTGCGCAAATCAATCGTATTGAAGTGTCTCTTTGCACTCTCAACACCATCTACGTTACATACAACACTGTCAGACAAATCGTAACTACTAATCCACTTATCAAGCGAGTAAATAGGAAAATTTGCGTCTGAATGCATAGGGACATTACAATACTTCCTATGGGTCTCAATTAATAATGGTATTTTTTTTCGTCTCCAGTATGCGTATTCACAAATATTATTAAGGTTTTCTAGTACCTGAAGCGTTAAGTTATTTTCAAGGGATCTTGATCTAAGCCAGAATTTAGCTGCTAAGTATCTTCTACGAATGAATAATGGGTGAAGGAATAACTCACTTTCCATGATATGCACTGGAGTTGTTCTAATAAATCCGCCCACCACTCTCATAGCCTGGTTTTGGACTTTGTCGAGTTTCTCTAAATGGCAGTTTGCACTATTATCATATAAAAAGCTGCCATAATCTAATCTACTTCGGATAATTGCAATATAAAGACGCCTCAGATGCTTAGGGTGGATGCCCCATTTAGTACCTGCCAAAACTTTAAATAAATTTAAAAATTTAAGTGCTTTGTCTCGTATTTCATTAATATGTTTTGTCCATTTTAAGCTATTATCAAACCAAATTCCTAGATATTTAACTTGGTTCACTTGTGGTATACTGTGGTTGTCTATAATCAATGTAGCCTTATATCTACTTACAAGTCTCGGTTGGCCTTTGGTGAATACACATACTTTAGTTTTCCTGTGAGATATATTTAGGCCTATTTCTCCTACCATTTGATTCAGCAAATTTAGAGCAGTTTGCATAATAGGCACCACATCCGAGACTTTTTTAGAACTAATGTACAGCACAAAGTCGTCTGCGTATTGTGACACAAATACTTGCGGTATGGTTTTACAAACTTTAATCGTAGCAGCGTTAAATAAAGTCGGAGACGAAGGGTCTCCTTGAGCTATGCCAGTACCTGTAGTTCTAAGTAGAGTTTCATTATCATCTACATCAATAGACAAATGGCGTTCGTGTAAGAATTCCCACAAATATTTGCATATAACGGCCCCTACACCGAGTGAATCCAAAGATTTCAATAAACATAAAACATTAACATTGTTATATGCACTATCTATGTCTACGAAACAACCCACAGTAGGGCGTCCACTTGCAAAACCCATCTGTATTCTTGTCACCAATCTAGACAAGTTATCCATACAAGAACGAGCCCTTCTAAATCCTACTGTTTCATCTGAAAAATGATTGTATTTCTCAAAGTACCATTCCAATCTACGTGTTATAATAGTATGTAATATCTTACAAGGGCAAGATAGCAATGAAATAGGTCTAGTGCTAGAAGCAGATTTATTATTAAGGCCCAGTTTTGGTATAGGAACTACTTTTACCTCTCTCCATTGACTTGGGACAAAGCTTGAGGATAAAAATCTATTTAACAGAGATACAAAAACGATTTTTGCCACTTTCGGAAGATTTTTTATCATAGAATATGATATATCATCTACACCCGGGGCTGTGTCAGACTGTTTAATGGAGTTTGTGAGTTCCTGTACCGAAATTGGTGAACATAGATGCATATTTACACTAACAAATTCAGGAGCCGCCGGAGTTGTATAGTCAGGCGCCAAGCTAGATAGTAGCTCTTCAGCTTGCTCTCGAGTAATGCTACTTTTTGGAGATTTACAGCCTTTGAGCCACCGCATTTTTGCCCACATTTCTTTGGATGAGGTTACACTGTCAATACTATTACATAAGTTTTGCCAAGCTGTAGAGCTACTATTTCTTATAAGCCTCTGAGCAGTTTTGACTTTATCTTGAAGAACTTGTAAATTGTCGGGCGTCGAGTTTTTCCTAAAATTTGCCAGTGCTCTGCGTCTTTCGGCTACTGCTTTCGACAAATCTTGGTTCCAATATGGCCTGGGTGTAAACTTCTTCTGGTGAATGGGGTTCTCGCAAATCCTGATAAAGGGGATAGACACATCTGCCGCTTTATTTATTGCGTTTACGAAAATATCATATGCTGCTTGATTGTCTTCGGGTAAAGATAAGTCATTAAGTTCACTTTCCAAACAAGCCCTGTATATCGTCCACTCTGCCTTTTTAAAATTACGTTTCTTCTTAGTTAAATTAGGTCGGTTTACGTTAATTTTCATCTTAATTATTAAATGGTCGCTACCTAAGTTTTCATTTAAGACCGACCAATCGAATTTCAGCGCATTATCCACACTGACTATCGATATGTCAGGAGAGGTATTTTGCACTCTGCCATTAACTAGTTTAACTCTTGTATGTGTTCCATCGTTTAAAGAGATATAATTGTTTTCAAATATTGATTCAAAGATTTGACGGCCTCTTGTATCGGATTTAGAGGACCAATTTGGGTGGTGTCCATTGAAATCGCCTGCTATAAGTGTTTTTCGATTAACTAAGTTAAATATTTGATCCCAATCACCAGAGGTAGTTCTGACCCATTGCGGGCAATAAACCCCAACTACGTGTTCTAAATGGTCACAATTTAGCAATTTAATATGGATTAAATCAATATCGGAGTTTGAAATTTGGGAATTACATAACTGGACCTTTACTGATTTATGAGTTAAAATAGCTACACCTGCATAGCCATCAGCACGATCAGCTCTATGAGTATTATACTCTCTTATTCTAAAATAGCTACCCCTATCAAGCCAAGTCTCACTTATAATAGCTACATGGACTTTTTCTTGATTTAAAAGCGCTTCAAATTCTGTTTTCTTCGGTTGAATGCTTTGTGCATTCCATTGTAGTACATTTATAAAGATGTTTGAGTTGTGGTAATCCATAATTGTTTGATTAGATTACATCCAGGCTTGTCTGCTATATACTGCCATACTAATGATAATAACGCTTCAAAAATAATACCCGCACATCTCTTAATTTTATCTTCCCACGATAAATTCTCCGACTCAAACAAATTTTCTTTTAACTTTTTTAGTAGTATTTGCCATGAAATTTGTTCTTTAAGCTTCGATTTATTGCCTAGCCTTGGTTGTTCTTCGTTCGTACTATCATTTTCACTGATTTCCATACTACATTCAAATATATCATCTCTACTAGTACTTCTTGCAGCCTTCTTTTTAGTTTTCCTCTTCTCTGTCTTTGATGTTTTGGCAGGTATGACCCGCGATTCTTTAAGAACATTTGCATACGTAACACTGCTGCCGGGAACCGATATTGCCTCCTCAATAGTACCATCTAGTACGGTTGTTTGAACGGTCGGAGGTCGTACAGACGAAGCTAGCCGTGGAGTAGGCAAGTAGGGGTCTTGTGAAGTATCCAAATGTTTCGGTGATGGAGGGACGTACAAAGTAATAGCTCTTTTGTATGAGCAGTTAAATTCTGCCATCAGATCTCTTATTTTCCGCTCTTTAATGTATACCGGGCAGATTTTTGCCATAGCCATATGTCTTCCAGTACAGTTGTTGCAGTAATAATCAGTAGACTCGCAATTAGGATGATTCTTCGCACACTTGGGGCATACTATTTTCAGTGACGGGCACATTTTAACCATATGACCGAACCGCCAACAATGGCTACATTGTGTCACCGGGTAGGTATAACGGCTGACACTAACTCTAATATCATAAATGAAAACGTGTGATGGCAATGATGCACCTTTAAAACAAACTCTAATAGATTCACCTGGTTCCCAGCGGCCATCCATTGTATTTCTTCGTTTTAGTCTTTTAACTGACAAGATTATAGTTTCACTAGAAAGTTCTTTCATTATTTCCTCTTCACTCAAATCCATATCAATGTTTTTTATAACACCATACGACTGACTAACCTCCATTGTTTTCTGACTTTTGTAACCATTGTCGTTAAATACCTTCGATTTCGTTAATATCTCAGCATCACGATCGTTGTCGAAATAAATCAACACTTTATGTGCATTTATGAACTTCACGTTGATTACGTTTTGTATTTTTTCGGCTTTTAACATTTTTGCTAGACCAAATTGTTTCGGCAGTTTTTCGACACATGTCACAGAGACTTCAATTTTATCTTCTTTCTCCCGTGTCGAACCGTCTTTCATTTCTCCATAGCTTAATTTTTTTGTTTTACGTGCTACTGTGCTCCACGTTTGCTCAGGACTCCTATCCTTTCTTTTAGCAGGTCTATCGGCTTCGTTGGAATTCAATGCGTAATCATGTTCAAAATATGATTGCATATTTTCCTCCGCGCTCACTGTCATCTCACTCTCACTTAATTCTGTACCTGAATCCTTCGTCCTATAAATCTCCGGTTGTTCTCCCACTGCTGCATCATCGTCACTATCCATGGTTACTGCTAACAGACGACTTTCCTAGTCCAAACGACGCACAAGTTGTGCGAGGCGAACCGATCAACAGGTCGCTGGATTTGGTTAATATCGACGACGCGTCTAGCGATAACGAGCGCCCGCGCGCGACTGCTGTCAATGATCAAAGTGACATTCGATTCATGACACCTTCATTGGCACATCACAAGCAGTGTTACCAGATAAGATTAATATCGCCATTTAGACTTATTCTGTCTGCAATGTGCGAGCGACCAAGCGCAGCTTAAACTATAGAAAAGTAATGAATTTATTTTCGATAAACTATATTTACATCTATTCTACCTCCAGGCCAGCAGGAGCAGTAGCAGCAACGGCTGAAACCCATATGTGTGCAGCGCCTAATTTATGCGGTTCATGTTCAGGTTTTCGTACTGCATCTTCCTTATGGGTATTTGATCGAAGAACACATGAAACAAAATGTATTTGCTAAATAATTTTGATTTACGTTTAAGGTACTATTCTTACAAAAAAAATATTTTTATATTGAGCTAGCGTAGTAGTGACCTCAAAGACTGACAGACTTTTTCTTTCCAATTTTTTTTTTAGAAATGTTTTCTTTGTAATCTGGCAGCACAGAGAACGCGCTAGCCTGAAAGCGGAGTTTTGGCGGGAACCGAAAAGATGGTGTCGTGTTTTTGTATTATTTTCTAAAACTTGTGATTCTTCGAGTGTTAAAGTGTAATAATGGTGGATTATTAACGTTTACCGGTTCGTCAACGTGCACGAGTGTGGGCAAATGATACAAACATCGCGAAACGCGATTTTTCGTGTTCTCTACAAAACTTCACTTAAAGTTTCAGTAAAGTATCCATAACTTTACTGGAATGGGGAAAGGGGAGGGATTCATCGTCTTCATCATCACCTCATCATCATCATCCCATCATCTGTTACTGAAGGAAAAATTATTACTAAGAATCCGACTGAAGGACGAGTATCCATGGTCATGAATAATTAAAAAAAAAAAAAAAAAGCTAGCCTGAAAGCGGAGCGAATTTTGTTCATTTTGGTTGCGTTGGTTTGGTTTACGTTGGTTTTATTTTTTTGCTTGCCGCTCTTGTCTTTTGTCTTGTCTCTTGTGTGTACCATATCGGACCGGACGGATTACTTGTTAGAGCATTATAGGTTTGAAAAAACGCAGTACGTACTGCCGTGTCTTATCCTATTTTCCATAATACTAAGTCAGATCGAAGTCAGAGTAAAATGCAGTCTATCTTTCATATATTGCTCTTTCTGTGGGTTGTAATAAAAGTAGATAGTATAACTTTACAAAGTGTTAGCGATGACGAGCTTCTTGAACTAATTCGTGTTAAAGAAAAACTTATAGTATTGTTTTGTAAGTATAATAGTGTGTCTGTATTTTCTTATTTATGTATACATATCTAAAACAAAGGTATCTATCTGAACTACTTACAGGACAAAAAAATTGCATCCTTGTTTTTCTCTTCACACTATTCCTACCTTTTTTCCACCAAAGTATGCTTAGTTGAACCTATTCTTCTCTATTTAATTTTCTCCTATTGATAAAAGTCATCATCTCTATGAACATTCTCATTATCATCAAAGTAAAATAAAGTTCAGCCATTGTTCATCGATTAACCGATCAATTAAATTATGTATAAACATTTACACTTAAATGAAACACTCAAGTTTTTAATGCATTTAAAATAAGAATAAAAACAAGTCTCAGTGTGCAATAAAAAACACATGTAATCTTTGCTTTGCAGCTAAAGACAACTGCAAAACATGTGATACACTAGAAAACCATATAGAAAGCTTGCAAGATGACTTTAAGAAGCAAATGGAAGCAACCAGTGTCAAAGCTGTCAACAGCCACATGGCCCGTCTTTATAATCCAGCTAAGGAACCAGCTCTTGTCTTCTTCCGGCATGGTGTACCATTGCTGTTCAGTGGTGAGTTGTTATAACTATTCTTATTTTGCTATTATTAATATTAATATATTTATTAACCTGCATTATTTGTTTGTTTAGCAGGACATTTTACACACTTAGCCACTTTATTGGGCCATTGTGCATGAGGTAAAACCTGCATACTTGTCCCCAATCAACATCAAGATAATTATTTTTCTTACTCTTCATCAATGCCAAAAGACAATGGGCAAAATTAAATGGATGTTGGTCCAAACAACTGCAGGATTGACATTATAGGCAATTTGTAGGTAAGGTTTATAGGTTGCCACATAATAAATCCACCAAGAACCCACAGTTTTGGAGATATTTTCTATAATTGTTATTGTAAGTCCTACAATGTTCGACATCCTTAACCACACAACAAAAGAATATGGTGTGCTCCACCTGGTGCTTGTTTGGCAAAGAGTTTACCACCATGCAGCACATCATCGTGATTTGAGACATCACCATGTAGGTTTTGCGTAACATTTCTGAGCAGTCGCGCACTTGTGGCGCCTCACTCAACTGCCATCTTTGTACTTGTTCACTCTACAAAACTTCAAGGTTAGGGTGAATAAGTGCCTTACAGGTCGTCATGCTCCATCTTAGACCACAACATCGCTTAACATCGGGCGAGTTGGTGGTCAAACGCCGACCTATTCTACATAAAAAAATAGATTTTTAAAAATAAAATACATATATCTGTTTCTGTAGGTTGAATTTGACCAGTGTTGTACTCTGTTTTTAATGCATAAAAATAATCTACCGAATGGGCCATGTGCCAACCCTGTGGGCAAACTTATATATTTTTTATACTTTTTTTGGTCCAATTTGCCTATTGTCTTTTTATCAGTCTGTTGTTTAGCTGCTTATTTAGTTGTAAATAGGTAACAAAACGAAAATATAATTTGATTACTTTCTCAGAACTATCATAAGTTACATTACCTTGCATTGACTTCTTACCTAACATTCATAAACCATCTTAATTCCAGGAGAACCAGATGAAAATGAAATTTATGGTTTCTTCGAAAAGAATCAGTCGCCAGCTGTCAAAGAGCTCACAGACAAAATATTTGAGCACATCACACAAGCTGCCACCGGAGCCACCACAGGAGACTGGTTTGTCATGTTGTAAGTGCAAACACTAATTAAATATCTTGAATGAGTCCCTGGTTATATGGATGGCTATATGGATTGAGGCATGTGTTAATTGACCTGTGGCCAATTTCACTGCTTGAAGATTGAAACAAAAGTTCATTTACATTCTGGGGGTACTCAATGCAAAAGCAATAGGGAACTTGCATGATTTATTGTTTTAATTTATTGTAAAGAATAATGTCTCAAATAACCTATAAGAAACAAATACTTTAAAATATGCAAAACCAATTGCGATTAGAAATTTCATTTTTTAGTCTGAGCCAAAAAGCAGGGTCATGACAAACATAACATCTATGGCATGACGTCAGTTTTAGGGCTGGTGCTCAGAACGGTGAGGCAAGGTGCCGTGCGGCTAAGTACATTTTTCGCGAACAATTTCTCTTTTACTTTATCATTTTGAAGTGTGCACAGTCATTTCTTTATTTCACCATAATATACCGAAACGTCTTACGTGATGCCGCGGCACGTTGTTTTATCGTCACGACCTTCCATGGGCTTCACTTTAGAGAAGCACAGTGCTAAACGGAATGAGTGAACGAAATTCGTTTGCTTTTGTGATCACGCAGGATGCCACAATACAGGAACCTTCGGCATGCCGAAGCGTACCGTGCTGCATCGTACCGTGCCGCACCGTAAGTAAGTGCCGGCCCTTATCGTACGGAGTGACGTCACTACGAGCCTATTGGTGGTTGAACTTACGTTCTGTTTCACGTGATTTGTAATAAAAATATTTTGTCAGAAAAAGTTGGTTTTTCATTAGACATATTCGTTATTGATTACTAACCTAATTCGTCATTAAAATTCTGTTGCAAGTTCCCTATTATTATGATGTTTCAGTTATGGAGCTTCCTGCGTAGAATGCCAAAGGCTCCATGCAGTGTGGGAAAGTGTCGGCGCGACGCTGAAGAATCGCATCAACGTGGCGCGAATGGATGCTAACCTGGCTGGAGAGAACACCGCCAAGAGGTTCCATGTTACTAAGCTGCCAGCTTTTCTTTTGTAAGTTAAAGAAATTGTTAGTTGTTAACTTTTTATTAACAAATAACAAACCTGTATATGTACTTATAGTATCCAAGTTAAAAAACAACTAAAGTCTGATCTTGATTTCCAGGCCCGGATCTAGGGGGGTATCAATCAACATAACTTTCAGTATCAATATAACTTTCAACTTTCTGCCTCGGTTCAAAAAAATCCTAAATCCGGGCTACTGCTACTTTCTGTCAGCAACTAGAAAAAAAAAATGAACTCTACATGAAGTCTGTGGAGATGGATTAATTTACACTGATTGGTCTGCCTCAAGCCAAGATTGCGGCATTGCCGTGCCAATAATGCTTAGCGGGGTTTATGCACTTTAAGCTTTTTTGCGCTAATGTATCGACTAAATCTATATTCAAATTATGATGCCTGGCATGTCGAATTTATGATAAACACCATTTATTTTATGCTGTATGATACCAACTGTCACTATAGGGTAGTTGCTGGCTGTGTATTGTTTGACATTGCTTACAATCAAAGTATACTCACAAATGAGAATTAAATAAGTTTAAGTAACATTCATGCGAAATGCGAAAATATTTTTCATTTTTGCTAATTACTACTTTTTAAACCAAACTGAAGTGTATGCTGTGGGTGTGTGTGTATAAAATTATAGCTACTAATTAGGTTGGAATTCAGATTTGAAAATAATTAGGAAATGGGCAAGATGGCTTGTAATTATTTTTTTTTTACTGAAATTTTAAAACTTATTTTGTGTATTTGAATTAAATAAAAGCCAAATATATTTTTTTGTTCTAGCTTCCGGCTTGGAAAAGTCTACAAGTATGACCTGCCCAAAACAGATGTAAAATCATTTGTTACATTTGCTCAAGATTGGTACAAGAACGCTAAAGGACAAACGGTGCCACTACTCGCATCACCATTGTAAGTTTTATTTGAAACAAAACAAATCAATTACTTATCTAATAATTCTCCAGCTTCACTATCGATTTATATTATATTCGACTATTTCGTGGGAGATAATATGAACAACATAATCTTTTTTTTTTAAAACAAACTAGGCATGCGTTTGACCACTGACTCGCCCGATGGGAACGAAGTGATCGAAGGTGTAGCACCCTTGCCTAAGAGATACCTACTCACTTTACTCTTAAACACCCCCGGATTGTATATAGGTGGAAAGACAGACGCAGGCAACGAGTTCCACACCTCTGCAGTTCTTACAAGAAAAGTTGACTTGAAACGCTTAGTGCGTTTTGGTGGAATTTCCACCATAAGAGGGTGTCTCTTACTGGTGCGCCTGGTACAATTATAAAAGACCGGTGATGGCTGGATCAGGTCGTGCAGTTCTTGTACAAACTCGCCGAGTTCAACCAACGAGTCATTGTTAATGAGCCGTTTGGCGCGCTTTTCGATGGAGTCCAGAGCGTCTAGCCGATACTTGGCGGAACCATGCCATAGGTGACAGCAATACTCCAAACAAGATCGAACCTGTGCTTGATAAAGGGTAAGAAGCTGTTCGGGAGTGAAGTATTGCCTCACCTTGGAAAGGACACCAAGTTTTTTAGCAGCAACTTTGACTTTTGACTCAATAAATGAACCAAAGTTCAAATTAGACATAAGACGGACACCTAAGAGCTCAAGGCAGTCAACCGTCTGTATCGGTACACCACGGAAAGTAGGCGACAGAGAAAAATACCCTGTCAAGAAAGTACCAGGAAAATATCAATAATACACAAATTAATGTTATTTATTCATCCAAAGGACAATGGGCAAATTGGTCCAAAAAAATATAAAAGTTTGCCGGCATGATAGGCATACCTATGGCGCATTCGGTAAATTATTTTTATGCATTAAAAAAAAGTACGACATCGGTAATATTCAACGTACAGAAATCGATATATTTTGTTTTTAAGAATAGTAAAATATTAATATATTATCAGAAATGTTAAGCAAAACCTCCATGGTGATGTCGTGAATCACGCTGACGTGATGAATCACTGCACCCACCATGCAGGTGGGTGGAGTGCGTGGGTGGGTGAATATAATGTACGCTTCAATTTTTCTCTTGATTTTAGTATAACTTTAAACATAAAATATGTATTACGAGTAAGTTAATAAAGTATTCCTTTCACAAAGTATATTAAATCATAACAACAATACAAAATATCTCCAAAACTGTGGGTTTAAATTCAGCGAGATTCATTATGCGAAAACTTATAAACCCTTATCTACAAATTGGCTTTAGTATCAATCCTGCGGGCGTCTGGACCAACGGTCATTTATTTTTGCCCATTGTCCTTTATTATATCACCTTCAAAGTATGCTCCTTCAGAAACGATACACTTACGCCAACTAATAATCCGATCATCAAAACATTTTTTGAACCCAAAACCAATGTCAACATGGTTGACATTGGTTTCGAAACAAGTTGCTACCAACTGAACCGAAACCGCAATAACCACGCCAAAGTCGATCAAAAGTCAAAGACATGCAAACTCGTAAACCCACGTCTCGTCACCAGTAACAATGCGTCTCATGACTGATGGGTCTGAATGAATTGACTCGTTCTAGCATGTCCTCAGTGACTCTCATGTAATTGTGATCATGTGATCTCTCATACGAGCTGATTCCATCATCTGACTTCCGCCACAGGTCATCGAGGCAGACATTCCATCAATATGTCGTCAGCTTTAATAAAGCCCGCACGAAGCGTTTTCAAAACTCCTTGTTAATAACAACTGCCAAGAAGTGGAACGCACTTCCTGTCTCGGTGTTCCCTAGCAATAGGTAGATACACCCTGGGTCTCTTCAAGAGAAGAGTGAAAAGGCACCTCATGGGCTGCGCGCTCCATCTTAGACCGCATCGTCACTTTCCATCAGGTGTGTTGTGGTCAAATGTGGGCCCATTTAATCATTAAAAAAAATGAGTTTTTGGAGAAAATTTAGGTCTTTTGGGACTAAGCCGAGCGGCAACATGTTTCATACCCAAGTGATTATTTAAAATGGCACGGATCGACTCGTGAAATACAGTGAGATTGCTCTCAAAGTTGAATGAGGATTTTCTTAACTTCAGTTCCTTAACTTACCTTCAGTTGCAGACGATGATGGCCTACCAGAGCGAGGCAAATCTTCCATCACATCTCGACCGCTTTTGAACGCTTTGTACCGCTCATAAGCACGTGTTTTTGATAAAGTCGATTCTTAGTAAGCCTTGTGTAATGTGTAATGAGCCTTCTGTAACATTTTTAGTGGCTCCGAACACGAAATTCTTTTGGCGATGCAAAATTTAAGACAAACGTTAGATGTTTTTGTCCAGAAATTCGCAATACACACTAGATATGCACAGAATACGCCCTATATTACAATATGGTCTAGAAGGAAAGTCTTCCTAAAAAACACGATTTTCAAACATGTCAAATTTATTTTGGTATCTTAATAACACCTTTTTTCTATATTTTTTTTAAATCATTGGCAACTGGATACAAAGTCCTAACGTCCTAAAGTCCTGCAACTAACTCAACTTAGTAATTGTCCTGTAACTTAGTAATTAACATTTCTCATTAATTTGTTTCCACATAATATATGATGGGATGATGATGATGAGGTGATGATGAAGATTATGAATCCCACCCCTTTCCCCATTTCAGTAAAGTTATGGATACTTTACTGAAACTTTAAGTGAAGTTTTGCAGAGAACATAAAAAGTCGCGTTTCGCAATGTTTGTATCATTTGCCCACACTCGTACACGTTGACGAACCGGTAAATCTTATCTTATATCTTTAAATGAGCAATTCTTGCATATATATATATATATATATAATTGGAATCTCGGAATCGGCTCCAACGATTTTCATACAATTTAGTTTATAGGGGGTTTCGGGGACGATAAATCGATCTAGCTAGGAATCATTTTTAGAAAATGTCATTTTATTCGTGTTTTATCGATAAATCAATCTCAACTGAAAAATATTACTCTTCCTGACATCTATTGGCGAATAATAATACTATTTTTTGTGAGCAACTAATTGCTTTAACGACACAACAGCAGATGGCGTTGTTAAGTAACACCAAGTCAATGAGTGTTTGCTTTGAGGTTAGACTAAAATCAATTGTTTATTATCCAAAAAACACAATTAAAAAATAAAAAAAAAAATACCGAGCAAAGCTCGGCCATCCAGGTACTGTTAATAATCCACCATTTTAACACTCGAACACTTTAACACTCGAAGAATCACAAGTTTTAGAAAATAAAACAAAATCACGACACCATCTTTTCGGTTCCCGCCAAAACTCCCACCTTTTTTTTCTATACGTGATGAACTTGCCATTAAAAAGTGGTTACCCGATTTAGTTGGATAAATTATACAACGATCAGAGTTATTTTAAAGAAATCACAAGACCAGAAACAAAGTATTAGGCCAGAGCTAAACTACACACAAAGTCTTACCCAGATCTATTCATGACACTGTACTAAAAACTAATAATATAGATTGTATGTAAACCTTAACTAAAGCCGGAGTAGGTAAAAGGTACGAATTTAAGTAAAAATCAAGAGTACGAATTTGAGTCAAAATCAATAGTAATCCCTTTAATCTTATTTACACATTATTAATTTTTATACCACACATTTATGTTTTTTTCGGCAAAAAAATAACAAAGTGCGCAGAGCAACAACAATTTTCAACAATTTTTAAAAATAATTAGCCAAAGTAAAAATGAACATTATGTTCATTTTTATTTTGGCTAATTATTTTTGTCCACTGATCGGCTAAACATGGATCCTTAAGAAACCTAAAGATAATTTATTGGGAACATATAAAAATACCTTGTGGCAACACTTTTTTCAGCAACTTTTCGCTCCGTTGACATTAATAATTATTATAGTCCAGTCAAATTACGACTTAAATAAACATGAGCGAACACAGTTTGGGGATTTTGAGGATCGATAGGGGGGTGTATTCTGAGTATAAACTCCAATTTTTTTTTTTTTTTTATGTACTTAATTTGAGGAATTGCAATGCAATTTGAGGAGCTAAACTGAGGTCAGCTCAAGGTCATTTCGATGGAAACACGTTTAATTCGATATATCGAGAATGGTTACTGTTAGGCGAAAAATTGTAGAGACCTTTTCTCTTCCAAACAAAATTTACTAACTTTTTTATCTGAAACTTTTTTTTATAACATTAATATTTTTCAACTTATTACTCCCGCAAGGCAAAAATTTTACTTTGTTTCTATTTTTCGTCGTTTTCTCCCCAACCATTCAATTTTATTAAATTTTACAAATCATCAAAGTATAGATCTTTAAATTATGAACAATTTTGTTCTTAAACTTTTTTCTGTGATGCCAATACCTTCGGAGTTTTCGAAACCTTTGGATGAAATAAAAACATTATGATTAAGCATGGACGGTGGTGTGTGCTAAAGAAAATAAATAAATAAGTACCTCGGTATAAGTTACCTCCATACTAAATTCCATCAAAATCCGTCTATCTGTTTGAGTATCATAGAATTAACAAACGCACACACACAAACTTCTTCTACCTCTATAAGTATTAAAGAACTCGGATAGAAGTTATTTCATGATTTAATTTGCAAGTTAACTTGCAAGTTCAACAATTTCATTAATTGTTTTTGTTTCAGTGATGAAACTGTTGACTGGTGTGTAGCAACACTCAAAGTTGTCATTGCTTATGGACTGGAAATTCTTGCACAACATCCTTGGATTTGGCAAATAGGTGTTGCTGGTTTTGGATTAGTGGCAATAACGGCATTGATTGCCCTAGTGAAAGCTGGCAGGTCGCGGCCTGCCAAAGAAGCCAAGAAGGAGAAGAAACGAAAATAAGACTTTTTTGTAAAATAATGTATAACTTAATTATTTATCATAGTTTGTATAAAGACTTCGATTTTTTATTTATAAACACATAACTGTAATAATGAATTTTTTGATGTTAACTTATGCATTTATCTTTGTATGTTTTATACCTAAAAAATATTTGGTTCATTTATTTACGATTTTAGAAGTATATTTTTTATAGAGCATTTATGAAGTGGTTGTGCTGTATGTATAGTGTAGTTTAATTTTGTAGGTACTCCGTCCGTTACTACTATATTATAAGAGGTATATAATTAATTAAAAAACAATTGAACTTAATATCATGTTTTATTGCCTAATAAATTGCATTTTTCACTCCCTAACACACATTCAAAATAAATAACACACTATGGTACCTTGGCTAATAAATTCATAAATACAAAGTTCCTTAATAAATAACCAAGCAGAGGAACCACACTATTATCAGATCTGTGACTTTAAATGAGTTTGCCACAAATTTTTAACACCTAATCACACAATTATTATTATTTATAACTAGGAATGTACTCCAAATACTTAAGGTTTTGTGAATAAGTAATTTACTACATATAAGTAGGTCTTAAGTGAGATACTAACCTACCTGTGTCATGGAATATATTTGCAACAATAAAATAATAATGCATGGTATAACATTTCAGAGTTAATTCTATGTGCCTTATTTTATGTAAGAGAATTGTGATATATTGTACCAACTTTAATTGCATTGCAATATAAATTTAAAGTGATGATTGGGTTTCACAATCAAACAGCAACAGTAATCAACTCAATGCAACTAAAGATC
Organism: Peribatodes rhomboidaria; assembly: GCA_911728515.1. NCBI lineage: Eukaryota > Metazoa > Arthropoda > Insecta > Lepidoptera > Geometridae > Peribatodes > Peribatodes rhomboidaria. Next base: position 8,821,701 of record OU452175.1, on the reverse strand, counting down.
AGTTTTAATTATCACTAAAAATATCTACATATTGCTTGTAAAAAAAAAAAAAAATATCAGTGAATAGAGGAAGCTCATTATTTGGTGCTTTGACTTATGCACAAGTGATTAGCATATTTGAGATTGCTTAAAAATGTAAAATTAACTACCTATGAAAAACATGACTAAATGGTGTCCACCTGAATATTTATTCTAAATACAGATGCTGGGTCCGCAAGCTCGTTTCTTATTGCATTTTCAAACTTTTTATAAATCAAAGAGAACTCCATCATATCTTGTGGTTTAGACTCTATCCACAGCTTATCAAATTCATAAAACAAGTAACAATAGAATTTATGAAATAGTTTCATGTTAGGTAAGGTTCTTTTTGCATTAAACATGTATGTTTTTGCTGATCCATCTTTCAACAGGTAATAGGCCATTGAGGTAAGATTAATGCCAACAATTGCATAGGTATAGCCGTACCGTGGGTGGTGCGAATGACTTAAGACATGGCTTGATGCTTGAGGGTACTCCATAGCAAAGTATAATAAATTTTCTAGTCCAAGCATCCCCATTCCTCGGAAGTCTGTCTTTGGATCGTCACCCTGAAATCATGAAAACAAATTTTGTAATGCAATCCTCACAGTTTGTTTTAAATTGTATGTATTGCTGTAGTGTGTTTGAAAAAGGTTGGCTTAAATCAGGAAGATATGTTACCTGAAAACCTATGTATTGCCATTGTTTCGTTATTCTACTTTCCAACTCTTCATTCGGAACCAATAAAGACCACAATTTTAATAGCTTTTCTTCATGATCTGGATTGTTCGAGTCATACTGGGATTTTCGTAAATCTTCTACTTCGTCTAGTAAGTTCCTGTAGCTCCATATTTGTTCGAGGCATTTTCTAAAGGATACTACAAATGCTCCGTGTAGCTTAGGGTTAATTTTCTTCGTTCTTAGTATGATGTCTATAGAAGGATTCAGACTATTGTTAAAATTCGGGACGAACCTCCGTTGGTAAACTACGGTGTCTAGAAAATAAATTACTCCCTTTATATCTCTCGTTCGAGATAACATTAAAGACTTTTCTACGTTGCATGTCCTTGCTGCTCCAGGCTTATCGCCGTAACATATCCTTTGTAATTCACATAGTCGCGTTGTTTTTCTCAAGAACCATTTTACAAACGGTCTGAGATACCACAGTAGTACAGACCACAAGTTAAACACTATCATTGCAGCCACAATTAAGTATAAAAAATTTCATTAGAAACTAAACCAACAATAAAGGATTGTTCTAAATAATTTTGGTATTATTCTGTTGTCATGGACACCAACCAATCCAACTACCAACTGCAAGTCGGCAACGGCAAACGAACGGCAACCATCAACATCGGTGAACGGTCATCGATCAAACTGTCAACTGTCAACCATCAAAGAATTCATTTCATTTTTTTGTTTGTTTTGACCGTATGGCAGGCTAAAGCCAAAATGGCCATACCATCTTGTCATCCGTATCAGGTTTTCTCACATTAGTTGCTAAATCTAAGATGATTATGATAGAGGAGAGGGTGATGAAAATGAGATAAATCCCCTTTTCCTATTTCAGTAAAGTCGTGGATACTTTACTGAAACTTTAAGCCGAGTTTTGTAGTGAACACGCAAAGTAGCATTTTATAATGTTTATATCATTTGCCCACACTCGTGCACGTTAACAAACCGGTTAATAATCCACATTTATTACACTTCACTCGAAGAATCACAAGTTTTAGAAAATTCTTCGATGAGCCTGTCACTTGTTTTTTTGGTCGCAAAAGATATTAGCTGTATGCATTATGGTCATTTCACCTTAACTTACGTTTTGGTCCACACGCATGTTTTTGTCTGTGTGTTAGTCATTCGTTGACATTTATTATTTTATTATTCTGTAAGAAGCGATGATAGCCTAGTTGGAGAAGGCCCGCCTCTCAAGAGAGCGGGTTCGATCCCAGCCGACGGCACGCACCAATTTGTTGATTGTGTGAACAAATGTGCGTGTTGTATGTCATCTGCTACAAGACTGGATCCCGGTGTATGGCGACAGGCTTGCCCCCTGTCACATTTGGGACTGAATATCGTCTGGCGAAGTGTGGGTGTTGTATTACACTTCTGGCAGGCCTCTCGGGGGAAAGGCGTGACGATATGTTATGTTATGTTATACTTATAAGTATGTATATTATTTTAATATTGTGTGAACTGCCTATCACCTAAATACATAAATGGTTTACCCGATTTGCGAGATGTCGTTATATTATTTTATTCTCTGGAGTGTCATAGGCCTGAATTATACAGGGCGGACGCAAGGCTACGAATACGGATACGGCGCGGACAAGCGATGTGTGACAGTTTTGAATTACTCACAAGCGACGCGGCGCGGCGCAAGCACGCCGCTTCACAATTTTCACGCCTTAATTGTATCCGCGCCATATCCTCGCTTTACGTCTGGCCTGTTTAGTTCAGGCCACAGGTTTTTTGGCCACGAGGTAAGCTTTGATCATTCTCTAAGTCCATAAGTAGGTAGCAAGTAAGCAAGGCTAAAATAAAAAAATATTGCAACTTTATAAAAATCCCTAAAAAATATGATTTCCTGAATTTAAATTTAACAAGAAAATTAATGTTCCCGGTAGGATTTTTATCTATATACCTATAATTTATATTTATTAGGTAGATTATAATTTATTATTACTTCGGATCGGTCTTTGGTACATAGGTATCTAATATTAACTAAAATTGTAGCATGTCGTGGCCTATTCCAACCACGCTGAAGCAAAGAGGAATCCGAGGTAGGACCGTATCTTAGGGCTTTTCGCCCGAAGCCCACTTGGAAGCAGCAATAGTAGGGGGTGGGTCTGTATGGGCACACAACTGAGGCGGGCTGCAGTGTCTTATGGGAGGCGCTGTAGCCGAAGGCTGGGGGCGCGGTGGGAGAGGACTGTTGGTGTGTCGATGCCACTTTCCCTACCTTTCACGGTCCAAAAGGGGTCGTCACCGTCATGATGGCGGACGCCATAAGGTCGGAGGGAAAGAGGCTTGTCGGTGTCGGTGAAGCGGAAGGCGGTGGGACCACCTAGGTACCTACATGAACCGTCGCATGGGGACCGTGGGCGCTTGACACGTGCTTGCTGGCTGAATTGGTCCCCGAGAAGGTGGATGATGACGATGTGTTTAGTGTTCGACCCATCGTCACCAAGATGGTAAGAGTGCAAGCTTAAGCAGGTACTCGAAAAACCTGGCGCTGTTGGGGCCGCGGAAGAGTGCGAAAGCGTCCCGTAGCCCCGACATTTTGTACCGAGGTGGAACACTCTAGAGTTTTTAGTGGGTAGGCCGCCAGTGGCTGGATTCCCACATAAGCCGGGCCGGCGCGGCGGTGAAACCTACAAAAGGTTTTCCCTAGGTTAAAAAAATGTACTCACTTCCCTAGCTTTAACCGTACCATAAGCTTAGTCAAGCTCTGGCCAAAAGCCAAGTTGCTTATGGACATGATAACTAGGTAACCCTGAAATGAGCAAGTTATGCAGCCCAATTTGCTATCTTCCGATGGTTAAATTTTCAACGTAGTAAGTTCAAATTTTTAGTAACTGTAGCTGGTTAGTACCATAGACTCATAAATCATAAGAAATTAAACAACCGATAAATCGAATTTGTGTTTTATTTGATGAAAATTGTAATTAATAAATTTAATTTTAAAATTATTTACAATGCCATAATAATATAGGTAGGTATATCACGAACGGGCGGTCAGCAAGCTGACAGTTTTATTAATATTTACAAGGCGACACAGGGTGAATATTTATTATTTTATAAAGATTGTGATGTTTATAAGTATATTGTGAAACTAATAAAATAAAGATAATTATTGTTAGCAACGTAATCGACAAACAGTTTACATCCAAGCCTGTTTAATTATATTATTTATTGACGCTTTTCTACATCATTAACACCTACCTAATCAGTGCAAGTACTAGCTTTTGATACCTACTATTAATACAAAAAGATTGTCAGTAGGTATGTAGATATATGGCTGGAAATCTAGGGATCAACATTAGTTTCAGGTTTACTTAACAAGATCACTTCAGTCACAATTTAGCAGATAGGGTCTAAACAAGTAAACACATCAATCTATTATGTAGGTTTAGGTACCATTTTCGATCATATGCCAACCTATTATATGAAATATAACAAAATATTAATTGATTACATGTGTACTTATCTAATTTATTATCTATTTAATTGCTTTATAAAAGGTGGGTACCTTAATTAATTACAAAATGTAGCCTACAAAGGTGTTGCTATACCCCTTTCTTTCGCAAGTATTTTAGACCACTACGTTTTACTAATAAGGTGTTCGGAATAATTAAACGAGTATCACCGAACTTAGGATTTGAAGTTGGGAGGCCAAGCAATGAAAAAACTTTCGTTACATATTCAATTGCATATTGTTCATGAAAAATATTTCCAACACGCGACGCGCTTTAATTTTCCTAAATTCTGCTTTCAATTATGTACGAAAGTTTTGTCGACAGAGGGTGTGCTAGATCTTCATAGGTACTGTATTATAAAAAGAGAATTTAACAGTGGGTCCAACATGATAATATTACAACGGCAGGCAAGTAGGCATATCTACGTAGTGTTGGGACTCACCTAGGTCAAGAAAGAAGACGTAAATAAATTCCGTACTTGTAGCGTAAAAAAGGGACTTGTTTTTATGTGTGAAAGTATGTATTACTAAAATGTTTTTTTTAAAGATTGAACTCAAATAATATTCCGTTATTTTTCAACGGGTAGATATTTAGTTAGACCTCATACGCATTAGATGTAGAAGTAAGTACCTCGGTACTTAAAAAACGGTAATTCTCTAAATAATTATTGTTATGCAAACGCAATTAGCTACATATCTTGAAGTAAAATAAAAATATGTAGTTGATAGATTGATTTATAAAATATTAATTATTACATACATAGAAAAATATTTTCCTATTAGTGACAAGAAGGTGGTGATATCTCAGCAGGGTGTCAAATCAAATCAAATGTGCAGAGTAGATCATAAAAACTATACAAAACATAGCGTTGATTCTATTTTACAACAACTAAACCAATCAGACAGGTCTAAAATTATGTGCTCCTTTTTTCATTTCAATTTGTGAGAAAAAGATGGCAACTAGGTACGAGTATATTATAGTCAAATAGCTGTCAAATTTAGTTCAGGCAATGGTAAAAAGAATCGACACCATTGAATGCTTATATTGAGTAGAGTACAACACTCGTTCAAATTATCTCACTAATGTCTTTCAAAGTATCTTTAAAGCGATAGCATTAAACTAAGTATAGGTTCCTAAATAAACCTAAGTATTAAAAAACTGTATCTATAGGACATCTCTGCAAACTGAAAAATAACTTTAGCGTAATTAGTAAAGTAGGCGTTACGAGATCTTATTTTCAAACTCATCGGACGCTTCCATCTATTATTTACAAAAATCAGGTTAAGCGACAATTATTTTTTTGATATTAAATTATTTGGATAATCCAGCATTATATGCATACAATCACTAAGCAATAATTAATAATGTTTAACCCTTTAACCGCCTTAGACCGATTAATCTTACAAAGAAGACTGCCTTGGTGGCTAAGTTGGTAGACTCCACCAACTGGCCTGGTGGCTAAGATGGTAGAGTACCTGCCTTCTGAGCTTGGGGGTGTGGGTTCGATTCCTACCTAGGGCAAACATTCATGTGACAATAATTTGTGGTTATTCTATGTTTGAGTGTTAATATTTATTTATAAAAATTGTGTATTTAATATACTTCTAAGGATGTATGTATATGAATCTCTGACAGCCATAGTACAAACTTTGCTTTGTTTGGGGGCGAAAATGTCCCGAATATTCATTATTTAAAAAAAACTCTTAGGACAAATAATATCGACGTCTTAGACGGAATCGCCTCGAAAATCTTTGTTGGATAAATCCATCACAGACAGTTAAAAGGTTAATCAATTGTGCAATTGTTTTTTATACGCCAAGCCGTTATCTCGTTAACTTTTATTATATACTTTTGTAATCTGTAAAGTAAGTAAGTATGCGATTATACAATAAATTGAAAAGTAGATACTTTTTATAGTTTATCTATTACATGATGATGCCATAGATGACATTCATAATATACTTATAGGTAGGTATGTATAAATAAAATATATTGACATAGGTATATATTAGAAATAATTTATTTGAATAAAACTAATGTTAGTCAAGGGTGCTGTAAATAGGTACAAGTAAGTTGTCTACACACCAAAAGCTTTGTTTTAAAAGAAATCAAACCGCAATCATGACGTGTGTGGTATATTTTTTGGCGTGTAGACTCCTTAAGAACTGTACTATATGGATTAGTAATGTACTGTAACGTAAAATCGAACTTATAAATAAATATTTTTCTTATTTGGCTATCTACTGGGCCTATATATAGGGTAAATAAATATTCTGCAAAATACATAGGATTCTAGCATGATGCTTAATTTTCCGCTATGATAAATAAAAAAAAAAACAAAAAAAAAAAAACGTAAAAAAAAATAAAAAAAAAAAAAATAGATAAATAAACTAGATAATAGACTAGATAAATACGTACAAAACTTACTTTATTATGATTTTAAGTAGTTTAATCGAGCAGTCAAAAGTAGAGCGACTGACCTGCAGTCACACTGGTGTGACAACCTAACATGACATCTTTTCAAATATACCTATTACCTATTCAATACAAAAATGTAAGACAAATGGCTCAGAAAATATGAAAACTGCATTTTTCGTTCTTTTTTATGAATAAGTACTACGTTTGTTTGATAGAAATTATGCTAGGCTACAGGTCCATAGTCCCACTATTTTGTCACATCGATATTATACATGTAAGTGAAGTTGGGTTCCGTAGTATTTTAGGCTCAGATCAACTAGAATATCAGATGGCGCACGGCGTTTGATTTAGGTGAAGCCAAGAACCATCCAAAAACTACGCTACTGTCGTATATGTACACAACACTCACACATTGACGCAAAAAACTACGCTACTCGCTTCGTCAGTACTAACCTGGACGTCACGCTGATAACATACAAAAAAATTCTGGAACGATGCCGTCATGTGCTGTGAAACACTGCACTAACTACACGAAAGTGAAAAAGAAATGTGTAAGTATTGTTAATAACATCTCATTATATAGTAAACAGCATTGTTTTAGGTTATAATTTCGGATACCTATATTTACATAGTGCTTTTTTTATTTTATTGGCAACTGGATACAAAGTCCATAATGCCATTTTAGGACTTGACAATGACATTACATGAATTTGTGGAATGTCGTGCAGTGTTGTCATAATCGCATTTTTTTCTCCAAAATATTATTTTAAATCCTAAGACTTTTTTAGGTTCCCAATTAAGATTGAAAAAGCGACATTAAAAGAATGGGTGGTTGCCATACAAAAAAGTCGAAATGATCAAAAATGGCAACCATCAAAAAGAGATGTTGTCTTTTCAGACCATTTTAATGAAAGAGACTTTTACCTGACCAAGCTTGGCCTTCGCCGTCTGAAAAGGACTGCGTATCCCATCAGGGGGTCTATTCGGAGATTTGAAATTTTCATCTCACTTTTTTTCCTCCTTGTTGCTCTCGATTGAAACGACATAAGTGTGAGAGTGACCAAGATAAAATCTCATCTCATCTCACGCGCAGGAATAGCCCCCCTGGGTAAGTTTTAATTTTTTACCAACGAAAAGTTGTTTTCAATTCAACGCGTATAATGTTTTATTCTGATTACGTATTATGGTTCCATACTCAAGGGGTGCTACCAGAACCCTAATACTAAGTCTACTTCCGTTGAATAATTAAAAAAAATCTTTATTTCAAAACTGTCGTCCAGTTTAGGTATTATGATTAAGGTATGATGATGATTTTTTGGCAATTGATATTTGGCAAACATTTGATTAATTAACCTGGGAACTATTACATGAATTCAGTGGAATGCGGATACATACGTTGGAAAACTACAATACTCAGGGTAATTTTTTTTTCATGGCAACACTTCCACAGCACACATGTAACAAGAAGTGGCTTCACCTACATCATACGCCGTGCGCCATCTGATATTCTAGTTGATCTGAGATTTTAGGTAACATTGTTTGTAAATAAGTTTAAGCTAGGCCAAGGCAATGGCGTAACATAGCTTACAAAATACATTCGTACTAAAATAATTAAATAGCAGCGTTTTACCTGAAATAAAACGCATATTAAAATACTTACCTAACTGGAAGCTATATAATATGAGAGTGCATTTCCGTTTCCGTCGAAAGTACCAGCGTTTTCGTACTTTTAATGCCTTCTAACCGGAAGTCCTAGGTGGCGCCACCTCTGCATTCGCGCTTTGTGAAAATATCGCGCGCCATTTTTTATCATTGGCTTAATTTTCCGAATTTCCACCAGGCAGAAATTAAAGTGATAGCTTCCAGTTAGGTAAGTATTTTAATATGCGTTTTATTTCAGGTAAAACGCTGCTATTAAATAACTTGACCGTAACTGGAAGCTATATAATATGAGAGCCTGTTTGGTATTGCCTGGTGGTGCCACCTATAGTAGGGCTATTAAAACTTATTGTTAAAAGAAACGCCAATGTGAGCTGTAAATAATATTAAAAATTATTTCAAATCTTCAAAAATGTTGTTGGAAAAACAACTTAAATAAAAGGGTTTACATAATAATAATGAAACCGGAAACAAGGCATTATGTTTTCTCTCTATTGGTCTGAAACAATTACGTATTTAAATAGTACATTTTCCATCTGTAAAATGTATGTCACCAGCATCTGTATAATGCCGTATTGTATAGAATACTTTGGGAATACGTTCCATAGAATGTCTGACACGTTCAGGCAATGTATAAATAATTATTTATGTCATACTTTCCCTTTGCATTAAGTTTGTATACAGAACCATACATAATATGTTGGTGGTTAAAATTGTTTTAAAAATCAACAACAGGTCGTTGATCCAAAAGATTTTGTAGTCTACTATCGCAGGTGACCAACAAACAACTTCTTGGACAAGCAGTGATACCATTTTTTCTGTAGATAGTGTTTAAATAGTCAACCATAACTAAGTGGTGTGACAATTTAAGTGACAGGTTAATGTCCAGATCGATAGAAATATTTTTCAACCAGACCGACTCTGGTAATCGGCAATTGTTTTAAAATGGCAACAACAACAATCGTAAATCATGTGAGTAAAAGATGAATCCGTAAAGCCAGTTCAATATATGTATTTCAACAGTTCAGTAAATTTAACGAAAACCAAGAATATTTATAATTCTAAAAACTTTACTGACTTGACAAATCAGTTACACGTGGGAGACAGCTAATATTAAATAATATACTAAAAATCAATTACATCAAGTTTTAGGCAGCTTATGCCAATATTAATGTTTATAGCGAAAATTAGGTTTACTTTCACATCTCTTAACTTCAATAGGCATGTACTGAATTTTTGATAGTGAGTTTCCAAGTCAATGCATTAATCATCAGTGTTTGTGATGATTTTGTAAAATATATGTAAAACATGAAAATCACGCTAGACTTTCAAAGATAACGTAATTTTATCATGAGCGTAGTCTCATAAATAATCTATCACTTTAATAACACTATTTCGTTTATTATATAATTACCGTTATCAAATGCAATATAGGAAGGATTTCGGCTCCGATACCTATTGCCCTAAGAAAATTGTTGGTAGTTTAGTTAAGCAACTTACGATAAGCCAGTAATCAGGATTTATTTATAACTAACAGTTACACGTCACAGTTCGCAGTGCAAGTCTTTACATTGTAAGATAAGATAAGAAACACCTTTGGAAGAAGGTAGGTAATTAAAAGGAATGGGCGATGGTAGTTGCGAGCTACTATCTTAACTTACTGCAAACACATTATATCTTATAGCGGTAGGTAGCTTTTATGGCAATTTGAAACATACAATTTTCTAATGATTAAGTCAGTCGTGCGAAAAATAATTGATATAAGCACCCACGCCCTACTATTTTTTGTCTCAGAGTCGTAAAAATATTTAACTAATTTCATATTTTAAATTATAATTGTGTAATTCAAATCGTTAATTGTGAACGAGAGGTTGCTAGTGTCAATGCGATAGCGCACTGAGTACGACAGACAATAGGCCACACATTCAGGTATTACGAGGCTGTTCCAAATAAAATTATTTAAGTAATTAAAAAATAAATTAATATATAAGTATATAATTATGTACTTATATTCATATGAAAAAGGGGACACGCGTGTGACCTTACTTTGCCTCGAGTTAAATGAGAAAATGAAATTTAAACATAATTAGTACAACATTCGTTCTCGTCACATTATCCGTAACATAATGTCGTTTTAAAAACGACCTAAATTACAAGAATCGACAAGATAAGACATCGTTTTAAACCAAATAGCAGGTATCTCCGTTGTGATTGGAGTCGCAGGAAATACTGCACGAACTCTTAAGGTTATTGTGCTCATCGAGCACTTTTGTTCAATAAATAATCAAGTAAGGGGTAAGACTCACTTCGAAATTTTGAAAGAACATGTTTCACTTTGCAGTTGATTCAATACTATGCAACCCACCTCGAGGTGGTGACTTACTTCTAATTAAATTAACGTTACACAGGGAACATAATAAGTTCATATCGAAAACTTCTTGATCAGACTGCAACAAACTGGCCTGAAGCCTCGCTTTGAGCGTTTAATTTATCAGTTTCTAAAAACTTAAAAGATTGAATCTGGATTCAGCAGTAATAGTAAAAAACTACGTTTAAGACTGTCTAGCTGTAACATAGAATATTTTCACGGTCTGTTAATTTATTGATTTGGAACCTGTTTCATTACAATTTTATTCTTATATAAGACATTCCCGCGAGGGTAGTTTTTGCAAAGGTATATTTTTATTTTACCTTGAAAAGGTAGTTTATTACAAGCAAGCTATAGTTTCATGAAGAATGAAAGACAGATTAGGCATTACAACAACAATAAAATACGTTTGAAATATTTGATCCAGCATAAAACTAGGTTTTGTTATGAACATACAACATTATTAAGATCAAAAAATCACCCTGTTAGGATGGTTTGTAATAAGCCTACGATACTTACTTGATACAATGAAATATTGTATTTTTCAAAGAGATGCTCATCGGGTGAAGATGGTTTGTTACAACCAAACAAGTTTGTACTATGTTTATCATGAAATTGATATTTTGCAAATACATTTGCACAACTATAGAGTTTTGCTTTATTTATTACAAGCATACATTGTCTGTTGTATTAACTGCTTAATACTATGAAATATGATATTTGCAAAAAAGGTACTCACCTGCAATGGTGGTTTATTATAACCATAAAAAATATTAAAATACGTTCTGCTAAACGCTTATAGCAATGTAATATCTGTCAAGAGATTCACCCTGCGAGGGCGTATCGTTACAAGCGTATTAAAGAATAGTGTATGTATGGATCGCTTGATTCAATTGCAAATAGGTAGCCTCCCTGCGAGGGTGGCTTTTGCAAAGATTACCTACCCTGCGAGGGTGGTTTATTACAAGCATACAATGATATATGATGTATTGATTGCTTAAAGCAATGATTCAATTGCAAATAGGTAGCCTCCCTGCGAGGGTGGCTTTTGCATACAATGATGTATGATGTATTGATTGCTTAAGGCAATGATATGATATTTGTAAAGAGATTCACCCTGCGAGGGCGTATCGTTTCAAGCATTTCAGAGTATTTTGTATTGATTGCATAATTCAATGTAAGGAGGTACAAAAACGGTACTCCTGTATCTCCCTATTATAACCATGCGAATGCACGTTGAACTGATTGTTTGCATAACAATATAGTAAAAAGGAATAAATTCAAAATGAAATACTTGTTCCTCTAAACTTAAACGCAATGTCAAAAGATCAAGTGACATTTTGAGTAATATATCCACAAAAGAAAATTAATTTAGAAATAATTTCAAAAAAAAAAAAAAAAAGGTTAAGAAAGCCTTTATATGCATTTATTTAATGAAAAGTTTTCAGCATACGGCTAGGTGACGTAAGATATTTTCTCCCCCACTATTGTTTGTTCCTAGGTCTGTGATACCTAGATTATGATTATTTCTTACGTCCAAAATAATAGGCATTACCTAGCCTCTAAAATACATGTGTTCAAATAATTTGCCATGATGTATCAAAAATTTATAGTAACTAAAGCTATAAAGTGAACGAACTGATAGATCGCTAGATATGGTCGAGTCGTTTGTACGACTCGTAGTTAAGCAATTGATACACTGTTGCAACATTTGAAAACCATTATTTTTATAAAAAGGATTTTTTCACTCACCAACTTTCTTCAATTATCGGCCAGCACGTCAACCAATACCGATGAATTAGTAGAATCGTAAAAGCACGCTGTTACGCACCTTTCACTGAACCACCGCCACGGCCCGTGCTCTGTAGCTTGGGCGTTTGGGCGGCAAACATTTATACGTTTCTGGAAGCAAAACTATGTTAAAAACTGGTGATAATCTTAAAGGCGATGACAGCCTAGTTCGAGAAGGCCCGCCTCTCAAGCCAGAGGGAGCGGGGTCGAACCCAGCCGACGGCACGCACCAATTTGTTCGTTGTGTGAACATATGTGCGTATTGTATGTCATCTGCTACATGACTGGAGCCCGGTGCATGGCGACAGGCTCATTTGGGACCGAATATCGTCCGGCGATGTGGGTGTTGGATAACACGTCTGCCAGCCCCCTCGGGGGAAAAGCGTGACGATATGATGAATAATCTTAAATATTACCTAAAAACACTTCAATAATGACAAAACACTGGTATGAGGCATCGTTTGACCCCCATATTGTAAGCCACATATGGTTAAAAACATTTAGGCACACAAAAAAATTTAAATATCAAATTAATCGAACGGTAAAACCGTTAAAACAAATTCTACTCACTCATTTTGAACAAATGAAATGAAGAAATGAAATATAATGTGGGTAGGTACTTACTGCGTAAAATGTATACTTAACACCGAGTTATTTTAGGAAAATAACTACATTTCAGTATTTTACCACATAATTATTAACAAATTATCACTTTGTATTAACTAATTATGCAACACGACGCAAGCTGCTAGGGCTGCGGCGATGTTACTTCGACGAAACTTAAAACGCCAATGATAAAAAATGGCGCGCGATATTTTCACAAAGCGCGAATGCAGAGGTGGCGCCACCTAGGACTTCCGGTTAGAAGGCATTAAAAGTACGAAAACGCTGGTACTTTCGACGGAAACGGAAATGCACTCTCATATTATATAGCTTCCAGTTACGGTCAAGTTATTTAATATGTATTAATGAAATATCAAAATGGTAACAATTTAAATTTATGTATATGCAACGTAGAATATAATATTTAAACTTTAATAATAGGTTATATTAGGTAGGCAGATACAATCTTATAAAGCGAATGATATGTTGTTTACACCTTAAGGTACATAATATTTTTAATTCGTAGGTATATTTTATTTGCGAATCGAAGCAAAATATATCACTTTGTGTTTAATTTTTGGGAATGATTTGCCATGATAGTTTTCATATAATTATTCATAGACTATACGAAATTTTAACACATACTATAAAATTAAGAGAGTTTTTAACAACAGAGATCAACATCAATTAAAATAAATCAAATCTGTTTGGCATGCAAATTACATTTGGTACGAAAGTATTATAATATTGCATAAAACAATTTATTTTCATTGAGCTTGGTTTATTATTTGTTTGGTGCTTCAGCTTAACGTTGCCAATAGCTATGCTTTAATTAGATAATTTTCCTCGTAATATTATTTTTCAAAATGTAAAAATTGACGGTATTATAAGAAACATTATTTTTCGTAACTAGTGCTACGACGGCGTAGTGGTGCTACGCTTCTCTCGCAGGTGATTGACCTCACAAACTTACGTTCATAATCACGTTTAAATAAAAGGTTACAATATCAGGCATTACTACAGATACTTATAATAGTCAATTTTGAGTAAAAGCACAGCCAAAACGCGTCCCTTACTAGAATATCAATTTACTATAAAAATCTATTTTTCAAAACAGTTGACTCGTTGGTCCGCTCATTAATTAAGCAAAAGGCAATCGTATCGATGGTGTTCAATGGATTCAAATGGTAAATTGTTGAAACATCAATTTAGTTGAATAGTTATCATGATTATAAATGTGTTATATGAGGTATATAACCTTATAACATACATGTATACATTTAGGTACAAAGGAAAGGTCAAATAACTGGACAGGTTTTGTAATCTATCGATCAAGCCACGAAAAATATTATTTTGCAATAATAAGGCTTCTATATAGGTTATAAGTTAGCTAGCTACTAGTGTTCCTGAACACTAACCTACAAAGGGTGATTTCCAAGAAATATTACCTAATGGTTTTCATATAAATATCATCTTAGATACAAGAAGTAAACTACTACATACGCAACAAATTAGATGACGGTATGGTCTCACAGCACAATATTCACTTACGATTATGAACTTCCGACTTTCTGCTGATCGATGGAATCAATTACTTACCCCTTTTTTACCCGACAATAGTGGAGTCAAAAATACGGCATTGTGTTTAACGGGGATATACGTATTGTATGTCCGAATGTTTCTATTTACAGTCTCAGCTATTCGAAAAGACCCGATTTTGATTTACGAGGTCGGTAGATTCGTAAAGGTCACTGGATAAGTGACCTCATCATAAATACATTGAGGCGATTAGCTGCCATACAGATTAATCAGGAAAAAAGTTTTGCACCCTCTTATGTAGGGTATCAATATATCGGTATATTAGTTCAATCAAATGTTCCGTACTAAACATGAAACATCGATGTCGGACTTTTTAATTCTTGCAAAGACACTTTTTTTTTAAACTTGGTAAAATAGCCATAGTTCAATGGAATTAGGCAATTTTGACCTATCCAAAATGGACATTCAACAAAACCGTTGGGTAAATAATTAATTTCTCCGATATTACGTAATATACGTCTACCACGTTTTTGACATATTTCTTATACCTTACGTATAGATAGGTGTTCCATAAAGTATTTACATGGCAATAAATCGACAATTTTGTGACTTAACATTAGGGTGGCAAAATAACTAACATGTAAGAAGGCATGTTCATGGTACATTTATAAAAACAGCAGGGTGTTTTAATTAATAACGAAATCAAAACCAGACATTTACTGAATTAATATATGAACAAAATGTACCTATATTAATGAAAAGTTACGAACAACTTGAGCTTTACCTACATATGCTACGCGTTTGCGTCTACTCTTATATACTTCAACAATCCAAAATACGGGTACTAAATATGGGACGTCCTTACATAGGTTTCAATGTAAAGAAGCAGCACGTAAACATATCACATTTTATGTATCTTCTCAGGTAGCATGATATTTATTAAGGACTGTCTTAAGAAGTCACTCAAATGTTTAATTTGCATCTTTCAACAGAATGTTCATAGTTGCTCTATTTATATAACAGTAGTTGATATTAATCTACTTACATATAAAATATTTCATGTCTTTTGCTAGCTTAAAACTAAAATATCTACAGTAATTTAATAAATTAAAAGCATATCAACTGGACCGGTCTCTAGGTTTGAAATAGATTTCTTACAAGAGAAGTCGATCCTCCTTCTGACATCCCAGCATCTCTTATATCTTCTTCCGGCTTCGACACGAGCCGTAATTCGACTACAACATACATTTAAGGTATTGATCCCTCTTTATCCTATCATTAGTATTTTCTGTATTCACAAAATGTGTAAAACTTACTCAGTATTTTACATCGATCTATTCGAGAACTTTCCCTGAAAACTATTTCAAAACCCGTAGAAAATGTTCATTCGACTATCTTACAACAAATAAAAAGCTGCGATAGCTTTCCGCGTTCATAGTGCTTTGACTTTTTAATACTACGATCTTAGAATTCTATGCGGGTATAATCACAATGGTGACGTCAACGTGACGAATCAAAACGAGAACACAGAACAGTCCGTCCACGTGAAGCGGCCAGCGGCAGCGGCAAACGTAGAGGCAGTATTAAGAAAACGCCTTGTAGTGGATGAAGAAGAAGATGAGAAACACGGCGTAGGCAGTGGGGAATGTAATCCTGGCGATGACGTCGATTGTCTTCGCCACTCGGATCGGATGCGGCGGTTCTTTTTTGCGAACCTGGACGAAACATGGCTGAAAGAGATTAATTGGCAAATGAATGATGATACTGCAAGCGGATACTTTGAGTATATTGTGATGAGTCTACGCTATGGCCGAGTTAGCGCATATGAAGTTGCCATCTGCATAGCTTATTACCAACTTACCTACTAACTTCATATTGCAATCACAGTTAACTCAGTTAAGCTTTTAAAATATTTTTCTTTTACAAATTGAGAGCTTGCATGAGGCATATTATTTTTTTAATTAAGTAGGTACAAAGGTTGTAAAGCTGGATTTTTTTATTACTTGCAAGCTTGAAGCTTCCCTATGGCCAGTAAGCAATGCAAATATTGTGGCGTAATCATGTACTAGTTCACACCTACTTATGTAAGCCAGTGAAAATCTTATTTCCGTTATTTCTACTCATAGTAATTTCTTGTTATTCTTTAATCCAAATAAATTTTAAATTAAAACGTCAATTAGAAAAAAAAATGTTGCAGCGATAGTATAGACTAGTACTTAAGTTCTAAGTTTAGTTGGAAGGGGTTAGGAACCAAACTGAAAAGTGGTCATGAAAAAAGTTTTTTGCTATTTATGGTTTGGTCTCATTCGTTGTAAAAAAAATTACAATGATGAGTAAATGACTCAGTTTTCAGTGTCCGTATACTCCACATCATGAAACTGGCGAATTGAACTACAGGGACCGAAAGACGCAGGTGCGTCGTTTCAAATTAACTTTTTTAAAACAAATGAATGGAAACAATTATCAGCAAAGGTTGTACTAAGCCAAAAAGGTGTCATTGTTTTCATCATTATGGACAACTTTTATTGTCCGGTAGTTGGACCACTGGTGGATATATACAGTCATATACCAGCGCGCGCGGCGGAGACTATTAGTACTAAGACCACGGGAATATATAGCGCCAGTGGCGCGCACTGACAAAATCCTGCCTCAACTAAGGGGTATAGAAAAACCCGAAACTCAAGCGAAAAAAACAGCTGTTTCAAATATTACATTTTGTTTACGATCAATGAACTTTTCAAATGGAACAACTGGTTTTTTTTTTGCGATTTTAGGGTTGGCTCTATATTTAAAGTTGTTCATACCTAACGATGAGTACTATAACCCCTTTGCTGGTTAGTAGTACACCTTTATTTCCTGATGATCCTGTCTGGTTACAAGTTTATAAGAGTTGTAATGTAAAGTACCTCAGTGACACCGCCGTTGTTGGCGGTATGTGTGCAGGAGCCCGGGGCTCCGGTGCATGCTGTACATGTAACCAGATCCGCGCCCCCTGCTGATTCCCGCTTTTTGTCTCCCTGAAATTATATCACAGACCATATTAGAATACCAGCTCCTACTCTGCTACAAAATCTAAAAATAAAATTAATGTTGAAGTCAAATTAGTATGTTCTAAACTACGAAAAATTAAAAGAAATTATTACTATCTAAAAACGAATATAAAAAAAAACTACTCGTACTTACGTTGTTTTGTTACATTTCGTTGACATCAAAGAACGCTTTCGTTCTTTTATGACATTAATAAATGCAAAACTTGCAATAAAACTACCTAGATATTTTAATTTAATGAACTCGTCTACAAATACGACTTAAGAAGTAGATGGAAAGGTAATAAGAGAATAATGAATGGAAAAAAATCCTTTTGTACTCACAGGCTGTAGTGATCCAAGGCAGCGTTAAAATAGTATATGTGTTAGTTTTCGTGATACCACATTCGTTCAATGATGATGGGGCAAATGATTGTTGTCATAGTCACTTACAGCGCCGCTACTTTCCGGCTGAGGGGTGTCTGACTTGGCCCACTGAATAAAAGCCATCGCCTCCTATTTAAATATGAAAATAATTTTAGCTAAGCATGAATGCAAAAGTTCGCGGCGGAAATGTGCGAAGCGTAAGCACGATCTTTAGCTGCTTGCTGTGGCTTTCATTTAGCCAAGAGACCTATTGTTTCAAATGCTAAAACTCCATTACCTAGTTTTTATACTCACTATATTATTGACAGTTGCTGTTATCAGAGAGATTATGCTCTCAGAAATGTTACCTAGTCACATTTCAATATAACAAACATTGGTTTGACCGCACCGTAGAAGCGAGAAAATTCTCCTTATTTTATTACCGAATTTAAAAACATTAGTACTTATTGTATCTGAAATTCTAAATAGATTATTAAAGCGCAGAAAGCATGCCAAATAACTTGAACAAAATATGGTGGCTTGAATTCGTAGGACTCAGCGTTCTAGTAAATAAAAAATAAACAGTAAACAAATTTAAAAGTAAAATCGTGTTGATAAACTTAGTGTTGTTAATTCAAAAAGTGTTACAAGAGGGCATGCTCAGGTAGCTAAGGGTAGGTCTGCAAGCCGTTATGGAAATGGCTACAAAACGTTGTTTTTTCCAAAAACTTACGTTCTAGACTTTCGGGGTTTGATCGGACAAATCAGATTCTACATTTACTCTATTCAAAACTATTCTCTGTTCTATATTTGCGACGGTAAAGTCAGTAAGCTGACTTATGAAGATGGTAAAGTTTACTCATTGCCATCCATTTTGTAGTGTATTTACAGCCGTAGAAACACAAAGAAAGAGAAATAAAAAGAAATATACATGACAATGTTCGAATAGTGCCAATGAATGTGGCGAACGTTCTTACCAAAGGGCTGGCCAGTATTATGCCAATCCTGCTCAGGACAGCGGGCAGTCGCTGCGAACACATCACACACACATTTGTTCACTCGTGACTGATGGTCTGACTGTGCCGTGAACGTAGACTAGGTTGTTGTGGCCACACTGTCATACTCATTCAACTCAGCTTTGCCAATTACAGACGTACAGTCCGTGGGTAGTCTTTGCAATGTTTTCTACTTTATATTCTTAAGCACTCCAAGGTAGGTTAATGTAGGAGTTTTTATGATCGAATGTTGAATTGTCTTACAGATTTTTGTAATGAATTTATGGCCACACAAAATAGTCTCATTATTTCTGTGGAGTGATTCAATGCACATGACAAAATGTGATGGATTCCGGCTTACCCAATAAATTGTACTGATTGGTAGATAGATACATGCAGGATTATTAAAATAAGAAAATTAAAGCATGCCGTGGAAGGTAAATTACATCGTGATATTGCCGATTGTGTCTGGTAGGAAATATAGATACATGTTAATAAATACAAGGATCATGCCATGTCTTGTTACAAGGTTCAAAGAAAACATTGCAAAGAGTAAAGATAGAAAAATTGAGATATTCACGAAGGAACCGAGTCAAAATTATGAAACTGTATTTGTTTTAAGTTTCAACGTAACTTTAATTTACGTGTACAAGGTGAATCGAGAAAAATCATAACAGTTTGTGAGGTCCTTCGTACATACTCATATAATTTAACTTTGATGAAGTGCTTTTATTTTTTTTTTGCCTGATAGGACCACAACTAAGATAAAATACTGTTCAGTAGCACAATATATAAGTGTGTATTTACAAGTCCATTGCAAGGTTATTTGGTAAGGGTAGCAAGTAAAAGGTTTAATATTGCTCTTAAAAATTTTCTATATAGGTACCTATAACTTTGGAAATAGTGCAATTGGTTAAATGCGGCGCTACAAGACGACACAGATCACAAAACACTTTGAAACTAACATCAAACCAGGGCACAAAACATCAATCCAATTAGAGCATTATAACTGCATTAGTTATAGCCGCCATTATGGTATTGGACATCTAAACATAGACATGTACGGTATCGATCGTATGAAAGCAGCTCTCACCTGAGTGACTGGGTTTTCGCCTGGCCGGTAGACCACGTTGTGTAAAGGTCGTTTCCTCCCCACGTAGTTGACGCATACGAACTCGAGCAACGAGGCGTAGATGAAACACATGCACACCCCATCCCACACGTTCATAGCAGTCAGGTTGGACACCACGGGCAGAGTCGAGCGGAACCCGTTCGATGTGGTGAAAAAATTCAACATCGTAGTCACACCTGCGCCCAAAACATACGATGTTAACATAGAGACAAGCTTACCGATGAAAGTTAAAAGGTTTTAAAGAAGCCGGTGATTGGTTATTTATTATTTAAATAGGTATGTCATGATTTGAATTATATTACATGAGTAGATTAATAAAAATAAGCGCCAATATGCAGTACGTAAAGCATCTATTACATGCAATAATCGACGTAATTAGTATAGTTAGATACTTCTGTAAATATGTTCATTATAAACAAAGCTCGTAAAATAAAGCGTTTCTGTTGCTTGTTTGTTAGTACTCACATCAATAAGCCAATTATTGTCCACCAGCACTTCGCTAGAAGAGCTGAATGTTAATTAAACAAAACCACAGTGTTATTCGTAGGAACACTTAAGCAAATAAAAATGACCAACCTATCATTACTCTAGCAGGCACTGCATTCCATTCCAGCCAAAAAGTAATAAACGATGACGTCACCAAAATGATCCCCGGAATGAAAACTGTGGTGAAGTAAAATGATCTATCCCGCGTGAAGATAAGATCCACTCTGAGGCAGCTGTAATTACCTAAAAATATCAAGCAAAATCTAAAAAGAAATAAAAATAAAATGGCGTTTGTGGCAGTGACCTGGTTGCTAAATTACTTAAAATTTTTACATTGCTGAAGATTACAAGGCCAATAAAGCGTAACCTGCGAAAAAAATTTGATAGCGTGTTGTATTGACAGCCCCAGCCACATCTACGTAGAGAAAGTTATAAAGAGATAATAAAGAGAGATGCAAGACGCAAGACCGAGACCGATTGCCAGCTGGGTTTACCTATCATAGAACGGGCTGGTACTGCGTTCCACTCCAGCCAAAAGGTGATGAAAGAAGAGGTCACCAGGATAATTCCGGGAATAAATACTGTGGTAAAGTAGAACGCTCGGTCTCTAGTAAAGATTAAGTCGACCTTTAAACAGCTGTAGTTACCTGCGAAGTGAATCGTTAGATAAGATCTGAGCACCGCACAACACATTCAATTTTATCGCGTATGTTGTGCGTTGCTCAAAAACAAAAATAAAAAAAATTGGATTCCAGGTGAGAAGGCGTGGATATAAAATTCCAAGTAACTCCATTCAGAGGCCTTGTTCGTTACTAAGGTTCGTAAATTGTAGCGGCAAAAAGAAGGTCTTCTAGTAATCTAACTACAATCCTGTATGTATGAGTAATGCGTGTTGTGTCATAGTGTTCATGAACATAAATCTTAGCACATGAATTTCATCAAAATAAGAACATAAGTACTATTCACACGTGCTTCCACATAGATAATTACATGCATGGTAAAGATGAAAAGATGACAGTTTTTTCTGCATTAACATGAACGTGACGGGTATGAAACAATAATGAGCCTCGAGAATACCTTTCAGCGGCTGAATGTTTGCATTACACCGAACATCTGATCGTATAACACAATAACGCACTTACTCACACATAAGCGGAAAATATGTGAAATACCACGACACCGGACGGAACGCTTATCCGGTGTACAAGTACCTTGCTCCTCAAAGCGTCTCTGGCAAAGATTACATGTCAGCTCTTCATCTTCCTCGTAAAGTGAATTACCCTCAGCTGCTTGCAAAGACGTTAATAAACTCTTACACTCTACGTTTACGGAACAAACATTCTTGACAAGAGAACTAATGAAGGGTTACGCTAGGTACTTCAAAACTCTAATAGCAAACGTGTTATTTTACTATAATTGATTCGAGTGTCACAAGAATAGTTAGAAACCACGATATGATCAACAAACTAATGAACATGCGTTACAGCTATGTGTACTAGCGAATCGATCGGTACGCTACGGTCAACTCACACATTCAGAACAATACAGAACTTCTAGGAAGCCAACTACTTCTAGTCCGATCAAAAGGAAAACATATAAACAAATTACTTCTTAGAAATCAAGACCAAGCTGAAAAGAGTTAATCAGAATTTCAATTACGAAATCATCATTGTTCCTCTGTGCAACGTATAAGGATGTGCTTGAAAATAAAAAGAAAAGGTTTTTGGAGCCAATCTACATAACCCGGTTCGAAGTTGAAACTTAAAATATTTCTGTCAAATGCTTCAATAAGCGATGTTATTCTCATGTTGGTTGGAAGGGATAGATAAACGTTATTTACCTCTCCAGCTGGCCTTGATCGGGCACGGGATGGTCTGATTCTGGATCAAGTACGCGTTTAGAGTCGTCAACGATGGCGATTTCCTTAGAGTGTCCTCGTCATTTTTCCATACATAAGTAATGGCTGATTGCTCATAAGATACTGAAATTACATTAACTGTATTATAATCTATGAATGCAAAAAAGATGAAAGTTTTTCAACCTACATCACTACAGCGCAAGTTACACATCGATGAAATACTTTTAAAGGATTTACTTACTACTTTCTAAGGCAAATGAACACAATGGGTCGTCAAATGGAAAAATGTTGAGCCGTCCCTGACAGGACAGGATAAGATGCCGTCGCATTAGGTAATTTATAGTGCCGTTGCGATATATACGCAACGCAAAATGCATCGGTATGATCGGATCCTGAAATGTAACAACTACGTTTACTTAGTTCACCTACAACAGACCTATGTATATAAACAAAAGCATCTACGAAATCTAACTAAACTCCTGTCAACAATGTGCCAGCTCTAGAATACACTCATTTCTTTGCAACTGCTATCGTCTTGTCAACCTCCGGACCAGCTTTAAGGTGGGCGCATAGGAAGAAAAAGTCGCCAAAAAATAGAGGCCAGTAAAAAAAGTGTGCGAGCTATTGAAAAAAAATTTGAAAGAACAGTCCTTTGAGGTTCAAGAAGCATTGAATGTAGTTATAAATACCGATGAGTGTTCGGCAAACTCCTTCAGACGAAAGCATGGTGGAAATAATTATGTATAAAATTAGATGTACCGTAAATGTAATTCGTTTGTGTAACGTTGTGAGTGTAACTGACCTTAAAGTCTCCATGCATGATGAAGTATGTGTCAGGGAGCCAAATGTCTTCGTGGTGATGGATGGCGTTTAGAAAGTCGTAGTGCGACTGGTTGGAGTAGCGCAACCGCGGGTCGTACCACTGCTGCTGAAGTAGAAACTCCACTTCGTATTTCTGTAACCAACAACTTACCTTGTTCACACCAAAGCAAACTTAAACAAAAATTATTTGATTTATAACATTTGAAACATAAGTAAAGAAATAGAAAGAAACTTACAAGACTAGATTCATCAGGAGATGCTAAGCTAAGAAGTAGCACGCTAACATTTACAGTGAGGACACCTGAAAATAGGAAATTAAATGAGTTACATACTTCAGTGACATAGTTTTCATAATGAACACTTATATCTATAGAATAGAAGAAACACACAAACAAAAACATTTACTCATGCTTTACAGTTGTGCTAGAGTTCAGCAAGGTATAAGTATACAATGGATTTTTTTTTCATATACATTGGTATATTGTTTATTTATGTACGCTCCTACATGTTTAACAAGTCCTATGCTCAGTATAAAGTTTATAAAAGGGTAGTTTAACGCTGATGACGTTTCATGATTGAAAAGGTTCCATTCGTTCGAAACTAATGGACTGCAAAATTCAGCAATTCTTTGCATTTATTTTAGGCAAAAGGCAATCCAGCTGAGTTGACAAAAATAATATGATATAGGAAATGATTATACGAACAAAAGAACACCTTGTGTTTGATGTTTGTGAAAAGAGAAAAAGTACGTTAAAAAGCATGATAGGTAGATATAATACCAGTACTTAAAAATACGTAAAAAGAATCAACATTGAAATATTACTCAAAACCGTTAAAATTCTTTAACTGTATCTTATTTAGCAAATCGTAGTACCTAATGTTGTCTCAGATCTTCCATACCTACTGTAATTGTTTTTATTTTATACAATGTTCAATTTTGAATCGTGTGTCATGTTCTACCAGCTAAACATTAAGAAGTGCGTTTAAAATGAACAGTCAAATAAAAAAATCAAAGCTAACGTGGTATCGTCATCATAATAATCTAAAGCGAGGGAGATAAATATAGGTGACTACTATTGCGTGTGGTTAAACGTAAATAAGATTGCGTGCAAATAGTTGGTTGCAGTACTTGGAACATAAATCGAACGGGTCTACGATTTACATAAAATGCAAGAAGGATATTTCTCTTTTCATAAACATTGAACACAACGCACCACGGTTGTGCGAGCGAGGCCGCAGGGACGAGAACCCGACCCTATTTTGTGCCAGAGAGTCGTTGGGCGAAGTTAGACCACAACAGAATTCTGGATCTGCAATTTTACCAATCTTGTATGACCTATGAATACCTCCTCGAAAGGAACTGACAACAAATCCAAATATTAAGAGGTACTTAATGATAATATTAATGAACCAACTACATACACACATGATTAGGAACTAATTCGTCAACAGATACTTACCATCTACTGGTGGAAGCAGTCTTTTGTCATAGCGGGAGTTTTTCAGGAGATTGTCTAATATCTCCTTGTCCGACTTCCCCGCTGCAAAACTAGAAAGAACAAGTTCCATATTAGAGAACTTTTAATGACAACCTTTCAACCGAGCATGGCACCCTCAGGCATCAGATAAATTACTTTTATAAAGAATCGTGGCATTATTAGAGCAGAAAACTCTGCAAAAAAGCAGCAAATATTTCTCAATGACGTTTTCTTAGTTTCTTGATATTATCTATAAATATCAATCAATAAATATTATGGATTTTTTTTTACGTTTAGAACCATTTATTTTGTAGTAGTCTTCTTATTTTCTACTTGATAGTTGTAGTAACATACTCGTATGTTGATAGGCAGGTAAACCATGCATAGGTTAGTAGGACGGTACTAATTATTTATTTGTTACCTAGTAAGTATAAAAATATTTTTAACAAAGTATTATCATAATTTAGTAGAAATGTCGGTGGAAGAAAAGTAGCAGCAAAAATAAGTAGAGACACTGGCGTATCTTTGCGTAGTCCCTACCTGAGCGGCATAGTAATTTCAGGAAGGTCGCAAAACCTCATGAGTCATGACTCATTGAAAACGGTATAAAACAAGAGAGATGGTAGCAGAATTGACGATGAAGCGAGAAACAGGATACTTTTTTCATGTTGATGTAGGTATTGATCGTAAGAATAGAGTTTCCCAGCATTACTTTTACTGAGTTCGTGCCTCAGATTTTCCAACGTCTGTATTTGATTTTCCTAAATGATCCGTGTTCAGAAGAAAAATTTATGGGGGCATGAAATCGTTTCACAGCAAATTAACCGTGTGAGAACCGCGAGCTTGTTGATATCGATTTTAGATTAGCTTTATTATTTTCCTAGAAAATATTGCTTTCACGATATGAAGAAAATGTATAGTAAGATATTATTCAACAGCTTAACTCGTTTTAACTATTCAGAAAGTTTTCTATATTGCTACTTTTGAACCTCACCTCGATGACATAATTACGAGAATTGTTTCGAAGTTTCTATGATAGGCCTTGTGTGTGTAGAGTTAATTAAATCGGGACAAAGTTCGGATTTGATTGTTGTGTTTCAGGTTAACAAGATAGAGCTAATTTTACACTGCTATAGTTTGCCAACAAGTCTCTTTGATATGTAAAATGCCGTATTCCAAAGGATGCCTTATTAAAATCATATCAAAGCTCCAGTAGATACAATTTTAATTTACTTAACTGTTTCTTTATATAACAGTACAAAGGTACCCAGTTCTCCAAACAGGTAAGTAAGGAAATTCATAATCGTTAGAACTTTAGCCATTACGGCACGCGAGAGCGGCAACTGAAAATGATAAATGGAATGAAGATGAAGGATGGTGCTGGAAACAAGGTTGCCGGAGCTCGTGTCACAGATTTTCACTGTCCATGGAAGGTGTATTTGGCAGGAAAGCTCTATAAATGGCACGGTCGGTTCACGGTTGGCCGAACGACTACCAGCGGCGGGCGATTACCACGTTATATGCGCTTCGTCGCTTGCCGGGCTGCTTGTCGATGTTACATATAAAATAGCAGCTTTTTATTTGAATGCAAGCTTTTGGATTTAAAAACAAAAGTAAGTTAAAGTCTCGTCATTGCGAAATAAGCAAAGACTGGCGATGACGTTAAGTTGCTGCTGCTCCACTTTTAATCGTTGGCACGAGATCAATCTACTGCTATCAAGCCTCCCTAATGTTTCCAATTTTTGTTGTGGTTGGGAGCAGTCCGTGGCTTTTCCAGTGTAGTGTATATCAGCAAGGCGTCAATGAAGAGCGCGTGTGAACCGCCACACTCACGCCAGGATGTCATATTTCATACAGCTCTTATTATATTTTGCGGTTTGTTCGACTTTACCCTACCAAGATCGTTTTACTAGCATTATTTACGCAAGCCTAAGCCAATGTCGCTGTGCTACTTTCAGTGTGGCGGAAGCTTTTAGATTTTCTTACATGTCGGATGTGAGAGCTGATACTCCGCTGAGCATGAGGAAGAAGGCCACAGCGCGTGCCACGACGCATGCCCAACCCATATTAGGACATCTGAAACATGAAACAAGGTTTATTATTTACTAATCTGAATAATGTAGATATAGGTAGTAGGTATAGTTGGTGAAATCCCCACCCTTCATCCTAATCTCATACATTGAGTTTGTTGATTGAAAGTGCTCATTATATTTTTACTTGCACTGTAGCATCCGTCCAATTCGTGGTTTGAATATCCTCATGGTTATTTGATCAGCCAGTATCCACCCACTACTGGGTATTGGCAACATTAACCTACGAACAAATTTTAAAGCGGTTCAAATTCTAATTATATATTCATAACAGTTAAGATAATAGTCCTAATTATCTTAACTGTTATGAAGTGGAGAGCATAAGTGAGTTTGTTCGTTTGTTTGCTTGTTACGATTTCACGCTGTAACTACTCAAATGGCTATTGTGAAATTTTGCATACACGTTATCAGGGGTACAGAAAAGGATATAGGGTACCTTTCCCACCGAAAAAAACAACAGTTCCCGTGGGACCGCGAGTGAAACCGCGAGGCTAGTATTATATAAATTACTTTAATTTATTTTATCAGTGATTACAAAGGCCATCAAAATAGAGTCTACACACCAAAATCTTCAAGTGCCGCTGACATTTTGTAATTTGTATTATGCCCTGATGGCAAAAGAAATCAACTCTCAACTAGACTGCCATTGCTTTAAAAAAATGATAAACATAGGTACAGCAATTTTGAATAATTTTCAAAAACTGACTCGGCAAAAAAATCTGTATAATTATCGAACCTGCTCCCAAAATTTTACGAGAATCGGTTGAGGAATGCGACTTGTAGAACAGACGTCACCGCGAGGTCTACAGCTCAGAGAGCCACTAGTAAATTATGTACCTATAAGAAAGTAGGTTATTACTTAAGATTGGTTAAGTACGTGGATGATGGATGCAACTTTTACTGTACAGTAGTCAGCATAACCTGCATAGGTAATTATTGCCGAGCGAGTACTACCTACTACATTTAAAAGACTTGCAAACGACCCTGTTACTTTACTCGTGCTACAAACCAGCGTTATAGCGTCATAAATCTACGTATTAGCATAATTATTACAAATACGTTTCCAAATGAACGACTCAGGGTTGACACATGGAAATTACACTCACCCCAGTGGGGCAGTGCAAGGTCGTTATGATTCTATTTTTGGCGCCCAAACTTTAACACATTTTTGGTACACGCTTAATTTGACGGCGCTCCGGACAACACGTTATTTTCAATCATGAGTATCCATGAAAATAATGTGTTGCTCGAACCTATAAACGTACATCGTATGAACAAACCGTACGATGCAATAAACGTCGAATATTGATATTCAAAAGTTGCGAAAAAATAAACGCTATACTTCCTGCTTTGAGAAGTTATTCACACTTGTTTAAAGTCCAGTTTAAAGGTAGCTTTAAAGTATCTAATTATGTATGCTGGCGGGTTTTTTGTTGCTTAATCTAATATGAAATATGCACAAATTTACCATAATTACGACGAATGTTTCCAAACCAGTAATCCTCGGGTCTAGTGCACATGCAAAGCGCAGTTCTGTAGCGTGCTGCAAGGCTATACGTACATGATATAATTTTTTGCCAGGTGCCGTTTATTGAAACGTATGTGACCTACTTTTAAAAGTTGTTATGAATATGACGTCAATGAGTCTGACACGAGAATCATTCGCGGCTGTGATGGTTTGACATTTAATTTAATGTGGCAGCTACCTGCCTGCTTTCATATTACCTATATTTTATAGTGGTGCGAAGGTTCTGTGTCAATTGCTAATTGGTTGAAATTATCAATTGAATTTATAATTAATCATTGATCAAGTTGATCACTTCGATTGAGAGAGAGAGAGATGGAGTAGGTACCTTAGTATAGTAAAAATAGTTTGGAGTTAGAAATGGAAGATCCGAAAATTATACCGTATTTCATGAATGGTATAAAAGTAATATGAACAGCCTGTTTTCATCGACAGTTCAGCTGTAGGTGCTTCAGAAAATAAATTCTCTTACCTACGACTTTATGTAAGGTTTTATTGTCATTTCATTTCTATCTTCGCACGTACAGATATGTATGTACCCACAAATGCGATTTAGACAAACGTTCCCTGGGGTTACAAAATTGAACCTTTATTATTCTGTATACACCAAGAGTGCAAAGATTCAGCAAAGACGTTTTTACTTTTCTCTTACAAGTCCATTTTTAGAATTTTTGTCACATGTTTGGAACATTTTAGGGCTCTGTTTCAAACTAGTTAAACCATCTTTACAGAGGTTTTAGTGTCAGTATGTTTGTATTCATTCAATATTATTT
Organism: Peribatodes rhomboidaria; assembly: GCA_911728515.1. NCBI lineage: Eukaryota > Metazoa > Arthropoda > Insecta > Lepidoptera > Geometridae > Peribatodes > Peribatodes rhomboidaria. The sequence goes on along the minus strand of OU452175.1, from coordinate 8,792,555 downwards.
CAGTGTATGAAAGTTTTTTCATCTAAGAAAATTATGAAGCACAAAATGTACCCCAAACTTCCATGCTACGCTGGAGTTAGGACGTACGACGAGTACTTCCATTTTAATTAAAACAGATAGTGTCGTGAGTGTTCACAAAGAGTTTTACTATTTGATGGTTTGTACTTCTTAGTGAAATCTAATTTGAGAAACAAATAGCCAGCAGCTACTTAACACAGATGGTCGCTCAAAAGATTACGAAAATACTTTCACAAAAGCTATTCAAGCAATTAACATCACTAGTCGCAGCTGTCAGCTTCGTAACTTTTCTTGCAGAAAGTCGAACACAAAGTGTCTGCGGTTTTATTTAGGCTGCGTACCCACTGGAGATGTACGAGGACAACGGAGAAGCGCGAGGAAAAATACACCAATAGAATCTTTTCGCCGTGTAACTCAGATCAACCTAAAGAATAAGATGGCGCACGGTGTATGATTTAGGTGAAGCCAAAAACCATCTAAAAACTACGCTACTGTCGTATATGTACACAACACGTACACATTGACACAAAAAACTACGCTACTCGCTTGGTCATTCTTACCTCGACATTATATGCATTGGTTTATGGTATAATTTCGTGTACATAAATATACATAGTGCATTATAAAAATGTGGCCAGGACTACATTTTGAGGTTCTTTTTAAAAACGTTGCAGTTTTTTTCCAAGTCAATTTTTAAAAAGCCGTAACATTAAACTCTTACAAATTAGTGCAGTTTTTGAATATTAAATCTACTTAGGTTGTATATTGGAACGGAAGTGGCTAACGTAGAGTTTGAGAATTAATATTAGTTTTAGTGCGATTGTAAATGTTTTTCATGGCAAAATTACCATGCACATTAGTTTAAAAGCGAAGTGGCTTCAGCGAGATATAACGCAGTGTTCCATCTTTCCTCTAGGTTGATCTGAGCTGTGTAAATGATGTGATCTTTATGGTAGTTTTTTTTGAGGACTGCTCATTTTCCTCGCAAATCTCCGATGGATTAGACCATGATAAAACAAATCACAATATTTAAAAGAAGAACAATAAGCCCGGCTGCAAATTGTTGTACCCTATGTCACTTCCACTATCAAGACGATTCAAATGACACCTCATTTGTCGAAATCCATAAAGCTGTTTAGGCTGCACGGCGTACTACAGAAACCTCAAGTAAACATACATACGCTCGAAAAACATAACCCTCCTTTATCCGCAGTCGAGCAGAATACAAAGTCTAGCTTTCCGGGAGTAATCGTCTCTCGAAATTGTTGTAAATTACTTATTCCAGTTTCGTTAAGCATCGATTGACGTATGTGCGTGTCACCCACGTGACATTTTTGTCTCCGAACGTTATACGGTGGAGTATGTGTAGTAAACCTTTAGAGGTTCGTTTAAGCTATGGTACTATTATATGGTATGGTTTAAGTATAAATATATTTTATTATTATGGCACTATTATTTTATTATTTGCACTTGCCTAACGCCCGGTACGCCGTAGAGGTCTCAGTGGCCAACAGCCATAGTCATTTTAAAACGAACCTTTCTGCTGCCTGCAGAGTGTTGTCGACATGTGGTTCAGCTCGCCAGCGCTCCCATCGACCTTCGCCACAACATGTCGCTCAATCTGGAACAACGTACAAATACATGTCAATCCAATTTCTTGAGGGCAACAGACGCAAAACATGAGAATAGGATGTGTGAAGCGTTTGGCTGGCTTTTATGAATAGCTTTGGTTATATTTTAAAATCCACGCATTTCCGTTTATTCTTATTAGAATATAATGTAAAATACCTACTGTTTATGGAATTCTTATTCATCAGTAGTAAATATTAACAAAATTATTTGACCGCGTCAATCAATTAGTTCAAAACACATCACAATGTAAGTCCTTCCTATTTTAAGTACATCTTTTTTATTTTACGATTATTAATTTATAATTCAATCTTCGAAAGTAGAAATATGAAACATGAACACCAGATGAACACCTTTCTAACCTAAAGCAGTAAAGATCAAATTTGTTGCAGAATTGACACTCGCTCAAACCCTTGAAATAGGAGCATAATCTGGGGTTATATTCTGTCATAAAATAGACGGGGTAATTTGAGACTGGCAATGATCCTGAACAATATTTCTTGCTTATAGCGCACATATAGATAAGGGTAACTGCCGCACCTTTCTTATCTCCTTTTATTTTTGGGTCAGATGTGCAAATTGAATAATCAGCATAACCTTGTTTAATTTCATTTATGGCGTGCCTAATTCACGTTCATGTTACACGTTTTTGGGGTGGAATGTGAGCAGATGAAGTTTGAATACAAAGTTTTCTTTCCTTCTAAGTTTTAAGGTTTCGTTTCCTTTGAGATGTTTGTTTTAAAATTGCGAATCCTTGTTGCTAGTTGATATACACTATATATATTTATGTATGACATATTTTTATGTAAGCATTATGCAATTAGTATATGTGAAAAAATGCTTCCAAAAAATTTAACAGCGCTGAATTTTTCGATTGACATACATACTTCGTACATTTTTCAGCGAATTCGTAAAGAAGATTGTATTGTGATTGGAGTATGCGGTATCGTAAAGCATGTTGGCAGTTATTTTAAAACATTTGATTTCAGCTGGAGTTGGTAGTTGTGTAAATCCCTTCGTGCCATGTAGAGACGGCACTGGGCGCGCTCGTCCTTGCAGTCTTGCGACAGATCCTCGGAAAACGTTTCATTAGGTTATTAAATACCCACAGGCCTGAGGAAAATTTTGATTGTAAAGGAAAATGAGCGAATTCACGCCAGCTGAATAAATTAAACGCGCTGTAAATTACAATTTCCATGTTTTATTGTTCGCTAATTGTCGTTTAGGTCTAATTAACAAGTTACTTTTAGACTCGGTTTGTTATGATTTTTGTGCAGATTTATAGTAAGTAACTACTTACCTATACCTAGTCTAGCCATAAGTTCTGTTACAAATAAAAATGCATTTTTTTTTTTCTACAGTAATGTAATGCTAATAAAAATTCTATGTACACATGTATTGAAGTCTTAACAAAAATATAACTATTATTTTATTCAAAATTACCACCTTTGGCCTTGATACAGGCCTTTAGTCGGTCTGGCCAAGAATCTATGGATTTACGGTCTGTTTCCATGGGAAATTTAGCCACTGCTTGCTTCAAAGATTTCTTAAGTGATTCTATATCGGCGTGTAGTTTAGAGCAGGCCATGCCCTCTAAAACTGACCATAATTTGTAGTCCAGGGGGTTTAGATCTGGGCTAGAGGAGGGCCAGTCTTCAGCCCTTTTAAAGTCCGGAACATTGGCTTCCAGCCAGGCTTGGGTAGTCCGCGCCTTGTGACTGGGTGCAGAGTCTTGTTAGAAACTCCACGTTAGATTTTTAAAACGTGTATTGCTAAGGGGTTTTACAACACCATCTAAGACGGTCTCTTGATACATTTTGGCTGAAGTTTTCACCCCTTTTTTACAAAAATGAAGCTTTGTGACGCCGTGATAGGATACCCCCCACCAAACCATGACTGACGCAGGATGATGACCACGCTGTACCTTTCCAACCACTTCCGTAGCTTCTTTAGAGCTGTGAGCGTACACTTTGTCGTTTTGCTTGTTGTAGTGCTCTTCTATCGTGAAAATTTTTTCGTCGGTAAAAAGGATATTTCTGTAACTTTCACCTGCGTACCGGGATAGATGACGTTTTGATGTATCCAGTCTCTTTAACTGCAGCGATTGATTAAAGGCATATCCTGTATATTGGTGATAAGCACCAAGCTTCAGGTCTTGTTTTATTATACGCGATAGAGTCCTAGCGGGTATCTTCATTTCTCGCCATAAGATTTTTTGTTTCCTCATTGGGTTTTTTGGGAATTCTGTCTTTAACAGCATTAACAGCCTTAGTAGTTCTCATCGCACGCAGCCGCCCCGATCTTTTATGGTTTTCAACAGAGGAAGAGTCGGTATATCTGTCGATACTACGATATACGAACATACGGCTGATACCAAGATTTTGGAGAGTCTTGAAAATGACCGACGGTTCCATACCTACTTTGCGCAACGCAATCACTGCAATCCTATTATCTTTGACACCCCATTCCATGTTGTAAATTTATTAATAATCACGAAAAATAAATGTGAAATGGCGGGAAATTGATTGTAGTTTTCAACATAATAAACGCATTCCAAATTTAAATGCAGAAAAAAAAAATAAACGAAGGAGTTTGTATTGTAACAATATTTATGGCTAGACTAGTTATATAGGTATATGTTTAAGTGGTTACTCTTCTGTGTGTACCTTGTGGTGTTTGAGATTTATTTGGGCTCTTAAAAGGCATCTAAATCTATTTGTTTCGCAGCAAAAGAGGAGAAAGCAAAACAAAACCATCAGAACAAAATGAGAAAAATACGTATTTACAAAGCAATGTTTTTAATTTAGTTCTTAATTTGCCGCACCCGTCGAAAAATGGGATGCCTCAGTGATGTTCCCCTTTTCACCCCTTTTCATCGGGTCACGCACAGATAAATGAAATGAACTGACGTTTTACGGTATTATTTTCTGCGGCAAACAGAAAATTTTACTTTAGGGAGTTAATATTTTCATTCTTTGCAATAAATAAGGGTTGCCATAACATTAAATCATGTCTTTTTTCAAGGTAAAGGCGGTGAGCACTTGTATTTTTTTTAGCTTTGAGCTTTAAATGCGAGATGTTTACTACCCCATAGAATTAAAACGAGAAAAAATGATACCAATTAAAGTATGGAAACAAAGGAAATTTTTGAAAGCACAAGGTGAGATATCAATTTAGTTACGACGTACATTATTCATTATTTATGTGTGTAATTCAAGGCCCGAGTAACTACTAACCCCCTTAGCAATAAACGTTTTATAGCCTCAGAGTAGTTATAGTCTTGTGTTTTGTCTTTTTCTTTCTTTTACATTTTTGAACTCGATCGAAATAGACAACACACTATCCTGACTATTGTTATAAATGCGAAAGTGAGTTTGTTCGTTCATTCGTTTGTTTGTAACGCTTTCACGTCTCAACTACTCAACCAATCGTCTTGTAATTTTGCATTCATGTTGTCTGGGGTACAGAATTGACATAGGGTACTTTTTATCCCGAAAAATAAACGGTTCCTGTGGGTTCACGGGTTAAACCGCGGGGCGCAGCTAGTATAACTATAAAACGCGACTATAAAACGCTTATTGCTAAGAGCGGTGATTAAGGTCTCTGCACCCTTACCATGAGCTTTGATAGTTACGAAAACCTTTTTCATTTTCGTTTGGCTCCATACACTTCATTAAGCACACCTAGCTGAAACGTAAATATACAATACAATACAATACAACTTTATTGCACACCAAAAAACTACATGAAAATCTTAAAACTTAAACACATTTTTCGGCAGTACAAAGGCGACCTTATCGCCTAAAGCGATTTCTTCGAGGTAACCTTTGGATGGACAGGAACTTGAAGAAATACGAAAAGATATACGAAAGAAATACGAAATATATAGAGCCAAAGGAACAAAAAAAAAATTACGTTAACAATATAAAATTCGTGGTAAGCCCCCTGATACCTAAGTAATATAAAATACTATGACAATAAGTCATGCCTTAAATGTGTACCTTAGGTCTAAAGTCAATGCATAAAAAAATAAAACGTTAGATATATCCTTGTTTATCATTTTCTTCTATGTAAAACGATTTACGCAAAACAGTTTCATAAAAAGGCTTCGAGGTAAAGACGATTATGCTAATGTGAGATTTGTTTTGTATAGTTATGCAGAGAAATGGATTTACCATAAATATTTTATCCTTTCTAGGGTTTGTCTGATTTTATCTATCTACCGGCTCCAAAAAGAAGTAATCGATTTGGATGTATTTTTTTCGTACTTTCGTATTTGTTTTTTCGCGATAAGTGTTTTAATTCGATCATTAGAAAACAATTTCATTATAAGAATTAAATACATCTAAAATAGTCCTATATTACTTATATTTGAATTCAAATTACATACGTAGCATGTAAGGTAAGTATTGCTTATAAACATGTATGATTCGAATAACAATATTCTTCCAAATAAAATTATTTTGATTTGATTTTGATTTGATTTGAACACTCATACATTTATTTTGGTCACAATCTCGACAAAGTTTCGTATCGTAACGGTAACGACATTGCGAAATGATCAAAATGATTGTTAGTGAAAACAATGTGCTTCCATATCCAATCTGTTGAAATGTCAATAGAGTGAACTCAGAGATGAATATAAAATTTCATTGCTGGGAACTTCGAAAATGTTTTTTTATCCGACGAAATTGTAAGTCTAACCAAAGGGACTACACCAGCCAGAATATTATCAACGCGTATGTGGATAACATAAAGATAAATAAACAGTCTTAATAACGATCGTCTTATTACATAAATAAACATTGCAATGACATTAATTATTCACAGGAAGTACAATGCACAAGGCAGCGTGACTGAGCGTGATCACTATGCAGTGGGCGTCCAATCCCCACTCTGAGGTTGCTGACGTTACGAACGGTGATTGGACTTCCACTGATCCCCACTGCGCTCTGGTTCTTGCAAATCTTTACCACAATTTCAAATGTTTACATTCCACACTACTCTACTATATTAGAGTGTTGAATTAATAAACACGATTGCTAGCTCCAACCCGTTTTCGCATCTCTTAAATGTATCGGGAATTCATCGATCCACAGCTAAATGTTTTAACTGTCTGCGAATTGGTTCGCAGCTTGAACCCCGTTGGGAGTGCGAGCCGTGTGAGGAACTGTTGCGTACACAGATCGATATTAACTTCAATAAAGCTTTTTTAGCCTCTGTAGACGAAGTACAAATATTTATGTGCGTATATTAATATTGGAAATTTAAAATTTAGGATGTAATTCGATACTTACTTGTACCTATATGATTTCGTGCCTTGCGGTGATTACGATATAAATTAAAGTTTGCTACTAGAAAATACTAGCTGAGCCCCGCGGTTTCACCCGCAGTCTCATAGGAACAGTTAGTTTTTTCGGGAAATCTATGTTCTTTACTGTATCCCAGACAACGTGTATGCAAAATTTCACGATCGATTGAGTAGTTAAGGCGTGAAATCGTTACAAAAAATAAGCTCACTTTTGCATTTAAAATATTACTTTGGATTAGGATTAGGATAGTACGTATCCATAGTAAACAAACGAAATAACGGTATCTTATTATATTACCGGCACACGTCCTAACTTTAATTTGTTCAAAATTTTAAACAAAGTTACAAAATTGCCCATCCTAATCACAGCGGCTAAACGAATTTGAAATTTTCCTTTACACAGTCCGACAACAATAAAACAGCGTGACGTCATTAATCCTGGTCCCCCAATTTTTAAGGAACAATATTGTTTTCAAACTCGACGCTAATTGCGAGCGCCATTGATGCAAATTAAGGCTATTGTTTCGAGGCTTATCGGGTACCACTCGCTAATGCAATTATGTTGAGTATTGTAGAGAAGCCGTCGTAGCAGCGTAGACGGGCTACGCTGCTACGCGAGAACCAAAGTGGTTTAATTTTACGTATAGCGTGGCAGTTTGAGCGTGACGTGACTTTGCTTAACATTAGTTACGTAACGTAGAACTTTCTTTTAGGGTGACAGTACATTGTGCTAGCTTCTTTACTTTGAAGCGATGGCAGCCTAGTTGGGAGAAGGCCCGCCTCTCAAGCCAGAGGGAGCGGGTTCGAACCCAGCCGACGACACGCATCAATTTGTTCATTGTGTGAACATATGTGCGTATTGTATGTCATCTGCTACATGACTGGAGCCCGGTGTATGGCGACAGGCTCGCCCCCTGTCACATTTGGGACTGAATATCGTCCGGCGAAGTGTGGGTGTTTATTATTACACCTCTGCCAGCCCCCTCGGGGGAAAGGCGTGACGATTTGTATGTCTATACTTTGAACAGTGACATGACTCGGTTATGAAACGTCTAAAGTCGTGAAAAAAAAAAAAAAACGTTTTTGTATGTTATGCGTAAAAGTATTAGGTACTTGTCTTACTAGACTAGCTTACTAACTGGCTTAAGGATCTCGTTTTTTGTAGAATTATAAGACTCCGTTTTAAAGAGACTGAGTTACTCGTATTCAAATGAACATAGGTGTATGTTTGTTGCAATCTTTAAAGTGCTAAATATATCTGACTTGAGTCCTAGAAGTGTGCGATTACCTTCCTTTTAGCAACCATACTACTTACGTTGTTTATGTAGCTGGTTTAAAATGGAGAGTGCTGTATTTTTTATGTGCCTCTATAAAAAAGGCAGGTGCTTTTTTACACAGATAAGCTCAGCTCACGCATTTTTTCCTGTTGTAGTTTAGTTCTATTTGACTAATTCAACTACAACTTAATTTGTTATGATTGTAGTATTTATTTTTTTGCATTCTTCTTATCAGTCTAAATTTTCCATGCAAATTTACAAATATACTACGGCTACATAAGCGGCCTTCGGTGATAATTCGGGCTATCGCGACCAGTGTAGCCGGCTAGTTTGTCACTCGCCGAAGTATCGGTCGAATAATCGCCCACGTCAACTCCGAAGAAAGGCGTCAAGTCGACCGCTAATCTAAAGAAAATCGCCGATAACCGATAACAATGATTTTAGCGCGACAACGCAACACCAATTATCGCGCGCTAATGTCGTCGCAGAATTACAAATTACAAAACGTAGGATATAGTCAACAAAACACATTAACTTTATAACTATTTTAATTACAGTCTTTTAAAACCTTTTTAATCAATTTCTGAGACATTTGGACCTATTCAGGCACATGTAATATAATCAAGGTTATTTTTTTTTTCAAATCAAATAAAAAGTATTTATTCAATTGCGTATTATAAATACACCTATAATTAGTTGTAAATACACCTTCTTATACGTTTAGGTGTACGTTCTTGTGTCAAAGATATCAAAATGACGCTATGATGCTATGCTAATGGTGTAAATACACCTTCTTAGGTGTATTTATACGTTTAGGTGTACGCTTTTGCGTCAAAGATATAAAAATGGCGTTACCTTGTTAGGAAAAGGTCACTATCCAGAAGAAACCAAAGGGCAGGCAAAAACTAAGGGCCAAATTTTTTTCATGATCACTAATGACTTTCCTTACGCGAGAGACAGTGACCAAAATAATATCGCGTGTGCTAGAAAAGGGCCTTACAACATATATATCTAGCAATATGTAGATTCGTATAAGTATAACTTTTGTCAGATTGTTCTATCACAGATGCCGCCGTATTGGCACGACGGAAGACCCGCGCTTGGGCTCTTGCCAAGAACATGCGCCGTGATCTTGCATTCTTATCAGCAAGTACGTAGAAGAATTGCGTCTGATTTCCGTGTGGAAGTTCTGTGTTTTTCGTTACATATAAATGAGATGACCGCAGACACTGCAAAAAGAAAACTCATCAAAAACGACCATCGTATGTTTAGGTTAAAATCATATTAGTTAACAATTTCACTAGAATTTCACGCAAGGTCACGCCCTATATGGTTAACAAGGTGCGCGCCGCGGTTTCACCTGTGGTTAAAAGTATCCTATGTGCAATAATTCTAGACTATAATCTATCTCTGTGCCAAATTTTATCCAGATCTGTTCAGCCGTTCTGTCATGAAAGAGTAACAAACATCCATCCATCCATTCTTGCAAACTTTCGCGTTTATAATATTAGTAGTATAGTATTTATGTGGGAATAGCTGGAATACATTGTCTTATCATTTGTTGTGTTTAGTCTAAGGCCTGCATGCTAAAACAACGGTCAATCTTGAATCTCGATTTAAAACTGGTTTCACCATACATAAAAACTGTTTTAAATCAATATTGATGACTGAGCGTCGATTTGAATATAGCCCTAAGTGCCGAATTGAACATTTTACCCGGACAGATAGAATATGCCGCCTAGCCACATACATAGGGTCATCGGCTAACATCACAAGATTTTAAGGCTTCGTTCTCATTAAGCATACTGTGAGCGGTTGACTGTCTACTGGCTGACTCTGTGTCACGTATTGGACTCTCAATGTTAAGCAAACGACGAACTGTGGCGAACAAAATGCGAATCTGCCGCTCGTCAGCAAGCGATACGCCGCAAACTGAGTGCGCATGTACTCACTGTTCTGATGCTCTATTTAAAATATACAGGGTGGCGAGCTGGAGGCAAACAGTCAGTCGCTCACAGTTTGCTCAGTTAGGGCGTAGTCTAAGAGTTAGAGAAGGTCTAGCGCTGGGAATCTAAATGAAATAATGCTAGAAACAACAAACGCCATCGCTGACTGACAGTTAATCTATACAAATATTCAACCAATACAAAGCTCTGCATATTCGTAATGTGGGCATGAATTTGTCGTCTCGTTAGCCGAAAGCAAAGCTCGCAGCGTCGCATTAGTCCGATCCATCCGGATCGCTTCAACCGGTTTCCGGTCACGTCACCGCACTAATCCCGGGCTTGCGTCCGGTTTCCGCTGAAACTTAACGCTACATCACTTAGGCATTGTAAACGTATTTTTGTACGCAATTTTACCTCCACTGCTTATGGGTCAGAACCGTGAATGTGATTAAAAATATTGGCAAGTTTTGGTTCAGTATTCGTTGCGTGATTTTTAGTTTTCTAAACGCCAAAAATCATAAATAAAGATAAAAAATAAACATCATCGGCATCTCGATAAGGATAACTATTTTCTAGTACACTAGACATAAACCTGAAATAGCGAGTATCACGCAACAGTAAATTTCTCATAAATATTTTATGCGTAGTAAAATTTCGCACTATTCTGCAAAGCCTGCACGAGCAGTGGAAGTGGAAGTAAGTAAAATCTGAAACATTTGCAAACATTTCAGCGAAATTTCTGCGGTGAATTATTAAATTTAATTATTGCGGTAAGTAAGTTGGAGCACCAATTAATTATACTTTGCATATTGTTCCTAGTAGTTAACAAAAAAAATATATATGTACTAACTAAAACAAACAAATGAGGAAGTAAGCTTTTTTTTGAAACGTCATCGAATAAAACTGGTTAAATAATGTACCTAAGGAACCCATTTGCAAAAGATATTTATAGTACATATATATTTATGGATATATGTATATGGTATTGGTATTCAAAATAACTCTTTAGAACAAAGACATAAGCATCATAATCAAGCAGTTTTTTGTTGTAACTTACTATAGGAGGAGCTTTCCTTATTGGCCGGCCATTGACGAGCCCTCTCATACTGTCCTCATTTTTACAACACGACCCATTGAACAATTCTGGGACCTATTACACCCCTGCCATGATGCCATTTTTCTGCAAAAGCCAAGAAAAAGGTCCTTAAGCTGCTCTACGTTTACTGCCTTATGTGTTTAAGAGGTTCAACGCGAACCTCGTAATGTTCACGTCATTTTCTCCCGAAAACTTTGTTATTAGGCTCCTGTAGAAGGCAATAACACCGAGCTTATGGGTCTGACATGCTGTTAAATGACGGAGCGTGACAATTTTGCTGGTGGCAAATAACATTGATGTTCAATGGGGTTCGTTATCGTGCTCCAGTAAGTTTAGTTGTGGCAAAGTTCAAGCATTACACAAAAGGTACAAAGCAAAGTGTTTACTAAAGGGGCTACCGCCACTCAGGGTATCCTACCGCGGTGGCTAGTGACGCTAATTAAAATTTCCTTTCTATTTGTAAATTTTTTAAAATGATTGTACATTACAATGTATGTATATAATGTAGCCAGAAATAAATTTATCTTATCTAAATTTATCAAAGTCCCTCTGTATCTCTTTTTGTTATACTTATAAGTATTTGATAGATTTCAAATTGGTTCAACTTATCCACCTAACTACAACAGTAAACATAGTTCGGAACCACTTCCAAAGTTATGTAAACTAAATTCAAACTGGATTTAGGTAACTATAGCAAATTGATTTTCTGGAAAGCCTATGGATCGGGCAAATTCTAAGCGAGAAATAACAAACTATTATATAATACTGAGAGTAGCGTTAAAACGCTTATCATGTTTGAATTGCAAGCGATGGCAGCCTAGTTGGGAGAAGGTCCGCCTCTCAAGCCAGAGGGAGCGGGAACCCAGCCGACGGCACGCACTAATTTGTTCATTGTGTGAACAAATGTGCGTATTGCATGTCATCTGCTACATGACTGGAGCCCGGTGTATGGCGACAGGCTCGCCCCCTGTCACATTTGGGACTGAATATCGTCTGGCGAAATGTGGATGGTGTATTACACCTCTGCCAGCCCTCTCGGGGAAAAGGCGTGACGATCATATTTGAATTTAACTAGTAAACAATAGTGTAGACCCCACCCTTTGATGGCTGGAGAAAGATCCATAGCATATTACAGCCATCACAGTCTGAATTTTTAAAGCTCACAGCATCATTTCACACAATATCCTTCGAATGCGCGACATGTTCGCTGTTTAATTGCTACGTTTGTCATTTGTTTTACGCGGTTCGAGGCCGTATAAATGATTTTACGTCACACGATACATTTATTACGCATTTACAATTTTCAATTTTATGCGATGGTGTCGGGTTGTGGTTGGTGTTGAGTTGTAATGTACTATAGCCTTAAAACTCTTTATCTCGTCTATTTTATTCACGGCTTTACTTAGCTTGTAAACCTTCAAAGCTTGTAAAGCTTTTCACTGCTTCTCCGATTTCCTAAAGTTTTAGTAACACGTAAACTCGCCTGTAACGCGCTGTATAACTTGACTCCGTTTAATAATTCCAATGTTTGATCAGTGGAAAGGTGTTTCGAGAATAAATAAAGATCCAATTAAAAAAAAAACTAAGTCTTTAATATTTCCTAAAAAGTGATGATAGCCTTGTCGGAGCAGGCTTGCCTCTCAAGCCAAAGGGACCAATTTGTTCAATGTGTGAACATTTGTGAGTAATTTAATGTCATCTGCTGCATAACTGAAGCCCAGTTTGTAGCGACAAGCTTGCCCTCTGTCACATTTGGGGCTGAATATCGTCCGGCGAAGTGTGGGTGTTTTACTTTAAATTTTGCATTATTAATATTGGTAAGAAATTACTGCAGTCTGAACTTTTGTGTTCTTGAGGTTTAATTAACGTAGTTAATTGTTTTTTTTAACAAGAAGTAGATCTATAAATTGTCATAAGTTTCTCTAATTCGATCTTAAATTGAGTTGCTTTTACTCACAAACGTAATATGCATTAATATTTCTAAGTAACCCTTTGCCCAGAAACAGTAAAAACAACATTATAACGAAAATGAGCCCATTAACCACAAGCTGTTACAGGGAGTGGTGGGACCACCCGCCATGAAACAACGCCCAAGTAAAGACATAATTCAATACAACAAACTTTTGAAAATAATAATACCACAGTAATCATAGACCATAATCAAAGAGCACTTAAAAAAATTCCGAACCCTAACTTATACTGTAAATGCAAAAGTGAATTTGTATGTTTGTTTGTTAAGCTTTCACGCCTTTACTACTGAATCGATAATGATGAAATTTTGCATACACGTTGTCATGGACACAGAAATGGACAGAAGTTACTTTTTGTGTCGGAAAAAAATAACGCGGGGAAACCGCGGGGGGCAGCTAGTTATCACTACATACTCGTAGTATAAAACATAGTAATAAACAAATCGCTTTCTCTGTCCCTATGTCCCTTTGTATGCTTAAATCTTTAAAACTAGGCAACGAATTTTGATGCGGTTTTTTTTAATAGATAGAGGGATTCAAGAGGAAGGTTTGTATGTAAAATAACATCCATTAAATAGGGAAGAAATACTGTTATTTTTGAGGTTTCTAATGTGATGTCGTTAATTTTCGTTTTTTTCCGCTTACATTGCAAACGCAGGCTGAACCCTACGAGATTTATCAAAATAATGTACTAATTATTTGTACACATTAAAAAGGTCTACAGAAAATTCCGCGATGGTATATGTCTATCTCTTATGGATATCCCACAATAACATTTTTTTGTTTATACCCGTGCGAAGCCAGAGCGGGTCGCTAGTAAATGAATAAAAATAATAGTTGCAACGTTTTTACACATATAGTCATCTGACCCCAAACTAATCAAATCTTGTACAATGGCTACCAAAGAAGTAGATCAGAATTGATGTTTCAGATTCAGAATCATTCATAATAAAAATACACAAACACCCCAAAAAATAAATGATGGTCAAAAGAATTACACTACGCTAAAGTAGAAGGGAAAGAACAATATAGCTAATAAGATTTCGAGTAATATAGTCTAATCAGAGGATAAGACCACTTTGGACTGAGATAACACTTTGTAAGACAAAACGGACAAAGAGCTATTATTTCTCATTTATCTCAACTTATCCCAGAGCGCTGGCTGGGAATTTGTGAGAAACATTGCTGTAGGCGACAGTGTTTTCAAATTCTATTTGTAACAGAAATTAAAAGTAGCGTTATTTCTTAAACTTCGTATACTTTACTTTACTTTGTATGCTTAGACACAAATTTCCTTTATCGTAGTCGGACATTTTGGGAGTGTTTTGTCACCTTTTATGCGTGCCTAGGTCCGTGCTTGTTATATAATTACTTATTTATTACAATAAGAACGGCAAGCCAACTATACTTATTACCAAAAATTACAGAACAAGACATACTCGTATGTAAAAAAAAATGCCAATACAAAATGCTAAATACAAATACAATTAAAAATATTAAGTCGTAGTTTATTCTTCATCTTCATGTCATCATCATCAGCTCGTTTTGCTTTTTTGCTGAGCATAGACCTCTTTTCTTGTGCTGGGTTGTTTAGAACTTTCCTATATTATTACAAAGTATGTTACTAATTGTATGGTGCGGTGAGTGAGAATCATGATATATTATTAGAAACGATTGTTCTTGAAGAATTTAAATGAATTTAGCAGATCTCCGCTTCTAGAAACCACGTGTAATATTTATCGAGTTTAACCCCGGGCGGTCCTTTGCATGCTGAATACTGATCGTCGGACCGGTATTGATTGCGAAGGATCGGTGTGCCGGTCGCGTTCACTTTGTGGAAGTCTGGCGATGAACGAAGTTAGGAATTCTGTTAAGGTACAGTTCGCTTATCTTTACCATCCTTAGATTGATCTCCTGCTTCATTTGAACCGAATTTTGTACACCATGCATTTTTGTTCCCATTGTTTTAACCGCAGCTTAAGTATTTTATTGCAAGTACAAATTCCAGACTACATTATTTCAAGCTTAGACATTTTCAGCATAAGTTGACCTCGAATTGTGTATTCTATGCTTATTGCACAATAAGAGATCAACTTATATGTTGAAAATGTATAGTCTGAAATGTTTAGTCTGAAATTGGTGCTAATAACGAAATATTTAACCTTTGGTTGCCCAATTCACCCACCCATTCATATACGCAGATTATTAAGGACACAGTTAAGTCGTATCTATATCTGCATCAAAAAGATAAATTGCTTATTCGACTAGTTTTAAGATTAAGAGACTCACATTAAAAATAGCTTAAAGATTAGGTACATAAATAAAAGCTCCTAGCGATCACGCTAAAACTGAAAGTTTTACTTCCATTTGGGAGCTGTATACTCGTATTTTGCAAACATAGAAGACCAATTGAGGCATATTTTTAGCTTTTCACAAGTGTTAAAAGTTTCTTTGACACACAAAGCTCAAGCGGGGTGTGCTTGGCTCAGCGCTGGATTAGTTGCAAGCGACGAGATGAGGTCATTAAGGCGTGATTATACCTTGGTGACGTCATAAGACGTGACAAGTTGCGAGTAGTTATAAACACTGTTTCAGAAGGGTATAGTAACACCTACTTAAGGGCGTTGTTCTACCTATTAATACAACTTTTTTAAGACAGGTTTGGGAAATTGAGGAAAACAAATCGAGTTTTTACTGTCAAGTCTCGGTATAATTTTAGTGCGGGGATTGATTTTGTTTCTCTAATCTACCACTTGTGTTCTATTTGTACATTTTGATGGGTAGAGCCAATCTGCACTCTTCTAAAATACAATAATTAAGAATGCAGAAACAAATAAGAACATTTTAAACATAACTTTATGTCGCTAAACATAAACATATAAAATGTTGATGCAAATAAAAGACGGCGATTAAGTGTCAAATGCTAAATGTAATTATAAATTTATTTGTTAGCTAAATACTTATTATGTAGCGCGCCCACAACGCCCTGCGCCATTCCTAAGAAATTGCTAGTTTTTAATAATTACATATATAACTGGTAACGTGCTACGTTATTAATTTTGAGCCCATAATATTTTAATTCGTACTTACTTTATCGTCAAAATGGTTACTATTCGTCGAATACTTTTTTTTATTACTTAATAGACTTGCATTTGGCCGCCAACATGCCTGATGAAACGAGTAAGCAGTGATGCGGCCTACGATGGAGCACGCTTGCCTAGAAGAAAACGATTCACTCGAGGCTTGAAGACACCCAGATCATAAGTGTCAGGGAACACACACTCTGGTAGAGTATTCCACACTCTAGCGGTCCGTATGAGAAATGAGGAACCAAAGCGTTCGTGCATGTTGTAGGTATGTCGACCATAAAACAATGCCGCTTTTTGTACTCTTAGTTGTTTTATAAAAGAACGATACTTTAGCATATTACCCACCTAGAATATTGTGAAGAGCTCATAGTTACAGTACAGCTTAAGAAAACTTAAACAAAACTGTTTCTTTAACAAGTTTCTAGTGTATTTTCGCTTTAACGTTCATTGGGTCTACCATAGAATATGACATTTAACTTCAACAGCTTAATTTTTTAGCTGAGTATTGGCCGATTCGGTAACGAGAGATTCCACTTTATTTTAACGGAGGCATATCAAATATTTCAATATTCGTAATTTTTTTTCACCACGCTCCGGGCAAAACGAGTACGAAATTATTTTCACAGCTACACAAAATGTTTTGGTATTTCATGTATTTTTTGCGCGAGTGTTGTTTTCATGCTTAAATTAATTGTTAGTTCCGATAAAACTGTGCACCACTTTTTTAATCAAAAGTTGTTTTTTACGAGCCATCGAATACTTTTGTCATTGTATTCGGTATTTATTAATAGAAGCTAGTTCCGATATTGATAGACTATACGAGGTACATTTTGTTAAAACATTAGTTATTATCTTTTACAACCTTACCTACTGATAAAAATAGAATAATCGGAATTGTCGTATCGTGTTTCGTCTTTTTAATTTTTTTCAATTTATACTCGATCAAAAAAGACAAAAAACCACGGTTAAACAATTCCTGTCTCTTTCACGTTTATTAGGAACTAGCTGCGCCTCGCGGTTTCACCCGCGGTTAATTTAGCCATTATTTATCGTACAAAGTAACTGACAAAAAAGTGTTATTGTGGGATATCCATAAGAGATAGACATATACCATTGCGGAGTTTTCTGTAGACCTTTTCAATGTGTACAAATAATTAGCGCATTATTTTGATAAATCTTGTAGGGTTCAGCCTGCGTTTGCAATGTAAGCGGAAAAAAAATGATAATTAACGACATCACATTAGAAACCTCAAAAATAACAGTGTTTCTCCACTATTTAATGGATGTTATTTTACATATAAACCTTCCTCTTGTATCACTCTATATATTTAAAAAAGCCGCATCAAAATCCGTTGCGTAGTTTTGAAGATTTAAGGATACAAAGGGACATAGGGACAGAGAAAACGACTTTGTTTTTTACTATGTAGTGAAGGGTAGGTAGGTCCGTTTGAGCTGTTTCAACGCAAAGTAACAACCATAACCACACTCTCACATAAAAACTTTCACTTGAATATTGTTAGTGTGAAGTGTTATGTTTACATAAATATACCTAACTTAAATGTGTAGCCATGTGGGCGTAGCGTGACCAAACTATAGTTTACTTAGTCGCTAGTATATTGTTTAACACTTACATTATTGGTTGGGTGGTTAATAATTCTGTTAGGCTAACATAAAGTGGTCACAGGGAAACTACACAGTCCTTGATAAACTTAAATACAAAACGTTAAAATAAATATCAGCTAAACTTAGTCGGGTGTATTGACTTAATTCTAAAACATTTAAGAAGCTCTATAAGTAAGTGAATGTAAGTGTGTATTTAAAAGTTTAAATTACAGATAGGACCTAACGACCTACGCGTTTTAAGGTTAAAACAAATTTCAGCGACTGACAATCGAGCAAATGCGTATTTCAGGGTAGTCTTACAGACTAAGTCGTAATGATGAGTAAGTACGACACACTCCTTCCGGCTCAGTACACCCTTTTCTTGTAACTCTGCATAAAATATCGTTTGTCGTGTCGTACTCGTATCTTAGCGCAGTATGTAAATTCTGCCACAACGCGTTTAGCAAGCGTTGTGATTCGTTGCGTGACCCAGCCTATTTGCGAGGCTATGTTTGGACTCCTTCGTTATAGAACCTTGAAGGAGTGGCCTACTCTAATAAATGCACGAATTAATAACGAGCAAAAAATTGAATATTAATATTTGGGATTAATATTCTGTCTTAAATCTTTGACACTGATAGAATATTTAATTAAGAGCAGAGTAAAAATTAGCACAGTTCTTGTCTGATAAGAATGATATAAAGTTATTATGTATATTAATCCTTTACACATAGATGAAAATGCAATGGTATATCAACTAATTCAACTATGTTTTTTTTGTGGCAGAAGTAGGTACTTTTATCGATTTTTCATAAAATTTACCTTCATTATTCTTAAGTCTCAATTAAGACTAGGTATTAATTACTGCCAAACTTGTTTTTGCTGGATCAACAGAAAGGAGAAGCGTTCTTGCAGAGTCGGGTATAAAGAATAAGTAATCGTTCTGGTATAGTATGTGGTATACTACTTATTAGTCAGTATGTTAATTATAATACAGTTTATCTCTACTAACTTACAAGGGCCTTGTGCTATTTTTACAATACTGTTACAAGTCCCTCAATAAGCAAACTAATAAATCTGAGCTAAATATAGAATTTTTAATGATACTCTAGTATTATTCCATAATTGATTCATCTCCTTCATTTTCAGTCTTATTTCAATGATATACGTTTTAATTTGCGCAGATCGATGTTCCTCTCATGAATGACCAATTAGAGTAAATGTATTGTTAGTGAGATCACCAGAGAACAAATAACATTGTAGATTTAGACATCAACTGTTCCTTGTTTAATTGTAGATGGAAGCCGACGTCTATCTTCATTACGAGACCTCAGTTAATGAGAACCGTTGCCAGAAGCCAGGGACAGATTGCCAGAACTGAACAGACTGGCTAATCTTGGACTAACGAACTAGCAGAGTAGGTACCTATCTTTTATGCGGAGTACGAAGTTGCGAACTTCTTACAAACTTTTTCTGTTAAAAATTTCGGCAGCTTTTTTCAAGATTACTTAGTTTTTTGCTCTCATCTTGGTAAGTTTATCTTGTTGTTGATGATGTTTTTTCCTAAGGATCTTCAAAAGCTTTTTCTGGTGGTTTACTTTAACTTCAAGATTATATACCTGAAGTACCTAGATAAAATGTAAATAAGATTGTTTTGTAGCATATTTTCATTTTTATTAATCGACTCCAAAAAAGGAGGAAGTTCTCAATTGGACAGTATGTTTTTTAATGTTTGTTACCTCATAACTTTGACTGGGTGAATTGATTTTGATGTTTTTTTTTATTAGAAAGCTGACGCTTCCCCTGTGGTCCCATATAAATTTTATCGAAATCGGTTAAGCAGTTTTTAAAATATAATCAAAAGTCTAAAAATTGTTTACATGGATGACGCAAAGTCGGTTTGCTATTAAGTATAAGCTTCAAGAAATATTTATTCTTATTGGTTACAAGCCCGATGTATACAGGGGAAACTATACTATGGTATAGTATGTACCTAAGTAGATTCTATCCATCTCTGATAAAACAATAAGTAATCAATTTCTTTATCGAAATGTTTCTTCGCCTGCTTTTTCTAGATATCTTCCATGGTAAGTATAGTCCAGGCTTCATTGTGCCACAGTCATATTGGCATAGGTACGTTATCTGCAAATAGCATCGTAGTCGTAAAGGTCAGTACCCACGTACACGAGCAACCCAGGTTCATTGACCGTGTATCAACGTACAGTCTACTTCGCTATCGATCCTGTACAAAGGTAACGTCTTGTTCTTGTTACAAAATGGAAACAGGATTTACGTCATAGGTACCTATTTCGCCTTTGAAATTCGCCGCAGGTTATAAATGGATAAGATGAAATTAATTTAAATGCGACAGAAATGTTACTAATCCATATTTTTTGTTATAATTCAACACGTTCTTAAAATAGTATCTTTATCATGTTTAAACCTGTTTGCTTTAAAAAACAGAATCGGTTGATCATTTTGGAGCTCTTTAGGCCGTCCTAATATTATTTAGGCCTGATCCTGAAGCCCGAGTATACAAAGTTATTTATTCTCAACCTACTAAAAATTTACCTAAATTACTATGCATAACTGATTTATATACAAAAACTTAACGAGTTCTGAATTTATAAAAACCTACAAAAATCTTAGGTCTTATGAGTTACGACATATAAAAAGGAAGGAAAAAATGTCTTGATCAAGCTAAAATACCAGCCATTTTTGTATGAAATACGAGTATACTTCCTAGAGCGGCCGATTAGCTCCAGACTCAGATTAAGACAACGATGAAAACGTCTACATTTTAGGATAGATTTATTCAGGTCAAGCTTTTATTTATATGCTCCATCAATCAAGTGCAGGGTTGCCTCTGAGCTTTGGGCTCTCTTTAGGAAGGGTAATATCTTGCTTCATTATTTATTGATATGATAACAGCTAGGGAATTAAGTTTATTGCGATTGAGGCATAAATCCGCTTTATTATGCTACGAAATGGACTTTTCTTTTCACGTTTCAGGCTAGGTCAGAGCTAGACATCAAATGGTGCTAAAATGTCAAGTTCTATTGTTCTGAATAACGATCTTGAAGGTAACTTTACCATTTGACCTTTGTTTTGTCGGACATTGATCGGGCATCGATCCTGTCTTCCATTTTCTTAAAATATAAGAACATTTTACAGTTCTTAAATAAAGTAACATACATACGAGTATGTACAAGATTGATTTGAACATAATTTCTATATTTATTTAGTATAGATAAGTAGCCAGTAGTAGGTACTTTTAATAGGACCCGTATACCAATATAAAATAATTACACTTTCATCCTTAACATCCTAATCAGTTTTGCTTTGCGAGATTTCCAAATCTGTAAATGAAGTATGTGCAAAGTCATCAGAAAGTTTTGCTTCGAATTGTGACCATACAACGCCAACTCATGAATATTTTTTCATTTTATTGAGATAGATGTATCTGTTGGTAAATCTACCTACCAGATAAGTACTCATTTTCATAGATACGAGTAAACTGTCTACCTTTTTACATTACTTACGAGGAAAAAATGCAAATGTGAGTTGTGTGTGGCGACCCTATTCTGGCCTTTTTCGTCCGCTAAAACAAAGAAGGTGTTCACTCTTCCGGAATAAGTTAGTGGGGCGTTTTTTACACGTCGGATATCTTTTGTTGGGATTTATGTTACTCGTCCGAGACAGTTTTAGTAGACTCAATGGAGACATGTCCGTCGAAAAATATATGAAGAACGATCTTAGCAACCTCGTGTTGACACAGATTTCGTGTGAGTAAACGTGTCTTTTCTTTTTTGTTTTATGCGAAATCAACTACTACCACGGGGTTTCTCTTTGTTTTTTTTTTTCAATTAACATTGCGGAAAAGTTTTTTTTTTCTCAAATTTGATGAAATTATTATTAAAATAGTTTGTTTATAATACTGTCCAGTGTTCCTCGTTATGTAGCTGTGTTATATGTGTATGTGAAAATGTATCCTTTCCTAAAATGCAAATTGTCAAGCTTAACTAAGTACGATCTATCTCTCAACCAATGGTCAATCCGTCAAACCAATTTGTCTTCGA
Source organism: Peribatodes rhomboidaria (assembly GCA_911728515.1). Taxonomy (NCBI): domain Eukaryota; kingdom Metazoa; phylum Arthropoda; class Insecta; order Lepidoptera; family Geometridae; genus Peribatodes; species Peribatodes rhomboidaria. Next base: position 8,770,538 of record OU452175.1, on the reverse strand, counting down.
ATAGTACGACATTAATTCGCACTCAACGAGAAACCGAAGCCATTCAGCTCCGGCCGCCGGAGGAAGCCGATCATTGTTTACAATTTATCACAAACGACGCTTAATCCGAACGTCGAGAGGCCTATTTCGTCCAACAAAGCCCGACAGCCACTGTGGAACCACTCAAGCCCTTTAGCTAAACCTACTCTCCAGACTACGTCTTATCTTTGTACAGAGGGCTCTCGAGGCAAAACTTTTGTTTGTTAACTACGCTGCATAGCTCTACAGACAAGAATACGGGTCGGAATGCTACCAGATATAATTTATAGGTTACTTAGCCGAATAATGGTATGAATAGAGCTGTTTTGCATTGTATACGGAACCGCCATTAAGCAAATAACCATCACGCATTTAGTTGAAGGTTATTTGCTAAAGCTGTCCCGCTGTGTAAATGCTTTGACCGTGTTTTGGCGCTTTCAGAAATAATACGAGTATGTCTCTAGTTTTGTAAATGAATGTCGTGTCGCGTTTGATGATTACACTACTTAAATATATATTTTTTTTACTACTAACTTTTTAACTACTTACTACTTAAAATTTAATGAAATAAATAAAGAATACAAGGATGCAAAGAAAAGGCGAACTATGCCTAATTTGATATTTTTGTAGAGCAAGATCTTTGTCAGTTGGTTTTTCGACACAGCTACTCTTAGATGTTTTAATTGCTCATCTAACATGTTGGTGTTCTATTTCAAATGGTCAACTAACATCATTTAGTTCAATCCAGATTGAATCGATAGGATGCGGTTTCTACTAATTGAACTATTCTGTAAGGTTTCTACTTGCATTGCATCTAGATAATTGTAAGTACCTACTTACAATACAACTGAATCGACTAAGGAGGTAGATACAAAATTCTGCGATGTTTCTAGTTTGCTGCGAACACTGCGATGTATCTAAAGAGTGTTTAGATAATGACTCTACGCTATGGATCAGTAGGTTCTATAATTCGTTACATAACTCGATAATTTAGTCAGTAGGCAGGTAGATGGTACCTATCAAGGAAAATAACAATTTGTCGTTTAATTCAACAAATAAAATAACATAATAAAAATAGTTCGTCTTCAACTTTTCCAATTGGGCATAATTACTATAAACGGTTTATTACGGGCTTTGTTGCTTTTTCAGGTTGATTTGTCGACTTCAATTAAACAAGTAAGGGTATTTTAAAATATTTATTATTCTCAATGGTTTATTCTGTCAAACGAATCGTAATATTTTTATAACAACAATAAAGAAAGCAAGCAAGCAAGAAAGTAACATGTGAAATTGGGTGGCAAAGAACCATTGAGGTACTCACGTCGTGTGTCTTCGTTTTGTTCGTATCATATTATTTATTAAAAAATATTATGAATTCTGAACTACAAAAATTGGAAACGACGAAATGTTTTCTATTCAAAGCAAATAACAACCACTACGGGCGATGGCCGAAAAACCTTCAAAGCGCGAAATGTCGAAATTGAAAAGAGCAGCTTCAAAAGAGCAACGAGCTGACAAGACAACTGCATTCAATTAACTTGTGACAGTAGCCTACTAGCTGCGCTTTATAATTTCATTCCGAACAACATAATAAAACACAACTTTTCCGCACTATTATAAATAACCAATAGGTACCTATAATAAGTTTCCGTTTTTATGATAATCTACACTATTAATTTAATCGTATTATAAAGAGGAAAGATTTGTATGTAAGTATGTTTGTAATGAATAACCTCAAAAACTACTAAATTTTTTTAACCATTAGAAAGCTACATTATTCCTGATTGACATTTTGTATTCCATTGACAGGCTATAAAACAGCTAGTTATGAATAAGTTACTAGGCATTTTTCCCTTTCTAATTTATCTTCCCAATTTTATATTAATCGAATTCTTTTCGTATAAATTCCCCTAATTTTGTTCCGAAGAAGATAAATGTGCCGTTCCAGGAGGTTTGAAGTATTGTGGAACGAATTCGTACGATAGGAAGGTCGGTTCAATAAAATGAGAAATGGCCGAACTTTTGGGACACGGTTAAGGCGGGATTGATTCTTGCCCATAGTTAAAAATGTATGAATTGCAGCATTTTTTCCCTTAACAATACAAGTTCTAAAGCTATGCCTAAGTCCATTGACAAATGCCACACAAATGCTATGCTAGATTTCTCGTACAAAATTGTAAAAAGGGTATTTTACAATTGGTACATTTGAACAAGAGAATTTGGATACCTATTTTTGTAACGTAGATGAGCAATGAGAAAATATTTTTGTTAATTTATACGAGCTCACAGGGCGAACAGCACCGCATACGAATACGAAGTCTTAGATACCTTTTCAATATGCTTGTCTCAGTAACAAAGCAAACATTTAGTAGGTATAGGTAGGTAACTTACTAAAAAATATTTTTGTATTTACAACAAAATTGTATCCATACAATAAAGTTCATAGGTAGTTCATAGGTTTGTAACCAACCCTCGGCAGAGCTAGGTAAATAGTAAAACTCGTAGTCACCCACCTATCCAAAATCCATGCCTTGATTAAATACTGTCAAATACTATGACTATCGAGATGACTATACCATTATTTTTTGTTTAGGTTGACAATTGCATAGTTACTAAGTTTCGTTCAAAAACCATCATCAATTTGTGTATCGAGAAGATGATTTTCTGGTAACCTGGCAGGGGCGGGGCTGACTTCCGCTGAGCTTAATGTGCTTCACCGCCCTAAAACCCCTATTATCAATGTCACGACAGCCGATTTGTCGGTAAAAATAAGCATTTTCTAATTTGCTAAGGTATAGTTCACGCTTTCAAAGATTAATATATTTTAATAGGCGGTTTTTAGAAGGTCACAAGGTTACTCGTACTTTTAAAGTAACGAATTTAAAAATAAAATCTTGCACAACCAAAAATACACTTTAAAGTAAAATACACTTGGTGTAGAAATTACACTCCACAATGAAATTGATCGTGTGATATTAAAAACCATTCAACACAATTTTCTAAACATTTTCTTCAATATTAAAATGAAATAAAACGTATCCTTTTAAAAACATCCTGCTAATTTATAGGAAGGAAGAGGCAGACGATAAGCTTTCAGTGCTTTTACCCTTCTGAAAATAGCGGCACCTTCAAAGCCTTTCAGCTGAAATGGGTTGAGATGGACGGCATTCACTCTGATACAAACATTGAATGTAAACATTGACCTCTTTGCATTACGGAATGCCAAAGAAAATCGTGTTGTAGAGTGTCTTTTATCGGGCAGAGTGTTAGAGCAATCTTGGAATGAATTTTACTTACAGAAAACTCGTAGCGATGACAACTACAATGTGGCCAACTTGATTAAACTTACTTTTCTAAAAATAGGAAGAAACCTATGTGTATAAAAGTATGTAAGCTTACAAGTCATAAATCAGAAAGATTATCTTTCCATTTAAACTTTTATTTGCTACAATTACGTAGATATTTCATCGTGTTTTTAGTGATTTAACAATAATCACAGGTTATGAAAATAATGCTGCATAAAATACTCGTAGTATAATTTATCTACTGTATAATTAAGTAAATTCTAACCTACCGAGTGAGAAACTACCACTATTCTTCAGTTAACAATCCAAACGAGATTAAACAGCAACAAAGGTTACAGAGCTTCATTCCTAAGCAATGTCGTAACCTTGAACAGCAATAGCGTTTCCACGTAGCACGGTTATTAGTCCGAATTACTTTCACCATTTGCTAAATTACTTCTAACCTGAACCGGTCTTCGAAATAAGGTCGGTTCACGGGGGAAGGTTGAACATCACAAACGCAGTATATCTAAAGGCGTATACATGTGGACCGATAAAGTTCAATTTAGAGAAATTATCCGAAAAGAATATTAAATTTTTGGAATATCTGTTTTCTAGCACATAGTTTTTCGATTGTTGTCGTAACTATACAGAACAACGAAAAAGTAAAAATGAAAATACCTACACTGTCTACATGTTATCTATTAGCAATACACTATCTACAAACAATATCAAACAAACATGGAACGCTGCCCACTAAAATCTACTTATTATTCTGAAATGTTTTAATTCTATTGAGAATGCCGAAAATGCACGCTAGAATGCTCTTGTTTGACAAAACACCATGTTGTGTGAACATTGCCTTTACTTACGTACATTCGCGAAAATACTCATTAGTACATGTGAACGTCAGGTGTATTTGTTCCTTAGAGCTATTAAAGCTGCTATTATACATTAAGCGTACGTATCTAATTCTACTCTAAGTGAAATTGCTTTTATAAGTATAGCTGTTGCATTTTCTTTTCCATAATGGTGTTGATGTTAATAAGAAAACATCTCTCTGTTTGATGCATACCTAGTATTTTTGTAAATGGCGTAAATTAGTACCTATCAGCCGCTGATCTTTAAATGTAAAGCTTGCCTAATTGTAAAAACACTCCAATTAAGTATCTAATATTTTCTGACATTGTAACCGACTTAAGTAATACAAGTATCTTTAAACTTCAGATTTGCCTAATTTTGAAAAAGTTTTCCAATATTCTCCAAAATTCATAATAAAGAATTGGATCAAGTCTGTTGTAGCAGAGCCTTAAAGCCCGGATGTTTTCTCGTCCTCTACTCGACGAGGAAGACGGTTCATCAATCACTTTTTATCCAGCAATCTATTCGTTAGGCCTGTGAACAGACGAAATGAATTTGCTATGAAGCTTCTAGCTAGAGACTTCCAAGGTTGAAGGAAACGTATTGAATACAATAGAGTAGAATTGTTTATTTCAATAATAGTACAATTATAACAAAGTATTAAGAGTAATATAGTATGCTTCTGATAGGTACCTACTAGTTAATTTACAAACATTGATTTCATTTTAAAAACTTAAAATAGGTATATTGTCATATATAACAAAAATAAGGCTGGTTAGTCAGCTCTTCAGACGAGCTCGAACCATTTTTCTTAGGTTTTTAGTTTTTCGTACATACCAAGTTCATCATTACTATGGACAAGTAGCTATCATAATCATAAATATCATTACGATACGTATCGATAACTATCTCGAAATTAAAGTGAATTCGATCCAGTCACGCGTATAAGTACATATGGTAAGAATTTAGGCATACACGATGTTAAAATAAATTACTTAGAAATATTATTGCCTCATGCCAACATTCTGATAATTCTGTTCACCTGTCCCTCTCACTCTCATTATTTCTTACGTCTTCTAACGAAACAGCTAAACCAATCTAGATAAAAGTTAAAAGAAAAAAGGAAAAGCGTGCAACAAAAACATGTTATTAGTTACTTTTTATCTCGAAAAACACAGCAACTAGAAAATTTCGTTTTAGATCGCTATTGCTATATTTATAACTTGTGGCTAAGCCCGTGTGTACAAAGAAAAGAAAATGTTTACCGACCACGGGAAACAAAACACACAAAGTAAACTGAGCTTACGATGAAAATGAAGGAAAAAGTCACCGAGCCACATCGAGTGGAATAGCGAATTCGGACTTGTACTACCGACCCAAAATAGAAGTCCCAAAGAGGTTGAGAATAAAATTTGATGCACTATAAATAAGGCAAAAATTTGAAATTTTAGGAATACTTTATTAACTTTGGACTTTATGGGAAACTGTCTACATATACATAAGTGCAGGTTTTTTTTGCTAAAGCATAATACTGCTCTATCTGGCTGTTTTTAATTCTTTCCCGCTAGTAAATATCTCTGAGGCAGGTAGTAATTATGTATATTAACAACTGTACAACTTTAAGAGCTCACCTAAATTGTCTACATGTTTGTTTTTGCGTAGAAATCCCAAAAATCCTAATTATAACTAATATTAAAATTAATCTAATTTGAATGCAAATGTGATTTTGTTACAATTTCATGCCTTAACTACTCAATTGATCATCATGAAATTTAGCATACACGTTTTACTGAGAAAGGTACCTTTCATCTCGAGAAAATAACCGAGTCCGGAACTGCGGGTAAAACCACGGGGTGCTGCTAGTGTAATATGATACTCAAATCGAAATGTACAGAAATCCAATACTAATAAATAAATATTTGAGCGGTCGGTGGTGAGGAAAGCGCTATTTTATTATCAACGGGACGTCTCGGCAGGAATGTTACGAGTATGGCGTGGTTGGGAAGCACGTAGGAAATCCAAGGTAACGGTATGTTGGCGAAATCTTGCCGGAACGTGATTTCTCGTATCCCTATTACGTAGGTGTATTATATTGGACATGGTTAAGTAAATAACAATACTTATCTTTGCAAACAATAACGTAGGTATAAAGTTCGTGACGAGGTTCAACATATTGCGGCACCAAGACTTCGTAAACGAAGGCTAGTTATAGATCGATTTTTCAACCCTAACTACCTTTGTGGAGTGGTACTCACTTATAGGTGTATTATTGAGTATGAGGCGTGTTGCCCCCTAAGCCATGAATACCACGGAAAACAAACGCTTTGAACGCCCACAGTAACTAAGTATGTCTTATAAATTTTGTCGAAATCAATTAGGTAAGTAATCCGTCTTCAAGAAAGCGATTACTTACCAACAATGTTATGGCAGTATACATTGCTTGTTTAAACGTAAAGGAAGTGTATGGATTACATTACGAAGTACCAAATATCGGTATACAATATCGTACAACGTCGAGTCGACTGTAGTGTCAAGGCGGCGAAACGATATGACAGGTGGAATATATGCCAAGGCTGCTCGTTGGCGTCGCAGGAAGGGAAGTTAGGAGCGCTCGTCACTTTAATTTATTTTACAATTTATGATTACGACGTAACCTAGAAACACACAGCAAGCGACGCGAGATGTCATGTAAAGATGTAATGTGCCCTGAGTAATTTGTAATGTTCGGAACACAGCGATATTGTTCTGAAATTTCTCAATTGTAGAGAAGTCAGTAGAAGAATTTTAGATGCATTGCGCTCAGCAAGACTTGTCTTACCGCACCTTGCCGGCCTGTGCTGCGTAGTAATCTTTCGCCTCTGGTGCGTTCCTACCTTTAATATTTCGTGTTATCTCAAGATGAGAAAACTCTTTGTAAAGAGAGTCGCAAACTTCGAGATTCTGGTTGTCTGATGAACGAAGTTGCTATTGTGTTTATTAGCTTAAGCAGGTTCTTTATATATGATGTAACTTATTTTTGTTCCGCGGTAACCAAGTTATTACCTTATTTATTCAGTTAGGCAGGCACTGAGACGTATTAATCTCGAGAGCGGAAACTCTTGTAGAGCATACTCGTATTTTATTTTTAATTTACTTTTAAAGTTAGAATTTTTTGGCGGATAAAGGAGTAAGTCGTGACGTAAACGACGGTCGTTAAATCTACCTATATGTGCATGGCTACCATACCATAGATTTTACTAAGGGCAAACAATACAAAATAATTTTATAGGACATGTCCAGTTCATTGACGTGTTAACATAACATACGTTCTCACGTAAATAGGTATTAAGTACATAGCTTAGGTACACATATTTATTAATAACATGACCGTGTTTAGGTAGTCGCAATGGAATATCGATCGAGTAGGCTCGGTGAAGTCATAGCACCGCCTGTAGCGAATGAACCCGTTTCTTGAGTAATAAAGTTATTTCCAATATTTAAATGGTTATTAGCAGTTATAAGCAGTTAAGAAATAAAAGAACCAGATGTAAAATGTAGCGTATGACACTGTCTTTACAAAAACCAATCTAAAGGTTATTTCAAATTGCAATATCCAAATCCTGTCGCCAATTGAAGGACAATCAGAAACACTTAATACAACTGAATACTTTGTGACATTTTTACGGGCGCCAACAAAATTGTCCTATTTCTTGGCCAGTCGTGTAAAAGCGGTAATTTCGCAGCATCAAACAACTCAATTTAAATTGAATAGTTTAACGAACGTTTAAAAGAAGACACGTTTTCGGTCGGGATGTTCTAAAAATACAACAGTCAGTCATCACCATCAAAATAAATATTTAGAAGCTATTACTGGCCTCATTTTAGTCATTTAGCTT